>OY982956.1:32354956-33853081 GCA_963890685.1 Plagodis pulveraria | reverse complement strand
CGTCATATTAAGACATACAGTTGTTAAGTCTCATCATGTGCCTGTAATTTTACTGGCTCGCAAGGACTGCAGCCGGAAAACACTGTTAGGTGCTTGGCGATATATTTTCTACTTGAGGGTGGTAGCTAGCCCGGCGGGTATTCGCAAAATGCCTTTCCACCATGCGGTGAAGCTCAAGCCGGCGGCAGGGATCGAACCGTGGACCTGCGGTACCGCAGTCCATGGCTATAACCGCTCGGCTATCATTGCTTCAATACTTCACCTTCAACTTCTTAACAAATCACCTCAAAAATTTTTTTTACATAAATTTATATATGTTAAAAAATACGCATTTCAATAATATTATACTTGCAAAGGCTCTAGTTCACAAATTAATTGTATTAAAATGCTAATATTATCCTGTATAATTTTGGTATATATTCAAAACTAAATAATCATGTACCAGTTATCGGACCTGTAGCTAGGCAGCCTTTAAATAAAATGCTCGTGACAGACGGACAGGAAAAACGGTAAAATTATAAGGGTCCGTTTATCTACTGAACTCAGATAATCCGTTTTCTATTTAGGTCAACTGGGTCTACTTTTGCATGTTTGCCTGCGTCTGCGTCAGAAGCTGAGATGGGTCAGTTTTCGTTAATTTTCTTTCTATGTGACAGAATATAAGTGAATCCTGAATTTCAGGACACCGACGTGTAACTTACGTTTTCTGATGTAAAAATCTAGTGTGACTCCAAACATATTTAGCTATATTTTGACACACCAAGGAAAAGATAAATAAAGGGTCCTTCGGTAATTAGTAAGGTAATAAGGTATGTGGTTTTATAATAAAGTACCCAAACATATTACAGCGCTCACAGAAGGCAAATTCAAGTTACTGGTGAAAATCATTTCGATTATGAAATCCTACTACACAGTTCGTGATAACCTACTTGAACGACGAAAATGCTTGGCCAATTTCGCCTCTGCTAAGCTATCGCCTGTCACCTACGTAATTTAAACAAATATTGTAATAATTATAGTTTCTAACAAAAATAATGGCTTCGAGTTTCTTGCCCATTCTCTGTAGATATTTTTTGCTAAACGTGGTAGTGCAATGTAGAATATTTTAATATTAAAATTTGTTTTATTTTTGGAATTTTATAATCTATTCACTTAGATATATTATGATGTTACGATTATTGTATTACTAATCGTTTACTGCTGAACACAGCCTCCCCCATTATGGGGCATTTGCCATAATCCCCAAGCTTGGCAGGCGTCTTGGGGATCGCAGTGTGAGATATCAGTTCCTCAGTAAGCGCTGCTGCCCACCTGCTGGTGTTACCCTTAGTCGCCTCTTACGACACCCACGGGTAGATGGGGGGGTGACATTCTAGTCCGGCACCCACGGGCGAGTAGTACTTTGATATAATTTATCTTTTAGTCTACCTATGTATATTATTCAACAAGTAATTTAATACCACCTACTAAACTGTAAATGCGTCAGTTTTTCTGTGTATGTCCTTGTTCCTCTAGTGTAATTATTGTTCTAATAAGAATATTATTATTATTATCCTGGACGTAGTATAATTTTACCATATTGACATTATTTACTGAAAAGTTATTAAAAAGGCGTCATAAAATCATGAGCAAATTTGTATACGCTTCGCTCGGACCAGCAAGCCAATTCTTCGCACCATGTATAATTTTATAATTTATTTTGTAAAACTACGATCAGTGTTCAAATCTTTTTTGGGTTCCCTACTAAATGGTTAAATATATCTGGTATAATTAACATAACATCTGACCTATCTTCGGGTATTTTTCTCTTTGTCGTTATGCGACTCCCATACTTAGTTTTTGGAGGTGCCATTCTAGCTCGGATCCACAGGGAGATGTGTAATTACCAGCTTATGTTTTTATTAAAACCTGGGATGTGTTATCCGTGCCGTTTGACAATAATTGTAATATTTTACAGATTTGAATTATAGTCCCACGTTTTCTTAGGTTGCGCCTAAAGGCGAGCAATTTTGTCATTATCTTTGTCAAATCCGATAAAAGTCCACCTATAAATCAGACAATTTTCCCATAGGTTGAGGAATGGTAGACACGCAAGACCTTGACTCGGCTCCGAGCTTTCATTAAGGTAATGTCCAGGTCAGGGTTCTCCAGGAACAGATGATTGGTTGATAACCGTGGGAGTACTTGCACATGGGTTAGGATGTCACTTCGTGGTTGTTATTTTTTCTCTAGCGATCAGTGCGAATGTTCGGTTTTTTTGTATATATAAATATATTTTGTTGTTTTTTTGTATATATAGATAGCTTTTATTCGCAATCTGGCTGCATCATCAATTATCACCTGATACTCAGTGATGATGCGGCCAAAAGTGTAAAATAGGCTGAACCTAGAATGGGAACTGGGTCTAGACGACGGCTGCTAAAACACGGTGGTTGGTGCGTATCTAAAATCAAGTGTAACTGCCTAGCAATAATGTTCTCATTACTGTGATCCGGTTTGAAGAGTATGGATGAAATTACAGGCACATGAGCCTAAACAACTGTTCTCAGTAAAAATGAATTGCATCTGTTTTGGGTAGAGACTCGCGGGCATGGTGTAATTTCATAAAAAATCCAATAAAAAAAAACGAGGGTTGGACATTCATTGGAATTTTCTGACAAAGACATTTACAATAAAAGTACTAAGTCTGGAACTGTACCCGGCAGGTGGCAATAGGTTCCCCAAATATTAATGGATTTTTATGTTATTAGTACATTTTCTAAATTTAATTTAACTGTTTTATATAAGAATATTCACTGCTACTTCAACTCTATAAGTACTTAATCTTGAATGTTTCAAGTGGAATTAAATATACCTATCTTAATTTTTTATACCACATTAATCATCCATCGTTACATACTTGAGATGATCAACTCATATACGCTTGAAAACAAGTGCTACATAAGCAAATATGTACCTCAAGGGCTCTTATGAGCTCCTATTAAAAATAAAATATTTTTATCTCGCAATTATAGGTGTTGAGTTATGGACATAGACATTTTAAAAACATTTGCAATACTCATGTTTCTAAATCATTAACCGTTATATTCACGCATAAATTAAAATCAAAATAATATATTGACGAGAGAAGAAAAATCATTATTGTTAAAAAATATATTTTATATATTCTTACTAAAAGAAATGCCTGTATAAATAAATTCAGGCATTTCTTTTCGGAAATCCATAAATAATTACTTAAGAGTTATTAGTAATGTATTTGTGAGACGTAACAAATATGTTATGAAAATATATTGTGTATATAAACTAAATATTAATTTTCCATTTCCTTTAGATGTTATTTTTAATATTAGTAATAAGCTTTTTTTATATTTTCAAAGGCCGGCAATATTATTTTTAATATTTATTAATAATAACCCTTTTCACATTTTCAAAGGCTGGCAATGCAACTATGACGTATTGTGGATGCCCGCGTGTGACACTTACCACCAGTTAAGCTACCGGCACGTTTACCTTCCTATACAGTAAAAAATATTGAAGCAGGCTCTTATAATAAAACAATAATATAATCTTCAAATAACGAACAATACGTGACAAAAGTAAAATTTTCCTTTACGACCTTTCCTGAAATCAGGGAAAGAAATATCGACGCGTAAGTAATTTCATTTCTCGAAGCTCCGAAGGCTATTTACAAAAGCTAATGGTCAAAAAAACGTGAAGAGCTAAGAATATCATTTGTTTTTCTCTGAGGTCAATAACCTTGTGTTTTGTAGCGTTCCTTCAAATACTCGTATATCCTTTAGTAATATTCGGTGTCATTTTTCAATAGATAAGACTGAATGCTTGTTTTCGAGAAGCGGACGTTGGGATCTGCCTTTGTTGACTTAGTGATGGATAGACAAACGCAATACTTTTAGTTTGAAAAGGTTTTTGCTGCAATTTGTTTAAGTTTAAAAATCTGTACAATATGTAAGATATTGTATTTTGAAAAACATAAACTATTGTATCTACTTCCAATAACAGGAGAACGGTTTTAGAGTCTACACTATTTGACTTATTATGATCTCACGTAACATTTTCTTTAATCATCTAATCTTGATGTTTCTTTTATTTTGTTTTGTTTTTTATTCCATCAACTTCGGTTGGATACTGTTTGAGTAACACTTAATTCACTGAAAAGTATTATCAAAAATGGTCTTACCAGTACGAGCGAGTGCGAAGTGTCAGCGAAGCGTCTCCGTTTCAACTTGGACTTAAATACTTTACACATTGGCTTTTTTACTCTACAGGTCTCATTTCCTTCGATCCCGGGAAATTTAGTGAGCAGGTTCGATAGTTATATGAAATTTTAGGTTTATTCAGTTTTTGGAAAAAAGTTTTCATAACGGTTGTGATTTTGGGGTTGAAATGATAAAAACATATTGGTATTTGCCGACACTCAATCAATCTTAGAAGTAGTACGTATGCATAATTAAAACTTTTAGTTATAGGCATAAGTAAAAGTAATCATTATGCATAGTTACTATTTAAAAGGTTGATTGTGTGTGGGCAAACGACCAATTTTAGTAATAAATAATAAAGTCTGTGCTAAGAAGCGATCATGGCTCTTGCCCAAAAAAAATAGCGTCAAAATATCGGGAGCTCATAAAAACAGATAATAGCTGACCACCCTCAAGTAGAAAATCCGTCGCCAAGCACCTAACGACGTGTTTCGGTCGCTGTCTTTGAGAGCCAGTCAAACCTTCGACCACATCATCATTACCATCAGGTGAGATTGTGGTCAAAACTTACCTATCTACTATAAAAAAATAAAATAAAAACTAGTCATGCTATTATATATAGGTATAGAAGGTAAAGAATACGAACTGTCTTTAATTTTTATGCTATTTAACACTTAATAGAAATATCAAGTGATGGTAGATATTACATTACTCTCCGACAACTAAGAAGCCTTTAAATGTCTGTTCGGATTTATTTAAAAAAAGGAGTAGCTCCGCATTAAGTTTTTTTTATGTATCTAATTCTTTACAATATAGTATAGTGATTATATTTTACAAAATTACAAATTTCCGAGAGAAAAAATGATATGCGAGGATATGGACTATAATTTTTGCTCTAGTAAATTTGTAATTTTGAAATGTAATCCGAAACTAAAAATATATAATAAAAATACTAAAAATATCATTATATTTAATTTCAGTTTTCAGGGGTTTTTCGTAATAAGTAAAATGTAGCACTGTTTAATAATGTCAATCTGCTGTTCGTATGAGTCGGGTCTTTAGCTCGTAAACCGAATAGGTTAAATATTTCAATCTTGAAATTGAAATATTTTGTGTCAAACTAAAAACATATTTTTTTTGTGTGGTTTCATTGTCTAGAACTCATTGGTAAATATATATTTATATTTTAACATAATAATTTAGAAATGTGTCTTACCATACTGTGCAAAGTCTATCTCAATAATTTAAAGAGATAAGCTGAGAAGTGTCTCGTAAACAGTATCTATAATTTCGTTTCATTACCATAACCTAAGTTTTGACAACAAATACTGAAAACGCCGATTAATACTTTAATTTTAAACCTATGGTCAAAAAAAAACCTTTTATTTAAGTACGGGATATTGCAATGAGGATACATAAAGTGAGATCACTATTAAGGTATTCCAATAGTACTATAAGAACGAGTCCTGGATATGTAAACAGTGAAATGTAATTCAACTCCGCTGCTTTGCTGTAGTAACCGTGTAGGTGAACTTACCTATCAAGTGAGACGGCAACCAGACTGTAGACGGATGCAGCAACAGAGAGACCTTGGACGTAAGGCACCGTCTTGCACATCCACCAGCCTAGCACCCACGCTGTAACAAGAACAATAACTTATCTTAGGATATGTATATTAGTAATTTTATGACTTTCATGACTTGAACAAATGGTAATGAGTATTAGAAAACTTAATCACGATAAAAACATCATCAGCCGGAAGACGTCTACTGTTGAACAATGCCTCCCCCATAAAACGCCACAAAAAAGAATTACTAGCCACTTGTTACCATTGGCTACCTGCGAATTTAACGATGTCGTCAGTCCACCTAGTGGAGGGCCTACCAACTAAAACATGTATAACTAGGTTTAACAACAGCCTGAGATCTATATAGCATGTTATATATACACTTCTATACTGCATGACTCGGGTCGTCTAATGTCAGCAGTAGACATGGCCTACCCCATCAAAAAGGAGTTTACTATAATCCCCACGCCGGGGATTATAGTAAACTACATAAACATAGTAACCGATAATACACGAGTAAGTACTCTGTCATGTTTTGATGTAAGTATACTACCCTTATTTAGAAAACTACCAACTTTCCACAAAAAACAAACTTTATAAATAAAGCTCCGTATACTTCAGATCAGCCGCCCATTATTCACATCACGCCAACATAATACCCTCTTCAAGAAAATTATCCAAACTCAAAAAAACTCAACTCCAATCCCTTAATACCATCGTCGAAGGCGTAGTTGTACCTGTAAGCAACAAGTGGCAGGTAACTAAATCAATATGTACCTACCGTCCTGCAACTGAAAGTAGGTCAGGTCACTGTACTACCGACCCTTTAGCCTTGCATTCCACCTTTCCCCGTCTCCTTCTTCTTCACCCTCAAAGGTATCTCCCCATCCTGCTCACTTGGCCTTGCCCCGTGAAATATATTACAATACAAAAGTCGGATATCACTAAACATCTACAATTAAATTTATATCATAAAGTCGCAGCATACGCTTCAAATTCGTTTGTGTTGCTAACAGTAGTTGCATTCGGTTTAGGCTGTATTGATTCAAGGTATATATCTGGGAAATGAATAACTGATTTGTTTTTAATGACGCTCTGGCTTTTTTCTTAACCTATATTTGAGGGCCTTGGCCTGGCTTCACAGCAGAAGTCTTCGTTTGTGACAGCGATTTGATTATTTAAATCTATGGAGGAAACGTGCTTTTATACGTTTTCTTCGCTTTGCCAGGTACCTACGTACCAGTGTGGTTAGGATCAGAGTTTTGTTAGTATGTACAATTTTGTTTTCAGAATGTTTATGTACCCGTAGAAAAACGTAGTGTCACATTTATAGACATTCAAATACTAATTAAAAGATTTTGTGGATTAATTTATTAGAGTACGATTCCATTTAAGTTGAAAGCTGTCGTTGATTGCGGGAAATTTAATAATCTTTTTTTTTATTCGTTTGTGTAACTATTGAGATCCGGAGAATATTTTATAAAATATCTAGTACACTTTTCTAATACTTATTGCATAGATTCCCTGTGTTACTGGAAAACGTGCTTTTTATCATTTTGAAATTTTTAGGTGTAATTAATATTATAATGCCCATTGATGTTCAATAAATTTTGAAGAGAATAGGAACTATATTATTATAATAAAATTACCCATTGACCAAAGAAGCATCGGAGCCAAATTCAAATAAATTATTTTGCTTTATACTCACGATGCAAAATAATTAAGCTTTTAGTTTTAGTAATTCAGTTTTTTGTTGTAATTTCTAGGTGCATGTTCTTTATTTAATTTACAATCATGAGAATGACCATTCTCATGATTGTAATACAGCTGCCCTATCTTTTAATCCGCGAAATTCAACAATATTTAGCATTGCTTCTTGGCAATAGATTAATGGTTAGTGCACATTGACTGAGACTCCTGCGAATTGTCGTTGATACAGTGCAGTGGTGATGGTCACGTCCTAGTTGTCCTTATAGGACAATATAGTCTAATATAAATATGACACCTAACTTCTAAAACCATACAGCCAAGTGGGGCAATCAAAATTACTAGTCGCTACAATTAAAAAAACAGAGGTAGTATTTTTCATGCTGATATCGGGCGCGCAATCACTATATCGGAGGTATAAAGCCTAAGCAGCTCATAAACGCAAGTATAGTGACAGTGAACTAATTACCCATGGTCAACGGTAGGCGTCGCGTGTGGCAATGACCCACAGCTCTATGACAGGACAATGTATACTACTACTAGGTAATAATAATTACTAAATAGGTTAATTTTTTTTCTAAATGCCAAGTTATTTGCACATATAATTAGTAAATATTTAAGGATCTGTGCACTGTGCTCAAAACGGTTGAATATTCGCAAAATCATTGAAAAAGGATTATTTAAAACTTAAAATTCGTTTTAACTCAAAATACGTGAAGTAAATTCAATTTCCCGCCGGACGGCGACGGGTCGTTGGGAATCGATCTATGTAGGATGTCATCCCCATAGCGGCCACTAATCTGCCAAGCACATCATTTTGTTTTTAAGTTTGTTTCCTCAACCGATGCATACAAAAGTGGAAATGAGACGCGTAAATAAATATATGAGATTTCTTTATGGTTTTATTGGGTCCGTTCCTCAAAAGGAACAAAAACGGAACCCTTATAGGATTACTTTGTTGTCCTTCTATCTGTCAAGACTTTTTTTGTCAGGAACGCGTGGAGTTTTCAAGCTAAAATTCATATCAAATACTTAGTGTAGGTGTACTGTCCTTTGTAATTATAAAAATATAAATTCTAAGCCAACGCAATGAAAAGAAACAGCCATTTATGCCCAATTTTCCTTTTATGGATTTCATTTAGCAATAAAAAAACCCTAAATTTTTCTTATATACCTACAGATTTGTACGGAACCCTCGGTGCGTGAGTCCGACTCGCACTTGGCCGATTTTTCTTTTTAAACAATCTGACTATGAAGACATTTGCTCAAAAACAGTAGAAGTGCGAAAACGATAACAGTAATATATTTTACTCACATTAGTTACAAAAAAGTAGAGTGTGCAACACAGATAACGTTATCAACCCTATAGCTAAACGCACCTTTGATATATTTAGTGCAATTGCTAATTACCTCCCAATATAAATCAAAGCAACATTATACACAACATTAAAGTTAGACTTGAAAATTATATATAAAATTTGTAATTGATAACGCTCATAAATATTCAAGCCACAAGCCTCGTAAATATGACCCCAAGTTATTGGCTTAGCGAAGTTGTGACCGTGACAACGTTGCACTTGTATACCTAGCTCTGGCAACACTGGGCCAAATAAAGTTCACTGGATGGAATTGATTTATTGCCTTTATTAACATACTCCGCAAGATTTATTTAGTTTCGATATTTTTTAAGTTTTGTAGGTATCAGCTGTTTTTGCCAGATTTTCTACTTACGTGGAGTTACTAGCTAGCAAAGCGAGAATTTGCAAAATTGTCTATCACAAACTATAAGGCAGCTGGATTCGAATCCTCAAATCTTAAGAGCTTGTAGCCAAGCTTGTTTAGTCTTTTCGTAACCGAACAACTACAGTTAGTAAGGTGCCGTGCCGTGTGCCATGGTTCGATCCCCACCACCGACTTGAGCTTCACTGCATGATGGAAGAACATTTTGCGAATGTTTGCCTGGCTAGCTACCATCCTCAAGTAGAAAATCTGTCACCAAGCACCCAACAGTGTGTTCCGGCAGCAGTCCTTGAGACTCTCAAGTTGAGAGCCTGTAAAATTACAGGCACATGAGACTTAACAACTTTATGACTCGAGTGACGGGCGCAGTGAAGTTGGTAAGTTGTGACGAAAGGCATCTGTTAGAGTTATAAAACAGACACAAAGAGCACAAAATAATTATTATATAAAAAACGCGAGAAATAAATCGAAAGCTGTTTGGGATACAATAAATAAATACAAACAGTATAATTTAAAAGAAGAAATTAGTTTTATTAAAGTAAATGGCAAAATTATTTCTGATCCACAAGAAATTTCTGAATGTTTCAATGACTTTTTCATAAATGAAGTAGAAAAAACCGCATTCAGTGATATTTGTGCAATGGACACATTAAAACACACTAAATCTAATTCTTGCTTTATGAATCCCACAAATGAGAATGAAATTGATAATATCATAATGTCTCTTAAAAACACAAACAGTACAGGTTATGATGACATATGTACTAGAATAGTAAAATTAAGTAACAAAATAATTTCGCCCGTTCTTAGCCATATCATTAATAGCTGCATTGAAAATGGTATATTTCCCAAAAAACTAAAGACTTCCGTCGTAATCCCTGTATTTAAAAAGCAAGATAAAGAAGATATGCAATTTTACAGACCGATAGCGCTCATACCCACGTTTTCCAAAATATTCGAAAAGGTGATACATAAGCGCCTCAGCAATTATTTCGAATGTAATAACATTTTTGCACCAGAGCAAGCTGGTTTTAGAAAGAAAAAGTCAATAAACACGTCTATTCTAAATTTTCTCGAGAAAGTCTATACCGGTCTGGACACAAAAAAAAGGGTTACAGCACTTTATATGGACATGTCCAAGGCTTTCGATCGAGTAGACCACAAGATTTTAAGTACAAAACTAGAGTTTTATGGAATAAGAGGAAATGTACTAAACTTAATTAAGTCATATCTGGCGAATAGACAACAATACACTGAAATAACCAGGATAAATACAAATGCTAAACAAGAAATTAAATACTGTTCAAACTGCAGAACTGTAAAATATGGAGTGCCCCAGGGGAGTATATTGGGGCCATTGTTATTTCTAATTTACATAAATGATTTTCCCCAGTCTATCAGTCATCCATTGGTCATGTTTGCCGATGATAGCACTGCTATTTTCACAGATCATAAGAACTCTGAACATGAAAATGTCATAAACAATTCTTTAGCATTAATAATTGAATGGCTACGACATAATAACCTCATTATAAACTTGGACAAAACACACATAATGACATTTAAAAATATTAATTCTAGATTTGACAATTTAAATATTAATTATAATGGTAAGATAATTGACGAAATAGATAATACAAAATTTCTAGGTATTCACATAGACTCAGATTTATCATGGAAGTCACATATAAACCATGTATGTACAAAGCTAAATCAGTTTTCATATGCATTGTATATGTTACGAAAGGTAGCTAATGACAGAGCGCTTCTACAAGCCTACTATGCATATGTCGGGTCTAAGCTAAGATATGGCATTCTTGTTTGGGGAAATTCTACTGAAAAAGAAACTGCGTTCAAGTCACAGAAAAAATGCATTCAGGCAATATGTCGACTAAAACCAACAGATACATGTAAGCCACATTTCCAAAAATTGAATATTTTAACTTTACCTTCACTATACATCTTCGAATCGGCTATATTTGTAAAAGACAATTTAAAAGAATTTAGTACCTTGAAAAGTAGCCGACATAAAAACGTGCTATGTATTCCAAAAAGCAAAAAGAGTCTGATACCAAAAGTGTTTTTATAAAGAGTGTCAAAATATATAATAAACTACCACTAATCGTAAAAGAAACAAATATAACTGACATTTTTAAATTTAGGTTAAAAAAGTTTCTCATAGATAAGGCATATTATAGTATAGATGAGTTTTTAAATGATAAAATATAGGACATTGTATGGACATGAATGATACTATGTTATTCAAATATTGTATAAAATTAAGTAATGGAATTAAATAATATTAATGTAATTGTATAGTTTAAGACTAATAACATAATTTTGTAATTTATATAGGTATTGATACCATAATTTGCACTCCTTGCAGGTTCAGATATAGAGCAACACATAATTTTAACATTAGACCTGTTTAATGTACCTATATCTAGCAAATAAATAATTTTGAATTTGAATTTTGAATTTGAATTTGTTGTAGGCAGAGGTTAGTCCCCTTAACAGCAGGCTCGTGCTTGTTCCGTCACAATCACATAAAAATTTAGTATTTAAATACAAAAAAATATCGTTTTGTAAAATTGAATATTTGACAGGAGCCTTATAACCACTTAGATGCAGAAAGATGGTTATTCAAATATATTTGGTGCAATGCGTACGGAAGTGAACGTCCCATGTTTTGTCCCATAAATATGTAATTGGGACAACTGGGACGTCCCATCGATGTCATCGCATGTAACTTGACTTTATGAATAACATTTACGTTTGAGGGCTCTACTGATCTTTTATGACGGGTTTGCGTGGTTTTAAAATGGGTCAAATGTGGCACAAAATGAAAAATTATTTTAAATATATATTTCTGACAAATTTATAAACAACAAAAAGACGATAGAGCAAGTTATTTTATAATATCGTTAGACTAGTATTCGTCTACAATATCACTTGGTACGAGTACGATACTGTTCAAAACGGGAAACAGGCCGAGAATGACAGCTGCAGGAACATACCAGTAGATGCTTGGCGACATATTTTTTTACTCAATGGTGGTAGATGTATGGGCATCCGCAAAATTCCCTACATAATGCCAAGTGTTGGATTATTCAGGCTGCCTGAAGAGCTATGACAAAGCTTAGAGACTGCTATCCTATGACAACACCAGGACCGACGGCTTCAGTAGTAAATGCCACTAGCGGTCACCCATTCAAGTAGTGGCCGAAAGCAAATTGTTAAAATGAAAAATGTTAGTTCCTATCTATTCCTTTTATAGCGATTTTCTCCACAGTTACTATTCATTGATAAAAAACTTGGTTATTCCTTATGTTTAACCAACTCTAAGAAAGAGGAGGTTCGCAGTTCATCGGAATCTTTTCTTTGTATGAATATTCCCTGATTAGTTAAAGACGCCGATTCGAGATTTATATTTTTTGTTTTAAAGCATATACTTACTTGATGGTTTGTGAACTTTTTAAGTTATAGTCAAGTAACTATTTTGAATGATTTTGTAAGGTATATGCATCACTAAATAGAGTAAAAAGAAATAAATAAAAAAAAACGTTACCAGTTTCTACACTATAAAATATTAAATACCACGTATAAATATGCATTTTATTCGTTAATTAAATAACATGGTGACGGACCATGTTGAGGTCAGTGTTTTGAATCAGCATGGCACCGACTTCAACAAGTTATTTCATACTTTTCAGTGCTGGAAGTCGGTTTCGTTTATTTATAAACCTATTAGTAAACTAATATACCTAACCATGTACCTATTCCCCGTTAGGGTGCCAAAATAGAAATGCACCTTGCCTTTTTAAGAACCTTTTACCCTCTTACTATGTTATCGACAAGACGCCTGCCAAGCGTGAAGATTATGGCGAACACCCCCCTAACGGGGAGGCCTCTCTTCAACCATCATGGCTGTAATAGCAGAGGATTCATGGTCTGACTACTACCGGGGGATTTTAAGCTTCACCGCATGATAGTAGGGCATTTTGCGAATGCTCTTCTGGAATCATCTATGTACCGTTAAGACGCTGTCTAATGCTGAAATGTTGTCACTATCGGACAGCGTACGAGTGAAAGAGGCAGTGATGGTGAAATCGTGATCAGCTTAGGTAAAATCCGAAAGTAAGCTTAATAACCCTAAAATAGTATTGTTGTCTACTAACCTGGTTGTTTCGAAGAAATTGCTATAAGTCATAAGGCCGCCATTTTGCACTAGTGTATTTCTTTTTTTTTTTTTTTTATGCTTGGTAGGTTAGCCTTTGTCCACTATCTCACCTGATGGTAAGTGATGATGTGGTCGAAGATTTTGTTCAGGCTAACCTAGAATTACTGGCTCTCAAGGACAGCTGACGGAACACACCGGTAGGTGCTTGGCGACAGATTTTCTACTTGAGGGTGGTAGCTAGCCAGGCGGGCATTCGCAAAATTCCCTACCACCATGCTATAACGACTGCCATCCTAAGACAACAACCGGGACCGACGCCATAACGTGCCCTCCGAAGCACGGAAACGCTCAGTAGTAATGTCACTAGCGGTCACCCATCCAACTCATGACCACGCGCGACGTTGCTTAACTTTGCTGATCGGTTGAGAACAGCTAAGTAAACTTCGCTACGACTGCTTCTGTTTAAGTTTGTTTATTTTAATGTTAATTTTAAGTTCTTGTGCAAATAAAGTGTTTTCTATCTATCTATCTAGTAACGTAAATCGAAAATGTAACTCATCTTGTCTTTCTCAATAAGGTTTTGCTATTTTAATAATCAATTTTCATACACATTCATACGTAAATATTTAAGATATATACGACACAAGCGTAATTTAGAGTCAGTTTTGCAATATTATTCTCTATCAGAAAATTTTAAGGAAACGTTTTCGGATATTTCTTGGCCCTAGGTAATGTGATCAAGATAAACATACAAGTTTCTTACTGCTACAAACTAAATACATTTTGCTAAAAATCTGTTCAAGTAAAGTCAGCGTCTTAAGTAGAAAATCTCTCATCCAGCACCTAACAGTTTGTTCCCGCAGCTATGCATGATAATCAGTAGGTTACAACTGTTTATCAGCTTTACCAGAAGGTACCTATTTCTATTATTAAGCTCGTATATCCAAAAAAGCTCAAAACATGATATCCGGCCTATCTCCTTCCTCTAATATCGGCCTACATAATTTTATTTGGCTTGTAGAACATCTTTATTTTAAATCAATCAATTCCGATATCGATCAGCTAAAGGTCCACAAGCGGTGACAAGTTCAGTAACTATCCCTGTGAGGTCGTTTATAATGCAAGGGAGTCCCGGGAGAGGCTCCAACGGCCGGGTCATGGCGGCCTTGAGCTGAGCCTTTCAAATTTTGGAGCTTGGAACTTAGTTCTTAATGCCTCTGCATCTTTTCAAGGATACGCAGCCAAGGTATTAATTTATTTATTGGATTAGAACGGCGTTACGCCAATGACACTGATGATAATATAATCGATAATAAAATTAATATAAAGACAACATGCGAAATTAATGCATTATTATGAAAGTACTACTACTATATAATATTTAAGATAAGGTAACAATGTCAAACAATCTTAAGTTTTGATATAAAATATGTAAACATTAATTAACAAATATAAATACACATTACTTTTAAAGATGTGTTTGTATAATAGCCATATATTTTGTATGGGATGTTTCATAGGCTAGTCTTTGATCACTATCTCACCTGATGATGTGTTCGAAGATGTTATTCAAGCTTAGAATTACTGACTGTAAGGAGCTTGGCGACAGATTTTCTACCTAAGGGCTAGTAAGGCGGGCATTCGCAAATTGACATCTGTCAAAAATTACAAACAACAATCGGGATCGATCGCCTATAACATACTTTCAAAGCACGGAAATGATCAGTAGAAATGCCAGTTGCAGAAAACATTCCAAATCATGACCGCAATGGACGATGCTTAAGTTAATTGATCAGTACCTCTACGAACCATATTTTTTTTCAGAAGGATATCACCTTCCTTAAAATAGCAAGAACTGCATGTAAAAACATACTGAAACAAAATAAATTGCCTGTCACAAGACCCAAGCCCTTCCAAATCCACTCTTTTTTCCACTCCGAAGGCGAGACTGACATTCACAACCTATGCAACATCGTAAACCCTCCAATAAAAAACCTTCCTTCATCTTCATTATCCTCAGCCAGGGTACAAGGGGGTGAGGTATGAAGCGGGGATGTGCATCAAAAGTAGGGCAGGCCGATGAACTGGGCCACAAGAACAGCCAGCCTATATACACCCTGTCTATTCAAAATATCATCCTTTTCAACCTTACGGCGGTTGGAATAAAAATCAAAATTGTCTGAAAGAGCTGCTTCTTGCTGTGTTGTACAGGTACATTTAAATTTCAGTCATATTCAGGTGATGTCAAGGTTGAATTTCAGTTGATGTACTCGGAGGCCACATGTTCGATTAAGTACTTGTTGCGGTTACCAGGAAATGTTTTGACTGAGTTTTTATTTGAAGCTAGGGGCATATGAACAATGACATTTTTAATTTGGAATTGGATTATTTAATTGGGTAGTACATAAAAAACGTCCCATTACTGGAGAGGTAGAGTCCTTTATATCAATACCGTTGTATATACATGTTAATGTTAGCAGGCGTTGACCTAATTTTTAAATTAAACTACAGTAGGGCCTAATACATTAAGTTACCTTAAAAAAATTTACCTATGTAAGTATAATCAGAAGTTATATATTTTTCATTCACCAGAAAACCGAACTGTATTTGTATGTTATTAAAAGCAGACATATGAACAAGAATAAAATTCGACTCAGCTGATTTTAAGTATTATTTTAGTTTCAGCCACTAAAATAGGTCAAACACCCACTTCACACCGGATCTGAGCACTGAACTTAATTTATTAGTTTGTTAAGCGTAATTCATTAATAAGGGTATGCTAATTCTGTTAAAATTGGGTTGAACAGTTTGTGGTACCGATCGATATAAGTCGGGGACGAAATTGCTATAGTATGGTAGTCATTTTCTTTATATGGTTTCAACCCCTAGACAGATGTGGATTGAATGCAACGAGCAAATAATATTGCCATTTTGGGCTCCACACAGTACATGTGCACTTCTATAGATAAATCTGGTTGAAACTATGTGTGTCTTAGTACTACCTGTGGGTGTCGTAAGAGGCGACTAAAGGAAAATACCGGAAGGTGGGCAGCACTGCATTCTAAGGAACTGATATCTTAAACTGCAATCCCCAAGACGCCTGCCAAGCGTGGAGATTATGGCAAACATCCCTTACATGGGGGAGGCTGTATTCAGCAGTGGACAATCCTGCTGATACAGTACAGTTTGCTCAATATTTTGCTTAAAATCGGTGCACGCGGTGTCAATTCCAGACCGAGAAGAAAGTATTGTTGTTCTCTAAAAAATATATCTGTGATATTGTTGAAAATTAGTGCTTCGGCTTTATTTCAAGCTCTTCTAGACGACAAGCTTCCTTGAGAACGCTTCTGTTGGTAGTGTAGCTGTTAAAATGTAGCCATGTTAACACTCATAAAATATATTTAACACGCTGTCCACGTGTAACTTTATTTACTCAAAAAATGCTTCAAATTCTTGCTACAAATATTAAAAGCTTATTTAACCGGATGTAAACCGCAAATTAATTGGACCTTAGCAGATAAAATACAAACTGGCCTACTTTTCGACCAGAAGTAGGCCCATTCTTTGTACTTTTTTAACTATATCTATTTCAAAATATCTCGATTAAAGATGTAAGATATCGTCCGACAAAAAATCAGTAAACTGATTCAGAGGTATATATAAATAAGATTGTCATCGACCATATTCAAATTCAGAATTCCACTCTATTCTAGTGAAGTGTGATAAACATATACGATAAACGTACAAACGTATACACACACTTACAACCCACTGCATATCAACTTAATCTTTAAAGTAACTTTGTATACAAATTATGTGTTTATCTCCCACAAAACATATGTATAGGTATTATTCTGACCATCATGATGGCTTGAGACCTTTGAGTTTTGAAATATGTCATAAAAAATCGGTAACAGTTATTCTAAATGAATTGAAACAGTTTTGAGACAAAGTTGATTTCAAGAAATAAGATAACGTAAACATGCGCGTTATCTTTAGAATTTTTGAACGTTTGATAATAATTATTCTGGCCGTCTGAGAGATGATTTTCATGCTTGGATAGTAATTCGACATTCACCTCCCTTTTTCCTAGATATGAGTTTATAATCGACTTGATCTCGAAGACGTGAGAATGGGATATCTGTAACGAAGTCCAATTTAAGTACATGTGGTTATCCCGTTATTGTGTTCGTTATTGAGGTTACACTTCGGGGTGTGTAATTAAGAGTTTAAGGATAACAACACGGCAAAAGTGACTTAAGATGTAGATGGTTAAGAAGCAATCGCAAAAGAAGTGTTCAAAATACATTAGAGAATATCATTACTGCCTTACATGGTTACGTGAGCCATGTAATTTTGAGTAGAGGTAGGTATAAATAAACCATATATGAAGCTTTCTAAATATGTTTATAAACACTATCGCGTGGTAAACAAAAACACACTCACAAACAAAATTCTTTTCCCGAGAGGGAATCGTAACCGCGTATCCAGTATTTGAGCCAAGTGCCGACCTCTAGGCCATCGGAACATGTTCGACTGAGCCGAATCTTGTGCTCTAATATTATTATTTTAAACCTACATTATCTTCTTTCGATCAGTTATAGCTTGCTTGATAGCCGCACCGTCCCTATGACAGTTAATATAGCTATCTAACTAAATACTAGGTCATGCTTGACGTAACCTAGATTCTAGATCATATGTTTGGAATTATTGGTTAAGTTCCGACACAAACACTTTAATAAACTCCTACAAAAAACTTACTCCTTCCACTACTCACGTACCCAACAACCGTTCAATCAAAGCACTTCCTACACAGACATCAACATCTACAAATCACTGCGGCCTGAATAAAAAACATCCTTTAACCTTGACACCAAAAAAGGTTTAGCACAATAGGAGAAATTTCCCGGAGAATTCAATATGGGCCACAAATGGCAGCTTGCAGCCTCTAAATGCGTAGCAAATATCAGTATACAAACTCAATCTGGCGGTATTAATAAAAATATATACATTGCAATACTTAGGTTGTAATTTAATAATATCAAGAGTTAGTTTATGAAGCAGTGATGGCTTAGTGGCATTGGCTATGGACTGCCGCGCAGCAGGTCCATGGTTCGAATCCCGGCACGGGCTTGAGCTTCACCGCATGGTGGAAAGGCATTTTGCGAATGCCCGTCTGGCTAGCGACCACCCTCAAGTAGAAAATCTGTCGCCAAACACCCAAACACCTAGCTGTGTGTTCCGGCAGCAGTCCTAGAGAGCCAGTAAAATTACAGGCACATGAGACTTAAAGACTATGTCTCAATGTGACGGGCGCAGTGCAATTCGTGACTTGAGATGAAACGCATCTGTTATTGGCAGAGGTTAGTCGCCTAACATCAGGTAGGCCTCGAGCTAGTTCCGTCACAATAACATAAAATAAAATGACATACTCAAGGACACACAGACAGACAACAAAGACTCGTACATTGTTGTCCGCCTTGCCTTTTGGGTAAGGAACCCCAAAAAACGTATAAACCATATTTTGGCAAACGCACATAAGTCGAATTTTTGTCAAACAACAATCATCATTCTTTCGTTCTACAATTCATAAAATAATATCTTGAAGGTTCATTTCGTACGCCACATTTTTCAGTAAATAAAACACTCAAAGAAGCGCCTTACTGTTTTTTTTCAAGTGTTCTGTCAAATCGGTGCAAGATTAATACTACAAGAGGCCTTGGAGGCAATATGTTTGGTCCAAGTCAAAAGATAAGTGCCCTTATCAGAAGATATGTTATTTCATTATTAATAGACTGTGGCATTGACTCACTTATTTGAAACCCACCAAAAACATAAAGAAATACTAAAAATAAATAAGTTGATTGATGCGTTGAAGTAGTCCAATTTTTGATGGCAAAATTTTGGGCCTGCAGTGTAGCTATGGTATAGCACCTATGACTAAAGTTATAATAACAGTAAAAATAAGTTATTTATTATTTTTATTAAATTGGTATTACTATCGTTTATAAGATTAATCTTGAAATATGTGTATCATAATGAAACATAGTTATTGCGTAAAGTTTTAGAGCCAATAAAAGTTATGCCAATAAAAGTTAACGGGCTGATCTGATGGAGCCAGGAGGTATGGCCTAAAGTTACCTGCACGTTAAATTTATGTATGTTTTTCTACTACAGTCTCGAGATACACAGAGTGGCTTTTTTATTAGGTTGTTATAAGTTTTTATTTTATAATTTTAATTTGTTTCAATTTTGGCTACTCTTCTTGCAGTGTCTTTATAACAACTTTTGCTGAACGTGACTAAAGAATTAAGAATTCAATATTAAGATTTACCATTCACCTTTATTTTGGCGTCGTAGATGCCTAAATGGAAAAATATATTGACTCACTTACCACTGTCAGTGGTATTTTGTTAATTTCTTCAGAAGTTCATAATCCGCTACCGCTAGAAACTTACGCCTCTCGACAATAACATACGGAATCTCGACATTAATCAAATTAAATCAACATAATATTCCACAAACAGTAGCTTCATACAAAGAAGTAGGGCAATGAGAATTGCCTGACGTAATGTGATTGACGATGCTTGATACAACCCAGACAGTGTAGCTGACGGATCCAAAGAAGATAAATGGTTGTTATGTGATAAGGTCAGATAAATAACAATCAATATAAGTGCTAAAAGTGGTCGAGATTAGATGAAAGATGAAAAAAATTGATTGATAAGTCTAATGGACAAGTATAATCACACTGAAGAGCCCATAGCTTATTTAGTCGTCCTTTACCGATCAACTAAATTAATACTATAAACAACGTCCGCTGCGGTTACGTCATGGATGGGTGTACGTTAGTGTTATTACAACTGAGCGCTTTCGTACTTCGGAGGGCACGTAAAGCTGACGATCGTGGTTATCATCTTGATGATGGCAGTCACTAAAGCGTGGAGGTGGTAGGGCATTTTGCATATACCCGCCTGGCTAGCTACTACTTTCAGGTAGAAATCTGTTTCCAAGTAAATAAATAATAAAGATATTTTCGTTACTTGGGTAAAGAAAGTTAACTTTGCAATGTTATTCTATAGATTAAAAATAGATATAAAAATAATTTTTGGTTAGGTTAGGTTAGTATATCATCTCGGCCATAGAGAATAGGAACAAGATTAAAATAATATAATTTTCTCACTCCCACAAATACCCTGCAAAAATCTGTTCAAGTAGAGTTATTTAGCACTTGCCACTTGTGCTCTATTTTTATCCTTGGGTTGCCCAACTTCCAAATCCATACAATACGACAGGTCGTATATTATTCTTGTATTGTTTTCCAAAGGCTTCTTGTTTTTCTATTCTGGTCATGAAACTCAGCGCAAAAGCATGTAAAGGTGGGTTTCAAAAGCTGCATTTTCAAATTAAAATCGTCTTTGAAATCATAAACGAATAAAAAGATCGGAAATAAATTGGTATAATATAATCATCATACTTCTTGCGATAAGTTACTTTTAGAGATAGTTATAGAGTATTTATATAGTTATAGCCCCAAATTAACTCGTTTTCTTCGCAGTGGCGTTATACCCTTTTTCGCTGGTTGCAGTAAATCTTTAAGTAGTAAAATTTTGTCGTAAATCGAGAGGATGTCAGGAAACTGCATTAAAGTCAGTCAAACTCATGTGTTCAATCTAAGCATCTCCGGTATAGTATATATGAACATAAAAGCTTTGAATCTTTAAAGACTTGCAT
This sequence comes from Plagodis pulveraria, assembly GCA_963890685.1. Taxonomy (NCBI): domain Eukaryota; kingdom Metazoa; phylum Arthropoda; class Insecta; order Lepidoptera; family Geometridae; genus Plagodis; species Plagodis pulveraria. The sequence goes on along the minus strand of OY982956.1, from coordinate 33,831,936 downwards.
CGCGCCGTTTTCAGTAACACTACGCTCTGCTACGCTGAGGTCTACGCCGTAGCAAATTTATTATGCGTTGCCGTAGTCTAGCTTGTATATATGGTTTATTCGATGTATTCGTATTCGTACATTGGCGATCATTCTTGATGCCGTAAATGGCGGCTAGGAGAAATGTCGATGTTTGGATGCTGCACATTGGGCACACAGCAGTTCTCTTTAACAACCTAACGTGCTGATCACTAAAAAGTAGGCCAGTAAATACTATCAACTCGAACATTTTGAAAGAGCGTTTACGTCATGTGGTGGCCTGTCTTAAAACCAACGTCAAAACTTTATAGAATTATGTCATTGTGTTACCTCCTTGTTTTTAAAACCAATTTAATATGTTGTGTATTCTTTTGAGTTGTTAGAAATGACCGACCCTAAGTGAGTAGGATAAGATAAGAAGATGACGAAACTCTTAATCATTTGCTAATAATTACTAGCGATAATGAAGACAACAATGGGCGCAGTTATAAAATTAAAATAATGCAGTAATTATTTAATGTTTCTAAAACATTAAGTTAATTTACTAGCATATTGAAAATCTAACACATTACAATTGGGCTGTACAGGAATATATTTTTACAAATAGTAACAAATGTAAGAAACATCTTTCTTACAAGCATACAATGCATTTTTTTTGTAAAATCACCTGTTTTTTTCAAAAACTCTAACAATAACTTAATCTAAATACATAGTTCAAATGAAAAGACATCTGGGATTTATTTCTAATATAAGTTTTATTATAAGGATTCGCTTTGTGGTAATGGAATTGTAGATGTTGTATATACGTGTAAGTATATTATCAAATATACTGTACCTATCAAATTAATTCAACTTATGTATAATACATTTATTTAAATGGAAACAATCACATTACGTATGTGAATATTTTTAGTTACATGCCTAATATCACAATTATCAATGGTAAGTTTATTTGACGTAGTATTATATAATTTGAATATTTTTACCACCTGATTTTAAGCTGTATTTTGCGGTACATCAGCCGAAAACAGATACATTACTGCATTGCACCTATCATCCGAGACATGCATTTATTAAGTCTGATTGACTGACTGTTGAATGTGTATAATTTCATAATTACTAACTGGCTCTCAAGAACTGCTGCTTGAACACACCACGCATAAAAGGTCCTTCTTAGGTAATTGTGTGCGGTTTTATAATAAAGTTCCTAAACATATTACAACGCTCACAGAAGGGAAATTCAAGTTGCAAGTGAAAAACATATTGATTAAAAAATCCTACTACACAGTTTCTGATTACATAAGCGACAAAAATGCCTGGACAATTCCGCCTCCGCCAAGCTATTGCCTGTCACCTACATAATTTAAACAAATATTGTAATAACTCTATTATATAGTATGTATGTAACACATTGTTAAAAGATGTTTAAAAGAATGGCCCCGAGTTTCTTGCCCGTTCTTCTCGCAGTGGCTCTATACAATTTATTTGCTGAACGTGGCAGTACAATGTAGAATATTTCAATACTAAAATTTGTAATTGACCTTCATAAGAGCGTCGTAGACGCCTAAATTGAATAAATGATTTTGACTTTGACTTTGACACCGTGAGTTGCTTGGCGACAGATTTTCAACTTAAGGGTGGTACCTAGCCAGGCGAGCATTCGCAAAATTCCCTCCCACATTGCGGTGAAGCTCAACCCGGTGGTTGGGATCGAACCATATACCTGCGTCACCGTAGTCCATAGCTATAACCGCTCGGCTATCATTCTTCAAATTGCTTTCTTTTCACAGATTGTAAGATATTCTTCATATATTAAATCGTATCAATCTAACGTTAAATCTTTTATACCAAAATAGTCAAAGAAGATCTAATAGAGGTCATACCTTTAACCTAAAGTTACGTAAGTAATTCGCGTTTAACCTCGATCTAAGTTTACATAAACACATCCCAACTTTCCTCAGCTTAAACTAATTTCCAACTTTAACTGATATTACGTAAGGTTACGTAACGTTATAGTTACTTAATTGATATGTGTAACGACCGAAGCATTATACTGAATTGGATCAAAAAGACATCGTTTCCCCAGAAGTTTGCTTTGATCAATAAAAAAGCTAGATATGTTAACGCTCAATACCAGTAGACATGCTGACCAATTATCAGAAAAGTATATAAAATTAATATATTCACGCCTTACCTTTCAGAAGTCCATAATTAAAATAAAATATGTAGTAAAATATTTAAGAAACATTACATTACTAATTATAAAAACATAAAAAAAACTATTCACAATGCCGTTATGCCTGTGAAACCAAAATGACGTCATAAACGCTACGTTGTGTAACTGAAAGAATATTCGACAGTGAAAAGTTGTTAGGCGGAATTGCCACTAGTATATTTTATATTGATTTAATGGTTTTAATAAAATATTTTTTTTATTTTTAAATGAATTTTGGATGTGAAAAATAATTCTATAAGCTCGAGTATTTAGCTTTTTCTATTGTATCCAGTAACAAAACTATATAATTAATATATATAGAGTACTGTGTTTTTATGTAAAATATTTTATTTATCTGTATTTTTTTTTCGAAAAGAAAAATTATTACGAATTACAATAACTGGTTACTTGTAGCTTAAAAAATACTGTAGCATATGTTACATTCTAACTGATTTGATATTGATTAGATATCTTTTTCACTCTCAGTTCTGCTGTGCAGTCCCTAAAACGCAATAAATGGGAGTTTAGCGATTTTTTATTCCATATTTCACCTAAAAGCTGAAACTGAGGTGGATTTTATTATGTATCAGATTTTATAATCGGATCGTGAAGAATTTATACAAATCAAAACCGAAAAGAAGCCTTGCTATAAATTTCCACGCCACGGTGTAGTGAACGTATCTTCCGCATTTCTACATCAAACGACTTGCCCTTGAATTTCCCGCCGGTAGCTACTTAGCAGCCCAGTAATCTTTATTGAGATCTTGGATGCGGAACTATCTCCGGAATCCGCCGAAGTTTAGTTTCAGTGTTCAAGCTTCTACATTCTTGCACGTTCAAGGCACAATCATTAAGCCGTTCCGAGATTGTGTTGTTGTTTTAGAATTGGCTGAGAAAACTAGGGTAAGTTACCGGAAAGGAGGTTACTTACAATATTTGAATAAACATACACATTCAAACTATTGGAAGATTTTGGTAAATCTGAAAATTAAAAGAGGTAGAAATATATTTTATATATAACATAAAATTGTATTTATCTAGGCTGGCCTTATATACTAGCTTATTTTTCTATTGTCTAGGCCTATATGTTATCTACTGTTTCGGCCTTATCTAAACTATATTATTATTATAATATATATACAATATAATAATATAATAAAGAGGAAGGATTTGATTGTTTGTTTGTTTGTGCGCTCGAGGAGTCAAAATCTCCTGACGATGAATCGTGCGAGGAAGCTCAAAGCATCAAAAATTCTTTCGGGTGGGGACGTCATGTCCGCGTAGGAATTAGGGCAGAATTATTTTCATTGGATATCATTATTTTTTAAGCGTATTTTAAATATTATTAATGTCATGTTTTACAGTATTTGTTAATAAGAGCCTATGGCCGCCGGTAAAATAGAATTGTTTTTTTTCATAGACTTAATTATAATGTTTTTTAGTATTGAAAATATATCAGAAGGAAGGCAGCAGCGCCTTCTGATATATTACCATTTTAGATAGCGATCTCCAAGACGCCTGCCAAGCGTGAACGTGGGAATTATGGCATAGGCAAATCATTTTATTTTAATCAACAATGGATGGCATAACTTTTGATGTCCATCATTTTAGCTTTGAATAAGAAATATTTCTCAAGGACCGCTGCCAAAATAAAATCAGAGTAGTGCCTTACATTCCATACAATCACATTGATAAGCTTTAGCAGTATCAGCGACTACGTATACTTATCTTTACAAACTTTCATATTTATTAAAATAATATCTAATATACGATTCACTTGTTCACAAATACAGCGCCTCTATAAACTGCGTGGAATCAGCGCGGAAAATTAACTTTCCGCTCGCAAATTTCAATCAAATTCTGAAACAGCTGATTAAATCGTTCCCGATTACATCGCCATTTGCTTGATCAGCGGAGCAATCTAGGCCAAGTTGTAAGGGAAAAAGTCGATTGCAAGACTTACGCAAGAACTAAAACCACTTTTAATCAGGTATACGGCCTTGGTTGGCTTCGATTGGCTTTGCTGAATCCAAACTCGGATTATATAAGTCTGATGGAAGTCCTTCGCAGGACTACTAAGTATTCATACAATTATTAATATATGATTTAATTGAAATAACTTGTCGTAGTCATGTTATTTATAAACTAAGGATAGTATAATATGTTTGAAAACGGCATTTTATGTTAACTTAACATATTGACACACTTGTATTCTCTGAAAGGGTAGGCGCAGATGTACTTAAAAGCCCGCGTTTCACTAAGCATGTATTAGTCCCTTAAAATAAGGGAAGTCATACTTCAATGCACCATGCAAAGTCCCAAACTCCAGACTTCTCCATGATTCTGAAAATATATATATCAGAAAAGAAAAGCCAATAACAGTCTTAACCGGGGATTGAACCTGACATTTGGAAACAAGGACTTGGGTTTTAGAAGCAAATCAAATATTTAAAGCACCACCAAATATTTTATCAGGTAGGTGGGTAGGCATTTTCAGCTAGAGCCCGTTAAGGTTGGTACCACTGCACTGACAGATATTAGACCTCGAAGGAATAGTGTACAAACACTATTGTATTAAAACGTGAAGGTCACTGTAGCAAGTGAAATAAATGATCAAACAAAACCTAAGAACCAACCTCTTGAAGTGACGAGTGCAGTGCATTATCAAGGAGATTAAGGAGGGTGACACTGCAAATATAATGGATAGGAGCGATACCTTCCATCCTTAGGCGACTTATCCATCTAGTCACTTCATAAAATAAAAAAAACACAGTATATAATAACCGTACAGACCTCTTCACTCCGCGGCACCTTCATATTTTTTGAGTGTATGTGAACTTCTTCCTACCCAAGCAATCATATTTTACATTTCATTACTTTACTGTATCTACCATAAGCATTTACACTCACCTATGAATAATTAAATGTATTTATTCGTAGACCCCACACTAACACAATGTATGTGTTGTATACAAATGAGACCTCATTTTTATTGTACAAAATTTACTGTGTTTAGTGCGTTCCTGAATTAAGGTCTTTATAAATTTAAGATACTTCATACATCGTTGAAATTACATCTGTGCATACTAAAGTTATAATACAATAAAAAACTACAAACTGTTTTAAAAGGACAGAGTTACGGCCCGTGCGACATAACGACTGCTAAAAGTAATGAAATATTATAGAGATAACTCCCAAGCGTGGTGTGAAACCATCTGAACCATTTTGAAATTGTTCAATTGAAACTACGAACCGTAAAATTTTCAATCCCGACAAATAACAACCCGTAATCGAACGAGCAACCATGAAATGTTTGTAGCCGCCCTAAACTTAAGCATGAGAACACTTCAAGTTGGGTATATTGTCTGAGGACCTTGTGTCAAGTGCATATCAAGGCTGCATGGTCCCGGATAATATACTTTATATTAGCGAAAAGTATTACTTTGGAGCCTTGAACGTTTCCTAAGGAAAGGTTTGGTTATATCAAGGTTACGAATAAATGTGTAAAGAAGTATCACTTTCACACAGTTGCCGCTCGGATTTCAGCCTCATAAAGTTCACAATTAACGCACAATCTTCTAAACTCAATATATTCGGATTATTATATTGAGTTAGAACGGCCCTTAGTGTGGGACGCTACATGCGTAGACACTTTAGCGCCGTCACATCTTTCTGAAACCCACGTGAGGGCGCCGCGGCTACTTCGGCGGAGCAACTCAAGCGGCGCAAGTATGCTAACCTCGGTATAGGTTACATATTTGAGCCGTTTGGTGTAGAGACGTTGGGTCCGTGGGGACCGCGAGCTCATCGTGATTTCCAAAACTTATCAGAGCGCTTGGTCGATGCGACGCGTGATCAAAATGCTGGCACCTATTTGGCTCAAAGAATAAGCAATGCAATTCAACAATGGCAATGCTGTCAGCATGCTGGGCACGCTGCCAACTGATAGTGGGCTAGAGCATTTGGACTGCCTATGAGTCCAAATGCTTTTATTGTAGTAGCTGTAGTGTTGTATATAGTATATGGTTAATAAAGGCATACCATAGAAGAGATTAGATATTGGCCAATTTATTTGGCGCTTAGAAATAATCACATCCGATTGGTTGCGTCTAGGTAATGTTGTTGCGCCGCACGATATACTTTTTAAACCACGCCGCCGCGGTAAAGGTTTACCTTCTGGTGTTTTTGAGCTTGACAAATTTCTTTACATATTTATTCGTAGTTTGAAGCGTTAGAGCATCTTCGGGACGTAAATACTGAGAGAATAAATATATTGTTATTCCCTTCAGAACTTTGTAGACGATTTATTCTGTTTGAATAGGATTGCGAATAGACCTGCTAGGGCTTTACCTGGGTAGCGGAATATTTAATCAGTTCATCGTAAGAAACCAAACAGCTGGATGTAACGCAAGAAAACTTCTTATACTAACTTTCATTTCCCATTATTTTTATTCATTCTCTTAATTACATAAACATACTTCAATTGTGTTAGGTATTCATTCTCCATCGAAGCTAGTATAACTATAATGGAATTGTATTTTTTAAATCATATTTACTACTTTTAAACAACTTTATTTATATAAAAATATAATATAAGGCAACTGGCACTATGCAAAACTAACACGCATGTCATCTGAGATTTAATAATCTTACTACTAAATATTCAAGAAGCCGTATCATAAGAAAATTTCTAGCATCTGTGCCAGTTTTAATAATCCTTGTTGCCACCTGCACCTGACTAATAAGGGGATAATTCGTGCAAGTAAAAAGTTGCCTATTTAATTTTCGCAAATATTAAACGAGGTGGATTTTTCAAAGGAATTGGATTAAATGATTCCATTCGCATCAAAGTACCCAAACATGATGTTGTCTCAAAATAAATTACGTTACCTTCTCTTAATTGCCCTAATTTTTTTGTGCCATAGGACGAATTGATTGGAAAACGTGCTTTTAATTGAGTCGTTTTGGAGCTTCATTTTTCGTTACTACCTATTAGTTTATTTTGTAACATAAATTTTCGTCGTAAATGATTGTTTTATTGAGCTTCAACAGATCCTATTATTAACACTATTTGAGATAAAAGTTTCCTTTATACTATCACAAATAATTACTCTATCTACATACGAGAAAGAAAAGACATGAATTCATTTCCAAGGATAAAAATTGGATCGTTTGTTTGACCGCATCACTACCTCTCACGGACCCTTTATCCACTGCGTCCGAAGGTCTCCAAATAAATGAACGTAAGATGTTCAGATCTTGTGCAGTCCAAGGTTGCATGGTCTCAGCTGATATGAGATATGAACGGACCATGATCTGCCATATCCGAGGGTTGAAGGTTGAGTGATAGATCCGAGATAGTATGAGGGAAAAAGGAATCAGTGTTATAGAGCGATATTGCGTTTAAGGATACGATTGTGAGAACAATTCTTGGAAGTTATTAAAGTCGTTAAAATACCGTAGCCACAATTTATATCTATGTAACTAGTATATATTTAAAATTATATATATAATTTGTGTCTTTTTATATATGGTTTTCTATACACTTGCTGAATTACCTGTAGCTATCACACGTATTCCATAACTTACTTGCCGCTAATGTTTAATATATACCATAACGCTTTTATAAAAAGTTGTCTATGCACCCACGTTCTGCCATGTACTCGTAAGTTTTGGTCCCTTCTTATGGTCCTTCATTACTTTATTGCTATTTCTCGACAGTCGTTGTATATATCCTTACAAAATAATAAACAATTGGCTATATAACAAGCAATAATACTTTTAGTTGCTTTCCGAAAGTGTTTACGTAATGGGATATCAACCTTGAGTACACTTCGTTATTTGGTAAATGTTTGCTTTTATTAGAGTTTTTGCAAAGAAAAAGTTTTGATATCTGAATGTTTCTCATCAAAGTGATACATTAAATCTACACGATAGTTGTTACTGGAAAAACAATTACTAGTAAAAATAAAAAGATACCGTTTAATTGAATGCTGGAAACTTTTTAAGCCTGGAGAAGGAAGAGGGAGATCATGTATTAATGCATTTAGTGACATTATATGTCATATGTGATATCAGTTTTTGGACCCATATGTTAAAATTGAACTGGTGGTTTATTGGGAGTGGTCTCTTGCTAACTCAGCCATTGTAAAATACGATTTCATTATATTCCCGTGAGAAAGGCCACGTGAGGTACTTGCAAGTAAATATATAGATTGCAAACTCTAGGTACCTCACCTGACCTTTTATGCTAAGCCAGCGGGCGTGTCTGAACCTCTCTATTCCATCTTAAAACCGAGTGTGATATTATAAATGTATTGTATAAATATAAATTGGTTTAAATTATATTCACACATCATCTTATGCGTGTTAGCTTTAGGGTAGCTTATAGGTTGGAAAAGTCTTCTCCTGACGCTGAATCACAGGTACTCAGCTCCTAAATCAGCTCAAATATACCGCCTATAGGTATTATATACTCTGCTAAATGAATGTCAATGCTTTACGAATATTGGAGGACATTTTCAGTAAAGTTTCAAATAAATATTATATTTACTAGTCAGATTTATTGCCCTTTAGTCATTAGTCTTCGTTTTTGATGAGAACTCTAGTTGAAATTTGTAAAAGTGCGCTTGTTGTATTATTAAACATTTAATTAATGAATATTGAGATATATTGTCATATAATTGATCGATGAACAATACAACTTGATGAATTCTCTATACAGCAATGTTATTAAGCTAACGAGCCTACATGTAAATCTGTTTGAATTTAGCCAAAATTAAATAAAAGTTAAAAAATAATTTAATCTCCTTTAGGCTGAAACAAAAAGCAATCCTGCATTTATAATGCTTTTTGTCTATCAACAAAGTTTGTGGTGTTCGATTAACATAAACATGATTTTCGTCGCTCACTCACGCCCGTCAATTTCGGTGAAAACTTTTACTAAACAATTTCTATGAATATAATTATGTAATGTTAAATAAAATTTAGCAGATATGAACTTGTTAAACTCTGCGAAGGGAACATAATCTCTTCATTTGAAAGTTGCCAGCTGGCGGCTGAAAGAAAGCTCTTCTAAGCTGATTGAAGAATTGGATTATTTAAAAAGCTCCTTCCCGTGATCAGTTTTTCCCGATGGATGAGTGTTACAAAATTACAAATTTACGAGAGGAACAAATTATAATCATGTGCGGGATATATAATTTTTCCTCTCATAAGTTTGTAACTTTGTAATGTAATCATTAGAGCATGAGTGTCTCCAAATCGAGAATAAATAGGTTTTTTCTAGGAAAGCGTGCTCTATCTTAGACCACACCAATGCAAATCAGGCAGGGCGTGGACAATCGCGAACCCATTATAAATAAAAAAAGGAGCGATATTACAGCAAATATAAAATAGTTTCTATAAATAAACACCGTCGCATGTCTACTAATTATCGTCGACGAAAAAGTCGCGTCATATCAACAATAGAAGGCATCGAATAACATATCGCAGTATTTATCACAGTACAGGAGCTTATATTACCCAAATGCCCCTAGAACGGGTCTATCAGCTATTACAAGTACAACCTATGAGGAAATCACCTTATTTATAGAGCCGTTTATGAGGCTAGACAAAGTATACTGGTAATGATCAATTTGAGCGTTAGTTACAAATATACTCGTATATGTGTCAATTACAAAAACAAATGATAGTTCTACTAAAACCGTCTTTACAGGACAGACATTACAGGCACATGAGACTTAACAACTGTACGTCTCAGTGTGACGGGATCAGAGCAATTGGTCGTTGACTAAATGCATCTGTTATAGGCAGAGGTTAGTCCACTTAACATCAGGTTGGGCCCCGAGCTTGTTCCGTCACAATCACATTAAAAAATTAGGTTTGAAGTAAAATATTGTATTATATAAAACATTACTTGGGGAATTTTCATTTGATCTGTGCCTAATTACGCACGCAGATAAAGTACCCAGACAAAAAAAGTAATCCCTCCAAAACAAATATGCGTAGGTACTTAATTTAATTATAAAGTAAATTCACTGATTTGTAGCTCATTAATACGAACAAACATTGGTTATAACATTGTATTTCATGATTTGAAAAAAATAACAGAGATTGAATATTTGTTTCTTACATAAAGTTTTCATATTATTTTATACAGTGGATTGCTTTATTTCCTTCGCGGAGAAATTGATATGAAACATCAGTGAGCTGGAATAAGCTTTATTTAAACCCTTAAAATGAATAAAGTTAATAATTTTAAACTAACAATGAAACGAAAAATGTCTTTAAATATAATATATATAATACTTCTATATACTGCTCAAAGAATAAGCATTGCAATTCAACGGGGCAATGCTGCCAGCATGCTGGGCACGCTACCAACTGATAGTGGGCTAGAGCATTTGGACTGCCTATGAGTCCAAATGATTTTATTGTAGTAGCTGTAGTGTTGCATATAGTTTGTAGTATTTGGTTAATAAAGGCATACTTCTATATAGGTATATATTTTTAGCAGAACCTCCTTGCGTTACGAACTAACCTCCGCGGACGGAGGCGCGCACATTTTGATCGTTGGCGTTCGAAACGATAACATCTCGAAATAGTGTCTGTAATGAATGTATTTTTGCTGTAGGATACCTGAGCCATTTTTCTTGTGTTGTTTTGTGCATAATTGTGTCGAGTTATTCTTATTTGATGTAGAATTGTTATTGGGTTGATTTGTTTCATCTTTGGTTATGTATGTTTGAATTTTTGTTAAATAACGAGTAATTGTGATCGCGAATATATTTTTTACTTTCTTTAACCTACTTCTGTCTCTAAGAATATTATATTAAGGATTAAGACCGAGGTAGCTTTAATAAGACACCTAGTAGTCAAGTAGAATAATATTGCTTGTGCTTTCAATATAATGAAATTTATTGAACACTAATGCATATGATTCAATAATTTAGCCATAAAACCGTCAAAAACAAAAATATAATAAATATAACTGTTACTTAATCAACTCAATGTTTATTTAAAAATGTGTATCCGATATGAATAAAATGTTCTCCGTATCGCGCGTATGCCGTGATCAAGTTCAAATAGAGAGACAAGCTAGCAACGAAATAAAATAAAAAGTAATTCCCACCATTATGATCAATGTTCACATTATCTAGATTCTGATCAAACTGCCAAAGGGCACCCGAGTAAGTGCAGTTGGACTTCGATCTACAAGTGTTAAAACAATAAAGAAAAAAAACTGTGCGGTTAAAACTTACTAACTACTGTACAAATCCGCATTTTCAGTATTTGTTGTAGTATCTTCAGAACATAATATAGAAAAAACGTGTTTCTTTCTTATCTCCCTATCAAATTTTAGTAATAACTTCTAAGACAATGAATTACATGAAGAATGGAAAATTTACAAACTGTAGGAACGAATCCAAGTCAAAACTAACGAAAATCATCGGCGTGTTATGGTGGGAAAATCTAAAATGAGCCACCTTTGATACATAACACGTTACTTCTTGAGTTTTGTGTTTTAATAATGGAGAATTATTTAACCGCTAAGTGTTCGCAAATGTGCACTTGTAAATAGAAAATGTACTCACAAAAGCGAGGAATGTTACTTTGATGTTCTCATATAATGTCTTTACGAAGCTTAAGAAATGTATCCACAAGACATTGCTATCCTTAATTTGATGAAGAATGGCGTGTCTTCGTTTTATGATTATTAATAGAAGTTACTTTACAAATCTGTTGTATCAAATTTAATAACAGGTAAATTGTCTAGAATCTAATAAATTCTTCATTAAATACGTGATGACCTACCCCTATAGTAACTCAATCCAACACTCTCCGACGCATGTTTGAAATTTTATCAACTTTGTACCAAACAGTCGTATGAAGGGTCTGCAATCACAATTTTATGTAAAACCGTCCGCTATACAAAGCTATTTAGAAGGGATCCAAAAGGGACATCTGATTGTAACGAGACAACTTCTCAACGAATTCACAAAGCCCTTAACTACGTAAAGTTTCACGGTCATGGCGAAGCTTAACAGAAACTGGAAAGGATTGTATTTGGAGCAAATGTTTCAGCCATACCTTATACAATCATTTATTTAAATTGACTTGTCATATAAATTTCGATTTTCAATTTGACATTTAAATATAATCTAGTTATTGTCTAAAAACACAGTTAGAAAGTACTTCTGATAAACTTTTGATATGAAATTGAATACGTAGATAAAACATATTGTTTTAGTAGGTATTCATGTAATTGGTTTTCATACAATCAAATCAATGAAGTACTTAGCCTGAAAACTAAACATTACTTATATCCTAGTCATTACGTAGCTAGACGTAAATATTCACGCACGCCGCGCATTTATTTGTCGTCAAAAAGTGACGCGTTTTTTTTTCATACAGATTTTGCCGGCAAAATAGTTCGTGTCCTTAGGGGCAAACCATGATACAATAATATGCTGCGCCCAAACTAAGAGCTAAGTCAGCATATCAGAGCGAAAACTTCAGCCGAGGAAATAAAAATCAATAGGCAGGTTAAATGACACACGGGATTGATTCAGAACTAATATCCTATGAAAGAAAATAAGTGATTCTTGTGAATTATATTTCCCATGTATTCAAAATGATCAAAACATTAAGCATTGATGTCCTCCATTACCCACGACTAGTTTTAACCCCAGACAGGGTTCAATCAGGCAATAAAAAGATTTGTGGTTTATATGAGGGATCGTAAATTATTAGTAAATCCTTAAATTTTCACTTGACAATTTAAGTGCATCTTTTTGTCAAAAGCAAAATGCACTTTAGAGAATAAGTCTATATAGAAAATTATTTTTGACTTAGTTAATTGCCATCAGAAATTCATTCAAAATTAGCCCTTGTGCATAATGTTTACAGGTTTTGCCGATAGCTGTCATAGAATGATATAAAAAGTATGAGGGTATTCATAGATATATATCAACATAACTACGCTTAAATGTTGCAACTGGGTGCAAGTCCAAGTTAAGGCAACTTTTAAATCAGGTTTTCAGTGTCATTAACAACACGTACATATCATATCTTGACCGTGGGGTGCCAGAAGATAAAATTGCACCCCCTATCTTCCTGTGGGAGTTTTGAAAGGCGACGAAGGGAAGAATACCAAAAGAAAGCAGCGCCTTCTGAAGAACTAGCATCTTACACTGCAATCCCCAAGACGCCTGCTAAGCGTGGGGATTACTGTGAACCACTCCTAGAGGGGAAGGTTTTTGTTCTACGGTGGACGTTACAGCTGTTGATAATGATGATATATTAAATACTATCCTGGTAATTTTTTTTTTAATTCTGATTTGCTGCCTTTGCCTACTATCTCACCTGATGGTAAGAGATGATGTTGTCGTGGATGTTGTTCAGGCTAGCCTAGAATTACTGGCTTTCAAGGACAGCTGTCGGAACACATCGTTAGGTGCTTGGCGACAGATTTTCTACTTTAGAGTGGCAGCTAGCCAGGCGGACATTTGTAAAATGCCCTACCACTATGGAATACTGTACGGTACTGTGGTAGGTATTTGAATAAATACCACATAAATATGTCTGTGTTTGAAAATAGATTGTAGTGGAGTTTGATATCTTTATCAAATAAAATATGAGCAACATTCCTGAAATCTTTGGTACATGGGTCATTGTTCCCAAACATTTTGGATCAGTCTATTTTCTAGGCGTTTTCCCAAAAGCTTAATAAAGTTTGCAAACGAACCGATGACCGGGTTGAACTATTCCCTGCCAATTTCTTGTAACCGTAAAACTTAGAAGTCGGCCAAGTAGGTTATTTTCACATTCTCCCCTCAGAGAGACTGTGTTTAGTTGACCCCGTCTTTCTACTAAACTATCGTTAAACCACAGCAGTGTCTTCAATCGATGTAACTTTTTGAGGCGCTTAAGTAAATAGATTAAATCAACGTGGGAAGAAGACGACATTGTTATACCGATGCGTAGTTTTAGGTTGGGTTTTGTACAAACTATTAGCATAGTTTGTATGGTAACAAGTACTTATAAACTATTAAAAATTAAATTGCTACAACAAAATTACAAATTTACGAGAGGTAAAATTATAGTAATGTGCGGGGTTCGAACCCGCGTCATCCACCCCCATAGCCGGGGTATGCTCTAACCGACTGAGCTAACACACAATGACTCATAACTCTGATAAATATAATCCACAGAGCATGCGCTATTGCGAAAATAAAAATATTAAAAAATAAAATTGCAGTTCTGCAGACAAACAGTAATTGTTTTGTTCGGAACTCACTTTTCCTCCCCCTAGCAGCATCTATCGATTTTGCTGCGAGTATTTGAACACCAACACAGTATTTTTAGTGATAGAGAGGTGAAAATACTGTTATAACCTGTAAATAAACATCCACACCACAAAACAAATAAAACCACAAACTAAAAAAACGGCACTATAATTATATGAGCAAAGTTTGAATATAAGGTGGACTAAGTAATATGCGGATCTTAATGTGTTTAAGCAACTATTTTGGAAGGTTCAAATTAAACTGATAGCCTACACATACAACTTTCTTACTCTCTAATTGATTTATTTGACAGTCGACATTTACCAAGAATTCATTTTCAACCTCTTTATTGCTTTGTTATAATTATAAAATTACTTTACAACACAATTATAATTTACTAAAATACACGTGTTCTTATATTAAATCCACCAATTAACATTCTGTGATATGACCTAGAGGCCGATTCGGTGATGCCTTATCACGCGTAACTTAACTTGATTAAGTTCACACGTAACTTATAAATTAAATCTTCTTAAATCGAATTTATCTATGTAACGATCTTTTAAAAACAATATCAATTCAAACTCAATAACACATTTACATTAAATACTATATTCGCCCAAATTTTATATAATAATAAACAAAACTGTTTGGCCAAGATATGGCAGCCTAAGTCAATGTTTGGTTTACAACGTCAACTTATTTTAGGTTGCAAGCATGTATAGATTATAACGTAATCCATGACCAAGCAAGAAAAACATAAATTCGATTTTAATTTTGGTGTACAATTGCACTTTATTTAATTTTTATGGTTGACAGAGTAACCTATTATCTTCTTGTATGATTATGTTTTGTTCTGATGGCAGCTCAATAATGTGGTGTCATTATGTTGGTAGGGAACTGAAAGACGGGTAACTAAGCTCTTGAATGGTTTCAAACACATCGAGTTGGGGCTCATAAGATATTTCACCACTATTAGTACCACCAAAACTACCCCCACTTCTAATTATAAACAAAATTTTGTTTTTAATTCGTTTTTTATCTATGTTTTTTGGGACTTTGATGGAACAGTCACGAGACCTATGTGGTGTTAAGTCCTCGAACCTCTGCCTTTAAAAGATGCATTTTTTATGTTAGGCTCATACCTGCTTTAAAATTCTACTACAGTACCTACGAATTACATTTATTACTATCATGAAACACAAATAGCTTCATGGGTTTTGTTGAATATATTTTTGTACAAGGATATAACAATCCCCCGTGGGGTGCCGGGTTAGAATTGCAACTCCCATCATCCCATGGGTGCCTAAAGAGGCGACTAAGGGAAAAATACTGGAAGGTGGGCAGCAACACCTTCTAAAGAACTGCAATCCCCAAGCCGCCTGCCAAGCGTGGTGATTATGACAAATACCCCCTTAAGAAGAGGCTGTGTTTAGCAGTGGACTATCCGGCTGATACAGCATACATGCTGTATCAGCCGGATAGTCCACTGCTAAACAATGGCTTTTTGAGGACATTTCTACACTTAACCTGAATAACTTTTTTTTTTATGCCTGATAGGTTAACCTTTGACCACTATCTCACCTGATGGAAAGTGATGATGTGGTCGAAGATGTTGTTCAGGCTAACCTAGAAATACTGGATCTCAAGGACAGCTGCCGGAACACACCGTTAGGTGCTTGGCGACAGATTTTCTACTGGAGGGTAGTAGCTAGCCAGGAGGGCATTCGGAAAATGCCTGCCTGGCCATGCCACTATGCTATAACGACTGCCATCCTAAGACAACAACCGGGACCGACGGCTTAACGGGCCCTCCGAAGCACGTGCACGCTCAGTAGTAATGTCACTAGCGGTCACCCATCCAACTCATTACCGCGCGCGACGTTGCTTAACTTTGCTGATCGGTTGAGAACAGCTAAGTAAAGGTATAAAGGATAGCCTACCTGCTTTTAACTTTTATCATATTCCAATAGTATGTGTCTATTGAGCACATCTGTTACGAACATATGCAGCTAATGACGGTAATACATTTATATCGAGGTGTTATTAACGTGATTTAATCACTCTATTAAAAGGCACTTAGACATAACTGGATCGTAACTTTTTAATATGCTTACCTATAAGTTGAATGAACATAAGGTGTCTGAAGGTAAGGTCATTTGAAAACCAGAATTTGATTATTGTAAAGAAAATATTAGTAGCAATATTGTAATTGTACTCACATGACTGACTGTCGAACCAGCTCGATTAACCGTTTTTTTATATTGAAGCGCTTGTAGCGAAGTTTACTAAGCTGTTCTCAACCGATCAGCAAAGTTAAGCAACGAAGCGCGCGTTCAGGAGTTGGATGGGTGACCGCTAGTGACACTACTACTGAGCGCTTCCGTGCTTTGAAGGGCACGTTAAGCCATCGGTCTCGGTTGTTGTCTTAGGATGGCAGTCGTTATAGCATAGTGGTATGGCATTTTCCGAATACCCGCCTGGCTAGCTACTACCCTCAAGTAGAAAATCTGTCGCCAAGCACCTAAAGGTGTGTTCCGGCAGCTGTCCTTGAGAGCCAGTTCTTCTAGGTTAGCCTGAACAACATCTTCGATCACATCATCACTTACCATCAGGTGAGTGGTCAAAGGCTAACCTATCAGGCATAAAATATTTATATATATATATATATATATATTAAACCTGTGTATGTGTACTGCGACTGTGTTTTTACAGCTAATAGGTTTGTATTTGGCCACCATCTCACCTGAAGGTAAATGATGATATGTGTGTTAGCTTTTTGACCTGACGGAAACCCTCATCCAGAATGCTTATGTTGATTATATACCCGTCTTTATGGTAATGAGGGCGTAAAGATAGCAATGAGAAATGTTTTCCGCCTAATATGCGGCCCCACTAACGTCGTCGTAAGTGGCGTGCTGCTCATTAGGTTAGTTTCTAAGTTTTCTTACTTGCCTGTTACGATATTCAACTTAAGGATATGGAAGTTCTATATCTTTTTTGTGGCTTATACACTAGTCTTTGAGCATTTTTTTATGTTTCAACTGATGGCAAGAGATGAAGATATCGAAGATATTTTACGGGCTAACCTATAATTACTGGGTATCAAGGAAAACCGTCGGAACAAACCACATCATCCCACACCGCTAAATGCCCTACCATGCTATAATGACTGCGATCCATAAATAACAACCAGAACCGACGGCTTAAAACGTGCCCTCATAAGCATGAAAGCGCTCTGTAGTAAATAGCACCGCAGTTTATGTTGCTTAACCTAGCTGATCAAAGAATGAGCGCTTCAAAATTCGAGCCATCTGACAAACAATCCAATTCTCAAACAGGTAACTTATCACCTGTTAATTATTGTTATGGGATCTATATCACTAAATATATCAAACAGTTAGTGACAGTGATATAATTCGATGCTCGACAAATCCGTACATTTATCTTCGTACCTGTCAAAACTAGCGAGGAGAGCCAAAAAAAGCAAACATCGAAAGTGACGTAACAAAACTAATATCAACAATAGTCGATATCTCCGCCGCGACACGCTCGCTCCACAAACTCAGTGGCTTAGTTCCCCGCACGTCTGCACGTGACCTAACTTTGTACTGCCACTGGCTTATTCTGGAATATCTCAAATGTATAAAATTAAAGCGTTCTATAAATTATGGAAGAGTTTTATTCCAATTTTCACAAATATGCACTGAATTTATTAAAAATGGGAGTTATGGCACACGTAACTCGAACATGGCAATGTCAAATGTGACGTCTCCGTCAGTTTTAATAGTGTGCGTGTGTGCGTCTACTACATGCTTTTTGGGGGCTGAGCCGCCCGCGTCCGTAGGAGAGTACCCTTAAACTTGATTCCCTACGCGTGGTCCCTGGGTGGTGCTAAACAGGCAGCAACTAGGTGGTAGGTCTCTTAAGCAAGAGGCCGTCTCGGCGGGTACCACTGCAGTGTCATGTATTCTGCCTCAAAGCAGTATTGCACTGTGTTTACGTATGAAGGGCACTGTAGCGAGTGAAATTACTGGGCAAACGAGACTTTAGAACGGATGTCTCGGAGTGACGAGCGCAGTGCAGTGTGCAGATCAATGACTCTGCAACTGTTTATGAGCAGACGTGATGCTTACCATCAGGCACCGTTCCGCTCGTCTCGTGACTTCATAGCATAAAAAAAAACTAGTCTTTCTGTCGCTGCCATTCATTAAGACGTGTCATATATACAATGGGAGTGTAGGTGTGTGCATTATATGCTTGTGTTAAATGCTCTTCACATTATATTATCGTGATGTTAGAACGTACCCTATCATCCTTTTTTTTATTTAAGTCGATGGAATACTGAGTTGAAACGCGATTACGGTGGCATCAAGATCGCATGTAAGACTAAATAGTCAGTTCGTGAATCACTAATGGTGATCATGGCGCATATAACGTTACGTAGTTATGTACTATTATCAGTTTTATATTAATCACACTAATTTGACACATCACAATAATATCATATAATAAAACAATATTATGATACAAGTCATAATAATAATCGGTCATTTAAGATAACCTTATTAGTTTCTTATAATAACAGCATGTAACAGAAAATCAATCACTATACTATTAATTCGTATGATATCCTATAAATAACGTTATAATAAATAGAACCTAGAGAAGTGACACTGTATCCTAGTAGACTTCATATTATAAGAAGAGACACACCTTACAAATTTACGATGATAATGACTCATAACTCCAATTTACATAAAACATTACAAAATTAGAAATTAATAAATGTAGTAAATTTTTAATTTCGTAATGTTATCCGCCGAGTAGGCGTTATTGCAAACATAACAATATTATGTGTATATAATAAAATTATGTTTTTATATATTTATATATATGACGGCGTTTACGTCAAATGTCAAACGTCAGGTTGACAGGACTGTCGATGTCAACCTAGCGAAGCGTCATTGTCTGAAGTCATTCGTTGTATTTCCGCGCCCACCTACCCACGTAATTAGAAGAAGATGAGTACTGGTGAAGGGCCTCCAGGCCATCATGACTCTTCATATATATATATATATACTATAAGATATTTTAACTAACACTAGGCTAACTTCCCATCAGGCAGAATATTGATAAGTTTGGAGAATGAACTCATAGTTTTAAAATTATTAAATGTAGCAAAAAAAAAACAAATTAAAACCAAGTAAGAGTACGGACCACGAGTCTGTAGTGTGTAGCATACAATAATAAAAAAAAAAAAACATAACAATATTAAAAAAGATCAATATCTCTGAAAATACATTGAAATCACCATATTTTAGTTTGATATGAATAATGTGTTAATCACTTTACATTTTAGTATACCTAATTCAATTGTACGAACATAGTCATTCATTTAAAAACACTAGCAAGCTAAGCCAGGTGTATTTAAATGAATGACACATTGAAGTTTAATATTGAAGCCATGTCTTTTTAATGATTCATACTAAAATACGATAACAGAGACTCATCATCAAATTTTCATGATTCTCTATCCAATACCATGACAGCACAGCAAGTCAAGCGGATCGAGATGTAAGAATAAATGTTTCTTCTTTAAATTTAAGAGTTTCTCTCTTGTCGATGGAGTATTTTCCAACTCTGGCTGTCCTCAGCTATTTCTTTGGCTTGCTTGTACGACACACGTTGTTTTCTTTCATCAGGTTGTATGTTATTTTAATTAATATAAGGTTTATTTTCTCGAGTGTTGCTGTCGGCATACGTGTATTTTAACTCTCTCGCGTAATATGTGAATAGTTATTGGTTTAAAGTTAGTTTTAATGACTTTTCAGCAAACTAAATGGTTTTTAATCCAATTTTATTTTAACACTAATATGCTTAGATGATATTACTTTTGTGTGCGGAAGTAAGAAATGGTAGTCAAACATAATCTAAGACAACGATATTGGTTCCCTACTTCAACTTTCATCAAAACGTGACAAATAAGGTCCAGAAAGAAGCTAATATCTCAGTTCAAGAGCGTGTACAGAACCTTGTTTACAAATATCACGTTACTTCGCCCTCTCGACAAATCTGCCCCTGAATAAGGCTACACTTGAACTGGTCACGATCACGGCCACTACAGATCAGTTGGCGTTACGTGACTGATCTTGTATCGCACTTGTATTTTTGTGACAGATCTGGGACAAAGAAACGATTTGTAAAGTGTACATCTGGGAAAAGAAGCTCAAATAAGCTGTGATAAAAATAAAATGTGAAGCAAGTATATGTGTGGTGGGAGCTGCTAATGTATTTAAGGAATGTTAGTTAAGGTCCACTTGAGGATAAAAAAGACATGATTTAAAAGCATTTCTAGCTTCAGAGTTCATCACCAATTTAACATCAATCACACTAATATTGTACCTAAAGGTAAGTGATGATGTGGTCAAAGATGTTGTTCAGACTGTAAACTACTGCTATCAGTACTAGCTCTCAAAGAGAGCTGCCGGAATACAATGTTCGGTGCTTGGCAACACATTTTCTACTTGAGAATCGTATCTAGCCTGGTGGACAGTCCCAAAATACCACCATGCTATAACGACTGCCATCCTAAGACAACAACCGGTGCCCTCCGAGGCATGGAAGCGGACGTTACGTTACATTGTGGATCAACTAAGAACAACTACGTAAGCAAAACTTCGAATACTTCCGAAAAAATAATAATGTGCGTGTTTACCGTGCGCTTAGTACCAAAAGGAGAAGTTGAGTTACATGATTTTATATCAAATATTATTTACAAACTAAACATGTTATTTGAAAATACAATTTTTGTCTTTAAAATAATATGTTGAGTACAAGGAAAGACCTGTAGTAATATCTGCAATAATTTTTGCAGATCATTTTGCACCAATATTTTATATAAACATAAAAATAAAAAAGTAATATTATAAACACAACATATGATTTAATAAGATATAAGCAATTGATTCACAAACATATTGCATTTGACAACCTGTCTGCAACAAAGATTACCTAAAAACAAAAAAACAAAGCTAATCCCATTTATTCAATCCAATTCGTAACGCAAAACACTTTGTAAAGTCAATAAACCACGAGCCGTTTATTGACTTTACGTTTTTTTTTTTTGTTATTGTGACGGATCAAGCTTGAGGCCCACCTGATGTTAAGTGGACAAACCTCTGCCTATAACAGTTGCAATTCATGACAACTCACGAATTGCACTGCGCCCGTCACATTGAGACATAGTTGTTAAGTCTCATTGTGCCTGTAATTTCACTGGCTCTCAAGGACTACTGCCGGAACACACCTTTCAGTGCTTGGCGACAGACTTTCTACTTGAGGGTGGTCGCTAGCCAGGCGGGCATTCGCAAAATGCCCTTCCACCATGCGGTGAAGCTCAAGCTCTGGGCGGGATTCGAACCATGGACCTGCTGCGCGGCAGTCCATAGCCAATGCCACTGAGCCATCACTGCTTCAAAATTTATAATTTTACTTTAATCAACAATTAATATTATTTTACTTTAATCAACTTCTTTTTTTTATATGGTACTGTAACTGAAAAAGCACACCACCTTTTTTTTAATTGTGATAAGCAAATATTTGACCGCTGTCTCACCTGATGGAAAGTGACGACGCGGTCGTCAGTGGAGCATGCTTGCCTAGCAGATACCTGTTTACTCTGTACTTGAAGACTTCCAGATTGTATATATAAGGGAATAGAGACGCTGGCAAAAGTGTTCCATAATTCGGTAATACGATCATAACCTGATGTCAAGCTATAACAGATGCATTTCGTTACAAGTGACGCACTGCACTGCACCCGTCGCAACCTGAGGAATACAGTTGTAAAGTCTCATGTGCCTGTAATTTTACTGGCTCTCAAAGACTGCTGCCGGAATACACTGTTATACAAGTGCTTGGCGACATATTATCTACTTGAAGATGGTAGCAAGGCAGATAAGCATTTGTAAAATGCCCTTTCCACCATGCGATGAAGCTCGTACCGGCGTGGTGGAATCAAACCATGGATCTGCGGCACGGCAGTCCATAGCTATTAACGCTCGGTTATCATTGCTTTAAAATCATACAACGGATTTTTTTATACGCCCCATTCTTACTATTTCTTATTACAGTGATATAATACGAAATGGTAAGAATGGGGACCTTACTCTACGTAAGAGACAGGCAAACAAAACGCAATCAATGAAACCATTTTACGTAATTCGCAATTAGAATGATCCTTACAAGCTCCAATAATAGAATTACCTATTTAGAGAAAATACGTAAGCTATT
This sequence comes from Plagodis pulveraria, assembly GCA_963890685.1. Classification (NCBI taxonomy): domain Eukaryota; kingdom Metazoa; phylum Arthropoda; class Insecta; order Lepidoptera; family Geometridae; genus Plagodis; species Plagodis pulveraria. The sequence goes on along the minus strand of OY982956.1, from coordinate 33,809,118 downwards.
TGCTATTAGCAAACAGCTTAATATTTGAATCTTATATTGATACAAATAAAACTATTGTGCGTCGTAGATGTGTACCGATTAGGAATAAATGTAAAATAGGTACTTAAAAAAACCTTACAAGAAAACATATTATTTATATATTATCGTATAAATTTTCTTTATTTAAGTTTTTTTTGTATCGCAACCACATGAAAAGTATTATTTACTGTAATTTTAGCGGATTTTGGACGAGGAATTAAGCCGAGAAGCCACCGCCATGTCTATAATTTTCGCACTCGTAATTTTGTAATGTTATCCGCGAAGCATGAGTCATTGCAGAAATAAAAATACCGATTAGTGTAAGCAGTAATTTGTGGCAAGCTTGATCGAATCTGTTTTTTTTTAACAAACTTGATTTTGTATTACGTATACCATAACTAGAATTATTAAAAAAAAATATCCTCTCTTATATTATCAGTTCATAGGCAATTACGGATCACCCGCATCTCTGGTACAATTGTAGTTTATCACAAAGTAATAAATGTTAGTAAACTAATGTCAAGCATTTAATATTATTAGCTTGTTAGCCCTTAAGGCTTTAAAACAGTGCTCTGAAAATTCATATGTAGTTAGTTGGCTGTTTTCTGTTAGTAGTCAAATTCCTTCATTTAAAAAAAAATATGTTCTTGTCATTAAAAAAAGATTATATTATATATATATATATATATATAAAACCACACATGTCGGTTCCGTATGTAAATATTTTTGCTATCTAACAATCTATCTTCCAGTATGCGTTCACCAATAAATACCTTACCTTTTTCTACCGACTTCATATTTCATTTTGAAAGACTGACTTACCACCCCTTCTAAGATGTACGGACGTGATTTTAATATACATTCAGCTTAAATTTTATGAAGCAGGCAATTTTTGTTATGAGTTATTTTACATGTATGTAATCTTTTTATATTTGATATCCGACAAACATGCCTCGTCCTTTGAGGCTGTAAACAGGTAAACATTACCCAAAACGTTTCCCGAAATAAGTCATTCTGAGGTTTTTGATCTCGTGGAGTTGAACGCTTCGTGCATATATATTGTAATAAATATAACATGACGTATGATGAAATTAATTACATAAAATATTATGTTGTCGTGACTTTCTACCCATATCCCAATAATGTCAAATCGGTTTGTGTCTTTTTTTTTTTAACTTTATCTTTGATATTATGACCGGCTGTCAGCCAAACGTCCACCCTCTTTGAGAATTATCTTTGGTAGTACACATACAACTTTGCTTGGTAGTACAACCTAATAAAGTACTATATTTTAACTTTATAATATGCTTTATATGTATAACATTTGTTTGTGTTGAAAATCAGAGCCGTAGTCGCATATATATAACTCTTTTATATCGCCATGGTCATCTATTTGTTTATTCGTCATAAGGCAATTGTTTTTTTTTATTTTGAAACTATTAGGTCCTTACATATGAAATTGGCGTTTTTCGTACTGGCCACTTTAATCACGAATTTCTCCTCTTTGGTAAGGAATTCCAAATTCAAATTTGTACAGCTATAGACTCATGTATTTGTGCTTCGATGATCGTCATTCATTTGTTTTTTTTCTTCTGTTTTTTTCTGTTTGCGTCACTCATTTTACAAAATGGAAAACCTTAAATATCGCATTATTTACGAGTACGAGTTCCGCCGTGGCACTAGTGCTGCGGAAACAACTCGAAGGGTGAATGATGTGTATGGCGGTCGTGTTGCAAAAGAAAACACAGTTCGTTTTTGGTTCCAACGTTTTCGTTCTGGAAATTTCGACCTGCAGAACAAGCCCCGTGGACGGCCTGAGACTCAAGTTGATAATGAAGAGTTGAAGGCTATTGTGGAAGTGGATCCATCGCAAACCACGTCCGAGTTAGCTGCAGGCTGCAATGTTAGTGATAAAACTGTTTTAATTCACTTGAAGCAAATTGGGAAGATTAAAAAGCTTGAAAGGTGGGTACCTCACGAATTGACTGAAACAAACCGGCAAACGCGCGTCGACTGCTGCGTTACATTACTAAACCGGCACAATAATGAAGGTATTTTAAACCGAATCATTACCTGTGATGAAAAATGGGTTCTTTACGATAATCGGAAGCGCTCAGCGCAATGGTTAGATCCTGGCCAGCCAGCCAAATCCTGCCCCAAGCGAAAATTAACCCCAAAAAAGTTACTTGTAAGCGTTTGGTGGACTAGTGCCGGTATTGTTCATTACAGTTTTTTTCAAATCTGGCCAGACTATTACGGCTGATGTCTATTGTCAGGAATTGCAAACCATGATGGAAAAGCTAGCGGCTAAACAACCTAGGCTGGTCAATCGCTCCACGCCACTGCTGCTTCACGACAACGCTAGACCACACACTGCGCTACAGACGGCTACTAAATTAGAAGAGCTTCAATTGGAAAGTCTAAGACATCCTCCGTACTCCCCGGACCTTGCTCCAACAGATTACCATTTTTTTCGAAATTTGGATAACTTCTTGCAAGGGAAAAAATTCAACTCCGATGGGGCAGTCCAAATCGCCTTCAAAGATTTTATTGATTCCCGTCCGACTGGTTTTTTTAGTAAAGGGATCAATGAACTACCTATGAGATGGCAAAAGTGCATAGAAAATAATGGTTCATACTTTGATTAATTAAATATATTATATTAAAAAATATTCGACTTTTTGTTCCTCCCATACAAAACGCCAATTTCATATGTAAGGACCTAATATATAAAGCTTATTTAAGTCACCGCTAGTAAAAAATAACTTATGTAAATTTAGAAAATGACAGAACAATGTTGGTTTTTCTTAAAAAAGAGCCGTTTTAAAATGAAAATGTGATAGAGTTTGGAGGTACGAGTATATTTAAGTACATAATTTTTCGTAATGTTCTGTCAGCCAACCAAACGTATTCAACTTTGTCGTTTTGCAATCCAGTGGAGCAATACTGCCAGCATACTGGGCATGCTGCCAACTGGTAGTGTGCTGGATAATTGATCATTTAGACTTCCTTGGGTGGCCCTTAGGTTAATAGCTTTCGTTACAGCACTAAAGGTGTTAACCTTTAGTGCTGTACCTATATTATTTGTAGTGTTTTATTGATAAAGGCATACCATCGATAATAGAAAAGTCTATCAATGTTATGTACAAATAATAAATAAACTATAACATATAGAAATTAAACAACTTTAAACGGTTTAAATCGCGTATATTTATCATTATTTTTGTCCCGGCGTTTCAAACACTTTGCAGTTATCGTGGTCACGGGGTGACTAATTGGTTTTATTTGTCACATGAGTTATTAAGAAATTATTTGTCCTACCGTCAGTTTTTTTTATATTAATCATAACGTTCCCTATTCACGCAGTATTCGCTCACAGTGTCCAGAGGTCTTGCAGATTTATGTCGGCCTTGAGATTTAATCAATTTGATAACAGGATCCCAAGCAGGTGGTACTTGCCAACCATCATCTCTATTGAAATTTGGGTACTTTTTGATTTCAATAGCCTCGCGTAACATTCTTGGCATAAACTGGGTCTTTCTGGCGAGGATTTTTGGATTATCGAACCGAATGTAGTTGTTGGGTTTGTCCTGGGCATATTCACAAACTGCAGACCTGGTCGAGCGTCTGTTCTTCATGTCAGCAATGTGTTCTTTTACCCGGATACCAATGCTCATCTTTGTTTGCCCTGTATGACAGCCCACATTCACAATCAAGTCTGTAAACACCTGCATCTCGTAGGGGAATATTGCACTTAACAGGTCTTAAAAATTGGTTAATCTTCTTGTGCGGCTTGAAGTAAGTATTTATTGAAGCTCGTCTTAAGATATTACCAATTTTGTCTGTGACACCCTTGATGTAAGGTAAGATGGCAGGTTGTCGCTCAACTGCGGAAGGCTTGGGCCGGCTTCTGTGACATATTCGTGGGAGCTTGTGATTATTGCTTCGCAGTAATTGTTTTACATGCTGAAGCTCCTCCTTGAGATGGTCAGTGTCGCAGATGTGCTCTCTGTAACAAAGACTTGCCTACGGTAGCCAACTGACATGGATGGTGATGGCAGTTACCATTGAGATATTTATCTGTATGGGTGGGTTTCCTATACACTGTATGACTAAGGGAGTTGTCAGGATTCCTGATGACTAAAACATCAAGAAAATCTAAGCATTTATTGACCTCAGGCTCCATTGTAAATTGAATTTTGTTATGTAAGGAGTTTAGATGGTTTAGAAATGCAGAAACTTTTTACTGGGGAGGATGGTAAAAGTATCGTCTTCGTACCGTTTGTAGATCTTCGGCATAGCCACAGTTGTGGAGAGAGCTCTCTCCTCAAAGTCCTCCATGAAAATATCGGCAACAACGGGGGAGACTGCATAGCTACACCATCAATCTGTATATAGAAATTATTTTCCCAGAATAGATAGCCAGATGTTAGGCAATGTTCCAGTAATTCTGCTATGTGTAATAATCGCGAAAACCTAAGACAACATTAAACTATAACATTTTATGAATTAGGTACCATTACGTTAGGAATTTCAAGTTCCTTGTCGTACAGGCTTCAATTAAATAGTAAACCAATAAACGTTTCTTTCTCGTAACAACACACGTTCTAAGTGATTTCAGTTCCACTAAGAACATGGAGTGTCTGTAACTTGATCTCTTAAGTACACTTAGGTGTTCCAATGTCATTATCATTGTTAAAAGGGTTAAGCTATGTGGACGGGTTCAAAAAACTGTAGTCGAGAAGCATATATGTACGTAGACAGGTAGGTGGGTATATTGGAAACAAGGCACGTATAAAACCTATATACACTTGTTCTTTGACTGCCTCGTTGGTCAAATGGCGTAGAGCGTATTTTGCATTCAATTATATCCTAGGATCAATTCTTGGTTTTTAATGAGATGGTGGCGTAACAAGCACGAGCCACAACTAAACTAGTACTGTTTACTGTATCAGCTGGATAGTCCACTGCTGAACACAGCCTCCCTTAATATGCAAGGGTTTCCCATAATCCCCACGCATGGCAGGCTGCTTGGAGATCGCAGTATGTAATAATAATTATAAATTATATTAAAATATATTAATTATATGTTTATATATATTTCAATATGTATTAGTGTATTTTTATGTATTAGTAGTTATTTTCCTTTTCTTGTTTATAATATATCATTAATTTGATTTAGTCATGTATTATTATCTTGATTTGATTGTGTCTTTATCTCTTTATTACACCCCGTCTTGTTATTCCTGTATTTCCTCTCCATCCTAAGGTTGCCTGGAAGAGATCACTATTAGTGATAAGGCCGCCCATTGTAACACTTTATTGTAAGCTTTCTTTTACTTTCATGATATTTTTTTATATTAAGTGGTGTAACAATAAAGAATTATCTATCTATATATCTATCTGCTATATCAGTCCCTCAGAAAGTGCGCTGCCCACCTTCTAGTGTGTTATCCTTAGTCGACACCCATTAGGTAGAAATGGGAGGGGTGACATTCTAGCCCGGCACCTCCCGGGTAGTTACTGTTTAAGATTCCAAAATAAATTAAAATTAGAAAGATTTTAAATAATTATTGGACTTGCAATTAATATCCTATACTCATATCTGAGGCTTTTCGAAGATGTAAAAAATTCAAGCATCTAATTCAACGTATCAACAAAATATATCGGGTACTTTGAATTTTTATAGTATGACTAGTTCGCACTCGTTTCGTTTCGTTCGTACGCACCTCGGTTTCACAGGAATGTGTTACTTCAGCGCCTCACCATCTCCATACCAAATTTAATCAAAATTGGTCCAGCCGTTTGAGCGTGAAGAAGTATCAAACATAAAAGCACACTCACAAACATTCGCCTTTACAATATTAGTGTGAATGTGATTTTTTATTATATAGGTTATATAACCTACGCTATAACTATATGTATATACATAATCTCCTCTGATCGTAAGTGGTGATGTACTTGAAGTAGACAGGCTAGGCCTAATCAAACCAAATCAAATCATTTCTTTGCTAGAATACAATTCGATACAAGATCTTAAAATAATTTCCGTCCGAGTATTCATCCTGCAAGCAAGCGTGCAAATATTATATTATAAAAAAATATATATCATAAAATTAATTACAATGATAGCATTACATTAAAATAATTTAAAAATTCAGATATACATAAACACAATAAAAACAATTGTCTAGCAACCAGTCTTTTAGGGATCCTAGGATGAGAACTAGCTCTCAAAGACAGCTGTCGGAACATCAACATGCTGTAAAGTGCTTGCCAATATAATTGTACTGCGAATGAACAGGTGCAAACATTCCCCTGTAATATATATTAGTTACTAGTTAAGGGTTGCATATAAAAAGGCGATAGATAGGGCGGGTTCGACCTTATTCGTATTTCAAAACTGCCTGTAATCTGCAAGAAAATCACAGACGTTATGTTGTCAGGTGAAGGCTTTTTGATATACCAATGCGAGTCAAATAAGCATGATGATGTTTCTTTCATATATTATTCAATTGAAGCAATGATAGCATAGCGGAAAGAGCACGAAGTGGTTGTTGAAAAATGTCTGACTGAGGGCGTAGGACCAAGAGACCTTGGTTTGCATGTGAGTGAGCGAGACAAAACTACCCAATATTTTAATTTTATTGTATTATTGTATATTTAATTAAAAGTATAAATATACTTTTAATTAAATTCTAATATAAGTGAGTTATTAAAATGGAATCAATCTCTTATATACTTTATTACATGGTTGCTACATAATAATTGGAATAAAATTTGAACTTGTTGTGTTAAATTTTTTAATGTGTTATGTGTTTTACTATACAGACACAAAACTTGATTAAGCGTGATTTTAGAGTTGTACTCATGTTTTTTTCTTTCGAGCGAAGTATACGGAGTTTAGTTTCTAGATCAGGCGTAATATTTGTAATTTTTTTTTATGCATGATAATTTAGGCTTTGACCACTATCTCACCTGATGGCAAGTGATGAAGTTCGAAGACGTTGTTCAGGCTAACCTAGAATTACTGGCTCTCAAGGACAGCTGCCGGAATACACCGTTAGGTGCTTGACGACAGAAAATATCCTCTAGAATATTATGTACTTGCCATTATGTATTTTATATGTTTGCCTTTTTGAGACTTACTTCAACCTTGAGGGTCCATCTTTTTCTTTTTTGATACTAAACCCTAGAAGCCCAACATTTTTTTTTGTGTGATTGTGACGTGACAAGCATGAGGCCCACCTGATGTTAAGCGGTAAACTTTGCCGGAACACACTGTAATTAGCGACAGCATTTCTACTTGAGGGTGGTAGCTAGCCAGGCGAGCATTAGCGGAATGCTGTCCCACCATGCGGTGAAGTACAAGCTGGCGGTGGGGATCGAACCACGGACCTGCAGCAACGCAGTCAATAGCTATAACTGCTCGGCTATCGTAGCTTCAGATTACATAAAGCGGCGTTTGTACTATGCACAATCGAGCTAACGATTACCCAACCCTCCTTCAAATTAGGACATTACAATTCCAAGCGCATTTCAACAGTTTATCTTGTAATTAGTCGAAACTAACTGTTAATCATAACAGGAAGCGTGGCCTACATTCCAATTAGGGCGGATTGTTCCTCAGGTTGTGTTTACATGTTTTAAAGGGAAATATTTGCTATTGTGGGGTAGTGGCTTCGAAATGTATGTGAGGTTATATACACTTGAGTAACATCTGTTTTTTGATTTTGGGCATATTCCAGGAATCCCCTTAGCTATTCCCCTGCGAAGGGTATTTTTGGACTTTATATCCCGAATTACGGCCTTAGAGCGTATAAGAGGGGTTGTTGGACAAAACGCTCACAAATTCCTTTAATCGTTAATTAACATTGCCATGTTAAGTCAATAGCCCCTTTTATTGTGTTAGTATCATAATCGTTATTATTTGTCGGGCATTTTTGAATGCCCGCCTGGCTAGCTAGGTAAGAAGGAAATCAGTCGCGAAGCACCTAAAAGTATGTTCTGGCAGCTGTCTCGGAGAGGCAGTCCAATTCTTGGCTTAGCCCAAACAGCATCATTTTTTTATGCCTGATAGGTTAGCCTTTGACCACTATCTCACCTGGTAAGTGATGATGTGGTCGAAGATGTTGTTCAGGCTAACCTAGAAGTACTGGGTCTCAATGCAAGCTGCCGGAACACACCGTTAGGTGCTTGGCGACAGATTTTCTACTTGATCGTGGTAGCTAGCCAGGTGGGCATTCGCAAAATGCCCTACCACCATGCTATAACGACTGCCATCCTAAGACAACAACCGGGACCGACGGCTTAACGTGCCCTCCGAAGCACGGAAACGCTGAATAGTAATGTCACCAGCAGTCACCCATCCAACTCATGAGCGCGCGCGACGTTGCTTAACTTTGCTGACCGGTTGAGAACAGCTAAGTAAACTTCGCTACGAGCGATTCAAAAACTTCACTTGCCAACACGTAAAATACTTGTCAAAGTCTACCTTCCCAAAAAAAAATATAAACAAAATCTACCGAGGATCTTAACTAGGTGAAAATACGCTCCTGTAAAATTATAGTTATATACGCGAAGGTTACTAAAACAATTTGAAAACAGACGTAGAAAACTGCAACACTTGGACCGTGCTCCACCGTGAAGGAACAACGACCCAGTTGGCTGCAATCTCCCTAGCAACGGCCACTACCAAACAAACTACTACATAATCTAGCACCAAGGGCTGATACCCCCCTCGACCCCACGACGCCATAGAATCAGCCATAGTTACTCCGTAGTACAGTTAGGATATGCAGTAGGTTCATTAGATTGGCAGGCCGACTCTATAACTTCGTTGAGTTTTAATCAGTGATGGCTCAGTGGCATTGGCTATGGACTGCCGCGCAGCAGGTTCATGGTTCGAATCCCACCGCAGGATTGAGCTTCACCGCATTGGTGTCGTGGTATTTTGCGCCACCCTCAACTAAAAAATCTGTCGCCAAGTACTTAACGGTGCAGGTGTCCTTGAGAGCCAGTGAAATTACAGGCACATGAGGCTTAACAACTATATCTCAAAGTGATGGGCGCAGTGCAATTCTTGACTTGTGATGAAATGCATATGTTATAGACAGAGGTTAGTCCGCTTAACATCAGGTGGGCCTTGAGCTTGTTCCGTCACAATAACACAAAAAAAAAAATTGGTGTAATAATACAATTACTAAACGATTTAATCTTAAGTATCCCTTATAAAATATAACAAAACGTTATTATTATTTTTTTACAAAATCTTTGGTTTATTTTTTAATATACCAACACGTGTACCTACTTTAAAAAATTAAGGAGTATTTCTAACACATATCGTCTATGATCAATATTTATCTTAGCATTATCTTTCCGCGCTCCTAACTCTCAACTTGGAGACTAAAACCTACAATGTAATCTTTGGTAGATGGCTGGTACACTCCTCGACCCGGTGGCCTGGTCACAGCCTGGCTGAAGTGCTACTCACAATCTGCTGACGCGTCATCAACATCAGCGCTTCTTTTACATGACCTCCTCGTAAATAGGGCATGGAGTTATGTGTACTTACGGCTGATTAATAGACATATTTTTTTTTACTACTTATATAATTTTGAATGACGTATATTGAGTGAACCTGTTGAATGTTAAGCTATCAATCCTGCTTCCTAAATGAGTGTTCATTTAGGAAGAAAAAATATTTTTTTTAAATAAAATTTATTTGATGTCCAACAATGAAAATTACGAAATAAAATGTGGAAGTCAAACCAAGAACGATAAAAGACATTAATAGAATGTACACAGAAGTCAAACCATTATAAAATAAAATGTGGAAGTCAGACCAATAACGATAAAAGAAATTAGTAGAACGTACACAAAAGTCATCCTTAGAATTTACCCTCCATACGTAATAAATTAACTTGTTTAATTCTTTTGATTTTTCTTTAATAGCTGTTTGGCTAGCCTTTGATCACAATTGCACCTAACAATTACCGGCTCTGGAGGACAGCTGACAGAACACACTGCTCGGTGCTTGGCGACAGATTTTGTAATTGAGGAAGGTAGGAAGTCAAGAAGTCATTTGCTACCATCATGCAAAACCAAAACCTACTGTAAATGTTATTAATTTCCTTTTCAAATAAATTGTTAATGAAAAGTAAGTTGAATTTTATATCCCTAACTTAGTTCCTTAGGTCCTTGTTCACTATCTATATAGTACAAACTTTTACAAGTGTAATTAAAGCAAGATTGTCGCCAGACCTGTTAAAGTTACATTGCAAAGTTGCATGAGTTAATTGCTTTTTTAATGTTTATATTGTCATCCTCAACCCTTACTTTTCTTGATAGTATTTGAGATGAATATTCAATATTCATTAGCTTTTAATTGAACCCTAGTAACTTCACTAGGCTAATTGAATTGGTATTCGAAGAAATATAATTCAAGAACCTAGTGCCTCTTTACTATCAGAGAGTAAAGTTACTCGTGTGATCGTCTGTGATCGGCTAGGTAATCGTCACGATCATCGAGCAAGCATCTACATGATCGTCCATGACAATTTGTTGAGTGTCAAGCCGGAAAGATAGACGAACAGTTTATACTCGTAGGTGCAACGGACATTCATTTAATTTCAGCGTACAATCATTTTACTGACCGAGAAGAACTAAAACTTGTGGTAAACATTTGAAGAAGAGAAGACGGTAAAAGTGTAGATATATTAAATAACTACGATGTACAAAATATTAAATTTAGACAACGAAGCCACTCTCGCCTAAAATTTCACATTTAAATATAATATTATCTAGTAGGATGAAAGTCAACGACTTCGGCACACAAAGTGATAAAAAAAGATATATTTAAGTACACGAATTTTGCTCTCGGCAAAATTATATTTGAGATGTCGGTATAACGACCCCGAGAATGTCATGTAAAACGTAATTTTCTTCCATGTCTTCTAACATTTTCCAATTTTCGTAATATTAGTCACACATCGTGAAAATTTCTTTTATAAGATATCTCACGAGATGGCTTATCTCTCTTAGAAATAATTTTATTGGTTTTAATAAAAAAATACAGACACATGACTTAACAGCTGTATGTGTCAGGGTGATGGGCGTAGTGCAATTCGTCATATGTGACGAAGTGCATCACTCACGGTGTTTAATCGTAATGTACGACCGGTTTCCTCCAGTAAAGATGTCGTTCGCGATGACGATGATGTCAATTATTGTTATTTGAATTTTTTTTAATAATAATCGCACCTACCTAAAATATGTAACAAAATTCGATTATAAAAAGCCATAAGGGAGAGTTGCCTTCTGGTTTACAGCTTTTCCGAGAGGCAGAGTATCAGTTAAGTTGGGAAACTATATTGTCTACTATATTGATATTATTTTAAATTTATGATGCCATATTTGAAGACAGTCCCCAATCCCCGCGGTGTGCCGAGATAGAATTGCCGCCCCTCTTACATCCCATGCCCAATATCGTCCTGTCGGAGTTGTAAGAGGCGACAAAGGGCATAATGCCAGGCAGTGGGCAGCAGCTTCTTCTGAATAACTGCCATTTTACACTGCAATCTTTAAGACCCTTGCCAAGCGTGGCGATTAGGTTCCAACGAAAGAGACCTATCTACTGTTGACGTATAACAGCTGTTGGTGTTGATATTTGAAGAAGTGTGACTGAAAGAGTTACCGTGTCTAGCATAGAACTGTCGGAGATAGAACTCACGATCAACACGCAATCCGAGGCAATCTCAAGTTTTCCCAAGGACGTAAAAATTAATGCAGACTTATTATATTTCGTATACATTTTGTAAAACCCTAAAATATCATCAAAAAAAACTATTTTTTAGCGTACACCAATTCAACCCTCAACTGTCGATTTCCCACAATAATTACAATTTGACCGTATCTCAGGCTACAGAACCCCCAACAAACCCCTCCCCACAAATCAGTCGACCACATATCACTGACTTCCAAGAAATTGCAATCAGGAATCGATCGAGTGCACCGTCGGTCGGAGGGCAGGGAAACCAGGTCACTGGGCCAGGTCGTTCACCCAGCTGTAAGTTGTGATACTGCAAATGTTTGTCTACCAATACGACTGGGTAAGTGAAGCCAATGTTTGGGTAGGGCGGGAGATTTGTATGGCAATGGTGCATTCGTATTTCTTTTCTTACGAACTGTCTCGCGTTTCCCATTGCACTCCTTCTGGAAATACCTCACATAGTGTCCTTTTGACTACGAATTAATTCGTAGACATTATCACGATTTTCCACAGAATTGAAAGTTGGTATACAAGAAAATAATTACATATTATATCACAAAAAACTGTATATATAAGGAAATCATTATATTTTTTTATTTTTTTTTTATGCATTATAGGTTAGCCTTTGACCACTATCTCACCTGATGGTAAGTGATGATGTGGTCGAAGATGTTGTTCAGGCTAACCTAGAAGTACTGGCTCTCAAGGACAGCTGCCGGAACACACCGTTAGGTGCTTGGCGACAGATTTTCTACTTGAGGGTGGTAGCTAGCCAGGCGGGCATTCGCAAAATTCCCTACCACCAAGATAATCAAGAATAAAAAGAAACAAGAATTTTAAGTTTTTTTTTCTTTATTATAATTGTTAAGCTACCTATTCCAGATTAAGATATACATACGTTAATCCTCTTAAAGCCGCGTTAACACGACAGAGTCCACTCGGGTGCTGACTCTGATGTTACTTGTATCGTGTCAGTCATGATTCCGAGTACACTCTGGTCTACATTCATGGTTGATAGACAAACGGCTATACAGGCTTAGTAATAGGGTTCCATTTCTTAAAACCCTTAAAACAACATCATAATAAGAACTCCGGCCCAAAAACGTCACCGTATCATTAATGACCACCTTCCGTGTTCGGAATGTACAAAAAGCGAGAACCTTCATCACTCACTTCCCAAACAACAAGATGAATCACTTTTCATATATGTGCTTAGGTAAGTACCTGTAGCAAACTATACTTAGTACATGCTTTTTACAGGCATAGGGTGGAATAGTCATTATAATAACTATTAAAATAATTATATAGTCTATTGAAATGTATCAAATAATTTTAAATCAATGATGGCCGAGTGGCAATAGCTATGGACTGCAGTGCCGCAGGGCCATGGTTCGATCCCCACCGCCGGCTTGAGCTTCACCGCATAGTGGAAGGGCATTTTGCGATTGCTCGCCTGGCTAGCTACCACCCTTAAGTGAAAGAAAATCTGTCGCCAAGCACCTAACGGTGTGTTCCGGCAGCAATCCTTGAGAGCCAGTGAAATTACAGGCACATGAGACTTAACAACTCCGTCTCAAAGTGACGGACGCAGTGCAATTCGTCACATAACGAAATGCATCTGTTTTAGGCAGAGGTTAGTCCACTTAACATCAGGTGGCCCCTGGGCTTGTTCCGTCACAATAACATAAAAAAACGCAATTTAGTTTACTTTAATGGTATATTTTTTCAATGATACTCATATAACTTAAAAACCATACCACTGAAAGTAGTTTTTTTATTCAATTTAGACATGACGTAGTTATGCGATTAAATAAAACATACCGAATTGAGAAGCTTTTTTGAAGTCAATTATTAATGCCGTTTTAACTGATTTTAACACTAGAAACTCTGTGAGCTGAAGACGCTGCAGAAATGTTTATTTTTACGTTTTCAAACCCCACATCTCTGCCGTTTTGAAAATAAAATACAAACACTAAATCTCCAAAGAAAACCATATTGATTTCGAAGAGGTTCTGAAATATTTTATTTAAGTATTCAGAAATCAAAACAACTGGAAAAATAGACAGAACAAATATTTATTATGCAAGTAAGTAAACAAAATTGCGTATTTCCTCAGACCATAGAAACGATCCGACCAGGCGTAGACCTTGCTTAGTTTAATTTTCTAGTTCGCATAAATATATGTTTACTTCACAAGCTCAAAAATGTGCTTATCATTCGGTATCTACATGGAAAAGTTCTAAAGTGCTCCAAACGTGGAAAAGATTTTTTAAATTCTAACGCCGATGACAATCCAAGAAAAATCTTTTTTTCTAGTATTACCTATTACAGTTATTTTACTATTAATGTTTAAGCTGTTTTTCTTGGACTCGCTGAAGTGAGGTAAAAAATTGTGTGTTGCGCTCGGCTGCTCAGTTATTTCAAGTACCTTTGAACCTTCGTTATGCGCAGGATTCTATATATTTAACCACTAGCTTTACTACCACTAGATTTTTTAGTGGTTCAATCCTAGAAACCTTCGCTTCTTCATGTTTCAATAAAAATACTCGTGCTTAATAATCATTTTGCATCCTTGCATAACAAATAACTGTTTAACTACTGGGACTACATAAATAGTTTAAATTATATTAACTTTGTACCTACCTCAAGTTAGAAACGTCTAAGGCAAGTAGCGGGCAGACGGATCGATGGACAGAAAGAATACAAAATGATCACAATTACCTTGTAAGAGCTCCATCATTTCCATTATACAACATTAATATGTTTTTAATATCCCTTTTAACACTGAAAAGTATGAAATAACTTGTTGAAGTCGGTACAATGCTGATTTAAATACTCTGAGCTCACATATTCATAATCAAATAACATACTTGGATACATAAAATTATATCATTCGACTTAAATAATCTTACTTATTTTTTTGGAAGTCCTTATAGAAGAAATGTTGCCGAAAAATATCAAAAGCGAAATCATCTTAGAACAAATCAAAATTGTATAAACTTTTTGTTCTGAGTGGCACCTCCCACGCTATTTCGTTATTTAGTCCAACAGCTGTTGAATATTTAATACTTATCTAATCTAAAGTCAACCTTTACAAGTTATCGAAACTCTCCAGACTAGACTTGATTCTGTTCAATTATACATCTCGAAGGATTCAGGTGAAATGCAGAACCTCATTAATACATTTCATTGATTTGTTCGGTTTCGAGAATGAGAGATCTTATGGATAGTAAGTTTTAATTAAATTACGAAGATTATTGCATTCTTATACAATAGGCGAAATGTGGTAATAAATTGTAACTGTTACCAATACATTTAAAGACGTACATTCACACGCTCGTTGGTCAGTCCATTTCATTTTCTTCTTAAAATACTCTTAGATATTTCTCATTTGGTAAACAACCACATGAACGCCAAATTACTTACTGATATGTATTTATCACTATTTAAAAATTACCAAGTCTATTTCAATTCAAATTCAACTATTAATTAATTCTAATACTTCTACTAAAACTAACTGCCTCGTTCGTGTGTATGTGAAACTTTAGATCATTTGAATGTGAGATCATGGGTTTATTGCCTGGGCAGGACACCATTTTTGACACAGACATTTTAGTCTGGAGTCTTGATCTATGTCTTGTAGATGGTTACAAGGTCCTCTATTCATGTCACCGAAACATTTCCTATCGCCGATAGGCTAAACTTATGATTTAACTTTTCACCTGATGGTAAGTGATAATGTTGTCGAACAAGTATAACCTAGAATTTTTGATTTCAAGAACAGCCACCAGAACACACCGTTACATGCTTGGCGACACATTTTTCAAATGAGGATGGTAGCTAGCCTGGCGGATATTTCCTAAATGCCGTACTACGTGACGGTCTGCACAACGTGTTTTTAGACACAACAGACCTACCCCTTCGAGGAACACTGGCGTTAAGATAATGTGATCTTTATGTTTTATATTATGCGTTATTTTTATGGAAATATCGCCTATCACTAAAACTTATGGTGCCATAACAAAAAAGTCACTTCGGTCAATCGAATGTCAAAAATGTGCCCAGCATGCATTTATAGGTAAAATATTTACATGTTTTTAAAGAAACTGGAGATGTCAGTATTTGCGTTAGCCAGCTCAAAACGCTTGCAATTTGTTTGATGTTTCTGTAACTGATATATGGGACTTTCACCAATATCTTAGATGTTGGTATATATATATAGATATAGTCGAAGATGGTACAGGCCAGGCCTAGAGGTTACTGATTCTCAAGAACAGGTATTCGAAGGCACTGTTAGGTACTATGTGAGTAATTTTCTCAGTTAGCTATGAACATTCAAAATATTCTCTCTGATACTTGGATACCGCCCAATAATTATTTTTTTACAGAAAGACGTAAAATACGTGTAAAATTGAAAAAAATAATTATTAACAAAATTTCATTATCACAAAAACTGATTCGTAAAGTTCGTCAGCTGACAACACTTATATTTACACGATGTAGGAAACACAAAGCACGAACCGGTCGAAGCGAAGTTTACTTAGCCGTTCTTAACCGATCAGCAAAGTTAAGCAACGTCGCCTGCGGTCATGAGTTGGATGGGTGACCGCTAGAGACATTACTACCGAGCGTTTCCGTGCTTCGGAGGGCACGTTAAGCCGTCGGTCCCGGTTGTTGTCTTAGGATGGCAGTCCTTATAGCATGGTGGTAGGGCATTTTGCGAATGCCCGCCTGGCTAGTTACCACCCTCAAGAGGAAAATCTGACCCCAAGTACCTAACGGTGTGTTCCAGCAGCTGTCCTTGAGAGCCAGTACTTCTAGGTTAGCCTGAACAACATCTTCAACCACATCATCACTTACCATCAGGTGAGATAGTGGTCAAAGTCTAACCTATCAGGCATAAAAAAGACACTTTAAATACATTATTATTCCCACATACTTGCACCAAGGTTAGTCACACTCTTCACACACACACAAACACGCACACATTCGAAGGAATTTGAAGACACATAATTATAGATATATTATATCAATATCATATCAGTACTGACTGATGTATAAAATTTATAAAAAATAAAGCATTATTGTTTAATCTGTAACACTTTGTTATACCAACTAAGAAATAATTTACAATTAGGCCCAGTGTTCCCAAATATATTTTTTTACTCAAAACCCTGGAAAAAGTGCCTATTTTATCAACATTATAGAAATAATAGTTTTGATGTAAAAATCTTTTATAAGATATTTATTGTTATCGTGTATATAAAAGATTCTAACACCAATGAAATGAAATACAAATATATAAGTGTCCTTATAATTTTATTTCGTTTGATTTGTGAGATTTTTGCGCATATAGCACAACAATTTTAACGTAATTGCCACGTTGGAACACGCTGAAATATACCTTATTTCAACTGTAGTTTGTTCGAATTTTTCGTGCTCTGTTGTGTTTGAATTTTTTTCCCAAGCAATAATTATCTTTAAAATAATGAGATTACTCAAATGGTTAGTTAGTCATGCCCCATATTGATCATGTGATGTCTCAATCATGTAGCGCTTTATTAATTTTCCGAGTGGTCAATTTGAATATTTATGATTTCTTCCTTCCTTGGTCACTATACATATTGGTCATTGCTGCTTTACAGTACAAAGCAATCAACTAATGTTAAGTTATTTTACCGAATATAATAGGTTCCCTATTATTATAGGTACGTCTATAACATGTTTGTAAATAATATGTGACTGAAAACAAATTGTACTATAAACTTCTTTCTTCGTTATTATGTTGATGCAAACAAATAAAATGTTATTAGCTTATTTGCTGAGATGAGATAGAGTTAAAGCAAACATTACAAAGCAAGGAATAAAATAATGATAAATTTATCTATGAACCGCCTTGCAAAGACTATCGATCGAAAGCAAAGGGCGTCCTACATTACAAAGGGTATACACCTACCAAATTAAAAATGCAATATGTTCCACATACACAAGAGAATTGTACGTCTTACACCTACTTACTCCCAAGTGTGGAATTGTAGCTTAAAGAAGCAATATAAACTTATTTGTTCGAAAATCAAATTTTACTCAATTTGTAGATTTTAAATAGTTACGCGGAATACTTTTGTTTTTATTTAAATACCATAAATGGGTTTACGAATCTGTTCTCAAGAAGAGATTTTTTTTATTATTAGATGTACGATGAACAAAAAAAAACAATATTTGCCCAACTTTTCATGAACGATATGTCTACGACGCCTAATTTTGACTTGGACTTTTACATAGTTCAAAGTTTCTGAGATTGAAATGATCTATTCTTATTGTCTAGACTTATTGTTATTATTATCAAAAGTAAACATCACAGGAAAAGAAAACATTCCACTGAACCTAACAGTCTGAAATAAAATCTCAAAGCAAACACTAATATTAAAAAGTTGTCCAATACAGCGCTGAAATTTAGGGCAGAGAGTAGCCAGACCATTGTAAAGCCCAAAGTTATGTCCTACTTAGGTCTGCACTGATAAATTGTTATTGCTCTATGGGATGTTGGAGCCTACATTTATTGTGGTTATTTCTTTATGATGATAAGGGTTACTTATCAAAATAGATCATGGAATCTAATGATAAGTACATTGATATTATAAAAAGTAAACAATATTATTGATTGGGGATATTTTATTATTAAAGATATTGAAATCAAAATACGGAGGAGTTAAAATATAATTGGAAATATATCAAATTTTAAGCAAATTAGTAGATTATGATACAAGTGCGCTAAGTGGCTCATTATACACGAGGCTGCGTGTTGCAGCCCGAGCCGTAGGCGAGGGCGTAAATCAGCCGAGATTTATGAATGTATGATGGTTGATTATATATAAACCTCTTTGATGTTACAAATCTGTATTACCCAGTTAAATTGAAAATGCTCTGTTTACTCGCATATAATTTGCAGTTAGGTACTAACTTAACTTTGTAGGGATAATTCTATCACGCACTAGTGTATAATATTATTATGCATGAGGGTGTTATATTCGGTTTATGGGGATAAGAACGATATAATAAAGATCACTTTACGAGCAAGGGTGTTGAAAACTATTTTATTGGCTAGTAGTGGTAGTCTTATTTTCTGTCTTTTTGTATAAGTCATTACAAATTATGTAACTTTTTTTTGGTGGTAAGGCATTTTGTAAATGTCTGCCTGGTTAATTAACAAAATGGCAGTATAAAATCTGTCGCCAATAACCTAATGGCGCATTTCAGCAGCTTTCCTTGAGAGCCACTTCCAATTCTAGCCGCCTGTTTATCATTTTTGACTACAGCATTAAATGAAATTGATTATCTATTTATACAACATATTTGCCGTTGTAGGCCTATAAATTGTCCGAATGCTCCAGTACACTACCAGTTCTCAGCGTTTCCAGCGCGTTGTCTCTGCATTGTTCCACCAAATTGCAATGCGAAATTGTTGAGCCTTTTTGGTGCAAATGCTTGACAATCCTTCTACATAATATTCCAAGTTTAAAAATAAGATAGAAAATATAGGTGTTCACTTGTACCTGCTAATATGAACTTATTTAATTTAGGGCACAACATTTCACATCGATCAGGAGCCCACATCGCCCGATCGTTGTACGATTTGCAACGGTACATCATTGAGTGATCAAAAAAATATACTATTATGTTATTGGCTAAGCAGGCGATAGAACTTAGGTACGTATGTAGCAAGAAATTCAATATTTAATTCGTTTTTTGAAGCTTGAAACTAGGCTTGGCAACCATTATCCTAGTAGTCTGATTAGCTACCACCCTTAGGTAAAAAAAATCTATTACCTAACATTGTGCCCGGTAGTAATCCTTGAGAGTCAGTAAGTAAATATAAAATAACCGGCTCAAGAGACTTAACAACTGTATGACAAGAGCAATGCAGTTCGTCACTTGTGACGAAATACATCTGTTATAAGCAAGGGTTACCGCTTTAAATCCGGTGGGCCCCGAAAAAAAATACAATTCGACGTTAAAATAAAAATGCTTGCAGTATCAATGCGCATTGATATACCATATTCCATTGTATAACTTTTTTTTTATTTAGTATTTTTCTATGAGACTTTAAATTAAATCTTTATTTCGCGCGTATTAGCTGATGATCGACAATAGTTAGGTTTAGAACAAAACTAAACAGTTAAACTTTGAATTGCTCCCCAAAGACTTCAAAACAAATAAAATTATTTCAAAAATCCATCGTTTCAAGCGATAGCTTTCTCTTGCATTTTCCCGGCGCTACAGACCCGATACCTACAAAAGTCATAACATAAAAAAACGTTTGCAACTGGTTTGCCATCTCTAGGTACAACTTCTACTACATTTTTAGGATTTAAAACTTAAAAGGCAATGCAAAACCCCTTTGCTGGCTGGGTGTTCATCGCCCTAATTCTATAGCTTATATTACACTTTCATTATTAAAAAGGGTTTATTTAAATATTAATTAGAAGTATTTAGTAGCTACAATCTTAGAAACAACCAGTAAGCAACTGCACATCGTCACCATAATAATGAAAGTATAATGATGGTAAAGAGCCCCGTTGTGCAGCAACTCCCTACTCAATGCGACGTAATAATTCTTCAGTCACCTTTTTCGACATCGAACAAGCCAATGTGGAACAATCCCCCAAATAAGAAGATGAGCAAATGTAAATAATATTTAAAAATCTTTTTAACCCGGCCTTACATAAAAAACTCTTAAATAAACGATTTGCACACAAAGTCATTAATTATTTTTGAATTAAAATTATTGTTTAAAACACATTTAAATATTATAAATTTACCGAAAAAACACTGACGTCTGTGATCCAAAACGTCAACCGTGGTTTCGAGAGGCAGTTCTTGTCGGGAACCTGCAGTTGGCGCTGTACTCTAATAGTATGCTGTTAGACTGTACTATTAGAGTACAGCGCCAACTACAGGTTCCCGACAAGAAATATTTAAATGTGTTTTAAACAATAATTTTAATTCAAAAATAATTAATGACTATGTGTGCAAATCGTTTATTTAAGAGTTTTTTTATGGGATCCAAAAGGAACAAATACGAAGCGCAACTGTGTAATACATAAGTGGTAACTGCCTATAACATATGCATTTCGTCACAAGAAACTTAATGCAAAACTGTAGAAGAGTTTGTTGTCATAAAATGTTAAAATATATGAAATAAAAAATACGTCTGTAAATGTCACAAATTAATGTATAAACCATCCCAAAAACACTAAAAAAGTCTTCGCATCTGGTCTTATAATATAACGCATTAGGTCACGTGAATGACAACACTGATGATGCAGTAAAGACCTGGCAGGATCCTTATACGTCCCTTGAAAAGCTTATATAAAATATACGAACTTAGAAGTGAAGTTCGATCATTGCTATATGAGTCGCATCATTATTTAGATATAGTTGTTTCTTTTACTATATAAATCTAACCTTTTTCCTGTACGTGTAACAACATAAATTCACGTTCAATATTCTTATAAACAGTTAACTCACTACTGCAATATGGAGCTCTCTACTGCAATTTTCGCTCACGCTTGACAGCTTTTTTCAATTTTAATTTTATTCTACAGTCTGCGCAGCTGTGACACCTAACTCTATAGTATAAACGTTACGTAATAAAATGACTCTCTACTCTCCTACATCGGTTATGCAATAACTCGTAGTAAAACTTGCTTAGTCGTTCTCAACCCATCAACTATATCAAACTTACGGTCGCCAAGCAACTAACTGTGTATTCCGGCAGCTGCCTTTGAGATCTAGTTTCCGTACTAGACTGTTTTAACAACCTTTAACGACATCATCTTTTATCATAAGGTATGATTGTGGTTAAAGGTTAGACTATTAGCAACAAAAACAGAGATTGCCCTATATTCAACTTAAATACTGATGAAGATAATGTCTATAGATGTATTGTTTTGCGCAATTTTATGTATCACAAATAATATTTATATAATTATTGTCAATTCTGCTACAATTTCTTGTAAAAATTAGTTATTAATGACGTCAGTCAGAAACAATACGTAACCCTTCTTTTCACTTCTCGTACTCGTAAAGATCTTGTTTATGTCCGGTGTAAGCGTAATAAAACGGCTTTTAAGGCTCTAGTGCCTAAAATTCTGTTTTCAAACAAAAGTACAAAAGTGAAAAATTGTTTTTAAGGTTCAAAGATATTCAGTTTTTACTATCATTCATGTAAGAAGTTTGCCGGGGTCTTTAATAATACCAATACATTAGAGGTATTATTAAAGACCCAGATATATTTTTTTCAAAACAGTGACACTCGATATAGAATGTTGTTCAAATATCAGTTTAAATTTTAATTAAATATATATGTATTATTAACAATATCATTGTTGAATTTCCTCACAATCGAAGTGAGAACTGTGTATAACTCGTGCATTTAACCCATTATAATGACTTATTTTATGTATACTCATTGTACAATCTTAATACCTATTTCTAGGATATGTCGCTCCAAACTGTTTTCAACCAATATATTGTATATATTTTCCTACTCCTTTTTAAATCCCTTTTTTTGTTACCCCGCTGTAGGGTGTTGGAATATTTTCTCAGCGCGCACAGCGCCTATTGTCCTCTATTTTTTATCGTTATCAAATGAGACGGTGAGTAGTTACGAGATTACATAACAAAGGAAGGGACATACTAGTATATCGGCAAACGAATAAACATCCTATTTGGCTTCGCCGCAGTTGGATGAGATAGCTCAAAAATACATTTCAAGAGCATCTAGCTTTCTCAATTTCTTCATACTTCCTTTTTACATACTTACATAAAATCACGCCTCTTTCCCGTGGGGGTAAGCAACTACCACAGATTTCCACTTTCTACGACCCTGATATACCTATCTCTTACGCTTCATCTACACTCATCAATCCTTTCATACATAAGCGTCGGTTTAGGGTACTGCTGACCTGTCCTTTTTTCAGAACGTTTTCTCAGAACCCTTTTACGTACAGAATTATATACTTATATGTATGTATATAGTACTAAGTTCACATTACAATATAATCTGAAAAAGAAAATAAGTAAAAGAAAATAAGATTTAATACTTTCCACGTTAAATAGGGATTTTTGTAGCACTAGAAGACATCGTTATATTCTATGTTTTATTCTCTCTGTTTTACTTTCATCCTAATCCCTATGCCTAACCTAATTATGTACACAAAATATTTTTGCTGTTTTAGGTAGTTCTACATCCACGTTTTTCTCGGGTAAGCTTTGCTCTGTTGGTAAAATTATTGAGTAGTCGCAAATAAGACTGACTCGTAAATCTGTATTTGAGTAAGATAGAGTAAATCTCAGTAGAATGGGATTTTTCGTTGAGAATCATTTCTACCCCTGGTTCTTAGATTTTGATCTGTAATGACGAGGGTGCTTGGGATAAAGCGCTTTTATCTACCACCGTGTTAGGTAAATATAGAGCTTAATTGCGAGATGGAACTCGCACCGGAGGGTTCCGTACCAAACCGGAATGTATAAAAAATGTTATTTTTTTATACAGTTCGATAACCTTTTCCCTAAGGGGAACCCGCAGTTGGCCCGATTTATTATTTGTTGTTATACATTGGACATTGATTACTTCGGCAGAGCGACTCATGGCGGTGCAAGTATCAGTGTAGTAGATATAGTGCAATATATCGAGATACAATATGTAACAAATACCGAGGTAGTGGTTACATATTTGAGCCATTTGGTGTGGAAACGTTGGGTCCATGGTGACCGGGAGCTCATCGTGTTTTCTAACACTTATCAGAGAGTTTGGTGGATGAGATGCGTGATTAAAATGCTAGCACCTGTCTGGCTCGAGGAATAAGCATTGCAATTCAAACAATGCTGCCAGCACGCTGGACACGTTGCCGTGCGTAGTGGGCTGGAGCGTTTGGACTGCCTGCAATTCTACGATGACTTGTAGGTTGTTCAAATGCCTATATTGTAGTAGCCGTAGTGTTTTATTTAGTTTGTAGTGTGGTGTTAATAAAGATTAAAAAAATGAAGTGGTAGGGTGTTAGGAATGTGGTATGACATTTTGTGATTACCCGCCTGGTTAGTCACTACCCTCTAATAGAAAATCTGTCAAACACGTAACGGCGTGTTCTGGCAGCGGTCCTCGTTAGCCTAGCCAGTAATTCTAGGTTATCCTGAAGAACAGTGTCAACCACATCATCAGGCTCGCTCCAAATTACAGCAGCTGCCTATCTTCTAGTTTTGTCCTCAGAACACAAACCATCGCAGTAAATGCGATATCACATTCAATTCAGGGGTTAGTTACCCCCAAAATACTAAAGTACAAGGTATTCTGTCATTTAAGGTAAGGGGAAGACGATAAGTGTTGTTTTAAATATTAAAGAGGATCCAAATTTTGCCATGATATATGTCATCCCGGAAGCACGTATTAGTTGACCTTCACCTTTCAACCTCAATCCCATTTCACTTCCCTCCAGCCTACCTCTAGTTGAAAAGCGCCGGAATCAAAGGCACAGCTTTCAAAGGTGAAAAACCTGAGGCATGACGTGAAAATTCAGAGGAAAGTAGACATGAAATGTTATAGACTGGACTTATTTTAAAAATATAGATATTGAATAAGCATTGCTATTCAATATTGTAATATTGTATGTTTGAAGCGGAACCTAGTGATATTTCTTTTTATATTTCAACAATCTGTAACCTAGACCACATTTGATAAAATTTCATTTCATTTCAACGGGCCAATGCTGCCAACATGCTGGGTACGCTGCCAACTAGTAGTGGGCTGGAGCATTTGGACTGCCTGTGAGTTTGCAGTGACTTGTAGGTTGTTTAAATACTTTTACTGTAGTAGCTGTAGTGATGTATATTTATTTTTTAAATATAAGTTATATTTACTTTTTAACTGACATCTCTGTGAACTGCTAGACGGTGCCCGTCGAGCGTGTTTCCATAATTCTGAACACCGTGAGTGGGTCTACTGTCTACAAGTCCGTTTCCAAGGAAAATTGAGAAAAGGCAGGGGGTTGGCCTTAAAAGCGAACACTACACTTTGTTCAACTGCGAGGGTTTTGGCACTACATGGTGCCGAAATCCCCTTTACTCTGCATTCAAAATTCCCCTTTATTCTCCTAACATTTCCTATAAAGGGGATTTTGAAGCCCGCCAATGAACATTTAGCTGTTCTATGTGTTATAAGAAAACATAATGTATCAAGCCCTATTACGTAAAAAGGTTGCCTGGAAGAGATCGCTGTTAGTGATAAGGCCGCCCATTGTAACACTTGACTGTAATCCTTCGTATTTTGTATTATTGTAATGTAGTGGTGTGTACAATAAAGAGTTATCTATCTATCTATCTATCTACGTGTGACAAAGGTACTTATTTTTGTACTTTTCTTTTCGACTATTGATCTTTCCTGAATCCTCATATTATTAGATAATCCTCATTAAAAAACCGGTCTACAGTATTGATAGCTCTACTTTCTTTTCGTTCCAACTGCTTACCAACGTGCATAATCAAAAGGTGTCTGCTCCGCCGCTCCGCCGCGCCGCGCCGTCCGTTCTGTGACGTCACGTCCTATATAATAATTATGCTTATTTAACTCAACAAGAGTGCTGGCAATGCATAATATGTAGTAAACAGATGAATATCTAGTCGGCTCTTGTTTTCACAAAATATGTATGGTATATGATTCTCTTATTAAATTATGCTTGTAGAAAATATCACTAACAAATTGAACGTGTCGTGATTAATTATAAATGGGCTTTACTTATTCTATTTTTATCATGTAAAAGCTTTAGCTTATTAAATATAATTATATGTATAATGTTAAAATATATGTGGTGCAAATTATACCTAATCTTGTTCTTGCTAAGCCGATGTCATACACGCCACGTTGCTGAACCGGAAGAGTTTTGAAGATGTTTCGCTTCTACACGAAGGTTTTGACTCTTCGTGCGCGCTACACATGATTAAGAATGAGTCGACGGCGGCTTCAGCACACCTTTCTATGTATAGACATTTCCGTGAGTACCGCTTGTTTAACCAACTTGAAAAAAGGAGGTTTTCATTTCGATTTTTGTTTTGTGTGATACCTTATAACTCTTTATAGGGTGTACCGATTTTGATGTTTTTTTTATTTTGAGTTTTGATTTTTTGCATTATGCGAATGCCCGCCTGGCTAGCTACCACCCACACACATACAGAAAATCTGTCGCCAACCACTTAATAGTGTATTCCGGAAGCTGTCCTTGAGAGCCAGTAATTCTAGATTAGAATCCAATGAATAACATCCTCAAGCACTTCATCAACGTCCACCAGTTGAGAAAGTATTCAATGGCTAGCCTATCAGATATAACTAAAAAATCTTTAGTGTAAGATGTAAACCAATGTTCAATATACTATAACTGATATATATATATATATATATATATATATATATATATATATATTTTTATAGAGATTTTTTTTAAAATAATATTTGTAATATTATAATATTTCTGAAGATTTATTTCTAAAATAATTTGTATCTACATATCTCTCCAGCCTACCTGGAAACTATAACCTTTCTATTCCACGAAATTTTTGACCTGCCCTAGGATTTCTAAAATATTGTACTGATTATTAATGTTTTCATATATATAAATTTTTGTCATTATTAATTGTATTTTAACGCAGAGTTGCTTAAATCTATTAATTATCATGTCAATCAAATCAAATGTAAAGATTTGGTATAAGTTTTTTTTTTTATCTTTTAAGCATAATCGACTTTGAATAAAATAAACGTAAACTTCGTGCAGAGCAACCACTAAACAATATTGAAAAAAGAAATACTTATTCATAATGTTGCATAGATATTAGAATGAAACATATTTTAGTTACGCAAAAGTAATTGCAAATTCAATAATTTACAGTGCAGAAACCTGCTCAACGCGAGTCGGCCTCCTACATTTTGTTTGTTTATGTTTTTAGACACTGAACGGTTAGCGTTTGATATTGATAAATTAAATATAAAATACGGTATAACGTACGAATTGATGAAAGAACATTCGTTTATTAAATTAGCATTTTCTTTTCATAATATAGTTTTCTATGAAAAATATTAAGCTGATTTACCGATCAAAGTAGCCAGATAATTCAGGTATAAAAAGAAGCTCCGACAGTTTTTCCGAGGGTAGACTTGAAGAGCCTTTGTGAAGGTCAGAGAGATAATGTTTCCACAAAATATTGGAAGATCTTGCAAGCATTTTGTAGGGTATCTTTGCTTTATATTACGGATATTCTATCATCGATAATCTTTATGGTGGAGCAGTGCCAGCGTTGCGTTTAATCGGGAATTCCTGGATTCGATCACCGATTCTAATAGACGTTGTTATTCATTCGTTCATTAGTAGCCCTGAGTGAAATTGTGACTTTGATGGCAAAATACTCGCCTCGTATGCCACGGGACCAAAACATTCCTGGCGATACGTGTTGGCACCTCTGCCTACCATTCCGGTTAATACAGGTGTGGTATTATGATGATGATTGATCATCAAATCGATATTTACCTACATCGCTAATCATCAATCTAAGATTTTGGAATAAAATTAGTAAGTACTGATAGTTATGGGTATCTCTATGAAATATTGCAACGCCAAAAAATTACTGGGATATGAAATAAATATTAGGTCTAGTTTTAAAAGTTATAATACATATAATTCATTCATTTTGCATACATCAAGAAACTGCCACGCATCATATTATAATATACAAAACTCACGTAAAACGTTATGAGCCCTTGGTCAGGGCTCTTAAATTTTGCGTCCGCCTGACAATAGCGAAACTTTATGGTCCCTGGCTGACACTCCACGTGACCTATACAGTAGCGAAACTTTAAGAGCCCTTGCCGAAGATCCTCGTGACAGTAGCAAATCCTTATGAGCTCTGGCTGAGACACCACGTGACCTGCAGAAATTGTGTGTCAGCCAGAGCTCATACAACTTTGCTCGAGTAATACTTACGTCCAAGGGTGGTAAGCAGCGGCCAATGTTTTGCAAATAACGACCGAAAATCACATCTCTAAATAATGGGAGCGTTGAATGACTTTTAGGTAGGTATTTTTATTTCTGTAATACTGTAGGCGGTAAATTCGCAAACATATCTTTGAATTTTATTTAGACACTGCCAACGAATCAAAGTGTTTATTGACCTGAACGATAAGCTATTTGAAGAGCACTATTCCCGGTGACCACTTAGGTATTTCACACCTACGACGTTCTCATACAAAATGCAAAAGGGCCGTCTCGACCCCGAACGAAAAAGCTATTTATCAGAATCAATTTCGAATGAAATATACCTGAAGACTTTAGGTAGATGAAACGATATAGATAACCCTATATATAGGAACTTTTTGGTGGCATTGACTGACTCATTTTGAAAGAAATAAGTTAGGTACTTATTATTTTGTTACTATGTTTGTTAGATAGATAATATTGTTTAAGTGTTATTTCCATTATATACAACAAATTCTAAAAATAAAGCAAAGTTGTAAATACTCGGGCTTAGAGACAATTTATTTGATTTGTCGGATCAGTACGAGGACCACCTGACGGACACACAGATGTTAAGTCTCATGTGCCTTTATATTCATGAATGATTGACATTTTGAAAATCCGACGTCCAGGGATTCATCACCGGCACTGGGTTTATGCTGAAAAACTTTTTAGATGCAGCTTGGAATCTAAAACTGTGCCTGATAGGTATCACTACATTCGTCCGCTATAAGTAGTCATATAAGATCGTAAGACACGCAACGGATAACATAACTGAGAAAATTAATACTAATAAATATTTATTAGTAGATTATGATACAAGTGAGCTTAGTTGCTCACTATACACGAGGCTGTGTGTTGTAGTAGAGTGTATAATGAGCAAGTTGCTCACTAGTTTCATACGCACTTTTTCAACACCCTTGCGAGGAAAAACAATATATTGCACAAATGCGATACAAACAACATACGAAAATTATTGCAAATAGCGCGCAATTTTTTTTTTTTTTTTGGCGCCCTGTGTATGTGTGTTGGTTGATTACATATAAACCTCTTTGATGTTACAAATCTGTATTACCCGGTAAAATTGAAAATGCTCTGTTTACTCGCATATAATTAGCAGTTAGGTACTAACTTTGTAGGGATAATTCTATGACGCACTAGTGCATAATACTATTATGCACGAGGGTGTTATAGTTCGGTTAATGACCCTAAGAACGATATAATAAAGCTCACTTTACGAGCAAGGGTTTTTAAAATAATAATTTGGGAACATTAATTTCATATTTAAGAAAAATATTTAAAAAATATCAATATATCTAGAGGAAATTCCGCCTAATTTTCCTACTAAGCTGACGTGACGTTATAAAGGCCATGTAGCAAAAATCGAAAGAATTTTTGACGCAATTCGTTTCTACATCATCATCAGGACTCTTCGAGCGCATAATCGGGAATTTATTTCGTGTGGTTTCTCGTGTATTCTTTGAATTGTAACTAGATTACATTATAGAAATGTTTTTCCTTATAACTTAAATAAACGTTTTCTTATAATATTATTATGTTGGAGAAACGTAAGTGCTTACACACGTCTTGCCTACTTCTCAATGACATACAGGAGGCGTTGCTTTTTGTTAGTATTTTTTATTTTTAAATGATAACACTACATTTTAATTATTTCTTGGAATTGTATAATAATTACATTTAAATGGTTTTTTAGTTACATTAAAACAGTGACTCTTCTTTTCTTAAAAAAAACAAGGATGATTCTAACTAATAAAAGAAAGAACTTCTAGGTAACACTTCAAGAGTTAAATACACCAAACAATGCTTTGTGAACATTGACCTTTAAAACAAAGCATTCTAAATTAAGTTGCCTTTTTTCATTTGCAATTTTAGATTGTTGACTTAAATTGTATAGAAGTAAATGGGAGGCTCAGTGTAAGCAAGACAATCTTAAAGAGTGGCTTAAATATTCCTTGAAGTAAATGAAAAACAACGTTAAGGGGATAAAGCGACTGATAGTATCTTAACATAGTCTCCACAATCCCAAGTTTGTCTATTATTAAATTTATTACTTTGGAGATTTGCTTTAAGAACTATGCTTTCAAAACTAGAGTATCTTATAAGTAAAGATTAAAATATTAGAACTAAGTTTCGTCATATTTTAAATACCAAGTGTTCAAACTCTGTGGAATTATGGACGCATATTGCTGAGCCTAATATTATGCCTCTGATTTGCTAGATTTCCGTTAAATTAAGTATTTTCAAAAATATTCAAAATAATCGTCTTATATGGGAATTGTTATTTTGACTTTTAGGGATAAAATAAATAATAAATCGAAAAACTGGCATACCGGAAGCATAATATTGGGCTCAGCAATATGCATACAAATTTTCACAGTTTGAACACATGGTATTTAAAATATGACGAAACTACGTTTGTATAGAAAACGCTCCGTGCACTCTACTCGTATGAATGTGTTACAAACAATATCATACAATTATTACATATATTTTTGAAATTACAATATTTGGTGAAATTAAATTACGTAGCTTGGCAGAGGCGAAATCGTCCAAGCATTTCCATCCCTCGAGTCAGAAGATGCTCTGTCCATTTATTTATCGTGAATATCACTTGAGCTCTCGTTTAAATTTTTCCTTTCGTTGTATATTTGTAAATTAATTCGCTAATAAATGCGTTAATGCCAAATTACTATATGAAAATAACATCATAAATTTCCATTGGTCATCAAAGACATATTGAAGACCATAAGATACATAACCGTTCTATTTAATTCTGTTGAACATAAAAGTGTTATCTTGTTCACTTATGTCCATCTTATCGCAGAGCCGTCGATACGATCGAAACATAATGTTTAGGTTCCACACATTTGGGGCAAGCCGTTAAACTGCGTCGTTTATTTTTATACCGGCTAAGTGGAGCAGCGAGAGAAATGGGACACTTTTGACTATGTCGGGAATTGAATTTATTTATTTTACTTAGAGTACACATAAATATATATAATATTAGGGTTGATTTTGGAGAGTGTTATTGTATTTGTAGCGAATACCAGTCTGGCAACACTCTCAAATAGGAAAATATATTTATGGTACAAAAACGTTGTGTGAGAGTAATTAGTAGGGCTTGGTTTCCAGACAGCTGTAAGCCACTTTTCAAAAAATGCAACATAATTTCTCTACCATGTGTGTATATTAAAAATATTTGTATTTTGCCAAACAAAACCCTGGCTATTTTCTGAAACGCAGTGAAGTATATACTCGGCAAAAAATATCAAACTTTGTAAATCTTTTATTTGAACCACCTGCCCGGAAAGATTTATACAAGCGAAACGCTTAATATATGTCGCTATCAATTTACAACTGGTTACCCAATAGCATAAAATTACTGTCTGGAGCTAAATTTAAAAAATAATTATGATATATAAATGAAAATTTGAAGCGCTCGTAGCGAAGTTTGCTTAGCTGTTCGTAACCGATCAGCAAAGTTAAGCAACATCCCTCGCGGTCATGAGTTGGATGGGTGACCACTAGTGACATTACTACTGAGCGCTTTCGTGCTTCGGAGGGCACGTTAAGCCGTCGGTCCCAGTTATCTTTCGTTTCGATTCGTTTCATTATCAAACTGGGTAATCATTTCATCAATGTCGTAAAATGACGAAACAATATTTTATGTGTGTATATACGGTATTTTAGGACTGTCCGCCTGGCTAGCTTTCATCCTCGAGAAGAAAATCTGTCGCTAAACACCTATCGGCGTGCCCCGGCATCAAGAGCCAGCTCCAATTCTAAGTTTTGCCTTTTCTGTCTTGCATGTGTATAAAACGAAAGTGTCGCCGCTAAACTGCAATCGCATACTACACTGAGACATAAAGATGTTACTCATGTGCCTGTAACTTCATCGGCACCATACTCTTCAAACCGGAACACAGTAATGTGATCGTTTCTGCTTGGCGGTAGATATAGGTGTGGTGGTAGTACTTCTCCGCACGAACTCACACAAAGAATTCTACTGCTACTAAAATTATATTCTACTAGCTGTACCTGCGACTTCGTTCGCGATTGCCGTACCTGCAGACTAATTATTCACATTTGAGCACTGTTTATCTCATATTAAGCAACGCTGTGGTCTGCGGTAAAGCACTCCTAGCAAAGCTTAGCTCTGAAAGGAGGTTTTTAGTTTGGGTTTGAAAACTCCCGGGTTGTATTTTCCAGAACACAGTAGTTAAGCAACTCAAAGAGTTCCTTCCCGGTTCGCACAATAAATGTTGAATCAAAGTACTTTGTGTGTTTCTTTGGAATTTCGATTTTAAAACGGCTTCTTTTTGGCGAGGTTCTCCTTGTTTGGCGGTAGAAAAATATATTAGATTGTGCACTTCCATTGCGCAGTCTCCAAAATTTATTTGGCAAAAGATAGATATTTAAAAAATCTGATTGTGGTGAATGTTCCACATTTTAGAGTTTTATCTTCGCAAGCTTACAAAACTAAATAACCCGGGCTGCCCGTGGGGTACCGCAATGCCCCTGGGGTGTCAAAATATCTGCCATGTGCAGAATTGGATCGGTTACAGTTTTATTATAAGTATAGATATAGATTATTAGGTATTTAAAATATAGCGAAACTACGTTTGTATGGAAAGCGCTTCGAAGACGCTAGCAGTACGTCAAGTCAAGCTCCGCTACGAGGCCTTCAATAGTAAGTTTATCTCGTACTAAGTCTGAATCCATGTTTATAGTTTCTCAGTTCATTGGATTAGCGAGAGGTCGTTGAACTTTCTCGTCAACACAACAGACTGTCTGCACTTGATGGTAAGCTGCAGCCGGGAAACTGCTGACTTAGTCAAAAGGGTTGGAAGTTATGAAAGCTTTTTGTTTTCTGTTACTTCTGCTGAAGTAGTTTTGAGTTTGAAATCGTAATGGTGTAATTGAATTTCGAGTTTGTTTATTTGGCAAATATTTAATAATTGTATAGTTGTTTAATTTTATTTGATGAAAAGCGTGGTTACTCTGATTATTCATCAAAAAAGTAAAGAGCGTCATTCATAAAGACCCTATAAATTCGAAATTTGTGTCTGTTTGTGTTTGTGTGTGCATGCGAGGGTGTGTTAGGGTATATATGTGTGTGTGTGAGTGTGTGTGTTTTCTTCGTACACTATTTTAAACACATCAAATAACGTCGACCTTGGTTTCGAGTAAATCAGATTCTCATCATCATCTGTCCATGACAATATATTTAAAGAGTCAAAATGAGAAGGTTCTGATTTAGACTGCATATATATTTTTTTATAGTTTTGCGCCATTACTCCGGCAATTATGCACCAATTTTGATCATTATATTTTATTAAGTAGAGTAAAGTTTCAAAATAGTCACATAATTCTGAGAGATCTAACAAAAATTTGCTCTTTACTGGTGTGGAATTCAAGTACACTTTGCAATCCCAGTCGCAGTCAAATAGAAATGAATTTAGGAAATTCGATTTATATGTGAGTCACATAAATCGAATTTCTTAAACTCATTTTGAATGAGCAATGAGCAATTGAACTCAGTATATCTGAACACAGGCCGCCCCCAGGAACAGTGGTTAGCCTTTTATTGCGCATTATGTCACAACAATCGCAATAGAGTTCGTTTGTTTCTAATAAGTTAATCGGTTCGGTAGTCAACTCAACCCTCGTACCAACTCGGTAAACGGTTAGAGACTCCACTTAAGTAAATAACATTTACTATATTATTGCGTTGTGTGCTACGAGAGCGGTAGTTCGATGCCCACCCCCAGCTCGAACCTCTCAGCGTGCTGGAAGGGTATTTTACGAATGCTTGCCTGGCAAGCTACCACCCTTAAGTAGACAATCTGTCACCGAGCACCTAAAATGTGTTCCGGCAGCAGCCCATGAGAGCCAAGAAGTAATTATATAAAATTAAGGCCCATGAGACTTGGCAATCGTATGTCTCGGAGTGATGGGCGCAGTGCAGCTCGTGACGAAATTCATCTTTTATATACAGAGCTTACCACTTAACATCAGGTAGGCGTCGTGCAAGTTCCATCACAATCCAATAAAAAAAAATAAGTTCCAGGAAAATTAATCAATATTAAATACCCATGCTTGGCACGCGTCTTAGAGATTCCAGTCAGCAACAGTCTAGAAAATTCCTTCCTTGCCATTGATACCTCTCACAGAAGAAATAGTTGGTCCCTATTCTATATAAAGATATTGACATCTACATCTTAAATATAGAGTTTATCTGCTATAAATAATATAGATTAGGTACACTACTTCGATCAGAACTAGGAATTCCGCTTTAATCACTCAAAGGCTTAATCAAGTGTTAACGCCTGAAATAACCGGCGTTTATAAGTATTGTGTAAACGAGGCCACAACAGGCATCTCACATGTATTTTACACATAAACAAAGAGTCTTATATACACAGACGTGTCACGTATCTTTAATCTTCTGTTCGGCTAAACGCTATCTATGTATGTATATATCTTTGTAGCCTATTTAGATGGCGCGTAGCGGTTTGATTAACAACTAAATGCATGTTATTAACGTAAAAATAGATTGAACTAAATCTATTAGTGTTGGTTTAGTATTTTATTAGTATTGATATCAATGAATTTTCATTCGTTTGAATCAATGTGATATGCAAATATTATTAAATATCAAGTGTGCAAAATTTGTGAAATTTTCACAAACTCAACTATTTTTACATATAATTTGAAAAATACACAATTTTGTAGAAAACTGGCAATCCAGAAGCATAGATTTAGAGGCTTAAAAATATATGCAAGCAATATGTTTAGAGTTCAAAAACTTGATATTTAAGAAATATTTTTCTTAAGTACGTTTCTTTATAACTCCTCGGTCGATGAGACCAACTTAAGGGTATTGTACTCTACTCAACAAAAAACAAAAAAGATTCGATGATCTTATAAAAAAACGTTGTGGATATACATTAATATAATAAATACGTGTTGACTTGAGAACCTTACTCCTTTTTTGCAAGATATCAAGTATAACTTTGTTAAATTAATTGTGTTTTCGTAAATACATCAAAAGGCCTAAACTACATAGATTAGTGCTCTACTTTCTCTTCCAATCTACCAGGACTTAATCGAATGTTAACCCCTAGCCTAACCACCGCTGTACACAAGCATGTGAGATAACCAGGTCACCGCAGGATCTAAGAGTATTATACAACGTATACACGGAGAGCAACACGTACACGAAAACCACATTGAATTTAGTTTACCCTTGTTTGCAGGCTTTACGTGTAAACTATAACATAATATAAAGCCGTTATATTGTAAGCTTTAAGCAATTTAAAATTAGAAGTGAATGTTTGACTGGGTTAACTACTAGAGTCATAAAGAACTTACTTCCTGAGAAGTCTCGGGACAAATACGAGAAAACTTGTAATTATTTTAATTTCCTCGTGGGTGTAGTATAAAGCACTATGTATCACTCGGGAGAAAGTTATATTTCCGTTCTCGAGATTCCTTTAAGCATATATACATACTCTCGAACTGATATAGATCGTTTTCTGTCCTCGGTGTGCAATTTAATATTCTTTAACAAAACT
Organism: Plagodis pulveraria; assembly: GCA_963890685.1. NCBI lineage: Eukaryota > Metazoa > Arthropoda > Insecta > Lepidoptera > Geometridae > Plagodis > Plagodis pulveraria. Next base: position 33,773,677 of record OY982956.1, on the reverse strand, counting down.
AAAGACAACACAGGAAGAAACATGATGAGGTTCCAAAAAAAAGAACTTTGTAGAAAAGATACTTTGGCTTATGTTTTAAGATTGGCTGTCGACTACTAAATATTAAAATATGGCACCAATGATTTGCTTCAAAATGAGGCGTAAGAAAAGTGTCAATTAAAATAAAATATTTACAATAAATTATGTATATTATGTCTACTAGATAAAATGCATAAAATCTTTGTAATACGAGAATAATTCAACATTAGATCGTTATTATATATTTTTTTGGTATTATGACTGAACAAGCTCAAAGCCCACCTGAAGTTAAGTGAACTAACCTCTGCCTTCAACAGATGCATTTCACAACAAGTGATGAAAATACTGTGCCCGTCACACTGAGACATACAGTTGTTAAGTCTCATGTGCACAGGCATAAATTACAGAATTTTACTGAACACACTGTTAGGTGCTAGATGACAGATTTTCTACTTGAGGATGGTAACTAGCCAGGCGGGCATTCGCAAAATGCCCTTCCACCATGCGATGAAGCTCAAGCCGGCGGTGGGGATCGAACCATAGACCTGCAGCACGGCAGTCCATATCTATTACCGGTCGGCCATCATTGCTTCGAAATTTTGTGCTTGGTATAGCACTAAGCTTCGTTATTATTCAGAAAGCGAAATTATTGACTATCATATAAATTACTTTTAACACTCCTTGACATTTTTATCCGTAAACTGCGAACGAAAATAAATAAAGCTACTAAAACCCTGACTCCAAAAAAATCCAGATATTCCATAATTTCCCGAGCACAGGATTAAATGTGAGCCTCAAAGTGAGCAAACCAAGCGTGTTATGTGAAATCGAGGCCAGTACCTCTATGCGGTAATTCACCTACCAATGTGTAGGCGTATACCTGGCGCTTTGTATAGACCAGTTGATTATACTTAAAAATGGCAGTAGTAATTGGTTCCAATTGTAAATGGAACTTGTATATAACTTTAAGTCCTGCTATTAAGCAGTTAGAAATAAACATATTTTGCTTAATATAATATTTTAATCAAAAGTTACAATTTCAAAAATACTTATAGAAATTTAAAAAGTATTTTTTAATTTTAACTAAATTTCAGATTTCTTTATTTTTAATTAAGTATTCTGTCATAATACTTATAACACGGATGCATATTTCAATTTAGAGTTAAAATGATTATGTGGAATTTTATATGTGACGATTTATTTATATTCAGCACTAACATTAGATAATTAATGTTTGTTTACGTATAATAATATTTCCCACTACACATAAAATATTAAGGTAGAGAAATTCATTTCATTAGTCAGTTGTATATGAAGCCTATCATTTTCAACTAGTACTGTGGAGAATGTGATGACGTGTATTACTGTACAACAAACAAACCTCACAATTCAAATTATAATAAACATATATGCTAAGCATGCAGTTCGATTGAAATCGCTTTGATAAAACTTAATTACCCACTTTGGTACTGAGCAAAAGTTTCTATGGGCTTATCTACAGTGTAGAATAAACGACGCATAGATTTATGTCGCAGTGAAGGTACTACAGACCTATTTAGAAGGTATTACCTATTTAAAAACAGATCTCACCGAAAATGACTGCCAGGGAACTATTCAGGATTTAATTTAGTGAAGGGATAGGTATTATACCGAGTATATTGTGCTGGGTGGTTGGTGTGCGAAAACAGGGCTGGTTAAAAGTTCTTCTAATGCCTGTATTTTTTTACACTTGTCACTCATTTCGTGATCAATTCATGGATCATTAAGACTTGTAAGTGGTAGATGCGCAAGAATTTGACATACATTCCAATAAAAAAAAAATAACGTCATAAAAATGCGAATACAAAACAACGAAAGCTAAATAAAATTACTGAACTTAACCAATTAAAACTTTTTGAATATTTTTCACGCCTATGATAATAAAACATGAATGAACTTTTATTTTTATTTAAAACTTTCATTTAACAAGTCGTATATTAAATTGTATGGTTTGTTTTATCTAGTTTTAATTACGGTTGCACGATTTTTCAAGATTGAAACTTTGTCAAAAAATCTCAAATACGAGTCAAAGAAGATAACATTTACCAACTAAAATATACGAAAAGTTTTGCAATTTAAAATCATTTATGGATATATAAAATCTGTTTATTGTAACCGTAAATCAATACAAGAGTTAAGTTTTTTAGCTTTTCTATCTGTCACATTAAGTCTAGTAGTCTAATTGGTGATCGAACCGTCTCCTATTCACGTCTGTCGAGCCAGTTGAGATGGCAGAGCGTTAAAAGGACGCGGGTTTAATCCCCAATCGAGACGAAAATTGTATGCTATAAAATTTGTAAATGTGATGTTCGCTTAGCATGCGATAGTGCTTGATATCGTATTTAGAAATATATTGGATAGTGGCAACCCTACCTGTCACATATTTATTCAGTTGGTTGATTCGATTTCTATAGGTAGTGGAGTATTTGGGAGAGACCTCTTGAACTTATACGTACTCGAGTGCTTTGTTGTATAATATTCTATAAATATTTATTAACACATCTGAAACATGACCTTCGGAGGAGAAGTGGTTTTTATGAAAGCCGTATTTTTCTTTTTGATTCAGCCCTTTTTAAGGTTTATTGTTATTTTTACACCCTTAAGGGAGGGAGTATTTTATAACTGATTAGTGAACCTTTGCCCGCTATCGCAACTGTTTTATAACAGATATGATGTTATTGTACACAATAGACAATGTACTTTCGATAAATATTTTTCTTCTTACCCTGATCAAACGCATGTGGGGTCAGTAGAATATATTTTTTTATAAAAACATGCAGGACAACACTACATAATTGTAAATAGTTTTAATTTTAGTATTTCGGCCACCCAGCTGCCTGACTATATCGATAACACTATACCGGATACTATACTATGCCATTCAGGTAATCAGGGAATTAAAATGGTATAGCTCTAATATGTGCCCAGTGTGCAGCTATAGGGTAAAAGCCGGATAGTTGCCTCACTTTTCGAAAAAGTTAAATTTTATAAAGATATGGAATTCCTTAAAATTATGCAGTATGTATCTTAAAACATAGGTCTTTTATCTTTTATAATAGCCTATTTTTGTCTACATAATTAATAACGTTTTTGAATAAATACTGTTTTATTTCACCTCTCAGAAAAGGGATAGTTGCCTACTATGGCGGATAGTAGCCTAGCGTAGAAAATGCTTCGGAGGATACTTGCCTCATGCGGGGATAGTAACCTCGGTATGATTATTATTTCGAAATAAAAAAAAAATTTATAGCAATTAAAGTGATATTTATTATTTATTTAACAGGATTTTCAATTTAATGAGATCTTTCAATAAATACTATTCGAAATATTTTAATAATATAAAAATATTATTCAAACTTAAAGTTATGAAAGTTATTATAAAATATTACCTTTTACATTAAGAATACAACAATTTGGTAATTAACTTTTGTATTAATTACCAAATTGTTGTATTGTTGTAGCCATTTCCAGTGAGCAACACACAATATTCTGACAATATTGGCAGCTGACAGGCGATGCTTTATTTTGAGCAAAATAAAATCAGTCGATTATATTAATCAAGAATAAGAGCCTGGTGACACTAAACTAGTCTACCCTGAATATCTCTACAAGATTATAATCCTCTTTGACTCAAATGTCATTGATCTCCAGGGTTCATCTTCATTTATGTGGGGATTTATCGCGCCATCAAGCGGAAGGAACATGTTGACGCGGAGGGCAACTCTGACAACCGTAAAGTTCATGAACGCTATAGAAGTCGAACCGTTCAGGGTGTCAACTTAACTTATTGTCATCATACGTCTATACATCCGAAGGTAGCTATGCCGAAGTGTTTATATGATATGTTTTGGTCCCATATAATATACTTGCTATATTGCCATCTACCAGGCACAGTACCCGACTGCTATAGTAAATTTCTTTGACTTGACAATGACTAAGGAGACAGACAAGGTCGATTTTTTATTTCACTCTGATTTTTGGGTATGAAATTCCCGTGAGTTTCACACATATTTAAATATTATTAATTGACCGGCAAAACACTCATGTTAGGGATCGATACTTACTTACCAGTTAGCCATTACAGTTCGAGACTCCCGACTGCTATTGATGATATAGCCGTTGGACTCGACAATGACTGACATGCTGGGTCTGCCACTCTGAATGATTAGGTATGAAATTCTCATTTTTTTTATGCCTGATAGGTTAGCCTTTGACCACTATCTCACCTGATGTTAAGTGATGATGTGGTCGAAGATGTTGTACAGGCTAACCTAGAAGTACTGGCTCTCAAAGAAAGCTACCGGAACACACCGTCAGGTGTTGGGCGACAGATTTTCTACTTGAGGGTGGTAGCTAGCCAGGCGGGCATTCACAAAATGCCCTACCACCATGCTGTAACGACTGCCATCCTAAGACAACAACCGGGACCGACGGCTTAACGTGCCCTCCGAAGCACGGAAGCGCTCAGTAGTAATGTCACTAGCGGTCACCCTTCCAACTCATGACCGCGGGCGACGTTGCTTAACTTTCCTGATCGGTTAAGAATAGCTAAGTAAACTTCGCTACGAGCGCTTCATAAAATACATATTATGAATACCTGGAAACACACTTGTTGGGGATGATTTCATCCCTAACGTGAGCGTCGAATTTCCCGCCGGGGGCTCGTAGACGAAGCTGCGCACTCGCCCTGGTGATTAGTATCAGATGCAATCACCATTAAATCATCCATGTATTTTGTATAGGCATAATGGCAAATAGTTTAATCAGTTAATTGAGTGTGTTTAATTTAAAACTAATCAACCGAAGTAATTAAAATTTAAATGGGATCAATTTGGAAGTAACCATGTAAAAAAACAATACTTCTTCAAGCAGCCTTTGCTAGTGCTAATCCTAGCCGTCCATCCGAATGAACAAAGTATTGGCTTAAATTCAAATTAATTTATTGCATATTATAATTGTAGTTGTACAAAGTTCTTAATTTTAAAATTTACCATATACAATCTACCTCATAAAGAGGTGTGCAACATGATCAAAAAAAATACTTTTGAGTTTTGTTAATGCTTCCGAATTATATATACGATTTAGTTTATTAATTATTGTATACATTACATTATTGAATTATTATCATTACATTAATTAACTAAATTAAATTAAGTTTATATAATAAGAAAAATCAGTGAGATAGTAAAGTTTAGTTCCAGGTTTTCGCTTTATTTTCTAGAAACACATAGATTGATGAAATTGAATGTAATCTGATTGTTCAGCGACTTTAATACTTATTCTACTCCAAATTTCAGCGCCACCTAAATATCTCCTGAAAGCACGTTAACTAGGTGACCGGGAAACCGACTCACTAAATAGAAAACGCACACTCACTATTTGCGGGGTTAGGTTAGGACAGCTTCGGTATCTAGTACCAAAGGTACTCGTACCTTTAGGTCGCAAGGTAACCGCGTTTCGACAAGTTACAGACTTGATTATAACCTCATTTCGTAAACGTAACGGGCGTACGTGTGATATAATAGTTACTTTGCGACAAACTATATGTGTGTCAACAGGTTTAAATTAATTTAGTACTTAAAATTCCGTAAGAACACAACCTGTTCAATACCAATTTATTGAATGTCGTGAAAACCAAAATAGCCGGCTATTCAATCTATAATTTTTTTATACTTATATATTTTAAATCATAGATATAATGATAACAATTGATGCCCGAATTGAGGTGCGTGTGATGCTAATGACTAAGGATTTCGCGATGCTAAAGCTCGGAAAAGAAAAAATGATAGGTTGATTTTGATCACAGTTTAACTACTACATAATATACATATTATTTGTATTTGTAGGTCGAATTGAAGGTAATAATAATAATAAAAATGTTTATTTGACATATTTCTTAGGTGGCAGGTACTTACAAAACATTAGGCTTTGGGTTGCACCATTTGTACAAATATGGACATGAAACATTTCTTTGTCAAGTCGTTGATGCCTGTTGTAGTATTAACACTGTAGTACAGACAACAACGCCCTCCGTTTTTAGCAAGACGTAACTAAACTATAACTAGGGATTTCGGTATGTTAGTAATCTATTTTACCGTATCACATATCGAAATTAATAATATGTAAAAGGTGGTATACCTATTTAAAATATGTGTAGTGGGCTGGCATTTGGGCTACCTGTAGGCCTGCAATGGCCCCTAGATTGCCCAAACGCTTTTGCTGTAGTGGTTAGAATGTTGGATGTAGTTTGCAGGGTTTTGTTAGTAAAAGCATACCACAAATAAAATTAAATGAAAATAAAAAAAAGGTGATACATAATATACTGAAATTTGAGGTTCCAAACTTATTTAGTTTTTAGATCACACATCTTTCTTATTAAGGTGTAAAAGTACAAAGTCAATATAAATTGTACTCAGTGAGTTTAAGACATACCAGGTAGCAAAAAAGTTAAAATTTAGGCTACCTCCTCCCTGATACATAATTTAATTGATTTTCTACTCCAATAATTAACTCTGTATAAACGTTCTAAACAAAATAACAAAATTTAACGTTTGTGTTTACTCGTTCCATTTACGAGCTTGAAACGTGTGATAGACCTTGTTAGTTTTATACATTATAATCTAATTTTTGCAGGTGCTTTCATATTTGGAGAAACACTATGTGAGCCTTTATGTTTGCATCGAGGTCGCCAACGAGCTCGGTGTTTTACTGTGAGACAGAACCTGGAGTCCTAAAGCAAGGTATAGATATAAAACACATAATTTGAAACACTCTCAGTAAAGTTTGCGTAGCCGTTCTTAACCGATCATCTAAGTTAAGCACTGGCCTCAAGGGTCATGATTTGTATTGATGACCGCTATTGATATTACTACTGAGCGTGCACGTGCTTTGGAAGAGACGTTACGCCGTCGATCCAGGTTGTTGTCTTAGAATGGTAGCCGTTACAGCATGGCAGTAAGGCTTTCTGCGCATACCCGCCTGGCTAGCTACCACCATCAAGTAGAAAATCTGTCGCCAAGCACCTAACGGTGTGTTCCAGCAGCAGTCCTACAGAGCCAGTAATTCTAGGTTAGCCTGAACAACACCTTCGATCACATCATCATTCACCATCAGGCGAGATAGTGGTCAAAGGCTAGCCTATCAGCTATAAATAAAAATATACATATACATTTACTATATAGTAAAAAACAGCTATCATAGTAAGACAAACGAAGCATACTAATAACCTGTTATCGAATAACGACCAAAGCCATTACCGCGGCTCATAAATATATACAATTTGGTTATAATATAAATCTTATTGAATATAAAATGTTAATAAAACCATTTCTATTAAGACTTTGATAATAGTTTTTGGACTAAGTGGTATGAAATACAGCGCCCATATTTTTAAGTCTCTGGGTATAATAAAATTTTATAGGCGTGGATTCTTTGGGTGTAATGTTTATGTTTCTTGTTATCAAGTTGGCAAAATAAATTATCATAAATGTATCCATAACTATAAGTCTGCATGGTAATGTAAGGTTATATGAAAATTTATTAAAAAAATAAAATTTTGTAGTGCGAGTTGGGCTTTGCTCATTAGGGATCCACATTAAATAAGATCGTAAACAAAAAAAAATGTTGGTTTTTATCACAGCTTCAAAATCAGACTAATTGAGTCATTTAAAATATAAATGCATTCCATAGCATAGTGGAAAGGCTTTTTGCGAATGCCCGCCTGGCTAGCGACCACCCTCAAGTAGAAAATCTGTTGCCAAGCACCTAACAGTGTGTTCCGGCAGCAGTCCTTAAGAGCCAGAAAAATTACAGGAACATATGAGACCTAACAACTGTTCGTCTCAGTGTGACGGGCACAGTGCAATTCGTCGTTGGCAAAATGCGCCTGTTATAGGCAGAGGTTAGTCCACTTAACAACAAGTGGGACTGGTGCTTGTTCCGTCACAATAACATAAAAAAAAAAACAAAAAAAAAACTAAATACTCTAGCTGCCAGTTAACTGCCTGTGGAACTGCAATGGCCTTTAGGTTGCGTTAATGCTGTCGTTGTAGCAGCTTTAGTGTTGTATATAATTTGTTATATTTTGTTAATCTATAAAAAAATACACCTACATGTAGTATCATTTAATTTTTTTGTTTATTATTGACATATTTTTGGATTATTTCGGATGCAAAAGATAACTTCCAGCGGGACTTGAACCTGTAACCCCCAGAATACTGTTCTGATGCATTACCAATTATGCTAAGGAAGCGGGCACTGGACAGTCGAATCTTCTCCATCCGTTTGAATGCACGTCTTTTTGACGTTGGCGACATCTACCCAAATGGCAGAAGACTATTTACTTAGGCTGGTAGGGATATACGATCGACACTGAACACCAAATCGGTGAACCCTTTTTTTACTTTGTCCCGCTGAAAGTTATCTTTTTCCACCCGAAATAAGTTCTATGTTTTAGCTTAGCATGCGTCACTGCGCTTATAAAATAATACTATTTTTGAATTGTTTTGCAGTTTCAGTAGAACAAATTAAGAATATTTTAAACTGTACTTTGATACCTATTATTGCTATCAATATTGTATGTAGTATCGAAGGGATGGTGGCTGCTGGAGCCACCAAATGATAGAGGTGTAATATCCTTTAACGTTCCATCGTGTATTGAGACTGTATTTATAACTTTTTAACTTATATTATACTCGTACATCTCTTATATACTACAACAATGGGTATTTATCTTAGTACGTGCTTAATAAATGTAACAGAGGTTGTCTGAAGAGACGTGCTGGTGTAGATCTAAATGATCGTTTCTCTTAGTTATCTACTACCGCATAGCCTCATGTAGGCACGTATCACATCATGTACCTACTACATAGCTGATAGTAACTCCAAGTAACTATGTTAATGTGTCATAACATACTGAAACACTCACAAATAGTAACAACCGAAACAGTCGAGTTCTCAACCTTTCTAGAGCTTTCCAAAAATAGCAACACTTTGAGAACTCGTAAAGTAGGCTCTGATTGCAATTACGCTTGTATGAGCGGATTACCAGCACTTAAGGCGTTGACATGTATCTAATATATACTGAAACAGTAAAGAAACTCAAATTTATTATTACATTATTAGTTTTTATTACACTTCATAAGCCTTTACGCTGTGGGCAATACAGTATACGATGGTACAGTGGACCTGGGGCCCAACTCCCATCTCTTAATTCAGTCTTATTTTAACCTTACATAAACAAATATTAATTTGCACTACCACATGTTACTATAGTAAACTTACATTAGAACTTCAACGCGAGAACAAGCTGCATGCATTGAATCAAGACATTTGTGCGATAGAGATAGCGCTATATGAACGTTGTTGTTTCGTTACGGCCACGGTACGAATCTTAGTATCAATATGTTAAGTGTGAAACAATGATGTTGGTTTTCCATAATAGTTTTTAAAAGGTGGGAGTTGGGCCCCAGGAAGAGTTACTCGTGTCGGGATCCGTAATACGAGTACTCATCGGCTTAGTTTGCGCGGTGGCAGCCCTTTTGCAAATACTAAGAGGGTTCTTAATTCTTAATTTTGGCAAAATGTAAAGAAAATACCTCAGAGTGAAAATATCAAGGAGAGTCACACTACCTCCACAAAATGGCCGATTTTAGTTCATCAGTTTTCAAATACCTCTAGATATAGGTAACATTCAGTTTTGATGTACCAAAATAGTTTTTTTTCTTATTATTGCTGATATGTAATCACACAATCTCACCTGATGGTAAGTGATGATGTGGTCGAAGGTGTTAACAGGCTTAACCTAGAATTACAAGCTCTGCAGGTTGCCGGAACACCGTTAAGTGCACAGATTTTCTACTTGGGTTTGGTCGCTAGCCAGGCGAGCATTCGCAAAATGCCCTTCCACCATGCGGTGAAGCTTAAGCCCTCAGCAAGATTAAAACCATGGACTTGCTGCGCTGCAAAGAACCAGAAAAATTAAAACAAAAAGTGATGGCACACATACTGACTCCATAAATTATATGTTTCTTAAAAACAGCGCCCAAGTATTCAAGCTATCATACTGCTAAGGACTCGTACAGATGTCGTGACATCTCTTGGGTAGAAATAGAACTCGATGGCATAGTAAAACAATTTGATAGGCACGCCTATCTGCGTCTGCTTTTTATTGCCACTTCGATTTAAATGAAGCTTCGTTACTGCGAGTCATAAACATGATAGATATAATTGTTTTTTACTGTAAATAAAGTTGCGCAAAAAGTACCAATCTATTTTTTGTATAGTTCACTGGATTTATGGATCTTTTTAGCAATAAGCAATATAAAAGCAATTAGTTTACATTAATAAATTGATGTTAATTCTGCTATACACCACAAACTGACTAAAATTAAAACAAAATGTCATATTTAGTCTACGTAAGAATCCATAATAGTATAAAATAAACAACGCCAATCCTTCAATGAAATTGTATCTACTTAATTGCGGGTTTTTACGTTAATACAGTAAGTACCAATTTACATGACAACTGTTTTTTTAATGTGATATGAGGACCAACAAGCTCTCCGGATGATATATGAGCACATTGATCACCGTCGCCCACTGACATTTGCAACACTACAGGTATCAAAGATGCGTTGTTACTCGCATTTAAATAGAAAAATATTATATTTATGGTTATTCTATAAATTAATACCAATTTGGATTTTAAAAAATTCAAATTTTTCACATTTTATTTAATTAAGTTTGAATTAGGTGTTTTTCACTTTTGATCTTTGAATAATTATCTGACTGCCTTAGGTTAGTTCCAAATTCTCTTTTTGGAGTTTTATGGTCCTAGGTTTAAATCCGAAGCCGGACATTTATTAGACTTCTCTTAGCAATAAATTTTCATCAACAATCTGGAGTGTAACATTGTGCCCGAGAGATGGCCCAAAGGCTCGCTCTTTTCGGGGTCAAAAGGCTAGTGTTTAGGTACCTGTGTCTACTGCTTCGTATAATAATATAAATGTATTCTATCAGCTCCTAAAATAACTAAAACAAATGAGTGTTGTCAGAACATAAACTTTATCCTGAACATTTGCAGACGACTTGTAATACAACAAACCGGAAAAAATAGCACGATAACAACATTTGAATGTAGTTTCCTTCATTCATTCTTTTATTGCGACGAGTATCAAGATTATTTGGGCGTAAAAACTTTATATTCAGGTCAGTTTTATCTGCCGTCCTTGTATAATCTAGATGATACATAAAATGTTATTTTGGTGATAAGCTACCTTTTGAGCAAAAATTACCTGCTTTTAAGTGATGGTGTCATCGAAGGTGGTAAGCAACCGATAACTTAGGGTGGGAACTGGTTATCAATGACAGCTGCCGGAACACACAGGTGCTTGGTGACAGATATTTTAATTGAAGGTGATAGCTTCATTGTTAGTTTATGTGAATATATCGTACGATTTTATTTCCTTTAGATAGTAAATAATACGTATTGTTTATATACGTATTACTTACTTAAGCTTTGAAATGCTCGTAGTTTAAATTGCTTATTTCTTCTTAACCAGAAAAGCAACGTCCCCTGCGGCTGAGCGTTTCCGTGCTTCGGAGGGCACGTTAAGCCGTCGTCAGTCCTATAGGTTGTTTTTTTTAAATGGCAAACGTTATAACATAGTATAGGACAGTTTGCGAATACCCGCCTGGCTAACTATTAACCTCGAGTAAAAATCGACTGATTTACACTACAAGCAACTAACGGTGTGTTCCGGCAGCTGTCATTGAGAACCAGTAATTCTAGTTTAGCCTAATCAACATCTTCGACCACATCATCAATCACCATCAGGTGAGATAATGATCAAAAGCTAGCCTATCAGCTATAAATAAATAAAACTGTAGACGACACTACGGGCGTTCGGTTACTGCGTCCCTATGAGGGGCGAAATCTAAACTAGATTTTTGAAGCAATGATGGCCGAGCGGTATTAGCTATGGACTGCCGCGCCGCAGTACCCTGGTTCGATCCCCATCGCTGGCTTGAGCTTCACCGTATTGTGGAAGGGCTTTTTGCGATTGCCCGCCTGGCTAGCTACCACCCTCAAGTAGAAAATCTGTCGCCAAGCACCTAACAGTGTGTTCCGGCAGCAGTCCTTGAGAGCGAGTAAAATTACAGGCACTTGAGACCTAACAACTATAGTCTCAGTGTGACGAGCGCAGTAAAGTTCGTCACTTGTGGCGACATGCATTTGTCATATGCAGGGTTCAGTCCACTAAACATCAAGTAGGCCCAGGGCTTGTATTGTCACAAAAAAAAAGGTACTTATATAACTTATTTACGTGTGAGAGATAAAATTTTCAATTATTATTAAAAGCCGCGTTAGTTTTTATAACCAAATTTTACCATAACTGACTGGAATATTTCTCTTCAAAAGCAGTTTTGCATAAAAAACCAGCGTTATACAAATTTCATGTTAAGTACGTTTTCTTATGCAAATTGTTAGCCCGTTTTACGTGAACCGAAAACCTGACGTTGGCACAGTGGGCTACTACTGGTGCATTCACCTTACGTTGTTTTTTATATTTTTTTACTGATGGTAGGCTTTGTTTTTGACCACAACCTCACAAGTCAAAATGCGGTCGAAGATATTATCAGGCTAACATAGTAAACTAAAGTAGGCTAACATGCCTCTGACCACAATCTCACCTTATGGTAAGTGATGATGCGGTCGAAGATGTTAATCAGGCTAACCTAGTATTTCTAGCTCTCAAGAAAAGGTGCCGGAATAAGCCATGAAAGGAAATCTCTTTACTTACACGTACAGTATGTCTTAAAATTTTGATGGATGGAAAAATAATCGACTAGTGCCTGTTCTTCATGTGGTGTGCTCTTATATCGGAGGCCAAGACTCACTTCGGGTCGCTGAGCCAGTGGAGTAAGTAAGTAAGCGCCTGTTCTACAAGTTTTGTAATGGGCCATGCTCTGATGATATTTTGACCTCATACCTCCCTCACACTTTTATAAACGATCAGACCGCTATTGTCACAAGAGCCACCCGCACATTATAGATACATGGAAGTCTCGTACTACTAAAAAGGCCAGAGCCGAACACCGGTAGACAGGGTTCGAATCCTGCAAGTAGCCAATCATTTTTCAATCAAACACTATTTAAAATAACTAAAACAAATGAGTGTTGTCAGAACATAAACTTTATCCTGAACATTTGCAGACGACTTGTAATACAACAAACCGGAAAAAATAGCACGATAACAACATTTGAATGTAGTTTCCTTCATTCATTCTTTTATTGCGACGAGTATCAAGATTATTTGGGCGTAAAAACTTTATATTCAGGTCAGTTTTATCTGCCGTCCTTGTATAATCTAGATGATACATAAAATGTTATTTTGGTGATAAGCTACCTTTTGAGCAAAAATTACCTGCTTTTAAGTGATGGTGTCATCGAAGGTGGTAAGCAACCGATAACTTAGGGTGGGAACTGGTTATCAATGACAGCTGCCGGAACACACAGGTGCTTGGTGACAGATATTTTAATTGAAGGTGATAGCTTCATTGTTAGTTTATGTGAATATATCGTACGATTTTATTTCCTTTAGATAGTAAATAATACGTATTGTTTATATACGTATTACTTACTTAAGCTTTGAAATGCTCGTAGTTTAAATTGCTTATTTCTTCTTAACCAGAAAAGCAACGTCCCCTGCGGCTGAGCGTTTCCGTGCTTCGGAGGGCACGTTAAGCCGTCGTCAGTCCTATAGGTTGTTTTTTTTAAATGGCAAACGTTATAACATAGTATAGGACAGTTTGCGAATACCCGCCTGGCTAACTATTAACCTCGAGTAAAAATCGACTGATTTACACTACAAGCAACTAACGGTGTGTTCCGGCAGCTGTCATTGAGAACCAGTAATTCTAGTTTAGCCTAATCAACATCTTCGACCACATCATCAATCACCATCAGGTGAGATAATGATCAAAAGCTAGCCTATCAGCTATAAATAAATAAAACTGTAGACGACACTACGGGCGTTCGGTTACTGCGTCCCTATGAGGGGCGAAATCTAAACTAGATTTTTGAAGCAATGATGGCCGAGCGGTATTAGCTATGGACTGCCGCGCCGCAGTACCCTGGTTCGATCCCCATCGCCGGCTTGAGCTTCACCGTATTGTGGAAGGGCTTTTTGCGATTGCCCGCCTGGCTAGCTACCACCCTCAAGTAGAAAATCTGTCGCCAAGCACCTAACAGTGTGTTCCGGCAGCAGTCCTTGAGAGCGAGTAAAATTACAGGCACTTGAGACCTAACAACTATAGTCTCAGTGTGACGAGCGCAGTAAAGTTCGTCACTTGTGGCGACATGCATTTGTCATATGCAGGGTTCAGTCCACTAAACATCAAGTAGGCCCAGGGCTTGTATTGTCACAAAAAAAAAGGTATATAACTTATTTACGTGTGAGAGATAAAATTTTCAATTATTATTAAAAGCCGCGTTAGTTTTTATAACCAAATTTTACCATAACTGACTGGAATATTTCTCTTCAAAAGCAGTTTTGCATAAAAAACCAGCGTTATACAAATTTCATGTTAAGTACGTTTTCTTATGCAAATTGTTAGCCCGTTTTACGTGAACCGAAAACCTGACGTTGGCACAGTGGGCTACTACTGGTGCATTCACCTTACGTTGTTTTTTATATTTTTTTACTGATGGTAGGCTTTGTTTTTGACCACAACCTCACAAGTCAAAATGCGGTCGAAGATATTATCAGGCTAACATAGTAAACTAAAGTAGGCTAACATGCCTCTGACCACAATCTCACCTTATGGTAAGTGATGATGCGGTCGAAGATGTTAATCAGGCTAACCTAGTATTTCTAGCTCTCAAGAAAAGGTGCCGGAATAAGCCATGAAAGGAAATCTCTTTACTTACACGTACAGTATGTCTTAAAATTTTGATGGATGGAAAAATAATCGACTAGTGCCTGTTCTTCATGTGGTGTGCTCTTATATCGGAGGCCAAGACTCACTTCGGGTCGCTGAGCCAGTGGAGTAAGTAAGTAAGCGCCTGTTCTACAAGTTTTGTAATGGGCCATGCTCTGATGATATTTTGACCTCATACCTCCCTCACACTTTTATAAACGATCAGACCGCTATTGTCACAAGAGCCACCCGCACATTATAGATACATGGAAGTCTCGTACTACTAAAAAGGCCAGAGCCGAACACCGGTAGACAGGGTTCGAATCCTGCAAGTAGCCAATCATTTTTCAATCAAACACTATTTTTCCTCAATTCAATTCAAAAGTTGTCTGGAAGAGATTGCTGTTAGTGTTAAAAAAGGCCGCCCATTGTTACACTCGATTGTAAGCCTTCGTATTTTATTACGTTGTCATTAAGTGATGTGTGCAACAAAGAATTATCTATCTATTTCAATATTCCCGTTCAAATGCTTCTAAAAATATTCTAATACACATAAAAATGCTTCTAAAAATTATATATTTTTTTTATGTCGATGCTACCATCTATTATCAGAATTTTATTCTGTCAGTTAAGGTGAGTTTTTTTAAATAATCTCGTAATATAAATGGTGAAAGTTCTAATCGAGGCGGTTTCTCAATACTTTATGTTTAAGTGTATCTATATTTTGAACTCTGATCAATGAGGTAGACGATGACACTCTTCATGTCCATATTTTATGTTTGGCGGCTCCATGGAGGTTTTTGGATTTAGTTTTTCTAATATGCATATCTTTAATGGCTGTTTTCTGTTTTTTTTTTCACTTTTTCTGGGTGTTCTGCTGTTTGGCGTGCACCATGATTACACTTGAAAGCATTTTATAAAAATCTGAAGAAGTTTTAAATAGTATCAGTTAAAGAAGTAGTACAGAGTATTGTATTACCTGAAAAAATCTTAAGTAATTTTACCTCTGCCAAGCCACCATCTGACTCCTACATGTTTTATGTCCAAGCACGAGGCCCAGTTGATATAAAGTGGTATCCACCCTCAAGTAGAAAATCTGTCACCTAACGGTGTGTTCCGTGGCAGTCCTTGAGAGCCAGTTAAATTACAGGCACATGAGACTTAACAACTATGTCTCAAGGTGACGGGCGCAGTGCAATTCGTGACATGTGACGAAATGCATCTGTTATAGGCAGAGGTTAGTCCACTTAACATGAGGTGTGACTCTAGCTTGTTCCGTCACAATAACATAAAAAACCTCTGTCTACAAAAATGCATTTCATCACATTTGGCGACCTGCACTAATCCCGTGACCCTGAAACGTACAGTTGTTAAGTAATATATGCCTGTAACTTAACTGGCTCTCGAAGACTGCTGCCGGAACACACTGTTAGAAGCTTGGCGACCGATATGTAATATAAATATGTTGTAATACTTTAAGTAGACTTCAAAAATGTTCTTCTAGCTCTATACTCACTAACTCTATGCCACTAAGCCATCACTGGTGGAAGGGCATTTTGTTAATGCCCGCCTGACTAGCGACCACACTCAAGTAGAAAATCTGTCGCCAAGCACCGAACGGTGTGTTCTGGCAGCTGTCCTTGAGAACTGGTAATTCTAGGTTAAGCCTGTTAACACCTTCGACCACATAATAACTTACCATCAGGTGAGATTGTGGACAAAGACTTACCTACAAGAAAAAAAACTCCTTAGTCTCCATCGAATATAAAATATCAGAAAAAAATATTCTTCTCGTATATTTGTAATTTTGTAATAGTGATATCAATTTCTATGGTACCTTCTAAACACGGAAGTAAAATCTTAAAAAAGTAATTTTATTTTGTAATTAACCTTCACTATAGCGTCGTAGACGTCAGAATTAAATAACTGATTTTGACTCCTGTCAAAAACTCTCTTATCCAGTAATTAAAAGATGTAATCTAAATTTAAGTAAAAAGGTTTTCTTTTGAAATTAATGAACCTTATTTATGTGAGCCAACAGACAGGTAGCCCACTGTCCTAGTACATTTACCCACTCCACTTTTAGGTTATTTTCGTTTAGATTGATCACAACGTATTATATAATTAGAAGTACTATGAATAACGTTCCAGCCTTCATTCTTTTTTGTGTTAAGCGTCGCTTTGGAATCACGTGGTCCTAGGTTCGATCACAAAGAGGGTAGCAGCAGCGCCTTCTCAACAACTGACATCTTACACTGCGATCGCTAAGCGCCAAAGTCACGATGCCAAGCTTAGGGATTACGACCACTTCCAATTGGGGGAGGCCTACCTTCAAAAGTTGTCGTTATGGCTATTGATGTGAAAAAACATAGGTGATTTGAAGATTTTGAACCTAAAACGGTACAACTTACACCAGCCTACCACATAAGGAATATACAGTCATGTTTTATTGTATACTATATAAAATACGATTTCAAATATTTAAGAATGCTCCGTTTATCATAGCAGTCGGCTCGGCGACGTGGAGTTCTCACTCTAAAATTAAAAAGCCATTTCGAGTGCATTTTCAATGCGGCTTCGAATCACGAAATCACGGGCCAATTCTCCGAATGTGAATTGGAAATGCAAAACTAGGGGGATGGGGTCACTCACCTCGCCCCGCCTTCGTGCCCCAACGACCCATATTGGTAAATAACTCATACGAGGTATGATAGTTTTAGAAGGATTGTGACGGAACAAGCTCGAGGGCCACCTGATGTTAAGCGGTCTAACCTCTGCCTATTACAGATGCATTTCATCACAAGTCACGAATTGCACTGCGCCAGTCACATTGCGACATAGTTCTAAAGTCGCATGTGCCTGTAATTTCACTGGCTCTCAAGTACTGAAGCCGGAACGCACCGTTAGGTGCTTGGCGACAGATTTTCTACTTGAAGGTGGTCGCTAGCCAGGCGGGCATTCGCAAAATACCCTTCCACCATGCGGTGAAGCTCAAGCCCGCGGCGGGATTCGAACCATGGACCTGCTGCGCGGAAGTCCATAGCCAATGCCACTGAGCCATCACTGCTTCAAAAGTTTAGTGAAACTGACGATTAACCATTCGTGGTACATATATAAAGTACAATGAAATGTACAAAACAATACTCGTAGAACCTACTTGTGTAGTGAAAAAAATATTGCAGCGTAAATAATGAGCAGATTAACGATTGTAGCGAGAGATTCTAAAGCAACAAAAATGGGCCAAGGTATATATCTTATAAGGTACCGCATGGCAACAGCCCCTAAAAGAAATTAAAATGTTTTGATCACATCGACATAACTACATACTACAACTAATAAGTTTTTAGTATTTGTTTGTTTAATAGAGGATAACGTTACATCATAAACCGAAATTTTAGATACTTACCTAACTAGTTCAGTTTTGGAGGTATACCCGTAACATAAATGGTGTAAACTATGACAACTTTGACAGCTCCCCATTTAATTACATTTAACGGTAAAAAAAAACTACTCACAGAGCTCTAGAGAATCTTAAGGGCTTACTTTTTATGTATTGGACCCCCTGAAAGTATATATTTAATATTCCACTTTGCGTCAACGTGTATAACATCACTGGAAAACTGGTTATAGTTGGCAACGCCGCAGGCAAGAGATCAAGAGAACGGTCACCAACTAGATGGTCTGACTACATTAGAGACACCACTCCTTCGTCTAAATTCTATGCCGCAGTGAAGAAGGCCACGGACCGAAACCAATGGAAACAGTTTGTCCGATCCTACTTAGCCAAGAGTGACCACGACCTTCAGCAATGAAGAAACGACCATAGAGAGAGTATAACATCAAATATCAAAACTTCAGGTTTGTTACTCATTCCGTTTACGTGCTAGAACCCCGTGACAGATGGACGAATGGTCAGACAGACAGCGCAGCGATATATTGTATAAAGATACATCAACGAGGAAAAAATATTAAGCGGCCGAGTGTATACAGGTACTCTACATAACAACGACAAGCTACCTAATGGAACACAAGATGCCTGTGAAAATCCGAGAAATGATACTCACGCGTTTTGATTTCTTTTTAAATTTATTACATTATATCACAACATAGCAGCCGCCGTCTATCCTAGCCAGCCAGTTACATTTTTCACACGATATTTTCGTTCGATCTCTTTGGTCGAAGGACTCTAGTATAATATTCGTGTTTCTAATATAAAACTCATTACGTGAAAGTCTCGAGAAAAGATCTACAATGCTCGCAGTTATTGAAGATCCAATCATCGTTTTGCGAAGAAAATTTATTAAAAACTTGGTGTGAAATTCATAATTTTATGATAACCGATTCTGATTATACCCAAAAGGTACACCTTTAACATATTTTATATTAAGAAGTGTTAAAATGAGGAGATCGCTTACATACTTTTTACACTTTAATAACTAATCTAGGTATAATAATAACAAATAATGAAGAAGTATTTAAAGAAAATATTACATTACAATTTTAGGAAAACCCTTGAAAACATTTTGAAATACATATATTGTCAATTTCTCGATTTTGCGTTTGAAGAGTCAGGATCTTGATAATGCAACGCATCGACTTAGTAGGAAATCGGTGCCTTATCACATTTTTTTTTTACATGTTTAAGTGTTATTAAATATTTAATATTAGTTTGACGTTTTCTAAAAATAGTTTTAGAGTTTTATTTATTATTATAATATATTATGAATTTCCACAACGTCTGGCGGCGTTGTAACGCATAAAAATATTATTAAAATAGGTGCAAATAAGTGGGTATGCTAGGCAGGCCCTGACGCTGACTCTTCCCTAGGATTTGTTTAATGGGTTAGAGTGGAAGTCCCTGCTAAACTATCATAGAAGCGAAAACTTTTTACAATATTATTATGTTCTTGTGTTATCATCGGTGTAGTAT
This sequence comes from Plagodis pulveraria, assembly GCA_963890685.1. Classification (NCBI taxonomy): domain Eukaryota; kingdom Metazoa; phylum Arthropoda; class Insecta; order Lepidoptera; family Geometridae; genus Plagodis; species Plagodis pulveraria. The sequence continues at coordinate 33,753,768 of OY982956.1, read as the reverse complement.
TGCACAGACCCCTCATAAATGAGATAACGGTAGATTTATGATGTTGAAGCAGAAAGATATTATCATCAACATCAACAGCCATAGCCAACCGCTGAACAGAAGCCTCCACCATTAAATCTATTAATCCCCACCAGGCGTCTTGGGGATCGCAGTGTAAGATTGCGGTTCTTCAGTAGGCGCTGCAGCCCACCTTCTTATATTTTTCCCTTTGCCGCCTCTTATGAATCCCACATAAAAATATATGTGGGGGTCCAATTGTAGCCCTGCACCCCACGAGGAAAATATATTTATAGTAAGGTGTAATTAAAAGTTTAATCATACCATAACACGTTACGTGATTAACTTTACTATAACTTAAAATAAATCATATATATATTAGAGTATAACTGTTTTTATGGCATGGTTGTAGCAAATTATATGAATATTAGTACGGTGTAAGAAAACAAGGTAAGTACAGGCAGTTATCGGCTTAACAGTTCTTCTCTAAGAACTGAACCAAGAAACTCATCTTCACAGCGGGCCTTTACCCCGGGGGTTCCTTTTATACGTAATTTATATTCAATTAAAGCTCTGACCGTAACTTATCTGTAATTACGAGTCTAGGGTCTGGCGAACACAAAAACTAAATGTTCAGGATGTGTAAGAGATATACTTGATTTCAGTTAGTAACTGCCTGGAGGTTATTGACCGTGATATTACTCAATTTACTGAATTGTAGATGTGAAAGGTTTGAATGTGTGTGTTTACACAAACACACGCAACGGTGTTGATCAATAACCAGCTTCTTTCCTCAGCGTTATAAGTACCTATTAAACAACAGAAAAAATATTAAGAGATGATAAAACTAAAAGCACTCTAAACCTTGAGGCTTTCGCAACTTGAACACATGGTTATAAGTATAATATATACATATAAAATATACATGTGTTTTATCACGATAAAGTCCTGATAAATACCTATAACAATACAAGCACCTACAACTTGTTGAGAGCCAGTACTTCTAGGTTAGCCTGAACAACATCTTCGACCACAGCATCACTTACCATCAGGTGAGATAGTGGTCAAAGGCTAACCTATCAGGCATAAAAAAAAAGCACTTTATCAATAAATAATGTGTTTATGGAGCTTTTACTATTGTCTACGCAATCCTACTTTTAGAGGTCTGAATCTATACCTGTTTGCACTTTTTAAAGAACATTTTATTAGAGACAAATTATGAACACAAAGCTATTCAGAAATAACAGGGGGCAAAGATATAAATGGGTTTTTATTTTTTGCTATCCAGCAAAAACGTATAATACATGCAAAAGTCAAACTTATAAACAAATAATAAAGTATCTACAGTATTTTTATAGCTACCTACTAGTATAATTATAAAAAGATAAGACCTAGACCGACTTCAGCCAATTCATAGAAGAAGAAGAAGAAAAATCATAGTATAAACATACTTCATAGGTTGGTGTCCAAATAGGCCTTGACTCAGCACATGTATCATATGTCTAAGACTCACGATGCTGATTTTCAGTCAAAACCTTGCAGCTAACTTGGACAAAAGTACACATTGAAAAGCGTTCTTAGTATTAAACAAACAAGAATTGTACAGAAAAGGTTACCTAATATTATTATTAATAACGGTAAAAATAAGTTTACTTCTTGGTTTGTCACAACATGGCTGTATACTGTTATACTGTCAGGGCAGCCAGGGTTTTATAAAATATTTTTTTCTGCTCCAGTCTTATGTGTTGTAAACAATATCCGTAGGTAATATGTTCTTATGTTTCGCCCAGTGTGTTAGGGAAAATATTTTGTATGACCCTGAAACTGTGCCCGATAAATTACAATAGGCTCGCTCCCTATTACATGACACCAAAACCCAATTGGCGAAACGTGAGTGTTTACACACCTCCTACCCTTAGGGGGAATACAGGTGAGATTATATTTTTATGTGTGTGATAAGCGTATAATAATAATAAAGAAAATGACAATTTACAATATAACTACTAAAAAAATAATTCAATTACATAGTTTTAAAAAATAACGTCAAGAAAATTATAAATTAAATCAAATCAGCCCTTTAATTTATCCCGGAATGTATCTACCCGGTGCAAAAGTGCCCATAATGTTGACAGCAATGATAAGATACTGCGCCTGCATGTCAATTTCTATATGGTACAAAGTCATTTCTGAAGCAAAAGTCAAGTCTAAGCGGAAGGCAAAAATCACAGGCTTAAATAGCACTTACCAAACACTATTAAGGAACAATGAAATTTTAAGTCCTACAACAAAGATCAAGCCAATTTTAGAACCAATAAAAAAACAACCGTCGTAAAGAATTGTCTCGGTCATTGACTGACTTGAAATTAAATTTCCACTGGCTTTTTAACGATAAGTCCTGAACAAAGTTCGACAAATTGAAGTATTAAAACTCAGATGCAGAAGGATTCTGTGGAATTGGCTGTTTTTGTTCGGTGGAGCGTGTACTGTAAGTAGACTCGCGATATTGTTGTGTATTGGCTTATTGGTGGTTTTGTATCGGGTGAAGTCAATGTCCGTTTTTGTTTGGCAGATGTTTGTTTTTGTCCTGATTAGTTGTCGATACTCGGCGTGATACGTATGATACTATTACCTAATCTCCAATCTCAAATCTCCAGTCAATCCCAGTTTCTATTCCAGATATTTTCAGTGATGTTTTAGGTACCACATATGTATAGGGGGCGAACCTATTGCCATATACTAGGCACTTTTTATTGAATTATATACATAAATGAATATAATTTGAAAATAAGCAAAACAGCCCAATCCCATACTGGGTTTAGTTATATTCTGTTGTTCAGTCTAGTAACATATTTAACTTCATCATAATTTACCAACAGGAGAGATAGTGCTTACTCTAGCCTAGCAGTTTTGAATGAAAGAATAGTTACATCAATGCCTACTTGTTCAGATAGACAAAAGAAAACAATCAAAGTTTGTATGAGAAATTTCAGAAAACGTTAAGATTAGAGTTGTCCAACCAAAAGTTGTGCCGAGACGACTTACAAGACTTTGAAAATGGATAAGTATTCTTTTGATACCTACTAATTAGAACTATTTCATTTAAGTTGGTCTGTACACTGAATGGTATATAAGGACACGTATTCTTCTTAATTTTTAACGCGCGTTTTATTAAATTTTGGATTAGACTGTTATTATGATTTCTTCTTTAATTATGTGTTCATAAGAGGGACGCCTGGAGCTTTTTCATCGGTCCAAGAGCCATCGATGTATAGCTTCTAATGTAAGATCGAGAAATAAAGACTGAGAAAAGACTATCGTATTGCACCAAAACCGCTTCATTATTTCTTCAAAAGAGTCGACAAAAGACACAAACCCAATAGTCAGTAAGAAGTTAATTTCAAAAATGAGTGCAGATCTTTAGTAAATGAACTTTATTCAGAGTTTCACAATATTATTTTGCAGGCAGATCTTAAACTCACCTACAAAGCGTTAAATACAAGTAAAATGGACTCTCGATCCATTTGTTTTCTCGAGTTGTTTGTTCAAAAGGAAATTGCTGACCGTTAACATTTACCCTTCGCTATAATAAAGCTGTTCTTTAGCTTATAGAAAAGTTCGACTTATTATTTTTCTTAGAGGTAGTTCAAAAATATAAGCCGTTAATTGAAAGTTATATCAAATAATAAAAATATTTTTAATAATTTAAAAATGTTATGGATTTCATTAAGCAATAAAATAACTTTTACTTATATACCTGCAGGTTTGTACGGAACCCTCGATGCGCGAGACAGACTCGCACTTGGCCGGTTTTTATTTTATAAGATTGTGATGGAATACGCTCAACACCTACCTCATGGCAAGCGGTAACCTCTGCCTGTAACAAATGCATTCCTTCACAAGTGACGAACTGCACTGCGCCTATCACCCTGAGACATCTGTATGTCTCAGGGTGATAGGCGCAGTGCAGTCACGTGCCACTATTTTAATTTAGTGGCTTTCATGGACTGCTGGCGGAACGCACTGTTAAGTGCTTCGCGTTCGAATTCATAAAATATTATGCGGAGAAGTTCATGCCGGCGCGGCGGTGGGGATCGAACCATACACTTGCGGCATTACAGTCCATAGCTATTACCACTCGGCCATCATTGCTTCGTAACTTTGTACCAAAATATCTATTATAAATGTTCCGTGATAATTTCTACGACATGCATTCTTTTTTTTTTATGTCTGATAGGTAAGTAACCACTATCTCACCTGATGGTAAGTGATGATGTGTTCGAAGATGTTGTTCAGGCTAACCTAGAAAAGCTGGTTCTCAAGGACAGCTGCCGCAACACACCGTTAGGTGTTTTACGACAGATTTTCTACTTGAGGGTGGTAGCTAGCCAGGCGGGCATTCGCAAAATGCCCTACCACCATGCTATAACCACTGCCATCCTAAGATAACAACCGGGACCGACGGCTTAACGTGCCCTCCGAAGCACGGAAGCGCTCAGTAGTAATGTTAATAGCGGTCACCCATCCAACTCATGACCGCGGGCGACGTTGCTTAACTTTGCTGATCGGTTGAGAACAGCTAAGTAAACTTCGCTACGAGCGCTTCAACTTCAACTTCAATTCTCTTCTTACAGTTGTTTTTCACAGTTTTATGGATCGTAAAACCGTGATTTGTGGTGTTTCCATACGAGTCGTCAATATCTTGTATATTATCGTGACAATGGTCGTTCGCACGTACGTCCTGGAACAATTTGTCTGACAATGTAGGATATTGACAATTTATTACTTTCACGGTTATATAAAGAGACACTCTCGCCTTAGGATGTTTTGTTATACGAATATCTAGGGGAGATATTATGTTATTATTGTTCAGAGAGGATCAAAATAATGATGTATAAACTGAAAAAATAAAACTTTTTGCACCTTAGCATTAAGGAATGTTGTCGTCTGGAATTAATGGCGTAGAATCCAAATTATATAATTTCATATTTTTTTGTTTATAAAGATATATAAATGGCGATCAAGTTTGTCGTATATAGTTCCTCATTTGTCCCGCTGTCAATCTTAAAAACAAAATTAGTTACAAATCTTAATTTTTCGATATATTATGTATCCTCTTTATAATCTGGATATACTTAAAAAAAATAGTTATTGAATGTTTTTGAAGATATGATAAAACACAACAAACAGTTTTTCTTTGAAGGTCTATTGTAATTCGAAATCCTAAAAGATCGACTATCGACTTACACGTTACACTTTTTTTCTACACGGTTTTGTCGGAATCGAACCTGTGTCCCCCAGATCCAGCTGATACAGTACAGTATAGATACATGTTCAAAATATTCTTAATATATTTTGAATAACTAAAATTTAAAAACATGCCAAAGTAAGCATACATGTACATATTTAATGTTTTACATCGTGGGTTTGTCTCTCGGTAAGTGGAAATGTTTTTATCCATACGACTTTAAGGTACGGAAAAATATTTGGATTTCTAAATCAAGGTAAGGTTTAAAGAAAAAATAAATATAAGTATAATTGTAATAATTTGAATGTCAAATGCCTAAAGCAAGATGTCTCAAGAGACTCATTGAGTTCCATCGCATAAACAAACTTCACTAATCATTAAGTCGTTAAGTGCATTATATATAATCAGAATTGCTAATTCTGCAACTTGGATTAATCAAAATAGCTAAACAAGTGTAAGTAATGAGTCTATGAACTCACGTTGTTGCGAATAGTTTAATAAAACTAGAATCTAACGGCGATGAACTGAATTAGTTTTAATTAATAAACTTCATGCACCGCTCCCCACCTTTATCCTACTCATATGGAGTCGGTATATGAAAGTCTTCACCTACAACACACAGGAAATGCAGGAATGCAGTAATGGTAAGCTGAAAGTTACGTAATTTAGTTTTACGTATTATGTTAAGTAACAAAAAAAAACGGAGGAGTAACGTAAAGAGTCTCAAATAGACAAACCTTGAACATGGTTTTTAGAAATAGTGTACGACGAAAATTAAATATTTTATATTTTATGTCCTTGTGAAGGAACATGCTTGAGGCCCACCTGATGATAAACGGACCAACCTCTGCCTATAGCAGATGTATTTCATCACAAGTCACGAATTGCACTGCACCCGTCACTTTTGACTTGTTGTTAAGTCTCATGTGTCTGCAATTATAACAAAATTTGTTTAAATTATGTAGGCGACAGGTGATGAAACAGGATAAGATTTCTCAATAAAATTGTTTTTCAAGTGCTACTTGAAAATATATATGGGAAATTTATTATAAATAGCACACAATTTCCTAAGGACCTTTTATTTGTCTTTTCCGCAATTTAATAAATATCAAATTGTATATTTAATTATCCCGGGAAACTTCATGCTTGTATTCTCCGCGAGAGTTTGTTGGCAGAGGTTTATGTACACCTACGCTTCATTAGAGATATTGTCCTTGCATTTAATAGGGAAGCAAACTTAAGTTAATATACTAGGCACGATTGCTGTCTCTGAAATGCCTGAAATACTGAGAATTAATAGACAGAAAAAAAATATAACTTTCCAAAACGGTATAGAACCCCGTACCTCGAGAATCCAAATCGACACGTTTGCAACCCCTAAACAAGGCAAATATAAAAAAAATTTGCTTGAATTAAGGTGACGGGTTGATCCCAAAAATCAGGTCGGCGCAATATATTTGCTGCCACTACAATACACATGGCAGAATACAATAGACATGACAGAAAATAATACATGTGGCACAATACAATAGACTTGGCAGATACAAAAGACACGACAGAATACAATAGACTTGGCAGAATACAATAGATTTGGCAGAATATAAATGACATGGCAGAATACATTAGACAGGGCAAACGCGAAATTTACTCACTGCCTAACAGACAACAGGGCTCCAAATATTTAACATCAGATGAGTCTGCGGTCAAATGCTTGCCTTTCTGGGACATATACATAAAATCACGCCTCTTTCCCGTTGGAGTAGGCAGAGACAACAGATTTCCACTTATTACGATCCTTACATATATCTTTTGCTTCATCTACACTAATCAATCCTTTCATACATGATCATCGGTTCAGGGTACTACTCACCTGGCACCTTTCTGGTACAAGGTATAAAAACATATAAAAATAACTACAAGCATTCAATCTCAAATTATATTCATATGCTCAACACCGTGAAAAAAAAGATAATTTGATGTGTTTGTAGCGGAGCTTGTATAGTCGATCTCTCTACCGCTCAACATGGTAAAGCAATCACAAAATTACAAGACAAAAATTATAGTCTTAGGATGGCAGTTATAAAGCTGTATTTTGGATTTCTAGTGACCTGAAAACTTTGTTTCATCTCTCAAAATAGCTGCAAAATGCCTTACCCATTTTGCAAATGCCCGCTGGAAATATGTCACAAAGAACCTAACAGTGTATTCGAGCTGCTTGAGTTCTTATAATATTTTAACAACCTGTAACCTTGGATCACAAGCTAATACAATTTCATTTCATTTGCTGTTTTTGAGAGTTCCTATTCGTGGTAAAGCCTGTTCACTACTCTCGACTTCCTCACTTATCATCAAGTGAAATTGTGACCAAAATCTAGTAGTCATAGCACATAAATTTTAGTTTTTTTTTTTTCAATATTATATATATTTTTTTTATTTATACACATTTTTTTCTAAGGAAGCCTTGAATCTCTATAGCAGTTCTATCTTTTTTTTTTTTTATTCCCGATAGTTTAGCCTTTGACTACTCTCTCACCTGATGGTAAGTGACGATGCGGTCGAAGATGTTGTTCAGGTTAACCTAGAAGTTCTATCTCCTTAACATAATTGTTCTAAATCATTCATTTGATCGTGAATAAAACCCCTTAAAGTAGTTTAAAACCGCATAGTCTCATTTTAACAAAAAAAAACAAAAGCATTCCATACTCCTTTCTACTTGAGGTAGGTACTACTCGTATTTATATCCCTAAAACTGTTATTTCGTTGACCCGAATTAAGAGTTAGAATTCGCAATTTTTAGCTAACAGGGATTTAGGCCTTTGGAGCGGTCCAATTACCGCTTTTAATATGTTGACAGTCCAAAAATAGACGCTTAGTATTCAATATGCCATCTGAATCCTTAATAGGACTGTTCTCTGTTGCTTATATTGTAATGAAGGCTATATTATTTAACGGCTTCAGAAGTTCAAAGCAATGCGTACGAGATGTTCGCGCGGCGAGTCTATAAACACTCCAAGTAGAGCGTGCTGAGCATCCGTAGGGAGTCACCTTTGTTAGGACGCAACACCATCCACCAATCAAGTCTACACTCGGAGTAGACTTGTTTGTCCTCCTGCTTTGTATTTCTTTTTTTTTTTTTTTTTTTTTATTGTGATGAACAAGCCGAGGCCCACCTGATGTTAAGTGGACTAACATCTGCCTATAACAGATGCATTTCGTCAACGACGAATTAATTTTAGTAATTTTACTAGCTCTCAAGGACTGCTGCCGGAACACACCGTTAGGTGCTTGGCGACAGATTTCAGATTGACTTGAGGGTGGTCGCTAGCCAGGCGGGCATTCGCAAAAAGCCCTTCCACCATGCTGTGAAGCGCAAGCCCGCGGCGGGATTCGGACCATGGACCTGCTGCACGGAAGTCCATAGTCAATGCCACTGAGCCATCACTATTTCAGTCAATGCCACTGAGCCATCACTGCTTCAGAACCGCAGTTCAGATATTCTGCTTCGATGTTGTAGGCAAACACTACTTTTACGAGTTCTGGCGTGAAGAGCACTATAGCAAGTAAAATTACTGGGCAAACGAGAAATAAGAACTAACGTCACCCCGTGACCACGATCACTGCAAAGTGTTTGAAACGTCGGGACAAAAATAATGATAAATATACGCGATTTAAACCGTTTAAAGTTGTTTAATTACACTGTAACTGTGAAGGAACGTAACACTTATGAACAGGCGGGCGACTTGTATATCATCATCACATGTGAAGGTGCACAGTATTTCATTCAGAACACAGGTATTTTTTTATGAAATAACTTTTAAAAGTCGTGGAGGCAGACTTACTGACTTATTAAGAAGAAATTATTCAATTCCTCCTATAAGAAAACATACATATGGGAAAATTGGCTGTATTTACCATAATATTGTTTTGTTCTCCATAGTAACATTGTGACGTTGTAACAATTCACGTTAATGAGACGTAAAACCATTTCCCGGTTACGCAACGAACATCTGATTAGCTTCAGATAGAGCCTTTTCCTAATTATAATATTTTAGGGCTGACATTTATTTCACCATTTTATGATAACGTCGTTTTAGCTTTGCCTTGCTAACTGAGTTGTATGGTGAACTTGACCTTGTATTTGCTTGTACCACGAGATTCGTATTTCAAGAATGATTTTGACCTGAAATCCTCTTCCTAGCCTTATACCACTCCTTCCTATATCCTTACTATATGTCTTTTCTAAAGAACTCTGGAACGCTCAATGTGGACAAGGCGCCTAAATGTATTTTTCAGTAAAATAAAATACTTTTATATTCATAAAGCAAATATTTGAAGATCGACAGTCACTAACTGACATCTCAAAAAAAAAAAAAAAAATGACTACTCATTTTACGACAGTAACTCTAGGTTTGCCCGCTCGCTTCTATTTTAGTTTAATATTCGAAGATTTCAAGATTTGCCAATTAGATTTCATCAGCTTATGACAACTTTGAAGAGAATAAGCTTTTTGTTATTAATTTACAAGATAACTGAGTCATTCACCTGACATTTCTCAAGGTACAACAATTAGACTATTCTAATTTGCTCGTATTTCAAGACTACTACTTCAAGAATTAAGACAAATTGACTTATAAAATGTAGAAACAGAAATATAATCGTTGATTTCTGGCGACTGAATAATAAGACAAAGCGTTTATTGTACCCATTTAATCTGACAGTTTGACAAATCAAAAACCAACTATAAGAGAAACCATATTACTGCGGCTAGAGCTAGCGGAGCAGCTGAAGCAATGCAAGTATGATAATATTTTTTTTTTTTTTTTATTTGGTTGTGGTGCTGGTAAGCTTTAATCATTGCCTATAACAGATGCAGTTTACCGCAGGTTTCTGGATGTTCAAATTACCCTTATTCAAGGTAAAGGAGTCCTTTTAATTTAAATTTAGTCTATATGGTCCTTAAACAACCAGACAACCTCGTGTTGTGGAAAATGTTGAAAGGAAAGACTATGTGACTGATCACCTACCCGCTGATCTGACCAAGTATAGGACTGGTTTCTCTGACAGGCTGAAACAGACTAGTGTGAAAGCAGCTGACCTGACACTGCCTTCATCATGAAGAAAACGAACCCGATAAATATTGTGTCTACCCGTGACCGCGACCACTGCAAAGTGATTCAAACGTCGGGACAAGAATAATAGTTTAATTAATATATTTAGGCAAAACTCTTTGATTTTGTAAAATTATTTTTGTTATTTATCATTAAGTAGCACAATTACTTAAAAACTCGACGTCCATCACTGAATATCCTGAAACGAAATTCCGTTTTACTTACCTTAGTGACATTTTTTCCAGTTATTTTGATTTCAAATCATACCACTTACTCGATTTTGATGAAATTTCTATGGAACTATTTTGAAGATATACATATCATTTCAAATAAAACAAATGTTTTTTTTTTTAAAAAAAAAAGCTTCTTATTTATGGCTTCTGAGGCAACAAAAAAAAAATTAAAACCTATAGATTCAACTAACAGGGATTTAATCCGTTAACATTGTTAAATGAATATGGCAAAGCCTATGGACACTTACTACTGGAAGGAGAGTACATGTGCACTTTACACCCACATCATCTACGTAGAACTACTACTGTACGATAACTTTTTCGTGTCGAACATTGCCATGAATTTATATAATATTGTCAAGATCATTTTATAACTTCTCAACAAAGAAGCCAGTAAAAGCCGGAGTCCCGCAAGGAAGCTGCATCTCGCCAGCCTGCTACGCCTGGTATACCAACGACATCCCGGTCGTTGGGCAGGCGCAGCTAGCTCTATACGCCGATGATGCAGCCTACTACGCTTCGTCATACAAGCCGGCCTACGCAACCAAACGTCTGCAACCCACACTCGACGCCCTGCCGGAATGGCTTGATAAATGGAGGCTTACCATCAATGTCGACAAAACACAGGCCATGCTCTCAGGTAGAAACAAGCTGCCACCCCCCCTCTCACTCCTCGGGAAAGACATCCCATGGAGTCAACATGTTATCTACCTGGGAGTCACCATAGACCGCAACCTGTCGTTCAAACAGCACGTCGACGTCACCATTGGAAAGGTTAAAGGAGCGCGCGCAGTGCTTTCGCCGATACTACGATCCTCCCTACCACTACGTACTAAGACGGGGATTTATAAGACGTACGTGAGATCCCGTTTAACCTACGCAGCCCCGGCGTGGTTTGCCTTCTTAAAGAAATCTAATCTCAAGAGACTCCAAGCACAAGAGAATCTGTGTCTTCGTGCGATAGTCAACGCGCCAAGATATGTTAAGAATTCCACGATCGCAAGAGACCTCAAGCACGAAGATCTCACAACCTTCGTGAAGAAACTCACAAAAGATATGTTCGCAAGAGCGGACAAATCGAAGCAAACCCACCTGAGGGGCCTAGCCCCGCTACACGCGCGACCACCAGACGAAGAAGGGAGGCGAAAGTCTAAACCTTATTCCAGAGACTTGATTCCTCAAACACAAGAAGAAGAAAATGTAAACACGCAGCGAGAGAGCGAGAGGGCAGTAGTGCGGGAACCGCCGGCTGCCGTTGCCAGTGTCGCTGATCGGTCCGCTGGGCTTCACCCGTGTAGGCGGGGGTTCCACCTGGCGCGGCCTGATCGCCCTGGTTGAGCGGAGGCCGGGCCCAGGCCCGCACTAGATTGCCCTCAACAGCACCCACGCACCTAGAAAAGGTGCGCAGAATATGAGACACCACAAGAAAGAGCGAGACAGATAGCAAACAAAAACAGGACGCGACCGCTACCGAGAGGCCCTAGAAACCAAGCACAGAGAGAGATCAACAGTGTGGGAACCGCCGGCTGCCGCTGCCAGCGAGCTGATCGGTCCGCTGGGCTTCACCCGTGTAGGCGGGGGTTCCACCTGGCGTGGCTTGATCGCCCTGGTTGAGCGGAGGCCGGGTCCAGGCCCACACTGAATTGACACCCCCTCAGCACCGTCAAATGGTGCGAATGACCTACCCCTAGTAAGGGGCAGAGAAGAGCCCGGGACTAGAGTGCATAGCACTGATGCCCGTTCCCCACATCAACATACAAGATGTGAGATGAAGAAGATGATGATGATTTTATAACTTAACCATTCATCTCCTAATCGTATTCACCGAACAAAACAGATTAAAAAAGCTATTTTTATTGCCAATGTCGTTCACCTCAGAGTAAAACTGATACTAAACTTCAATAACGGCTGAAATAGCTTCATGTTTCCAATTATGGAACTTTATAATATTCAAATGAGGTTATACATCCTAACTTGTCTCCTCTTCAGCGAAACAGATTCTTTGATGTCAACAGAGTAATATGATTATCTATCAACATGATTCTCAAATTTTGTTCTTACCTACTTTATACCATAATAGCTACCGCCCGCGGCTTCCTCTGCTTGTAATAGGCCTATATTGCATTCTCTTTGGAACTATTGAGGAAATTGGTAGTGAGGAAGTGATTAAAAAACATATTTTGCTGTGCAAAAAAGTTACATACGTTTTTTAAGATAAGCCCTTGACCATCTCATCTGTTTGTAAATGATGATGGCGTCGAGGATGATAGACTGGCTTAACCTGGAACGGTACTGCATGGTACTGTAAAGGTCATTAAATGATTTAGTAGTTTTAGTATAAAATCTGCATGGTGGTAGGGCATTTTGCGAATGACCGCCTGGCTAGCAACCACCCTCAAGTAGAAAATCTGCCGAAGCAACGGCGTGTTCCGGCAGCTGTCCTTGAGAGCCAGTACTTCTAGGTTAGCCTGAACAACATCTTCGACCACATCATCACTTACCATCAGGTGAGATAGTGGTCAAAGGCTAACCTATCAGAAATAAAAATAAAAAAAAAAATTAAAAAAAACTGGATCAAACTAGTAAATGCAATAAATCAATGATGACATTTACGTATGATCATGATTCTATAGTTTATGTATTCAATGCGCGAAAATTAGAGAAATTAATACTTCTTAACAACGCATCGACTGTATTAATGGTATTGCAGATGTCTATAGGCGACAGTAGCCGCTTACCATCAGGTGGTATGCTTGTTTGCCGCTAATCACATTAAAATTATAAATATTCAAATTTATACAATATATAATACAAGCATTAGTTATAAACTAAACTATATATTTGCGACAAACTAAAGTATTATTTTACCAGTGTATTGTAGTGTGTATATGTATTCCTCATCTATAGAACCACAGTAATAAATGTTACTGTTGTGTACTGTCTTCTAGTCTATATGTTCTTAACTATAAAATAAACAAAAATAACACAACTTGTATGTTAAAACACGTCTTGAAACTCGAAACTCTATTCCAATAAAAAGTTTTTATCTCAACGATATTATCAAGCTTTTAGCAGATTTTTATACGTCTACATACGTAGACTGTATAATTCACGTATATTATGCAAATTCCACACAAAACATGGGATTCGGTTACTCTTGCCCTCTTGCAAAATATTCAAAGGAAGATAATCCCGGGGACGTTGACGCGTAAGCCACCACTTATTTTCTGTTCTCAAAAAAGGACTTTATAAATTCACTTCAGAAAAATTCAATTTTCTAGCACCTTTTGTCGCAAACTACGATTGACGCAAAGTATGCAAAGAAACTCCGAAAAGGCTAAGCTTAAACATACTTAGACTACAAATAAAAGTTATTATAAAATGTTCTGAATAGCTGTCGGGCAAGTTAAGTATTAAGTTCGTTGGAATTAATTGATTAGTAGTTTTTTTTTTAATCTACTTATATGGCTCTTTGTTTGCCAGATTAAGCCGTTTATTTAACTTTTCCGAACACAAAAAAGGGCAATCAATAGTATTCTATAAGTAAAGGGCACGCATCGTCAGTACCAATGGTATTGCAAATGTCCATAGACAACGATGACAGCTTGCCATCAGGCAGGGTGTATGTTTATTGGCAACTCACCTGGAAAAAGAACTGTATAAATTTACGTACTTGCACCCAAAATTGGGAAAGCAGAAGGGAGGCTTCTATAGTGTAGGACACTTGGTATTAAACTGGTGACTCCCGCTCGAGCTCGTTCCTGGTGCAGAGGATGGCCATTGCCATTCAACGCGGAAACGCTGCAAGTGTTATGGGCACCTTTGCGCCGGGAGCGATTAGGGGTGGGTTGTTTGATTAGGCTAATTTTAAGTTTGACTTAATTATTATTAATTATGTTTGTTGTATGAAATAAAATTGAATTACCTAATTTAAAAATGACGAATTACGTTTTTATGAAAAGCGCTTCAGCGTGATTCCTACATTGCTGCTGTTGCTGTTGCTTATTTAGATTTGAGGTGCAAATGAATACGCCTTATATTCCAGAATGATCAGGAGTGTCTTAAAATATCGAGAAATGTAATACCAGATGTACTATACAATAAAGAGCTCCTCTAATGGAATTTGCCAGTCTCAGTACCAGAATCTGTTACAGAAAAGAATCTATTGTAAAACCAGTAACCATTGTCTGATCCGGAGTAAAATCAGGCACCTCGCTACTTAGATATTAATTTTTTTTTGTCTCCTCCGCTGGATGACTGGTGTAGAATGCTATAGCGTCAAGTCATTCTATTGTACATTATTTTATTTTTGTCTAATAGAGTATTAAATAAAAATATGATGCAGATGCGTCAAAGAGGAATGATATTGGACTCATAAATCAAACAACAACGCAGTGAAACGTGAATTCTAGTCTATCAAGCGAAGCCGCTTATCTTTCCAGACACGATCCTTAAACTTGGTAAACCTCTGTATAAACTTCTATTACTTATGTAGACATTCATATTATGGATAGATCAATTTCTGAGTGTTAGTATCTCTAAAACATGTATGACATTCCTTCTTGAAACTTCGTTATTTATGATTTTGGGAATATTGTATCAAAGGAATCACAAATTCTCAGAAGATTGTTTACGATATTTTTAAAGCTTGTAAAATAAGCTAAATATTTTTAAAGTTTCTTATTTATTGATTTTATTTGTAGCTGATAGTCTAGCTTTTGACCATTATCTCATATGATGGTAAGTGATGATGTGGTCGATGATGTTGTGCAGGCTAACTTACAAGTATTAGCCCTAAAGGACAACTGCCGGAATAGTCTAATAAGTGGTTGATGACAGACTTTCTTGTTGCTGATAATAAGAAAATCTGTCAGCCAGGCATTCGCAAAATGCCATAAAACTACGCAATAGAAATTGTTAAATACAGCCACGATATATTATCTTGCAAGGTTTCAAGTGATTTTATTCAGTAGTCTTTGAGATCATTTTAAATTTATGTCAAAATAACGTTTTTATTGTGTTCAACAAGAATTGGAAATAAATATTAGAATTATAAACAATACAATTCGTTTACGACGAACATAAGCGGAATGTAACATTTTTACAGTCTCTTAGAGATCAATGGATTTGTTTACAAAATCACGTAATAATAGATTTCACTATTGTTACCACCTTAAGCAATATTACAAACG
This sequence comes from Plagodis pulveraria, assembly GCA_963890685.1. Lineage (NCBI taxonomy): Eukaryota > Metazoa > Arthropoda > Insecta > Lepidoptera > Geometridae > Plagodis > Plagodis pulveraria. The sequence continues at coordinate 33,737,993 of OY982956.1, read as the reverse complement.
AAGGTAATCAATACTTTGCTAATTATTATTGTATGGATAATAAATGTTTGATTAAAAAATAATAATATAATCTCATTTAACAAAATACTACAAACAATATATAACACTACAGCTACTACCATAAAAGCATTCAGATCCATATTAGTCATTGCAGACTCAAAGAAAAAAAAAAATATGCTCTAGCCCACTACCAGTTGGTAGCGTGCCCAGCATGCTGGCAGCATTGTCCCGTTGAATTGCAACGCTTATTCTAATCTCATTGAATAAAATACGATGTCGTCGTGCCAAGGCATTCCAAATCTGGAATTAATTAGACTGCATAACGTGCTCTGCTCTATAAATATACTCGTACATGTAAATCAGAGGAATAAGCTGACAAGATGATTACAATATTTTTACACGCCATCGCCATAAAGCTCATCCACATATAAGTAATTGACTCATGAAAGTCACATACGGTGCGTTTTACGCCATTTTTTTACTATACATCTTCGAAATTTGAAATTAGCTCCCTCCCGCGTTATTCCTACAGTAAGTAGAGTAGCTACAACAAGGGGGATCAAGAAATAAATAAACAGATTACTAATAGGCCGACAACTTATACAAATCATGATGCCTTTATTGTCATGGATACCCATGGGTGACAATGATCGCTTACCGTCAGGCAGCTTAATGCTTTTTTATCGCACTATAATATTTATAATTAACAATTAATATATTTAACAAATTACCAGTTGGATTAAAAGAAGAAGAAAATGAACATACATTTGAAAAAAGTCTAAAAAACATATTAATTAAAAAATCTTATTACTCTCTTGACGAATTCCTTAAAGAATAATGTAGTATATTAATGATTAGAAATAGACCGGCCCACTCCTCACCAACATTGCTACACCCAAATAGGGTAATTATGTGAGACCTATAACCTTGTGTTTATTTAAGATCTGCATGTACAACCACTTTATTTAACCAACTTAAAAAAAGGAGGCATTCTCACATGCGACAGTATTTTTTGGTGTGTCTTCATAATTTTTTACAGAGTGTACCGATTTTGATGATATTTTTTATATTTGAAAGCGGGTAGTGGCCGTTTCGTTCCATTTTAATTTGAGTGAGATCTGACGAGTGGTATTTGAGTTATTCCTAATAATGCGTATTTAATTGGCTTTGACTATATTTTTATGTTCTCATGTTCACTATTGTCGATGTAAAATGAACAAAAATCTGTTGACGATGGTGTTATTTATACATTTTAGTGCATTTTTGTTATAGATTATTTTCTGTTTGAGGTAGGTTCGTTTTTGTTTAATTTTATATGATTTTTTACTAAGAAATCATTTACCTTTTTTTCTTACTGCTCAGTGAGTTTACTGCTATTTGATTATTAAACTATTACCTCGGTCGGAGAGATTGTAGCTAGCAATTAAATAGTACTTTCCCGGACACCTTAAATATCACCCAATGTTTTGAACACAAAATAATATGTGCAACCATTTCAACCTTAGCCGACCTCAGTACGTCACTGTAAGCTGTTACCAATTCGGCATGTCATTAAACTGTCATAATAAGTTGGTAAAATTCTCTCAAGAGAAATATTTTTGAAGTTTTTAAGAAGCCTTAAAGTTCTAGAAAAACTGTAACCCCGAACTAGTATACAAAATAGATTATAGCGTTTTGTATAACTGTTGTCAAAGTTGATTATCTAGCTAGATTGGGAATTTGCTTATATATAATACTGTGGTACGCAAGTTTATTAGAAAACTCACATTTCCCAATTAAGATATGAAATGAATATACAACCTGTTTTATTCAGTACTTTTTCATATTTTAAATCGTGTTATGGTGACTTAATTGTAATGTTCATTTATGTTTAATTCAATTTCAGGCTATTATGTGTCACATTCATGTACATGTATAGGTACTAAACCTAAGTACAAAAGCAAATTTTATGCATTATTTTTTTATTTCCCATCTCATACGTGTAACCGTAATGGAAGTGTATTCGCAAAGCTTTCCATACAAACGTAGTTTTCTCATTTAATGAATACTCAATGTTCAAACACAAAGAAATTTGGCACACATATCTTTGAGATATGCGTGAAATTTCTATGTCATGGTTTGGGTTTGATCCGTAAAATTATTCTTTTTTTATGCTGTGTACTGGAACAATAATAAAGCCCATCTGAAGTTAAGCTGTAACTTTTGCCTAAAATAGATCGCGCCCGTGTCCCCCAGGGCATAAGTATCATGTGCCTGTAATTTCACTACTTTTCAAACCAGAACTTTGTAAAGTGAACTTTACTGCTATAGAAAAAAGAACTGATCTAAAGAGCTACTGCTATTAAAATGCCTTAATATATTTTTTTCAAGAAATTATTTTCACATTTCGAGATAAATAAATAATAAAATAGAAAACTACCAAACTAGAAGCAAAATATTATATGCTTAAAGACATGAATGAAAAAATTCTCTGAGTTTGAACTCTTGGTATATAAAATATGACGAAAGTATGTTTGGATGAAAAACATTGTGAAAACAATAATCTTAAGGCTTTTAACCTGTGATTAGATGATTTTCAATAAAATATAAGACAAATAAGTCCAAAACGAACTAGATTTATTTACTTCAAACTGACATTACAACATTTTCTTATAGTTCAACACCCAACTTTTTTCTACAAATGAATTGCAATCTGATAATTGAGAAATCATGCCTTAATCCAAGTAAGTAAAAGCGCAGCCTAGTAAGTTAGACATCAATAAACATTCATAGCTTCATCAATAAACTTCTCTTTATACGACTTGATTCCCCGAGTAAAAGGAAAAAAGGGAATCGCACGTGAGTATTTCACAAAGCACCCATCAAGGCATAAACTAGGAAGTTTATGCTGATCAAATAAGTATTTCCGACGGCTATGGTATGGAAAATGTCTTCGGAAAACATGGTGGAGTACGCTCCATAACCGTTGATTGTTATACTTTACGAGTTGTAACTTTCTTGTAGTATTTGTGATTTATTGGTTTGCTTCTATACCTACTATAGTTCGAAGAGTTTTGTTAGTTACTGAGCGTTTTCATCATCATAAACCAACATAAGAAAAAAGTGCGTTAAAGGGAGGAAAATTATGAGAATCCTATCAAAAAATATTGTCATGACGGCAATTGAAGGTAAAATTTGGATCATCATCAGCCGGAAGACATTTATTGTTGAAAAAAGCCTCTTCATACAAGCCGCTTATAACCAATGGCTACCCAGGCCATTTACAATGTCATCAGCCACTTCACCTTGCAAAGTTTTAAAGCTATATATTGCTATTTGTGATTTTGTACTATATAGGTGACTTTGTTTTCTCGACGTACCGGATTTTATAGCGCAAAGAAACTCCGTACATAGCTCTCTCCATACTTCGTTGATCGACTCTGACCTTATAATGGGCACAGTTAAGAACCACATCTCAGTGTCATAAGTCATCACTGGTAACACACACAGAAGATAGTGGTCTTCAGGCTCTGCGGGATGTTTGACGAGAAGATCGCGTATCTTCTCAAATGCTGCCCATCCGAGTTGGATCCTTCTGGCGACCCCTTTGCCGAAGTTGAAACTACCTAACTGGACAATCTGTCCCAGGTCATATAATAGACAATAACTTTGAGCGTAACGCTAATCTCAAAATATGAATGTAATAACACATTATCGAATGACGAAAGAATCATCAAAATAGTTGAGGGGATTACCGCCCGGTAAAATGCACGTGGTACATTTCTTAATTTGAGAACAAATTAACAACGTCTAAAATATAATTTATACCACATGGTGCCCTGTGGCCCTTAAACCTACAATTAACATTTATTCTAACAATAGTAAAGTAATTTTTGCATTTAAACGCTTGTTAACCAAATAAGTTTACTAAATTACAAAGAAAGGAACAATTTGGATAGCTCTTAAAATGAATAATTAAAATACTCGTGTCAAAGTTAATATGCAAGTTACTCGGAGCTCTAAGTGGAAGTTTAATTAACACTAATGTCATCAAACTAATTTGCTCGTTACACTCACTGTGAAAAGGACCTTTGAGAAAGATGGAAATCTGAACATGCAGGGTAATACATTTTACGAATTATTTCTATGGTTCCGTAGCCTGAAAACTCTATTTTTATACCTTAATTACAAGTATACATAGATAGTGATCCCAAACAAGTAAAAATCAATTAAAAAAGTAAAAAAACCCGACAGCATATTATCGTTAAACATTTTATCGTAATAAAAAAAAAATTACGCCCGATATAGCGTCTTAAATGGCGAATTTATTTTTTATTTTTTTATGTGCCTAGTGTTATTTGCGTTATCAAGACAAATCTAACGATATCTCATCCATGTAAATCGATTTAGCCACTTAGAAGTTATAGTGAAATAAAGAAACTCACAAATATACACACAGACATACATGAACGACGAAAGAATCATCGAAATATTTGGAGGGCTTACCACTGGGTAAAAAATACATGGTACCCACATTTTTGCATGGTAGTGTGACATTTTGCGAAGCCCGCCTGTATAGCTACTTCCCTCGAGTAAAAAATCTGTCGCCAAGCACCTAACGGTGTGATCCGGCAGCTGTCCTTGAAAACCAGTAATGATAGGATAGCCTGAACAAAATCCTCGACCACATCATGTCAAAGGCTAGAATATCACATGTAAAAAGAAACTAAAATTGATGTGAAATTAAAGGGTTTCTATATTAAATATTTACATAACATGGCCCTAATATTTAAAAAATAAAGTAAACTTTATTAACTTTTATATATTTTTAAATTATTGAATAATAATGTTCCATTAATGTAAATTTTACTTTATACATTTTCTACCATTACCTCTTTTTTCATTTGATATTAACATGAGAACTCTTGATAAGTAAAAAAAAACCGGCCAAGTGCGAGTGGGACTCTCGCACGAAGGGTTCCGTAACTAAATATTCTGTGAATAGTTAAAGCGTTTACCTGTCACCGTTATTAGTATCGAGCAAGAAACGGTAAAAAAATCAAGTTTGTTGTATAGGAGCCCCCCTTAAATATTTATTTTATAACCGTTTATAGTTGTTTATATACCATGTGTAATAATCGCGAAAACCTAAGACAACATTATTTATTTTATTTTGTTTAGTATTTGTTGTTACAGCGGCAATAGAAATACATCATCTGTGAAAATTTCAACTGTTTAGCTATCACCGTTCTTGAGATACAGCCGACAGACAAACGGGCGGACGGTCAGCGAAGTCTCAGTAATATAATAGTAATAGTCCCATCTTTACCCTTTGGGTACAGAACCCTAAAAACATAATGTATAATCACGCAAAGAAGATTAACCTATTTTAGAACTCTAATAATCACAATACAAATACCCTAAACATAGTCTCACGTTCATCTATACGTGAAGACTTGTATTTCTAATAATAAAATGTCTATTTTATTAATAAAAAAGACGAAAATATCTCTGTCTGCCTGTCCATTAGTATTCTGACCAGCTGCGAGGCGCATTAACCGAATCATTCACCGACTTTCAAAGTTATAATGACCGCATTAGGAGATGGATGTCTTTGGGATACGTCTTTCTTATTCTTCTTATTTATCTGTCATATTCAACTCATTATAATTATTTTGAGAGTATTTTTGTCCTATTAGACTTTTAATAACTTAGTTTAAAAATTTAAGAGTGATTATTTGAAACTGACTATAGCTTATATAGTTTATCATTTGATTGTAATGGAATAGCAGGAGGCCTTTTTTTTCGTTACAAGTGACGAATTGCACTATATCCTTCACCCTGAGACATACAGTTATTCAGCTACGTGTGCCTGTAACTTTACTGCCTCTCAAGGTCTACTACCGGAACACACTGTTTAGGTGCGTGGCGACAGATTTTCTACTTGAAGGTGGTAGCTAGCTAGGCGAGCACCCCCAAAAAGCACTTTCATCATGGTGAAGCTCAAGCAATTGTGTTTCGGTTACAGTCCCAAATCTTATTATATATAGTGTTATGCGATAAATGTCAATAAAATACAATAAAGTTATAAATATGTTATAAAATAGGATCTAAAGATTCAACATGAACTTAGTCTACAGCAGTCAAAACATTAGAGAGAGTTAAAATTTATGTGCGGTATGAAGTTTACTTACGGTATATAATAACAAAAATCGTATCTCTTATATGAGCTTGAAGATTTTCTGCAAAACGGGTTAATCTAATTAGTTTTAGGATTGTGATGATAAGATTGTGGTCAAAGGCTTACATAACAGAAATAGTAATTACAAATAAAAAGTTATAGGTAAACGTAATTTTTAAATTTTTACATACCACATTGAAATAGAACAACGGATCGTCGGGCTTTACCGTAGCCGTTTTGGCTCAGCGTGAGCTAGTATGAATCGTATTTCAACGATCGAGGGGCTGTAAGGTGCTTTACGCTAGAGTGCCAGATTATTATACTTTGTAGAATGATCTTGAACTCATTACAGATGAACTATACAGGACCGGAAGCTCATCGTATTTTCCAAAACTAACAGAGCGCTTAGTAGAAGCGACGCGTGATCAAAATGCTGGCACCTATTTGGCTCAAAGAACAAGCATTGCAATTCAACGGGGCAATGCTGCCAGCATGCTGGGCACGCTGCCAACTGGTATTGGGCATTTGGACTGCCTATGAGTCTGCAATGGCTTATAGGGATCTAAAAGCTTTTATTGTAGTATTATGAAGCGCTCGTAGCGATGTTAACTTAGCTGTTCTTAACCGATCAGCAAAGTTAAGCAACGTCGCCCGCGGTCATGAGTTGGATGGGTGGCCGCTAGTGACATTACTACTGAGCGCTTCCGTGCTTCGGAGGGCACGTTAAGCCGTCGGTCCCGGTTGTTAACTTAGGATGGCAGTCGTTATAGCATGGTGGTAGGGCAATTTGCGAATGCCCGCCTGGCTAGCTACCACCCTCAGGTAGAAAATCTGTCGCCAAATACCTAACGGTGTGTTCCGGCAGCTGCCCCTGAGAGCCAGTAATTCTAGGTTAATCTGAACAACATCTTCGACCACATCATCACTTACCATCAGGTGAGATAGTGGTCAAAGGCTAACCTATCAGACATAAAAAAAAAAAAAAAAAAAAAAAATAGTAGCCGTTGTGTTGTATATAGTTTGTAGTATTTTTTTATTAAATTATTACAGATTACAAAATTACAACTACAGGAAAAATTATAATCATGTGCGGGAATCAAACCCGCGCCATCCACCCCCATAGCCAAGGTATTCTCTGACCGTTAAGCTAACATGACATATGACGTATGACTCTAATTTCTCCTCTGATTCTTAAGCATCGTATGGGGATAAAGCGACACCTATAGCTCAACTTAAGTTGTACTACAAAACTTGACATGACTTCCCCTGCACGATGCAGTGCGAGAACAACGGTTGGATCTGTCACAAGTTCAAATCCCACTCGTGCGTTCATGTTATTCGTATCGCTATAATTTTTATGTAATACTTATAGGAGAATTCATATGTTATTGTGAAGGAACAAGCGCGAGGCCCACCTGATGTTAAGCGGTATCCTCTGCCTATAACAGATGCATTTCATCACAAGTGACGAACTGCACTGCGCCCATCACCTTGAGACATACCTGTTAAGTCTCAATTTGCCTGTTATTTCACTGGCTCTCAAGGACTGCTGCCGGAACATACCGTTAGGTGCTTGGCGACAGATTTTCTACTTGAGGGTGGTCGCTAGCCAGGCGGGCATTCGCAAAATGCTCTTCCACCATGCGGTGAAGCTCAAGCTCTGGGCGGGATTCGAACCATGGACCTGCTGCGCGGCAGTCCATAGCCATTGCCACTGAGCTTCAAAACTACACTATTATTACAACACTATTATTGATAACACGTGCACAAGAAACACAACTATATCCGACCGTTGAATTGAGGACATTCTTACGAATTCTTATAACAATGTGAAGTAATCGAGACATTTGTTGACCACAATCAAACCGGACACCGATTGTGTCAGGAACAGCCTACCAGCGGTCAATACCCTCGATATTACAAAGACCTATTATTTGTTCCTTTCTGCCGTGATTTCTTGTTATGCGTCAGACCCCACAAAAAGTCTTTTTAGAAGAAGGAAATAGTTCGTTGATGTTTCTATGTTTAGTTTGTTCACATATATAGACTACTATCGAAAGAAAAGCTTCAATTAATGAGAACTTATTTCTAGATATAATAAATAAAGGCTCTGAAACATCAGGGAGCCAACGTAGTGTACGATACTACTGTAGGTAAATGTTCGGAATAGACTCTAGACGAGATTAAGCTCATGAAGCTGACTTTTAACCCTCGTGAAAGGAGTAATTTATAAAAATTTTGTTTGATCATTATTATAAATTTGAGAAGCAGTGATGGCTCAGTGGCATTGTCTATAGACTGCCGTGCAGCAGGTCCGTCCAATCCCGCCGCGGGCTTGAGCTTCACCGCATGGTGGAAGGGCATTTTGCGAATGCCCGCCTGGCTAGCGACCACCCTAAAGTAGAAAATCTGTCGCCAAGCACCTAGCGGTGTGTTCCGGCAGCAGTCCTCGAGAGCCAGTGAAATCACAGGCACATGAGACTTAATAACTATGTCTCAAGGTGACGGACGCAGTGCATTTCGTGACTTGTGACGAAATGCATCTGTTATAGGCAGAGGTTTGTCCGCTTAGCTTCAGGTGGGCCTCGAGTTTGTTCCGTCACAATAATATTTAAAAAAATAATAATAATCGTTGTAGCAGTTTTGGCGTAATATAAGGAAGCTTGTACTGTAGTTTCAGCTTTGAAATTAAATGATAAGATACCTTTTTCGCCTCAATTTCCTAACAATAGATGTAGCATTCGCACCCAGATGAAATATCAGCTGGCTTAATACAACACTTGGACAGTTAACAACATATTTACAGTAAGATTTTATGGGGTTAAAAGATGCCGGAGACAATAGCAAAGATGCGTACTTGCATGTGCATCTCACGTAGGTTCCATCCGCATTGTCTTCGTTGGAATGTTCTGGAGTCATCTTCCGCGCTAATGCTCTGGTGGTTCCGAGTATATTTCTTATAAAGACACGCGAATATACTCCGGACTTTTTTACAAACACCAGCCGATATTTCGAGGAAGTTGCGTGATTCTACAATAATTTCCCATCGATGTAAGGTCCCACGATTTTAATATGTGCGTCAGTTGAAATGCAATTGCTTTGTCGCAGTACTCGCATAGCACAAGTAAGATGGGTTCTGCTAAACTTTAAAATACCGAAACATTATATTTTTACGAGGGTAAGAGTAAATATTATAACAATTCTTATAGCTAATACGATACTATATTTCTAAAACCATAATAGCTTTTTGCGACTGTCAAAAAGAAAAATATCCCGCAGGTCAACTGACTTCACATTGCTTTATTATACAAAAACAGATCATCTAGTTCAACCTCAATCTTTTTCACAAAAACATTATAAAATATGCAGCATCGAAAAAGCTTTTTCATATTGAACGCCTATGTGCCCGAAACCCTCTAAGATTTATGTGATAATTGTTACGTCAAAGCCAACTATCTATTGAAACTGTTGTAAATAGGTGTGGGGCATTCCACGAGAATTATTAGTATATTATTCAGTATTTTTATAGGCTTTACGACTATATATCATCCTGAAGTCTGCAACGATGGTATTGATAAATTAAATCTAGGCTAAAGGCCTAATCGTAGGCTTTGTAGCATTTTGCTGTAAAAATGAAAGGAAATATATAATGTTCTCATTACGTTAACTATCTCCAGTAGCCATTTTTTTTTATCATTAGGTATTATATGTATAGGATGACACTTGGTTTGATCCATGACTACTGCGAGTATCTGTAGAGCATATCATATATTCTTATAGCATAGCATACTTTACAGATAGTTAAACTAAACTTAACAGCAATTTAAAAGGAAGAAAGTCGCGAAGGTGTGCTTCGCACAGGCAATAAACTATTTGTTTTAAGAATTCGTAGTCTGCAGAATACCATCTTGAGATAAATAGCTAGACGTTCTACTATTAATTAATTACTTGTTTTTTTTTCTCACCCGAACAAAGCTTCCAGAAATTTCAGAGAAGAATACCTCAGCGAACGTGTTTGGGTTAAATTAAAACATTCTTTAGAAAGGTCAGTTCATGAGTAGGTGTCCTGAACAGACAAAGGGGTGAGTATTATATGAGATTCAAGGAAGCAATTAAAGCAATATCGAAGCAAATTAAAATCTACCTACGTCTCTAGGATTGCACGTGACGTTCCATATTAGAGCTTAATCACATCACAATTCACACTATCACATCACACTTCACACTATCACATCACACTTCACACTATCACATCACACTTCACACTATCACATCACACTTCACACTATCACATCACACTGATCTCTCTTCAAATCACACTTGACATTACTATCACAGTAATAATAAAAATGCGATATTTTGAAAATTAATGAGGATGTGAGTGTGTATGTTTCTTACTTCTTCACGCTGAAACAATGGAACCGGTTTGGATGAAATTTAGAAAATTAGAAGATAAGGTTCCGAATAAACACATAATTCATATATCATAAATTCAATTCGTACATAAGTGGAAGAACAGTAATTGCAGGTTCTTTACTGAAAGAAAACACTGGGGTCATATAAAATGTCTCCCAAGTTATTTTTCGATTCAGCCAAAAGCTCAAAATTACAGTTAGCCCGTCCCAGCCGTTTAAATTCGCACGAAATCCATTTCGCTTGCGTTGGAGATATGCCCTCGCTAAAGGCAATTCCACATGATCCAAAGTGCACGGGTAATACTAGATACGAGTAAGTATAGATACATACTTTTGTTTGACGTGCCCGCATCACAGCTATGTGGGATAATTTATCTCAGTTAAAGTGGTGATAAATCAACATGGTTGGATTATTAATGTATGTAATTGACCGGCCAAATTGTGCAAAGTTCATAAGGGTAATAAGTCGAGCATTTGGATTTGTATCAGTCCAAAGACGATTCCTGATGTGACAAATAGAATTTACAAGATTATTGTTAATATAAGTTAATATACGATGATGTTTAATTAGCTTGCGTGGTTTTGAGATTAAAGGGGAAATCTACAATAAGACCTATTTTACTTACATCGAGTAATTAAAATAGGTCTATTGGATTACATAAAATATTTTTAAATTATATTACAAGAATAGTTTTATAGTTCCACTGTTCTTTCGTTAGTAGCCAAAGTATACAAACTGGCCAAGCACGTGACTCGCTCTTATGGGGTTACGCATTGCTGTACTGTACTGTACTGTATTAGTCGGATTATCCACTGCTGAACAGAACCTCCCATTAGGGTTTTATTTTAATTTTTGTTTAATCAGTTGGCTCTAAACAACGACATTCCTTTTTTTGCTACGTTATCGTGTATAGGAGGCAGCATAAAAATAACTAAAATGGCATTTAGGAATTATTAGAGCACAATATTTACTTTTTCCGAGCTGGAATCGAACGCGCATCCTCCGATTAGTTACGGCCTTTGGCCGAGTGGTTTAGGCATCCGGTGCGAAATCGGAGGACGCGGGTTCGATTCCCGCCCGAAAAAAAAAGATTGTGCTATAATAATTTGTATAGGTATGTGATTTTCACTTATCACGCGATAGTGCTTGTAATAATATTTTCAAATATCATTTAAATGAATTGTTAGTCCTTTATTCATCTTTGGGTCAACGTTTTACACAAATAACAAAATGTCAGGTTTGTAACTCAATCCGTTTGCTAGCTAAAGACCCGTGTGACATAAGGACATACAGACAGCGGAGTCTCGTTAATGGGGCTCCGTTTTACCTTACGGAACTCTAACAATGACACTAATGATTTATGACATTAATAATTTAAAAAAAAGCTACTTACGAACACATTCCTAGTCTAGATGTTTTTGAATCAGCATAATGGGCAACAGAACCTTTTGTGTAGACGTATCCTTATGGTGTAAAACTGGGGAGTTTAAAACAATCGAAACATCTTGCAGTAACGACCTTACCAACGAGCGTACCTACAGCTTATAAAGGACTCGGAATGAATCTCGGCTATCCGTTAGTCTAGCCCGACGGTCTAGCTACACTCTAGGTAGACCGTCGGGTGTCGCTATTCGCAGACAATTTGTAGTGCTAGCTTTGATTATCTTTTAACTGTAGTGCTTTTTGTTTGTTGGAAAATTAAGACCGGCCGGTGCTGTCTCCGCCAATAACTAACAATGAATATTTACTTTTTTCTTTAGCTAGCTCCTCTTTCTTGGTGAAATTATGATAACGTTTGGATACGTTTGCAGATGTGTTCAATGCAACTCTTCTGTATAATTAAATAGGCGTCATCAGACAAAAGAAGTACAATATTGATCTGTGTTTTAGACTATGAAGTTTAAAAGGTGGTAGGTCTGTTCAGCAAGAGTGCATTTTGGTGGGTACCACCTCAGTGTCAAATATACTTTCGAGTGCAGAGTGAATTTAAACGATACATAAGAAGCAACGTCTCGGCGTGAGGAGCGCAATGCGTGTCAAGCAGAACTAGGATGGTGACATTACATTTGTACAAGACTGTACATTACACTTTGTAATATAAAAAACAGACAGCATAACATATAATATATGCTTCAGAGTATCTTATTATTCAGTAGATGCGTACTAATGTAACTCAAAGAAAAGTTATCTTACAGGTCATATCTTGCTCCTCTTTTCAGCTTATCCTAAATACGTCTCTGGGAAAATAAAATTATAAAAAGAGTATTCCCAAAGGGTATAGTATATCTTAATGGATTAGGTACAAATCTTGATCTATATTTATTAGATGCCGTGAAATTGGTTGAAGGTGATTATCGAACTATCATTTCGTTTATATATTGTATCAGACTTTCTCTGTGATTCATATTTATTGCAATTTATGTATTTTGCTGATTTCTTAATATGAGATTCAAGTACTATTGCGTGCTTAGTGAATCCCAAATCTATGTGCACTTATTTAGAGCATAAAATGTTTCGTCTCCTTTGGTCTCCTATTATAGAAAAAATAAAAGAATTTTAAAATTTTTGCCTGTGCTATAGTGTTAGGTATTCGAGCTCGAAACCCTTCTCAATTTATATAAATAGTATATGAACCATACCCAAAGCAAAATTTGTCCTCTTAATTGGAAGAACATAGTCGTAACATTTGGTCTGTAGTTTTAAAACAACCAACGGGTTAAAGCTACTTCCGCAGTGGCGTGCGTGATAGTCTTAAAATTCTTATTATAATTAGAAATTATTTCGAATGGAGAAAGATAACTGCCAGCAGGACTTGCGACTGACCTGCGACTCATCCTAGTGCACATCCAATTATGCTATGGAAGCAAGTACTGTGCTGTATTTTTTTTTCATGTGTTTAAATCGCGTCATTTTGACGTTTGCCACATCTACCTAAATATGTAGTAGAAGACTATTTACTTAAGCTGGTAGGTTTATATACAATCAACACTTAACACCAAATCGATGTAGTCATCTTTTAGTTTGACTAGTATTCTTATAAACAGCATTGATGAATGCTAAGCGAATAAAAATAATTTCACGTTTTCGCTTAGCATGTCCTTTTTAATTAATAAAAGCTTTACGATAAGTATTTTATTTGGGTATTATGTACTTACATACCAATAAGGGTAGCTTAAATAAAAAGCGTATCATAATATAAAACTGATAAATTACAAGAATTGATCGCCACCACGAACGCCTACACGGACGCCAACACGAAGCTGATCGCGTTGATTTAGGCGTAGCAAATTTGACTCCCACTTGAGCAAGAAACTTACTTCAGCAAAATGATCAAGAAGTTATAACAAGTCATTTGAAGCCACAATAACAACAAACTTCATAGCAAAACATTGCCAACTTGCTCCACCAGATATACATAGCATTTGTTAAACATTCGAACCAACGCAACGCAACGCTCGCCTAACTCAAGTTGAGAACAATTATGAGACTAACTCAGGCCTGAACTAACTTGAGCCTTGAATAATGATACAACTAAACTAGTTCAATTCAAATGCCGAGAGGTGAGGCAAATTAGGCATTGTAAAAGTTAAGACAAATTGAAAATGTTTTTGAATGGAGCAAGCTTCAGCTAGTTTCAAATTGTTGAAAACATGATTGAAATAGTGGTTCTCTGAGAAAATTGGTATCGGTTTTGGTTTGCGAAATAAATTAAGAGTTAAGTGAAGCGGTTTATCAAACAATTTATTGTTTCAGGCTGGTTTTAATTAAATTACATACACTTGATTGATAACGACTTATTTTGAGGTTGTTTACTGTAAAAGTGAATGATACATTTTAACATATTTTTACATAATTAATATCACTATTTATTTATACCCCGTGGGGTGCCGGGTGAGAATTGCACCTCCCCATATCATCCCGTGGGTGTCGTAAGGGGCGACTAAGAGAAAAATACTGGAGGTTGGGCAGCAGCGCCTTCCAACGAACTGCCATCTAACACTGCGATCCCCAAGCCGCCTGCCAAGCGTGGGGATTATGGCAAATATGGAGTCGGCTGATATAGTAAAGAAGTAGTAGTAGTATTTATTTATAATAGCAACTAATAGCATATATAATAGCAATACACTAGCAAATCTTTAATCTAATATATGCATATCACTGCACTTGTGTTGAATTTTTATGATTTTGAAATGTTTAGTCTGTCTTTTTTTTTAAGATGTTCTCTGATTGTGCACTGATCACTGATTCCGTTTGTTCATTCCACGGTTTCCAATGCGAATTGTCAAAAAGTGTTTTCTTAGGTTGCTTGTACATTGACGCATGGTTACTTTTAGTGAGTGTCCCCTTAACTGTGTATTTGTGTTAATAGTGATAAATTAAAGTGTTTTAAAAAAAATTGGATGTCTATAAGATTTATATTTTTCTAGTGAAGTCAGCTGAAGTTCATAACGGCGTTCTTCGTATGTTTATTTCGTGAAATAACAATTTTTGTAGCCCTGACACTATGAAGCATTCCTTCGTTTTTTTAAGTAATAGGTACCCATAGTCTAGTAGAGGTAAGACATTTTTTATAAATAAATCTCTCTTATAATTTTACTCGCTTGCCTTAACGCATGTAATATGGAATTTTGCCTTTTTGGTTATTTTTGGTAATTGGACAAGTCTTCTGCTAAGTGCAGCTGAACTAAGTATATAAATTATTTACTTCCGCTTCCCAAATACTTTCAATTTGGTACAAATTGTACCAATTAGTTCAGAATTGAGGTTGAATGGAACAACAAAGGCGTTTACTCGGAATAGATTTTGCATCAGTTACAAAGGAATACGCTGTTCCGTGAGGTACCTACAGGTAACCGCATACGCGCAACATTTCCTCAAAATAACGAGCATAGCAACACTAACACTAACCGATGGTGGGGTGAAATTATTCCCTCCATCTGAAAACTACGCAAACAAAAATGAAATAAAAAGTTATATTTAATGTCAAATTCTTTGCACTACTGCAAGTAGGTATTTGCGTATAGAACAATTGACCTATTTTCGTTAGGAATAATTTGCGATTTGATAATTTTTTGTTATACAATTATGCTTTGGGTAGTCTCTCCTGTTTTTTATTGAATCAAAGTTTTGAACATATACGTTCATGCGAAAGCAATGTATTGATCTTTAAGTTTTGGAATCGATACCCAGGATGAATGATTACTGATGGGAGCAGGTATTCCTAACAAATCTGAGTTTGGAATTCTGCGTTCGGTATCGCTATAAATAGGGCCGAAAAATAGGGCAAACTCTGGACGCTTATATAGACTTCACTTACCACTTTGAGGATATACAACGACTTACATTCCGAAGCACGGAAACGCTTAGTAGAAAAGCGGTTACCCATTCTACTCATCACAACAGCGGACGTTGCTTAACTTAGCTGATCGATTAAGAATGGCTAAGCAAACAACGCTAAGAGCGCTTCAAATAATGTAGAACCTTTTTGGTAAAAGGATTGTATGTGTGCTGAGAACATGGCAACCATTTTGTTATTCGTCTCCTCTTGCTATTTCCATGTAGAAGAAACTGATTGAATTGAATATATCGACCGCTCGCTGCGTGTAGCACGCGCACGGCGCAACGCAGACAGATCGCTGTGGATTCGGAGCTTAAATGTAATTTTTGTTGCAAATAACAGCACGTATAAATGTTTATTTATGCATAATACAAACATTAAACGGCTTTCAAAAAATCTTGATGGTACATATCTACATCTAGGTATGTACGTGGGCGTGAGAAGTTGGCAAAGTCTCCATTCTAGGCACGTTTTAATTGGGGAAAGCTTAATGAGGAGTCAAAAGTACTAGAAAACCGTGGAGAAATAAGTTAAACTATGAGGGGCTGTGAAATGTGCCACGTCTAGTGGTTTGACTTTGAATTTTATGTAAAGTTTCAATGTTTCGTTCACCGGTGAAAATTTGAAGGTCAAATTGAGAATGTTTATATATTTTTTCTAAATACAGATATACATAGCATTACATGTACTATCGCGTGTTGAGTGAAAATCATATTTACAAATTATTGAAGCACTTTTTTTGTTCCGGACGGGAATCTAACCCTTGTCCTCCAACTTCGCGCCGGATGCTTATTTCTCTCGGCCACCGGATCCTTACTCTTTCAATACAATTGTATTTATTTAACCGTCATACATAGGGGACGATGCGCGATCATTAACAGAAATGTGATGGAAAGAAGTGCTTTTTCAAACACTTTATACATTCGATATATTACACAATAAAATAAGACGAATCGATGCGGGAACTTCCTTTACGTGCTGGCCGAGGCAAGTCGCCTGCGCGTGATTCACCCACATGTTAGCTGCGTAATCTGAAACGCATCGCGCAGTAGGATTGCGCCGACCTGCGATGAAATATTTGATTGAAGGCGCCGACCATTAACAGCGCAGACTCGCCAGTCGCGCGATTGGTAAATTTTACATAGTAAGATGTTTGGAGAGTCAGAGTAAGATGTTTGGAGAATCATGGCGGCTAGCTGTTTGTGATTTTTCGTGTCAAGAACTTTAGACCTGAAGCAAGACGCTTTTTAATAATCCACCCCGACTATAAAATCTAAATACTAACACGAATCCGATATATTATGAGCCATATTCTGCGTTCAACAAAAACTAAATACACTGATTTACAATTAATATAGGTATTTTGAAAATGCGATCAAACCCATTAAACATTCTGCTATGCGACATGAAAATCAACAGAAGCTTGTTCAACACCCTTACTTATGCTGAAAAACACAAGCTTTAGCTTACCGACATAGCTATTCGAACAATACAAAAAACCTAGTATACCATATTGTAAAAGAGCTTCCTTCGCCATTGAGTCAAAGGTTGCGGTAAGCTTAAAGACTTCAAAGCGTTAAGTGCCTTTGATTTGGGTAATAGTACTTAATAGAAACACAATGGACTCTTATGGTTTTTATTAAATATTGTAGGCAAATCTACAACCTACCTACCAACAAGATATTTTTGGAACGTAATAGAGGTTATGGAGGTTATATTATTCCACATTTTGTTTGATGTACTCGTAAATACCAGTAATCATGTATTATGTTATGATACTGAAGATTGAATAAACATTTTGTCGCTGTAACAGAAAAAAGAGGGTAAAATATGTGGATGATTTGCAAGAATGTTATAAGGTTTTGTTTTCTTTGATCTTATTAGAGTTCTGTACTCAATGCTGCTCATGTGATACGGGTCTCTTGCTCTCATATATATAAAGAATTTTAGAGACTTGCTTAGATCACTTATCTGATGATATAGAAAATTATGACTGTAAGCCAATTACGGAACTAAATATTTATATTAAATTATTTTCCCATTATATAAAACGTTGTATACCTCACAAGCTCGGATAGGTGTTGTTTATCATTAGCTATCGTGGAAAGGGTTTTAAAATACGAATCTTAAAAACAGCTCTAAAAAACCGTTTAAGTGCGAGTGGGACTCGCGCACGAAGGGCTCCGTACCATTATCTGTAAGCTAATCTTGCAAGTTACAGACACTTTTCGCAGTGTCCAATTGAGCTGGATAGGTACGGCGAAAACCTCTTTTGTTGTATGGGAGCCCCCTTAATTATTTATTTGATTTTATATTAATTAATTATATTTAAGGAGAACATAAAACTTAATATTCTGTGAATAGTTAAAGCATCTACCTGTCACCGTTGTTAGTATCGAGCAAGAAACGATAAAAAAATTCAAGTTTGTTGTTGAAAATATTTATTTTATTTTTAGTATTTGTTGTTATAGCGGCAATAGAAATACATCATCTGTGAAAATTTCATTTGTCTAGCTATCACCGTTCTTGAGATACAGCCTGGTGACAGACGGACCGACGGTCGGACAGCGTAGTCTCAGTAATTAGGTCCAGTTTTTACCCTTTGGGTACGGAACCCTAAAAAAATGTCTTTAATATTACCAATTGTAGGAAGCTATATTTTGATTTATAACATAAATTAACACTAGTTTACTTCATTCTTTAAGCTGTTTTTATTGCACCTAGCGCTTTCCTCACTGTTGTGAGGTGGACAACTGTGTTTCGCTCAGTTAAGTAATTTTGCGTCTGTTACCTTTGATACTCGCTACGCCCACGATTTTATATTTGAACCACTCGCTTTGCTAATAGATCAATCCTAGAATCCTTCACTTCCTGGGGTTTCAATACAATACTCGAGCCAATTAACAACTTCACAGCCTTGCATAACAAATAACTATTTTCGTACACTAAGCATGCTCGGTGTCATCGTTTAGTCGATTTCATTGAGTATATAGATCTATTTAAAGATCTATTCATATACCTAGGTACCTTAACTACCTTATATGAATGACATAAATATTTTTCTGTCACGGACTGCATGACGCAGAGCACTAATAAAACAAGGCTTGACTTGCGCTAGGTCAGTTTATATACCTTAAGCGTGTGTTTGTGCCCATAAACTTTACAGTTAGTCCAGAACACATCGAACTTGATAGCGGATTCCAAAGCAGTAGCCCACCTGGGATAGGATACACTGGGTCAGTTTATTATTTTACATTACATTTCCTGTGAGTTCCGGTGTGTCCGCCATTTTCAGTTTAACTTGCGGCGGAAACGGCCGTTTAATTTCGTTAACTGGCAACCCTAACGGGCTAATTAATGTTGGGCCCGGAAATGAGTTGGAACCGGAAATTTCGTTTCGGAAAGTCGGATGTAACGCATTCCTTGCGTTGGAATATTCGTTTTCGCGAAATAGCTGAATGTTTTTCTTAAATGTTCCAATTTAAACAAATACTTATAAATGACTCTACTTCCATTCTATGTGCACCACTCCAGTCTTCAATATATACATGCAACGTAACAGTTTTTACCTTCTACCTACTTAAATAGACTCACTAGTGATTTAAACGAGTTTAGTTCCTTATAATTCAAAGAGCAGTAATTTTGAAGCAGTGATGGCTCACTGGCATTAGCTACGGACTGCCACGTAGCAGGTCTATGGTTCAAATCCCGCCGCAGGCTTGAGCTTCACTGCATAGGGCATTTTGCGAATGCACGCCTGGCTAGCGACCACCCTCAAGTAGGAAATCTGTCGTCAAGCACCTAACGGTGTGTTCCGGCAGCAGCCCTTGAGAGCCAGTGAAAATACAGGCACATGAGACTTAACAACTATGTCTCAAGGTGACGGGCGCAGTACAACTCGTGACTTGTGACGAAATGCATAGATCTGTTATAGGCAGAGGTTAGTCCGCTTTACAACATTAAAAAAACTACCTTTTCGATGTTTAAATAGCTTTTTAGAGTAAAACCTAATTGACATCGCGTTTTTTTCCAAAACTATAACATACCATATTGACGAACTGACTACGGACCAATGGTAGCCATAGTTTACAAGCGGTTAGTAGCCGTTCTTAGTAGCGTTCTATGGAGGAGGTATTTGTACACCTATGGCCGTCTTCTGGCTGATATTGATGATTATAATGACATATACAAGTTCGTAGATGAAAAAAAAAACATCTTTCCTTACTTTAAATATTCATACGCAGTAAGCACCAAGCTTGTAGGTAGAAAAAGTTAGACAGAGGTGTAAATACTAAAATTCAGCTAGATAACTGTGTCAAGAGGCGAGCATATCTCTATCTATAAGAATGTTGGTGATTTACTTATTAGAAAACATAATAATTTATGAACCCAGGTAATCGAGATTCGGTTACGACGCTTACCGCCAACCAACCAACACGACGCGATCAACAATGTATGTTTTAATTACAATATTTAGATATAACACCGTTCTACATAAAAGTCACCTTTTCGTATCAATTAACTCACAAAGTGCCGGTCGATATGTACACTCGTAATATAATTATGTAGGTGCTCCATTCTACTACGTATTCACAGTAAGAGCATTTTAATTTTATTTGAATTTTACTTCATAAAAACCAATTTTTTCAATTTATCATAAATTTGACACAAGGTTTGATAGTATCGATTTAGATAAATTTGCACATTAATTATATCCCATCATTATTAATAAAGTGGTGGTGGCTTAATCAATTAGAAATTATAGACCGGAAAATTCACATAATACCACCTGATTTAATAGTTCCAGATCCAGTCTCAACCAAGTAAACCAGTTCTATAAATGTTATTTTTTATGATAGGTTAGTCTTTGTACCAGCTTCTCACCTAAAGTTAAGTAATGGACACTCACATGGTCGGAACACATCGTTAGGTGCTTGGCAACAGTTTTTCTACTAAAGGTTGGTAGCCAGGCGGACATTGGCAAGATGCACTATCACCACTCAAAACTATTCAGATATATCATCATTTTAAAGTGGGTAATATAGAAGTCAAAGTTCAAGATGACATACCTATCGTGGTATGAGACCTAATTTTTAACTAAGAAGTGAAACAGATTATTTTACTAATAGATGTACTATGGGTTTCGTCCTTACTGGTTATATTCCACGAGCACTCACAAAGCTATCAGCCGTCTAAATTAAGGTTACCGGGAAATCAGCACACTATTTGCTCTCCAATATCATGCCCTATTACTTATTAATACGATATCAATGAACGGGAAACCAGGAAATATATCGGAACTCTTGAGATTTGTGATGGTTTACTTAGTCATGCGGGGTTTTCGATACTAATTATGCAATAGCTTTGTTTTATAAAAATAAATTCGTTAAAAAACCTTCAGTAGTTTTTCAAACCAAAAAATAAACTGTTTTACATTATCTGCAAGCGGAGATGCTGAATTCATATGTTATGCTAAAACCTCACACAGATATACAAAAGCATCTTACCTTTGTGCATCTAACAAAGGGCAATGCAGCCAATTATAAAATATTTCTAGACTAAATGAAAACAACGTACATCGAAACAAAAAAGCTAAGGCGTGATCGTATCAGATGTGAACGTCCTCAACAAACGTTATTTGAAAGTTAATCAAAAGTTCAAAGGAAATGTTCACCCAAACAAGAGAATGCATGCTAGAGTGAACAGTCATCTGTATCAATGAGAAATGAAGTCTATAACTGAATCAATGAGGTCCTCTCGAACGAGTGCATTCTGTTTGTTTGTATTTTTGAATTACTTATGTTTCTCGAAAGTAAAATGAGTTTGATTAAAGTATGTACTTAAACCAAACACGCACGAAGCGTTGACGCTCGAGATTTTTTTTGTTTTACCACAATGTCACCTGATGTTAAATGATTTCAGATGGTAAGCAGGCTTATCCTGGTTAAGAACTAATTTTCAAAGACAGCAGCTGGAACTTTTACGCGACTAAATTAAATAACCCGAATTTTACCTCAACATGCCATTAGATGGTTGGCAAAAAACATAACTCCAGGGTGTAGTAGTATTAATGGGGGAAAATGCCCTACCACAATGCATTCTTCACAAATCCTTATTATATATAAATTCTGTGGTATGGTTGATTCAGCCTGAATCAAACGAAGTAGTTTGTATACAATTAAAATGCACATAAAAATCTCAAGACATCACCTTTTTACCCTTAAAAAATAAAATAAAGAGAAGATCCAGAGAGAGGCTTCTATCAAGGCGCGGCCGCTTTCCATAAAAATCTTCATTTAAAATCACTCCAGGCCATTAGTTAATTTTCTTAGTATATTAAATATTTATATCGTGTTATGATTTTTTTCTAGGTTTTATGTAACATTTATCATGTGCGTTCGTGACATTAGTCGTAAGTCCCGACTGAAAAAGAGCGTTATGGTTCACTTGTGAATCTGGGTTCATACTGAGTCGTGACTGATTTCTGACGTTACGCAGCATCAAATATTCTTTTTATTTTTAAGTATAATATTTTTTTCACTTCTGTAATGAAATGTCGATGTAATATTTATGGTAATGTATGTGGTAAATTAGTTATCTTGTATGTTGCTAGATATAAAAACTTTTTTCTTACTTTCTTTACCTTCAAGTTTCTTCTCGTTTATCCTATTTCTAACATGGTTCGGGGGCCAAAATGGTGAGTTCGGTGGTTGATTTATCTTAAATAAAATCCGTTACTTCCTCCAGATGATTTTAAATTCTTCAAATATATGTTAATAAACAAAAAAGTGCGTGAATGTGCTACGCATTAAATGATTTTTACTCGGCTGCCCTACATGGTACGTACAAACATGAACCCCTGGCAAAATTGGAACTTGACGGCTTGATTTATTAATACTCGACAATATCGTAGGCATTAACAGAAATAAGAATTCAATCCAGAAAGTAGGAACACGCAGTAGGGCCTCCTACGTTACAATATAGTAGCCATGTCAGTATAAAATAGACAACAAACAAATTGGCTAAAAGTCAATTTCTAGTCTGTTTTGAAGTACTTATTCGAAAGCTGCGAGTAAATTGAATAAAATGTTTTCTGTGTTGCCTAGCTTCGACATATCAATTATTTGATATTGAAATCTATGTGTCAGTGATCTGGCAATGGTACAAACGTTTTTGTTTTGTGACTTTGCTTAAAATGCTGTCGAAAATGGAATGTTTTAGTTTTTCTAGCCATATGCTCAAAATTTTACTTTTAAACTAAGATAACTCGTTGCTCGGTCTTCAAGCCGTCTTCAAGGCGAATTACATTTTATCAGCACACATGTGCTACAGTTTATGCTATGAACTCTCCAATTCACTGAATTTGTTCGGCTTATAACAAAATATTAACATAATTTAAAAATTCTCAAATCATCAATAGGACAAAAAAATGTTTACAAAACTATAAGCAACTCAAAATAGTTAAGGTTGTATGGTATATTATTCATGTATCATTATGGAATATTTTTTTTAGTTGTTGAATTATGTTTTTAGGTAGGACTTTAGATGATGATTTCAACTTAATCACAGGATGTTAATTCAACAACAAAAGGTAGTGCACTTAGCTATTGAATGTTTATTTTTCTCTTATTTCTTACGTTAGTATGATAGTGTAAAGTCTAGATATGTGTAACGAATTAAAAAAATAGTTATACAACTGTTGCACACTACTCAAATATTTGGTAAGTGGCGACTTCGTCGAATTCGTCACCCTTTACCATCAGGAGATATTGTGGTCAAAAGGCTGGTATATAAGCAATAATAAGTTACATAAGTATTAGATATGAAATAAATTTTATAATTTAATCTTAATAAGACGCCGACGTAGGATGCTATCTAAACAAAGTTACTTATGTACTTGAACTGTAAAACCACTTCAGTTAATTTTTGCGTGGCTCTGCTGTCACACTGTCAAAGTCAAATAAACAGTGGTCACCCAATTTCACGATCCATTTAAGTATACCAAGTTTGAAATCCCCAAGCACCGAGCTATTTATCAATATTAGCAGTTATTAGTTAACAGTTTCTATTGACTAATAACTAAAGTTATGACAAGTTGCATTCGGTGAGTTAATGCATAGAAGTTTCTACTAGTTAATTTAAAATTAAAACGATTGGTTGAATCAACCTAAAAGACACTTTTTGTTTAGAAAAGTCGTAGGTGTTATGTTTGTCTTCATAAATTTGTTTCAGTCAGCACCTGTTTGTTTCAGTGTTATTGTGCGCAGTTGCTTGTGAAAGCTTTTTTAAATATCCTATCAATCGTAATCCTATCAAACTGGTGGGAATAAATCTATTATACTGGATACAGAGCCATGCCTCGAAATATGATGTTAATATAAAGAAGAAGTTAAGAGTTTATATTCGAAATAAGATTAACTTATTTTTTATCACCCTATTTTTGGTTTGTTTTAGGAAGCTTCCTCGATCGTGCGCTCGAAGAGTCGAGAACTTAAGGAATCTTCGTGTAGAATCGAAATGCGTCGGCTTAGGAGGAAAATCAGCTAGAATTGTCATTAGATACATTTTTAATAAGTTTTGTGTGTGTTTTTAATATTAATTTAAATTATATGTTATCTTAAAATATTCAGAACTTATGCCATCTAGAGAGGTATAGTTGAATAGGAAAAATTCAAAATCATTAAGAGATTTTCACTACCGTGTTTCAAATAAAAGTTTATTTTTTGTAATATCTCAATCAAGTTCTAAGTCACAATATTTTCCATGAAGTTCGAAAAACTTAAAAAAACAGTAAAATTACAGGCACATGAGACATAACAACTGTATGTCTCGGGTTGACGTGAGCAGTGCAGTTCGTCACTTGTTACGAAATTCTCCTGTTACAGGCAGCAAAGACTAGAGTATACCCGATAGGCAAAGGTTACCACTTATCATCAGGAGTGCCTTGAGCTTCTTCTTTTACAATGTTTCATAAAAAAAACATATAAATACAAGCACAACATCAAAAATAACTTTTTTAATTTAAGGGCTAATTATAATCTAATCGTTTTTGGATACCGTAGATCAAAGTCTATTATAGTCTACTATAGTGAGTTAGAGAAATTCACTATATGGGGCCTTACGGGTACAGAACTCTTCACTTATATAATAGGACTAATACAATATGCTCATCTAGAGCCTAAACCAATTTTTATATCTCGTTTTTGTGGCCACTACTATGACAGACTGATTTGAAATAGTTTTGAAATATCTATGACTTGAAAACTGTGAAAATGCATCATAATTATCCAGTTTTCAAAGTTGGCTTTAGTGTCAGTGACCGCGACGTTTAATAACTTGAAGTGGCACTAGAGAGAGTTTAAATCATACAATCATTATTTATAGCAGTGCCGTTACAGTCTTGTCAATAAAACTGTCTGAACGTCACGGCGATGGGGAACATCCATTTTTGCTGCTCTATGTGCCTATTTTATGGTTCATAGATATTCAAAGTCAAAGTCAAAATGATTTATTCAATCTAGGCGTCTACGACGCTCTTATGAAGGTCAATAACAAATTTTAATTTTGAAATATTCTACATTGTACTGCCACGTTCAGCAAAAAAAATATTTAGAGCCGCTGCGAGAAGAACGGGCAAGAAACTCGGGCCCATTTTGTAAACTTCTTTTAACAATGTGTTGCATACTCGTACTATATAAAAAAAATAGCACAATATTTGTTTAAATTACGTAGATGACAGGCGATAGCTTGGCAGAGGCGGCATTGTCCAGGCAATTTTGTCGTTTAAGTATTCACAAATTGTGTAGTAGGATTTCTAAATAAAAATGATTTTCACATGCAACTTGACTTTTCCTTCTGTGAGTGTTGTTATATGTTTTTGGGAAAATTATTATAAAACCATACAAAATTACATAAGAAGGTTCATTTATTTATCATTGCTAATATAAAAACTGGCGCCGCTACTTTATCTTTATCCCTAGTGTTGCAATCGTGATTGTCACTTCACTCTTAAGACACATTATGTGTCTTCAATACCAATTTAATGAAAACCTTAAAGCCTAAACCTGTAAGCCTTTGACCACATTCTCACCTGATGGTAAGTGATGATGTAGTCGAAGGTGTTAACAGGCTTAACCTAGAATTACTGGTTCTCAAAGACAGCTGCCGGAACACATCGTTAGGTGCTTGGCGACAGATTTTCTACTAGGTTGGTAGCCAGGCGGTCATTCGCAAAATGCCCTTCCACTATGCGGAAGCTCAAGCCCGTGGCGGGATTCGAACCATGGACCAGCTGCGTGGTAGTCCATAGACAATGCCACTGAGCCATCATTGCTTGGAAATTATTTATTTTCATTTCTCTTTTACCAAGTCTGATGTAGTTTTAGATTTTCTTTTCTACGTTTCACGCGGCGTACTAAAATATTATGCTTAGAGAAACTGTTATTTCGTTACTCGAGTGCAAAGATAAGCGTTATGCACCTCGACTATGAAACTAACAGTTTGTGAAGCCTAGATGCTATGTTTGTTCTATTCTAGGAATATGAAAGAACTCACAGCTTTTGTTCATCATTTTCTTAGCTCTTTATAGTGAAAATAAACGAAATACAAGACTTTGCGATACAAATAAAAAAGGATTTACTTAGCTATTTTCCTGTTTAATATATTTGCGTGGGAAGAGACACTCACATTCCATCACAGATGTTTTGGTGGTCACATGTTGTAGAAGGTGAGCCCAATGCCATCTACAGCACACAGATCCAGGCCTTTCAGTACCTGTTTATTATTTTTTTAAACTAGTTTTGCCCCCTCTTTCTTCCGCTTGGCATTTGGTTATGTGGATTACCCTCGGGAGTTTCTCACATCGGTTCGTGTTGCACCGACGTGTTATAGAAGAACAAACCAACAAAAATATTAACCAATTAACTGACATACACACACATCCTGTATAATACTTGTTGTATTGTAATTAGTGTAAGTGTTATTGAAATTAAACATTAAACTTTTTCAAGATTAAATTTTGTAAATTTCAAAAGGCATCTAAGCAGTAACCTTGTAGAAGTATGGCATGAAAGTTTATGCAACGTAAAATGTGTGAAAGAGATAGAATGCATGGAGTATTCGTATGCGAGACAGAGTGCAAAGAAAATAAAGTAGTTCGGAACGTAAGGGATCGTGTGAATGAGATGTATATCGATATAAAATAGGTAGGTAAGAAAGAGAAACGAATTAAAGTCAATTGAAATGAAAGTCCTCGTTTTAATTCATAATTTA
This sequence comes from Plagodis pulveraria, assembly GCA_963890685.1. Classification (NCBI taxonomy): domain Eukaryota; kingdom Metazoa; phylum Arthropoda; class Insecta; order Lepidoptera; family Geometridae; genus Plagodis; species Plagodis pulveraria. The sequence goes on along the minus strand of OY982956.1, from coordinate 33,710,808 downwards.
CATTAGTATGTTTTGTTAGGCCTTTTTTTAAGAGCCACGACGAGAGTTACGCTATTTGGCCGTTTGAAAGAAGCCGTAACGCGTTTTAAGATTTTTCAGAGCCCCTCTGTGTCAGAATGTTCGAGTAAGTTCCGGTTATACTACCCAGAACATAAAATAACCGAATGATAAAAATGACAGTTAACATGCAGCGCGTTTCAAACTTTAACCGATGGATAGGCTAAATCGATGACTGAGAAACGCAAAGATAGTGTTTTATTTATTAAATATGTTCTAGGTAGTATAACCGGAACTTACTCGAACATTCTGAAACAGGCCCTAAGGCTACCAGTCTTTATAGCTACGTCTAATCCAACTTGCCAAATATTCTCCCGTATGGGCAATCATTCAACAGTAAACCATATCGTAAAAGGAATAAGGCCAGACAGCTATTCGACGACAGTTAAAAACACATTTTAGATACGCGGATACTAAAGCTGCCCAGTTAAAGTTTATAAGGAAAAGACCGTTGAGAGTTATGCTTTATGAGTATATTTACAACATAACCTTGCTTCTTTTTTATCATAATTTGAAGGGAAAAAGTGTATAGATTTCAAATCTATTTGTATGTGTCTATGTGTCTAGTAGCTGTTAGAATTTCGATGTTATTAGTTATTTTGGTTATGGAGTGACGCAAGGAGCAAGAGACACGTCTGGAGTTAAGATTCTACTCCTACCCATAACAAGATACAGTACTCGGTACTGTACTGGATTCGCCACCCGAGATAGTGGTTTTTTCATTTAATAGTCTTGTAGGTACTTTAGCCTAGCACCTAGAGAGAGATTTAGGTACATTTTTTATTACTGTCTCACGTTTAGATAGTCGCTTAGCAAACCTTAATATCATGAAATTAAAATCTTTAAGTCCAACGTAACATTATGACAGTTTTTTTATAAGATAGGGCAAACAAGCAGAAGTTTGCCTGGTGGTAAGTGATCACCGTCGCCCATGAACAGCCGCAACACCAGAGGTATCTAGGATGCGTTGCCGACCTTCTATCAGAGCGGTTATATAAAACATATTTTCGGGTAACTTCTATATAATATCAAATCTGATTTATATAGATGTCAGCAACTGTTATTTTGACAGATGTCCTAGATGTGTCCTTATCAGTGTGCAATTCTTAACTAAATCCACAGTAGCCTTTATTTGGAATCAAAACTTAAAATAAGTGAACAAATATAAAAATGTATTATGTCACACATCTTACGTGAATCAATATTATATTATTCAAGTAAATTTTCGCCTGTCATGTTGACGACAAGAAAAATATCTGACGAATATTAATATTTCAAATGTATTCAAGCAGGTTTCATCCTCATTCAAGTATTTATTAGAGCTATCAAATTCACGCCCGTCTCAATAACAGCGACATTTTATTACAGCAATAATTTGATATCAAAATCTATCAAAAGCATTGACGTCTCAAACAGGTAGATTTTAAATCACCTGTAATAAAATATATGGTAAAGCATACTTTTAGAATCGTAAGGACCCGGGCTTGATTCCCGAGCCGGCCAAGCGTCTCATGTATTTACAATAAAAAAGTGAAATATTCAGTATAAGCCCTGGCCTGGCATTGTACTCAGTAAATGGCAGATGGCCTTTGTCATGTGATTTAAGGTCATCTGAATGTGGAATCGAAATGTGTGTTTTATACACCTTCACCACCAAGGCGCAATGAAAATCAAATATCCCATAATCCTGACGAAATGCATCTGTTATAGGCAGAGGTTAGTCCGCTTAACATCTGGTGGGCCTAGTTCTAGATCCGTCACAATAACATTAAAAAAAAGGTAAGAGTGGCGCAAATACTTTGCGTTGTTAGTTGTTCAGTGTATAAATAGTAGGTACACAAGTCGGATAGGCAGAATTATCTTAGCTTCTATATCTCACCAGATATTTGATCATATATAGTAGGGGCGAACCTGTTGCCATCTACCTTTTTTTTATGTTATTGTGACGGAACAAGCCCGAGGTACACCTGATGTTAATTGGACTAACCTCTATCTATAACAGGTACATTTCGTTAATGACGAATTGCACTACGTCCGTCACACTGAGACGTACAGTTGTTAATTCTCATGTTCCTGTAATTTAACTGGCTCTCAAGGACTGCTGCCGGAACACACTGTGCTTGGCGACAGATTTTCTACTTGAGGGTGGTAGCTAGCCAGGCGGGCATTCCCAAAATGCCATTCCACCATGCGGTGAAGCTTAAGCCCGCGGCGGGATTCGAACCATGGACCTGCTGCACGGCAGTCCATAGCCAATGCCACTGAGCCATCATTGCTTCTGTTAAACAAACTGTGTGCAAACTGATATAGACAAATATAGTAGACAAAATGTCTTTCTTAGATAAAACCTACTAACTGTTCTACCTGACTAACCAGGGAACGAATCCAGGACCTCTACTTTCTAAAGCGACGCTGCCCTCCGCTCGATCGACGCAAACAGGTCCACAGGTTACCACTTTCTTACTCTAGTATTTATAATACCAAGGCAATTTTCAATCATCAGATAGTAACTATTCATAATATTAAAAATAAACACATCCAATATAAGAAGAAAACATTTTGGTTGGATAATAGAAAAGTTCATTTGTTTTCAATTTGGTCGATTAACATTTTATTGGTCTGGTATTTTTAACTGATTGAAAATCTGTGTCTCATGTATATGCATACATATATATAAGTATTTAATGCTATTGTACATAACATTAAAGTATATTATTTACATATATGTTTCAATAAAGGATTAATTGTAGTCACGAGGGAACTGAAGAGGCGGGTGGCAACGTCTTCAAGTGCGGGTATTATCGCCAAATACCCGCTTTTGATCATATATATCAGCTCGACACACAACTCTGACACTTGCACCAGGTAGTTCAGCAAAAGTCTATATTGTTGGGTGGTACCACAGTGTCAGATGTTCTGCCGCGAAGCAGTAGTGCGCAGACACTATTGAGTTTGGCTGTTAAGGGCACTGTAGCAAGTGAATTTACTAGACAAACGAGAATAAAAACTAATGTCTCGGAGTGATGAGTCCAGTGCAGTGTCAAACAGAATGATGACGTGACATTGCAACTATAATGAACAGGCGTGACTCTTGACATAAGGTGAGAGACTTGTCCATCTTATCACTTTATTACGTAAAAAAATTACATCTACAGTACTTTAGTTAGTATTAGGAATAGGGACAATAAAACTTTTGCAACTTGAACACTTAGATATTCACCTACCATTCTAGACTAGGAGAAGTGATTTAATTTCGGTTATACCCATGATGTTTTCATAGATAAGATGGTTGGGTTTAAAGCAGGTAAAAAGCGTTTCGTACATTTTCTTAGCACGATTCCTAGATGTGGGTTAAGTTACCCACATCTAGGAATCGTGCTAAGAAAATCTGACGGTGATCGGTAGGTGAATATCTAAGTGTTCAAGTTGCAAAAGTTTTATTGTCCCTATTCCTAATACTAACTAAAGTAAAGCTTTTGGAAATTGTAAATTAATATAATCATGTAATAACTTATTTACAAGCTATCTCTTTATCTGAGTTCAATAACTAAGTAAAGCTGCAGTACTCATTCATAAGTATACCAAAAAACGTAATTGTAGCTCATTAATCGAGACTTAATTAAAATGTACAAAAGTAACAATTTACATTATATTTCTGACCTTGCCAGAGGCGTATCCACGCCTCAAAGGATCATAATTTTCAAAACTGTTTTAGCTTTGTAATTAAATGTCATAAAAAGTTATAGGCTGTGTTAAACATTATATACGATAAAATCTTAATCAAAATTCTTTTGTTCTATTTTTTGACACATAATTTTGCTATCATAAGTTAAGACGTGGAGTAATCACTATTTTTCTTTATCACATTTATGGGAGGTCGAAGTCAAAGTCAAAGGCATAATTATAAAAACCATAACGTAAAAGCCATTATGACTACCGTTTTATAGTTATAGCCTGTCTGACGATAATCCTCCTTTTAAGTAATCTCATTGTTACTATTCCACTATCATTTCGTTATTCAGGGCATTTTTATGATAATGAGACTAGGTGCCCAATGACCACCTATGAACAAAGACAGTGTGAGTAGTGGTATGCTGCCCATTTGGTATTTTTTCCTATCGTCGCCTCGTACGTCATGATGTTTAATCTGGCATTCTACTAAAATTTCATAATGTTGTCGTAACTTATATTAGCTTACATCAACAAAGGCAATGAAATATTTCATTTCGATTCACCAATTCGAGCTGAAACGTTCATATCTCCTAATGGATCTGTTCACAAAAAAGGAAAACAAACAAAGTGATCAGTCGAAGATATGAAATGGAGAGTTCTAATAAAATATCAAAGTAATATCATTCATAATAGAATTATAGGTTAAATAAATTATGAGTATTGGTAGCGTCCAAAATTCAGGAAAAAGACATTCAATATTTTTTTGACAAATAAGGATAAATGTCTGTTTTTTTTGAGATTCTATATATTTTATCATTGTTTTACGAATCAACAATGAAACACAGTCTCATGCAAGAATGAAAACTGTTTAAAATGTCAGCGTATATGTTTTGTGGACATATAAACATGGGAGTTGTATATCCATAAAAGCAGTCGAGCTGCGTTGCAATTAATAATCCTTTACTACGTAATATATTCAGAACACTCAATTATTACATGAATATAAACAAAATTATATCTAACCGTTAAAGTGTAGATCAGAGTTGTTGGTTTATAGCTAACATCGTTTAGTAGCTGATCCCCTCGAAAGGATAATGGCAAAAATTACAATCATTACTGTGAAGAAAAATGACAAAATTTGCTTTAACTTGCTTGTGTATCATTTTTGCATGCTTGAGGTCAATGCGTATGTAAAATTATGTTCATCTGGTCAGCTAGAACTACAAGTAGAGCTAGTTTCCATTTAGGTAAAGCTTTACCATCCTCAACTAGCAGCCGCTTACCAACAGGTGTGATGGTGGTCAAAGACTATCAGATAGAGAAGTGTCAAATACTGACATTTTAAAAAGACATATAAAATCGACGAGAAAAACAGAAATGTGACGTATTACGATAATTTTCCAAAAATATATGTTGTATTGGATTATTAAAAGTTAAGTGTACATCAACTTAAAAGATTCTTCTCATTTTCTCATCTAATCTACCTTAGAAGTTTTAGAATAATTTATTTTCACCATACCAGCATGAACACCAGCCGTGTTCAAAAACTCGTAGCCAATGCTAATTATGCGGAAAGCGTGAGAAAAAGGGAGTCCCGATCAAAACTGTTAATTTAAATCTGCAGAACTGCAGCAACTATTTATTTTATCTTTTAATGTAGTACCTATTGTAAATTTTACTTTTTAAGTCTCACACGAGCCCATTTTTTTTTAAATATCATGCCTTGTGACTTTTTCTCTCTCTCTCTTAGTCTTTTACCCTCGCTACACTAGTGATTAAATTCTAGACTACTTCGCTATATCGGTATATAAAGTCGGCACCCGAACCAAAATACAATTTAGCTCACTTTTTTAACAAATATCTATTTAACTTAATAAAAAAACGAACTAAAGGACACGACCAAAGTGTGACTTATTGACACGTCACATGACGACGTCTGACTGCTAGGGCTTGGCTATGATCACTTTAAACAAGCACAACTTGCATATAGCCTACTATTACCAGCCTTTTGACAAGCAATACTTGTCAAAAGGCTGGTAATATACTTACTGTAAAAGTACAACCTATATTAAAAACTCCGCATCAATAATAAAACATGATTACAAAAGCAATAGTTACTTACCAAAACATGATCTAAAGCTGGCTCCCCAGTGACATCACCGTAATAGCCTCGCTGCGCTACAGAATCATTAAAACTAGCTTGGCTTGAATAACGATCAAAGCCCCGCGATAGTCGTTAGCATAAGTGATTTTCAACATACCCTAAACCTAAGATGTCTAGCCTAGACTAGACCTACCCTATGAGTTGTTAAAAAGTCCGTTAAATTTCAGTCCTCTATTTTATAGATACTTAATAATCAATATTATCTATTTTAAATTTTATTGTACAGCTTTAAATTCAGATAATTTTAATTTTATTCCTAAACAAATTTTAAGCAATAAAACATATTTGAATACGGTTTAGTAAAAAAACAAAAATACTTCCATATTCCAAAATAAATGCAATATCTAACCTAACTTTATAATTAGGTTAGATATTGCAGTACTGGTGTAGAGAACACTATAGTAGAAAAAAAAAGCTGTTAAAATTACCTATTTTTTTCCCCACCATTTAAAACCACGCTCATTCAAAATACATTTTCGTTTCAACGTTATTGAAGCAAACATTGTGGAGTACCTATAGAATAAAAATATATTTTAACTATCAATGCGCATTTACATTAAACAAGGTAAACTTTATCATCAGTTTTTTTAAGTAGTTTTTAGTAAACGGCATAGAAATTAATTACAAAATAATTTCTAAACTAATTTGTTATTAATAGAAACATAATAATATCAACCAACAACAATAATATCAATCAACCAAGCTATAGAACTTTTTAAACCAACCTATGAATCAGAACACACTATCCAAACTATTAATTCCTGTAAATGCAAAACCACATTTTATATTTCCCTTATATAGAAAATATAACAGTAAGTGTGTACTTAACGCGCAAAAAAGCTCTCAAAAATAAAATAACAATACTCACGGACAAATATGTTGGACATCAGGGTAGCAGGTAGACAAAACACTATCACCAGGATGTCAGCCACTGCCAGGTTCACGATAAAGAAGTTGGTAACAGTCCTCATCCGCGGCGAGCGGTACACCACAGCGATAACAAAACAGTTCCCCACAAGTCCAACCAAAAATACCAGCAAGTACGCGGCACAGTACACAGCGGTCATAGCTCCATTATGCCGGTACATAATCTCATCACTGATCAACCCAAAGTCTGATCTATTCATGCTCATATTCATTTTACTATGGGACCAATCTATTGACTCCATATGCGCCGAAAAAGGCTCCAAGTCCGGCAACACACTGTTCTCTGGAACAAATTTAGTGTTTACCACTTCCATAATTGAATTAGAAATTACATCGGCCACATTATTATGCCTGTGGCCCTCCCGGAGGTGAGAGTGGTTGTGATGACGCCAGTGATGCCGCTGGTTCGGACTTTGAGTAGAAAAGTTCAAGTTATCCATCACGTCTTCCGTATACGAATTCTTTAGCGGCAGTCTCAAAGGTGCCATTTCAGCACATAACACATACACTGAATAGTCATCTAGAAAACACACGAACGCTACACACACCAAAATACAGCAAATAAAAGTTTCTAACTTAGCTCACGAAATGTTCAATAGAAAAGTATGAAAAGTTTCGTAGAAGGTCTATGCGCGGGTCGTAGAGAGGAGCGCGTTGAGTTCGGCGTCGTAACGCCGTCTGCCGTAGCGGCTACGGGCCTTTACCAAATTCGTAGGCTCGTCGTTTCGACGCATGTGCATTTCGCTAAGCGGCCAAACAAACCGTTATATGCAGTTCCTTTAAACTTTATCGCGTTCACTATAAAAGCTATATTTCGCTGGTTTTTAATTGTGCTTTATTTGCATAGGAAATTGGAAGGTCGTTTAAAATGCAGTGGAAAGCCAAACAGGTTAGCATTTCATGCATTTCAATGGAAACGGGCGTAAATCGAGTTATGTCAAATTTACAAATATGTTGACTAGAATTAAATATAAATAGTATTTAATGTTTATACATGTCAAACTTCGTAGTAAAGTAATCAGGACTCGCAATGGTTGTCGCAAAAACCAATGAAAGAAATAAACGCTACATTCAACTACTTACTACTAGTTACTATTAGTCACCCCGTGAACACGATCACTGCAAAGTATTTGAAACGTCGGGACAAAAATAATGAAAAATAAACGCGATTTAAACCGTTTAAAGTTGTTTAATTACTATACTTAGTACAGTAGCCACATCTTAGTGAAGAAATATAATTCCAACATTATAAAACAAAAGCTTAAAAAAAATGTATACAGTATGTTTGTGATTTTTTGCATTTTTAAAGTAAAACATTGTTTAACAACATACACAAAAGTAGAGAGAAAAAAAGAAGAACACCTCTCAGAATAAGAGCGGTACTGCACCTACCGGCGATAACCATCTGCTGCGTCCAGAGTTGCCGTCAGCACAGCTCTACGTTTCTCGCTTGCCACCACGCAAGTTGAAGACCTTTTGGAGTACATCGCGCTAAAAACTAACATGAATCTGAGGGTTCAGTGATTGGAGTCTCGTCACAAGGTGACCTTCTAATCATTTGTGGTGAGAGTGCTGACTCGCAAACTTCAAATATTCATGGAAGCTGAATTTTTGCCGAAGGGTGAAGTTCCGGCGTTTCCTCAATCGGATACCTGACGCCTTGCGCATCGCGTTAGTAGAAAAAACGTGATTAATAACTTATAATAGTGGTATAATATAAACTATTATATATGTTACTTTAAGGTATATATTTTATAGGCATGTGTTATTTATAATGCCAAGTGGCCTGAAAGAACTGGTTTATTATTAATATTATAATTACTCAAAGAACACTAGTTTATTAGTGACTATTCTACTTGAAACTTTTAAGCCCCAAACCATTAAATATAGAAAAATATTGGCACTTAGAGAAATACTTTGATTCTAGAATTCGGATACTCTCTAGTGTCCAGTATACATCTACTTATAATTTTATTACCACTTGCGTTGTACTACAAACAAGACCAATTTTGCCAATCAAGACCAACAGATTACGAGTAATCCGCATAGCAGGCGTTATTGCAAACCTATATAACAATATTAAAATTATAAGGTTGCGTCAGCATTTACAAGTATAAAACCAATTGCAAAATTGTTTGTAGTACAACGCAAGTGGTACCCCGATGGTTTTGTCCCTGACGGTGCCTCACTAGCAATTTTACGATAGTAGTGGCATGTTGCTTATTTGGTTTCACTTAAGATAAATTTAAGAAAAATACACCCACTCATTCAATGGGAGTATTTTTAATAATTGTCATTCTTACCGGTAGGTAACTGAAATGTATGCTTATAATAAGCATGACTATCCAACAGGGCAATGGTGACAGCATGCCGGGCACGCTGCTAACTGGTCAGGAGTGCCGGAGAATATGGACTGCCTGTGGGCCTGCAATGGCCTTCAATTTGCCTAAGTGCTTTCGTTGTAGTAGCTGTCGCGTTTTATATAGTTTTTATTGTTTTGTTATTAAGGGCCACTACCGTTTACAAATAAGTTAGTGTTGTAATCTTTCTCGAATGATAATTTTCAATTTAGTAAATAAATATTGTACATCATTATAACAGTGCCCGCCGTGTGCTCGCAGACGAAGCTCACGTGCCCTGATGATGAGCATCTGATATGCTCGAAACCGAGACGAACTATATATTATTTAAATATCACATTAAACGTCATCAACTTGCAGTGACAGTTGTAATAACTTTTTAAGTATTCAAATGTAAGTGGCAAGTTACGGAAATACATAATGCTTCCTTTGTAGTATCTAACGACAATACAATTATATTATGGTACCCTCAGATCCGACTGATAGACATAGACAAAGCTTTATTTGTGACAAAAAAACAAACATAATAAAAAAGCAACATTACTACATAATTAATATGTAGGTACAATACCTACATCATAGCTCTTTGTCACAAACAGACCCCAACTTAGCATATGTAATGCTGGCTGCGAACAACAAGCGCTGGTCTTCCGTTGGGAACGGCAGGTGACGCACAAAAACGCACAGACAAACAGAATAACTCATTTAGAACATTTGTATAACCCTATAAATCACACTATGAAAATTTACATTACACATTTGGTTTAGCGTATGATCTAACACAACTGGTCACCTCGCCTACGCGTACCCCAGATGTGGATGACCATACACCTTCCCTGTTGGACCTTCTGCTGACCTCTCACCCGGACAACTACTCAGTATCCGTGAACGCTCCTCTTGGTTCGTCGGACCACTGCCTGATCCGGAGTTCAGTGCCGGTTACACGCCCAACTCGACCCCGTTTTGTAGGTTGTCGTCGCGTGTGGCACTATAGGTCTGCAGATTGGGACGGGATGCGGTCCTTTTTTGCATCCTACCCATGGGGGCAAGTTTGCTTCTTGCCGGATGATCCAGATGTCACTGCCGACCTTGTTGCTGATGTAGTGCTTCAAGGTATGGAATTATTTATACCATACTCTGCAGTTCCCATCGGTGGCAGGTCCCAGCCCTGGTTTGGTCACTCTTGCAAAATGGCCTCTGGCCAAAAACGAGAGTGTTATCAAGCTTGGGCTGATTCAGTGGCATCTAAAGATTTAAATACCAGCGATCTCAAAAATGAATATAACTTTGCCTCCAGATCCTCCAAAAGAGTAATCGCAAAAGCGAAGTCGGAGCATATCGGCAGAATTGGCGAGAGATTAGCCCGCCTTCCTTCGGGAACACGTGCGTTCTGGTCTCTCGCCAGGGCTGTCCAGGGGAATTTTTGCCAGTCATCTCTACCGTCCCTGCACAGAGGGCATACACTGGCCCACACCGCAAAGGAGAAAGCCGATCTTCTGGGCTCTCTATTTGCGTCCAACTCGACTTTGGATGACCAAGGGAACTCACCACCGACCATACCACGGTGTGATACCTCGATGCCGGATATAATTTTCCGGCAAAGTGCAGTACGTAAAGCACTTTTCTCCTTGGACATTCATAAGTCGAGTGGGCCTGATGGCATTCCTCCGATAGTGCTGCGGACTTGTGCTCCAGAGTTGACACCGGCTCTAACGCGTTTTTTCCGGCTCTGCTACACATCAGGCGTTGTCCCAAAATCATGGAAGACGGCTTTGGTGCACCCGATTCCTAAAAAAGGTGACCGCTCAGATCCGTCCAACTACCGCCCTATAGTCATAACGTCTCTGTTATCCAAGATAATGGAATCCATTATCAACAACCAGCTCTTGCAGTATCTGGAGGAGCACCAGCTGATTAGCGATCGTCAGTACGGTTTTCGTCGCGGTCGCTCAGCTGGTGATCTTTTAGTATACCTTACGCATCGATGGGCAGAGGTGGTGGAATCCAAGGGTGAGGCGTTGGCGGCTAGTTTGGACATAGCGAAGGCCTTTGATCGGGTGTGGCACAAAGCGCTTCTTTCGAAGCTTCCTTCCTATGGGCTCCCCGAGAAGTTGTGCGCGTGGATCTCCAGTTTTTTGGCAGATCGGAGTATCAAGGTCGTTGTCGACGGTGCATGCTCCGACTTGAAGCCAATTAATGCTGGCGTTCCTCAAGGCTGTGTGCTTTCTCCGACTCTATTTCACTTGCACATCAATGACATGCTGCAGCTCAGCGATATTCATTGTTATGCGGATGACAGTACCGGAGATGCATCTTACACTGGCCGTGCTAAAACTTCTCGGGAAAACGTTGTCGAGAGTCGGAACAAACTTGTGTCTGAAGTCGAGACCATGTTGTCTAATGTTTCGAAGTGGGGCCGACTGAACTTAGTTCAATTTAACCCCAAGAAGACACAAGTTTGTGCGTTTACCTCTAAATTATCCCCCTTTGTCGTATCCCTCCGTTTTGAAGACACTCCCCTTGCCCCATCAACTAGCATCGGAATACTTGGCGTCGACATATCGAGCGTCGTTCAATTTCGCTGTCACTTGGAAGAGAAGGCTTAATTAGCCTCTAAAAAGCTTGGTGTGCTTGGAAAGGCGAGGCGGTACTTCACGTCGGCCCATCGCCTGCAACTTTATAAGGCTCAGGTTCGGCCTCACATGGAGTACTGCTCTCATCTCTGGGCGGGAGCTCCTCAATACCAGCATCTTCCATTTGACCGCATACAACGCAGAGCGACTCGAATCGTTGACGATCAAGTTCTCTCCGACCGGCTCGACCCTTTGGCACTACGTAGATATGTTGGATCACTCTGCATCTTCTACCGCATCTATCACGGGGAGTGTTCTGAGGAACTGTTCGATTTACTACCTGCAGCTCAATTTCGCCATCGGACATCCCGACAAAGCATGATGTTTCATAAATTTCATGTCGACGTCTGGAAGTCCACAACTTTGCGATTTTCACGCCATTTTCTACCTCGCACTGCCACAATATGGAACCAGCTGCCAGGTGCAGTATTTCCGAACGGATACGACTTAGGGGCCTTCAAGAAGAGAGCATATTCCCTCCTCAAAGGCCGGCAACGCATCCTCGATACCTCTGGTGTTGCGGATGTTCGTGGGCGACGGTGATCACTTACCACCAGGTGAGCCGCCTGCTCGTTTGCCCTCCTATCCCATAAAAAAAAAAGCATCCATAAGCAATAGTTGCTAAATAGGCGAAAAGTTTCTGATTTTTACACCCAAAAAGGTGGAACCGGTAGGGAAGCACTGGAAATACATAAAGGAAGAACTATAGGGTTTGGAATTACCTCGCGGCGCACCAAAGATATAAAAATATGCCTGGCAAACGTTGTTTTGCCATATATAAATTAATGCTATTAAATAGTATCATATATGAAACGTTTTTATTTTTAACATAGCGCCATCTATTGAGTACTTACTCAATCCAGTCAATAAATTGTAGCTAGTATGAAACGTTTGTATTTTTAATATAGCGCCATCTACTGAATACTTACTGAATCAACTAATAGACAAATATTTTGCAATTAAAAAAAATATTGCGACTATAAATTGAGATGTAAGCTATCCTATCCTTCAATTTGGATCAAATTGCACATGGTGTGCAAATCAAATTTAAAATCGGTTCAGTTTAGGTGTCCATTGCGGACAAACAACGTGACACGTAATTTTTATATATAAAGATATCAAACGCGGTGACCAACAAAATATGTGACGCTGCGCTGCACGGCCGCCGTGCGTGTTGCTAGTTAGGACAGCTCCGTTCGAAATGCTGTGTTTGAATTTTGTTCCATTAGTTGGTTGGTCGGGCAACACATGTTGTGTCTTATTGCGACAGCTAATTAAATTCTAACGGCCAGCACTCTAAAATGTATCTTTGGAATTTAAATAGTTCCAACTTGTCCTAAAAATAATGCTATTGAACTACGAGTATTTAAAACGTCTCCATAAAAAGTTTATGCATTTTTGTTAAGAGGCATTTTACATTTTAATGCGGTATACGAAGATTTTAAGCGCTTAATTTACTATCATAGGAAATACCTACAAGTTGTTTAATAATTGATAAAAATAGAATAATTTGTTCTCTTTTCAGTTAATGTACCAGATTTACAAACATAACATTAATTATTTTGTAGTGACCAATCTCCCGCACCTTGTTTTACGAATTAAAGTACACATAGCCAACTTCAGAGTTCTATCTCTTGTATAAAGATTCATCAAATTAACTTAAAAAAAAACTGTGCATCAGGCATATAATCCTGTTGACACATAGTGTACTAGAATATCGATAATTAATCGTCATTGTAGAAAAAAAATAAAGATCTTGCGCCAATTTCCACGAATTATATCAGCAGTTTACCAGGATATATTGCGTTTAATAAAGTGTAATTCCAAACAGATAATATATGAAAAAAAAGTTCATTCTTTAATTAATCTGATCTTTAATAAATTGTGATATTAACTCTGTTTTGTTAGACAAGAAAAAATATTTAACATAACTTGAAATGCTTATAAATTGAAATGTACAAGCGCGAGGCGATCAGTACCGCGCGAGCGCCCATCGAGGTAGGATCTGTGTTCGTTTTGCCTTGCTCTGACGTCTCGTACGCGGAACGCTTAGACGCAAGTTTGTAGTGCGACCACAGAGTTTTGATCATGTCTTTATTTTTTAAGTAACAAACTATACTTAATTTTTGTTGTCTATAATATTAGTATTGTTGTCTTGTTAAGTAACTACATCTTTAGTTTCTGTTCATCCATTGTGTTAAAAAAAGGAAACGTCACAATTATGCAGCCTTATACAGCGTTATTGGAAAAATGCTAACAACCTCAGAAGGTTGACTTCTTCTTTTTAATCTGCTAGTTTTTATATTATTCTAGTTTTAATTAGTAACTCACTATAACTTTTGTTTTAGGAGGATAAGATGACAGGCGAATAATTGATTTCCAATATTTTTGGATTCAATTAATGTCTATAAGTGAACACAGCGATAACTTCAGCTGGCAATTAAACTACTTTCCTAATTTGTACAATACGGCCTCCCGGCTTTTCCATCATTTGTACAAACCGGTATACCAGTTAGCGGTCGATAGTCGTATTTACAAATTTACCATAAAATCTGCGTAAGTCCGACTTTCATAATCCAAATGGTTTTCAAAAGGATGCATCCTTGCCCATACAAGAAAAATCCATATTTTTCTGAGATAACGGAAGTATTTTGAATATTTTGATGAAATCTGAAACCAGTTCAAATTACATTTTGGCCCCAAAATATTACGTCATTTCATATTAATCTCGTAACTACGTCAACAGTTATAAACCTAGAAAACCGCAATTTTGCATATGTATAAGTCATTTTTCACTCGATACATTTTGCAACGCAAACACTTACCGATGCAAATTTGCGTATTAAATAATCTCGTAACTATTTTTAAACTTCTAAACCAAACAATCTGAAATAATACAGGTGTATAAATTACATGTAAATAATAGTGTCAAAGAAGAACCAAAGCCGTAGGTGGTATAGCTTTTCAGAAAAAAATATTGCTCTCCAATACAGTTTTCCCGCCAAATTTCTTAAAACAATTGGGTTGTTTTAATCTTGTTACTTTAAAATATTTGGCGTTAAAATTTATAACAATTCATGGCTAAAGAACAATAGTAAATTATCATATTAAAAGAAGAATCGAAGTTCTAGGTTAGTAACGAAACAATTTAAATAGCAATTAAATTACTATTTCCCACTATTTTTGTCGTGTGTACAAACCCCATTTCCAGTATTTTTTTCTATAAAAAGGTGTACATTTATTTTCCAAAGAGGAAATTGTGAGCATAAGAGTATATAATGAGGATTGCATTGGTACCAAAATGTATATATGTTGATAATAGATTGCATCAAAGATATTCGATTTAAAAACAAAAAAACCTCAAAATCTGTAAATATATATTTACATTTCGCTGTTTGGTCTGCTCAAACTAAATGGATGAAAATGTTATTTTTTTAATGGTATAGGTGATATATTGTGGTATGGGAATATGAGGGTGACATGTTTAAGTAATGGAAAACCAAAAACGTTATGGGACGTTTGTGGTTGATACTAAGTTGTTTTCCGGATGCACAGAAAAATAAACCTCAATCCTATGCATGGTCATTATGGCAGACAGTGTTAACGACTGGATATAGATACTGAAGAGTGTGAACGAGGAACATAGCAATTTTTGGAAAATTTAAAAGAAAGAGCTTTTAGTCCGCAGCTTTTAATCAATGCCGTTAGGTCAAATATTTATATAATTTTAAGCCGTATAATTTTTTTTTTTTTTTTTTTTTATTTTTTTTTATGCCTGATAGGTTAGCCTTTGACCACTATCTCACCTGCTGGTAAGTGATGATGTGGTCGAAGATGTTGTTCAGGCTAACCTAGAAGTAGTATTTAAGTTTATTGTTACAATAAATGATTCAAACATATCTATTTTTTATTCATCAAGGATGAAATGTAAATATACGATTCACGATGTAGGTTGACTATTTAATGTACATGCCTACTTCTTTTCTATAACATTAGCAAGTAATCGACAAGAAATTGATTATTTACTCATGCCAATCACACAATTTTTAAATTCGCAACTTACATTTCTTTATTAATGAGCGCTAGTATCAAAATATGTTACTCACAGTCACGCTATTCCGTCGTCACTTCTTTCGCTTGTGTAAGCGATGCGCTGGCATTTACCTAAACTTCAGTAGCGTCATTTTGTGAAATGGCTCTTAATCGGTATCCTTCCTGTTTCAAAACTCGAAACGAAATCTTTTGCATAATTTAAACATAACAAAATTATTAATAAACAATAATGTTTATAGGTGCTCATTTATATTAGGAAGTTGGTTTGATAAAATTATGGATTCAACTAACCTAGTTTGAACCACGCAAAAGTTTAACATAACTGTTTGCGACGTGTTGTTTTAACCTTAGCTCCCAATTTTGAGCTTATGTCAGAAATTATGAAATAAAGAGTTATAGGAGCATGTAATTGACCTTAAAGAGATAACTTAAAAATTTATTCAGACAGAAATGAACTCAAATATTTTTCAGCCCACATAATCGAAAAACTACTTTTAAAAACTAAAAACTTTTGTTACTTACTAATTACGAACACCTCTTCGTAGTTTTTTTATTGTTGTAAGTTATGATGATGGTTAGAAAACTATCGCGAGTTTTGTCCATTATAAATAAATAGGTACCCGGCTGGGACTCGCCTTATATTTATCTTTCCGGTAAATATAACGCGAGTCCCAGCCGGGTACCTATTTATTTATTATGATGATGGTGTTCAAGGTGGTAAAGTATACTAGATTTTGAAGCAATGATGGTCGGGCGTTAATAGCTATGGACTGCCGTGTCGCAGTACCCTGGTTCGATCTCCATCGGCGGCTTGAGCTTCACCGCACCGCATGGTGGAAGGCTATTTTGCGATTGCTCGCCTGGCTAGCTGGCTAGCCTGGCCACCCTTAATTAGAAAATCCTTCGCCAATCACCTAACGGTGTGTTCCGGCAGCAGTTCTTGAGAGCCAGTAAAATGTCAGTAGTTCTTAACAACTATGTCTCAAAGTGACGGGCGCAGTGCAATTCGTGACTTGTGATGAAATGCATATATGTTATAGGCAGAGGTTAATCCGCTTAATATCAGGTGGGCCTAGAGCTTGATCTGACACAATAACATAAAAAAACACCTAATCATTAAAGCAGAAGCTACTAAGGTAATTATTGATCCATATATTGCCTGCAGAAGTGTCTCCTACTTTATATTCTTATGCGGGATGAAAAGGAGAGTGTATCACTCGACCGCAAAAATATTTATGCTCGGGTGACTTTTATTGAATTCCTCGCTACGCTCAGGATTCAAAATAGTCTTGCCTTTAAATTATGATTTAACGCTATTTAGCTGTTAAGAGCCATGCTTTTTAGTCTGTTGTATAGTCGTAAAAAGGAACTATCTCTCTGCACTACTTTCAACTAGTTTGCCAACTAAATCGTGTTTTGTGTAGGTCTACTCATTTTGACAGTATTTATTGCTTAGGTTAGCCATTGTCCACAATCTTACCTGATGGTAAGTGATGTTGTGGTCGAAGATATTATTCAGGCTACCCTAGAATTACTGGCTCTCAGGAACAACTGCCGGAACACACCGTTAGGTGCTTGGCGACAGATTTTCTACTTGAGGGTGGTGGTCCAGGCGGGCATTCGCAAAATGCCCTTCCACCATGCGGTGAAGCTCAAGCTCTGGGCGGGATTCGAACCATGGACCTGCTGCATGGTAGTCCATAGCCAATGCCACTGAGCCATCACTGCTTCATTACTCGCATATAATTTGTTGTTAGGTACTAACTTAACTTTGTAGGAATAGATTACCCGATTAAATAGAAAATGCTCTGTTTACTCGCATATAATTTGCAATTAGGTATTAACTTAACTTTGTAGGGACAAATATAAAAATATATCTAGTGACGATTCCGCCTAATGAGGCGGAATTGTCACTAGATATATTTATATTTTTTAGGTGTTTTATTAAAATATTAATTTGATGTTGTAGGGATAATTATAGTACGCACTAGTGTATAATATTATTATGTACGAGGGTGTTATAGTTCGGTTTATGGCCCTAAGGACGATACAATGAAGCTCACTTTACGAGCAAGGGTGTTGAAAAAGTTGTTAAGATCCCGCCCATCGAAGTTTTTCTTAATGTGTAATTTTCTGACAATACTTTTGGGAAGTAAATACAGATATTTCTTATTTGTTTTTTTTCCATAATTTCGAAACTGCCGGCATTCCTTGAGACTGCATCGGAGATTACGACTAAACATCGTGAGTGCTAGCCGGTATATTTAGTTAACAAGTATATTTTAGAACTACTTAAGGGACAGATAACTAATTAACCTTTTCACTTCACTTTGGAAACTATCGCGAGTTTTATCCATATTAACTTATTAGGAACCGGCTAGGACCCGCGTTATATTTACCGGAACATACCACCGGTAAATATAACGCGTGGGTGGAACATACCACCAGCATGGAAAACTGTCTTGAACATCTGTGACTCCAATATTGTGCGCCTGGATCGTGAGACTGGTACAGTTAGTGTGGTGTTTTTTTTTTTTTTTTTTAGGGAGGACATAGATGCTGTCTACCGCTATACGGACGTACAGCTCCACCGGGCTTTGGGCGAGGGGAGGCCCTCTTATAGCCCAGGAGGAAGAAGCGCTGAGGGCACTTCTTCTGAGACGGGCGTATAAGGCGAAAAGCGCCTTATACCTCCGTCTCCTGCGGGCGCCGAAAACGCCACGCTACTATCGGGAGGGGTGACAGCGAGCTCAAGGGCACCACTGTGGTTCGGACCTCGGCTTGTCTGGCTGCCGAGAGACAAAGGGGGAATCGGAACTAAATGCCCCGGTACAACTGCAGTGTTGTACCGTTGAGAATGGGCCCTATTGAATATTGCTCTGTGACTATTTGGAGAGACACTAATCGGGATTTTATTTTTGCCTCGAGCTCGCCGGCGAGCTCGGTGTTTGATCGTGTAACCTCTGATTACCGCACACCTGGGGATGTTACCGGGACGACTTGCGGACAACGCTAAAGCTGCCAACGTAATGGCTGCGATGGGGTCATCCGGGTCGTCCAATACCTGCCGTGGTCGGCGACGGGGAGGTTTGAAGTGAGGGTCGGATGAGGCAGTCGAATAGTTCGCTGCCTGGACAACCAGAGGGTTCGGGTGGTGGGGGGCTCGATCAAAGTGTCGGCGGACGCAGCCCTTATTGAACTGCGCTAAAGAGGGAAGGTTTAGGTCGCAGTGCAACTCGGCGCTCCGGACGTACCAGGGAGCGCCGGTTGCCCTGCGAAGAAACCGGTTTTGGAGGGCTTGAAGCTTATGTAGGTGGGCCTCACTAGCATGACTGAACACTACGGATGCGTACGTCATGATGGGGCGGATACAAGCAGTGTAAAGTGTCTTCTTGTTACTAAGAGACATTTTACTTTCTTTACAGATTAAGGGACTTAGGCGACCCATGACAAAGGCCGCCCTGTTACGGACCGTATTAATGTGATCTTTGAAGGTGAGATTCCGATCAAGGGTTACTCCAAGATATTTGGTTATTCTCACCCAGGGAATGGGTTCATCGAACAGAATTAGTGGCTTCGGATAGCGGGGGCGGGTTTTCTCAGTAAAGCACATAGCTGTGCTTTTAACTGGATTAACCGTCTTGACTCTTCGATCGCACGATGTTTCTCGATCGTGCGCTCGAAGAGTCAAGACCTCCTGAGGATGCTTGGTGTAGAAGCGAAACGCGTCGAAAATTCTTCCGGTTTGGCTGCGTGGCGTTTGTGACGTCACGTCGGCTTAGCAGGAAAATTAAGCGGAATTGTCACTAGATATATTTTTATATTTTTTAAGTGTTTTATTAAATATTAATTTGATGTTTTCTTAAAATATTTTAAAAGTATTTGTTATTATTAAAAATGGATTTCCGCAAAGTAACGCCTGAATCTATTCATTATATCATGTGACCTAAAAAATCGAACACAGATATTGTATGTATTAAAGTTACTGCCCGGTGAGAAAGAAGGCGCCGCTTGTACCTACTCGTATTTAAAAAAGAAAATCACAGTGCAATTGATTTCCTATAACATGAGCTCTTCAGTAGTGGATATCATAAATTACCACCTGAGAGCATTAATATTACGCGAGTCCTAGCCGGTTACTAAATAATAATTATTCATAAGTGGTATATAAAAGCGTGGCTCTTGCTTTTTCTCATAGCCTTTTATGTAGAGTAGAAACAGTAGAGTCTACATTGATAAATAAATCACTTCAAGCTTAGTGTCTTGGGGCGTAGGACATACGCCATTATGGAATTTTGCATATTTGTGTCACACTAAATTATTTACAGATAAATGAGGAGATTTTTGTTGTTGTGGTTATACTGCCTAACGTCACATACGTGCGTCCTCCGAAAAGGGGGATGTTTTCGCTCGCTGCTGAGAGTTGTAATGCTCCCAACTAGTCCCGACCCACCCAGTATTAGAAGGTGACAAGTCTTCTCCGGTAAGGTAGAAACATATTGTAATAAACAGGAAAGCCCTTCGGCTCCGTGTCAACACTCGTTTTAGCGGGAAATCACGCTGCCAATCACAGAGCGTGTTTTAGCGTATGTTTTATCTCACCAAATGGCGGCGCTACTGTCACTTTGGTGTTGCCATTACCACATCCGCCAACTGATCAGTATTAACATATTTATTACCGTTCAAAAACACCATAATACCGAATGAAAACATAATATTAATATGCCTATATGGTGATATACCTGAACAATCCTAAATAACAATTTTAGCTATGTTTGGAAACCATTTATGAAACATAGCAGAGTTTTCTTTTGAGATGCTGCTATGGCAATTACTGTTAATGTCTAAAATGAAGTCTTTGAGCCTTTTGTGGTTGTTATAATACTTGTACTGTCACAAACGTTGCATTTAGTGTTTGTTTATTTAGTGTTAAGTGGCGATTACAATGAAAGTTTTTGTTTCGTAATCGCCTCATGCTGAATGTTATGGCATTTGCTAAAATAAATGTAATTCCTACTGTAAACAAAATATACAAAACAAGCAATAAAATATAAGTATACTTACTTTTTAATTTTTACATTGGTAGGTGCACATTACATTAACAACTTTTTACACCTTGCGGGTAAATATAAGTGACGACTGAGGTGCAAAAAACCTAAATTTTTAAAATACAATAATACACGATTTTTAATTTGCCGTGTTTGTTTATAACAGTTAAACGGCCTAGCTAGCCAAATAGGTAAGCAAGAAATTAAAAAAAAAAAACGAATCTTTCTACGTTAATCAAAGAACATATAATAATATGCCTTAATCTACCAGCTAGAGAAACACTGACATGAAAATTTCAATTCCTGTCTAACGACACTGTTGTAACTGACATACGAATGAAAAAATAGTCGGATTGAGACCCATGCTTCTTATTTTGAAGTCCGTTTAAAAGTAGAAAATAACGTTTTGAAGTAGGTACCATGAACACAATATCGAGCTCTGTCTTCAGACAATTGGAAGACAATTCTTTCTGAATTATTATGTTTACTGTATTTCGTGATTTAAGCTTCTATATACGTGTCAACTGTGTTCAATCAGATAAAAATATAATGTAAATTAATATTACTATGTTTATATTGAAGCACTTCAGTAATGTACGTTAATTATATCCCTGTGATTATCGTCGATCTTACGTCAATCAAAAGTGGCTTAATAATTTAACTAGGTGCCTGCTTACAAGATTTGAAACGAAAAAACATAGTTGCAAGTCAAATCAACGTTTATAATCATGAACTTCTTCTAAATTTCAATAACTTTTCATAAGCATTACTTAAGCATGCGCTATCGTGAACCATATCGTTGTTTAACATGAGGAGAGATAGTGGCCAAACGTAAATCAATACAATAATAAATCAAACAATTGGTAGGTAACCTAATTCAATTATTGTTATCTTAAGAAATTAATGCTTATTAAACTCACATTTTGATGCGGTGTGTCCTTGGAAACAGGTGTACCTAGTTATTTTATCATCCTCCGGTACAGGTTTTAGCGATAACCGCATGATACTTTTAATCCTGGACTAAAATGGTGTGTAGTGTGTCCAAAACATTAACTTTGGTTAAAACATTACTTTTGTTTCATACCTTTGCTGCAGGCGTTGAAATTTTGCAAAAGACGCTGTTTGGGATCAGCACTCATTCACCTAATACCTACAACGCCTTGTTTGTCGCAAACGACTTAACTTTCGTGTACTCTGTCATTCGCGATAAAATTTGATTTTGGTTACGATACTGTTTTTGGAGATTTATGGAGCTTACACCAATGTTGCCTAGGTTGCTTTTTTTTACTTTAAAAAATAATAATTTGTATAACTAACGATAACTTAGCATTTTCATATAACTTATTAATTGGTCAATTTTAGCTGGAAAAAATTAAGTGCCTTTATCTGTTATATAGTTTATAATGTTGCTTACCGTATAAATCTCGATTTTTAATTATGTCGACAAGTAGGCGGTCAGGGCTCGATATGTTACATACTAATTAAATCATAAAAATATCTGTTTAATATATGTCAAAGATATAAATAGGCAAGTGGTAATCTTTGCCAATGGGTAAAATCTGTCATCTTCTGTCTGCCTGTCCGTCCACTCGTCAGTCACGCACGGCTCTACGGCTCAAAAAATATTGTAGTATGCTGACCAAACATTTTGGATTTATTTTCTTCGTTTCCTAGAATTTGGGTTGTTTTCGTTCAGAATTCGTTGAGCAAATCTGCTTCCAAAATATATAATTCTATATAAAATAAAATACAGAAACAAATGGCAGACATCGAAGTTGTTATTTAGCATAAAGTAGTGGTGTCAATACAACACAAATTATTTTAATTTATACACAATGCAGTACGAAGAAAATTACCGGGCGATGCTCCGCTACACCGCCAGCAAAACCAAACATTTTTGATACAAACTACGCACGAAACCTAAAGTAGGTACGCCGCATATAAAAAATATATATAAAAATTATTTCTTCCACCGATAATGACATCAGAAAACGTAGCAAAAACGACAATATAATATAATACGTCGAGACAGCTAAACGTGTTAGCAAAGATACTAATTTGTGTTCGCCTATAATGCTTATTAAAGATACCAGTAGGTGGCGCTGTACTTAATATTAAACATTTACAACGAAAATGGTTAGATGTCACTGTACTGCCTTAAAACACGCTGACGTTATTATCACAAAGAAGACTATCCCAATTCTCTTTTAAATCATACTTTGAATACCCGTAACACGGTATTCTATCCCACTTCTGATAATATAATATATATATTTTTGAAAATTGGCTACATTTGCGTCGTCAATTTTATTAAATGGACTTTATAATATAATTTAGTAGTCTTGGTACTAATAATACAAAATACAACCTACTGCACCGAAATTTGTTCCATTGCATTACGTAATCCAGTCAAGTGTCACAGTGTCAGTTAAGTAGCCCCACCATGTTATATATTAATTCGAATAACAATCGATGAACTACTAATTGCAATGCATACGAGTGTGCGTGCGGTGAACTGCGAAATGCATGGAATGGAAGACCACGCGGGGTGGGAAGAAGTTTAAGTACCTATAACATCAATCATCAGCATCACGCGCTCGTGGCGTAATTTATTGACGCGATACCTATAAAATCGTATTTGTTGACAAAATCAAAAAAGGAAATAATGAAAAAGTTAAATGTTAGTTATTTTCACGTATCTACATAAAAATTTGTTGTTCGATATAAGGATGTTTTCAATTTGAATAAGTACATTTGATAGTTTTATGTAATTTTTATGGTTCCATACGTAACCCTTATAGGATCACTCTGTTGTGTGTTTGTCTGTCTGATAATACCCATTTCTCAGGATTGCGAGGGTGAGGAATCAAATTGAAATGTATAAAAAATACTCGAGTTTACTGTACCTTGGAGCTGTAAAAAAATTAAACTTCTAAGCCAACAAAAGATAGGTACAGCCGTTTATGCCGCAGATTTTCCACACTCTCAAGGGAATCAAAAGTTAAAACCTACTTATCATAGTAGCTACTTCCCGTGAATTCAGAATCTAGAAATTTGGTACTAAACAACGTCTTATATCACAAATAAAGGAAAAATTGCGAAAAGCTAGAGTTTTAGTTACAGCATAAAATAAAAATATTTTTAACCATTTACCATTTAACAATGTTATGGATTTCATATAGCAATAAAAGGTTTGTACGGTACACTCGGTGCGCGAGTCCAAATCGCACCTGGCCGTTTTATTTATTTAATCCTAACCTATTCGCTTGATTTTGTTTAAGGAGCAGAACAAATTAACTAAGCTGCTTATGGTAAGTATGTTCTGTTTTGGTTCTTTAGACTGTACAGATTTCATGATATAAAGGCATACAGATTTTAGCAGTTTCCACTATAGATAAAAGATTCAATGTATCTGGCAACACTGCAATAACCTAACCCTACCAAAGTAAGCCTTGGATATCCTTCTGACCTAAGCTTTGAAGGTTGTGTGTAATTTTGGGAAGTTAATAGGAAAGCTGGCTGAGTTAATAACAAATTTTATCACAAGAAACATAAACAATAGTATATGTAATATATACTAACATAATAAAATTATAATGTTGTCTTAGGTTTTCGCGATTATTACACATAGTAATTAAACGTTTAAAGTTGTTTAATTACTATAATAAAATTATGTAAAGTTTATTGATTTTGCTCTATCGTAAAAACGGTAAAACAAATAACGGCCAAGTGCGGGTCGGTCCACCACTGAGGATCTTGAGCTGTATAAAAAAATAACGGTATTCGGTACCGCCCTCAATTAGAAAATCTGTCGGCAAGCACTTATCAGTGTGTTCCGGCAGCCGCCCTTGAGCGCCAGCAAATTACAGGCACATGCAATTCAACAACTGTATGTCTCAGGGTGACAGGCGCCATGCTGTTCGTCATTTGTGACTCAGTCAATGTTTCAGCAATGCATCTGTTTTAGATAGCTAGATTAACACTTTAATGTAACACCAAGTCCAATTCAAAAAAATTACAACTCAAGAAATAACGTAACTTTGTGAAACAATGGGCGGTCCGCGGCGGTATCGCTTAAAACGATCTCTTCCAGACAACCCAACAATAATATATATTTTGTTAGTTTGTTGGACAGGGTTATTTAGCGAATGTTAATAAGCACTAGCAAAATAGTGATAATTAATAAACTTAATTAAACAAAATCAACAATGAATTATATTATTGACATTCATATTATAATAGTTGATTTATATACGTAATGAATAATAATTATATATACATATCTTTAAATATAAGTAAACAGAGATAAAAAAATATATATAAATAGACATATGTAATTATAAAATAAATAAGGATGATAATGTTTGTAAATATATCTAAATTATCCTCCTTAGTCGTATCCCTCCGTTTTGAAGACATTCGAACAAGCATCGGAGTACTTGGCGTTGACATACCGAGCGTCGTTCATTTTCGCTGTCACTTGGAAGATTAGACTAAATTAGCCTCTTAAAAGCTTGGTTTGCTGTACTCACAGGAGTACTACTCTCACCTCTGGGCGGGAGCTCCCCAGTACCAGCTTCATCCTGCCGACCGCATTCAACGCAGGGCGACTCGAATCGTCGACGATCAAGTTCTCTCCAGTCGGCTCGACCCTTTGGCACTACGTAGAGATGTTGAATCTCTTTGCATCTTTAACCGCATCTATTACGGGGAGTGTTCCGAGGAATTGTTCGATTTACTACCTGCAGCTCAATTTCGCCATCGGATGTCCCGACAAAGCATGATGTTTCATCAATTTCTTGTCGAGGTCTGGAAGTCCACAACCTTGCGATTTTCACGGCATTTCCTACCTCGCACTGCCACAATTCGGAATCAGCTGCCTGGTGAAGTATTTCCGAACAGATATGACTTAGAGGCCTTCAAAAAGAGAGCATATTCCCCCCTCAAAGACCGGCAACGCATCCTCGAGACCTCTGGTGTTGCGGATGGTCATGGGCGACGGTGATCACTTACCACCAGGTGAGGCACTTGCTCGTTTCCACTCCTATCACATCAAAATAAAAAATAAAATATCTACAGTTAGAGCGAGCTATAACCAGATTTTTAAGATTTCAATGAACATGTACGTTTTATTTCAAGCGTTAGTAACTCAAAAAATGTGTAAGTGCGATTAAGCATAGCGCCCACGCGATATTGCCTGTAGTCATATTTAGAAATATTGTCAAAAGTTGTCATTTTCTTGCATAGTGCCGTTCTATGATTCTGTTCAGTATGCTCAAACCATAAAATTTAAAAGATTCATGAAAGTAGTATGTGTGCTATTTATAACTAATCTTTATATACAGTTTTTATATTAGTCGTTATTATGTTAGTTGCAGATCAGCGTGGGGTACCCATACAACATTATTTTTAAAATACTAAAATTTACTTACGTTTTCTATCAGCAGTATTATGTTTTAGCGCACGAAATATATATCACGTGCGGGTGGGACTCGCACACGAAGAGTTCCGTACCATTATCTGTAACCTAATCTTGCAAGTGACAGACACTTTTCGCCGATGTCAGATTGATCTAGGTAGATACGGCGAAAACCTCTTTTATTGTGTGGGTTATTCATTGTCTTTTAATTAATTATATTTAAAGAGAACATAAAACTAAATATTCTGTGAATAGTTAAAGCGTCTACCTGTCACCGTTATTAGTATCGAGCAAGAAACGGTAAAAAGATTAAGTTTCTTGTATGGGAGCCGCCCTTAAACATTGATTTAATCTTATTTTTTGCTATAGCGGCAATAGAAATACATAATCTGTGAAAATTTCAACTGTCTAGCTATCTCCGTTCTTGAGATACAACCTGGTGACGGACGGACGGACTGCGAAGTCTCAGTAATAGGGTCCCGTTTTTACCCTTGGGTACGGAACCCTAAAAATTGTCCTGTTACATACTATAGATAGCCAGATACCTGTAGTCGCGGGTTCGAATCCTTCTGGTAGCTAATTATTTATCCATATTTATTTATTTATTTATTTATTTAATACAAGTAGAAAGCTTACAGTTAACACCAAAACACTTACTACCTCACTTAAATATTATGATTATGGCTTAAATACACCCTAAGATTAATAACAACAATGTTCATGGAGCTGGAAAACAAATCGACATGCTGAAACTCATGGGTAAACAAGTTTAAAAGAACTAACGCTCGCTGCGTGGGAGAGTTTTGAGCGTGGCGAGTTCGTTTCGTAGGACGATGGAACAGCTGGTGTTGACGGCGTTTGCTGCGCGCATAAAAATCCGGTACAAATAAACCAAGTGCGCCCAAAGCCATCGAGTTGTCCACCTTGTTACGAAGTAACTGGCAATAGTGTATGGCCAACAGTAATTTTCGTCTTAGCTCTAGTGTATCTACTCCGATCATACCTGATACAAAGAGCGATGGAAACAGATACGGATAGTACCCGTACATCCTCTTGTAGACGTAACGAGCGAATTTGCGCTGAAGCCTTTCGATCAGAAGCGTGTATTTAGCCTCACGGGGATCCCAGACTACTGAGTCAAATTCAAGTTTGCTGCGAACAAACGCGTTAAACAGTGTGATTGCTACTCGTATGTCTGGGAACTGTGAGGCAGTTCTCATAATAAATCCCAGAGTTTTGTTAGCATTTTTGCAAATTGAAATAATATGTTCCCGGAAGTTAAGACAATTGTCCAAGATAATACCTAGGTCCTTAACTTTAGTTTCTCTCACCAAGATGGAGTCGCCCAAGGTGTAAGGATATAAAATGGGATTTGTAGATCTGGTGAAGGAGACTACTTTACACTTTGCAGTATTAAAAACAAGCCTGTTTTTCTGACTCCATCTTTCAATTGACTTTGTATCGGCCTGGAGTCTCATACAATCTGATGTTCCAGTTACCGGATGGTAGACCTTTAGATCGTCAGCAAACATTAAACATTGTGACGTATTGAGAACACTGGGAAGATCGTTGATCATAGCTAAGAACAGAGTAGGGCCCAGATTGCTACCCTGACTTACACCTGATCTGGTGTAATAATCACCTGATTTGCACTTATTTATTTGTACATACTGTTTGCGATCCTTTAGGTAATGTGAAAAAAATTTTAATAGTTCAGGTGAGGCACCTAAAG
Organism: Plagodis pulveraria; assembly: GCA_963890685.1. Taxonomy (NCBI): domain Eukaryota; kingdom Metazoa; phylum Arthropoda; class Insecta; order Lepidoptera; family Geometridae; genus Plagodis; species Plagodis pulveraria. The sequence goes on along the minus strand of OY982956.1, from coordinate 33,682,743 downwards.
ATGAAAGTTTGACTAATAAGATGTCATTGTCCACGAGATCAAATGCACGTCTAAAATCGAAGAACAAAGCGTCAACCTGCCGACCAGCATCCATATCAGAGGCTATCCGGTCAACAAAGATGATGTGATTTGTCGTAGTGGAGCGGGCAATGCGAAACCCATGCTGTGAATTGTCGAGATAAGGCTCAATCTGGTAAACTAGGTAATAGTTGATGATTGATTCGAAAATTTTACTGAATGCTGCAAGTACAGCAATTGGTCTAAAGGTTGTAATTTCAGTGGAAGAGGTCACTTTAGGTACAGGAGTCACTCTAGACACCTTCCATCTAGCAGGATATTGACACAGCTGCAGAGAGCGATTAAATATGTGCATTAGAGGAAATACTATCGCTGAGAGACAGTCCTTTACAAGAAAGGGGGGGATTCCATCAGGCCCAGCTGCAGACAAAGGTTTTAAGCGGCGTACAGCACGGCGAACATCAAATGCAGTTACAGTGTTTATGGTTAGAAGTCGGACATTTGTGGCAGGGGCCTCACGCGCTGCCGCTTCAGCATCGAGAGCTGGGATGTCACTAGGAAACACAGAACTAAAGCATTCGGCAAACGCAGTAGCAGAATTATCTCCCTCCACCAGTTCCCCATTCAGAGTATATGCACTGGATGGGCCCCTACTACTACGACTTTCTCTAACATGCTTCCAAAATTTTTTAGGATTAGAACAAATATTTGACCCTACAACTCTATTATACTGCTGGTACGCATCACTGACAAGTTCTTTGATATGGGTCCTATAGTACCTATAGACCTCGCGATTAAATTCTAAACCATGTTTTTTAAATTTTATCAAATGGAAGTATTTTATTTTAATTTTCCTCTTTATCTCAGCAGTATACCATGGTGGGTATTGCCGCTGGTTCAAGGCATTGTTAATCTTTTTAAGCGGGACATGGTTACTCACAGTTTCATTCAATTTCAAATAAAAAAGATCCAATGCAGCATCAACATCCTGTTCCAACAGCACATCGTTCCAATCAATATCAGATACACTGGTATACAAAGAGCAAAAGTCCGCCTTACGAAAATTCCAGTCGGGCGCATAGGTGGGGCCTATTACCGTAAGAGGGCAAGCGGAATCAGATTTGTCTAAACCTCGCACCAGACTGAGGGTCACCTTTATTAGTGGATGGTAGGAATCAGCTGGCACCAGCGGTTCAACGTCATCGGATACGACCACAGTACCAGAACTAAAACATGACAACACAAGATCCAGCATACCACCATGTGAATTTAAAACATCACTGTGTTGGCATAATTTACAAAACTCAATGAACATTTCAAATCGTAACTTCATGGCTGCACTACAAGAATTTAAGTTAAAATCGCCTAGTACTAATATATCTAATTCTGAAAAATATTTACAAATTACATTCTCCAAACAATCTAAAACATCACCGTATTGACTATCATTGTAACTTGGCGGTAAGTATACTACACATATCAATAGTTTCACATTTTTCCACATAATTTTAACAAACAATATCTCCTTGTCATCTGTTAGGCCGTCCACATCGGTAATTAACTTAACTGTATAATGATCACGTACGGCCAAGAGAACACCACCCCAACCCACATCACCGGCGCGATCCTTACGCACCACAACATATCCCGGAGGGAACAATTCGCCGTCATACATAGAACTATTTAAAAAAGTTTCCGTGAGAGCGATGACGTCGTGAGTTTCCATATAGACGTTATTGTAGAAGGTCCTAGTTTTACTTCTTAAGCCTCTGACATTCTGATAGTATAAATTAATATTCTTAGTCATGTTGAGCTTCTTGGTCTTTCTTCTTGGTGGAACGAAAGGACTGCCTCCATGGTTTAACGCATATGTCCTCGGCCCAATTAGAAGGTGACATAATGTCATCTGCCAACTTGGAAGGGACCTCTAATTTAAAAGATGCGTAGCTTCCTCTAGCTTTGAGAGCTACCACCTTGCATGTGTTTCCATCAACAAAGGAGTTTAAGTGATCTCTCACCTGGTTTTCAGTAGTACCTTCCTTGACGTAATAAAGATGTAGCAGTCGTCGGCGCTCAGCAGCCTCAAGCTTGGTGGTACCCGGAGCAGCTGCGCCTCTTATAACACCAGCAGGGCCGTTAGAGGACGTTTCCTGGTCACCGTTGCCCACTCCCTCTCATTGTCTCGAGCGTTGATAGGCTCAGGCCCACTGATCACGGGTTGACTTTGTACACTCAACTTCTTGGAGCTAGGAGCAGAGTCACAGGCGGGGTGAACTCGCTTAGTACCATCAAACATGTCATTGTTAGGATGCTGATAAAAGGATTGATTTGCCGGAACCTGTCTCAAATGGGATTGCTGACTTGCGGTTGCCGATGTCTCTTTCAGAAGAGATTGGGTTGTAGATGCATCTCTAAGTGTGTCAGAACAGGAGCTGATCGGTAAATGGAGCACCTGGTTGTCTTGTGCAACCTTTCCTTTGCTTTCAAGTAAAGCTAATCTCTCCTTGAGAACAATTATTTCCCTTTGTAAGGGCAAGGTGGCTAGGGCAATTTGTTCAGCGACGGCCTTTGAAATTATGGCTGCCACGCGATCTTCAAAAATACGCTCCAGCTCTTCACGTATAATACCACGCATACCATCCAGGTAATAGCTGTCATCCATAAAAGAGCGATCCGGGATTCTCACCTCACCTGGTCTTTCTATGCCACGGCGGATATTTATATTATCCGTTTCGCTGCTACTTCCGCCCGACATAGGGCTTGTCTCATCAGGGTTCGCATATTCGCGGTCCCGAGGGCGCTGGGCGGCAGCTACGGGCGTGTTAGTATTGTCACATTTAGGCAACTTATTTATACAACAAGGACATTTCCATGGATTTTCCTTCTCTTTGATTATTGATCCAAAGTAGCGAGTTTCAGTCACGTTAGCACACTCCAGATCATATATTTGTGTACATAGACAGCAAGTTAAATAATGTCTTGCAGTGATAGCACTACGACATCCCGTGCAAATTGCTTCACTTTCCATCTCTATTCGTAACGAGCTAACAAGTTGTACACAGAATACGCAACAGTAACTGTGCGAATCGCGTGCGGTACACAGATTAGGCAGCAGTAGTCGAGCGACACGCGTTCGGCCGAAACGCTCTTTCCAACAGCGACACAGTGCACTTCTGTGTTCCGCAAATAACCGTCACAATCGAAATGAATTCCGATGTAACTTTATATCAAAACTGAAAATCGATATTCTTGAAGGCACTTCCTAATGCTTGTACGCTGATTAACAATTACAACCACTTAAATTAGCACAAGTAACACTTTAACCTATTTTTGGATTTTATTTGTAGCGAGCAAATATATAAACGTATACTTTGTTCAAATACCCGCGACACTCCACTACATATAATAGAATATTCATATTTAGCATGCGTAATTTGCTTTTTGCTTATAATTCCAATTAACATAACTCCATTTCCATTTTAGGGTGCCGGACTGGAATGTCACCCCCTATCTCTACCTGTGGGTGTCGTAACACACCAGAAGGTGGACAGCAGCGCTTTCTGAGGAACTGATATCTCACACTACGTTCCCCAATCCTGGGGATTATGGCAACCCCTCCCAGGCCACAGCCTACCTGGGCAAGATGGATGTGTCCACTGCTCAACACATTCAGCAGTGGACACACTTATCCAACTTGCCAAATATACTAATAATCAACATCTAATTCATAACCTGTTGAATGGGTAGTCATTCAACAGTTAACCATGTCGTAAAGCAAGCGTGGGAATTATAGCAAATCCCCCATAGTGGGGGAGCAGCAGTGGATAATCTGACTGATACATAACAGTAACTCCATTCACATATGGGTTGGGTATGGCACCCACGCTGGCAATATTTGTCGATTAAATTTGAAATTATACACGCCCTTGAAATGTCTATAATCGATAACCAGACACGCGATACTGATCTCTAACAAATTCCACGCCTTCTGTATCACAGCACAGGCAGATAGTTGTTTATAGCAGCCAAAAAGGTATTTTATTAGTTCAATGCCATTTGCTTTATGGATACATCTGTGACAAGACGTCAAGACAAAACCAATAAAATTTATTGATATAAAATCATACGATACGAAACGTTAAGTACTGATAGCTTACGTATCGTTTATGTACAAATATTACTTATATGTAGTACAAAATTTTACAAGTGACTGCGTGGTTTTTTTAACCGGCTTTTATACGGAGGTTCCCATGTCGACGCGTATTTTTTTTGTATGACCACGCATACATTAAAATTTTGACGGAGTTTTCCAATTTTGGTAAAATAACATTATTTAACATACCCTATACTTTCACAGTGGTGTCATATATATTTCATCAAAATCGGTTGAGTAGTTGTAGTCAATTAACTAAAAAATGTATTCACTTACCAGGATGATTTTATGGTATTTGCTGTTGTCGCGATGAACAATATTTTAAGTGAGTGAATCTTGTAAGCAGTCTTTATTACTAATACAATGAAAAAAAAGGAACTTACTTTCAACACTGAAAAGTACCTATGAAATAACTTGTGGAAGTCGGTACCATCCCGCCCGATTTAAAACACCGACCACACATTAGCACGGCCCAACTTCAACTTCAGTGTGAGAAGTCGTAGGTATCCGTTTTTTTTGTTTTTTTTTTGTTAATATTATATCTCACGCAAAGAACCCAATATCTGTTTAGCGTTTACGGAAATAGCGATAACAAACTTACTTTACAAATATAAAACTACGCATTATACATTATTAGTAAAGTAGAAAAAAGTAATATACAATGCGATTAAAATAAGAATAGGACGGGCTCTCGGCTAACTTCACTCATATTCACTCTAATAAGTATTATCAGCAGAACAAACTTAAAAATAGAGCCGTGCCATATATTTATACGTAATTTGAAATGAGTGACCCGAAAATCTGAATTTTAATAAATTCTTACTTTTAAGGTTGACAGCACAGACGCCATCTTGTTTAATGACAACGCGGGCGTCAGGGTCTCATTTTTCCAACAGTGTACTACTATGCGACACGTTTCCGAGTGCTTATTGATCGTCTCGTTTAATTGGTTTTATTGTTTTTTTTTTTTTTCTTGTTGACTGCTTAATTTGTTTTTGGTGATTGATATATTTGTTTTTGTTACCCGTTACGATGATGACGATGAGTCTGACTCAGTGGGCCATCAGGACATGCGGCATCGAAGAGCTAAGCGATTCAAATTAAGATACCTTAGTACAAAATATTGCTAAGAAATAGAATCAGTTCAAATTATTTCTGTGTTTGCTGTACCTTCAGTCACCTACAACTTCGTTTACCTACCTATGACTACTTGTTTTTTTACACGACTGCCCACATAAACGTGTGTTAAGTTTTCAGGGTTTGTGAGTTTCTTTATTTCACCATAACTTCTAAACAGCTTAACCGACTTTAATGTACGAGATATCATTAGATTTATCTTGAAAAAACTGGTGAATTTTAGACGCCATATAATGAGAAAAACAATTTTTTTTTTCTTCCAAACTACCTATATCATAAATCGTATTGGGTATCAAAATGAAGGGCTTTTCAAAACAAATCCTTAAATATATTAACTTGCAGTTTTAATTTTAATGGATCGATAAAACGCTTAACGAAAATAAATTATTTGCAGTCGAGTTTTTTATTTTCTTTATTAATTTATAGGTACATGTTTTACCATTTCTGTTTTTGCACACTGTACCATGTTCTAGTTTTGACGTCACAACATGGCACTAGGCCGATCCTATTCTTATTTTAATCGCATTGTAAATAAAATATTGTGTGTAAACACCACATGACCTAGGTAGGTACAACACGTACCACAGCTGCATATGAAAGTGAAACATAGGAATTGTGGCCTGAGGTGGGTCTTAACATATTTATTAGTATTAGGGAAGAGTATCAGCGCTATGCGATAGAAAGAGAGATACCTTGTAGGTGAATATAAATATTAGTTACTCTGTGCTTTGCAAGCTGAAATGAACTTTACTGCTCCGTACTAGAGTCGCTTATTTATTGGAATGACTTTGCGGAGTGATCCTTCTGGGCATTTTTAATCTGTGGTATTAGGTAGGTACTAAAGTTATATTCATAAGTTCTAGTAATCTGTGACTGTCTTTTCTCTCCTTGTAATTACCACGGATTAATAATTTGATTATATCCACATAATTAGGATATATATACAAGTAATTATATAAGTAATTATATGTGGCAATACCACAAATAATTACTTATAAATAATTGCTAAGGGTTAAGGTTATTGATATGCGAACATACGCCTAGGCACCTACCTATCTATATACATTAGATGGCAGAAAATATCAACGACAGCAAATCGTGCGTGACAGGCAGCTAAAAGAAGTTTTAAAACTATGATACACCTATAAAAAGTCTTTATTGAATGTGTATTTTATTGCGCGGATATGAAATGAATAACAAACATATTCCAAAAGCTATAACATATTACTTGATACCTACACAGAAAAAAAAGACTTCTTTAGCCAAGAATAAATATTGTCTTAATTAATTCAAGACGATACTGTCTTACAACAAGAATATATTCTGAACTGAAAAATAATCGAGTCTTGATATTACACTCGAATATTCTTAGGAATATTGTTTTGACCCAAAAATATTTTCTTCACATAAAGTATTCAAATTATTATTTCAAGATAACGAAAACATTCTTCTTACAATAAAATAGGAATTCTTCTGTTAACATTTTATTTTCAAAATAAAATTTATATATTCTTTCTTGAAATATTTTTAAATATTCTTGTTCGAATGTAAATAAGGTTCTTCACTTACGAATATTTACGGTAAGCTAAGAAGTTACATTCTTTATTGAAAAACATGCACGATTTGAAATACGAGTTGTGTTATTTTAAGACTACCTTTTCTTCCTGAAAAATAATTTATTCTTTACGGAACAGTTTTCATTAAATTCATCGGGATACACTACAATTCTTCATTTAAGAATAATTTATTTTTACAAAGAGAATACAATATCTAGTTCAAGAACATGAAGAGTTTTTATTCAACACATCAATAGTTTCATTATAAGCTACGAAATTAGAAGACTTATATTCTTTCTTTAAAATTGCTTCGTCTTTACGTATGGCTGAACAATAGTTTTAATTAGATTAAATTAGAGTTCTTGTGTAAAAAATAATTTGTTTCGTATTAAGAATATAGAGAACTTAATTAAAAATATGAAACAGTTTTGATATAAGAACCCATTTGTTTTGTATTAAGACTTCTTAACTGGCTTGGAAATAATTTTATCTTCACGAAAGGTTTTCAATGCGATATTGTATTATTGTAATTTACTTTACCTTTTCGTAAAGATAAAGTTATTTCAAAGCAATATAAAGAAATCTTAATACGAAAAAAATGGATTCTTAATTCAAATTTTTAATTACGATCTCTATATTCTCAATACGAAACAAGTAATTTTTAACGCAAGAACATTAATTTAATCTAATTAAAACTAAAGAAAACCATCCGTAAAGACGAAGCAATTTTAACGAAATAATAAAGTCTTATAATGAAACTATTGATGTGTTAGATAAAAACTCTTCATGTTCTTGAATATCGTATTGTCATTGTAAAAATAAATTATTCTTGTATGTGTAGGTGTAAGATTTCTTTATCTTGCTTTGAAATAACCTTATCTTTACGAAAGATTTTCAATAACTTAAGCAAAAATTTACAATAATATGTAGGTATCACATTAAAGTTGTTGAAAATATTTCGTGGAGATAAAGTTATTTCAAAACTATTTAAGAAGTCTTATTAATACGAAACAAATAGAGTATTAAATGAAGACCTCTTCATATATATTTATTAAGATCTCTATAATCTTACGAAATTAACAAGTAGTTCGCCTCGCACTGGAAACCGCGATATCTTGACACGCATTTGGCTGGTTTAGCTCATATTGGACCTTAATTATTTACTAAAAAATGGTACCGACTGCAACACTCAAAAGTGTGAAATAATTTGTTAAAGTTCCGGTTTAAATATACCAATTATCACAATATTGTGCGCATGGTACCGACTTCGACAAGTTATTTCACACTTTTAAGTAATTTTTCCGGCTCTCAAGGACTGCTGCCGCAACTTAGTTAGGTGCTTGGGGACAGCTTTTGTACTTAAGGGAAATGCCCTTCCACCATGCGGTGAAGCTCAAGCTGGCAGTGGGGATCGAACCAGGGACCTGCGGCACGGCAGTCCATAGCTGTTAACGCTCAGCTATTATTGCTTTCAAGTGAGGCCTAGAACTTTAGTCCGTAGGTATATCATGGATGATAATAAAAAAAGAAAGCATATTATCCAGGGTTAAAATATCTAAGATAAGAATATTTTCTTGGATTAAAATATTATCTAAAAAGAAATGTTTTGAGCAGAAACACTTCTTTTGAGAATATTTTCTTGGACCAAAAAATCATATTCCAGAACCTATTTTAATAATGTGCTGCCAGGTTGATAAAAAAATGCTAAGATGATGCAAAAACGTGTTCGAAATGGTAGCAGGAGCGTTGCAGTCAAACCAGAAGGCGCGAAGAAATATTTAGGAGGGATATCGTGTACTTCTATTCTATTCTATTCTGAACTTAATAACCCGTTTTAATTTGTTTCATACTTGTATACGTACCACACGAGCTCTTTCGGTATGCCTAATATAGGGGAAATTTACAATTTCAGTTCGTAGTAATTAACTTTTTTTAAATTGCTTTTCAAAGTAATGTTTATTTACCAACTGCGGCGGTACTAATTTTCTAGAACAAACTTCATAACATAAACTAAATCACTCTTTACGCAGTAAACTCTACACTCATATCAGACAATAAACAAAATAACCAGAAAAATTATAATAAATTCATGTGACTTCCCAATATGTAATAAAATGCTCTATCACACAACGGCAATATATATATATTTCAATATTAATGATTTCATTTCAATATCATAATATATTATTTCCAGCAATAATAATATTTTTTTTCTGTAACAGTTTGTGTTCTTTTTTTGAATTGGAATTGGCAACACTGAGTGGGCGAAAGTTCCGCAAATGTCGTGCATAGCTTGCGCTTCAAAAATTTCTAAATCCCATTGAGTTAATTGTAAATTTGTAATTAGTGTTAGTCTCTTTGATCCTCAAATAGGTCAACAAGTGTTCTGTGAAGTCGTTAAATTAGACCGGAGGAAACCTTTTCTTATTTATTGCGGCGACTTCTTGTACGTTATAATCTTAACTATTAGGTAGTTTCATGCAGATTTAGAAGTGTTCGTGTACATTATAAAGGAAGAAATAATAGAGTTTCTTCAAAGCAATGGCGTTGATGATGCCAGAATACAAAACTTCCGTGGTAAGTACCTAAGCTTCCAACATGGACTCTACTATACCTACCTTTTTATCTTTTCCTGATAGGTTAGCCATGGACCACTATCTCACCTGATGGTAAGTGATGATGTGGTCGAAGATGTTGTTCTGGCTAACCTAGAAGTACTGGCTCTCAAGGACAGCTGCCGGAACACACCGTTAGGTGCTTGGCGACAGATTTTCTATTTGAGGGTGGTAGCTAGCCAGGCGGACATTCGCAAAATGCCTTACCACCATGCTATAACGACTGCCATCCTTAGACAAAAACCGAGACCGACGGCTTAACGTGCCCTCCGAAACACGTGCACGCTCAATAGTAATGTCACTAGCGGTCGCCCATCCAACTCATGACCGCGGGCGACGCATTTTTAGCATGAGTATCATGTGTATTATAGAACCTGAAACGAGTGCTGCGGTGAAGTTTAAAATCTTTCAATGCTGTTCAAATTAATGTTTATATCAAAACAGTATTTTTTATATTTTCTCTGTGAGGTAAAGCCACTCTGTTTACACACAAGCATACACCACTGCAACACTCGAGATGAGGGTGAATCAGGGTTAAGTAATTATATTAAGTAGGATGTCATATTGTCGTGCTCTGTGTAACGGAGGAATTATAATATTAAGCTGTGTAAATATAATGTTATATCGTGCTTGTTTTTTCTTTAAGATTTATCCACTAGTGAGAGTGACCAGGCCAGTCCAAAGGCTTTGAGGAGGATACTTACGAAGAGCGGCGGCTCATTAAAACACTAGCATTCATGATTTTATATATCTCAAATGGAAATATTTGGTTACCTGCTCCCACCTAAAAGCAGATTGAACAGAAAGGTCAAGTTTTCAACAGTCGAATCAATAGAAGGGATCATTGTTAAAGAAAAGGTAATTAAAATGATATTTTCTAAACTATTTCATTAGCATCTGAATTTCATTTTGTAGATTAGTGATTCCTACTTTTACTTTTCAGTCTCCTGGTGAAGTTGAGCAGAAAATTAATAATCTCAAAACAAAAGCGGCACAGACAAAATTATCTGTTCAACCTTATATCCTGATGGTCAGACTGGACATTATACATAGTTGTGGACACCGTTAAGTATCAGTTTTCATGAGTGATTAAGTTTTTTTTTGCCATGGTATCTAAATTGTATCGTGTTTTTAACGCGTGTTATCCACCGGCTGCGTAACACTTGTACCTTATAATTAAACGCAAAATATAACAAATAGTTACGTAATATGAATGTATCCTTAGATTTAGTCTGAAGTTTAATTCAATAAATATAAAAGTCTTACAGATACTGTGTACTGTGTGTTTTATTTAACAAGATATAAGTAGTGAACCAAAGAAACATTGGATTGACTAATGTTTAATTAGTGTTAAATCTTGATTCAAATTTGTTGCTCATTTTCAGTTAGACATGCATGTGGTAATTAATATATTATGTATGTTGTTAATTATTATATTATTTATTCTCGAAGCAAAAATCCGATGCATAAGCCAGGTTGCGATGCTGTATGCACAAACAATTAATTTCAAAACAAATACAATCATTAAAAGTTTAATTAATAAAAGGTAAAAACTGCTTTGTGTTTAGATTTACTTTTTAATATGAGAAGTATTTGTTTTGAAATTAATTGTTGTTGCCTGCAGCACCGCCACCTGGCTTATGCATTGGATATTTGATTCGAGAATAAATAATAGTTTGAATCAAGATAATCAAAATGATTTACCAGAAGATAATAAATTCTACAGTCAAAACAATGTAAATCCTCATTGAAGAATTATATTGTTATTAGTAATCTAGAAAGAAAACTTTCCTATATTTCATATAAGAATATGATTTAATATCAAAATATTCGTATGTATAATTTGAAAACCAAAAACGTTTTCATCTGAAACTTAATTAAATTCACTAAAGAATGTCAGTAATAACAAGATCTCAATTCAAGTAAACATTTTTCTTCCAATAAGGATGAGTATAAAATACTAATAATTGAATATAAAATATTTTTTCTTTGATTTGAACAATCGCATTCTTAATTAAAGATTCTTATTTTACTTACAAATATGGCTATATCTTGAAAGTGAAATACCGAATGCTTCGTTCAAATAAAGTCTTTTTTAAATCAAAAATACAAATTCTTAATTAAGGAAATATTCATTTTTAGAACCAATATAGCGATATTTGTTTTAAATATTTTTTTTTCTTAATTCATGACTTAAATATTTTTAACTAAGTTAAACATATTTTTAAATCAAGAACAAGATTCTTGTTTTAAACGCGCAAGGTTTTTTAAATCTAATCTCTTTAAATTGTTCTAAAAATCATGTTTTCTTGGATTCAGAACTAACGTTATTCTGACTCAAGAAATCGATTCTTGGTATAACACGTATGGCTTTTTGAATCAAGTATTTATTTTCATGTTAAGCTTGATCCAAAATTAAGGATTTCTTGGATTCAAAACTAACCATATTCTTATTTAAACACTTTAACGATTTCTTCAAAGAAGAACGCAATTTATACTTTGATCCAAGAATATATTCCTGAGAATATTGTGTTCTGTTTTCAAGAATATATTGTTTTCAATATATATGAATCACAAAAATTCTTGAATCAAAACACACTGCGTTGGCTCAAGTATTCCTTTTTTTCTGTGTACTTCAAGTTAAGTCGTGATTTAAGATATCTCGGGTGTTTGACAATATTAAAGGATATTTGTTAAAGTTTCCGGCTTATAAACTGAGATGTTCAATAAACCCATTCAAATTTCAATAAAAAATTGACATCATTTTTCTTATAAATATGATTACAATCTCTATCGCGTGAAACGCGAATATTTATATTAAAGAAATTAAAACTAGAAACTTCTGACACTGAAACATAAAATTACAAGTGGAAGTAGGTACGTACCATGCTCATTGAAAACTACTTGGACTTAACTCACATTTTCATACTCTTACTTTCAAAAGTAGGTTACCTACCTAGGTATAAAGTGCTACAGGCTTTTCAGTGTTAGAATATTTTATTTTTCTAAATAATAACTACAGAAACCTTCCCTTAGCATCGACATACCTTGACAACTTTTATAACAGTTATCTATCAGATTACAATTACTTCTGTAAATCTTGAAATAGATATATTTGAATCATGAAATATCTGAAATACCTACTTGCATACATAATTACATACCTATTCACCACCTATCTCTCTATAAGAATAATGTATTCTGATCTCTGTATATTGTTATTGCACTCAGATTTCATTTGTTATCTAGTATTCCATGATTTGAAAATTCACGTTCAAAGCATTTTAATTTTATACAAGTAAAATAATGTACTGAACTCGGTTCATGGAAATGTACATAAATATAGGTTATCGAAAGACGAAGGGAACGTGACCCCTTTCGTCTCATATCAGAAATTATAAATATTTTAGTAATTACATACGGGATAACTCACGTGGATAATAGGTTCAGTCACATTCGGTATTGGCCCGCGTTGACGTCTCGCTTAGCTTTAGTATTATTATATGTTTAGCACTAGTGTTAAAGTGAAGAAAAATCAGTGAAATCGTGTTAGTTTTCATAATAAAATTAGTGTGTCTTATCTCGTCGGCTTTCTTACGATCTGCACCTTTTCCAGGTGCCGAGGATTTGATTCAGTGCGTGCCTAGGCCCGGCCTCCACTCATCCAGGGCGATCAGGCCGCGTCAGGTTGATCTTCTGCCTACACAGGAGAAGCCCAGCGGACCCACCAGCGGCGCTGGCAGCGGCAGCTGGCGGTTCCCGCACTATCGACCTCTCTTTTTCGGCTTCACTGTCCATGTCTTGCGTGACAAGGTCTTTTGATTTACGGCTCCCCTTTAAATCTGGCGGACAAGAAAAGTTACATTTTTAATTTACGTCGTCAATTCAGTGTTATTAAGCTTAGTATCGGATTTTACTTAAAATGACCGCGATATCACCGTCACTGCCTCTTTTTTACTCCTACGCAGTCCGATAGTGACAAAATTTCAGCATTTGACAGCGTCAATTATCTAAGCTGAGGTAGTTCTTATTCTGTTCAAACTAAAATCTACATTTATGTAATACCTAAAAACCATTCTAACATTTGTATATTTGCAGCAGCAATAACAAATAAACAATTCTTAATATGCTCAAGCTTTATCATCCAACAATTATATCTAAGTATTGTGTAAGTAGATCGTAAAAGCTTTTTTAATCGACTTCAACAAAGTCCACCCTGACAAGCCACCGTCAGTCATCTTACATCTATGTATTTTTTTTTATAATATTATCTATGTAACCCACCCAGTAATAATTTATAATAGACTTGTTACAAATTGTAAAGGAGTAAAAAAAATAATTGTCCCGAGTTTTTAGTGGCTCAATACCCTTATTGGCGAACGCAGCAGTTGAATTTTTTAATCGTAAAACTTGTTTAAATATTATAAAGACCCGGGTTTCGAGCATATCAGATGCTCATCATCAGGGCGAGTGCGCAGCTGCGTCTGCGAGCTCCCGGCGGGCACCCTGCCCGCTCGCAGACGCAGCTGCGCACTCGTATTCGATCCTCCACGTGAGTGTTTTTGCCGGTTTTAATTTATAATATTTAAATATGTGTGAAACTCACGAGAATTTCAATTCAAAAGTAAAACTTGTATTTTTTTGTATGACTTACATACTGATCTACTGCGGCATCGTAACAGCAAACAAACCAGGATTGTACAAACATTGTTATTAACTACTGAAACTACTGAACAATCAATGATTGGATGCCATATTGATCACGTTTTGCCGCTATAGGGTTGCTATAGGGTAATCAAACAGCTGCCGGGGCGTGAAACGTGACACTTGGCTGACCTATAACCACCCCTCAGCTGTTATTGTGCAACCAGGAGGATAATGCTATATTATAAGATAAAGGACAGGTCACTTCATGGTAGAGCATTTCGCAAGTTGCTTGATAAGCTATCAGCTTCAAATAAATAAAATGGCACCAAGAAGATACATGACGATGTGTTCCGGCAGCTCGAGAGCGTAGCATATCATTGTCACACATTGCTTTGGCCACAGAAACGAGGAAGAAACGTGCAATGTCACGGCGAAAATTAAAACTAATATAAGATAAAACTATACATCATTCGTATACTAGCTGGCATTTTACATATAACAGTATCAATTCTGTAAATAATATTATTCTTTTTCTGGTCAAATGGGATTTATGTTTTAATTTTGGACAAAACTAGTGTTAATTTTTTTTTAGATGTTTGATAGCGTTTTTTTACCGATAGTATTCTGTCACCTGTGCCGATAGTGTAGGTATGTATTATTTTGCAATATAATAAATTAAAATGTCCTATGGGATTATTTTGTAGAACAACATTTTTTAATGTCGATATAAATTACGCGAGCCCTAGCCGGACTAAATAATAATTATGGACAAAACTCGCGACAGTTTTTAGCTCAAATTTCTAATATATTAAACAAGGTACGAAAGGATACATTTGAGCTATGACGGTACTCAACACGACAGCTCAATTGGCAGAGCGTGTCCCGGCTCAAGGGACGGTCGCGGATTCGAGTCCCGCTCGTGGTTCTAATTTATCCTCTTGTTGTAATTTTGTAAAATTTTGTAATAACAAACATTGAAAAAATACGTAACATCGTATAGCTTAGTGATCTCTTTTTTTTACCTCATAAGCTCGGAAAGGTAATGTTTATCTGCGTAGAAAAGTTTTTTTTGAAACTCGAACCTCTAGAAGAGAGCGAGTCTAGAAAAATTAATTTACTTTAATTCGTTAATTTACTTTAATTCGTTTCAGAATGTGCTAATAAAGTTCCGGGTTGTAAACCAACACATAAATTAACTGGATGACAAAAGTATCTATCGGTTAGCATGCAGCGCGTTGCGCGTTCATCTCTGAAACAAAATCTTTCAAATAAATTATTTGAAGTCTAGCTAGCAACGCCGCGCGCCGTTTTGTTATATTTCAATTTTTGTACACATACATACCCCAAAACAAAGTAATTCAAAATCCCACACAAATATCCACACACTTTCTATGATCATCAAATAACTCTCTTACCTGCCACTTACTCTGACCTATAAATTATTAGTATAGCTTTAACCGATGGATAGGCTTAATCGATGACTGTGAAACGCAAAGATAGTGTTTATTCAACAAATAAGTTCTAGATAGTGTAACTAGAACTTAACTTGTACTATCTGAAACAGGCCCTTAAATTAATAAATTTACTTGTAATGTATGTACCTGTTCTTTTATTATAATTTAACGCAAATTTACTACATTATATAAACAGTTTTTATTGCATCCATGAAGCAATAAGACCGTCCATTAGAATTTGTTTGTTATATATTATTATTTTTTTCGGGGTAACCATTTTTCTACCCATATCCCACCCATGTGACATCGGTAGAATATGCTATAACCCCATGCTTGGCAGGCGACTTGGAATGCACCACTGCCCATCTTGTAATATTTTTGGCTACTATATGGGGGGGGGGACTTCCCCGGCACCCCACGGGGTCAGTAAGTTTCGTTTACCCAGTGTAATTACTCTTGCTACACCCTCATTCCTTAAACACAAACAGACGAACTGCATTGCGCCCGTCACCTTGATACATAGAGTTGTCTCATGTGCCTGTAATTTACTGGCTCTCAAGGACTGCTGACGGAACACAGTGTAAGGTGCTTGGCGACCGATTTTCTACTTGATAGTGATAACTAGCCAGGCGAGCATTATTTTTTGTATAGCTCCTAGGCGAGCCTTTAACCACTATCTCACCTGATGGTTACTGATGATGAGGTCGAATATGTTGATCAGGCTAGCCTAGAATTACTGGCTTTCAAGGACAGCTACCGGAACACACCGTTAGGTGCTTGGCTACAGATTTTACTACTTGATGGTGGTAGCTAGCCGAGGAGGCATTCGCAAAATGCCCTACCACCTTGCTGTAACGACTGCCATTGTAAGACAACAACCGGGACCGACGACCAAAGCGCTCAGTAGTAATGTCACTAGCGGTCACCCATCCAACTGCTGACCGCGGCTGACGTTGCTTAACTTAGCTGATCGATTAAGATCGACTAAGCAAACTTCGCTACGAGCGCTTCAAAGCTTTGCATTCGCAAAATACCCTTACACCATATCATAAAACATATAATAATACCATATACCGTGAAGCTCCAGCCGGCTGGCGGTGGAGATCGAACCATGGACCGGCGGCACCGCAGTCTATAGCTATTACCGCTCGGCCATCATTGCTTCATAATCTGTATAGTTACCGACTGGTAAGGAGCTGCTAGTTTGGGGACTAAAAAACCTGTATTAAGTTAATACAGGTTTTTTACTATTAAAATATTAATGTCACCGTTTTATTGTACTAACCGTTAGTTTATAATAAATCTAGTTAGATTATAAACTGTCGATAGATTGTGAATGGAAACTAAAATTTACAATCTAACGTTTAAATTTTCGTTACATTATAAACTGACCATGTCCAGCCGTCAAATTGTAATTATGTGGATTAATAACAATTTACCATAGATCTACGAAAGTATTACAGTGGCCATAAACAAAATACGTAGGTTGGCTTATGTTTAACTTCCCACCAGATATAGTAGAGTAACATATAACAGACAAAAATAGTAAATTAAAATATTTAACCAAAATTACTCAAAATAAAACATAGTTAACCCAAAAGTAGTAAATGATCACCAAAAGTAGTATATGAAATTAAATTTATGTGGCGCATCGCCGGCTGCTGCCGCGGCACGCTCGCTTCGCTCGCTCGGCTCGCGCGTTGTTGTAGTCACAAGTAACCTAACGCTCCTCCTCGCTTCGCTCGTCGTCGCACCTAAATATGACTTTGCCCTAGACTAAATGATATTTAACCCCTCGCTAAAATATAGTGATCATTTACTACATTTGGTGTCCGATTAAATTTTTTGGTAAAAGAACTAAGGGTATCTAAGCATTTTATGGTGGTCATTATTTTAAATCCCTTAGTTTTTTTTATGCACAAACTCGAAATGAATATGTTTTTTTTTGTCTGACTATTCTTTTTGTTCTTAACTCTATGAAATGAACTCATGGCAACTATAACGGCGACCAATCAGAGGACGGTTCACAATTTCGCGGGCAATTATAGATCGTTAGATTATAAACTGCCAGCTAGACATCGTCAGTTTATAATCTGACGAAAATGTAAGCGTTAGATTGTAAATTGTAATGTTCGTTCACAATCTATCGACAGTTTATAATGTCACTAGATTTTTTATAAACTAACGTATCGTACAATTATCCGGTGACATTAATACTATTAACATGTTTTTAGCCAGCGAGTTATGTGCTCTGCAGTCCGTTATTGTTCTTCTTTCTATGTTCTTCGTCGCTGTATTTTTCTGCTCACAAATAAGTTTCTTTAGTCTCAGTCTACTCAGTCACTCAGTCTACTAAACATGCTAGAGTGATTTGATCACGCAAACTTGTTCAACTTATAATTACTGCTACAGTTTTATATGTGAGAACAAAGCTTCCAACAACTTTAAACAATCAGACTGTCTGGATGCTATCAGCGCGACTGTTCATTCAGAATAGGGATGGGATTATGTATAACGAGAAGAATAATTTCTCGTACCTATCGATAGTTTTTTAACGTTACTCTTACATCCATGACGTCCACCCACCGTTGAAAAATTCCACGCTTGTAAGGTGTCTTGGGGATTTCAATGTAAGATTCTTCAAAAGGTACCACTGCCATCTTTCTGGTAGGTACTGGTGCCTTCGTCGCCTCTTACGACTTTCACAAGAAGGTAAAGGAATGACTTTAAGAATAAAAAGGTTTCTACCACGACACACCACAAGGGTGCTGTTAAGGATTAGTTAATTTATAAAAAACATATATTTTGCATTTTTATAAGAAAACCTGACAGTAAGTGCACACACCATCGTTATCATCCGTTGCACGTCCACGGTTGAACAAAAGATTCTGAGAAGGTTAGGGCTGGCATCAGATAGGTTGCCAGTCGTCAAACCAAAGCGAAAACTTTTAATAATTATGACACTTTGCTGTTGACAATACTCAATGACAACTGTGAGTTGTTAGCGACAATATTTTTATTATGTTGTACCAATTAGACATTGTACCAACTAAACATTAACACACTACACAAGAAAATGACTAGTATGTCATTATACCAACATTTCACCTAATATAAGGTGACGTATTATTTAAAGTTTATTGGTCACTTAAAATTTGTTTGCGGTTTGGTGCCGCTTTGCCACATAGTTTTTAAAAGTTTTACTAAATTATGCCAATGATAAAGTAAGATGGCGTTAGCAAAATTATCCGGTAATCGGTAATTTTCGTAGGCAATATAATATGATATAAGTTTCTGTGCGTTATTGAGTTGAATAGATATTAGTTTTATTATTAGCCTAGAATATAACTTTCAAGATACACTCTTCTGAACATTCAATGAAACAAAATAGTAATGCAGTGATATTGTTTAAAATTATTTTTTAGCTCAATCCAAGCAAATTGTGCGCAGGGGTAAGTACTCGTATTTGTCACATTATATCGACTGTTTAACATTTGAGATTCTTTGTCTGATGTTATCGATAAACTTTACCCCATCTCTAGCAAAGAGCAAGGTCATAGCACCGATACAGAACGCTAAACTCCTTCGTGCCCGAACTTAGATTGAGACACCGGATTTACTTATCAAAGTGCAATCCATCAACTCTCGATTCGACTCCCGAGAGTGTAGGGAGATGTCGGATTAAATTGTCTTACAAGAAACGGTTGAAAGCGGTATATCTTCCGTCACGCATTACATGTGTTGTGTACTTATCTCTTATACAGTATGAAATTGGCAGCAGTGTATAAACACTACATTTATGCAGATGTATCATGTTATAGAAGATGACCATATTGCTGTCTAAGGAACTCAGTGTTTTTTTTATGCCTGATAGGATAGCCTTTGACCACTATCTCACCTGATGGTAAGTGATGATGGGGTCGAAAACGTTGCTCAGGCTAACCTAGAATTACTGGCTCTCAAGGACAGCTGCCGGAACATACTGTTAGGTACTTGGCGACTGATTTTCTACTTGAGGTAGCTAACCAGGCGGGCATTCGCAAAATACCCTACCACCATGCCATAGGTCACTACTGTCACTAGCGGTCACCCATCCAACTCAGGACCGCGGCGGACGTTGCTTAACTTTGCTGATCGGTTAAGAACAGCTATAAGCAAACTTCGCTACGAGCGCTTCAGATGTTTTCGAAGTCAAAGTCGTAATCAATATAAAATATACGCGTCTACAACGCTTTTATGTTGGTCAACTACAAATTTTAATATATAAGTAAGTAGTTTCATTTTAGGTACCTAATCCTACAAATAAAATCTACCGCTACGTTCAGCAAAACATTCATCGCTAGTCGAACGGGCCAGAATTCGGGGCATGCTTTTTAAACTACAATTACATAGATAATAGTTCCAGAAAAAAAATACTTTTAATATTCTCGATTGTATTTTTTTTATATAAATTAAACTGAACAAAAAAAACACTACTACATTATTTGAGCTGCTTTTTTGTACACTGGCATAAAATTCGCGTTCTTGACTTTATTTTTTATTTCGCATTCTTTTCATAACGACAAGTTTTTATTACTGTTTATAAATATTGCTGTCACAGATAATAAAAATGTAGGTAGCTTTAATTTCTGTCACCCAGTGATTCTAAAGTTGATAGACGACCACACAAAATTATTTATTACGAGTAGATATATAATCCGGCGTAGATGAACGGGACTTCATCCATATTAGGGCCACTGGTGGAGAGTCGGGGTACTCTCCACTGGCTTGCACGGTCTCACCCGTCTTCGGGGCAACCTTGTATAGCAAGGTACCCCTCCACTACACTACATGCGTAGAGGCCTGGCCTGGGTCGATGGATAATAGCTTCTGTTCTGATCTAGAGAGTTGCCAGGAAGATTTTTGCGATTGTGACGGAACAAGTACGAATCCCACCTGATGTTATTGCGGTAACGTCTGCCTAAAACAGTTTTATTTCGTCACAAGTGACGAAATGGACTGCGGGCGTCAACCAAGCCATCACTTACTAATTACCAACGGTGGGTATTGTGATCAAAGGCAGAGTCAAAGGCTTATAACAACAAATATAATTAATTTTAAAGCAAATAAAGTGCAACTGCATTAACGGGGCGGTAAGGATACGGTGGAAATGTTCAATGTGATACAAAATAGACGATCATGAATTACAGCGAGCAATTTAGACAATTATGTGAAAATAAAATTATCAATAAATAGTTTTAGAACCACAGAAAGGTAGGTACCAATTCTGTGTAGGTAGTACAATGACCCCAAGCTTTGCTCCTTTATTACCCGATAGAGTGATGTGCCATCTCTATTGAAGAGCAGTCGGCTTGAATTCTCGAATGCTTGAATGCTCGGTTGCTCGATTTGATAAGTTTTATTACCTAACCACAAAGGGGAAAGTTCAAAATACGTAGGTAATGAAAAGCCATTGTCGTGATAACAATGGATTTGAAATAGCTCGGAATTGGTCAAGTTCAAAGTTGTTTTTGACTGAAATGGTGAAGTTTGGAAATTGATATATTATATACCATAATTTATTTATTTATTTACTTAATTAACACGGATAAACCAATTACGCTAATTAGATAATTACAATAACACATTATTAATATACAAAGGTCAAATCATAATATTATGTCACAAAGCAACTACAAAATACATGTTACAATTAAATTTAACTCTACAGTACCGTCATCGTCAAATATATTAGAAATAATACTAGTAATAATGGTCAAAAGTAACATAATTCAAATTAATTCAAAGAGAGTAATGAATAACAAATTAAAATGTATCATGAGTTCGTCTCACTATAAGCTAGCTAGACATTCCGACAGAATCTTCTTCCATTCATAAGAGTTATTATTTTGTTTATAGTATTTCTAACGTCACCACAGATTATGTAATAGTTAGTACGCACTCACGTCATTTATGAGGGGTCGGTAGTGCATTCAAAGTACGTACCTACTGATATACTGATCATACTCATTGTTTTATGGCTCCGAAGGACGTCTACTTACTGTAATAAATACTAATAATCAGTTACAATCGGATATATTCAAGCTTCAAAATATTAAGACATTTTTTTTCAGGCAACAGGCATGCCAGTCAGAGTAGTTAAAAAATACATATTCCAAACCTTGATATTTATTTTTTTACTATTATTACCTCAAAGTCAATTTTTTTTTTTTTTTTTTTTTTTTTTTATGCCTTATAGGTTTGCCTTTACCCACTATCTCACCTGATGGTAACTGATGATGTGGTCGAAGATGTTGTTCAGGCTAACCTAGAAGTACTGGCTCTCAAGGACAGCTGCCGGAACATACCGTTAGGTGCTTGACGACAGATTTTCTACTTGAGTAGCTAGCCAGGCGGGCATTCGCAAAATGCCCTACCACCATGCTATAACGACTGCCATCCTAAGACGACAACCGGGACCGACGGCTTAACGTGCCCTCCGAAGCACGGAAGCGCTCAGTAGTAATGTCACTAGCGGTCACCCATCCAACTCATGACCGCGGGCGACGTTGCTTAACTTTGCTGATCGGTTGAGAACAGCTAAGTAAACTTCGCTACGAGCGCTTCAAGATTTATTCAATTTAGGCGTCTACGACGTTCCTATTCCTAGTCCTGCTTGGGAGGGCACGTTATGCCGTCGGTCCCGGTTGACGTCTTAGGATGGCAGTCGTTATAGCATGGTGGTAGGGCGTTTTGCGAATGCCCGCCTGGCTAGCTACCACCCTCAAGTAGAAAATCTGTCGCCAAGCACCTAACGGTGTGTTCCGGCAGCTGTCCTTGAGAGCCAGTACTTCTAGGTTAGCCTGAACAACATCTTCGACCACGTCATCACTTACCATCAGGTGAGATGTGGTCAAAGGCTAACCTATCAAGCATAAAAAAAAATTATACATTTTGTTTGCACCGTCCCCAAAATGCTAGAAGTATCCCATCAGATTATAACAGAGAGTAGGTTAGTACCTTGTAAATAAGTCGAATTAACCATGCTAGGCACGAATTAATAAAACAGCAATTGCTATAGCGTCGTCTCGCCAATAATAGAGAGGGCTAACTGTAAACTGCCTAATTAGAACCAGTTAGGTAAGCAGTCCAATGACGAGCTATAGATATATAGCTTCTTAAGCTTCTTAACTGTACTGAATCAGGTACA
Organism: Plagodis pulveraria; assembly: GCA_963890685.1. Taxonomy (NCBI): domain Eukaryota; kingdom Metazoa; phylum Arthropoda; class Insecta; order Lepidoptera; family Geometridae; genus Plagodis; species Plagodis pulveraria. Next base: position 33,659,974 of record OY982956.1, on the reverse strand, counting down.
CATTTTATCTTCCACTGCCACACAGCCTCCCCTATTAAACTGCTTGGCAGGCGTTTAGGGTATCGCAGAATAAGATGTCAGTTCTTCAGAAGGCGCTGCTACCCACTTGGTAGTTTTCCCTTAGTCACCCCTTACCTCTTCCAAAGAAAGATATGAGGGCTGCAACTCTAGCCATGCACCACACGGGTAACCTAATAGTGTGGTGTCATTTGTGTGTGATTGTGGCTCGAGAAAGCCTGCTTTAACACTTTGGAATGCTTCGGTCCTAGCTATCAAAATACATAACAGTATATTGTAGGGTATGCTTAATTGTATCAAAACATAAAAAAATACAAGTACATACCTATTACAATTAACACGATAGAAATTGCACAAAAAGAAGTTTCCGGGCTCAGTTTTCCATTGCCTGACGTCGGGTTGAGGGTTGATATTTTTTTCACAGAAAGGTTACATTATTATAAGCACACACGCAAAGATTCAAAATCAGAAAATGCATAGTTTTTGAGAAAAAAAATATTGAAAATTAATTATTTTGCAATATTAATGCGAGCGTGCCGCGGCAGCGGCCGGCGAAGCGCTTAAAAATCTGTTACACATCCAACAAAACAATAAATTTGATCAGTGAAGTGTTACAAAAAGTGAGGTGATGATTTTACAAATATATGCATAACTCGAAAACTATGCATTACCTTGTAATAAAAGTGGTGGGAAAGGGAAGGGATGACCCTCCCCTTCCACTGCCCTCCTTAATGGCAATATATTTTAAAATTATTATTTAAATTTTAATCCAGAAAATGAGGAAAATTTAAAATAAGTAAAAAAGGGGGGGATGCGTGACTTTTCCTTTGAAGAGGGGGGAGTGGTACCCCTCCCCCCCTCTCCCCACCCCCTCTACCCCCTGGATTCGACGGACGTCAATGGAAAGTCGTACCAGTTTCCGTACTCCTAGAGGAAATGTATTTATAAAAAAGAACATAATAGTGGTATTTTATGATAGGCTAGCCTTTGACCCCTATTTACTAAGTGATGATTTGGTTCTAGATATTGTTCAGCCTAATAAAGAATTAATGGCTCTCAAGAACAACTGCTGGAACAAACTCTTAGGTGCTTACACATTTCCTACGGCAGGGCTACCAGCCAGGCGGGCATTCACAAAATGGCCTCACCACAATGCTATAACGAGTGCTATCCTAAGACAACAGCCCGGACCGATGTGTTCTCCTTAGCACCATAGTAACGCAACGGATCGGTACAGAACGACTAGGCAAGTTGGGCAGATCGTTATCATTTACAGCGCAGCACTCATGACAGCATGAGCGCTGTAAATTATATTCATAGTTGTGATTGAAAATATTTTATTTACTTACTTGTAGTTTTTAAAAGTTTACTAGTGTATCTCAACTAGCTCCTAGTTTCGCTTAGCTTGTCAGTGGAGTTCCTCCTCAAAAAAAAGGTAAGTAATACAAATATATATTTTGCTGTCTTGAATACGTGTATTACTTAGTAATTAGTTGAGAAATATAATTAAACCCATTGTTATTGGTCTAATTGTAGTAGTCGGGGTACCATTGACGGTTTGACGTCCGAACGAGACCTAAAAACGGACCGGTGACACCCGGAGAGGGGTTTTAACGGACCTACTGGATATACTAATATTAGTAATTTGGTAATGTTCTTATCTATTCTATATGTACTATAAATGATCTTTATTTATAAACTTATAAAGTACTATTGTTATAATATTAAGAGTACATATTTTAATAATAACAAATATTTTTAAAATGTTTTAAGTAAACATAAAATTAATATTTTAATGAAACACTAAAAAAATATATCTAGTGACAATTCCGCCTAATTGCGTGAGTGAAGAAAACCAATATAATCAAAATGTCAGTACATACCTATGTTAAAAAAAAAAATTAATTGAAATTTCTTTGCAAAAAAAAAACAACTTGTCGAATTGTTCGTAGGTATTTATGTAAATTTAATTAATTGCACACTTGTGCCTACTTTGCGTAGTTGTTGTAAGTAAATCCCACAGTTTTTTCCTTGTGATAGAAAAATTCACGCACACTAAGCCTGTTTCACGGTAGATAGATAGTTGTCTCTCTCTCTCTTTTTACCTTAACAAATACATTAACACTTGATCACCATTAATAATTAGTGTCAATGTTGGTTACAGAGAGGATTATAGATAACCAAATTGAAAGTGTGTAGGTATTTCGTTTGATAATATATATCACATACGCGTGCATTGATGCATGTATTTTAGTATTCATTTACGTAGATGCCTAAGTACTCGGTACTAAAATGTACCGGAGGAAATATCAATTTATATGGTATAATTGCATTAACAAGCTATTAAATTTTGGCTCCACGACGACGCGTCGCCATAAATTGTAGTGCAATGTCTTTAGCGCAGCTCGTAAATGTTCGAGTATGTTTCGGGCACAGTAGAAGAACAGTTAACATAAATAAACAATAAAAAAAGATCATTTATTGCCGCTAAAATAACAAAAATTTTACACTAATCATTTACTTAATATTATGAACGAATAATAAAAATACTAATATTAATTTAGTAATTATATCTTAGAGCAATAGGGATATACTCAGCATGTGTTATGTTCACACTATGATGTGATCATAACGCTGCTTTTCAGTGTACCTACCCCTGAGGTCGGGCTAAGGTCTTAACCGAATTACTAAATAACATTAATTACCTACTTTATATTAGTTAATATTGTTTTTTTCGTACAATCAAACAGTTGGCTTCGTCAAATCTCTAATTTCTATACTAGATGTGATAGAATCGAAAGGCTTACAAATAAAAATAATTATGAAAAGGAAAAAAAATATTTTACTGCCTGGAAAATTAGAAAGAAAATTCACGATATCGACGTTACTTATTTTCTTGATATTTCCTCAAAACGTGAGCTGATATAACTAGATTTTGACAAGAAAAACAACCCAGACAACAGAAGTAAATGACAGGGGCGTGTCTATAGCAGGCCTAGATTTCATAAAAAAAAAACTATTGCTCTATTTAGGTATACCCAGGAAGAAAATAACGGAACACATTTGTATGCAGAATTGCACGTACTTTTTCGGCTTCGAAAATTTAGGTACCTATATCATATTCGAGAATTACCTGGTCTACATAATATGTTCTATGTAATTGTGACAAAGAGACTAGTTGTTGAATTTAAGAAATTATTGGAAATATATTTATCTTTTAAATAATACGTGCATAAAAAACAGACCATACTGGTTTTTTTTATACCTAATTGCTTCAATCAAATATACTATGTTTCATTGCTGCCTGATTGGTTAGCCTTGGACCACTATCTCACCTGATGGTAAGTGATGATGTGGTCGAAGATGTTGTTCAGGTTAACCTAGAATACTGGCTCTCAAGGACAACTGCCGGAACACACCGTTAGGTGCTTGGCGACAGGCTTGGCTTGTCTACTTGAGGGTAGTAGCTAGCCAGGCGGACATTCACAAAATGCCCTACCGCCATGCTATAATGACTGCCATCCTAAGACGACAACCGGGACCAACGGCTTAACGTGGCCTCCGAAGCACGTGCACGCTCGGTAGTATTGTCACCAGCGCAGCGGTCACTTGCGGCGGACGTTGCTTAACTTTGCTGATCAGTTCAGTAGCATTAGTTTGCAGAGCGGCTATAAGCAAACTTCGCTACGAGCGCTTCTAAACTGTTTCGTACATAGGTATTAACCTATTATAATTTCGCTATAGAATTTCACATTATTGGTGGAACCATATTGAAGACGAAGTGGTTTTTGAAATTTGTCAATCTCAGGGCGTAGGACGGACGAATAAATATAGGTACTTATTATTTATTCGTAGAGGACGGAGATAGAGTTACAAATGCGAGTAAGCCAAACAGAACTACGCAATATTTAAAAATCGTTAGTAAATTTTAATCAATTAGTTCAAAAGATTTTTACTATTCCGTAGTAAAACTCTATAATAACTATAAATACAATTTGTATTTGTATTTATAGTAATTAGATTATAATAATAAGTATAAGCATTGCAATTGAACGGGGCAATGCTGCCAGCATGCTGGGCACGCTGCCAACTGGTAGTGGGATGGAGCATTGTGACTGCCTGTGAGTCTGTAATGGCTTATAGGTTGTCTAAATGCTTTTATTGTAGTAGCTGTAGTGCTGTATATAATTCGTAGTATTTTGTTAATTTGTATTAATATTGATATTATAGTTTGTAGTGTGTATTTTATAAAGGTTACCAAAAAACCCAAGGAAACCAAAAATAAAACTCGATTAAATTTTTTGGTAAAAGAACTAAGGGTATCTAAGCATTTTATGGTGGTCATTATTTTAAATCCCTTAGTTTTTTTTATGCACAAACTCGAAATGAATATGTTTTTTTTTGTCTGACTATTCTTTTTGTTCTTAACTCTATGAAATGAACTCATGGCAACTATAACGGCGACCAATCAGAGGACGGTTCACAATTTCGCGGGCAATTATAGATCGTTAGATTATAAACTGCCAGCTAGACATCGTCAGTTTATAATCTGACGAAAATGTAAGCGTTAGATTGTAAATTGTAATGTTCGTTCACAATCTATCGACAGTTTATAATGTCACTAGATTTTTTATAAACTAACGTATCGTACAATTATCCGGTGACATTAATACTATTAACATGTTTTTAGCCAGCGAGTTATGTGCTCTGCAGTCCGTTATTGTTCTTCTTTCTATGTTCTTCGTCGCTGTATTTTTCTGCTCACAAATAAGTTTCTTTAGTCTCAGTCTACTCAGTCACTCAGTCTACTAAACATGCTAGAGTGATTTGATCACGCAAACTTGTTCAACTTATAATTACTGCTACAGTTTTATATGTGAGAACAAAGCTTCCAACAACTTTAAACAATCAGACTGTCTGGATGCTATCAGCGCGACTGTTCATTCAGAATAGGGATGGGATTATGTATAACGAGAAGAATAATTTCTCGTACCTATCGATAGTTTTTTAACGTTACTCTTACATCCATGACGTCCACCCACCGTTGAAAAATTCCACGCTTGTAAGGTGTCTTGGGGATTTCAATGTAAGATTCTTCAAAAGGTACCACTGCCATCTTTCTGGTAGGTACTGGTGCCTTCGTCGCCTCTTACGACTTCCACAAGAAGGTAAAGGAATGACTTTAAGAATAAAAAGGTTTCTACCACGACACACCACAAGGGTGCTGTTAAGGATTAGTTAATTTATAAAAAACATATATTTTGCATTTTTATAAGAAAACCTGACAGTAAGTGCACACACCATCGTTATCATCCGTTGCACGTCCACGGTTGAACAAAAGATTCTGAGAAGGTTAGGGCTGGCATCAGATAGGTTGCCAGTCGTCAAACCAAAGCGAAAACTTTTAATAATTATGACACTTTGCTGTTGACAATACTCAATGACAACTGTGAGTTGTTAGCGACAATATTTTTATTATGTTGTACCAATTAGACATTGTACCAACTAAACATTAACACACTACACAAGAAAATGACTAGTATGTCATTATACCAACATTTCACCTAATATAAGGTGACGTATTATTTAAAGTTTATTGGTCACTTAAAATTTGTTTGCGGTTTGGTGCCGCTTTGCCACATAGTTTTTAAAAGTTTTACTAAATTATGCCAATGATAAAGTAAGATGGCGTTAGCAAAATTATCCGGTAATCGGTAATTTTCGTAGGCAATATAATATGATATAAGTTTCTGTGCGTTATTGAGTTGAATAGATATTAGTTTTATTATTAGCCTAGAATATAACTTTCAAGATACACTCTTCTGAACATTCAATGAAACAAAATAGTAATGCAGTGATATTGTTTAAAATTATTTTTTAGCTCAATCCAAGCAAATTGTGCGCAGGGGTAAGTACTCGTATTTGTCACATTATATCGACTGTTTAACATTTGAGATTCTTTGTCTGATGTTATCGATAAACTTTACCCCATCTCTAGCAAAGAGCAAGGTCATAGCACCGATACAGAACGCTAAACTCCTTCGTGCCCGAACTTAGATTGAGACACCGGATTTACTTATCAAAGTGCAATCCATCAACTCTCGATTCGACTCCCGAGAGTGTAGGGAGATGTCGGATTAAATTGTCTTACAAGAAACGGTTGAAAGCGGTATATCTTCCGTCACGCATTACATGTGTTGTGTACTTATCTCTTATACAGTATGAAATTGGCAGCAGTGTATAAACACTACATTTATGCAGATGTATCATGTTATAGAAGATGACCATATTGCTGTCTAAGGAACTCAGTGTTTTTTTTATGCCTGATAGGATAGCCTTTGACCACTATCTCACCTGATGGTAAGTGATGATGGGGTCGAAAACGTTGCTCAGGCTAACCTAGAATTACTGGCTCTCAAGGACAGCTGCCGGAACATACTGTTAGGTACTTGGCGACTGATTTTCTACTTGAGGTAGCTAACCAGGCGGGCATTCGCAAAATACCCTACCACCATGCCATAGGTCACTACTGTCACTAGCGGTCACCCATCCAACTCAGGACCGCGGCGGACGTTGCTTAACTTTGCTGATCGGTTAAGAACAGCTATAAGCAAACTTCGCTACGAGCGCTTCAGATGTTTTCGAAGTCAAAGTCGTAATCAATATAAAATATACGCGTCTACAACGCTTTTATGTTGGTCAACTACAAATTTTAATATATAAGTAAGTAGTTTCATTTTAGGTACCTAATCCTACAAATAAAATCTACCGCTACGTTCAGCAAAACATTCATCGCTAGTCGAACGGGCCAGAATTCGGGGCATGCTTTTTAAACTACAATTACATAGATAATAGTTCCAGAAAAAAAATACTTTTAATATTCTCGATTGTATTTTTTTTATATAAATTAAACTGAACAAAAAAAACACTACTACATTATTTGAGCTGCTTTTTTGTACACTGGCATAAAATTCGCGTTCTTGACTTTATTTTTTATTTCGCATTCTTTTCATAACGACAAGTTTTTATTACTGTTTATAAATATTGCTGTCACAGATAATAAAAATGTAGGTAGCTTTAATTTCTGTCACCCAGTGATTCTAAAGTTGATAGACGACCACACAAAATTATTTATTACGAGTAGATATATAATCCGGCGTAGATGAACGGGACTTCATCCATATTAGGGCCACTGGTGGAGAGTCGGGGTACTCTCCACTGGCTTGCACGGTCTCACCCGTCTTCGGGGCAACCTTGTATAGCAAGGTACCCCTCCACTACACTACATGCGTAGAGGCCTGGCCTGGGTCGATGGATAATAGCTTCTGTTCTGATCTAGAGAGTTGCCAGGAAGATTTTTGCGATTGTGACGGAACAAGTACGAATCCCACCTGATGTTATTGCGGTAACGTCTGCCTAAAACAGTTTTATTTCGTCACAAGTGACGAAATGGACTGCGGGCGTCAACCAAGCCATCACTTACTAATTACCAACGGTGGGTATTGTGATCAAAGGCAGAGTCAAAGGCTTATAACAACAAATATAATTAATTTTAAAGCAAATAAAGTGCAACTGCATTAACGGGGCGGTAAGGATACGGTGGAAATGTTCAATGTGATACAAAATAGACGATCATGAATTACAGCGAGCAATTTAGACAATTATGTGAAAATAAAATTATCAATAAATAGTTTTAGAACCACAGAAAGGTAGGTACCAATTCTGTGTAGGTAGTACAATGACCCCAAGCTTTGCTCCTTTATTACCCGATAGAGTGATGTGCCATCTCTATTGAAGAGCAGTCGGCTTGAATTCTCGAATGCTTGAATGCTCGGTTGCTCGACTTGATAAGTTTTATTACCTAACCACAAAGGGGAAAGTTCAAAATACGTAGGTAATGAAAAGCCATTGTCGTGATAACAATGGATTTGAAATAGCTCGGAATTGGTCAAGTTCAAAGTTGTTTTTGACTGAAATGGTGAAGTTTGGAAATTGATATATATTATATACCATAATTTATTTATTTATTTACTTAATTAACACGGATAAACCAATTACGCTAATTAGATAATTACAATAACACATTATTAATATACAAAGGTCAAATCATAATATTATGTCACAAAGCAACTACAAAATACATGTTACAATTAAATTTAACTCTACAGTACCGTCATCGTCAAATATATTAGAAATAATACTAGTAATAATGGTCAAAAGTAACATAATTCAAATTAATTCAAAGAGAGTAATGAATAACAAATTAAAATGTATCATGAGTTCGTCTCACTATAAGCTAGCTAGACATTCCGACAGAATCTTCTTCCATTCATAAGAGTTATTATTTTGTTTATAGTATTTCTAACGTCACCACAGATTATGTAATAGTTAGTACGCACTCACGTCATTTATGAGGGGTCGGTAGTGCATTCAAAGTACGTACCTACTGATATACTGATCATACTCATTGTTTTATGGCCCCGAAGGACGTCTACTTACTGTAATAAATACTAATAATCAGTTACAATCGGATATATTCAAGCTTCAAAATATTAAGACATTTTTTTTCAGGCAACAGGCATGCCAGTCAGAGTAGTTAAAAAATACATATTCCAAACCTTGATATTTATTTTTTTACTATTATTACCTCAAAGTCAATTTTTTTTTTTTTTTAATTTTTTTTTTATGCCTGATAGGTTTGCCTTTAACCACTATCTCACCTGATGGTAACTGATGATGTGGTCGAAGATGTTGTTCAGGCTAACCTAGAAGTACTGGCTCTCAAGGACAGCTGCCGGAACATACCGTTAGGTGCTTGACGACAGATTTTCTACTTGAGTAGCTAGCCAGGCGGGCATTCGCAAAATGCCCTACCACCATGCTATAACGACTGCCATCCTAAGACGACAACCGGGACCGACGGCTTAACGTGCCCTCCGAAGCACGGAAGCGCTCAGTAGTAATGTCACTAGCGGTCACCCATCCAACTCATGACCGCGGGCGACGTTGCTTAACTTTGCTGATCGGTTGAGAACAGCTAAGTAAACTTCGCTACGAGCGCTTCAAGATTTATTCAATTTAGGCGTCTACGACGTTCCTATTCCTAGTCCTGCTTGGGAGGGCACGTTATGCCGTCGGTCCCGGTTGACGTCTTAGGATGGCAGTCGTTATAGCATGGTGGTAGGGCGTTTTGCGAATGCCCGCCTGGCTAGCTACCACCCTCAAGTAGAAAATCTGTCGCCAAGCACCTAACGGTGTGTTCCGGCAGCTGTCCTTGAGAGCCAGTACTTCTAGGTTAGCCTGAACAACATCTTCGACCACGTCATCACTTACCATCAGGTGAGATGTGGTCAAAGGCTAACCTATCAAGCATAAAAAAAAATTATACATTTTGTTTGCACCGTCCCCAAAATGCTAGAAGTATCCCATCAGATTATAACACAGAGTAGGTTAGTACCTTGTAAATAAGTCGAATTAACCATGCTAGGCACGAATTAATAAAACAGCAATTGCTATAGCGTCGTCTCGCCAATAATAGAGAGGGCTAACTGTAAACTGCCTAATTAGAACCAGTTAGGTAAGCAGTCCAATGACGAGCTATAGATATATAGCTTCTTAAGCTTCTTAACTGTACTGAATCAGGTACACATTTTATCTTCCACTGCCACACAGCCTCCCCTATTAAACTGCTTGGCAGGCGTTTAGGGTATCGCAGAATAAGATGTCAGTTCTTCAGAAGGCGCTGCTACCCACTTGGTAGTTTTCCCTTAGTCACCCCTTACCTCTTCCAAAGAAAGATATGAGGGCTGCAACTCTAGCCATGCACCACACGGGTAACCTAATAGTGTGGTGTCATTTGTGTGTGATTGTGGCTCGAGAAAGCCTGCTTTAACACTTTGGAATGCTTCGGTCCTAGCTATCAAAATACATAACAGTATATTGTAGGGTATGCTTAATTGTATCAAAACATAAAAAAATACAAGTACATACCTATTACAATTAACACGATAGAAATTGCACAAAAAGAAGTTTCCGGGCTCAGTTTTCCATTGCCTGACGTCGGGTTGAGGGTTGATATTTTTTTCACAGAAAGGTTACATTATTATAAGCACACACGCAAAGTTTCAAAATCAGAAAATGCATAGTTTTTGAGAAAAAAAATATTGAAAATTAATTATTTTGCAATATTAATGCGAGCGTGCCGCGGCAGCGGCCGGCGAAGCGCTTAAAAATCTGTTACACATCCAACAAAACAATAAATTTGATCAGTGAAGTGTTACAAAAAGTGAGGTGATGATTTTACAAATATATGCATAACTCGAAAACTATGCATTACCTTGTAATAAAAGTGGTGGGAAAGGGAAGGGATGACCCTCCCCTTCCACTGCCCTCCTTAATGGCAATATATTTTAAAATTATTATTTAAATTTTAATCCAGAAAATGAGGAAAATTTAAAATAAGTAAAAAAGGGGGGGATGCGTGACTTTTCCTTTGAAGAGGGGGGAGTGGTACCCCTCCCCCCCTCTCCCCACCCCCTCTACCCCCTGGATTCGACGGACGTCAATGGAAAGTCGTACCAGTTTCCGTACTCCTAGAGGAAATGTATTTATAAAAAAGAACATAATAGTGGTATTTTATGATAGGCTAGCCTTTGACCCCTATTTACTAAGTGATGATTTGGTTCTAGATATTGTTCAGCCTAATAAAGAATTAATGGCTCTCAAGAACAACTGCTGGAACAAACTCTTAGGTGCTTACACATTTCCTACGGCAGGGCTACCAGCCAGGCGGGCATTCACAAAATGGCCTCACCACAATGCTATAACGAGTGCTATCCTAAGACAACAGCCCGGACCGATGTGTTCTCCTTAGCACCATAGTAACGCAACGGATCGGTACAGAACGACTAGGCAAGTTGGGCAGATCGTTATCATTTACAGCGCAGCACTCATGACAGCATGAGCGCTGTAAATTATATTCATAGTTGTGATTGAAAATATTTTATTTACTTACTTGTAGTTTTTAAAAGTTTACTAGTGTATCTCAACTAGCTCCTAGTTTCGCTTAGCTTGTCAGTGGAGTTCCTCCTCAAAAAAAAGGTAAGTAATACAAATATATATTTTGCTGTCTTGAATACGTGTATTACTTAGTAATTAGTTGAGAAATATAATTAAACCCATTGTTATTGGTCTAATTGTAGTAGTCGGGGTACCATTGACGGTTTGACGTCCGAACGAGACCTAAAAACGGACCGGTGACACCCGGAGAGGGGTTTTAACGGACCTACTGGATATACTAATATTAGTAATTTGGTAATGTTCTTATCTATTCTATATGTACTATAAATGATCTTTATTTATAAACTTATAAAGTACTATTGTTATAATATTAAGAGTACATATTTTAATAATAACAAATATTTTTAAAATGTTTTAAGTAAACATAAAATTAATATTTTAATGAAACACTAAAAAAATATATCTAGTGACAATTCCGCCTAATTGCGTGAGTGAAGAAAACCAATATAATCAAAATGTCAGTACATACCTATGTTAAAAAAAAAAATTAATTGAAATTTCTTTGCAAAAAAAAAACAACTTGTCGAATTGTTCGTAGGTATTTATGTAAATTTAATTAATTGCACACTTGTGCCTACTTTGCGTAGTTGTTGTAAGTAAATCCCACAGTTTTTTCCTTGTGATAGAAAAATTCACGCACACTAAGCCTGTTTCACGGTAGATAGATAGTTGTCTCTCTCTCTCTTTTTACCTTAACAAATACATTAACACTTGATCACCATTAATAATTAGTGTCAATGTTGGTTACAGAGAGGATTATAGATAACCAAATTGAAAGTGTGTAGGTATTTCGTTTGATAATATATATCACATACGCGTGCATTGATGCATGTATTTTAGTATTCATTTACGTAGATGCCTAAGTACTCGGTACTAAAATGTACCGGAGGAAATATCAATTTATATGGTATAATTGCATTAACAAGCTATTAAATTTTGGCTCCACGACGACGCGTCGCCATAAATTGTAGTGCAATGTCTTTAGCGCAGCTCGTAAATGTTCGAGTATGTTTCGGGCACAGTAGAAGAACAGTTAAAATAAATAAACAATAAAAAAGATCATTTATTGCCGCTAAAATAACAAAAATTGTACACTAATCATTTACTTAAATATTATGAACGAATAATAAAAATACTAATATTAATTTAGTAATTATATCTTAGAGCAATAGGGATATACTCAGCATGTGTTATGTTCACACTATGATGTGATCATAACGCTGCTTTTCAGTGTACCTACCCCTGTGGTCGGGCTAAGGTCTTAACCGAAATACTAAATAACATTAATTACCTACTTTATATTAGTTAATATTGTTTTTTTCGTACAATCAAACAGTTGGCTTCGTCAAATCTCTAATTTCTATACTAGATGTGATAGAATCGAAAGGCTTACAAATAAAAATAATTATGAAAAGGAAAAAAAATATTTTACTTATAAGTTTCTTAAAAGAGAACGAGGCCTGGGAAATTAGAAAGAAAATTCACGATATCGACGTTACTTATTTTCTTGATATTTCCTCAAAACGTGAGCTGATATAACTAGATTTTGGCAAAAAAAACAACCCAGACAACAGAAGTAAATGACAGGGGCGTGTCTATAGCAGGCCTAGATTTCATACAAAAAAACTATTGCTCTATTTAGGTATACCCAGGAAGAAAATAACGGAACACATTTGTATGCAGAATTGCACGTACTTCTTCGACTTCGAAAATTTAGGTATATCTTATTCGAGAATTACCTGGTCTACATAATATGTTCTATGTAATTGTGACAAAGAGATTAGTTGTTGAATTTAAGAAATTATTGGAAATATATTTATCTTTTAAATAATACGTGCATAAAAAACAGACCATACTGGTTTTTTTTATACCTAATTGCTTCAATCAAATATACTATGTTTCATTGCTGCCTGATTGGTTAGCCTTGGACCACTATCTCACCTGATGGTAAGTGATGATGTGGTCGAAAATGTTGTTCATGTTAACCTAGAATACTGGCTCTCAAGGACAACTGCCGGAACACACCGTTAGGTGCTTGGCGACAGGCTTGGCTTTTCTACTTGAGGGTAGTAGCTAGCCAGGCGGACATTCACAAAATGCCCTACCGCCATGCTATAATGACTGCCATCCTAAGACGACAACCGGGACCAACGGCTTAACGTGGCCTCCGAAGCACGTGCACGCTCGGTAGTATTGTCACCAGCGCAGCGGTCACTTGCGGCGGACGTTGCTTAACTTTGCTGATCAGTTCAGTAGCATTAGTTTGCAGAGCGGCTATAAGCAAACTTCGCTACGAGCGCTTCTAAACTGTTTCGTACATAGGTATTAACCTATTATAATTTCGCTATAGAATTTCACATTATTGGTGGAACCATATTGAAGACGAAGTGGTTTTTGAAATTTGTCAATCTCAGGGCGTAGGACGGACGAATAAATATAGGTACTTATTATTTATTCGTAGAGGACGGAGATAGAGTTACAAATGCGAGTAAGCCAAACAGAACTACGCAATATTTAAAAATCGTGAGTGAATTTAAACAAATTAGTTCAAAAGATGTTTACTATACCGTAGTAAAACTCTATAATAACTATAAATACAATTTGTATTTGTATTTATAGTAATTAGATTATAATAATAAGTATAAGCATTGCAATTGAACGGGGCAATGCTGCCAGCATGCTGGGCACGCTGCCAACTGGTAGTGGGATGGAGCATTGTGACTGCCTGTGAGTCTGTAATGGCTTATAGGTTGTCTAAATGCTTTTATTGTAGTAGCTGTAGTGCTGTATATAATTCGTAGTATTTTGTTAATTTGTATTAATTTTGATATAATAGTTTGTAGTGTGTATTTAATAAAGGTTACCAAAAAAACCAAGGAAACCAAAAATATTATTATACACAAAACTTGATTACGAAATTTTAGAGTGGTGTTCATGATTTTTTCCATCGGGATAATTATAGCATCTTTAGATGATTATTATAATATTTTATTCATATCTGTAAGGTATCACTCATTCTAAAGATATTTTCCTTTTGAAGACTAAATTTACATGGAATCTCTTGCCCATGGAATAGGTACCCAACCTAAGTACCCTTTTGGCATTTTTTTGCATCGTCAACATTGTACAATTTCCCCAACACATGGCACTGACATTTTTATGCGTATAAAACAGTTGCGAAGCATTTTTCTGCAATAAAATGGCATTATAAGTTCCTTGGCACGTGATTTTATTAGAAGTAGACATTTTGTAGTGTTGTTATTTGTAGAAAAACTTAAGTACTGTGTGCTTGCATAAAAATAGGTAGGTTTACCTAAGTGTGTGGTTAAATTAACATAAAAATTATAGTTGATAAGTCAACAATTAATGATTGTCCCTATTACACTATTTATGTAGATCATAGATATAGCTGTCTCCAACAACAAAAGTTATGACAAAGTTTCTACAAAGTTGGAATGTGTATTACTTATTGGAATCACAAAAATTGGCAATTTTATAGTTTCTACCACGTTTATTGGTGAAAAATATTTGTCAAATATTGGTAAGTGGAATTTTTTTACGATGCCTATTTTGTTTGGTGCAGACACAGCTACCATTATGGTCCTATTAGGTATACAGAGTTATTGGAAACTTGCTAACAACGTCTTAGATTTGACTTCTGTTAATTATAATAACAAACATTTTGAGAAGATCATTTTTAACGATTTTTTTAACGATTTTATTTATGTGGTTCTGACGGATGCATAGTTAATTTTACTAAAAACTGGCAAATCATTATCATAGATATGGAACACGCATTCATGCCAATTTTCAGCAAGTTTGATATTAAGTATACTATGGAACTGTTTGTTTGGGAAGCGCTAGAATACACTTAGTAAGGCTCCATTTTGCCCTTTTGGATACGTAATCCTAAAAATAGAACACATTAATAATATCAGGTTATTGACGTTGAGGAATCAAGAATTATAATAGAAGAAATTCGTGATTGCCTTTTCTTCGCGTTAGACTGACTTTGTATTTGACATTTTGAACAAAATTTAATATACTTCCACAGGGATTACCAGCTACGTCAAATATTAACAAGTTAGTAGATACTAAAAAGCTTTTGAAGATAAAGTTGCTAAAAATATTTCCCGAATTCACGCATTTTGGTAGATTTCGAAGCTGGGATGTGATATTATTAAAAGCACTATGAAAAGCAGTGTTTTCTGAATCGATGTTTTAATGAATTAGGTAAGAAGTACTTACTCATTTGTTTACTCCGCAATTTACGTTATAATCGTATACACGAGTATACCTGACTGATGATACCGATAAGATTCGAGATGAAGGTAGGATTTGGATACAATAAGCATAAAACCACAAAGTATGAATAGGATGAAAAGGGGAGATTATTTGTTTAACTCTTGATAGATGATATCGGTTTATTATAAACAAGATGAAGGAAATGGCAAAATACTGTCGAAAATTACGATATTAATTAATTTATTTTAATATTCATTATTTTTTCCCAAAACCAGTTAATGTTTGAGGTTTGGCATGATACTATACAAAATATAATTTAACACAAGGTGCGATACTGATTGAGAGGTTGATAAAATGTTATAAAAGTTTATGCTGATATTTATATTTCATTATTGTAAAGCACTGGTATTAAAACGTAAGCTGTCGTAAACAACTAACTAGTTACTACCACACTCAAGATCCTGAATAACGCTTTCTACACAAGCCAATACAATTGTCGATCGTGATATAGACTCTTCATCATTTCATCATTTCAGCCGCAAGAAGTCCACTGCTGAGTAGGCCTCCCCCATAGATTTCCAAATAGAACGGTTGGCAGCGGCCTGCATCCAGCGTCTTCCTGCGATCCACCTCGTAGGTGGTCTTCCGACGCTGCGCTTGCTTGTTTGTGGCCTCCATTCCAAAACCTTTCGGCCCCATCGACTCTTAGTCAATTGTAATTTTTAATATATTAATATAATGTTTTTTTTACGCTATATTTCCTTATTTTTTATTTTTTAAATAGTTTTACTATTGACGGAAAGACGGTAAGACCTCGATTCCCTCTCATTCAAGCGAGTGAAACAGAACTACGTAATATTGCAATAGCGTGAGCGACATTTTTGTGATAAATTCATATACATTATAAGCTTTTAAACGGATTATGTCCTGCAGGTACTTATTCACGTGGTAGCTACCTAACAGTTAGAAGAAAAATTTGATTTGTTACAATTTACTACAGACACAAAACTTTACTAAACGACATTTTTGGGATGTATTTATGATTTTTTTCTCTCAAGAGAAATAATCCCGAGCTAAAAGAGGGTCTTCCCTCGCCCAATCAAAATATATAATTAGTCATTATATATTATATAACGTGGCTATAGCTGATAATGTTGTGTCGTACGACTCTGACGACATATTATTGAATATCGATCATAACGAAGGATTCAAACTCCCGTATAGTCTGTACTACAGTTCGAATTTAGTTTGTAACTATATAGGAAAATCGTTTGTTATTCGAGTTAGGCACTACTTAATTTGTAAATTATAAGTTGTTACATAATAATTAGGAGTTGATATTAGATGCGGTTGCGATAAGACTTAGGTACTTACTGGAAGAACTTTTTTTATTTTTTTTATTGCTGTTAGGTAAGCCTTAGACCACAATCTTACTTGATGGTAAGTGATGATGTGGTCGAAGGTGCTAACAGGCTTAACCTAGATTTACTGGCTCTCAAGGACAGCTGTCAGAACACACCGTTAGATGCTTGGCGACAGATTTTCTACTTGAGGGTGGTCGCTAGCCAGGCGGGCATTCGCAAAATTCCCTTCCACCATGCGGTGAAGCTCAAGCCCGCGGCGGGATTCGAACCATGGACCTGCTGCGCGGCAGTCCATAGCCAATGCCACTGAGACATCACTGCTGCAAAACCTTACTGTTTTTTTCTCGTAAAATATGGCTTGTTATTAATATTGGCTGCTTGGCTTTTTATAGATGACGAATGCGTAAACAGCTACAGATATTTGCGTCGAATGTGAAAATGTATACTAGACGTTTTCGTTAGTTTTTAATATCTTTTCCGCGAGTTTACTAACAATGGCGTCTGACTACTAATTTAAATGACTTGTATCACTTCACGTAAAATCTTATTTATTAAAGTAAAAAGGATAAGCCCATAGAGCTATATCATTGACCTATATATACTAGACGCGACATCTCAAACGAGGATAGTCGACCAGTGCAGGTAAGCCGGCCGGCATACTCTTCCACACACGCAGCTTGGCACTCGTAGAGATTACACGTGCTCTACGTTCGAAAATGTCAATGATCTATATTGACTTAGGTACTTGTGATATTTTCGGACTTTTTACGTAAATAAGTATGAATAGGTAATATAACCAAATTGTTCATTCAAAACACAGAATAAGGAATGCCACCCTCTGCCTTTAACGAAAATCAACGTAACGTCAAATCATATAATTGGAGGCAGAATGCGTTACGCCGCGCCGCCGGCCGCGGGGTCGACGGCCGTAGCCGTGGTGGGTGATTTAGCACCCAGTACACCACCCCTGGCGGTACAGAGACGCTAAACGTTAAGGAACTTAGTGCAGGAGCTATGGTTTTTTTTTTTTTTCTAATTCTGGCGTTTAACTTTGGCTTTTGGTTTGTGTTGGTGCCACAATGTTATGATGCCAACTTTGTAAGCGGGGGCGGTTATGGGAAATTGAGAAGGTCTTTCTCAATGGTCCAGGTTCCTAAGAATCTGATGCGTGGAGTCAAGAAAGGAAATCATGAGACTCCGGCGGGTGTGGACTGTATTTGGTAAAAGCCTTTCGATAGGGCTGGTTCGCGGTGCGGTGACAGAATAGAGGGTAGACCGGTTGGCAACTTAAGGAGAAGTTACAGGGTTACAGGAAAATAGGACATGCACGCCTACCTTGTCTCCTTTCGCCTGCTTCTCCGTTGCTTGTGAGGATCCGGTATAGGCTTCTACAGCTTCCTGGATCCTTGTCTGGCCAAAAGCGCACGCCGGCAATGTGTTTGCCTGGGCGCGGAGCTTCCTTAGCGAACACTTAACGGAACTCTCATGTTTGTGTTCACTTTTGATACTTATTTTCACTATTACTGCCTATATAAACGTTAAATTGTAAAACTATTCAAGTAACAGTTTCTCTGCCGTACTTTCTGCGGTTTTCAGTTGCCTCGGCGGGATTTGACAACGTACTGATGCAATGGATGCATCGCGTCATATGTGAGAGGCAAATATGCAGCAGGCGTGCGTGGGAAAGGGATAGTACATAGAAGTGAGGATTGTAGGGATATTGCTGCCAACGCGATAAACCAAAGAGAGAGAACTGTGATAGGATGCTAATGCACACGAAATCTGAATAATGTAATATGGTTTTGCGGGAACAGTTTGTAACTATGATACATCGATTCGGGGCGAATTACTAATTGTTTCGTGTTAGTTTAGTCTATTGCTATACTTCTATAAATTTAAACGCTAGCTCCTGGAATAAAGTCTTTAACATTTAGCGTTATAATATAATAGTTGTCCTTCTAAAAGCTTTTCTAGATGGACAATAATATTACTGTAAGCTGGAGTTTTTTTATTTAATCTTACAGATGGCTTGAATTGGAAGAGTATATCTCAAGTTTGTGACCAATACAACTATAACGTTTTTATCTATCTGCAATACTCCTTTACTTATTAAAATATTGCCACTACCATCTATTTATAACCACAGTCGTAACTAGTTTTTTTATTCCTGTTACTATGTAGGGTAGGCTTAGAATTTTTTTTTGAAATAAATTATTCTGATTCAGATTTTCTAACCTGTCAATAAGTGGCATTGTGATCGTAGATTAGTATGATAGGAACTGGCTGTCATTATAAAATGGCGTTACAAAAATTCTCGATTAAAATAAAATTCATCGCGGATGTACCTCCCGTTTTTATAACGTGTCTCCTAAACTAGACATACTCTCAATCACTTTACTCCTCACGTCTCCAGGGGAAATCTCGACAGCCATAAAACTCGTTTTATTTATACCCTACGTGTTCTAGACTGATTTCGGATCGGTATTGTTTATTACATGGAACTTTAGCTTATGAGGAATAAGAAGAGCACTTCGCTGCTAATTAGATACTAACATAAGTGCTTAGTAATTTGATTTGACTGAAAATAATTGCTTTCAAGAAGAAAATCGTATAATTTTGAATGTCGTATATATTTGGATGTACCTTGCCTATTTAGTTAGAGAGATGTATCTAACTAAACTACACTTAGTAAGGCTCCAAATTTTCACACTTAAATTATGTCAGTTTTATTTGTATGTGTACCTATGCGTAGTGCTTTCCATACAAACGTAGTTGACAGCGACAAGAACACGCCATTAGGTGCTTGACGACAGTTTTTCTATTTCAGGGTGTTAGCCAGTACAAATGCTGTACCACTTTGCGTTGAAACTCGAACCCGTGGTGGAGTTCAAACCTAATCCTCTTGCGCGACAGTGCAAAGCAACATAGCCAACTGTTTCAAAACCACTCATTTCTAATTTAGACTTTTTTTATCCTAGGGTGCAATATTTGATTGTCTACATAAAGTGTAGTAAGGAGAGTATCAAAATGGCCAATAGTCGGCGGTTTCATATAAATTTATGGTATTTTTGAAACGCTTGTGACTAAAATCCTCATACACACATTACACACATACCTTTAATATTAGATAAAAACCAGGCTTACCGTTTGTATACATCATTTTCATATCACTAGCAAAAAGCAATAATACTCGTATATTTACCGTTTTCATACCACCTTAGTATTGCGTATAGGTGTAGTATTTTGATCTATCAATTTTTATTCTGTGTATTAAATTTGAAGGTATAGTACCACCAATTTAACTGTGCAGTTTTCGAGGGCGCTACGGGTCAAGGAAATCAACTACAAACTGTCACAATTTGAAGGAATGTTGTAGTTCTTTTTTTTGCCGCCTGAACAGATAATTTGGTGGGACTATAAATTCGTAGTGAAGGTTGTTTTTGTTTGCTGTGGCCATTATTTGGAAGGGTGACTATGACTACCAGTGACGTTTACTTCTGAGCGTGCACGTGCTTCGGATAGTAGGGTTGGTTCCGATTGTTGTCTTAAGTTTTTTTATGTTATATTTCGCCTTTTTTTTAGCTAAGTTCATTGCTGTGAACTTAGTTGAAGAATGGTGTGGCATATTGGGTTATATTAATTGCTATATTTAGCTGGTGTAGGAACACTGTCTCACAAGACACAGTTTGCTAAAAACTAGTTTGTGAGGTAGGAGCCCTGTTTTTATATTGTGAAATTGTATAGCCTACCAACTTTGTGTACTTTTATTTATAGGTGTGACTGCTGAGAAATAATAATTATTATTATTATGGGATTGTGACGGAACATGTACGAGGCCCCCCCTGATGTTAAGCGGTTACCTCTGCCAAGTGACGACCTGCACTGCGCCCGTCACCCTGAGACATACAGAGTTGTTAAGTCTCACGTGCCTGTAATTTTAATGGCTCTCAAGGACTGCTACCGGAACACTGCTAAGCCGAGGATGCACATATTGCCTATAAATGGAACAGTAGCGTGCATGCTTGGTAATGGCATGTAGAAGTTACTGGCGCAATGTGGTTAGATTTGCAAGTTAAACTTGCATGCAATTTGCGCACTTGCCTGTATTTGTAAACGTGCTTTTATGCAAGTGTGCCAGCTACAGTCATGTGTATTCCCGCCTTTACTCGTAGTAAGGTGAAGCTCAAGCCAGCGGTGTTGGGTACGTTCAGCTCCCACTGCTTCAGGGATGGGAGTCGTTAGGCTATGTGGAAGAACTACGCGTGGCTTGAAAACTCCAAAACTTTGTATGTTGGCAATCAATTAATAAACTTGTTGACAAGCACCTAACTGTGTGATCCGGCTGCTGTACTTAAGTACCAGTTCCCATTCTGAATCAAGATTGATTACGAGTTAGGTGATATTGTTGTTAAAGGCTAGCCTAAAGTTAATAAAACAACTAAACTAATCTAAGTATATCTGCTGTAAATTAAAACTGACATAAAGCCCACGTACACAATGAAAAACAGGTGCCTAAGCAGGGCCAAGCTAAAATATAGGGTAACCTAATTACACAAAGCTCAGAATACTTAATGGGAATCCAATTTTGCACTCAACCCTTTACAAAGCGGCTAAAATTACGACGAGCCTTAGTGTCGTTAATTATTCTTTACGAGCTGTATCAGCCCCGTTAGTATCCGAAGTAACAATAGAATAACAACAACAGCAAGCTATCGCTCATGCATGGCAAGAAGCCACCTAAGCCAATACTCCCGTCAACGAGAGCAGTTCTAGTATTTGCTGCCCATTCAGCGTACAGCAGAGCTCGTCTGCCAAAGGGATTCGAACGATTCTACCCCATGGGCGACAGTGAATATTAATCATTAATTAATTCTCGTATCTCCGTCCGTGGCATACACGTGCAAAGAGAAAAATCCATTTTTGCTGCGAATGCTGATACCTAACATAGAATTAATAATAATATATATATAGAATCATAAGCGAGTGATTCTAAAGCACGAGATGTAAAAAACTTTGTAAGTATTCATGTTGCTCATACAAGTTTTTTCACTTTATCAATGATTATCAAATATAAGGTAGGTTATCGTAGACACCTGCTTCTCACGTGTTTTTCAGTTAGGAATTGTAATTCAGTATTCATATTACTTATGTACTTCGTCGCTGGACTCACTCATATTTTGTAATTATGTATTTTGTATTTATGTAATCGATTTCACTGTAACTATAATATTCGCGATATATACCCATGTTCGCTCTGCGCTCTGAAACTGCAACCGTGACGTTCTATTTCGATATTATAGATAGGTAAAATAATAAAGAATGGTAATCACTACGAATAACAATAGTGTTATTCGTAGGCTGTACACGATAAACTTCGTAAGCACTTACTTCAATATTTTTTCCATATTTTATTATAAAATAACACAAATACTTAAGTATAAAAAAAGTTACCTACCTATGCAAATGGTTTTACAAATGCAATTTATAGGGTATGCATTTTTGAACGTATATTATTTGATTTTCATGGTATTCGTGGTATTCTATAATGAAATCACTTTATCTCACTTTCGGAGTAAAATCACATTTTGCACATTGTTTTCCAGCAGAAAAATGCATGTTTGTGCTGTTGAACTGAAAAGAACATTGACATAGCTTCTTGCGTGGGCATTATTAATAATCCTTGCTTCCTAGTCATGCTCTATTATGCGCATTCTATATATTGCTTTACCCTAAGGTACCGTCGTTAAATAAAGTAAGGTTTAGGAGGACCGCGGTTGTTGGGTTGTTGGTGTGGAAATTATGGTAGGGCTGCTAAAGTTTTATTTCAAGGAATGACGAATAGTGGCCTCACTGAGAAAAATCTAAAGTCAAAAACGCCCTAATGACAGCTAATTTATATGGTATGAAGGCAAAAAACCGACCAAACGTAAATACGTACAAAAATGCCTTCCAAGTAGAAGGCGTTAAACGAGGTCAGTGAAGACAAATGTTTCTTTTCGTCTTCATTTAAGGTGTATTTTGTGGTCTTTCTTAAATATTGACCTTTCGTTTAGGCTGATTAAGTCGTACGTTATAGTGATAATCACCGTATATAAACCGCCGTAAACGTAAGGTATATTTTATGGTCAATACTGCAATTATTAAGGTATAACAAGTTCAATTCTGAAAATACTTTATGGAAGGCGTTTTTTGACGGTTGTGTTTATTATAAAACATGGTACATTTTTATTGATTTCGCTTTGCGTGGTGAAAATCATCTTAAGAGTTGTGAATTCATCTTGCGTATTATAATTCAACGGTAAAAGGTCAAATTTGATTTAAGCTCCAAAGACGTTTTTCTCAGTGCTGTCTTACCTAAAAGCAAGCCCTTGATCATTCCATTTAAACAAGGGTATAGGTAGTATATCTAAGTCAGATAGTATTCTGGTATTATACTACATACCTACTTTGTCTATATGTATAGGTATAGTTGGTTAACGTGGATTGTGCATGTTACACTATTTTTTTTTTTCAGTTTAGGTCGTACCCTTTGTAAACTTGTTTTTAATCTCACTCAAGCTCAAGTCATGTAGAAGTGTCAAATAGAAACGTCGCAGAGGCATGTTTTAAATTTTCACAGGGAGATAGGGCAAAGACACGGAAGGCGCAAAAAGTGAATGTGACATTATCTTGTTGGTACACTTCCTAACGGTTGTTTATACACCATTTCTTAATAATCATAACATTTTGAAAATGAAATCTCGTCGTAAGCTTCATCTAGCTTGCCTCCTATTTGGTGTGGTTAATCTCAAGAATCCTTCCTACTTATATTATGAAGCGCTCGTAGCGAAGTTCACTTAGCTGTTCTTAACCGATCAGCAAAGTTAAGCAACGTCGCCCGCCGTCATGAGTTGGATGGGTGACCGCTAGTGCCATTACTACTGAGCGCTTCCGTGCGTCCCGGTTGTTATCTTAGGATGGCAGTCGTTATAGCATGGTGGTTGGGAAATTTGCGAATGCCCGCCTGGCTAGCTACCACCCTCAGGTAGAAAATCTGTCGCCAAACACCTAACGGTGTGTTCCGGCAGCTGTCCCTGAGAGCCAGTAATTCTAGGTTAATCTGAACAACATCTTCGACCACATCATCACTTACCATCAGGTGAGATAGTGGTCAAAAGCTAACCTATCAGACATAAAAAAAAATATAACAAGCTAAGATGGGCCTCTGATAGTAGCCACTACTCCAGAAGACATGGTTCTCTGCAGCTGTCCATACCACGACACCGCACCACAGCTTTTAAGGGTGGATTCAGTTACGCGGCGACCAAGTGTTGGAACAACCTACCACCTCCCATTAGGAAATTGAAAAATTTACATATTTTTAGGTCCAAACTCAAAAAAAACTATATTGATGAGCAGATAAAGTATGGAAACATAAATATTGACTTTTCTTTGATATAAAAAATTACCTTTTAAAATTGGCTTCAAATATTATAATATATATATACTCATTCCTTAGCTATTAGAACTCCCTTTTTCTTTTTTATGTATGGCACAATAATTTACAAAAATATTTGAACTGTATTATGTGATGTTTTGTGAGCCAAATAAATGTATTTTCTTTCTTTCTTCTCTCTTTATTATAATTGCCGGTGGGCCAGATTTTAATCAAAATCTTCAACTGATGATTGATTCAGTGATGACTGGGCGAAGATGGTAAAGGGCATTTGAATTGTCTGTCGAGGACTGCCGCCATTGGTAGAACACATAATCACCAAACACCTAATGCTCGACGATAGATTTGCTACTTAAGAGTGTTATATCATTAATCATAGGTGATAACTAGACAGGTGTTCTACTAAATACGAGTTATAAATCTCAAGCTTGAACCATGGACCTTATGGGGGGCAGTCCATAAGCATTGCCACTGGGCCATCACTTCTCCATCATCTACCTATATTATATAAATAAGCGATCAGTAATTACTAACCTGCCCGGATTCCGACTACTCAGCATGATCAATTTTATGTTGCGAAGCTTCGAGAGTCAGCCCTAGATGTAAAGGGCCGGTCATTAAATCTTTACAAGTCACCTTGGCCCACTTACCGAGTCGAGAATCCGCTTCTTGCAACTTTTGCGATGAAACTTTTGCTTAAACTATGACGGTACCTACTAACTGCTAATTAGACTGTGGCAATCTCTATAGTAACTGTGACATATACTGTGGTTAGGTCAAATGCAGGTCGCCGCAGGATTTACGAAATGCCGCGGGCGAACTTGGGCTCTTAAATATGGAAGTTTTCAAGGCCTTCGCAGGTACTTCCGGTTGAAGTTATTCCGGTCATTATAGAGAATTTTTGGAATCGCTCTTCTTCGCAGTTTCCTGTTTCGAAAAGATAAATTTTCCGGAAGAAGGTATCAAAAAATAATATCACACGAACCAACTATTGAAAATATTAGTTTATTTTTATTTATATTTCTGACAGGTAAGCCTTTGACCACAATCTCGCCTGATGGTAAGTAATGATGTGGTCGAAGGTGTTAACAGGCTTAAACTTGAATTACTGGCTCTCAAGGACACCTGCCGGAACACACCGTTAGGTGCTTGGCGACAGATTTTCTACTTGAGGGTGGTCGCTAGCCAGTTTCTAATCAAGTCGTCACAAGTCGGCAATCACCAAACAAATACATTCATGTTTCGTAAGTACTTGAGGCTAACACGCATTTCTTAAAAATATTTCCCATAGGAGTGGAGTTACGACATCATCTTCTTTTTGTATGAATTATTTTTACTCTAAACCCTACTAAATTGTATGCAATAACAGTATTTTAAGCTGATTCTAAAAATGTTCCACATCCTTACATTTCAGCTACTAGTTTTATATAAAACAAAAACAGTATCAAAACTTAGGTACCAAGCGTGACTCTCCCAGATACCATAAAAGCTGAATAATGTTTATAAAATATACGTCAAATGATACACAATATCCATGTATGTTTTGGAATTGTATGAAAGTCATGGAAACAATATTAAAAATATTTTTTTAAGAGGCAGTTTCATAAACTTCAATATTTTTTGAAACTTATAATAATTATAATTGCCAAGCATCACACAATTTAACATATAAACACAAAACTGCACCTTTTATGAGTTGCTATAGTTTTTGTGAAACATACCAAAGGGATTCAAAATTGGATGGACAACGCATAAGGTTTATTTTAAATATTTTTTTATGTCGTGACCAGCTCGAGGCCCACCAGATGTTAAGCGGACGAACCTCTGCCCATAACAGATGCATTTCATCACAAGTCACGAATTGCACTTCGCCCGTCACTTTGAGACAGTTGTTAAGTCTCAAGTGCCTGTAATTTCAAAGTTAATTTAAATTATTGTTATTGTGTGTATTACCGACGGCATCGAGAATTTATGTATTTTATTTTCCGTCTTAATTATACATTTGTTTAATTGTACCATGAAAGTGCACATCCTTTTTTAAAGATTCCGTAACCAAAATGCAAAACGGAGCCCTGGTCTGTCGACTATCCGGCCGTTCTTCGCAGGTCTTGAGGAATGTAGATGACGAAGCGCTCGTAGCGAACGTTGCGGTCATGACTGGAATGGGTGATAGCTAGTGGCATTAGTACTGAGCGTGCACGTGCTTCGAAGGGCACGTTAAGCCGTCTCAGTTTTCTGCATAAGACGGCATTCAAGGTAGGACATTTTGGTAATGCTCGCCTGGCTAGCAGATCAGAAATTCAATAAATTTATTTCAGGGGGCTCCAATAGTTGAAATCTGAAAATTCAGAATATTGTGCACCATATCGTATTTTATCTGTTCGATTTTTTTATATCATAATTATATTCCTCTATTTAACCAATAAATACTTAATATATCTGAATTATAGTATAATTTTGAATGTCTGATCAAAACCAACAAACTTTTTGTTTCTTTTCGGGCTGTTGCACTGCAAAACCCTAAAAGTATAAGCCCGACTCGCACTTCACAGTTATTAAATCTTATTTTCAAATTATTGGTGCACAAAGTTATGCTCCCGGGCGGGAATCAAACCCGCGTTTTCCGATTTTGCGCCGTATGCGTTAATCCCTTTGTGCCCTAATCATTTCTAAATGTGATTTTCTGTAATCATATTTAGAAATATGGTTTTTAAAATATTTAAAAGCCATATTGCGTATTATTTATAGCGAGTTCACGTTAGATTGATAGTCGAAATGAATGTGCGTGCACTATTGTTTGCCCTTCTATCAATCCGGAATTCAAGGTAAGAACTGATACCAGACTTAACGTGTAACATTCGACTATGGACCCCAAACAAATCCCTGGAGTCAAAATTCATAGTTCACTTCCCGTTGAGCTTACGTTCCGTTGCATAAAAATGTCATCAAAATTCAAAATAGAATTATAAAATCAACTGGAATTATCGGATTCTGGAAAGATAAGGATTAACTGTAAAGCATGTATATAGGGAAACTAGACACCTATCCTTACCAGATCTAGTTTAATTCAAGGATACCTGCAAATAAAATTAATCTCCAAGTAACATTCCACATAAACAGATCTGTAATTACGTCACGGGCCTTCAACGCTTTTACTGCTGACCATCTTGATTTTATGCCCGATATCCTGAAGGATTACCTACTTTATAGGCCAAATTACCTTGGAAATAAGGAGACGATCTTTTGAGGACCTTATCAATGTGTGGCAGCTTCTATCTATTTTTAAACGGATTGGCTTTTACGTGTCAGAGCGATAGCCCGGGCATTGAGATAGGCCCGGGTCGACGCAACTCGGTACCGGCAGTCGGCACGCGACAAAATGCCGCAATTATTTACTTATTCGCCTAGTAATAATGACTATTTTTGCATTTTCGCTGCATAGACAACGGGTCAGGTCGTAACATGAATATGATTGGATGGAAGTCGGGCCCGGGTTATTATTATTTCTCTATGTACGTTATTCATTTCATTACGTATGCGTAAATTTAAATATTTGTATTTTGTTGTCTGTTTTAATGATGATAAAGATGAATAAAATATTTATTTAATATAGGTAAATTAATTATTTCTTCAGAACAAATAAGTAGTTAAAATATTACTTATTTGTTATAAAAGAGCGATATTACTTAATTATTACGAAATATACAGTTGATTTGACAAAAATACGCGGTGTTTATTGTTGCATAACTGATACCTACAGTATTGCCATAGTAGAAAGAGTGAGTTAGTAGAGAAGTAAGTTATCTTCATACAAACGCACCGCGCGCGGCTTGTATGTGTGCGCCATAATATATATGCGTCCCGCACGCACACTAACAAAATCTCGACCCGTTTCGACCGTGCGCCAGTCGGGGCTAACATCGCACAAAGTTTGAGCGTCACGGCTTTTCGGCACCTCTATATAAATTAAAAATGTGTGATAATCGCAGGAAAACTTATTGCTGTGTGTTTGGCTGTTTAAACAGTTCATCTATTCCAGAGTTGTCTCTGTTCAGATTACCTACTGAAAGGGAAAGGTAAGCAAGTCACTTATTCTAGCATACCTATAATTTTTAATTGATGATGAGTGAGATACCTATACATTTTATTTGGTAGTTTTCTATCAGGCAGACGAAGTAGGCAGGCCTACTTTCCCACTACAATGTATTACCTACCTAGGTATATATTTGATCTGTCAATTGATATGCCGCTATTGCTTTGTTTACATTTAGTCATGCCGATTTCTCAGTATTGTAGGTAGGTAGTAGTAAGTAGTAAGATTGAAACAAAGTTAATTGAATGTGTCTGTCTCGAGATATTGCTATCAAAGCCCCATTTTTGACATATTTTTAGTTCCACCAATAACTCCCATAGTAGGTACAACTTTTAAAAATTTAATTTATAGTTTTCGAAATATAAAGGTATTTAGCATCAAATTACAGAAGCAAAGTTATTTTGGTTTTATCATATAAAATGTATGCGAAAACAAACAAAACTTTTCAATAACTGAACAATAAAAACGGTCAAGCGCGTGTCGGGCCACGCGCAATGCAGGGTTCCGTAGTAGCCCGTTTTCATAATATGGATAAATTCTGTTGTTCGTTTTCGTTTTATCTCTCTACCTATAACTTTCTAAGCAATTTGTTCTTTTGTTTATAAATGTAGACTGTTGTTGACCGTGACTATTAAGTAGAAATCATGGATTATCTATACGTTACAAGAACCAACAAACAGAGTCACAATATTTTCCTAATGAAAAATTATTCTTATTTATAATAATAATTATGACGCGGCGAGGATGAGGTCTAAAAAGTACCTTATAACGAAGCTAATCGATAAACTCTGTACAGCCATATCTATTATGACTTATGATATATTCCCAATCCTTTGCCATATCTTTAACAATTCCATATCAAATGCTACAGTCCCGTCAATATGGAAGGAAGCACAAATTATTCTCTTACCGAAGAAACTCAAACCTAAATCCTTTTCTGAATACCGTCCAATATCTAAACTTGCTTTTCTATCCAAAGTCCTCGAGCGTCTAGTTCACCAACAATTAAAGTCATTCCTCATTCATCACCAACTCCTTAATCCTTTCCAATCTGGATTTCGACCTGGACATTGTACAACTACAGCTTTAGTAAAACTTACGGAGGACATTCGTTTTGGAATGGAAAACAGAGAGTTAACATTGCTGACTTTACTTGACTTCAGTATAGCATTTTTTTTTTTATGCCTTATGGTTTAGTCTTTGACCACTATCGCACCTGATGGTAAGTGATGATGTGGTCGAAGATGTTGTTCAGGCTAACCTAGAAGTACTGGCTCTCAAAGACAACTGCCGGAACACACCGTTAGGTGCTTGACGATAGATTTTCTACTTGAGAGTGGTAACTAGCCAGACGGGCATTTGCAAAATGCCTACCACCATGCTATAACGACTGCCATCCATAGACAACAACCGGGACCGACGGCTTAACGTGCCGCTCCGAAGCACGTGCACGCTCAGTAGTAATGTCACTAGCGGTCACCCATCCAACTCGTGACTGCGGACGACGTTGCTTAACTTTGCTGATCGGCTAAGTAAACTTCAATTCCGTTGACTTTGATGTCCTTCTCGCTCTACTTCGCTCCATTAACATAGCTCTAACGGCAATTGACTGGTTTCACAGTTATCTGTCTGGCCGCCGACAGCGGATTCGGCTTGATGAGTCTGTCTTCTTTTGGTGTAACATCATACACCGTTCAAATACCCCACAAAAATTCACTTAAACTGGTAAACGAATACTACACCACGGAATAATAACTACACGTAAATATTAATTATTAAAAATATACAAAATGACGTTAATTTCGAATAAAAACGATTTCGTTAAATATTTTTCCTATATGTATATATGTTTCAATGTATTGGTTCAATTTTGAATTATAAGTGGTCTTGATAAGTATTTATAGAATGATACATTTTCAGGTCATCGGCATGTAATAGCAATTTAAAAAACATAATTTTTTTTAGTAAACACACTGTTTGTTTGTTTATTATTGTCTACGTTTTAAATATTTCAGTAAAGCTTCGATAAGGCGGGCAAAATTGAGATCGGGCGATAGTTTGCTACAACTTTAAATAATCCTTAGGTTGAATACGAGTATATATGGTGGACTGGAATACAAATGGTGTCAGCGGTGTATTTAAGAACTTATGGTGAAACATTATTAACTCCAGCCAGCGCCCTTAGTTGGATCGAGCCTACGTAGTTCCGATTTGATATACATTTGATTATAGTAAAACAAACATCACTGATAATTAAATCTGACGTGTGGTTATCTTCAGAAATATAAAATTTACTATCTGCATTATAACCGTCGGTAACAGTTGAGGGTTCAAATAATGATTGGAAGAGATCCGAGTAAATGTTACTAATATCTACTGGGTCACTTGCTGTTTTTGGAGCACCCATCTTCCAAGCAGTCTTGTATGCCCTACCGCTAGAATGTTTTTTATAAGCCGGAGACGTGGAGAGGGAGCGGTGCAAGTATACTGCGAAGGTGTAGCGAGTACGCTGCGATAAGGTTGCGAGAAGACTAAAGCTGCGTACCCACAGCGCCGGAGCTGTCATAGAATTACTTCACTTCTAATAAGACATTTGTCTCCAAGCCTAACCATTTTTTGTTGACGTTTTCGTGCTTGCGATTTATGATTAATTATTTTTATGAAGAAGAAGCAAGAAATTTCATTAGTATTAAAAAAAACTATAGGTTTCTGTAACCCATCAATAGGTAATATTCCGCCCTCTATCCCCCTCCCCATTGCACAAAATATATACATATTATATACCATACCTAAAGTCCTTCTAATGTATGAAGATACACGTTTTTTTTTAATTATGATTATTTAAAAAATAAATAGTATCCGTAATCTTCCACCCTTCTGGAGGGATGCTACAACCCCACCCTCTCCACCTCCACCCCTTCCTATAGTACATAACTATCTATACCGATTCTAGTCCTTCCAGTACTTCATCTTAGTAACTTTAAAGGATTTATTCGAAGAATTTTGTATTTGGTGCAAAATTATCTAATATCCAAGTTCAACGACTATAACTGCTCAAGTAATAAAGTTATCTTAATCGCTATAATTTTACTTGAAAGTTCATAAACTGCACTATCATCATGAATTTTTTCAGACTTTTCAAGCCAGCAGTATAGGTTTTAGAGGGGGGGGGACGCCCTACTGGAACAAATATTTGCACTTTAAAGTTGAATATTTCGTAAATGGAGCATTAAATCGAAAAATAGAATTAGCAACCCCTAAATCATTTCGAAATACCTATTCAATGATACCCCATTCGATGGGATAGACGACAAAAAAAAATTCATCCCCACATCACTTGTATGGGAGATACGCTAAAAAAAATATTTTTCGAAATTTTATTTTGCCACTTTATCGGCGTGGTAAGTTTACATACTCGTACAAAATTGCAGCTTTCTAGTACAAACGGTCTCTTAGCAAAACCTCGGACAGACGGACATGACGAAACTATAAGGGTTCCTTGTAGGTACTACGGAACCCTAAA
Organism: Plagodis pulveraria; assembly: GCA_963890685.1. Lineage (NCBI taxonomy): Eukaryota > Metazoa > Arthropoda > Insecta > Lepidoptera > Geometridae > Plagodis > Plagodis pulveraria. The sequence goes on along the minus strand of OY982956.1, from coordinate 33,628,217 downwards.
ATAACTAACGTAACTCAATAACTTAACATGAAGTACGAAACCTTACATATGGGCGTGTCCGAAAGGGCGCTTTAAAGTTTCCGAAATGGCACTACTATCTAAATTAAGTGTTGCGTTATATAAATTGACGACGCAAATGTAGCCAAAAGTCAAAAATTCTTTACTTTACACCATTGGTATGTACTCTAACCGTACCAAACAGTTATAAGAGAATTGAGGTAGTCTTCTTTGTGATAATAACGTCAGCGTGTTTTAAGGCAGTACAGCGACATCTAGCCATTTTCATTGTAAATGTTTTACATTAAGTACAGCGCCACCTATTGGTATATTTAATAAGCATTATGGGCTAAGACATTAGTTTCTTTGCTAACACGTTTAGCTATCTCGACGTAATATATTGTCGCTTTGGCTACGTTTTCTGATATCATTCTCGGTGGAAGAAATATTTTTTATGCGACATACCTACTTTAGGTTTCGTGCGTATTTTGTATCAAAAATGTTTGGTTTTGCTGGCGGTGTAGCGGAGCATCGCCCGGTAATTTTCTTCGCACTGCATTGTGCAGGTATAATTTACGATAATTTGTGTTTATATAAAGATAATTTGTGCTGTATTGACACCACTAGGTACATTATACTAAATAACAATTTCGATGTCAACCAGTTGTTTATGTATTTTATTTTATATAGAATTATATATTTTGGTAGCAGATCTACTCAATGGATTCCGAACGAAGACAACCCAATGGTGGTATGCATGGTGGTAGGGCATTTTGCGAATGCCCGCCTGGCTAGCTACCACCCTCAAGTAGAAAATCTGTCGCCAAGCACCTAACGGTGTGTTCCAGCAGCTGTCCTTGAGAGCCTCTACTTCTAGGTTAGCCTCAACAACATCTTCGACCACATCATCACTTACCATCAGGTGAGATAGTGGTGAAAGGCTAACCTATCAGACATAAAAAAATAAAAAATAAATACTACAATATTTTTTGAGCCGTAGACCCGTGCGTGACTAACGAGTGGACGGACAGGCAGACAGAAGATGACAGATTTTACCTGAGATATCGTAAGAATTAAACTCACGTATCGTATCAAGCACTGTATGCCGTCGCCCGCACACAGTCAGCTGTCTCTTACACACACATATATAACCTAGTCATACGAGCACAATACTTGATACACCAAAGGGGCGTTCGTTTTGGCTCGATTGCGTTTGTAGCAGTTTCAAAAGTGGCATTTGTGTTTTAGCGTTTGGATAGAAGCTTTTGCTATTTTTGACCACCAATTACTGCATGCTATCCGAACGGCTTAAAACATACTTTGACACCCGACAATATTTTAACAATTTTGCACAGTACGAAACATGGAATCAATCTCTAAAATTAACAAAACAAGTAGGTATCTACTAAATAATATGGTATTTATATTATATATTTATATATAATATAAATACTATATAAAAAACTTGTGAAACTCTTCAATCGCGCCAAATACAACTGTCAAAACAGCAGTTGTCAAAAAACGATCACAACGATCCCACGGTAAGACATGGGTCAAAAATATCACTTTTCTCTGTCATTTGTAGCGTTTTCAAAGCTATCCGAACGGTGAGCGAAAACGATATTTTTGATCACGAAGTCCCAAAACGAACGGCCCGTGTGATCATTTTTAGCGTTTGTGAGTGTTATTTTTGGCACCGATAGGCTATCCGAACGCCCTATAGGACAGCACAATCCTCCCCTCTTAAATCTTAGTACATAATGTTTTAATTGAACAAAGGATAAGACCAATTTATTAGTAGGTACTTCTAGTAATAATAAGTAGTAATATGTATAATGATAAATAAGTAAACTTACTACAACTAAACCTTATAATTAGGAGGTATCAAACGACATTGTCGCTTAGGACGAGACTGTGTCGGCTCAGGGGAAGGAATATTCGGCAAACATTCTTCTTCACAATCCTGGAACTGGTCATAAACTACGTCATCGGTCTCCGTTACAATGACTTCGGAAGCGTTTCCCGTCGAGCAGTGCAGACTGGACTTCTCTTCACCGTTTAATACCTTTTCCGAACCTTCACTGTACTCAGGCAGGCTAGATGGACAAATGAGTGAACTCCGCATCCTTCTCTTAAGCTGATCTACAGGCTTATGCGAATCTTTGCCTAACGTATCGACCACCCTATAGTCTGTGATACCTAATTTCTCTTTCACCTTCCCCGGTACCCATCTATCCCTACCATTATACTGCCGTAACCAAACATCCTGTCCAGGACGCAATTCACGGGTTCCACTCGTTCCGCTCAGTCGTTGCTTATCTTGAGCGGCCCTGACCTTAGCGTTTATATCTGGTTTCAGCGCATCGAGCTTAGTTCGCAACTTGCGACCACACATTAAGATTGCTGGTGTTTCCCCCGTAGTACAGTGATCCGTATTACGATAATGTAATAAAAAGGTATTTAAAAATTGGGTTATATCCACCCTTTCCCTAATAGCCTTTTTAATAACTTTTTTTACCGTTTTCACTGCATTTTCCGCCGCGCCATTTGACGCTGGGTGATATGGTGCGGAAAATAAATGTTCTATGCCATTGGATGCTAGAAATTGCGAAAATTCACTACTTGTAAACGGTGGGCCATTGTCGGAAACAATCTGTCTAGGAAGACCAAACCTCGCAAAAATATCGGATAATCTATTTATCGTATGGCTCGCTGCAGTACTCGGTACCTGACTCACCTCTATCCACTTCGTTCTAGCATCCACCAATATTAAATAAATTTTACCGTTTAGTGGCCCTAAGAAATCGAGGTGCACCCTCGCCCAGGGCTTATCAGGCCAGGGCCAAGGGCTTGGCGCGTGTCTTGGTGGTGCGTCCGCCTCTGCGGCACAGGTACTACACCCGCGGCACATAGACTCGATGGCCTCGTCCATGCCCGGCCACCATACGTAGCTTCGAGCGAATGATTTTGTTTTCACCATACCCATATGCGCTTCATGTAACTGTACCAGTACTTTTGTTCTACACGCCTCGGGTACAACAACTCTGTGCCCCCACATTACGCAACCTAATTCTTCATACAACTCTTTTTTTCTATTGAGGTATGGCCTAAGGGCTATTATTTCATGATCCGTTGGCCACTCGTCCCTTATGTAGTTTAAAACTCGACCTAACAACTGATCGCGACTGGTCTGTTTTTTAATTTCATGGTAATCCATTAGCATTGCACTCTGCGCGAAATGTAAAAATGTTTGATCTGGGATCTTATCATTTTGTTTACACCCCGTATACTCGGTCGTGGCGGGCAACCGAGATAAACCGTCAGCTCCGTTGTCTTTAGTACCTACGAACTCAATGTCATACGTATAAGCTGTAAGTTTAATAGCCCAACGCTGCAGCCGACTTGCCGCCATAGACGGAATTCCCATTTTGGGTCCAAAAATAGTAACCAACGGTTTATGATCCGTGCGTAATGTAAACCGCCTCCCGTAAAGATATTGATGCAATTTCTCTAAACTAAAAACAATCGCTAACGCCTCCCGTTCTATCTGTGAATAATGTTTCTCAGCGCTGGTGAGTGCTCGCGATACATAAACGACCGGCCGCTCGCGTTAGTGCTCCGCCGCGCTCTCCGCGGCTCAGCTGCGTAAGCACGCCCCCTATGCCCCGGGCGCTTGCATCACACGTTAAAAACAAAGGCTTATCTGGATTGTAATGTGCCAGTACGTCCACACTCGTTAATATTGACTTAACTTTTTCAAAGGCTAGCTCGCACCCGCGGTCCCATTTCCAACTGATACCTTTTTTTAGTAAATTATATAACGGAGCTAATATACAGCTCAGATTCTTGACGAATTTAGCATAAAAGTTTATAGTTCCTAAAAATGACCTTAATTCCGTAACATTACCCGGCCTAGGAATGTTTATAATACCTTCTACTTTTTCCGGGTCCGCGTTAATGCCTTCAGCCGAAATAATAAATCCTAAGTACTTCACTTCTTTTGTCATAAAAGAGCATTTACTTTTCTTAAGCTTCATTCCATTACTAGCTAGCCTTTCCAAAACTTTCTCTAATATTTCGAAATGGCGTTCCATGGTGGTAGTTCCAATTACAATATCGTCCAAGAATACCTGCACATTTGGGATATCATTCAAAAGATTAGACATAATTCTCTGAAAAATACCCGGGCTCGAAGAAAGACCAAAAACTAATCTTTTATACCTAAAAAGACCCCTATGCGTGTTAATTACAGTCAAATTTTGAGGGTCATCCAATTCAATTTGATTGTAGGCTTGGGAGAGGTCAATTTTAGATAGTATTTTAGCACCATTTAGGTTAACTAAAAGGTCGTCGATACGTGGCAAAGGATATCTATCGATCAGTAAGACAGGATTTAACGTCACCTTATAGTCAGCACAGATACGGAGTCCCCCATCATCCTTACGCACCGGGACCAGTGGGGTAGCCCAGTCGGCGCTGTCGACGGGCTCGATGACGCCGGTCCGCAGCATGGCATCCAACTCCGCGTCAACCCGCGCTCGTAGCGCGTACGGCACCGGCCGCGCCCGGCAGAAAACAGGGATAGCCCCCTCGCGTACCCGTAGACGAGCCTTGCTTCCCGTAAACCGACCCAGTCCGTCCGTAAACAATTCTTTATATCTGAAAAGTAACATCGATAAATCAGTATTACCATTATTATACCTGACGAGATCAATCGGTATTATGCTTTATTTTGGACCTAAATCCTCAAATAAGGGAGTGATCACCCAACGGCGTTTGTATGGAGAACGGGCCGGCCAGTTCACCCTTAATTTTTTCCAGCTAAAATTGACCAATCAATAAGTTATATGAAAATGCTAACTTATCGTTAGATATCCTTTTTTAAAGTAAGCGACATAGGCAAAATTGATGTAGTAAGCTACATAAATCTCCAAAAACAGTATCGTAACCACAACCAAATCTTATCGGAAACGACAGAGCACAAAATAGTTAGAGTCTTTTGCGACAAACAAGGCGTTGTATTACATAAATAAACATAAATCAGCACAATTGGCACGTATACATAAATCACGAAATACAGTAAAAATAATAATTCAGAAAGAATTGTCTTCCGGATTAAGAAGACAGAGCTCGATACATTGTTCATGGTACCTACTTCAAAACGTTATTATCTACTTTTAAACCGACTTCAAAATAATGAGCATGGTCTCATTCGACTATGTTTTTATTTGTATGTTAGTTATAAAAGTGTGGTTAGTTTCGGTTGTGTTGGCCGAAACAGAAGAAGATGATTCAGACAGGGAGAACTGATATTTTAATTTACAAATAACAAATTTATTTATTCAAATTAGTACCGCATTTACACACGAATTACACTAATGATATATAGATATAATACAATAATAATATGTCAAAATAATAAAAATATTAACAGATGTCAAAAATATTAAAATGAAAGTTAAAATTCACATTCAAAATAAATATTCACGTCATATTGCACTGATACTGATATTGACGAAATTGTCTTTTCTATTTCGAAGTAGTCTCACAGTATTTTAAACTCTCCATCATGATATCTTGCCACCTGCCGTCAAAGAGATCATACTCAGGTTTTGCTTCGACAAGAGCATTGAGTGAAGCAAGGGATCGCGGTATCGGGGAAACTGCGTGTGCTACAGTTCTACACTTCGGCACAGTCAGCAGTTTATGTATCCTGCCCCGATTGTAACTGTCGGGGACGAACAAACGACAAAGCTGGTGGTGAAGATTTGGTGCGTCAATTTTCCCTCGCAAAATTTTGCACATAATCGTTAACTGGTCATGGGATCTCCTAACTTTAAGTGATTTGTACCCTAGGGCACCGAGCAGGAAATCCGTAGGATACATAAAAGGATAGTACCCAAATTTACGTTTGTATAAGTATCTGAGGAAGGCCTTTTGAACCTTCTCCAACATTAAGGTGTATTTGTCTTCATGCGGATGCCACACACAAGCACTGGCCTCAAGCTTACTCCTGACTAGAGCGCTGAATATTAACTTGATAACCTCGATGTTCTGAAAGTCACGAGAGTTTCGCAGCACAAACCCTAATCTACGGAAAGATTCCTTCGCGACATTAGTGATATGATCATTAAAGGTGAGAGTTTTGTCAAATGTGACACCCAGGTCTTTAATTGTAGTAGACCGCGATATAATGGTTTGATCCAATTTATAATGGAACTCGATTAGGCGTTGCATTCGGCCAAACGTCATCTCATAGCATTTAGAGACATTGAACTCCATTATGTTATTGACACTCCATTCATAAATAGCGTCTATCTTCTTGTAGTCTCAAACAGTTCTCTATCGTTTTGATTTCTTGAAATAATTTCAAGTCGTCAGCATACAGCAGACATTGGGAGTGCTTAACGACTGCAGGGAGATCATTAATCATGATTATAAAAAATAACGGTCCGAGTATTGAACCCTGACTTACTCCGGACCGCGTGTGATAGGGCCGAGACTCATATAAACCATGTCGGACATACTGCTGGCGATTGCGAAGGTAATCGGCAATGAAACGGAGAAGGCCTGGGGATCAGGCCTTCATGTCAGTGTTTCTCTAATTGTTAGATTAAGGTAGAAAGATTAGCTTTTTTTGTTTTTTTTTTGAAACCGTATTTACTTATTTGACCAGCCGGGCCTTTTCACTGTTAGAAACAATCACGGCAAATTTGGTGCAATCGTATATTATTGTTTTTTTTTATTTAGGTTTTTTGCACCTTAGTCATCACTTATATTTAACCGTAAGGCGTAAAAAGTTGTTAATCTAATGTGCACCTACCAATGTAAAAATTACAATACAACAAAGAATACTTATTTTTAATGTTGTTATGTTTGCAATAACGCTTGCTATCCGGATTACATGACAAAATTTCAAATATACGAGAGGAAAAATTAAAGTCATTCCTATTGTATATTTGTAATGTTGTAAAGAATACTTATGTTTTACTGCTTGTTTTGTATATTTTTGTTTACAGTAAGAATTAAATTTATTTTAGCAAGTGCCATAAAATTCAGCATGAGGCGATTACGAAACAAAAACTTTCATTGTAATCGCCACTTAACACTAAATGAACTGCAACGTTTGTGACGGTAAAAGTATAACAACAGCCACAAAAGGCTCAAAGACTTCATTTTAGTCATTGATAGTAATTTCCATTGCAGCATCTCAAAAAAAACTCTGCTAAGTTTCAGGCTAGTAGAAATATATTTTTAATTTTATAAAAGGAACTTAAAATACCGTTTCTTGTAAAATTAAATTTTTGTTACCTACTTACGATAAGTCGGTGGTCAGGTCTCGATATGTTTCTTGGCCGTTCTTCGCGCAATGCGTCTAATTTTTTTTCTGAACTTGGCAGTTTAATTAAGATTACTTCAATAATATTAAAATTTGTAACTCAACTTCATAAGAGCGCCATAGACACCTAAATTGAATAAATGATTTTGACTATAGCTTCGGATTTCGCAACTTTGAACCGCAGAAGATAATACTTTTTGTTCCCTAAATTGCCTGATAAATAGCTAATTATAAAAAAAAAACAGCGAAGGGTGAGTTGGACTCACTTAGGGCTATGTACAAAAACGGTTTTTTGTTTTTTATTTTTTTTATCTATACTATTACTATATAATATTTAATAATATTACAAAGAGGAAAGATTTGTATGTAAGTATGTTTGTAACGAATAGGCGCAAAAAGTACTGGACCGATTAAAAATTCTTTCACCATTTGAATGCTTCATTATCACTGATTAATAGAGGCTATTTCAATTGCGAGAAAAATATAAGAATCTCTTTTAAAACTATTATAATGTTACCAAAGGTGTAAAATGCCTATAAAATAGATTTATCGCATGCGCTGCTAAAATTATTGATGATAGAACTAAAAAATGTTCCAAAATAAAGAACATATCAATCGATCTAAAAAAAATATCGCGATAGTATGTGTCTAACTATTGTAGTTATGTCACTGTAACTACCTACTTTTTAACATTTTAAACTGTAATAGAAATTCCGACCAAAATCAGACCAAGTTCTTTATACCTTTGCCTTAATCCTTACATAAATATATGATTTCTCAAGCAAGGCTGATTAAATACTTGTAAATTCTTTTTAGTTTATTAAAATCGGACATTCCTTTCGAAAGATGAAATAAAATTAATTCGCCGCTACGCGGCTGCCGCCGCGCCGGGGCCGGAGTGCAGGAGTGGGCCATATATATATGCAATAGGTAGCCGGCTTACGCAGCGGACGTAACCAACGTTGAGTAATTTAGAAGAAATATTTTTGTTTTAGCATGTTTTTAATTCTTTTCAGAATTACTTAGTGCTTATTACCAAAGTTCTTATAACTACATATTTCACCTTCCAATTACAAAGTTTTTTTAAGAACTTGTGAGATGCGTCAAGATAGAGAGCATTTATTTAAGCTATAATAAGGTGGCGGTTATTAAAAATGATAAATATCAATAAGTTTTAGAATATTCTACAATTACATAATGAGTAACTTGTCGTTACTTATTTACTTAAGATAATCTAAGCTTAACAAATGTATGATTCTAACAAACTCTTCAACCTCCCAATAAAAAAAATCGTACGGGTTTGCCAATATCTTTCAAAAGATAACTGTTTCCTTGGGTACGTACCATTTGAGTGAGATTCGCTAAAAACGCTAAAAACGATCACACTCCCAAAAAGTTTTCCAAATGGGTCTTGGCGTTATTTTCGCCTTAAACGCTACATCTAATGTCAAAAGTGACAGAAGTGGCAAATTTTAGTGGCATTCTTAGCGTTCTTATCAAAAAATGGAACGGGGATGACAGTTACAAACGATCACGTGATCACAACCACAGACGCAGAATGTGATCAAAATCATCGAAATTTACGTTCTTAGCGACTATGGAACAGGCCCATAGATACCGTTTGCCATTACAATAAATAAATCCCAGGGACAATTTTTTTCTATGGTTGGCATCGATCTAAGGGTGCGTACCATTTGAAGTTAAATTCGCCAAAAACGCTAAAAACGATCACACTCCCAAAAAGTTGTTTCACTTGGGTATTGGCATTATTTTCGCCATAAACGCTATGAGGCTACTGGAACAGTTTGAATTACCTACATCTAATGTCAAAAGTATAAATAAAAAAATAACTAAATTAGCGTCAAATGGAGAAAGCCCATAGTTGGCCGTGAGAAAAGCACTCTTTTCTATGGGCCTACTCCAACTGACACTAATTTCGTTATTTTCGATAATTTTTACCACATTATACATCTATGGTTGTGATCACTGTGATCGTTTGTAACTGTTCTCTCCTGTTCCATTTAAGATAAGAACGCTAAGAATGCCACTAAAATTTGCCACTTCTGTCACTTTTGACATTAAATGTAGGTAATTCTAACTGTTCCAGTAGCTTCATAGCGTTTATGGCAAAAATAATGCCAAGATCCAAGTGGAACAACTTTTTGGGAGTGTGATCGTTTTTAGCGTTTTTGGCGAATTAAACTTCAAATGGTACGGTTTTTTGTAATTGATATAGTATATCAACAATATTTACATAGGTTAGTGTAGATAGGATATATATATCCTATAGGTATGTAGGACTCCATATTATGCCCTATTATCCAGCGTAAAGCTGGGGATACACATGCCAGTAAATCGGGAAAGTAGGTGGCATGAAAGTTACTGGCATGTACAAGTAACTGGCACACTGCGGATACATTTGCAAGTAATACTGGCATGTATACTGTGCCCTGGCATGCCAGTATTACCCTTGCGTATACACAGGACAGTTCGTGAGAGTATTTCGTACCAATTTTTGCGGGCTAAACATGGATAACATTCGAAGTGAATTAAACAAAATCGTGTTGTTACTAGCAATTGAATGTGTAGCAAAATTAATGAGAGATAAAAAGAAAAAACGAAGACGGGTTTGGGTAAGAGATTGGATTAGTAGAAGGGAAGATTTTGGAGCAAGTAGTTGTCTGCTTAAAGAAATGCGTCAAGAAGATCATGATGGTTACAGAAACCATTTGAGAATGCTCCCAGAGAAATTTGATGAATTGTTAGGAAAAATTGGGGACAAAATAACAAAGAATGATACTCACATGCGAAATGCCATTCCCGCAATAACCAAATTGGAAATAACCCTAAGATTTTTAGCTACAGGTGATTCATTTGTATCTCTAGAAGCATTGTACCGAATTTTTGAATCATTTATAGCTCTAAAACCAGAAAAAGTTGATGTCATAGTATTAGCGGCATGTTCTGTGCACAATTGGTTGCGAAAAACCACTAATACTTATATCACACAAAGGTGTGTATTATGAAGATATTCAACTCGGTACTATTATTAACGGCTCCTGGCGTGATCACTTACAAACATGTTTACGGAATTTACCTGGAACACGAAATAATCGATCGTCTAGAGAAGCGATACTTATTAGAAATAAATATGCAGATCTTTTCATTACAACAGAAGCAGTGCCTTGGCAAGACCGTTTGATTAATATTTTAAACGAATAAATGTAATTGTATAAGTAAGTACTTGACGGCGCATAGTTTTAATTATTGTGATTATTTAGTTAAGCGCCATCTAGTTTCATTTTAGTGGACTAGAGTTGCAAATGGCGCCAACTCTTGTGTAACACTGGGTGACATGTGCTGTTCGCTGATTGGTCGTTGGCCGGGTGGCGTGTTACGTCAGGCAGCCAATCAGCGTTCAGAACGAGTTTTCGGATCCGGTCCGACGTAGATGCGAGTGTGAGCGCGCGGGCCATAGTATAAATAGCGCGGCTTCGCTCCGAAAGGCTCACTTTGCACTTGGACGCGGCAGCGACCGTCACCCAGTGGAATACTTTGTCCACTGCCTGTTTCAAAGTAACTACCCACTGTAATTCTACTTACGTACTGTAACCTGATTATCATTATTAAAAAGCTGAGTGCATTGTACGTGCGGTATTTAGTTCTCCTCACCCTATATACCCACGCCATACGACAAGTAACCACCATGTCTGAGGGTGCTCGGCCACTCGTTCCGACATCAGAAGTGGGATCCGAAGGGCTACACCATGAGGAGTCGCAAGAGGACCAGCGACATGAAGCAGCTGCAACTAATATTCTCGCCGGAATGGAAGCACTGCTGACTCAATTACTGGCTGCTACACAAGCTCCGGCGACGGCAAACAAAAGCTCTACAAAGTTCATCAAGTTCGATCCTGACGACGAGGATGCTGACATTGAGGGTTGGTGCAAGCTTACCGAGATAATTGTTACAAGCAAAAAGTTAGAAGGCATCGACTTACTTCTTGCCTTGACGCAGTCATTGAAAGGGCGTGCAGCCACCGCTCTGACCACACTTAGCCTGGTAGAAATGACTTGGCCACGTGTGAAGGAACTACTAATGACCAAATTTGCAAGACCTATGCTGCCTCAAGATTACTTTGATGACATACTGAGATTTCGCATCACTGGGAAGGAGACAGCATGCCAGGCTGCAACACGACTATGGAGCATAGTGGAACGTATTCCCCGCGTAAAAATGCCTGAAAACATTATGACCGGATTTATTATGTCTGTCCTTTGCTTCAAAGACAATTTTATAAAAAAAAAAATTGAACGGACTAGACATAATCACAAGAGCTCAGCTGTTTCGGAAACTTAACGGGATTTCGAACAAAAGAAGATACGACGGCAGTGACCATGAGTTTGAACCGAAGCGATTCAAGAGTAATGAAAATAGTAACGACACCAGATTCAAGGGCACCTGTAACCGCTGCGGTGCTTTAGGACACAAACAAGTGGATTGCAAGAAACCTCGTGTGGATCCGAATCCGCCATCAACATCTAAGGAAGGCGCTGAGAAGAGATCCTGCTTCGTGTGCGGCAAACCAGGACACATTTCTCCAGCCTGTCCGGAGAAGGTGGTCAAAGAGGTCCATGTCTGCAACCATCAAACTGCGAGGAGTATGCTGGCGACATCATCGGGTGAGCTCGTCCAATTCTTATTCGATAGTGGTTCTGCATGCTCTTTGATCAAATCAGATTTGATCGCTAAGTTTTCCGGTACTGTGTGCAATGAGAAAATATTTCTTTCGGGGGTCAAGGAAACATTTTATGCGATTCTCAAATTCTCAGCGATATCAAAATCAAGGGTATTGAACTCACAGTTTTATTCCACATTGTTCCATCTGATAACATTTCGGAATCAGTTATTCTAGGTAGGGATATTCTCCAACAAGGAGTGAGTGTACAAATTAGTGATAACAAAATTTATTTCAATATTACGAAAAATTGTGACGCATGCGACGACCTTGACTTCCTTGACGTTGATACTGACCTAGAGGGGCATCATAAAATCGAGTTACTTCGAATCCTTTCGAAGTACAAAGAGTCCTTTATCGATGGAATACCTGTCCGTCGCGTGAATACAGGGAAAATGACCGTTAATTTGGTGGATCACAATAAGAAAGTGCAAAGACATCCCTACAGGCTATCAGCTTCTGAGAAGGAAATTGTACGAGACAAAGTGCAATCTCTTTTAGATGCTGGTGTTATTCGCGAGAGTACGTCTCCATTTGCTAGCCCAATTTTACTTCTTAAAAAGCATGATGGGACAGATAGGATGTGTGTCGACTATAGGGAGCTTAATGCTAACACTGAACCTGAACACTATCCACATCCACGTATTGACGAACAGATTGACCGCTTAAATGGCGCTCACTTCTTTTCAACCCTTGGCATGGCATCTGGGTTCCACCAGATTTTGGTTCATCCCGATTCTGTTGAGCGTACGGCCTTTGTGACACCAGATGGGCAATACGAATATCTCGCTATGCCATTTGTTTTGAGAAACGCACCATCTGTGTACCAAAGGTGTATTAACAGTGCCTTGAAACCAGTTAAAGACTTTGCTACGGCTTATATGGATGATGTTCTCTGCTATTCTTCGGATATATCTGAAGGTTTACATCGTCTGGACATGGTTTTAAAAGTCGCTGTCTGAAGCCGGTTTTTCTCTTAATGTCCAGAAGTGTAAATTCATGAAAAAGGAGGTAAATTACCTGGGTTACTCTATCCAAGCCGGTGAAGTGAGACCAAACCCCAAGAAAATAGAAGCTTTAGTTAAAGCCCCTACGCCTGAAACTGCTTCTCAAGTACGCCAATTTTTAGGCCTAGCCTCATATTTTCGGCGTTTCATTCCAAAGTTTTCCAAAGTAGCTGGTCCCTTATATCTGTTGACGAAGTTAAAAGGCCCTATTAAGTGGGACGATCGACATGATGAGGTTCATAAAAACATAGTCAAAATATTAACTTCGGAACCGGTACTGACCATTTATGACCCCGATTTGCCAATAGAACTGCATACAGATGCAAGTGCTGATGGTTACGGTGCCATACTGATCCAAAAAAAGGACAACATGCCACATATTGTCGAATATTTCAGTCGCCGCACGACCGAGGTGGAATCGAGATATCACTCTTACGAACTGGAGACACTGGCGGTCGTGCGAGCGGTTGAATATTTTTGGCACACGTTTAAATCTTGAAGCCATTTGAAATGTTGCTTCTGAAAATATTCAGAAGGCTGCAAATTTAGATGCACTGCGTTTTAATAGGCGAAAAGCAAAAGTAAATCCATTTCATGTAGGTGATTTCGTTTTTATCAAATGTAGCGAGCGTAACCAGACCAAATTAGACCGAAAATTTAGGGGTCCTTTTGTTGTTACCCGCGTTTTAGAAAATGATCGTTACAAATTAAAAAGCATTGTTGGCTCTAACCGTCTTTATAAGTACTCTCATGAAAATTTGCGCGTAGTACCGAGAGGATATGCCGGTTTAGCATATCCTCTGAAATTTGAGAAGTTTTGACAAATTGTGATGATGATGAAGATGAGCCTGTGACGGCGGTCACGATTAACGATGATGTTGAGAGCGATGCCTTATCAGCCTCGAGTGACACCATGTCAGTTTGCAGCGACACTTTGTCGGCTCATAGTGACACTTTGACCGCCTCTTCGGACATGTCTTAGACCTAACTTGTAGGTAAGAAATTAAATTCCTTAACATACATCTTATTCTGTTCTCCGTAGTTAATATTGAGTCATGAATGAAGTTGCTTGGGCTATATGATGTGCTCAATTCTAGATAGAGGACACGGTGGTTTGACACGTGGAGAGAGAGATAGTCGAAGGGATACTGTTGCCTGGGTCGAACGGATTGCTGCGATGCAGTCGTCGAAGGGGCGCTGTTGTCTGGGCTATGGGTTGACGTGAGTCCAGGGAGTGAGTCGAAGGGATGCCAGTTGTCCGGGTCGAATGGATTCCTGCGGTGGTCATCGAAGGGGCACTGTTATCCGGCTGCACTGCTCTGGTAGCGTCAGTAGTTTGTGTGGTGTAGTTGCGTGTCTGGTCCGAGATTGAGAGCATCATTATTGATTTAAGAAAGTAATCGATATACCACCCTAAATTACTTGAAAATGTGTCTTAATTATGTCAGAATGAACGAGCGGTAGCATATACTGCATTTATCCTTTTGTTACAGAAAATCAAGAAGTTCACCCGAGGACGTGCGAGTGTCAGTCTGGCCGTGACGGCGCATAGTTTTAATTATTGTGATTATTTAGTTAAGCGCCATCTAGTTTCATTTTAGTGGACTAGAGTTGCAAATGGCGCCAACTCTTGTGTAACACTGGGTGACGTGTGCTGTTCGCTGATTGGTCGTTGGCCGGGTGGCGTGTTACGTCAGGCAGCCAATCAGCGTTCAGAACGAGTTTTCGGATCCGGTCCGACGTAGATGCGAGTGGGAGCGCGCGGGCCAGAGTATAAATAGCGCGGCTTCGCTCCGAAAGGCTCACTTTGCACTTGGACGCGGCAGCGACCGTCACCCAGTGGAATACTTTGTCCACTGCCTGTTTCAAAGTAACTACCCACTGTAATTCTACTTACGTACTGTAACCTGATTATCATTATTAAAAAGCTGAGTGCATTGTACGTGCGGTATTTAGTTCTCCTCACCCTATATACCCACGCCATACGACAAGTAACCACCATGTCTGAGGGTGCTCGGCCACTCGTTCCGACATACTTTTGTTTAATAAAACTTTTGTGTGAACTATTTTTTTACATTCATACCTCCATAGGTACCTATATCATAAATGTGACAATATAGAAAAGAAAGAGTAGGTACTTACAACAGCTGTTTGGATTGAATTTCTATATTCGAAACTTTCATTTATAAAATCCATTTCCTTATACCAAATCAAACTGGGTTTGTAAATATCACTGGAGCCAGCTCCGGATCGTTTTGAATTTTCCACTTTATTCCTTTCTTGATGGTAAGTACTTCGTAGACTTTTGATTTTATTTTTAATTTCTTTTTCAGTCAGATTTAATTCTTCTTGTATAAGGCATTGCCACGTGCTATTTTGTTTTTGTAAAGCGGGCTAGTCGGCTTCCAAAGACATTCGTATTCTCTGTACAAATGAATGAACTGTATAGTTTTCTCGTCGCCCCATCGTGCCATGTTGAATACAAAAACCAACAATAGAGAGAAAAAACTTGACCTTCGAAATCAAAACAAAAAACGTGCGCCTACGGTCACAATGAGTCGGCTACTGGCATGCCCGTAGCTGTCGCGTCTGTTCACACGTGCCAGGTTAGCAGCCCCCCGCGTCCCCTCCCTCAACGGGCATGCAAGAAAATCAAATGTTGTGCTAGCTACTTGCAACTAGCTAGCTTCCAGTTACAGGCATGCCAGTAAGTGAATACACATGACTGTAGCTGGCACTTGCATGGAGCTGGTATGCTAGTGTGCAAGCTACGGGCATGTGTATCCCCAGCTTTAAATATGTACGCCCGCGGCTTCGGTCGCGTGGAGTTAAGTTATACCTATCACATATAATATCTACTTTAGAAACGTCCTAATTTAGGTATATGAGTAGATATATATATATAAAATGATCCAAACAAGAATTTTATTTTAAATGTCACAAATTGTTCTACCTTCTCAATTAATTTTAAATAGGGAGGGCTACACACGTAACTACAGTGAATAAATATTTTAGAAAAACTACTATGTATACTTTCCCTATATTCAGAATGAAAATTAGAGGTATAACACGGGTTTAATACATCAATTCCTACTCTGACTATAGGTGCTACTCACGATATCAATAAATATAAAAAAAGCTCCTTATATTCGAAATGTAAATTAGAGTGCTTAACACCGGTGAAAGTCGTCAATTCCTATTAGGACTATATACTATATGTTTCTTTATCATGCTCATTATTTATGACATATTTTTATTCCAAATTTCATTCCAAGTACTAATTTTAAAACGTAAGGAGCGATATCGTGTGTAATTTGGCTTTCGTACGATGCGTGTTGTCGCGGGAGTTAAAAACATACTGTGGTGAGCAACTGTGTAGTAGCTAATTCCGACGGTGGTGAGCAACAAGCGGCCCGTCAAGGCAATGTGCGGTACCCATGGTTGCAAACTGTGTAGATCAAAGCTGAGTAGATCAGCTTGGAAACTCTGTAGATCAAAGCATTCTGCCTCTTAATTCTATTGTCTTCATCATTATGTTGTCATCATCATTATGATCATATTTGTAACATCCATAGCCTAATATTTTATATGTATTAACATTCATCATTACTCAAAACACGTATAATTTATACATTTGCTGTAACACGCAGGTATCTGAACTGCAATTCAGGCGTGAAACATAACATTGTTATAATATTTCTTTTTACTTACTCTATGTTCTATGTGGAATAAATTAATAAATAAATAATAGTCAGAGTAGGAATTGATTGATTGACATTAGGACGTTTCTAAAGTAGGTATTATATGTGATAAGTATAACTTAACTCCACCACGCGAGTAAAGCCGCGGGCGTACATAATTAACGCTAGATAATAGGGCATAATATGGAATGAATGTCCTACATACCTATAGGATATATATATCCTATCTACACAAACCTATATAAATATTGTTGACAAATATACGATAGGAAAAATTTAAGTCATGTGCGGGATATAATGTAATCCGCATAGCAGGCGTTATTGCAAACCTAACAATATTAAAATATTGTTGATATACTATATTTCAATGCATACATAACTACTAACATAATTAGTCATTTATTTTGCCATTGCATCATTTGGCGTTGAGCTCAATTTTTAAGAGCGTCTCATTTTCGTACCAAAATTTAGAATGCATTTTATATGGGTGTGGCTTTTATACCTACGTATCTCAAAGAGGGAAACGCGTTATGCGTGCGCTCCCGCCATGCGTGCGCTCTCGCCGGCTGCAGCGACATACTGCCCTCGCGTGGTGTGCAACCGGCGTCCACACAGTCGGAAATATTGGTTGCTCACCGCGGTCGTCAACGCATGCTCGCTAACCTAGGCGTTCGCAAACCACCATCTCCACAGTCGTAAACTATGGTTGTCAACCATGGTGGGAGGCTCAGCACGGAGGAGCACCACTTTTAGGGTAAGTACGATTTGGAGTTAAATTCGCCAAAAACGATAAAAACGATCACGCTCCCAAAAAGTGGTTTCACTTGGGTCTTGGCATTATTTTCGCCATAAACGCTATGAAGCTACTGGAACAGTTTGAATTACCTACATCTAATGTGAAAAGTGACAGAAGTGGCAAATTTTAGGGGCATTCTTAGCGTTCATAAACTAAATGGAACAGGGAAGAACAGAAACGACCACAATAATTACAACCATAGACGCAGAATGTGATCAAAATTATCGAAAATAACGAAATTAGCTTCAAATGGATAAATATGCCCGAAAATAGTTGAAATTTGACATTGACATTCATTTGACACGTGTATGTCTTTTAAAAGGCCGCAGCTATTTCCCCGCAGTAATTTTAGCACAGACTAAATATACCTGTTCGTTCTTCAGTGTAATGTTACCATTACTAAGATTTTCAGGTAACTCTGTATTGGCCATACAATTGACTTGTAACCGTGAATGGGATGCTTTGCCAAGCGATTTATTATCTGTGTTATACGTCTGTCTATGATTAGGTTTGTTTACATTATTGTATTTTATGAAGTTCTGAAGTTCTCTAAATATAAAAGCTAATTTAAATTGACTGTTTTAGAAATCGTCCGTCAAGTCCGATCCCATATCAAATGTAAGTAAGTCGAGTATAATACAACAAAACGTCGTAATGAAAACCTGTAACTGTTGCATGGTAGGAATCACTGCAAATACTAACAATTTGCCATTAATAAAGAGATGCTTTTATTTTTTAATAATGAATCGCCCTCCTAATCTCGAAATAGGTCAGTTGAAAACGTTACTAATAGTCAATTGGTCACCTATAATAATATAAGCTATATGGCCAGTGTCGCAAAACTTGCCATACTTATCTATCTTATTATAAAACACATATGAGGTTATAGCTTCGCGATGTACTAATGTATATCTCATACCTGGATTCGTCTTCCTGTAGGCTGCTAATTCTTTGTTTCTGCTTTGCCTTGGTTATGGGTTGTTGTTGTGTCTCAGCCTGCTCTCTACATCCACCTCCTATAGATATTAATGCAAGATGAGTATACCTAATCACCCATCCTGCCGCGGAGTCACGGTAAGCCCGTGGCGCTCCTTGGTGCACTACTTGGTCAACTGCAAACATAACTAGTATCAAGGCAATAACTAAAACTCAATCACCGTCTCGCGATACACGGATTAACATACAATCTCACTCACAAAGGCGCGAGCGATATACCAGACGTCTCTGGTAACCCATGAAACGTAAACTTGGTCAAGTGCGCAGCCCAAGATTCTGAAACAACCCAGATCTCAACCCCCGCCTTGGAGACGAGATATGTGCCTGGGTCAACTTTGGAGCTGTGGTTAGCATAAGATGAATACCAGTCAAGATTGATCCCACACAGAGTGTGCAGGCAACCATCCAAAATGGCATTCCTAATAAAGATGAAACAAGGGACGAGACGAATTTACTTAGCATTCCATGGATTAACCGTGCGGGTGCCGGGTCCATAGCGTTGCAGAGGAAGAGGCCCAAGTCAAGGTGCCTGGGACTTGCAACCCAGTGAGTAAGGTTAAGGGGCCCCTTTATGATGCATCAATGCTCCCTTTCACGGCTCAAGCCTCCTCCCCTGCCCAACCAAATTTGGTAAGATCCTACTAATGCCGCCTTGGATACACGTTCTAGGATGGAAGTTACGGTTTTTCTTGACAGGCCAAGTTCTTTTAGTAGGTTATACAGGGATTTCGCTGGTGTACCCCTTGCTCCGACTTCTACAGCATATAAATTAACCACATAACCGTTTTTGGTTAATTCATTTGTTAAGTCATAATATTTGTTAGTTTTTATTGTGTGGTCTTTAGGTATGTTTGTTTCCCACGGCACAGTAAGTTCTATAAGTACTATGCGTTTTAGATTTTTTGACTATGGAAATATATCCGGTCTGGATGACGAAACACCAACATCCTCAGGAATTGTGTAATGTTTTTCATACATGTCCATCAAAAGAGTCCAATCGGGAGCTGCGCCTAAGATGGAGTAAGGCTAACTTCTACAGCATATAAATTAACCACATAACCGTTTTTGGTTAATTCATTTGTTAGGTCATAATATTTGTTTCTTTTTATTGTGTGGTCTTTAGGTATGTTTGTTTATCATTATCATCATAAGCCGAAGACTTACTATTTTGCACAAATGCCTCCCCCATCCACATATTATGTACTTAATTATTACATTAGATTGCATATGCTGGGATTTTGTCCTTGTGTCTGATCTAAAACTTATTCAAGTTTGAATTAGTGGAATCAAACATCTTTGTCAGATAGATTTTAATAACAATCAAAACCCTTGTACACATGTTTTTTTTACCATGGCGGAGGTTATTTACACATCATTTTCTTTAAAAATGTATTAAAAAAATGGTCAACATTTGTTGATGTTTTGTTACATGTCAGTAGACACACACTCATATAGTATTTTAGTTGGCAAAGTACTTGAGTCAATAACTTATTTTAAATTAACATTTGAGCTAAGTGCTTTCATTAACTATAAGTTCAGTGTCAGTCGTTCAGTGTCAGTCAGAACATGTAAATGAAATAGTCTATCAGGCAAGGTTTCAAGGTTCTTAGAACTATTTACAATAATTATATAAATAGGTACTTATTTTTGTACAAGAACTTCAAGTGTATTAAATGATTTACCTGTATTTTGATTCGACGACAATGGTGTTTGGTGTATGTTGTGAATTTAATCACTTCTGCCATAACGAGGGTACTTTTCCAATGTTTTAATAAAAGTACTTGTAGAAACGTGTTGGTAGAAAGGTATTGTTTGGATTTTACACTAATTCATGTACAAACAAAAGGAACGAGATTTTAAGCTAATGTACTTTATACTGCATATCAGAAGATTTTTTTAGTTTTTTTTATGCATGCAAGTGATGATGTGGTCGAAGGTGTTGTTAGGCTAGCCTAGAATTACTGGCTCTCAAGGACAGCTGCCGGAACACACCATTAGGTGCTTGGCGATAGATCTTCTACTTGAGGGTGGTAGCTAGCCAGTCGCCAACGTCCGCCGCGGTAATGAGTTGGATGGGTGACCGCTAGTGACATTACTACTGTGCGCTTCCGTACTTCGGAGGGCACGTTAAGCCGTCGGTCCCGGTTGTCGTCTTAGGATGGCAGTCGTTATAGCATAGCGGTAGGGCATTTTGCGAATGCCCGCCTGGCTAGCTACCACCCTTAAGTAATGTAATCCGCATAGCAGGGGTTATTGCAAACCTAACAATATTAATCTAACATAGTTATGTATGTAGGTACAATTACTTAATCTGTGATTTGTTATATTGTTATTCATTAAACTATAGTAGAGCAATATTAATGAGTTTTTTGTTACATTTTTAGGGTTCCGTAGTCCTGACAAGGAACCCTTATAGTTTCGTCATGTCCGTCTGTCCGAGGTTTTGCTAAGATACCGTTTGTACTAGAAAGCTGCAATTTTGTAAGGGTATGTAAACTTATCACGCCGTTAAAGTGGTAATTTTTTTTTTTTTTTTTAGGGTAGCTCCCATTTAAATGATGTGGCGATGATTTTTTTTTCGTCGTCTATCCACCCACCATCGTGTGGGGTATCATTGAATAGGTCTTTTAAAATGACTTCGGGTCCCTAAGTCTATTAGATGAATGTTTGTGTTTATTGAAATGTTGCTCCTGTCCAGTAACGCGGCTGAACGGCAATGCAGGCTAGATCTTTGCAGTATTATGTTTATAATGCATGTTTCTGTTTCTTAGGGGGTAACTTAACTTACTTAGGGGTTTCTGCTTCCTCAGGCTGCATGTCTACTAAATAAGGTGTTATTACAAAATCACAAATATACGATAGGAAAAATTTAAGTCATGCGCGGGATTCGAACCCGCGTCCATCCACCCCTTGAGCCGGGGTATGCTCTAACCAATTGAGCTGTGTGAGTGTTTGTGTAACTCCGCCTCATAATGTTGAATTTTGATATTTATGATGCCGGTCCTCAGCCCGGACAAAGGAGGAAGGCACACACTTTACTAATCATCCTACAATTACTGGCTCTCAAGGACAGCTGTAATTTTGCCAAGCACCAAACATCCGTTGCCAAGGTAGGTGCTTGGCGACAGATTTTCTACTCGAGGGTGGTTGCTAGCCAGGCGGGCATTCGCAAAATGCCCTACCACCATGCTAAAAACAAAGTCAAAAGTATTACTTAGTGCTTCTTCATAATGGTATGCATACTGTGATTGTGGAATGTGTACAATAAGATACCATGTAACCTATCAAAAGGTACTATGTTAAATTGCAAAACATGGTTTAATTTTTGTACTGTCACGATTGATTTTTATGTATAACCACGCATAGTAATGCATCTAGGTTAATTAACTACACTAACTGGATCATATGTTCTTGGTGATATTTTTTGTGGGCTAGATTATACCTTCAGTATTTCTTATTAACTTTATCAATTTAATTTCAATAGTCTATAATTATGCTCATTCATAGATAAACGTGGCTAGGTGATAATGTAATTGCTATCATTAACAGACATACATATAGTAAATAATATTCATACATAGGGATAAGTGAACTTAAGTTAACATCTGTCACAACCGCTAGATTGAAGTGGAAACCTTGGTAGGGGTAGGTGTACAAGGCGACTATAATGCGGAGATTTTATATTCCAGTAACGTAAAACCAAAACCGTCACTCCAGTAACCAACCTGGAGTGAGGAGGGCAGAGCAGTGCACGCACGTATTCAGATCTAAGCTCCTGGGTGACATTGCAACGGGAGCACGCGTGGTGCTTAGCTTCAGGCACAACTTGATGCTGCTCTACAGATTTTATTACGCCAGTTGAATAAGATGTGTGCTATTGCTCTAGGGCTATGATAGCAGTGTT
Source organism: Plagodis pulveraria (assembly GCA_963890685.1). NCBI lineage: Eukaryota > Metazoa > Arthropoda > Insecta > Lepidoptera > Geometridae > Plagodis > Plagodis pulveraria. The sequence goes on along the minus strand of OY982956.1, from coordinate 33,605,738 downwards.
GTGCTGTGATCACATCGCAGCTTTGTATACAGTCAATAAGAACTTGTTGAGACATAGGTACTGATGAATATAATTTCCATTCTTTTTCAGGAACGTAAAATCTTTCTCCATTGACGTCTTCAATCAAGTCTGTCAAGCCTGTGTACAGTCAAGCATATTCCTGTAACGTTTTTGTGATAATGTCAATGTGCCTGTGTTTCAATACCTAAATAATTTACTATCTAGAAATTCTTTATAAATATTAAACTCTTCCTGTAATAACTGAACTGCTTTATTTATTCCTTTTCCATTGCCCATTAGTAGTATGGACATCAACAAAGTGTTATACATATTCCGTTACCTTTGTATAGGCATATAATTATCATGTTTTAATCCCATAACTTCTCTTTGGGTAGACTGATTTAGATAAAACAAAAACCTAAACCTCATGACTCCTATAAATATATAGGTATTAGAAATAAGAAAAAATATTAGTATCTAACACCTTCCTATTTATTAAAAAAGATTTTTGTTGGTATATTACCAAGAAAAATGTTTTTAATATTTTTTTTATATCTATGATAGGCTAGCCTTTGACCACTATCTCACCTGATGGTAAGTGATGATATGGTCGAAGATGTTGTTCAGGCTAGTCTAGAATTACTGGTTCTCAAGGACAGTTGCCGAAACACACCGTTAGGTGCTTGGCGACAGATTTTCTACTTGAGGGTGATAGCAAGCCAGGCAGGCATTCGCAAAATGCCCATCCACCATGCTGTAACGTGGGACAACAACCGGGACCGATGGCTTAACATGCCCTCCGAAGCACGAAAGCGCTCAGTAGTAATGTCAGTAGCGGTCACCCATCCAACTCCTGACCGCGGCGGACATTGCTTAACTTAGTTGATCGATTCAGAACGGCTAAGCAAACTTCGCTACGTGTGCTTCAATTATCTGTCATGTATAGACATGACGTTTATTACAGATTTATTACATGTATAGATGATAGCTCCAGACGGAGAACTCACTTAAAAGACAAGCGATTTCACAGGTTCAAAGAAGTAAAGAACTTGAAACAATTTAGCCAAACATTGTTAGTGTCATAAGAATGTGCGTATAGTCACGGAAATGCTTTCATTACCGTGGTGCTGTCAGGAATTACAGCGGTGAGCGGAGTTATTAACCGATTTCCAAAAAAGGAGGAGGTTCTCAATTCCACGCGTATTTTTCTATCTTATGTATGACCAGGCATAACTTTTTACAGATTGTAGTCCGATTTCAATAATTCTTTTTTTATTAGAAAGGATATACCATTGTGGTGGGCCCGTATAAATTTCATTAAAATCGATTGAATAGTTTATAATTATGTTATAGTCAATTGAAAAATGTATTTGCTTACCTGGATGATTTAATGGTATTTGCTATTGTCGACGATGAACACTATTTTAGGCGAGTGATTGTTATTAGAACTTCATGAGTTTGACCGACAGCTTCGTTAGTTACTCTCTTCAGCTTTTGGCGTCGTGTCGTCGATTGAAAGCTCAATAGCTTTTTTTTATGTTATTGCGACGGAACAAGCTGTGTTAAGTGGACTAACCTCTGCCTATAACAGACGCATTTCGTCAACGATGAATTGCACTGTGCCCGTCACGCTGAGACGTCCAGTTGTTAGGTCTCATTAGCCTGTAATTTTTCTGGCTCTCAAGGACTGCTGCCGGAACACACTGTTAGGTGCTTGGCGACAGATTTTCTACTTGAGGGTAGTCCCTAGCTAGGCGGGCATTCACAAAATGCCCTTCCACCATGCGGTGAAGCTCAAGCGCGCGGCGGGATACGAACTATGGACCTGCTGCACGGCAGTCCATAGCCAATGCCACTGAGCCATCACTGCTTCAAAAAAGCTTCGGCCCTGCTATAGGTAAATCCCATAAATATCTTATATTAGTAAGTAATGGATAATAAGAATATATTAGGGTTTGCATATAGAGCACATGGGGTACTTTTCTTCCCGGAAGAGTGATGTTGATAGCCACTATGCACGTGTATGAAGTCGTGGGTGGAAACTGAAGCATTGTGACTACATAACTTGTGAACAAATACATAGATAATAATATAAATTATTACCATTACGTAATGTCAAATGGTTTGAATTTTCAAATATCGAACATACATTTACATCTTAACAAGTCAGCATCGGCACCCGAATTCAGGCATACATATGAAATTCAATTGTTTTCATTACCTATGATGCGCAAGAATTAATGTATTCAAATATACCGAAGATGCCTATGAAATGAACAAGATAAGAAAAAGGCCATGATCAACAAAAATACCAGTAAAATATATACATTTTATTTCACTATTGTACACAAATTCTCACTACCCTATTTGTATGTTAATATAATAAAACATTTATGTATGATTTTTGATGGGATAAAAATACTCAAATTGTATATTAATCGAACTAAATTGAAACTAAAATAATGTACGTAATGAAAATATCTAATACTAGCTTTCCGTCCGCGACTCCGCCCGCGCGTAGGTATATCAGTTATCGTTTTGCGCAATTGGAAAGAACTATCCTATGTCCTTCCCTGGATCTCTTTTACCAAAAAATGGAACCGACATCAACACTCAAATGTGTGAAATAACTTGTTGAAGTCAGTACCATGATGGTTAAAAAGTACCTACTATCACAATTTTGTACGCATGGTACCGACTTCGACAAGTTATTTCACACATTTGAGTGTTGAAGTAGGTTCCATTTTTTGGTATACATTATTTTGCACCCTTTTTAGTGACCCCTGCTACTTATGGGATCGATTGTCATTCACTGTCAATCACTTTATCATCAAGATAGGAAAATATTTTTCAGCTATTGGAGTGTACCCCAAAAAAGGCTGATCCGATTTCTGATTTCCGATGATGAAATTTAAATGGGACGACACGGCAAGCATCAGTTTTCAAATAAAAAAAGAATCATCAAAATCGGTTTACCCAGTCAACATTTCTGAGGTAACAAACATAAAAAATAAAAATACTGAAGAATTGAGTACCTCGTCCTTTTTTGAAGTCGTTAAAAAATACGGCTGTATTTTGAAAATACCAATATACCCCCTTACTTATAAAAACATCGCTATGTAGTTGCTAACTAATGGATAACTAAACAGTGTTTAAGTAATGCTTAAATATTTCTTACTTATAAACGCTACATAGCACCTGTTTAGCTAAGAAATGGATAATGAGGTCGAACGTATTTTAAACTGACAACATTGTACTAAAAAGTATTATGAATGACCTAAATGGCCAAATAGCATGTATCTAGTGCTAAATATCTTGAAATTAAAAAGTAAATATAATACTTTTCTTTATATAGTACCACCAACTTAACTGTGCAGTTTTCGAGGGCGCTACTGGTCAAGGAAATCAACTACGAACTGTCACAATTTGAAGGAATGTTGTAGTTCTTTTTTCTGCCACCTGAACAGATAAGTTGGTGGGTCTGTAACTAAATCAGCTGACCAGAAATATGGGCGCCATCTTGTTACTTAAAATTTAAACAAGGGTGGGACGGTGTTTAAATTGACAGCTGATTTAAGCAGTACTTAGGTACTGGATAAAGTTATGTAGCGTTTATGAGTAAGAAATTTTGCTAATCAGCGGCTAAGTAATGTTTAAAATTTAAGTAGCGTTTATAAGTAAGGCTGATAGTGTTTAAAATTTGTTAGGCAAGAATAATAAATAAAACAACAACGAATTCAAGAAATGTATGTTTGGAGTTTTGTTATTTTTTTTTGCCAACATTAAAAAAAGGAGGACGTAGGTACTCAATTCATATATTTTTATTTAATTAACTAGAAATAATATACTGGCTACAGAAACATCGTAATTAAATAATTGATTGTACAAGAGAGAGAGAGCCTATCACTTATAGGCATCTGACGACGTGCGTATCGGAGACATTGCCATTAAATTTAGCGCAGGAGTCCATACTTTCAACACCATAATATAATGTATAATCATAATATAATTTACTTTACCTTGCTGTACACACATTATGTTAAATTACAATCTATTTCAAAATTTGTATAACAGTTATAATTGACATAAGATAATGTATGACATAATTATCTGTAATTTGTTTTGTGTGTCTAAATAAATATTTCCGTCATTATAAAAAAATTCCAAAAACTTAATCGTTAAAAATATTTTATGGACTTATCAAACCTGCTCACAAAATTTCGTGAGAATCTGTTGAGAAATGCGACCTTTATAGAACAACCGGACATACGAAAGCATTTGTAGCAGCGACGACGCGCGACGCTTTGAATTAAGTTCTTGCTCGGTTAATTAGTGTATGTGTAGTGTATATCAAATTCTCATGTCAAAGTGTTAGTAACAAAACTCTACCGAAACGGCTTGACCGATGCCTATGAAATTTTGTGTGTATATTCAGTAGGTCTGAGAATAGGACGTTAACTATTTTTCATACCCAACATTTTATTTTTATCTTTCGGACAAAATCATTTTTTTTAAATTTATCTACGATTTGGCATAAATACCTACAATAAACCCTAAAATTTCACCCTTCTACCACCAACACCTATTTTTAATAGCTATACAAGTAGGTACTTTAATAATTTTCTACTCTCGGCGGTCGATAATTGATCAGGAAATGAATTGCCTAGAGATGAATTGCTGTGGCCGTTTTAGGGCTGCTATTACCACTCGTTCTGTTATTCCCGCCAGGCGTCTATCGGTGTCACTTCTCACCCCGTAAACAGCACGGAGTAGGCAGGACTCCTGTCTTATGCACACAATAAGCTTTCTATCACTTCCTAAAGTTTAGGCCTTAAACAGTTTTATTTCCTAAAATTTCACTATCTATACGGTCACAAAAGTTCACGGATATCCAAAATAGCATAGCATGTTGAGTACGATGAGGAGCAGCAAGCTTGCAAGTAATTGTGAATGAAAGAATTAACGCAATACAAAATAAGGCTGTATTTTGTATTGAAAATATCAATGTAGACTAAAAGATGTAGTTTAAAATTTATTAGGTAGGTAGATATGATAATAAAAGGACAATGAATTCAAGAAATATAATAAAAAGATAATAAAAGGAAAATGAAAAAATCTTTGGTGTTTTGTTATTTTTATATGCGGTTATCGTTAATAACGCTTCTTTCCTCTTCCTTTTTTTACTTACTTACATAAAATAAGTTAGTCATTATTATGTGACTAACATAATATTCACTAGATATAATTTATATGGCAAAACAACGGTCAGACCCACCAACTTATCTGTTCAGATGGCAGAAAAAAGAACTACAACATTCCTTCAAATTGTGACAGTTTGTAGTTGATTTCCATGACCAGTAGCGCCCTCGAAAACTGCACAGTTAAGTAGGTGGTATATACCGGGCCAACTAGTATTCATATAATATGTCTACAGAATTTCTTATATTTACTAAATTTACTTTACTTTAAGTATAAATTTAGACCTAATCCTTTTAAAAAGCCATTTACATATATTTACTAAAACAAAATTCGTAAAGAAGAAGAACAACTCTTAATTCCGTGTCACGGAACGTATATCTTCGTAAGAACGTAATAGCCTTATACATACAGCACACTATAAAAGAACCAGTCTAAAAGACCCCTACAATCCAGAAAGGCGAACGGTGACAAAGGTTATTTTATGCTGGTACTGCGGGGAAATAGCCAAAACATTGCCCACGCAGTAGCACACATACACAAAAACCTTAACACTTTCAAAGAAATACATCCACACATACACATATTTCTGACACTCCGGGCACCCATATTGCCATTTTTTAGAATATTCAGATTTCGTATTTATCTAGGACACTGTGAACATAATATGTTTATACAAAAATCAAAAGGAACGAAAAAAGAAGCAAAGGGAATTGTTAATGAAATATTTGTCAATAACTTTGGGATATTTCTATGCTCCCACAGCTATTTTTCGTCAGTAAAAAGCAAATAATTAAAACTATGAAAAGCTGCCCATTCACGCACTCAGTTTTACAGGGTTCATTCAATCTTTTATATCATCTATGCAAGGTTCCACAGATAATATATGCCTGTCATTTACTGCGGGGAAATAGCTACTGCGCTTTTAAAAAGTCTTGCGAACTTCATGTTGCACAGTTTCGACCTCCATTCATCCTTTGATGTTGTAAATTCGCGTGTTTCGCGATAATAGCACCATTTTCAACAAAGATCACTGAAAACACTCACAGAAAAACCTCGTTTAAAGGTTGTTAAGTGGAGTTTTGTTAATATTACTGTGCAGTAATTGAAAATGGCGTTGAAATCGTCGCCGGGTGTATTCAGTGCGCTCTCGCGTTTGTCCCGTAATTTTTCAACTGGTAGGGCTTTAGCATCAAAGCCTGTAACTGTCCGAGATGCCTTGAACCAGGCAATCGACGAGGAGATGGAGCGGGATGAAAAGGTTTTCGTGCTGGGCGAGGAAGTTGCTCAATATGATGGTGCTTACAAAGTTACAAGGTACAGCGTAACATGGCTCTACTAGCCTTCTTGTAGCGTATATAAAGTTGTTTTTTTTTACAACTTTAACGTTCTATGAATTTTTCTATATACTCATAATATTGTTATCACCAAGTTTGTTATAGACAAAAGTATAGTGATTGTGAAAAAATGAATTGAATGTTACATAACCAAAAAGTTTGTTGACAGATCTGGTATCTTTATGAGAAATGTGAGAGCTGTTTACATTTTACAGCTTGGCAATTGCACCATGTGTATGAATGAAAGTTCAAGTGCAACAATAATAATACTAGTTTTTGCTATATTTTATATGTAGTAGTAACTATGGCAGCCTATATTATAACCACATTGGTACACATAAAGTCTACTTACAGTACTGTATGAGTAAAAAGTGTAAAAAGAGTAAAGTAAGTAAGAGTGGTAAAATATTTGATATAATTTTTAGGAACCTCTACATGTTTTACCCAGTACACTAGCTTGTCTTGTCATCATTCATCCCATGCTTATATTATACTAAATACTCAGCTAATTCAGTAATCCTTAGAATGCAGAAATGATTTTCTCAATCAATCAAAAGCACAACAAAGTCAAAGTATATTTATTGCTGAATTACATGTGTAAAATGATATTATAAACTATAATTGTTTCAATGTAATCTGCCTTTTAAGGGTGTGCAATATTTATCTTAGGGACATACAATAACAAATAATTGAATTATATAATTAAATTGCACAATAAAGTACGATACATAACTTCTAAATGCCATTATGAATAATGTGTGTAATGCTATGAGCATACTCAGACACACAACTCCCCACTTTGTAAGTAATAATTTTGAGACTAATTTGTATTGGCAAGTACATAAAATGCTCTAAGTGTTGTCCACCATTTTAGCATTTGTTGAATCTTTGAGGAACTGTAATAGGTCCGGTAGATTCAATACTATACAGCACTGCTCTACATATCAATGTCTCTACTTTATGTAATGGATATTGGTCTTCCAATAAACTAAATAAATTACATGCAATCAAAAAACACCACCTTATTACAGATGTTAAATAATGCCTACCTTAACAATATATTTAGGATTATAAAATGTATTTTTCATGTTTCCAGGGGTCTATGGAAAAAATATGGTGACAAGAGAGTAATTGACACTCCCATCACTGAGATTGGTTTTGCTGGTATTGCAGTTGGTGCAGCGTTCGCAGGTCTCAAACCAATCTGTGAGTTCATGACTTTCAACTTCTCCATGCAGGCTATTGATCATGTAAGTAATGACACATATATTTTTTCGAACATCTATGATTAATTCAAAATCTTTTATGCTGATGTACACATGGTCTACCTACACCACTAACTTCATTGTTATATCAATCATCATATAGTAACACTGACAACCTGACAGCATTTGTTGTGAACTAATCTTGCTAAATTGCTCCTTTTGAGAATAATTCACAAGGAGCAAATCAGCAAGATTACATTATGTTATTATTATGTCATTTAGCACATAAGGTGTGGCTACCAGAACTAACTAGTGAAGCTTACCTGAACTAACCAATCGACTACATAAAGGTATATTTAGTTAGGTTATTAGTTTATCGGTAAGTATTCTCTGCAGTCTAATTTTTGTGTCTTAGGAATGCATTCCCTTACTATACAGGAGGCATTTGGGGAGTTTGGTGTGACAGTTACGCTAGCCACTACTTGCTACTTTTCAGAGTTTTTGGTCCCCACTAGGTTCTACTGTGGGGAAAAAAAATACATCTTGGTTGATGAAAGCAATAAGATACATAGATAAACTCTTTATTGTCACACCATAATTTATACAACTAATATATATAAGTGTCATGCAAAGGGTTAGTTTTGAATGATTTGTACATAGTAAGAAGCAGAAGCTTAATATCTGATGGTCTACCTGCATGTAACATCATTGCATTGTATTGAGCTTTAGTCAGGAGCAAGCTGGAGTCGGGTGAATGTGTCTGGAACCCACATCACGTTACCTACAGGCGATTGCTTGAGAAAGTTCAAAAAGCTTTCTTAAGGGCACTGTACCAAAAGCGATATGGGTACTCTCCTTCCCTGTACCTTACAGGCAGAGCAGCTTACTACATGCGTTATGGTGCTAAGAGGAGCAGTTGACTTTATTGAACTACATTACCTACTATGTGTACTGTTTGTGCTGGATAGACCTGGGATCCCTGTGAATAGGCGTGACCGGTTGCCGAATTTGTTTCACATAGAACAGTGCCGCACTAGGGCTCGCACAATGTCGCCGTTAGTTCGCCCTCGCAACCACTTCAATGCGCTCAATAATACTGATTTTGACATTATTTTTGATAATAGGAAAACTGTTATATCTATTTTTAGGACTTATTGTGAAAATCTTATTGACCAATGGGACAAAAGTAATCGTGCTAACAGCTCGGTTGACATTGTAGAACATTATACCAGAAATTCATGATTGATTATTGCAATTTGACATTTTATAATTTTATTTACCATATATTTGGACATTTTATAATTTTATTTAGCATGTATTTTACTACTGTTAATTTTATTTTTCATTGACTACTTAATGTGACTTCTGTTTTAATAATTGTACTTTTGGTTTTTAGATGTAATTCATGTGAGATGAATGTAAATGTTTGTAAAATCGTTTTTATCTCAATAAAATAATTTAATTTAATCACTAATTATATGAAAATCATTCCTCTATAAAATAATTTATCGCCTGCCAATCCAATATACAATATTATGTAAATTTAAATTATATCTATGCGCACGTTTATGTAAGCAAAAGATATATTGTACCGAGACCACCACATAGGTGGTCAATGGATAGAATAATAAAAAACAATAAGGATAGAAAGGCTTTGAAGATTATGTATTTTGAAGATTTTTTTAGCCTGTAATGTGATATATGAAACCACCTTATTAGATTAGGTCACCAGTAACCTAAAAGTTTCTTTTTCATTTCTCGATTGTGCGCTCGTAGAGTCAAGACCTCCTGAGGATGCTTCGTGTAGAAGTGAAACGCGTCGAAAATTCTTCCGGTTTGGCTGCGTGGCGTTTGTGACGTCACGTCGGCTTAACAGGCAAATTAGGCGGAATTGTCACTAGATATATTTTTGTATTATTAAGTGTTTTATTAAAATATTAAATTGATGTTTTCATAAAATATTTTAAAAATTTGTTATCACCTAAAAGTTCCTTCCTCTCTTCACTTGTGGTGAGAGATATATGTATATATATTGTTGTGCCCTAGACTAGTCCTTAAAACTTATATTAAAGGACCAGAAGAATGACTCATTATTCTGATATGCCATCAGTATTTAAATGTTTTTTTAGCTTTGCACCTTTTTTTGTAGTGCATATACTTAATTATTTTCCTTATATTTAGTTGATAAGGTATACAATATTTTTCCAGGTAATAAACTCAGCTGCTAAAACATTCTACATGTCAGCGGGGCGAATCCCAGTTCCAATTGTGTTCCGTGGTCCCAACGGTGCAGCCTCGGGAGTAGCAGCCCAACATTCACAGTGCTTTGGAGCATGGTACTCCCACTGTCCCGGCCTTAAAGTTCTCATGCCTTACTCTAGTGAAGATGCTAAAGGTAAATATTCATAAGTCATGACCATGAGGCTAGTTTATGTACAAATGTAATCATTCAAGCCCCTGTTAGTTGTAGCGGTGCCTGTGTAGCTAGATAGATGAAAAACTCCACAAATTGGCGGCGGCTACACAGGCACCGCTACAACAGCGGTGCCTGTGTAGCCGCCGCCAATTTGTGGAGTTTTTCAGTGTGATCTGATTTGATACAATTCCTCACCCTTTCCTGATTCCTGGCTAGCGACCACCTTCAAGTAGAAAATCTGTCGCCGAACACCTAACGGTGTGTTCCGACAGCAGTCCTTGAGAGCCTGTGAAATTACAGGCACATGAGACTTAACAACTATGTCTCAATGTGACGGGCGTAGTGCAATTCGTGACTTGTGACGAAATGCATCTGTTATAGGCAGAGGTTCGTCCGCCCGAACAAGCTCGAGGCCCACATCAGGTGGGCCTCGATATTGTTCTAACACAATTACACCTTACACAGTACTTGTTCTAACACAGTTACACAACCTTTTGTAACCTGGTCAGTAAAGACGGGGTTTTCTTCCACTTCATCCATATTTCCTGCAGTTGTCAGGTGCTGGCGGTAACAGCTTTAACAATATTTTGTTGGGCCAAATATACAACACTGCCTCATCACTGCCTCACCAGGGAGCCATCAATGATTTTGACAGTGTAGCTCCTTAGTACATATATGTATATATATGTACATATATATGTAAGCGTCACGTATGCCCATTAAAGTTGCAATGTCACCGTTCTGTATGACACATCCATCATCATGAGACTACGTAAAGTAGCAAATTCTTATGTGCCATGGTACATTTCTTTATTATGTGTATATAAATATATATATATATATATTGTAGGTATTAGTTTATTATTGCTTATACCACTTATGTACATATACTCCACATATATTCCTGGTTTCCTCGCCATACAAAGGTTGCCTGGATTAGATCGCTTATAGTGATAAGGCCGCCTATTGTGACACTGGTCAAAGTTTATTATAAGAATTAAAATTGTATTTTGTTGTTGTTACAATAAAGAATTATCCATCTATCTAGCTACATTTAATATTCCGGTTTGCCAGGTATAGGTTCACATACTTCTACCCGTCAAGCCGGAATACAGTAGGTTGGCGGTAGAAATAGGCATCATCAGACATACTCGTCGACGAAGATTTCTCCTGCTATTAATTAATATATGATACCGGACGTTGAGGTACTATGCGATTAATATAAAAATAGGATCGGCCTAGCGCCATGTTGTGACGTCAAAACTAGAACTTGGTATAGTGTGCAAAAAAATAAATGATAAAACATGTATAAATTAATAAAGAAAATAAAAAAACCCGACTGAAATTAATTTATTTTCGTTAAGTGTTTTATCGATCAATTGAGATTAAAACTGCCAGTTAATATATTTAGGTAATCTTATTTTAAAGTCAATCATTTTGATACCCAACACGATGGCTTTGAAAGAAAAAATAAATTGTTTTTCTCACTTTAAGGCGTCTAAAATCCACCAGTCTGTTTTTTATTTTTTTTATGTACATAGTGTCATTTGAATTATCAAGATAAATCTAACGATATCTCGTACATTACAATCGGTTAAGCGGTTTAGAAGTTATGGTGAAATAAAGAAACTCACAAACATACATACATGAAACCTGTAAACTTAACACACGTTTATGTGGGCAGTCGTGTAAAAAAACAAGTAGTCATAGGTAGGTAAACGAAGTTGTAGGTGACTGTAGATACAGCAAACACAGAAATAATTTGAACTGATTTTACTTGTTAGCAATATTTTGTACTTAGGTATCTTAATTTGAATCGCTTAGCTCTTCGATACCGCATGTCCTGATGGCCCGGTAACGGGTAACAAAAGCAAACATAACAATCACCAAAATCATATTAAACAGTCAACAAGAACGAATTAAACAGTCAAAAAAAAACGAGGTGAAGGAGAAGATCAATAAACACTGGGAAACGTGTCGCGTAGTAGTATACTGTCGGAGAAATAAGACACTGACGCCCGCGTTTTCATCAAACCAAAATGGCGTCTGACCTTAAAAATATGAATTTGTTAAAACTTAACAATTTCGTGTCACTCATTTAAAATTACCTATAAATATATGACACTGCTCTATTTTTAAGTTTGTTCTGCTGATCGTACTTATTAGAGTGAATATGAGTGAAGTTAGTCGAGAGCCCGTCCTATTCTTATTTTAATCGCATTGTACATCACCAGAGTTCTACCGCTATTCTTCTTCTTCTATAATATAGAATATTAAATTGTCTATTCCAGGTCTTCTAAAGGCAGCCATCAGAGACAAGGACCCGGTGGTGATGTTGGAAGATGAACTGCTGTATGGTGTCCAGTTCCCCATGTCTGATGAAGCACTTTCTAATGAATTTGTACTGCCTATTGGTAAGGTTTTTACATTATTGTTACGAGAGCTGTTATTTCATAATCTGTAATAACAAAAAGAAACAAACAAACAACTATATCTATGTATATATATGTGTGTGGTTTTACTGCTTTTCAAAATACTCGCCGTGATGATCGATGCAGTTTTGCATAAGTTGAAACCCATGTTCATAGTACTTTTGCTACTCTGATTGGGATATCTCCAAAAAATGAACTTTGAACGGATCTACAGCTTCCTCGCGGGTGGGACATTGTTGACCAAGAAATTTATTCTTGGCATGACAATAAATAGAAGTGCCAAAGCGGGACAGTACTGCGGATGAACCATCAATTCGATCTTTTGATCTTCCAAATGCTGAGTTGTGCCCTAACGCGAGGTTGCGCTTTACCCAACAAATGGTTTCGACCGACGTGTTAACTGTCACATGTGTGGCATAGTCATGATGAACAATGATTCTGTATTGCCGGTTGTTCTTTGGTATATCTGCAAAGATTTCGAGCAAACAAATTGTTGTGTAATAATCAGAATTAATCGTTTTACGATTCTCTAGTGGCGAAATAGTCACTTGGCCTTTTATAAAAAAATAAACAGGCGATCAATTGCCTTAAAGTGCTTTTTGCACAAACAACTTTAGTTCATTTTGGAACACCCACACCGTCGAGTTTTGTTTCGGGGTCATACATAGATCCAAGATTCATCACCTATATATTATACACAGATTTTGACGAACCACTCTTGTATTTTTTAAAATATGTGTGTACCAATCGACACTAGCCTGGTTTCGATTTTTTCGCGTTGGATTGGACCCCACACACAACTTGCGAATAGTCTAAATTTGTCTGGAATGCAACGCTAAAAAAATTCTACTGCCAAATGCACATGTTTGCATCTTATTGTGCTCGTCATACTTATGCTTAGGGACGCCTCCATCACGCTATATATAACATAACATTCTGGCATTATTAGTTCGCACACAGCATCGATGTTTTGTGGTACGATAACCGATTTAGAGTGACCCGAGAGCATACGACGCCCACGATAAAACTCACCGAACCAGTGATACACAGTGGTGTTCGATGGTGCTTCATCCTAAATGACGAAGTGTGTTGATCAATATACTGTTCTTTAGCTAACCCACACCGAAAATCGTAATAAAAATTTCACGAGTTAAATCCTTGGTGTTGAACGACACGCAACTTGTAAATGTCGTCAAAATTTAAAAAGACAATGACTGTTGCATTTTGCAGCCAAAGAGTTCCATTTTCAAATGTCATTATTACTTTTTAATATTGTTTATCTATGTGGCCAATATCGGATATATAAATAACATAGTTAAAAAAATATGGGGTCACATACAAGAGTAGTTATTTGTTCAATAAAAGAGAAAATATGTTCTTTGATCCGATTGCTGATTGAATATCTCGAGCCATCAAATTAATCTAGAATTGAATCACGAGCACTGAGAGTGATTGTAATATACTCGTAGACTACTAAGTGTAGTGAGAGATTTAAAGACATAAATAAATAAATAAAAAACTTGTGTAGAAACTGTAATCCTCTTCACTATTGTTGCACTTTTTTACGATTAGTGATATTGTATAAAAATATTTTGGAAAGGTTAATGTAATATATTAATATGATGTTAAAATAATAGGGTTCATATATAATTACAGGTAAAGCGAAAATAGAACGTGAAGGCAAGCATATAACGCTCGTATGCGCGGGGAAAGCCACAGAGACTGCGCTACTTGCAGCCAACGAACTTGCAGGAAAAGGTATGTTTATAGTGTAAAATAAAGTTCCCAAGCATACAAAAATAAAAGCGTGCGCGGAAATGGTGTCATTACATTTGTTTGAATAAAGATCTTGCGAAGTATCGTATTTACGTAAGCAGAAAAACCAAATACATACATATCCCGCGCGATTTGGTAATTTGAAAAAAAAAACGCGTTGAAATGTTGTATGGAAATTAATTGTACTAGGGTGACATTTAAATTTAGACCTCTTTCATTGGTTCTGATAACTTTAGACACCAAAGGTAAAAAAAATGGCGGTTAAGCAAACCGTTCGCTTTGATTCAATTATTTCGGTAATATACTTAAATGAAAATGAGGTCAACGGTTACGAAAGTGAAATTAAAAATGGACACTCCACCAGAATTAAAATAGCGATGGAATTAGGATACTTCCAACGTCCTGTATCAGCCGGATAGTCCACTGCTGAACACAGCCTCCCCCAATATGGGTGGTATGCCACCATTGGCAGGTGGCTTGGCGCAGTGTGAGATATCAGTTTCTCAGAAAGTGCTGCTGCTTACCTTCTGATGTGTTACCCTTAGTCGCCCCTTACGACACATACGGATAGAGATGGGGGGTGACATTATAGTCTTCTAGGCTGGTGAAAACATAAAGCAGTTTTAACTTCAAGCCCCAAATGATTCATTTCATTTTAGAAATGCATTTTTTGTAAATGCTCTATTTACTTGTCAATAGTGATGGTAGTAAGATTTTATCTGATAAAATATTTAGTAGCAAGTCAGTATCTTGAACTATGACTGGTAAATGGAGGTAGGCATGCACTTATTACACGAGATCAAAAATATTTTGAAGCGCTCGTAGCCAAGTTTGCTCAGTGGTTCTTAACCGATCAGCTAAGTTAAGCGCAACGTCCGCCGCGGTCATGAGTTAATGGGTGACCGCTAGTGACATTACTACAGAGCGTGCACGTGGAAGGCACGTTAAGCCGTCGGTCCCGGTTGTTGTGTTATGGTGGCGGCAGTCGTTATAGCATGGTGGTAGGGCATTTTGCGGATGCCCGGCTGGCTAGCTACCACCCTCAAGTAGAAGAACTGTCGCCAAGCACCTATCGGTGTGTTACGGCAGTTCTCAGCAGTCCTTGAGAGCCAGTACAATTACAGGCAAATGATACCTAACAACTGTATGTCTCAGTGTGACGGGCACAGTGCAATTCGTCGTTGACAAAATGCACAAATATACTTAAATAAACAAAAAAAAAGTAGATTCATTCTACACTTTCTCGATCGTGAGCTCATAGAGACAAGACCTCCTGGGGATGGTTCGTGTAGAATCGAAACTCGTCGAAAATTCTTCGGTTTGGCTACTTGGCGTTTGTGACGTCACGTCGGCTTAGCAGGAAAATTAGGCAGTAATGTCACTATCATATTTTTGTCATTTTTTAAGTGTTTTATTAAAATATTTGTTATTATTAAATATGGATTTACGCAAAGTAACGCCTGGATATGTTAAAAAAAGTCATCACAAAATGTTTGTTAGGACTAGCAGGAGTCAACCCTAAGAGGTTGTTAGCCAATAATCCTGTATAGAGTAAATCAAGGAAGCGCATATATTTGTGTATTGTTTAATTGTTCAGGTATTGAATGCGAAGTGATCAACCTCCGGTCGATCCGGCCGCTGGACTTCGAGACGATCGCACGTTCCGTCGCCAAGACGCACCATCTCGTCACTGTCGAGCAGGGCTGGCCGCAGTCGGGTAAGTTTACTTCTCTACGCGTTACTACCCTCATTTGTATTAGTTTGAACCAACATTTGTATTAGTTTGAACCAACATTTGTATTCGTTTGAACCAACATTTGTATTCGTTTGTACTTTAATTTGTATTCGTTTGTATTCGTCTGTAACTTCATTCGTACCTTCACTTGTATTCGTGTGTACTCTAATTAGTATTAGCTTGCACCTTCATTTGCATTTGTTTGTACCTTCATTTGTACCATCATTTGTATTATGTTATATCACTGTAAAGACGAAGTAATGGGACTCAATTTAAACCACCAAATGCAGAATATATTATACTATTTGTATGTTAATAATGATCGTCATTATTTGACTTCTTGTATGAAATACACTGTTTGACCACAAAATATGCAGAAATATATAGAAGATGTAGTCTGTAGCTTTCAAATGTATGTGGTGTGAGTGAGGACAGAAGGAGAAAGATGATCGGCATTGTATAATTATTACTTAGTTATTGTAAAATATTTAGTAATATTTTAATATATTTTCTTATTAATTCTTAAAATACTTGTTATTATCAAATGTGGGTTTTCGTAAAGTAACGCCTGAATCGGTCGATTATCTAATCATGGACAGAGTATTAGGAGCTTTGTAATGTGTTACTATAACGGTAATGAAAATGGTTACGCCGTTTTATCATTGCTGTCATACAAGTTGAGGTCTAGGGGTGGGCGCACCAGGTTTAGCCGACAACAAAAGTCAGTCAAAATCATTTATTCAATTTAGGAGTCTACGACGCTCTTATGAAGGTCAATTATAAATTGTAGTATTGAAATATTCTACATTGTACTGCCACGTTCAGCAAATAAATTGTATAGACCTACTGCGAGAAGAACGGACAACAAATTCGGGGCCATTCTTTTAACAATGTGTTAAATACTTACTATATAATAAAGTTATTACAATATTTGTTTAAATTATGTAGGTGACAGGCAATAGCTTGGCAGAGGCGGAATTGTCCAAGCATTTTTGTCGTTTAAGTAATCAGAAACTGTGTAGTAGGATTTTTTTAATCAATATGTTGTTTATCAACGGTGTGACAACTGCCATCCAGCGCGCGATCCCTACCTTGACATCACCGTCAGTCTGTCGAATGGGCGCAACGCTCACGCATCACCTTTTTTACCTACTCCCGCGCAATCTAACAGACATTTTATTTCTATCGTGCTACCTCTGAAATTTTACCACTTTCTGAAGCTTACATCACTTCCTGCGCTGCGTTACTACTGTAGCCTAGCAACTCTGGACGCTCGTGATAGGAATAAGTTGCCTGGATTTCACCCCGTCGTCGCCTGGATGGTGATTTAGAAATTAAATGCATCAGCATTTAATTTTGTGATCTTTCAATTCGCGTCATCAGGAAAAGAACCTCATTTTGAAATCGAAACTCCTTAACGGGCTTCGTTTTGAAATAAAACTGTCAAAATGAAGTTAGTGTTAATTAGTATAGCAGGGAGACAATAAGGCCCCAGGTTGACAGTAAGCGTGTGTATATCGTGTGCAGGTATAGGCGCAGAGATATGCGCGCGCGTGATGGAGTCCTCGTCGTTCTTCGAGCTGGACGCGCCCGTGTGGCGCGTGACGGGCGCCGACGTGCCCATGCCCTACACGCGCGCGCTCGAACACCTCGCGCTGCCGCACGCGCCCGACGTCGTCGCCGCCGTCACTAGCGTGCTCGCCAACAAGTCAGTACTTACATCTATATACACACATGCACCTCCTGTATGTCATTTGTTACTAACTAAATCTGATTGATATTGTGACGGTACAAAGGCTCTAACAATCTAGAGTAACCCATCGTCAATAAACAAGTCTAGGAGATCGAGAATATACCTAGTGTACACACAAAATGTTATAAACAAGGATAGCCTTTGTTCTATAAAATCACAGTATAAGTAGTAGTGAGTTTTGCGTGGAATTTCATAAAAGTTGTTTGCAGTAAAAGGGTAATTAATGTTTTTCTGTCTAGACTAGTATTGAACATTATGGAAAGTATGGTTTTTGGGTATAAATAAAGTCGGGAAACATGGTACTATTTAGAGGCGTAACCCTGCAGTTATGATCTATAAATGTGTATCATAAACTCTGACCCCGCGCCATAATACTGCAATTAGGCCCCAATCCGACAGCCGGCTTACCCCGCCCCACCCAGATGATACCGAACTGGAAATTCCTAAATATCTCTCTAAGCGCTATCAGTTCACCTAACCTCGATGGAATCCCTGACGACATTTTAACTAAAGATGACGTATCCCTTGCGATCGATTCGTTCACAAACCACTTGTCCACCATAATAGGTGTATCATCAAAGGAGGTCATTGTGTCGGATGACCAGCGCATTATCATTCCAGCGGATGTGAGGAGATTAGTGACGAAGAGTAAAGCAGTGACTAGACATTACGACTCCTATCCCAGAGAAGCGAACAAAACTAGGAAACGCCACTTTGAACGCATAGTCCAAAGTCCGAGTTGCGAGACCAGAGCTGAGGAGACAAACTTTTCTAACCTCGTGCTGAGCCACAGAGCTTACTGGAAACTCGCACGAAGTATGAAAGCTGTCGGACACAACAACGACATGCCTACCCTATATAGACCAGTCCCTCTCGTCCCATCGTTCTTTGATGAAACAAAGCTGAGTAAAAGCTTTGTGGTCATCTCGTACCTTCCCTCACTCACCCTAGTATCTTACGCTGAGGTGATGAGACTGATCAAGGACCTCAGCCAACGTAAAGTCCCTGGTGCTGACGGCATCGCTAACAAGGTGCTCAAACTTCTTTCGCCTCCTCTCATTCATCTCCTAGTCAGCATCTTTAATGCGGCCATCAGCCACCATTTGTTCACTGACGCCTGGAAATGTGCTAATGTCATTGGCATTCACAAACCAGGCAAAATCTCCTCTGACCCCCACCAGCGTCCTCAGAGCCCTGGGGAAGCTCTACGAACCGTCCCTCGTCCCATGCATGGGAACACCACCTAATTCCCGATGAGCAGTTTGGGTGTGGGCCAGACACTCATGCGTGAAACAGGTGCACCGCCTCACGGAGCACATCCTTGAGGATTTCCATAAGAAACCCTAACCCCAAGGGATGCTAGCAATCTTCCTCGATGTAGCGAAAGCTTTTGACAAAGTCTGGCATAATTGCTTGATCTGCATGCTATTTCACGTGCCAGAACGTCTTGTGCTCACCCATACAAGACTCCCTTAGGGACAGAAGCTGACGCTATCGCGTCGAGCGCAATCTCTCCACTCTCCGCCCAGTCAGAGCCGGAGTCCCTCAGGGCTCCGTGCTTTCTTCATTCTTTTCGCGCTGTAAACCAGCGTCATCCCAAGCTCCCCACCCAAGGTTCTTATAGCCCAATTCCCGGACAACACCGCCATCTTATCCACTGGCTGGCATATTAACAGACATACCGACATACGCCATTCAATGTGGCCCGAGATCGGTGACTGTTTCCGTAAATGGCGTATCGCGGTTAACCCAGTTAAAATATATATATAGCTATGTACTGCAATGAGAAAACCCGCTACATTTACCCGTAAGCCATATAGTATATATTTTCGATGAACCTATTCCCTGGGTGAGAACGATCAAATATCTCGGAGTGATCCTTGATCGGCATTTTACCTTCGCCAACCACATCATGTCTGTCCGTAAGAAGGCGTCGTTTGTTATGGGTCGCCTTGGTCCCTTTATTCGTAAGGAGAGTAAACTGTCTCTTAGAAATACACTTAACACTGTTTGCATCCGCCCCATCATGACTTACGCCTCAGTGGTGTTCATTCATGCTAGTGAGACCTACATAAACTTTAAGTCCTCAAAAATCGGTTTCTTCGCATTGCAATTCGGAGCTCCGTAGGTACCACAGTGACATATAATCAAATAGGGGTCGTAGTGTGCATGTATTGCTAATGGTAGGTATATTATACCATGAAACAGTACAATGTAATATATGGTCGCTTGTATGGTAGTAGTCGCAACTATACTCAAAAATATGGAGCGTGCGCCTTCTTCGGTTTAAAGGTCCGTAACAATAATAGATATTATATGTTACGTTAACGTGTAACGGACAGAACGGTAAACTTCACCTCTGTCCATTATACCTGCAGTGTTCTCGTTCTGCTTGACACTGCACTGCGCTCCTCACTCCGAGGCGTTTTTATATCTCGTTCGCCCAGTAATTCTACTTGCTACAGTACCCTTCAAAGCTAAAAACACTGCTACTACTGCTTCAAGCCACACTATCTGAAAGTGCAGTTGTAAGTATCCAACAATACGGACACTTGCTAATGAGACCTACCATCAAAACAACACTACATGATCCACTCAAAAAACATAATTGAAGAATCAACTCTAAAACTGGTAACAAAGATGAAAATCAATTATTTAAGTTAATTATAAGTAGGTTAATAGCAAATGATTAAATTATGTAAACACATTTCTTATTCTTCCAACATCCGAGAGCATCTAAAAATTCAATACAAAAGGTGACTAAACTTTTGTTTGCTCTCGGAGTGTCGGGCACATCGGGCACATTTGCTGTGCGGTTTCCGTACGATAGATACGATAGATGGCGTTAAAAAATAAATAATAAAGGGAAATATGGCTGCTTATTTGAAAAGCTCTGCCTACCCCTTTGGGTATATACAAGCACGATGTTTATTAAATTATTTATTCTTCTTTACGTTTCAGAATAAGCGAAGCCATCAGCCAGTAACAGCGAATCTCGAGATTAAGTACGCTTCGCTCCGTGCTTCGATACAAATGTAAATAATTATTTATTTTTAAATATTATTGTTATTTTTCACTAAATACTACACAACTGATCGCAATGTGATGTTATATATGAATGATAGTATATATAAATTTACGTAATAAAATTGTTAGATAATATATTTTGTTTTATTTTAGCGCCATCTAGGTCGCAACTTTTTACACGTCTGCTTGCACAAACTACTTCATTTCTATTAGTTTGAACCGACATTTTTATACGTTTGTACCTTCATTTGTATTCGTCTGTAACTTAATTCGTACCTTCACTTGTACACATGTGTACCTGAATTAGTTTTCGCTTGTACCTTTATTTGTATTTATATACCTTTATTTGAACTTTTTTCTACTCTTGTATTCAGTTATATCACGGTAAAGACTAAGTATTAGGACTCAGTTTTAACCACTAAATGCAGAACATATTAACTGTATGTATGTTAATAATGATCGACATTGTCTGACTTCTTGTATGAAAGACACTGTTTGACCACAAAGTATGCATTTGTATCCTCGAGAGGCAAATGATGAGATTTGAAGTATATTTTCGTCCGTAAAAACGGATGAAAGAATGAGAATAAATTTTTAGGACATTAGGGTGTATGCGTGGTCACCATTATTATTCTAACCGCTTTCTAGTCGTCTTAAAAATTTTGGCATCATACAAGCCTAGGTAATGACGATATCAATCGGTATTATGCTTAAGTCTGGACCTAAAACCTCAAATAAGGGAGTGATCACCCTACGACGTTTGTATGGAGAAGTGACCGGCCAGTTCAACTTTAAGAAGTCTCTTTAAAAAAAAGGTCTCCTCTTGGCAACACCAAAAGAATGACACTTTTATACTGTACTGCAGAGAATAATACTAGAATATCCGCGAAAAGTCATGATAAATAGGTCCGTAAGAACCTTTTAGCAAGTTTCCTTTAAAACTTTAAGGGTTTGATTGACTCCATTTATAACTGTAGACTTGTAGAAGTCTTCTAAAGAAGATGTAGTCTGTAGCTTTCAAATGTAGATGGTGTGAGTGAGGAAAGAAGGAGGATGATTGGCGAGATAACGATGGTGTATGAGAATAAATAACGCATGGTACACTTATTAATTAGTTTTTGTAAAATAATAATGTACTTTTTAAATTTCTTTTCTCATTCATTTATAAAAAAACTCAAAAGGAGTTAAGGTTTATGTGTGTATATGATTATTTGTTGAAAGTCTGGTCTCTAATAACCGTTAGATTCTACCGCATACATTTTTTTTTATGCACGATAGGTAAGCCTTTGACCACTACCTCACCTGATGGTAAGTGGTGATGTGGTCGAAGATGTTGTTCAGGCTAACCTAGAAGTACTGGCTCTCAAGGACCGCTGCCGGAACACACCGTTAGGTGCTTTGCGACAGATTTTTCTACTTGAGGGTGGTAGCTAGCCAGGCGGGCATTCGCAAAATGCCCTACCACCATGCAGACAGGATGTCCTCACGTTGGCGTGCTTGTTGCTTTTGTTAATATTCTTCACATATTAGCTGCTGATTGTGTAACTATTGCTTTGCTTTTTCTTGATTGGTTTTGTGGTTTTCATTTCAATTATCGCTTGTTCGAATATATTTTATGTGTAGTATTAGAGACGATTGGCTTTCTCGATCGTGCGCTCGTAGTCGAGTCACGACCTCCTGAGGATGCTTCGTGTAGAAGCGAAAAGCGTCGAAAATTCCTACGGTTTGGCTGCGTGGCGTTTGTAGCGTCACGTCGGCTTAACAGGAAAATTAGGCGGAATTGTCACTAGATATATTTTTATATTTTTTAAGTGTTTTGTTAAAATATTAATTTGATGTTTTCTTAAGATATTTTGAAAATATTTGTTATTGTTAAATATGGATTTCCGCAAAGTAACGCCTGAATCTATTCATTATCAGAAGTTTAATATGTTCAATAACTATTTAGCTGATAATGTTGCTGCTTTAGTTATTCAATTTGGGCCAGTAGACTTTCAGCTTGGGCCTGTTTCTCGTTATTGGCTTAGATTATGTCGAGTTGGGTATTATTGCTTTATAGCAAATTGATAGTTACACCCTTGATATTTATTAGTTCGTAATTATTATCAATAGTGTATTGGAGCTATGCGTGTCTCTCACATTGTTGTGGATTGTGTTGTGAGAGAGGTTCGTAGTGTTCAGTGTCATTAGTACGTATGTTTTTTTTATGAGGTTGTGACGGGACTAGCTCATGTCCTGCCTGTTGATAAGCGGACTAACCTCTGCATATATTAGATGCATTTCACTGCGTCCGTCACAATCGGAACAACTTAACATCAGGTGGGCCTCGAGATTATTCTGTCACAATGACATAAAATATATATATTTATTGTCGGATTGGAAGCATTGTGTGTGGTGTCCGGATATATTTGCATATATGCTGTGTCTATTATATTATTGTACGTGTGTGATTAATAATTGTGTTATCTGTTATGTTTAGTGTGTGTATGTGATTTTGTGTTGTTGTCTGGCCGAACGCTCCGCAAAATCAGCTAAATCCACAAATAATTCTCAAACAGGTGCTAAAACGTATGTATCCTATATTATTAAATATGATTATAAGCACTATCGTGTGTTGCGCGAAAGTCACATCTTTTCCGTAGAACTACGCTACGGAAAATATGTGATTTTCGCTCAGCACTGGACGGAGGATGGGGTAACATCTGTACCCCCGAAGTATTCAAATAGTCCACGGTTCTAGCAGATCTGTGAGCGGGCGCGTTATCGTGGAGAAAAATAATCCCACGGACACCGCTCCTTGGTGGCTTGCCACTCAGGTCCCGAAAGCTTGAAGCAGACTGCGTTGAACGACATAATTCATTTTATTGACGCTCTGACCGCGAAAAGTTTTTGTTAGCAACTCGTTTTCTTCCAACACCCATTACGTGGATTGTTGCTTCGTGAGAGAATTGTAGCCGTAGATCCAAGTTGCGTCATTTGTAAGGATATAGGATAAGTCTTACGAAGTTTCCTCCCCTTCGAACGTTTCTAGAATAAATTTGCATTAATTAATACGACTATAACACGATATATATATCTACATTTAAACGATCTAATATTTCAAGCCGTACTTAATTGTTTTGTTCCGTGCAGGGTTAAATATAATAATCAATATTTTAAAATCGGCAAATAGTGTGTGCGTATAAATGCTAAAGGTACAGTAAAACAGTAAGGTTTTTTGGGGTTGTGTTTTGTTCTAGGGATTTACTGATCTGACCAACGACTCTGCTAGACTTAGAATTTTTTCGCTACGCTCAATAAGGCTATGGTTTTAGCACATATTTTATGTGGGACAGAATAATGTCTATGTTTTTTTAATATTTTTATGTTTACAATAACGCATGCTCTACTGATTATATTATTGGATACTATAATTTTTCCTATCGTAATTTTGTAAAGTCTGTCTTATTTGAAACTTCAGTGGTATTTAACAGGCCTCTTGGATAAACGTAAACTCAGTTGCAACCACTTCGATGTCTACGGGGGTTTACAGAGGAGTATGTTGTTCTATTCGCAATCTATTTTCAATTAGCTTTCTACGTTATTATTTAAAAGTAAGTAATCTACAAACGTTGGATTCCCAAATGTTAAAGCAGCATACACAATAGCGCGGCGATTGTCCCTTCCCGTGGACGACAGCCTGGCGTGATGGATCGCTGCACACAGTATCACAACTGTATGCGTGTGCTTGATTTCTCTATCAATACGAAAAAGGAGCTTGTATTGTGACTTTCTATATTCTGATTTTCTGACGGTACCTGAGTTTCTGACGGTATGTAAGATATACATTGTTTTTTTTTTTTTATGCCTGATAGGTTAGCCTTTGGCCACTATCTCACCTGATGGTAAGTGATGATGTGTTCGAAAATGTTGTTCAGGCTAACCTAGAAGTACTGGCTCTCAAGGACAGCTGCCGGAACACACCGTTAGGTGACAGGCGGGCATTCGCAAAATGCCCTACCACCATGCTATAACGACTGCCATCCTAAGACGACAACCGGGACCGCCGGCTTAGCGTGCCCTCCGAAGCACGGAAACGCTCAGTAGTAATGTCAACCCATCCAACTCATGACCGCGCGCGACGTTGCTTAACTTTGCTGATCGGTTGAGAACAGCTAAGTAAACTTCGCTACGAGCGCTTCAAAAATGTATGATATGTAAGACGGTATGCAAGTATTATTTTAAAATTAATTTTAAGAGTTATAGCTACGTGCTTTTGTGTGTAACAACAAACATATTGTCACGCTTGCAATGTCCGAAGTAGTAGGCATAAATGTCTGAACATCCAAGTTTCACCGACCAGGTCCTAGTCCAAAATGATAGGGTGACCTGTTGATAAATGAATATTAATGACTGTACTATTATAAACACTCAAAGGATCTTCTTTAGATAATGAATACATAGCTTTAGTTGTTATTTTTGGAAATTCATATGTATATATGACAAAATATAAACAAAGTGCAGTGATGGCACAGTGGCATTGGTTATGGACTGCCACGCAGGTCCATGGTTCGAATCCCTCCACGGGCTTGAGCTGCACTGCACGGTGGAAGGGCATTTTGTGAATCCCCGCCTGGCTAGCGACCACCTTCAAGTTGAAAATCTGTCGCCAAGCACCTAACGGAATTTTCCGGCAGCTGTCCTTGAGAGCCAATAATTCTAGGTTAAGCTTGTTCACACCTTCGACCACATCATCTCTTACCACCAGGTGAGATTGTGGTCAAAGGCTTACCTATGAGCAATAAAAAAAATATAACGAAAGGAATCATACAAAAATTTGTGCAATGAGCGGATTTTGAACTTTTACCATTAGTTGCTGTTGTAAGCTTAGGTGTTTGCTTATATTTTTAGTGAATTCCACCAAAATTTCCAAGCGTTCGACTAAGAATAATAATCCTTGATCATGTGTTCGAAGAGTACCGACCTATAGAATGCTTTCTGAAGTCAAAGTCAAAGTCAAAATCATTTATTCAATTTAGGCGTCTACGACGCTCTTATGAAGGTCAATTACAAATTTTAGTATTGAAATATTCTACATTGTACTGCCACGTTCAGCAAATAAATTGTATAGAGCCACTGCGAGAAGAACGGGCAAGAAACTCGGGGCCATTCTTTTAAACATCTTTTAACAATGTGTTACATACATACAATATAATAGAGTTATTACAATATTTGTTTAAATTATGTAGGTGACAGGCAATAGCTTGGCGGAGGCGGAATTGTCCAGGCATTTTTGTCGTTTATGTAATCAGAAACTGTGTAGTAGGATTTTTTGATCAATATGTTTTTCACATGCAACTTGAATTTCCCTTCTGTGAGCGTTGTAATATGTTTAGGAACTTTATTATAAAACCGCACACAATTACCTAAGAAGGACCTTTTATTTGTCTTTGCTAATCTAAAACCTGGCACCACTATTTTATCTTTATTCCTAGTATTGTAATCGTGATTGTCACTGTTTAATTTAAATTTACTCAAATTTTTACGAACATACATAATATTTTCAAATATATACAGACTTGGTAAAGTTAAAATATCAATTTCTTTAAAAAGATCCCTCACTTATTCCCTAGGACCCATTTTATATATGGCTCGAATTGCACGCTTTTGTATGATAAAGATTGTCTCTATCTCAGCAGCAGTTCCCCACAGCAATACGCCATACGACATAATACTGTGGAAGTACGCGAAATAAACTAGGCGAGCAGTAGCTACGTCTGTTAACTGTTTTATCCTAAGAACTGCATATGCAGCAGAACTAAGTCTTCCGGAGAGATCATGTATATGTGGATCCCATTGTAAAGTGGAATCCATTTTGATTCCCAGGAAGACTGTCGCTTTGTCAATAGGGAGTTTATCTGGGCCAAGCTTTATGTTTGGTTCAACATAAGGAACATTTGGTAAAGAAAACTTTAAACATTTCGTCTTTTTTGAATTTAGGAGAAGATTATTAGCGGCGAACCATTTACAAATCTTAGATAATACATTATTAACATGCGCCAGTTCACTGTCTTTCCTATCTACTTTAAAAATCAGAGAGGTATCATCTGCGAATAAAACAATATCGCAGAAATCTTTGACCATGCAAGGCAGATCATTAATATATGTTAGAAACAGAAAAGGTCCCAAAATTGATCCCTGTGGTACTCCCATTTTTACCAATGACCCGGAAGAAGTATTGCCACTTATTCCAAGCCTCTGTAGCCTGTCTGACAGATATGACTCTATAAGATTCAGTGCTTTTCCACGAATACCATAGTGGGAAAGTTTACGAATCAGAGTGCAGTGCTCTACACAGTCGAATGCCTTGGAAAGATCACAAAATACGCCAATAGCATCATGTGAACTCTCCCAGGCTTCCAGTATATGCGACATCAATTGAACACCTGCATCTGTTGTGGATTTGCTCTTGGTGAAACCAAACTGATTCTCATTTAATAAATTATGCTTGTTAAAATGGGATAGTAGTTGTTTGAGCATAATTAGCGTACACTATTGAGAAGATGCGTCGTGTCTTCAGAAAGCATTCTATCTAATCTAATATGCGTTATTCCAACACGATGTTAAGGCATTTCGTCTGCTAGTGAAGATGGTCTATATACTTGCTCAAGTAAAACATCTGTTGCTAAGCAACAAACAGGGTTCCGGCAGCTGTCCATTCAATTGCTTTTTAGGCTAGTCTACTTTGCATTTTGGAACGTGATGGTACGTTTCAAGATGCGAAGTATACCTTCTTTAAGTTGCGATAGTTGTCAATACTTAGACACATACTATAAAAATGTAAGTCGTTGCTAAATGGCGTAAAGCGCCGCTTTGTAACGTCGATGTCCTAAAATTGGTCTCGGGTTGGAGAGTCGTTGAATTTCTCTGTTTATTAAATGAACAGTACCTAGTCGTCCTGATTTTTGATCTGAGCTCGGTAGATTGCAGTAGGCTGGCACGCTATTATATGCCACTAGAATATCTAACGAAACGTATTCGGTTTTTTTTATGCTTGATAGGTTAGCCTTTGACATCTATCTCACCTGATGGTAGGTGATAATGTGGTCGAAGATGTTGTTCAGGCTAACCTAGAATTACTAGCTCTCAAAGACAACTGCCGGAACACACTGTTAGGTGCGTGGCGATAGACTTTCTACTTGAGGGTGGTAGCTAGCCAGGCGGACATGCGCAAAATGCCCTACCACTATGCTATAACGACAACCGGGGTTGTCGTCTTAGGATGGCAGTCGGCGTTACCTCCGAAGCACGGAAGCGCTCAGTAGTAATGCCACTAGCGCTCACCCATCCAACTCATGACCCCGTTGGACGTTGCTTAACTTTGCTGATCGGTTAAGAACAGAGCAAACTTCGCTACGAGCGCTTCGAATATAAAGGCGTGAAGATGTTAAGTAATAACAATATTACCAAATGAAATCCAAAAGTAACCGTTGAGTACACAAATCGGTCGGCATGCGGCAGTAGCTGTTGCCCCTGAGAGCGCTGGGGCGATCCATCACGCCGTGCTGTCAGCGCCGCCCGACCGTCCACAATACACCATTGTACTTACCAAATGTCTATGTACCCTTAGGTACTGATATTTTATCTATTGAATTAATAAAAGTATTCGTATCTACGGCTTTAGAGCTTTTGCCAGGTTTTCTATTCTGTCTTTGAGTGCCAGGATAAGCCTGTTTGAATCCTCGACCTGCTCATCACGTAGGTACCATGACAGGTGTTTTATTATGTTCATAGATTATTTTATCGGTAATAAAAGATAATGAAGATCATAGAATACACCTATGCAGGAGTTGTAATAGAATGCATTTTTTTAAGAAGTCTTATCCTTGCCACAACTTCTTTATTTAATGTAGTCTTCGTCTACTATCTATAGGTAGTAAATTATGTGTCAAATAATGTCAAACGGATGAAACCTAGAATGGGAACGGGCTTTCAAAGACAGCTGCTGGAACACCTAGGTGCTTGGTGACAGATTTTTTTTACTTTTATGTGGTAGCTAGCTAGGTGAGTATGTATTCGGAAAATGTTCTGCCATCATGCCGTGGTGTTCAAGCTCATGGGATGAATCGAACTATGGACCTCCTGCACTGCAGTCCATGCTCTATATCACTGAGCTATCATCTTTTTCTTATTCCTATTACAATATGAAAAGTTCCTTTCGCACCTCTGGTTTAACTGGGATAGGGGACGGCTTACTCAATGCTCGCCAGGTGGTACGTAGCATTGGTATATGGTATTGGTATACCTAAGCATTGGTAAGTTTGCTGTACCTGAGTACTACTATATTTGAAGCTCGAACAAACGAAGCACTTGGAGCACAACTTGCCTGGTCGTTCTTTACAGGTTAACTATTTGGTAAAGCAAGCAATGCTCGCTTGAGTTTTACATCTATGGGTGACCGCTAGTTGCACTAACTACTAACTGCGCAATGTGCTTCGGAGGGAACGTCCAGGCATCGGTCTCGGTTGAAGCTCTTGGGATGTCATTCGTTATATCATGGTGGTAGAGTATTTTGATAATGCCCGCCTGGCTAGCTACCACCTTCAAGTTGAAAATATGTCACCAAGCACATTATGGTGGCTGTCCTTGAGAGCCAGCAACTCTATATTAGCATGAACAAAATAACTTATCATTAAAGGGAGATAGTGGCTAGCCGTACAGCAATAAAACAGTACCTAATATGAAATATTTCCGATCACGTCATACCGACATACCATTATTAAAATCCACGTCTCAATTTCACCGTAAAAAAATTGCTAACGAAAATGTCAATCTTGAGTCCCTACCCTGTGCAAAGGATAATTCGTATAGGTGATCCATCAACTCCCTGGGACAGTGAACGACAGATTTTACGAAAAACGCACGTGGTCGCTTAATAGAAATGGTTTTTATTTACGGTGACGAAAATTAGAGATATTGAGTTGTGGGTATAAAGCTGGGAAGTTCTCTCGAATTGACGGAATCCAAAATAAGCCATCATATTTTTTTTCGTTACTGAATGAACCCAGCTTATTAAAGAAACCAATCAAAGACGGCGCTGCAAGTAACGTCTCACTTGCCACAATAGACAGTATATTGTGTGCAAGCACAGAATAAAAAGGACCAGAAGGGTCACTCCTCAAAGACATCCCAACCAATAAGTGACTCTATCTATGAAGCAATAAAGCACACTTCAGCTCGTAAAGCACGGTGTTCCTACCATTTATATTCACCTACAAGGCGTATATCTTTCTAACGCATAGCCACGCATAGATCTCTTCTGACGCGGCGCGCATCGTACAATAATCCTGTCTGGACTGACACGCTGATAGGTATACCTGTAGCTTTATACCTAGAGTGCGGATAGAGACAGACCTGGTGCAAGTGAGATGTAGGTATCTAATGTTTTGCACCGTCATCTTCAATTTGTTTCTTTATTCTTTATTACCGCTTTGAAGATACATATGTTTTATATACTTATGTAAAACCGCGTTACAAATATATATGTCCAGTATGGCAGAAGAAACTCTAAGCGAATACAAGCTGAAAGCTCATTTTTTCGACGCTTCGAATGATTGGTTGATCCGAAACCCTCTCACCTGTACCTAGGTGAGCGATGTGGTCGCAGATGGTAAATAGTAGACTTAACTCAGAAGAACAATGTTCACCTGGCTGTAGCTCAACCTCCAGTTAGTCAAAAATCTTTTGGCCTTGAGGGCTTGCATGGCCTAAAGATTTTAAATTTTGTCCTGTCAAAGCATGTAATAGGATTAATACCAGGATAAAAAGTAGTAATTAATTAATTCATTCTGTGCAGTAGGCAATCCTAAAGGTTAGTAGTCATTTTACGTTTACGGCAATACTAAAGGCAAACATTGTACTATATACTACCTGTATGTTATGTGCTTTAAGGTCCAATTAAAAGGTAGACAGGCTTATTTTATAGACGATTAGATTTGTTGTCAATGTTATAAAAGAGCCTTTTTAGGGTTCGGTACCCAAAGGGTAAAAACGGGACCCTATTACTGAGACTTCGCTGCCCGTCCGTCTGTCACCAGGCTGTATCTCAAGAACGGTGATAGCTAGACAGTTGAAATTTTCACAAATGATGTATTTCTATTGCCGCTATAACAACAAATACTGAAAATAGAATAAAATAAATATTTAAGGGGGGCTCCCATTCAACAAACTTAATTTTTTTACCGTTTCTTGATCGATACTCATGACGGTAGGATAGACGCTTTAACTATTCACAGAATATTTAGTTTTATGTTCTCTTTAAATATAATAAATTAAAATAAAATTGCGAAGTGTCTGTAACTTGCAAGATTAGGTTACAGATAATGGTACGGAACCCTTTGTGCGCGAGTCCCACTCGCACTTGGCCGGTTTTTTTAAACACTATTACTAAGTTTACTGATATAATGTTTTACTAAGATTATTCACACGATCGTCTTTAATTTAAACAAGCCTACCCTAACAACAAGTTGGAAAGCACATCGATCACAAAGTTGCTCGGCGGTAAAGTTTGGACGGCAGCGCATGTACTGACATTCACAACTGTCAGAAACTTAGCTCAAACGTTTAGGTGTTATTAATAGGAAAATTAAAAATATTTTTATATAATTTCATAGGTATACAGTGGGGATTGATAGTAGTTAACTGCGAGCGTACCAAGCAATGGCTCTATTAGTTCGAGGTATGTGCTAACTTGTCTTGTGGATTCAAACAATATTCTTATTACATACACAGGAGTTGAACATTCTACTTTTTAACGCTTTTAACAAATAATATGATTTAAAGCACCACCGTACCTAGCACGCTAGCATTTATAATTTTGGTAGCAGACGCTAAGCAAACATCACATCAACTAATTTTTAGAGAATGGGGTTGATAGATGGGTTGCAAACACGCGTTCCACCCAACTCCATGTTTTAGTACTAAATCTAGTCAAGTTTGAATACTAAAGAGATACAGAAATCAAATCATATGTAGGTTGAGATTGAAAGCCCTTGTGCACTCCATAATGGAGCAGGCTGTGTTCAGCAGTGGACAATCCGGCTGATACAGTGTGGCATCGCCATACTAATGCATTCTGCCAATGTCAATGTCCTTTTTTGATAGAGCTTACGAGTTCGATGAGGTATAAAGACGGGAAACCATAGGATATCTAAAAAGGGGTGGAGAAGAGAGAGATCTCGTGAAATAAGGAACTATTGGATCAGGAAAGTACAATACCTAATACATGGAAAAGAAATAGAAGAGAAGAATTAAATAGCGAAAGGAATAAAGTCCCATTATAATAAAATAAAATGGGTACCTACCATTTTATTTTATTATAATGGGTCAGGGATTTGCATCTAGAGACTAATAAGTATATATCCAGTATCCTAGTTTGTCACTTTCTGTTAAACTATTCGAAACGCTCGTAGTGAAGTTTCCTTTGCCGTTCATAACCGTCTTAAAATTTTATCAGCTAAGTTAAGCAACGTCCGCCGCGGTCAAGACTTGGATGGGTGACCGCTAGTGATAATACTTCCGAGCGCTTTACGTGCTACTGAGGGCATGTCAAGCCGTTGTTGTCTTTGGATGGCCGTCATTATAGCATGGTGGTAGGAAATTTTGCCTAAAGTTGATAAATCTGTCGCCAAGCAGCAAGTTATGTTCCGGCAGCTGTCTCTGTGTAGTAATTTGAGCCTGAACAATATCTTCGACCACTTCATAATTTACTATCAGGTGAGATAGTGGGCAAAGGCTAGCCTATATAAACAAATATATATAAACAAAAACAGTTTTTTTTTATTAATATAAGTAAATGAAATCAACCTCATAAAATCACCGCCAAATCTAATCATACTTAAAACCCCAGGGGACCCTTGACTTTAAACCATTTAAACACCCAATTTGACTAAGGGGTGTAATTCAATGAGATGAAATAAACCATGGGTCGAAGGTGTTTAAAGTTAGGGGTTTTTGACAAATATAGGGTAGATTTTATGGGAGATTTAGTTGAAAACTTGAGATGGTGTAAAATTTTATTTGATTTAATACCTATTTAAACGTAAAAAAATACGTTTTTATTACGAATTTTTTGTCTTTTGTAACTGCCCGTGGGGTGCCGGGCTAGAATGTCACCCCCCATTGCTACCTGTGTGTGTCGTAAGAGGCGACTTAAGGTAAAATACCGGAAGGTGGGCAGCATCACCTTCTGAGGAACCGATATCTTAAATTGCGATCTCCAACCTCCGAATTTAAACCTCCCATTAATGGAGGAGGCTATGTTAAGCAGTGGACAATCCGGCTTATACAGTTTTTGCTGAAAATGATGTTTCTGGTCTCTCTCTACAGCTCTACCGAGCTTCGTGTGCCCTTTTTATGTACCTATATGTATGCACCAATAGTTTTTACCAGCGCTTTCGCTCGCATAAAATTTGGTTACTTACTCGGGAACTAATTACTGTAAACAATTATCTGTAGGTCCAAATCTGTCATAATCGTAATCTTATACCTAGTAGGTACCAAATTTCATAAAAATCTGCT
Source organism: Plagodis pulveraria (assembly GCA_963890685.1). Classification (NCBI taxonomy): domain Eukaryota; kingdom Metazoa; phylum Arthropoda; class Insecta; order Lepidoptera; family Geometridae; genus Plagodis; species Plagodis pulveraria. Next base: position 33,572,303 of record OY982956.1, on the reverse strand, counting down.
CAGCTTTTTTTGAGATTAAATGCAAATAAGTTTAATATTATTATTACTAGTACGACAATAGCGGCGGCTCAGTAAGTATGCATTTTTGATTTACATTATGCGATATTATTATATTGATATAACTACTAGCGGAGCTTTTATATAGTGCCGGTGCCATAAATTATAATTTATCTGTGAGAGAAACATATATATATACATTTTTATAGATATATAGATTCGTTTGTCTGGCTAAGCCCTACTGGATGGAGATATTTGCTGTTTACACGTTTATTTGGGAGGAAATTTTGCGCGAGTACGGTTGAAAGTAAATTTTACAGCTATGTAATCATATAAGGTATTTAAATTATACTTAAACAACTTCTATCCTATTTTAATGGGACCTAGGGACATTGCATGAGAATCGGTTTGTGTCGTAAAGAGCAAATTTACAACAGATTTTAAGGCCGGCAACGCAACCTCGATACCTCGTTGGCGACGGATGTTCGTGGGCGACGGTGATCACTTACCACCAGGTGAGCCGCTTGTTCGTTTACCCTCCTATCCCATTAATAAACAAAGATTCTGTGGTTCATCGATATCACATATACTTGATCCCTGGAGAGTTTATTATAATGCTATTACCGTATTGTGTAATCTATTCAAGGCATTCTGATATGTAGTGCATCGCACTCTGAATTATTGAAAACTTTCACAGTTTACAAGGATATTGTGGAAAAGCTCTGAATTTTACAGGGTCATATCGGTCAAACAGGATATAGAAGGTTGAAATAAATGGCAAAACATCAATATAAGGAGGATAAAAATAAGGAAACCGCAAGTATCAATTCTAGGGCCATTTCTGTTTCTAGCGTATATTATATTATGTAAGATTTAAGATAAGAAGAAAATTTCAAGTTGCACGTGAATAACAATTTGATTAAGAAAGAAACAGTTTTTAATTATTTCAACAACTAAAATGGTTGGGCAACTCCGCCACCTACGTAATTTATACAAATAATGTATTAACTTAAAAATATATTTTGTAATACATTGTCAAAAGACGTTTAAAGCGAAACTTCGTTTCGATTGTGGCATTAGAATATAGAATATTCTAATATTTACATTTGTGATTAGCTTTCATAAGAGCGTTGTAGATCTATACCTAAATAGAAGACATGATTTTGACATTGATGTTTTAAAATGTAAAATAAAAGGAATAAATCTGTCAATTAATTTCTTATATATATTTAACTTACGTGTTTACGTGTTCTGGGAAAAGGTTCAGCTCACCCGACATGCTTGATGTTACATGACATTTTTTTATATTTGAACTTAAAGTCAAAAAAAAATTCCATAGTAATAACCTACCAGGTTAGCCATGAATAAAGAGGATGGGAGGAAGGCATTTGGTCGTAAAGTTCCGTTTAAGAATGAAGATTTTGAAGAGAGTTGTGGTGTGTCACAATCTTAGTACGCAACAATGTTGCATTAACAAACATAGATTTAAGGCCATAATTTTTAGTAACGCATTTAATTTTTATATTAAACTCTTTGATAATGAAATGTTCTGTGTGCGGAGTATGGAACTATACTCCGTAGATGGCAATTATCATCCCCATGGTGAATCTTTGGTTTTTTTTATACCACTGGCTAATCTTATAAAGACATTGAATCCAAAGTTGTAACAATTAATAAAGTATAATATTCACCTTGTCTAATCATCATAAACGTTCTTTAAACTAGACACTTACAGTGAAAATATCATTTAAACACAAATTGAAACACTAAAAATGTTTATCTATTTCATTTAATTATGAAGAAATGTATTTGTCAGTAGGGTTTAACGCAAGCGAATCATAAATTGAATTTAATGGATACAAGATGCAAGTTACGCCATTTTACAGCAACTGGTTATTTTATCTTTAATTGAACATTGGTATAATATTAGATATTATACGATCTGCAATTACCACGAGTCCAGAAGTATTGTGCAATGTATAGGACATGTTTGTTAATAGCTTATTAAATAGTATTATTTTATTACGGAAAATTATTTATTTAGGTATTATTAATTATTTGAGTTTCCTTAAGTTATAATATATAGGGGAGTAAGGGGAGAACGGACCCAACATCTCATCCGACCCTATTGTCATCCTCACCTGCTCGCGCTGGTAATCCTTCAGACTACCAGCGGCGACGTCCCCACGCCGCGGTGCTCCCTGCTAGACAACAGACGAGGCTCTGGCGACCGAGCAATGGCGGTATATCCATACTCCCAGTAGGGCAACCACCTGGAAGAGGCTACAGCGGCCTTGAGGATTAAATTCCCTCTAAAATGTCTAGTGCAGAAGGCAACGGGAAACCACTGCAACTTACTCTTCCCTAGTAAATCAGCTTAATGGAAACAGTACAGATAAGAATGGCCCCGAGTTCCCGGCGTTCCTTCAATGGAACAGGGGTGCGAAGAATCTCCGGGAGGAAAAAACAAGATATTAAATTTGGAACATGGAATGTAAGGAGTCTGATGAGTCCAGAGAAAATTTACAATGTAACAAAGGAGATGACCCGCATGAACATCAACATTTTGGGTCTAAGCGAAGTTAGATGGAAAGGATGTGGTAAACACCAAATTGACAGAGAGCATGTAATGTACTACTCCGGTTCTAACGAATCTTCCAATAAGAATGGAGTCGCCGTAATTATTAACACAAAGCGTATAGATACTCCCGTCACTTTTTTGCCCAAATCTAGCAGAACCATGATGGTCCAAATACAAGCCAAACCGTGGAACATTAACATCATTCAGTTGTATGCTCCTACCACTGAAGGGTCAGATCAAGATATGGTAGATTTCTATCATGACATAGAACAACTTCTTGAAAACACGAAACAGCATGATGTCAACCTCATCATGGGAGACATGAACGCTAAAGTCGGACAAGGTGAAGTCCAAGGAGTTGTCGGAAAATATGGGTTGGGAGAGAGGAACGACCGAGGAGACATGTTGATCCAGTTTTGTCAAGAAAGAGACCTCACAATCATGAACACATATTTTGAATTACCGGCAAGGAGGTTGTACACATGGACGTCACCCAGACATAGTACTGGTAACATCATACGTAATCAGATTGATTATATAATAATAAACAAGCGTTTTAAAAATTGCATAAAAAATGCAAAAACCTATCCTGGGGCTGACATAAAATCTGACCACAATCCTGTTGTGGCTACTCTCAGATGTGTTCTCAAGAAAATTAAGAAAAGAATAACCACCACAAACACCAATATTCGTGCTATCAACGACGACACGATACGTCCTAAAGTATCAAATGAAATTAATAAATGGGCAACAAATGAAATTAAAGTAAATTCAAAAGCAGTAGAAGAGACTTGGAATTCCCTTAAGACAACAATTTCAAATATTAATAGAGATTTTCTTAGGCCAAGGAAATGGGTTGCAAAGCATGTGTGGATGAACGACAAAATATATCAGCTCATGGAGGATCGAAGACTTTGTAAACACACTGACAAAAAAAAGTATGATCAACTTGATAAAACCATTCAAAGAGAGGTGCGATACGCTCGAGATACCTGGTATAAAAATAAGTGTAAGCATGTGGAAGACCTACACCAAAAACATGACGCATTTAACTTGCACAAGGAAATCAAAGCTATGACGGGGACTAAAAGCCAAATACACCAACAACTTGTGGATGAAAATAACTTACCAGTTCTGGAACTGCTGAAAAAGAAAACCTTGTGGGAAGAGTACATCGGATCCATGTTTGAGGACCACTCTAGAACCCTTGGAACATATTTCGGAATTTTGCCTGGCCACTCCATATTGCGTGACGAAGTTTCTAAGGCATTACGCAGAGCCAAGACCGGAAAAGCGACAGGACCAGATGAGATTCATATAGAAGTCCTGAAACTCATACATGAAGATCACATTGAACCCCTTACCAACCTTTTTAATCTCGTCTATGAAACTGGCTATATACCTGAAGATTGGCTTACATCAACTTTTGTTACTATACCTAAAAAGAAAAATGCAAGAAAGTGCGAAGAATTCCGCACCATTAGTCTCATGAGTCAAGTGCTCAAATTATTTTTGTCCATCATTCATGAGAGAATAAGATCCAAGTGCGATGAACAACTAGGAGACAGTCAGTTTGGTTTCCGTTCAGGAGTAGGCACGCGCGAGGCATTGTTTGCGGTACAGGTGCTAGTTCAGAAATGTCGGGATATGCAGCAAGACGTTTTCCTCTGCTTCATCGATTATGAAAAAGCGTTTGATCGAGTGCAACATGATCGCCTATTAGCTCTGTTAATCGATGTAGGCCTGGATGAAAGAGACATTCGCATAATACGAAACCTCTACTGTAGTCAACAAGCGACCGTTCGAGTGGAAAAAGAAGAGACCAAAGCGGTAGAAATTAAACGGGGAGTTAGACAGGGGTGCATATTGTCGCCTACGCTTTTTAATATCTACTCAGAGGCAATAATGTCAAAAGCTCTAGAAGGTATTGACTGTGGTGTCAAAGTAAACGGACGTCTCATCAACAACCTAAGATATGCCGATGACACAGTCCTCATAGCATCCTCAGAGCAGGAGCTCCAAAAAATTGTCGATTCTGTGAACGAGTGCAGCGTAGGCGCAGACCTCAAAATGAATGTCAGCAAGACCAAAGTTATGGTTATCTCCAATAACACTACTCTACAACCGGTAGTCACTGTAGCAGGCCAAATGTTGGAAAGAGTACGCAAGTACAAGTACCTGGGCACGTGGTTGACTGAAGAGTGGGACAGTGATACGGAAATTAAAACCCGCATAGAGATTGCCCGTAGTGCCTTTGGGAGCATGAAGAGTGTACTATGCAATCGCAGACTAAATATCTCACTGCGCACTCGCCTTCTTCATTGTTATATCTGGCCGATACTTCTATACGGATGCGAGGCCTGGACTATAAAAGAGCAACTCAGGAAACGTATAGAAGCATTCGAGATGTGGGCCTACAGGCGCATGATGGCGATTTCCTGGACTCACAAAGTTACCAATGTGGAAGTACTGCGGCGAGTTAGACAAGAACGCAAACTTTTGAAAACTGTCAAAGAAAGAAAAGTATCATATTTGGGCCATGTACTTAGACATGACAGATATTGCCTTCTTCAATTAATAATGATGGGAAAAGTTGCGGGAAAGAGACGAGCTGGTCGCAGGAAGAAGTCATGGCTGCGAAACATCAGAGAGTGGACAGGGATTGCGAGTGCTGCTGAACTTTTTCGCCTCGCCAAGGATAGAGACGGATACGGAAAGCTGATTGCCAACCTTCATTAATTGAAGAGGCACCAAGAGAAGAAGAAGAAGTTATAATATGCCATGGGAGTTCAGAAACAGACTAAACATAGAATTACTAGCTGAAGGGCGCTGAACGGTTTTAAGATTGACAAACCCGGGTGTGAGATCGTAAATAACTTACTATTACTCGATATCACGATCAACAATTGTTTAGGCTTTGTCAGTTTTAAAATATACATATGAGCGTTGATTTTTAGTTATTAGGAGTAGCAGTAGTTAGAGTTCGGTGTTTCTGATGGCAGCTAGCCCGGTAGCAAAGTGTACTGTATCCATATAAATCGACGATAATATCTTTAATAATATATCAATGAAGTTAAATGTTATTTCTTTAATATTTTTACCTCTACTATTCTGTGGCGCCTAAAAAAGCTCATGATGTTGATTATCTTTTAGTTAAAAATGTTAGAATAATTTTTGAATCGGAACAATATGTATTTCAATGCATATCGTTCACGTACAATATATGAACAATAGTGTACTTATTTTTTTTCGACACCAGTAGCACTTACGTCCAGCCGTACCATGTAGGCCTTACTAATGGCATGTGACAGCGGCGGTGATGGATCGGACCCGCCCCCCTCCCGCCGCCCGCGTCCTCCCCCGCTTCCGCCCGACGAGGGGTGGAATTACCCGATTTTTTCTTAAGCCCCGTATTTCTTTCACATTCTGCAATACACTTAAGTTATAGCTGGTGAATGAATTTAAGTTAAGTATTGTAGTGTTCGTACTACTTTATAATACGAGTACCTTTTACTAGAAGAATTTTAATTATGAGAACGCACTTAATGTTTTTTTATGTTTTCATAACCGTTTTTAATAACTAGCTACTATGAATAAATAAGTAAAGAACTGTAACTCTTTTACAGTGACCGCTCTGATTTCGGACTCATCAAGTTCACAAGTAACAAAACAGGCACAATCTCAATTCAATTGGATTGGTTAATTGATTTGGCGCTTTGAAATAAACGGATCCGATTGGTAGCAACGAAGATGGATTCTTTCTTGATGTTTTCATAATCAGTTTAAAAAGAACTAGGTACTATATTTTCACCTTCATAGGAATTGTAATCCCATATCTTTCTGTGGGAGTCGTGTGAGGCACCGAAGGGATAGTAGATAGTAGTATTTAACTTAGAGGTGGGCAGCAGCGTCATCTTAAAAACTACCATCTTACACTGCGATTCCCGAAGCGTGGCGATTATGATAAACTTCCATTATGAGACATTTGTTCAACTGTGGACCTCATGGCAGTTGATGATGATGATGATGATCCCACGTATGTGAGACCGGTACCACTATATTCTCTAACAACATAGGATCATATTAATGGAATTCAACGGGGCAATGTTGCCAGCATGCTGGCACGCTGCCAACTGGTAGTGGGCTATTGGGACATTGGGCATTTGGACTGCCTGTGAGTCTGCCACTTATAGGTTGTTGAAATGCTTTCATTGTAGTAGCTGTAGTGCTGTATATAGTTTGTAGTATTTTGTTATAAAGGCCACCAGTAAAAAAATAATTGTAGAAAGTTTAGACATCTGTCGTTAGCCGCCGCATGTTTTTTTTTTAATACCACAAAGGTAGCAAAAAAGCATACGGCTCGCCTGATGGTAAGCAGTTACCGTAGCCTATGGACGCTTGCAACACCAGGGGTATCAATCAGGCGTTGCCGACCCTGAAGAAATCTCTTCACGCCCTTTTTGAAGAACCCCATGCTGTACTCCATCGGGAAATCACGGCGGGGAGCTCGTTCCACAATCTGAGCGTCCGCGGAAGGAAGCTCCTTTAAGCCCGCACAGTAAAAAACACTTCTGGTTTCAATGTGTGGGGTTGGACTCCCCGTCGATGGCGAGAGTTGCGATGGTGGAAGGTAGCCGTGGGCATCAAGTAAAAAAAAATCCTTAGAACACTCTCCGTTATACAAACGGTAGAACACACATAAGGAGGCAAAGTCTCTCCTCATTGATTGATTGATTGATGCTAACACTCTTTTTCTCTTCATTGTGTTTCTGTTTTAACTATTTTTTATATTTAATGTGTTTCAATAAAGTGTTTCTATCTATCTATCTCTTTGGGTCTGCTCTTGCTGGTTGCAAATCCGCTTACTTTCTCATACATTAGGTACCTATTACCTATACCAGACCTTAATTATAATCAGAACACAACATTTTATAGCGGACCTGTTCTAATCGAATGGGAATTCTCCTTTCTATTTCAGGCTTAGTCTGAAAAACACGTTCGACTAAATTATAACTCACCATCGGGGAGTTAATGGTCAAATGCAGCCTATCAGCAAGAAAAAATTATCAATTTGTATTATGCTGTTTTCATATAAAACCCAAGTCTCAAAATTATTTGCATATTCGCGAACGTTTTTTAATCAATTACAAAATACTATTTGATCAGAAACTCTCTATATTATTCCGTCTGCAGCCTTTATTTGAATGATAATTATTGTTTCATTGTTACAGCCATGAAATGTCCGTATCAACGACTTTAAGAACGATCAAATACGATTAATTACTAATATCGAGCGGCCATGATACACAATTATTGAGCAATCGGCGGCCCACCTATCGATTAATCTTTGAAACGATTCTTAGACCTGAGGCAGTGCATAATCATTAAATTTAAAAAACGACAAGTCGATGGCTTTTATTATTTTTTTGGTTTATATATAATCCAGAATGTCCATTGTTGAACACAGCTTCTTCCGTTACATACCCCTTAACAAAAATTTACCATAAACCTCACGATGGTAAGCGTCATAAAAACGAGTGGATACCTACCTCAGTTCTGCGAAAAGCGCTGCTGCTCACCTTCCGATATTTTACACTTAGACGCATTTTATGACATCATTTGTTGGTTAAATAGATTAAGTTATAGATATAATTATAATTTATTTATAGATTGTACAAAATGTAGGTACTGCAATTCCTGATTCCTAATTAGTTTTTGAGATCGAACACGTAATAAAAATAGTCTAAGATTTGACAGCTTCCACGGTACCCATATTTTAAAATACTTTTTTTTAATATATCTACCTTTTTCTACTTGATCAGCTTTAGCCGATACATTCCACATGCTAGGTTCAAAAACAGTTTTTTACAGCTACTTTCTCATGTGGTGTTGCGGAGCCCCCTGTTGAGTTTGTTTCATACCCTCTTGTGAGATGTCGTAATAGTAGTTTATGCAACTGTCATATAATAGAGGTATTAAAACATGAGTGTAATTTTTTGAAACGTGTAATCAAAATAAGATTACACGAGTATTTAATACCTAATTATATGCAGTTGCATACACTACTTTATTTAATATCATGGCCATAGGTAGCTACATCAAATCAATTTTTTATCCAGCAAAATATTACTCAAATTCGTATGTACGAAAGAGCGCCAAAATGGAAAAAGTCTGTTATTGGTCTATGGCACGGAACCAACGCTCACCACAGATAATGTGTACGGAAGAATTGAATTGAAACCTCCTTGGTCGGGACACATTGTACTTTAATAATTAAAATAATGTTTTAAAGCATTGTTTTGTTAGGAGAATAATGCTTTAATTTAACTTTTTAACTTTCTCAAAGAAGTGTGTAAATAAAATATGGCAATATAAGTCTGTATTTCATTTCATAAATAGAATATTACCGAATGAGATTATATAAAAGTTTTAAGACTTCCGGTTTTCGTAGCACTTTCCATACAAGCGAAGTTTCGTCAGAATTAAATATACCAAGCGATAAAACTGAGAAAATTTTGCATGCATATCCTTGAGCCTAAGATTGGATATTATTCTTCATGCATCATCATGGCTTCTGGTTTGCCAGTTTTCCTTATAATTACGTATTTTCAAAATAATTCGGAAAATATCTTGTATGGGAATACTTATTTCTGCATTTAGAGATAACATACATAATAAAACGAAAACTGGCATATTTATAGCGTCACGGACATGCCTGCAGCGAGTTTGAACACTTGTATTTAAAATTTGGCGAAACTATGTTTGCATGGAAAAAGCTTCGATAACACTAGCCTTAAGGAATAATTGCGCCTGTGAGCAGTATGTCACAACCCAGTGATTGGGGTGTTGCTGTTCATTGGGAGTTATTACCATCTTTACGCCCTCAATAGGGAGCCAATAAGAGCACTCCCGAGATTTCAAACTAGGTCAAATTTTACTTGCATGTCTGTTGCTGCATATTTGGATCAAGTCCAAATATGCAGCTGGTTTGTAAATTTTTTCATTTTATAATTTATTTTATATCTCTTTTTCTTTATGCCTGATAGGTTAGCCTTTGACCACTATCTCACCTGATGGTAAGTGATGATGTGGTCGAAGATGTTGTTCAGGCTAACCTAGAAGAACTGGCTCTCAAGGACAGATGCCGGAATACACCGTTAGGTGCTTGGCGACAGATTTTCTACTTGAAGGTGGTAGCTAGCCAGGCGGGCATTCGCAAAATGTCCTACTACCATGCTATAACGACTGCCATCCTAAGACAACAACCGGGACCGACGGCTTAACGTGCCCTCCGAAGCACGGAAACGCTCAGTAGTAATGTCACTAGCGGTCACCCATCCACCTCAGGACCGCGCGCGACATTGCTTAACTTTGCTGAACAGCTTAGGGTACGTTTGACCATTTGAGTGAGATTCGCTAAAAACGCTAAAAACGATCACACTCCCAAAAAGTTTTCCACATGGGTCTTGGCGTTATTTTCGCCTTAAACGCAACATCTAATGTCAAAAGTGACAGAAGTGGCAAATTTTAGTGGCATTCTTAGCGTTCTTATCCAAAAATGGAACGGGGATGACAGTTACAAACGATTACGTGATCACAACCATAGACGCAGAATGTGATCAAAATTATCGAAATTTACGTTCTTAGCGACTAATGGAACATACCCTTAGTAAACTTCGCTACGAGCGCTTCTCTAAATGAATTTTATAATTATCTCTTTTATCTCTAAATATCTAAAGATCGAGCGTGTGCATTAATTAGATGCCGATTTAGATGTACGTACGGGTAAAAAGTACGCACGCTCGATCACTAAAGAGGTAAAAAAATTTTAATTTTATCTTCCATAATAAATAATATATCCGAATAATATTAACAATAATTTTAGAAAAACTGGCATCCCAAAAGCATAGATATCAGGCTCAAGGACATGCGTGAATTTCACTAAGTCTGAACTTGAACCCTTCGTATTTAATTTTTTTTTAACTAAAAATATAACTGGCTTCATCAGTCAAATGTGTGAAAAAACTTGTTGAAAGTGGTACAATGATGGTTCAAATGTACCTAATATCGCAATATTGTGCACATGGTGCTGACTTCAACAAGTTACTTCACACATTTGAGTGTTGAAGTCGGTTCCATTTCGTGTTGACATTTTTTTTTCATCCTTTTAGTGAGCTTTTCTACTTATGGGATCGATTGTCATTTTTTTCAGTTATTAGAGTGTACTTAAATCAAAAACGGCTGGACCAATTTTGTTGAAATTTTAATGGGATCACACGGCAAACATCAACTTTCAAATAAAGAAAGCATCATCATAATCGGCTCACTCAGTAAAAGTACTGAGGTAACAAACACAAAATAAACAGACTAATTGAATACCTTCGCCTTTTTTTTAAATATGAAGAAACTACTTTCGATACGGAGACCGCTGCGTGCACAATTACTAAAAACCATCATAAAATCATCACATACCAATATGCGATATAGTACTGAAAAGGTAGCCTATAAATAATAAAAACATGTTCAGTTTTGTGAGCGAGGTCCAATATCGCGAAGGTCGGTCGTGATCCAAAACTCCGATCGTTGCGGCGGGCGGCGCGGCGCGGCGGCAGGCGCATTGTTGTAATTGCAAACAATTTTATGCGCCTACGCATGTGATTACGGTAATTAGATTGGTATGTGTTGCGTACGATTGTATTAACAATATCCGTTGTGGTCACGGTTCAGTGCGGCCTCAGTAACTATTAATGATCTGTGGCTTTTGGTTGGAGATACGGTACAGATTTTGCGGAATTTGTTGAGAAAAGTTATCAGTTTCCTGAGAAGTATGTAATGTTATCACACTATCACAGCTCGTATCAAATATCTCTGTGTAGAGCGAGCGCGATCCATACCAGTGCTGAAGATTCAGATTACATTGGAAATTGAATAAATGAGAAACAATTTAATTGTAACTTATTAGTTAGCTACCTACTTAAGCTATTTTATGGGGTCGACTTCTCACGTGGTTATTGAGCTGCTGCTTCAGCCAATTACTAAAAAGATCATTACGATAGAGAGTGGAGATTGAAACAAAAAAATAACCTGACTATATGCGCACCAGACGCTTTTCCATTTTGATTACCGAGACTGGTAGCAGAGGCGTAAATGTGCAATTATTAAATTTTAACAGTAACAGTCATAGGGAACGGTACTATTACCAATCAGTCTGCTAGACTTTATTTAAAGAAAAGCATAAACAAATACATCGAATTTTTTCCATATTATTTAAATGAAATGTGATGTACAACCCAGATGTTCACAACTTTATGTACCAACAAAAGATGATGTTCGTGACAAAAACATGCGATGCGTGTTAGTTAATTTGTATAGAACACAAAAATTGTATAGAACATTAAATAAAATCCTTCTTATATGAAAGGGCATAGAAACTAGAACACTTGCATACAAATTAAAGCCGTGATATTTTTCAAAAAGTTAACAACGCGTTCTAAAATTGGGTTAGGTATTTTTATCGTTAACGCGTTTACTATAAAATGAGCCCTATTTTTGTGGAGACGTACCAAACAACCAGATTAATTTATAAACTGAATTCCGTATAAAAAAAGACCTCAATTAACCCTTATATGTACATGTGGCTTAATGATAATTATGATGTGTTATCTATAGGTGCGACAAAGAGCGAAGTGAGGAGGAGCGTTTACTGACCAAAGTCAAAATCATTTATTCATTTTAGGCGTCTACGACGCTCTTATGAAGGTCAATTACAAATTTTAGTATTGAAATATTCTACATTGTTTTAATATTGTTCGGTTTGCAATAACGCCTGCTATGCAGATTACATTACAAAATCACAAATATACGATAAGAAAAATTATATGATAGAAGAATCCCGCACATGACTAACATTTTGATTCCCAGGAAGACTGTCGCATTGTTAATAGGGAGTTTATGTGGGCCAAGCTTTATGTTTGGTTTAACATAAGGAACATTTGATAAAGAAAACTTTAAACATTTCGTCATTTTTGACTTTAAGAGAAGATTATTAGCGGCGAACCATTTACAGATCATAGATAATACATTATGTACATGAGACAGTTCATCTTTCCTATCTACTTTAAAAACCAGAAAAAGTTATCCAAATTAAATTATTGGCTAGGAAGTAGATTAGAAACGGAAATAGTGGAATTTAATCAGTCCAAAGCAACCTGACTGTTTTTTTTAAATCAATTCAATATGTCTGTCTCTTCACTTCATAACATTAAAAAACCTGAAATATTTTATTTCTTTCTTATTAGAAATAATCCTTTGATGTTCACTCGGAGTTTCAACTAAAGACAACAAGATTGTACTTATGTCCAATTCAATATATGATTTTGCTTCAACTTCTACAAAATATCTGAATTTCAGTGCTTACTTACATAACTTTTTCTATGATCCTACGACGTACCTAGACGTGACGTGCCGTGCGGACTCACATAAAGACAGTCTGTCTTATTAAATATTCTCAATTCGTTGGTTACACGAGTAACCATACATACCTTTATTCAAACTCACGTAATGGCTGTTCATAGACTGATCTTTATTAGCTATATCAATATAAGTATATAGGTACATGTAGGCTTGAACCTTAGCTTAACTAAGAACTAAAGAGATGGCGCTAGTAGTATTCAAATGTCCATACATTATTTTTGATACTATTTTTAACACCTCCACATATTAAAAATAATTTGAACATTATGTACCTAGTATTTTAGTTACACAAAAAAGAACTGTATTACGCTATCAAACAATATTTTGAATACCTAGCCTCTTTACAAAATAGTTATGCTTTTCACTACTCAACCCTTTAGTTAGTAGGTCTGCGGGCATTTCTGATGATGGCAGATGAACTATCTTTACAAGATTGTTAGCAACCGTTTCTCTTACAAAATGGTGACGCACATCAATATGCTTAGTTCTTTTATGGAAGAGAGGGTTCTCTGTCAACCTCTGGGCACCCTGGTTATCATTATACAAAATGATTTCATAATTACAAGAGTCAACAATTTCAGATAATAAGTTTTTAAAATATATAGCCTCTTTACAAGCCTCTGCTATCGCCATATATTCGGCCTCTGTGCTTGATAATGCTACTGTTGGCTGCTTTTTACATTCATATGAGATTACTGTTCCTGATAACTTAAAATAAAAACCTGTGTATGATTTCCGGTCTAACGTATTTGAAGCCCAGTCCGCATCAACAAAAACTTCTAAATCACAGTCATCTCTAGTAAACATTAGCCCATAGGATTTCGTTTTACATAAATATCTAAGAATTCTTTTTGCATGCTTCCAATGAGTTAAAGAATAACAATTGTTGAACTGGCTTAAATAACTTACACTAAAGGAAATATCTGGGCGTGTTAAAACACTTAAATACATCAAGCTTCCTATCAATTGTTGATAAGGGTATGATTTACAAACATCTGTACTTTTCTCTAATTTTAAATTTCTTTCAATTGGTGTATCAACTACATTACAATTTGTCATATTGAACTTACTTAAAATTTGCTCTACATAGTTCTCTTGATCTAAGGAAATACTGCCATTTTCATAAATTTTTACACTCATGCCTAAACATTGCTTCATTTGTCCCAAATCCTTTATTTTAAATTTTGACATTAATAATATCTTTAGTTCAGATAACATTTTATTACTGTTTGAAAAAATGAAAAAATCATCTACAAAAATTGCTATAAGAATCTGCTCCTTTTTACATTTTTTAACAAATAGGCATGGTTCTAATTTTGACTTAACAAAGTTGGCTTCCAATAAACAATCATTCACTCTTATATTCCAAGCCCTAGCTGATTGTTTCAAACCATAGATTGCACGTTTCAATTTGAGTACATAATTATTTTGACAGTCTATGTTAGGTGGTACTTGCATATATACATTTTCATTTAGATGTCCATTTAGGAATGCAGTAGTCACATCTAAATGGGTAATTTGGAAGTTAAGTTTTACACTCAAAGCAAATAAAAGTCTTAAAGTTGAGTATCGTAGCACTGGTGAATATGTTTCGGTGTAGTCATGTCCATATTTTATATCAATATAAGTATATAGGTACATGTAGGCTTGAACCTTAGCTTAACTAAGAACTAAAGAGATGGCGCTAGTAGTATTCAAATGTCCATACATTATTTTTGATACTATTTTTAACAACCTTTTATTATATTCCTCGAGTATCCATTGCCTAATCTCATTACCTTATATGTTATTCAGCTGTGTGGTCTATATTGCAAATAGTGCATAGAATTTTGAGAATTTAAAAGTCACTAGTTTGACCATCGGACTTTGAGCGTGGTTGGACTGTAATGTTGCAATTTAGTGGTTTGAATTACTTTTTAATCTGTACTCTTTTGTAACAACAAGGCTATTTTAAAGCTATCCTAATACTACTATTTCAATATATATATTTTTGTCAATATATATAGCCTTGTTGTACCAATTTCACGTGAGTGGAAAAGGGTAAGAAGATATGGTATATTTTAATTGATTCAGGCGTTGCGTTGCGAAAATCCATTTAACGATAAATATTTTTGAAACATTGTAAGAAAACATTAAATTGATATGATAGAAAAATACTTATAAGTATAATAATACTAGCAAGCCCGGCGAACTCCGTTTCGGCACCAGATGGCTTCGTTTTTAAAAGTTTTCCTTTCGTGATTAAGAGAAAAAGAAAATTGTTTTTTTGTTTTATATTTGAAAAGGAAAAAAATTATTTCATTTCACAACAGTTCTTCATTTCGATTACAAAAATGAAGTGTTAATTAGTTGAACTTCTCTAAGTAAATGAAAGTGAATCCAAAGTAAATACTGAATCGAAGTGTTATACGTGTCCGCAAATTATCCGTTTCATTGAAGTGCTCTTTGATAAACCACATTTTTTGTTTTTTGGTCTGACGTTAACACAAACAAAGCTAATGGTTTCCCAACTCGTGAACACGCAACGTATAACTGCCCATGTGAAAAACAATGATTTTCTAAATTTATCCCGCAAACACTAAGCGATTGGCCTTGCGACTTGTTAATTGTCATTGCGAACGCAAGGCGAACTGGAAATTGCAATCGTTTGAAGTCAAACGGAAGATCAGTCCGAATCATTGGTATTCGAGGAATACATACATTTTCACCTGCGTACTTTCCGTTAATAATGGTTGCCTCAATCAAATTCGGCATAAGTCTTTTTACCGAAAGTCGAGTACCGTTGCAAAGTCGCGGTGGATTCTAATTACGCAATATTGCAAGTTATGTGGTGGAAATCCTGGTAACTCCAGAAAGTTCAAAAACTCCGTTGGATAATTTACTACATCATCGGGATTTGTTATGGAATCAACGGATTTGTATGTCACCAAATCGCCAGCAATTTTTGATTGAATGGTGAAATTCAGTGCGTGTACATCATTATTCTTTGCGGCAAGAACTGTCGTTGACTTAACCAAGCATAATTCTGATAATTTCTCACTAATGTTTGGGAAAACATTTTCAATAAGAGCTGATTGAGAGTCTACAAATCGGCAAAAATCGTTGGTAAGAGTAATTAATGCAGATGTCGCATCAACTGGAACTTTTCCATTTACAACAGCTAACAATTGTTTGGAAAATTGTGCAGCACTTTGATCATTTTGAAGTTGAACTCTCATATTAGTGGTAAGCGATAATGTTTTTACGTTATTCCATAAAGGTGATGCCTTCAGGCAAGCATTCAATTCATCTGCAGGCGTTCCACGGGGAATTACTGGCAACGTCTGCCTGAAATCGCCTGCCAACAATATGATCAAGCTGCCAAAGATGTTGTTATTTCGCCGAAGATCCTTCAGTGTGGTGAAGTTAAGTGCTTCAAGTGATTTTTTATGTGCCATTGTGCACTCATCCCAAACAATGAGCTTGCATTGCATCAACAATTTTCCCATTGCACTGGATCGGGAAATATTGCATGTTGGAGTATCAATTGTGTTTAAATTGAGTGGCAACTTAAGCGCAGAATGTGCAGTACGACCGCCATCTAGAAGAGTCGCCGCAATTCCAGATGATGCTAACGCCAAAGCTATGTCACATCTTGATCGAATAGTGGCCAAAATCAATGAAATGACAAATGTTTTCTCTATTCCTCCAGGTGCGTCCAGGAAGAATAGACCACCAGTATTATTGTCCACCGCTTGCATTAATGTTTCGTATACTTGTTTTTGCTGTTCGTTAGGCAACGGCACATTATTTCGAACGAATTCCTGCAATGTATCAACATTGTATTGCAGCGCTCGATTTAATTCTTGGTTGAATGCAGCGTGAATCGATAGATTTGGCGCAATCATTCCTACTTCAATCAGTAGCTTTTTTGCAATAGTCAAGCATTGATCATCAATCAGAATCAATCCTTCATTGTAAATTTCATCGGTTATTTGGATGTCAGGATTATTCGTTTGAATGCGCAAGCGATGCAAAATATCTTCACATATGTCGTCTTTGTATTTGTTCCATAACTGAATTGGTTGTGAAGGAAAACATGTGGTGATGATAATTGCGAACAGCGTACGTATTTGATACGCATTTGATGAAACAACTGAATCCGCAAGTGTTAAATCCCAATGAGAATCGTTCTCCAGCAAACCCAATGGTTGACATGCTTCTCGATATGTTTGGCATTGGTGGCTATTCACAGTTTTCAAATACGCAAATGATTTTTGTCCACGTAAATTTACCAACAGCAGTCGCAAATAAAAACATTCATCATTTCTAGGATGAACAGTATACATGCGACCTAGTGCATCAGTGGAAAACACCTGTGGCCAATCTGGAACTGGGGTTCCTTGTTTGCGACGTTGGAATTTCTTCGTTGATTGATTCCAACTTGGGCATTTCAACGTACATCAGCGTCGCTGCGAATGGATCTGCTTCACACATTGCAAAGAAGCTAGTCAATGTTGTCGATGGTGGTCTCTCAGCTCGTTGTGCCGCATTAGCCTCAGTGAAGTAAACTCTTTGGCCATTTTCCAAATGCACTGCTAAATGTACAACTGTGGGATATCTTTCATGAATTTGAAATGACAATAATCGCCACAGTGCTTCATTAGTACTGACGTATCTGCCCATTTGGAAGTTGCTGATTTCGTCATTTGCATTTTCCGACGCAATACCAATCAGCCATGTCGCTGCCTTTTGTGAAGTACTTGCACAAATATTTGATTGATTTGGCTGAATGACAACTCTCAACGTTTGCATGTTTTTCGAAAGTTCGTGATAGCAGCGGGCAATATGGTACAATAAATTCATTTCCGATCTCAATCTCTTGATTTTGAACTTTAACTTTGATAGTTCGACCATTATCTTCTTTTGAACGCCGACGATAAACTGGATATCCATCGTTCCCTGTGACTGTTTCAGCAACTAACGGTCGCGGATATCGTTTTGTGCACTTTCCATCAGCCATGCAAGGCGATAATGGATTTAATGCACCGCACGGTCCATGCACCATCTGTGTCGTCACAATGTCGTGTAGATGGGGATCAGTGACTGGATCAGGAATTTCAGCTGATATGATGTCATCCACTTCATTCGAATGTAATTTGTTCAGCAACCAAATTACGATATGAGCATGCGGTAGTCCACGCTTCTGCCATTCCACCGAGTACATATAACAACGTGTGTCACCAAAAACTCGATACTTTAACTTATTTTTTTTACTTTTTTTTCACAATTTCACAGTGAACACAATACTGGTTTGTCACATGAAATTAACTGAGTAGAGAACAATGAGTAGCTGTCAAACAATGTATCACGCACCGGCGCCATCTACTTAAAATATTGGTTTGTAGTAGATGCTATGTATCAGAGATGGCGCTGTATGTGAAAAAAGATTTTCCCGCTTTTCTGTTGAAATTTTTCCTGAATTTTCTTTGCTATAAACCTCACGGAGCCCGAGACCTTTCCAACGAATGCAAAACCGTGGAAATCGGTTTGTGCGTTCTGGAGTTATAGCGTCAGGAAGGAAAACCCGACTTATTTTTATATAGTAGATTATAGTTACAATTCCGCCTAATTTTCCTAATAAGCTAACGTGACGTCGCAAATGCCACGCAGCCAAATTAACCGTAAAAGTTTTTGACGTGTATCGATTCTACACGAAGCTTCCTCAGGAGGGCTTGACTCTTTGAGCGCACGATCGAGATTTTTTATAATGATTAAGGCGGTTTTGTCACTATACTATTTATTTTATATTTTTGAAGTAATTTTCTAGTTTTCATATTTTTATTTTTGTAATGACGCATGCTCTGCTAATTAGAATACAAAATAACAAGTTTACGACTGGAAAAATTAGTCATGAGCCAAAGCCGGTAATCTATTTTACTAAAGATAAAGGATTTTAAATATTCATAATATAGTCACTATGAGAGTGTTTTGCTCGGTCAGCAAAGGTATTTTGTATCTAGTACCCTTGAAATCTGAGAATCCTTCGCTTCCTCAGGTTTTAATAAAGTTACTCGCGCCAAATGTCAATTTTGCAGCCTTGCATAATATATAACTACTACATATCTAAAAAATGTTAATTTTAGACCGTTTTTGTTACGAGGTATATCTCAAAATAAATCTAGTAGGAACTAAGGGATCTGAAGTTTCGGTATATCATGAAAGTCCTGAAAACACCACGCCGATTATTAATATAGTTGTCAAGCTGTGAGAAAGTCAACAGTCATTTTTTACGGGTAGTTGCATTGCGTGACCCTAATAGAGCTATATCCGACTCACCCTTGTCTAGTTATTGTTATCCAGGCGTCACTTTGGAGAAATCCATATTAAAATCAAAAACTATAATAGTTTCCTGATTCCCTATATATCAAACGGCTTTATAGTATGTCAACATTTTATACAGCCGTTTGATTAAACGGCTAATAACAAGTAGGAAACCCATAATTTACTTAGAGATAATTCCGTCAAAACTTCTAACCTCTTTCAATCCAGGGGTTTTTTATTGCTTAATAATAATAGAAACAAATCAAAACAACCTTTGGCCAAAATCTCACGTGTTGTTAAACCTTGAAGATACTGGCTCTGTAAAATACCTGTCGGAACACTCGTAGGTGCTTCACGACAGGTTTCTTCTTGAGGGTGATAGATAGCCAAGCGAGTAATCGCAAATGCCCTACCACCATGCAAGGTTAGACAATACTATCATTGAAACGTTAGCAAGTAAATCCGGCATACCTATATAACCTTGCTAGTTAGATGATTGATATTTTCAACATCCGCAAACGAAATACAGCCGGCTTTTAATGTTCGATACACATTGTGGTAATTATAGGGTGTTATGTTATAAATCGTTGAGTTAACCTTTGTTGTAACTGGGTTAAATTTAATCAGAGATTAGACGACTTTGTTGAGGTGAATGTGAACAACTTTTGGTAGACGGATCTCTGAACAAATTCCCAAAAAGGAGGATGTAAGGAATTTGTTATTGGGTTATCCAATATTGATGGTTTTTTTAGGGTACTGTGTTCAAATGTCAAAATGGTGCCCTATTAACGTGAATATCCTGTCAATCTGTCTATCCGTCCTGTAACTCGTAAACGGAAAGAGTTGGGTACAAACATGAAATATTGATATTTTGGTGTAAACAGTTGACTCAAAGATTAAATTGGATTAAAAATGCATAGCTATTTTTAAGGCGGATTGCAAAACATCAGAAAGTTGCTTCCATCTAGAGCTCGTTTAGTAAGTAGATCACAAAAAAATTATTACACCATATTTTTTTATTTTTTTTATTCCTGATAGGTTAGCCTTTGACCACCCTCGCACCTGATGGTAAGTGATGATGTGGTCGAGGATGTTGTTCAGGCTAACCTAGAAGTATATTTATAAATAAAATAAATGGGGGGAGTCTAAGTTGTTATATACAAGAAACAAACCAAATAATATATAGTAAGAATTACATACAAATATCATGCACTTTGTTTTTGGTAACCATGTCATGCAGTAAAATTTCTGAACGCAACTACAAGGATCTTGCTTGAAAGCCACACATGGACCTCGTTGTTTTTCTATTCTAAGGACATGTCAAGTGAGGAAGTGGTGAGCTCCTTTTGCTGGGACGTTCTCCATACTAGCCGGTGTTCCTCCATTGATGATGAAGAGTGCTCCTCATGGACTCATTGACGCAACATACTGCATCCCAAGCGCCGCCGCGTCATTCTATGACGTCGCGTACACTTCGAGCTGCAGCCCGCACTGCAAAGCGAGATATTACCAAGAGCGCCTCGAACACTCCTTAAAAAAGATCGGAAGTGGACGAAATTAAAGTCGGATTTGGCTATTCTATCTATACTATAAGAGGAAAGATTTGTATTTTTGTATGCAACGAATGACCTTAAAAACTACTATACCGATTAGGAGGAAATTTAGAAAAACAGGATATTTTTTATACAACTGCGTAAAAAGAGGTCAAAGGTTGTGATAACAGACTTACGCGCGGGCAGAAACGCGACCGGAAAGCTATTTAATTATATATTTTTTTAAATACTACTAAACATAGTCGTGGGGTGCCGGGTTAGAATTGGACCTCCCCTTATCTTCTCGTGAGTGCCGTAAGAGGCGACTAAGGGGAAAATACAGGAAAGTGGGCAGCAGCACTTTCTAGAGAACTGCCAAATTACACTGCGATCCCCAAGCCGCCTGCCAAGCGTGGGGATTATGGCAAATACCCCCTTAACCCCGTGAAATCAGCAGGACAATATGGGTCTATTTAAGAATGAAATTCTATTGTTCTCATTATCTATGATGAGCATGGATTAATAGGGGAGGCGGTGTTCAGCAGTGGACGAGTCAGCTGATACAGTACTAAGCATAGTGAGGGATTTAAAGGCCTGAGCCACTGTACCCACTTTTACCGACGAGCAGCAATATTAGCATTGATGTGTTCCGAATTGAAGGGAAAGGTATATGTGCCGGTGAAATTATAGGCACATGAGACTTAACAACTTTATGTCTATAGCGGCCGCACCATTTGGTGCTTGGCAACAGTTTTTCTACTTGAGGGTGGTAGCTAGCCAGGCGGGCAAATGCATAATGCCCTTCCACCGTGCGGTGAAGCTTAACCCAGGCGGCGGTGGGAATCGAACTAGGGACTTGCGGCACGGCAGTCCATAGCTATTACCGCTCGGCCATATTTGCTACGTAAGTAGTTAATGCAAATGTTAATCTTCGTAATCGAATGACCTCAGTATCGATTCATATTACTATTCTGAACAGTTTCCATTTTATTTGCCTATTAGTAATCATTCGACTATCCATTTCACAACATTACTTTCCAAATTGTCTAAAACATTACGAAATTTCCGGAAGGCGAGAAAACACCATCAGTATTACAAGTAGGTTTTTAAAATGCTTCCGAATTCTATATTGATCTCTATCGATTGCATAATCAGGAATGGGAAAGCCTCTGTCAGTGGCTTAGGCTGCACTCCCTTGGGAATTTATTCCTAAATAGAACTGAAAATACCCTAATGAATAGAGTCCGGCGTTACTTTTCGGAAATCCATCTGTAATAATAATAAAAAATATTTGAAATAAACATTCAATTAATATTTTAATAAACACTTAAAACAATATAAAAAAGTGACAATTCCGCCTATTTTT
Source organism: Plagodis pulveraria (assembly GCA_963890685.1). Lineage (NCBI taxonomy): Eukaryota > Metazoa > Arthropoda > Insecta > Lepidoptera > Geometridae > Plagodis > Plagodis pulveraria. The sequence goes on along the minus strand of OY982956.1, from coordinate 33,550,051 downwards.
TTTTTGCTAAGCCAACGTGACGTCATAAATACCACACAGCCAAACCGGAAGAACATTCGACGCGTGTCGCTTCTACACGAAGCATACTCAGCAGGTCTTGACTCTTTGCGCAGGTTCGAGAAAAGTCGTGCTTTCGTTAGATGTCGTTTTTTTTTATTGTTTTACTAAAATATTAATTGAATGTTATCTTAAATATTTGTTATAGTTTAAAGAAAAACTGTGTTAAAAATAACCAAGAATTTGTACAGAAACCATTATAATCCGATTTTTTATGGTTGGTTTAGTGGTATTAGAAATCAACTATAAATATTTATTTTTTACCTGTAGGCCTTCTCTAGAACGTCTCCAATAGGTTCTGAATACGTTTGCAGAAATCTTCTTTTATAAATAGATAAATAATAAAGTTTGAGAGTTTTCTGAAATATAGAAGCAAAACAAGTAATTAGGTCAGGTAATTGGCTTACAACCAAATTACACCTACCTATACCTATGTAGTGTAGTGCATAAAATAGCGACAGATAACAAGAATTAATTGTGACCCAAGATTAGTACAGAAAAAAATACAAATTGTCCTACTGAGATTTGTCATGCTGTATGGGTCTGAGTATTTGAACAAAGTGGCAGATGTTAATGTAATAACTGGGAAAGTGTGAATGTGGAATAACAGCCGGAGTTAGTTTACGTGATACCTATACCTAAAACATCTTTAACCTCCACAATTGATCCATCTTAAAGTATAACTACAGGTACTAAATGGAAGAGAGCAAAATAGATTCAAATTGTTTAATGTGAACGTGAATCTATGGAGTGAGTATAGAAACGATGAAAGTATGTTGGGGTTGTGGGCAACATCATATTTGTAAGAAGGATGTGAATGCCCGGGTGATAGAACAGGATAGAAGCATAACATGTTCTTGCGATGTTGATGTTTGTGGGATCATGATTACTTATCTTTTTATTCTGTGCGACTTACTGGAGTACCAAGTGTAACAACAAGATAACACCTAAAATTATAACTATATTTTGCTAACAACCCACGAGAAAACACACGGGCATAATTGTTAAAAGTTTTGGCTTCTGCGGTAATAGCTGGCCGCCAAGCGCCAACTATCCTTGGAGGATGTTGTATATACGCTAGTCCACGGTAATCAGTGCGCAAATAGAGATTTTCAAGGTCGTTTCATCCAACTAATATCAAGTATTCGAACTTTTGAATATTTTGTATTCTAAACATATTTTACATACAGTGTTCAAATTCAAATTTTGTGAAATCTTAAATGCATGTCTTTGAGTCTTTGGGAATGTAGTTTTTCGGTTAATTATTTATTTTATATCATAATGTTAAAATGTCAAAATAAAATGTAGGGTGCAGAAGTAGACCGTTCCTCCCATATCTCTCTTCCCGTGGGCGTCGAAAGAGGCGACTAATGGAAAAGCACCAGAAGGTAGGATGCAGTTCCTTCTGAAGAATGGAAAATTTATACTGCGATCCTAACTTGTTCAACGGTAAACGTTCCGTTTGACGTGATGACGATGATCATGTCGAAATTTTAACATAAGAATTCCCATGTGAGACTAATTTCTTAGCATTCCATGGATTCACCGTGCGGGTGCCGGGTCCATAGCGTTGCAGAGGAAGAGGCCAGAGGGGCCTGGGACTTGCAACCCAGGAGTAGGATTAAGGGGCCCCTTTATCTATTTGTGTGCATAATTTTGAAAATGCATACGTTTATGTAAATCTGGCAAATCCAATTTTTTTTTTTTGCAAATAGTGCATAGAATTTTGAGAATTTAAAAGTCACTAGTTTGACCATCGGACTTTGAGCGTGGTTGGACTGTAATGTTGCAATTTAGTGGTTTGAATTACTTTTTAATCTGTACTCTTTTGTAACAACAAGGCTATTTTAAAGCTATCCTAATACTACTATTTCAATATATATATTTTTGTCAATATATATAGCCTTGTTGTACCAATTTCACGTGAGTGGAAAAGGGTAAGAAGATATGGTATATTTTAATTGATTCAGGCGTTGCGTTGCGAAAATCCATTTAACGATAAATATTTTTGAAACATTGTAAGAAAACATTAAATTGATATGATAGAAAAATACTTATAAGTATAATAATATTATAGTTACAATTCCGCCTAATTTTCCTAATAAGCTAACGTGACGTCGCAAATGCCACGCAGCCAAATTAACCGTAAAAGTTTTTGACGTGTATCGATTCTACACGAAGCTTCCTCAGGAGGGCTTGACTCTTTGAGCGCACGATCGAGATTTTTTATAATGATTAAGGCGGTTTTGTCACTAGACTATTTATTTTATATTTTTGAAGTAATTTTCTAGTTTTCATATTTTTATTTTTGTAATGACGCATGCTCTGCTAATTAGAATACAAAATAACAAGTTTACGACTGGAAAAATTAGTCATGAGCCAAAGCCGGTAATCTATTTTACTAAAGATAAAGGATTTTAAATATTCATAATATAGTCACTATGAGAGTGTTTTGCTCGGTCAGCAAAGGTATTTTGTATCTAGTACCCTTAAAATCTGAGAATCCTTCGCTTCCTCAAGTTTTAATAAAGTTACTCGCGCCAAATGACAATTTTGCAGCCTTGCATAATATATAACTACTACATATCTAAAAAAAATTAATTTTAGACCGTTTTTGTTACGAGGTATATCTCAAAATAAATCTAGTAGGAACTAAGGGATCTGAAGTTTCGGTATATCATGAAAGTCCTGAAAACACCACGCCGATTATTAATATAGTTGTCAAGCTGTGAGAAAGTCAACAGTCATTTTTTACGGGTAGTTGCATTGCGTGACCCTAATAGAGCTATATCCGACTCACCCTTGTCTAGTTATTGTTATCCAGGCGTCACTTTGGAGAAATCCATATTAAAATCAAAAACTATAATAGTTTCCTGATTCCCTATATATCAAACGGCTTTATAGTATGTCAACATTTTATACAGCCGTTTGATTAAACGGCTAATAACAAGTAGGAAACCCATAATTTACTTAGAGATAATTCCGTCAAAACTTCTAACCTCTTTCAATCCAGGGGTTTTTTATTGCTTAATAATAATAGAAACAAATCAAAACAACCTTTGGCCAAAATCTCACGTGTTGTTAAACCTTGAAGATACCGGCTCTGTAAAATACCTGTCGGAACACTCGTAGGTGCTTCACGACAGGTTTCTTCTTGAGGGTGATAGATAGCCAAGCGAGTAATCGCAAATGCCCTACCACCATGCAAGGTTAGACAATACTATCATTGAAACGTTAGCAAGTAAATCCGGCATACCTATATAACCTTGCTAGTTAGATGATTGATATTTTCAACATCCGCAAACGAAATACAGCCGGCTTTTAATGTTCGATACACATTGTGGTAATTATAGGGTGTTATGTTATAAATCGTTGAGTTAACCTTTGTTGTAACTGGGTTAAATTTAATCAGAGATTAGACGACTTTGTTGAGGTGAGTGTGAACAACTTTTGGTAGACGGATCTCTGAACAAATTCCCAAAAAGGAGGATGTAAGGAATTTGTTATTGGGTTATCCAATATTGATGGTTTTTTTAGGGTACTGTGTTCAAATGTCAAAATGGTGCCCTATTAACGTGAATATCCTGTCAATCTGTCTATCCGTCCTGTAACTCGTAAACGGAAAGAGTTGGGTACAAACATGAAATATTGATATTTTGGTGTAAACAGTTGACTCAAAGATTAAATTGGATTAAAAATGCATAGCTATTTTTAAGGCGGATTGCAAAACATCAGAAAGTTGCAGCATAACTTTTCTTTTTCATCCTTGCATGTTGGATGTTTCCATCTAGAGCTCGTTTAGTAAGTAGATCACAAAAAAATTATTACACCATATTTTTTTATTTTTTTTATTCCTGATAGGTTAGCCTTTGACCACCCTCGCACCTGATGGTAAGTGATGATGTGGTCGAGGATGTTGTTCAGGCTAACCTAGAAGTATATTTATAAATAAAATAAATGGGGGGAGTCTAAGTTGTTATATACAAGAAACAAACCAAATAATATATAGTAAGAATTACATACAAATATCATGCACTTTGTTTTTGGTAACCATGTCATGCAGTAAAATTTCTGAACGCAACTACAAGGATCTTGCTTGAAAGCCACACATGGACCTCGTTGTTTTTCTATTCTAAGGACATGTCAAGTGAGGAAGTGGTGAGCTCCTTTTGCTGGGACGTTCTCCATACTAGCCGGTGTTCCTCCATTGATGATGAAGAGTGCTCCTCATGGACTCATTGACGCAACATACTGCATCCCAAGCGCCGCCGCGTCATTCTATGACGTCGCGTACACTTCGAGCTGCAGCCCGCACTGCAAAGCGAGATATTACCAAGAGCGCCTCGAACACTCCTTAAAAAAGATCGGAAGTGGACGAAATTAAAGTCGGATTTGGCTATTCTATCTATACTATAAGAGGAAAGATTTGTATTTTTGTATGCAACGAATGACCTTAAAAACTACTATACCGATTAGGAGGAAATTTAGAAAAACAGGATATTTTTTATACAACTGCGTAAAAAGAGGTCAAAGGTTGTGATAACAGACTTACGCGCGGGCAGAAACGCGACCGGAAAGCTATTTAATTATATATTTTTTTAAATACTACTAAACATAGTCGTGGGGTGCCGGGTTAGAATTGGACCTCCCCTTATCTTCTCGTGAGTGCCGTAAGAGGCGACTAAGGGGAAAATACAGGAAAGTGGGCAGCAGCACTTTCTAGAGAACTGCCAAATTACACTGCGATCCCCAAGCCGCCTGCCAAGCGTGGGGATTATGGCAAATACCCCCTTAACCCCGTGAAATCAGCAGGACAATATGGGTCTATTTAAGAATGAAATTCTATTGTTCTCATTATCTATGATGAGCATGGATTAATAGGGGAGGCGGTGTTCAGCAGTGGACGAGTCAGCTGATACAGTACTAAGCATAGTGAGGGATTTAAAGGCCTGAGCCACTGTACCCACTTTTACCGACGAGCAGCAATATTAGCATTGATGTGTTCTGAATTGAAGGGAAAGGTATATGTGCCGGTGAAATTATAGGCACATGAGACTTAACAACTTTATGTCTATAGCGGCCGCACCATTTGGTGCTTGGCAACAGTTTTTCTACTTGAGGGTGGTAGCTAGCCAGGCGGGCAAATGCATAATGCCCTTCCACCGTGCGGTGAAGCTTAACCCAGGCGGCGGTGGGAATCGAACTAGGGACTTGCGGCACGGCAGTCCATAGCTATTACCGCTCGGCCATATTTGCTACGTAAGTAGTTAATGCAAATGTTAATCTTCGTAATCGAATGACCTCAGTATCGATTCATATTACTATTCTGAACAGTTTCCATTTTATTTGCCTATTAGTAATCATTCGACTATCCATTTCACAACATTACTTTCCAAATTGTCTAAAACATTACGAAATTTCCGGAAGGCGAGAAAACACCATCAGTATTACAAGTAGGTTTTTAAAATGCTTCCGAATTCTATATTGATCTCTATCGATTGCATAATCAGGAATGGGAAAGCCTCTGTCAGTGGCTTAGGCTGCACTCCCTTGGGAATTTATTCCTAAATAGAACTGAAAATACCCTAATGAATAGAGTCCGGCGTTACTTTTCGGAAATCCATCTGTAATAATAATAAAAAATATTTGAAATAAACATTCAATTAATATTTTAATAAACACTTAAAACAATATAAAAAAGTGACAATTCCGCCTATTTTTTTTTTGCTAAGCCAACGTGACGTCATAAATACCACACAGCCAAACCGGAAGAACATTCGACGCGTGTCGCTTCTACACGAAGCATACTCAGCAGGTCTTGACTCTTTGCGCAGGTTCGAGAAAAGTCGTGCTTTCGTTAGATGTCGTTTTTTTTTATTGTTTTACTAAAATATTAATTGAATGTTATCTTAAATATTTGTTATAGTTTAAAAAAAAACTGTGTTAAAAATAACCAAGAATTTGTACAGAAACCATTATAATCCGATTTTTTATGGTTGGTTTAGTGGTATTAGAAATCAACTATAAATATTTATTTTTTACCTGTAGGCCTTCTCTAGAACGTCTCCAATAGGTTCTGAATACGTTTGCAGAAATCTTCTTTTATAAATAGATAAATAATAAAGTTTGAGAGTTTTCTGAAATATAGAAGCAAAACAAGTAATTAGGTCAGGTAATTGGCTTACAACCAAATTACACCTACCTATACCTATGTAGTGTAGTGCATAAAATAGCGACAGATAACAAGAATTAATTGTGACCCAAGATTAGTACAGAAAAAAATACAAATTGTCCTACTGAGATTTGTCATGCTGTATGGGTCTGAGTATTTGAACAAAGTGGCAGATGTTAATGTAATAACTGGGAAAGTGTGAATGTGGAATAACAGCCGGAGTTAGTTTACGTGATACCTATACCTAAAACATCTTTAACCTCCACAATTGATCCATCTTAAAGTATAACTACAGGTACTAAATGGAAGAGAGCAAAATAGATTCAAATTGTTTAATGTGAACGTGAATCTATGGAGTGAGTATAGAAACGATGAAAGTATGTTGGGGTTGTGGGCAACATCATATTTGTAAGAAGGATGTGAATGCCCGGGTGATAGAACAGGATAGAAGCATAACATGTTCTTGCGATGTTGATGTTTGTGGGATCATGATTACTTATCTTTTTATTCTGTGCGACTTACTGGAGTACCAAGTGTAACAACAAGATAACACCTAAAATTATAACTATATTTTGCTAACAACCCACGAGAAAACACACGGGCATAATTGTTAAAAGTTTTGGCTTCTGCGGTAATAGCTGGCCGCCAAGCGCCAACTATCCTTGGAGGATGTTGTATATACGCTAGTCCACGGTAATCAGTGCGCAAATAGAGATTTTCAAGGTCGTTTCATCCAATTAATATCAAGTATTCGAACTTTTGAATATTTTGTATTCTAAACATATTTTACATACAGTGTTCAAATTCAAATTTTGTGAAATCTTAAATGCATGTCTTTGAGTCTTTGGGAATGTAGTTTTTCGGTTAATTATTTATTTTATATCATAATGTTAAAATGTCAAAATAAAATGTAGGGTGCAGAAGTAGACCGTTCCTCCCATATCTCTCTTCCCGTGGGCGTCGAAAGAGGCGACTAATGGAAAAGCACCAGAAGGTAGGATGCAGTTCCTTCTGAAGAATGGAAAATTTATACTGCGATCCTAACTTGTTCAACGGTAAACGTTCCGTTTGATGTGATGACGATGATCATGTCGAAATTTTAACATAAAAATTCCCATGTGTGACTAATTTCTTAGCATTCCATGGATTGACCTTGCGGGTGCCGGGTCCATAGCGTTGCAGAGGAAGAGGCCAGAGGGGCCTGGGACTTGCAACCCAGGAGTAGGATTAAGGGGCCACTTTATCTATTTGTGTGCATAATTTTGAAAATGCATACGTTTATGTAAATCTGGCAAATCCAATTTTTTTTTTATTATACGATAGGCTTGAGCCTCGATTAAATTGGTTTTCAAGGGCGTGCATGCAAAATTACACCAAATCTGGATTTGAAGGCTTTGTTTTTAAAATATGATGAAACTACGTCCTTTAGGAAATCATCACTTCCCATCAGGTGACATAGTAGTCAAAGGCTAGGCTGTCAGCTAATTGAAAAAAAAAAACAATTTAAATATTTGGATGGTTATGAGCACTTGAGAATGTGAAATTTTGAGAATGTGGAAGTATTACTTGCTAGTCGGAAGAACAATCAGGATAAGAATATTCAAAAGCTTATAACTTACTATAGTAAAATATATCTTGCTCGAGCTATTCTTCAATAACATACAAAAACTTTACCGCGCTGATGCTTTAGCTTTTAACCATCAATGAGCATCGTTAACGGCTCGCATAAAAACAACGTAGCGCCGCCTGATTACGTATTTGAGCGCCGCCACTTGTCGACGTAAGTCTGCGACGGTTGCTTGTGTTCTGAAATTGAATTTAAAATTCGATTACGTTCGGTTGCTGAATGAAACTTTTGGTCTAGTTTTTTTTTCTGTGATAGTGGTGCCAGTGCTAGTAGTTTTAGACAAAATGTTGCGGTTTATGGTAAGTTTCGATGAACCACGGTGTATATTTCATATTTTCTCAAAATAAAATAGTCTATAATATTATTATTTGTGTTTGATGAAACACATATTTTAATGCACATAACATAGAATAGTAATATTGATTATGATTTGCTATTGCATGATGCGTTTCATTGTGACAGTTTGTATTTAGAACCTATTTTTCACAAAACTGAAAAAAATATTTTCTAAATGTAAAAGTTTCTGATATAAAAGCTTGTATGATAAAACGAGTGTTTTTTTAAACCTGTTTCTAAAACAGCTGAATGGATTTTAATACAATTTTATACATGGATAAACTAGGTACGAGGTAGGTAGTAATTTAATTCATCAGATAGGATGGACGCAATTAGCCAAAAGCCTTTTTTGTGATGTTCAATGTGGGAGGTATTTGCAAAACGGTGTACGTCTTCCGGCTGTTGATCACAATTAAATTAACATACATACATAAAGTCACGGGCCTTTCTTGTAGGGGTAGGCCGAGACCACAGATTTCCACTTGCTACGTTCCTTACAAATCTCTTACGCTTCATCTACACTCGTCAATCCTTTCATACATAAGCGTCGGTTTAGCGTACCCGCGACCTGTTTTTTTTAAATAAAAGTTCATTTATTTCAAGCTTCTCAAGGCTCATATCATCTAGTATCCTTCCGAGGTGTATATCGCGTCAGTGCTGTATATATGCAGGCTAATGTATATGGAACCAATGCTAGGACGCTGTTGTCATATCCATCGCCCCAGAGAAGCGCTTTGCTGGATGATCATGATGATAGGATACTTTTTATTTATTGTGTAACTTTCGTTATAAAACAAAATCTTATACGGATCAAGTTAGTGGTGGGTTAGTTAGACCTACATTGATATTTTCGTCGACATACTGGAGATTCTATGTATATAAGCGCTTGTAGTGAAGCTTTTAGCCCGTCAACTAGATGAAGCAACGTCTTTTGCGGTCATTACTTTGATGGGTGGTAGTGGCATTTACTACTGAGCGTGCTCCTGCTTCGGAGGGCGCGTTAAGCCGTCGGTCCGGGTTGTTATCTTAGGATGGTAGTCGTTATAGCATGGTGGTAGGGCGTTTTGCAAATGATCAGCTGTCTAGCTACCTTCCTATAGAAAGTGGAAAATCTGTCGCTAAAACCTAATGGTGGGTTGCGGCAGCAGTCATTTAACGCCAGTAATTATAGGTAAGCCTTAACAACATCTTCGACCGCATCAACATGTACCATCAGTTGAGATGTATCAGACCAGAGTAGTAAAAGCCCCATGCGGCACACACCTCCAGCGTATGGAGCGCCGTGTCTTCAGGCGCCCCACACTCGTGGCAGGCTGGGGTCGCCTCCCGTCTTGCGATCTGGTGCAGGTACTTCCCGAAACATCCGTGTCCGGAAAGCACCTGCACCAACCGGAAGGTCAGCGACCCGAACGGCCGCTTTACCCACCTCTGGAGGACCGGGCGGATCGCCTCCACCGTCCACTGCCCAGGGACCGGTGGAGCCAGGTCCTCCGTCCACCGCCGCAAACCATGTAGGAACCTGACCTAAGGATTTCATACCACATCTCTTCCGCACTAGGTGAATACTTCTATCATCATCAACAACAGCCATAACGACCATCGTTGAACAAAAGCCTCCCCCATTAGGGGTATTGTTGTCATAATACCCATGCTTGGTGGCGTCAAAAAGTGCTTCAGCCCTGCCATCACTGACAATTACGGAATATTTTTTTTATGTATGATAGGTAAGCCTTTGACCACTATCTCACCTGATGGTAACTGATAATGTGGTCGAAGATGTTGTTCAGACTAACCTAGAATTACTGGCTCTCAAGGACAGCTGCTGGAACACACCGTTAGGTGGTTGGCGACAGATTTTCTACTTGAGGGTGGTAGCTAGCCAGGCGGGCATTCGCAAAATGCCCTACCACTAAGCATGTATTTTAAGAATCGCTCATTAAAAAAGTGACAGACAAACTCATCAGGTATCGAACCGATTTTGCAATTTGAATCTTTTACGCAAGAGTAAAAGGTGCTTGACCATTTCTGAACAGGTTTGTGTTACACATTTCTTTGTTCAAAAGTGCGAATGTGAATGTGACCTACATGCTCATTGAGTACCTCATAAAAACTTCATTGAATTGATTTACCATTGTGTATGTGTTTATTACTCCATTAAGCTCAAACGGCTAAGCCGATTTGGATGAAACTTGGAATTACACAGTATATTCTGTATTAATACAGGATATTTTTATCGTTGTTTATGTGGATGAAACCGCAGGACACCGCTAGTTATGATATAAGTTATGTACATCTTATGAACCTCTTGGGGTGCAGGGATAGAATGTCAGCCCCGCCTTCTCTTCCCGTGGGTTCGTTAGAGACGATAAAGGGAAACATACCGGAAGACCGTGATTAGCAACGCAATCTCAAGAACTGACAACTTCTACTGCCATCTCCAAGACGCCTGCCCAGCGTGGGGATTATAGTAAATCCCCCAATGGGGGAGACCCTGTTAGATGGTGGACGTTCCGGTTGATGTGATGATGATGAATATTCGTAGAGTACAGTAAATTTTTTTTTAACAAAAAATGGAAGCTACTTCATCACTCAAATGTTATAAATAACTTGTTGAAGTCGGTACCATAATGGTTCAAAAATACCTATTATTACAATATTGTGCGCATGGCACCGATCAAAAGTTCTGAGGTAACAAACATTAAAAAAACCAGACAGATTGAGTACCTCCTAGTCAGTAAAAAGAATTAGCCACGTCTCTTTCTTATCTATAATCTATCGAAATGTTTCATATTGATTTTGGAATGTACTGTTTTTTTTATTCAAAATTCAAGTGCCTTAACGTCTGATGTAATATAAAAGTACTAATTCCGTATAAGTAATACCCATACTGTGCATATAATTTATATAGGACAACAGGAACATTTCTTAAAAACAAATAAACAAAGAGCGGTAATAGCTATTGACTGCCGTGATGCAGGTCCATGGTTAGATCCCCACCACAGCCACCGGCTTGAGATGGTGGAAGGGCATTTTGCGTATGCTCGCCTGGCTAGCTACCACCCTTATATACAAGATGTTGTGACCTTTGTTAGAGGCCGATTAAATTAAAAAAACTTTTTGTGCTTACATTTTGGAGGGACATTTTCCAAAGATACATTGACAGCTCACAGCGCGAGCGGCATAACAAATAAGATCGAGTTACTATGATTTTGATATTTCTTATAAATAAGTGCTTTAAAAAATTATAATTCAACAGAAGATCTGTCGCCAAGCATCTAATATCGTGTTCGCAAACAGTCCTTGAGAACCAATAAATTACAGAAACATGAGACTTAACAACTGTATGTGTCAGGGTGACGGGCTCAGTGCAGTTTGGCACTTTTGACGAAATGCATCTGTTAAACAGAGGTTACTGCTTAACATCAGGTAGTGATAGACTCGTCACAAACCAATAAAAAAAAATCAGTCAACTTAGTATCATTCATAGTTCATCATCAGCTTAGTTAGAAAAATCATCTAAGCGTTTGTTAACTCGTTAGTCTAAACCCTTATACAGGGCATATCTTTTCCAAGTTGACCTACTGGTATCGTATTTCTGTATTTTTTTTTAGTGTCAGCTAGACTCACTCCACATTTCACCTTATTACAAAAGCTTAAGGTCCACTTTCCCTGAATCGCGAAACAATGAAGTAAAACAAGTAGGGCGATCATTGAAGTCTGTCGCACCTTGACCGACAAGTAAATTGTCAGATTCCGCACAAGCGTGAATTCTTGAGGGCATCGCGAAAGGGCACCACTTAAATTAACAATAATATGCAAATTTTCAAGATGCAAATACATATGTGATTTTTTCCTCAGAACAAAAGAATATTTAATTGATTTTCGTAGTAGTACCACAAATTTCATAATAGTTTCTGTACGGTGTCGTGTCGCTGTTCGAATCCGGCTCGAAGGACCACTATGTACGGCGCGTGCTCTCCAAACATAAGTAAATCATAACGCCAATTTAGAGAAACCGTGTTCTTTCATATACAAAACTTAGCTTAAAATGGTCAATGGTATGGTTGATGATTACACGGGTACGATGTCCGATCGTGCGGTTTAGGAATTGTGCCATGAAGTCGGAAACCGCTGATCACATGCAACTTACGATGCTTGTATACTGCAATGACCTGGAAATATATGGTATTATTTTTAATGAAATATGTGGCAAAGAAAATATACCTAATACTGTTTCTTTTTTTTAATTAAATCTCTTCCGGGCATAAGAATCGTCGGCAGAAATGAAACAGACGCTAAAGTTTAAGCAATAAACGTTACTTCGCTCGACGTAATAACGCATCTTCGGTCAAATGTGACCGGTCTGAGATGTTTGCATATAATTATTTGTACCAGCGTTACGGCACTGATTACTGGCGACGCGGACGTTACCTCCGTAAGACATGGCCCTTAGACGCGTTTAACGATCACCACGTTGGATAATATGGATGGGAGTTGTAAGGCATACTTACACATAAGGTTTTTCAATAAAATCAGTTTGCATACCTTATATGTCAACGTCCATGTAAATAACATGTCAAAAAAAATATTTTAAAAATTAAACATTGCGTAACCATGACAACCTTGTGCTACTCATCTTCAAAACACACCATTTACATTTTAAAAATCCATAAAGAACGTTTATTTGCATAATGTTATTCATAAAAATATTTTGTAATCTTCATTGTTGATTTTGAAAATATTTGACAGCCTTCGCCCAGTTTCGTAACACTTTTATATAAATGTATTTTAAAACCAATCTCATAAATAAACTGTATTTTTATGGGTTTGGAATGTTTAAATAGCGTGAGCGATATTTTTAATAAACTCACATAAGAGTGAAATTTAAAAAAAGAAAAAAAAAACCTTTTTATAGTAATTTTGGAGCTGTATTTATGACTTTTATTCTATCGAGGGAAATAGTTTTCGGTTTAAGCAAAGTAAATATTTGTCATACCCTTTAGAATATTTTATATTTTATTCATATCTGTAAGTCATTCCTCTTTCTCAAAAACATGTTCATAAATTACTTTTTTATACATCACCTAAAACAATCGGATTGTGGTATATATTACGAAAACAATAGGCCACTTAGTTGCAAACAAAGTAAATACGCAACAACTTTTAATTACGGTCTGTTTATTTTACAATTAACAAACACACTCCATTGAAAGTAATTGAATTGGCTAAATGTAGTATGTAAAATCTACGGCTTTCTTATGAATAAGTGTATTTCTTACCACACTGCTCAGTAACGAGTACAACAGAAAATCTGTCGCCAAGCACCTAACGGTGTGTTCCGGCAGTTGTACTTGAGAGCCAGTAAATCTGGATTAACCTGAAGAACATCTTCGACCACATCATCACTTACCATCAGGTGAGGTTGTGGTCAAAGGCATTAACTAGAAAGAATAAAAGAAAAAAAGTACTCTCTACTATATGTGTACTCTTTATATAACTAGGTGCAAGAGATGTGTAAAGGCATACATATGTTTTAAACTATTCCCGGTTGAACACTCGAATATGTCAGGCTTTTCACCTGGTTGTTCCACGGGAGCTATTACCTGTGGAACACCCAGGTGTTCTAAAAAGTATTTTGTGGACAATTATTAGGCCCTGAACTAACCTGTATCACCCGGATCGTCCACTGCTGAACACAGCCTCTCCTATTAAGGAGGGGTTTTTGCCATAATCCCCACGCTTGGCAGGCGGCTTGGGGATCGCAGTTTAAGATAGTAGTTCTTTAGAAGGCGCTGCTGCCCACCTTCCAGTATAATTATTCCCTTAGTCGCCTTTTACGACACACACGGGATGATATGGGGAGGTGCAATTCTAACCCGGCATCCCACGGGGAGTATATGAAGTAACACGTACAAATTTTGTGATATCCTTAAGCAAGTGATAGTAGTTGAAAATTGTAGCGAAAGTATAAGGTTTTTTTTTATTGCTGCTATGCCTTTGACCACAATCTCACTTGATGGTACGTGACGATGTGGTCGAAGGTTTTTTCAGGCTTAACCTAGAATTGCTGCTCTCAAGGACAGCTGCCGAAACACACTGTTAGGTGATTGGCGACAGATTTTCTACTTGAGGGTGGTAGCTAGCCAGGCGGGCATTCGCAAAATGCCCTTCCACCATGCGATGAAGCTCAAGCTAGCGGTGGGATTCGAACCATTGACCTGCTGCGCGGCAGTCCATAGCCAATGTCACTGAGCTATCACTGCTTCAAAAATATTTGCTTAAAGACAGCGTTAAAAAGTTATAGCTCTAATCATATTATGGTTTCGTTTTCTTGTTAAAATCTAAACATCTTCGTTCTAAATTATCAACATGTAAACAAACTAATAGCCATAATAAAGTATAAACCTAACCTCATGCATAAATACATATCTAACTCGTAAAAGAAGATTATTTATTACAAAATGTCGGTCAACACGCGCGTAAATAAGTATTCATTACATAATCCGAACACAGAATGTCTAAATACCTCATCGTAATGAAAAATGAGTGAAAACAATCATTAGCATCACCTACCCACACACACAAATAGAGTTAAGTAACTGAGCTACTTCTGTTATGACACTTACGACTTAATTAGTCTCTATTGTAAAGGTGTTAAAAGCGATTTTTGTTATTCAGACAGTTTATACGGTTAAAAGTTAAACTGTGCGGAAATTGTGATAAAAAACTCGGTCAGTGCAAATTTAGAATGATTATTCAGTTATTTTTTGCACAATGCAACTAGGTAGTGATTTTAGGATTCCGTGAGAGCAACTGGGATCCTATTACTAATCCCACGCAGGCTGCCCGTCCGCGATTTTCATCTTAAAAGCCTAGTAAGTACGTAGTAAGTTGAAACTTCCACAAAATGTGTGTTATTATAACCAGCAGATATCCTTGTAAATAATTATAAAAATGGTACGCGTAGTTATACTCGTATATACCTACAGGGTTTTTGGAAAAATGCTAACGACCTCTTGGGGTTGACCACTGCTAGTCCTAACAAACATTATTCGATGTATTTTTTTACTTTTTTTTTATAAATACAGATTCAACTTTTATCTTATGTACCGCCGAACAGACTAATTTATTGCCTGAGCTGAGCCTGTTTTGTATTACGTACTGTTCAATAATTTGCCACACAATAAAATAAACAAATATTTCGAAATTTCGACTAAAGAAATGAATTAACCTAAAACGGTTATGTAGTTAATTTGTATACTGTAGAAGTTGGAGCAAGGTGTATACCAGCGAAATCCCTTTATAACCTGCTAAACGACGTTGGCCTCTCAAGAACTACTGTCATATCATCCTGGAACGTGTACCCAAGGCCGCATTAGTTGGATCATATCAAATTAGGTAAGGCAGGGGAGGAGGCTCGAGCGGTGGGGAGGAGCATCGTAGGGGTTGCAAGTCCCTGGCGCCTCTGACTTGGGCCTCTTCCTCTGCAACGCTATGGACCCGGCACCCGCACGGTGAATCCATGGAATGCTAATTAATTCGTCTCACTCTCCATCTCCAATATGAGTCCAACGCAAGCTATAATAACTTCAATATTTTTTTTGTAATCCACAGGTACCAATCGTGCTATCTCTAGCCACCATCACAAAAGGCTATTACCGTGAGCAACCGTTCTACTCAGCAGCATCCGATGCACAGATCAGATTTGCAATTGAAAACAAATATGATGACACCGGCCCAGGAGCCAAAGAACCAGAATACGCTTACAACACCTACAAAACTTTAGACGAAGCTCTGATAGGGTACCTCGATGACCCTGACACTAAACTCCCTGAACATGATAGAAATCGTGCCATTCAAAGGTTGGTAACACCTGATAACAGCGGAGAATACAGACCAGACTTCGAGAACCAAGAAGTCAAGAGATACTACCCAAAGACAGTAGAAGAATACACTGGTTTCAAGCCTCAGAACCCCCAAACTTCAGAGTACCCAAAGTTTGCGAAGACTGGTGAAATATACAAGGGTTATAGATTACCTCAGAGTCAACCACCTCTGATATTGACGAAGCTGCGTACTGTTCCACCTAAGAAGTACTACCAGTCCTTGTCTGGTGCGTACCCTAAGCAGTTGGAGCGAGAGAGAGAGGTGGCTGAGCCGTACAGACTACAGAAGATAAGGCAGCCATTGAGAGCCGGATCTTTGAGCGTATCGCATTACTCGAGAGACCCTGATCTACTGGCAGCTCGTGAGCAGTACGATTCTCATCCCAAATACTCGTTCTCCTATGGAGTTCATGTAAGTACTTTTTATAATTTATATTTGAATTTTTTGATGATTACTAAATTTTAACGTATTGTACCTTCCAAATTTAGAATTTTGTATGAAATAAATCGACAATGATCACTGAGAGAGCGCTGCAAATGCAATAGTAGACTGATGTATAAAACAGAGGTAATTGACTAATTCCGAAGACTCCCACAAAAATCTGATTTTAAAACATAGATTAAACCTTACCGGACACAAAAACAAACGTACCTGAATTTCTTTCGTGTACAGTTGTACATTATAATAATATTTGCAAATCTATTCAACAACTTTGAGTGTGTTTTGAGAGGTTGATAATAAAATTGCGGAAATATACGACACTGTTTTTCTTTTTCTTTGCTCTTACAAAACCTGATACATAATTTACACTACACGTAAATTGGTTTGTTCCAAAACATTACAGATATTGTAATTATTACGTCTTAATATTTATTAAATATTTAGGTAGATCAAGTCACGAATTGGACTGTCAGTCAGTCATTTATTAAAGTAATGGTATAATAAAGGCTTAGGGAAGCTATAATTGTTATAATTTATTATGGTTATAGAAACACTAACAAGAGGGTATTAGACACTGAAGGTTAAACTAAGAACAACTTTTATGTTTCTCGATATTATCAGCCTTGTCTATTCCCACTGCTGATGGGTGGCAAATTAAAGATGCAATGTTAATAAAATAGTTTTTACACTTAGAGTATATAACGGATCATATTTCTTTGTTCAGCGTGATTTAATTAAATAAATTGATGCATTCGTCACATGTATTATCAAATTTGACCATTTAAATTACCGATATTTAACAGTTTATACAGATTAATGAAACAAAAAAATTACACACGAGGCTTGGTCGCAGGTCACCGTAAAATAAAATGATGTTACAAAATTACAAATATACGATAGGAAAAAGTTTCTTATTATTTTTTAGGTTGCGTCGTCATTTACAAGTATAAAACCAATTGCAAAAATGTTCTTGTTTGTAGTACAACGCAAGTGATACTATTGATGTCGCTCCATCCCAATACGATGGTTAAAGAACGATAGGAAAGATTTGAGTTATGACGTCATGTCATGTTAGCTCAGTTGGTTAGAGCATAGCCCGGCCCAAGGGGTGGATGGACGCGGGTTCGAATCCCGCACATAACAAAATTTTTTCCTATCGTATATTTGTGATTTTGTAATGTACTGTCTTGTCTTTGGAAACAAATATTGTATTAGTGCCATTGGGCAATTGTCAAAAATATTAGATTCTATCTTGGGAAAATAAATTAACTTAACCAATACTTAAACTACTAACTCATAGCCGATCCACCAGGTGTAAAATAAACCAAAATATTTATTTGCGTAAGTATTTAAAGAGTACATTTATAAAATAGCAATATTTATCCTCCATTTAACTTAGAATGTTATACAAGGCAAGTCAAATTATATTGAACATTATGAAAACATTTAACAACTACTTATTAACTATCCTGCTAGGAATATGCAAGTACAATTAGCTAATCACATTTAAGAGTATATATTACAAGTATTAAAGTGGCGTCAAGGTATATAATAAGTTCGTATGTAGTTCCAATTTAAATATTATTCAAAATAGTCATTACAAAACAGGCATTCAGTTAGGCGCATTGTCGGTAATTCGTTCAAACAGTAAAATGGATTAGACAGGAAAAAACATTTTATTTTTCTATTAAACTTAGTTACATTTAGTTTTAGCAGATCTTAGTGCATGAACTTAGTCAATCTCTTTAATTTGGCATTTGGCTTGCAATATTTTTTATTAAGTATGCAGTTCTACTATTACAAAAAAAAATATATAAGTTTTGAGCAGATTTTGTAAGTTAAGTACCTAACTAGGTACTTAAATTAATCTCTTCAGTCCACTTTTTCAGCACTACCTATATTTTGGATCTCCAAACAACTTCCACGCGTACGATATTTTACATTCTCAAGGTACTATACACATCTAGAGCATTACACAAAACATAGTAGCTTTGTGAGAATCTATAGGATTGGTACTAACTGTTGTGTGATCTGTGACCGGCCGCTATGCCCAAAGCAAGGTCGGGTTTCGCAACAACCGGCTCAGCTTTCTTGAATGGAAGGAGAGAGTGGCCACATGGCTGTGTTGGTAATGAAATCACGCTGTTTGAAGATACCGAGTACTTCCCGCTCTAAATACTAAGTGGGTACTACCTCGATTTTGCGTTAATAGGTACCTAATTACCTTAAGTATCATGCATGACTGTTATGTAGGTACCTGATTATGTCAGGTTTTGCTACTTCAATTAAATTTTATTATAAATCTATTTATTTGCAAATATAATAAATAGCAAAATGCCGCCGCTGCAAAAAGTCCGCTGCGATCTAGCAGACGAAATATGCTTTAGCCTGTTTTCATCAGGGATAATGTATGATTCTAATAGAGACAGAATTTTTCAAATCGGTCTACTAACTTTTAAGATTATTTGTTACATGCAAAAATACAAATCTTTCATCTTTATAATATTATTAAAATACTGCCTTATTGGTAGTAGTAGTTTAAAACGTTGCCTTTGAGTTCGAAGGACCTGCCTTCTATTCTGAGACGAACAATGATGAGGGGTTTTTTGACAATAAAATTTTCAGTACAAGCACGAAGTCTAGAACTGTACCCGGTACAACAGTAAAAAAAATGCAATTCGAACGTTATCAATATAATATGTTAACGCGTCTCTTTAGCAATTAATGGTTATAATAATCAAATAGTACGAGTAGTCCAGGTATCTACAACGAAATTCCGTCTTGGTGGGTATTACCACAGTGTACCACGGAACAAGCTCGAGGCCGACCTAATGTTAAGTGGACTAACCTCTGCCTATAACAGATGCATTTCTTCACAAGTGACGAATTGTATTGCGCCCGTCACCTTGAGACATAGTTGTTAAGTCTCATGGGCCTGTAATTTCACTGGCTCTCAAGGAATGCCGGAACACACTGTTAGGTGCTTGGCGACAGTTTTTCTACTTGAGGGCGGTAGGCTAACCAGGCCGCCTATGGCAAAACGCCCTTCCACCATGCGGTGAAGCTCAAGCCGGCGGCCGTGGGGATCGAACACGGGACCTGCGGCGCGGCAGTCCATAGCTATTGCCGCTCGGCCATCATTGCTTTTAAAAACATACAAACTACAGACACTACTGTGCTTAGGCGTGAAAGGACTGTGTAGTAGTAGGTGAATTTCTAGGCTTACGATACATAGGAACTAGTGGCGTGGTGTGCAGCGTCAAACAAACGTTAAAATGAGAACAGTAACACTGCACTGCGACTATAATCGACAAGCTTGACGCTTACCATTAGGCAGGCGACTTGTCTGTCTTATCACTCTTCACACTTATATTAAATTGTAAATGTGTAAGTTTGTGAGTGAATATGTGAGGGTGTATATTTGTTACTGCTTCACGCTGACACTGCTGAACCGATTTGGATAATACTTACTTAGAATATAGAGGTCGGTTTAGGTTCTGAACACATACGATACTTTTCATCATCATCACCACTTTTCATCATTGTCTACGCGTGTGAAACCGCAGGGCGCATCTAGTAAAATCGTAAACTTACTAATATAAAAAGTAATAAAAAAATGGTGATGTATGTACATGTCTTGCCTACTTTTTCGGGAGTATACAAGCACGATGGTATAGTTTTTTTAATCAGCTGTATGCCTTTATTATCAAATACTACGAACTATATACAACACTACAGCTACTATACAATTAAGCATTTAGACAACCTATAAGGCATTGCAGACTCACAAGAAGTCCAAATGCTCCAGCCCACTACCAGTTGGCAGCGTGTCCAGCATGCTGGCACCATTGCCCCGTTGAATTGCAGTGCTTATTCGTTGAGCCAAATAGGTGCCAGCATTTTGATCACGCGTCGCATCTACCAAGGGCTCTGATAAGTTTTGTAAAATACGATGAGCTCCCGATCCCCACAGTATGATATATGTATATGGTATGTTGTATGTAAAACATCTTCGTCGTCATTTTGAAGCGCTCGTAGCGATGTTCACTTAGCTGTTCTTAACCGATCAGCAAAGTTAAGCAACGTCGCCCGCGGTCATGAGTTGGATGGGTGACCGTTAGTGACATTACTACTGAGCGCATCCGTGCTTCGGAGGGCACGTTAAGCCGTCGGTCCCGGTTGTTGTCTTAGGATGGCAGTCGTTATAGCATGGTGGTAGGGCATTTTGCGAATGCCCGCCTGGCTAGCTACCACCCTCAAGTAGAAAATCTGTCGCCAAGCACCTAACGGTGTGTTCCGGCAGCGGTCCTTGAGAGCCAGTACTTCTAGGTTAGCCTGTACAACATCATCACTTACCATCAGGTGAGATAGTGGTCAAAGGCTAACCTATCAGGCATAAAAAAAAAAAACTGTATTTTACATTAAACATTAATCATAGAGGTTATAATGATATGATCGTGACTTCGTTCTTATAATTATGACCTAGTGGGTAGGTACATGGTTGTGTTCCACAATGTTAGGTAATTGCATTGATTGTCTGGAACTAGATAACTATACGAATCTAATTTAAATGTAATATTTAAATATAGTCTAGCTATTATTGTGGAGATTATCATCATGTCATATAATATCTCATGTCATATTAAGACATTCAGACGGCTAACGACGTAATTACGTATGATTATGTATTTCCTTAAGCACTTTTTCATCTCACAAGCTCGGAAATGTTACATTTTTATTTTATTTTAAAGTCCTTTTATCCGATAGCTTGGAAAAGGATTTCAAAGTTCGAACTTTCTTCTTCTTCTTTCTTCTTATTAGAAGGGATGGTTGGAAGGGTTGCATGGTGGTAGGGCATTTTGCGAATGCCCACCTGTCTAGCTACCCCCCTCACTTAGAAAAATCTGTTGCCAAGCACCTAACGGTGTGTTCCGGCTGTCCTTGAGAGCCAGTAATTCTAGGTTAGCCTGAACAACATCTTCGACCATATCATCACTTACCATCAGGTGAGATAGTGGCTAACTTATCAAGCATAAAAAAATGTTAGAAAACCAAACATCGCTGACATCGCTGCAACAGAACTAAACACAATACTCAAATACATCGTAGTTTATCTACTCAATACTAGATGACACAAAGCTCAGTTTATTGCTAGTTTTTATAAATCATCTTCGTTGTATTTAGTTATTTGGCACTATTTTCGTAACGATATGAACACTAGTTTTGCATATACATCCGGGAAGCGAGTCAGTGTTCATAATGCCCAAGGTGTAGGGTTGCACATTGCGTGCACCGACCCGCGCCGGGGGGGAAAGTGGTCACACTTCATCGGAGCCGGTACACAATGCACTAAGACCAATCGCACCTGATTGTTACTATTTAAATGTTGTTAAGGTAGTTACGTAGAATTAAAGCGCAATACATTTTTGCAAGTCATTAAGACAGGAAATTGGATTTCAACTTGACCAGTTGAAACGTGATATTGGAGTCAGATGCCCCGTATGATGTCAAGGTTTTTATAATACCAGCTTTCCGGCCGCGGCTCCGCCCACGCGTTTGTCGGTTATCGTGCAAAATCATTCTCTTTTTGCGGAGTTGGATAAAAAACTACCCTTTGTCCTTCCCCGGGTCTCAAACTGTTTCCATACCAAATTTCATCAAAATCAGTCTAGTAGTTTTTAAATTTATTCTTTGCATACAAAAATACAATTATTTACTCTTTATAATATTAATGTAGATGAAGCCATGTGACGGATAAGTCACGCACCTGATGGTATTAGCCACAACTGTCCATTAAAGTAGCAGTGTCATCATTCTCGTTCTCCTTGACACACTACTGCGTTAGTCACTCTGAGACGTTTTTTCTTATGTCTCGTTCGTCCAGTATTTTCTCCTACTACAGTGCCCTTCACACGGTAGTATTTGCAAACTATTGCTTCGAGGTAGAATGTTGGGCACTGTGGTACACACCAAGAAGGACTTTTGCTAAAGAGACCTACCACCTAGTGAAGCTACGATGAAGTAGTCAGTCCTATATTGTGTTCCCTACCTGAGATTGGTAAACAAAGATCTACAGCCATAATTTTCACTATTTCCATTCAAGAAAGCGCGCTCCTCAATATTTTTTGATTGTTGCAACTACTACTGCTTCCCAAGTGATCGTGTTTTACATTTTACTGACTTAACATTAACATTTACCTCAGTCGTGTTCTCCTGTAACCAGCGCGTAGTATAATTATCAATAACTCACCCCTACATACACGCTCATTCTCACACTGTCACTCATCTGTACACACGTACACACAGATACGCACCCTCAAATACACCATTATATTAATACTAAGTGTTTAGTTAGATTAACACAATTATGTCATGAAAATAAACTGAATATCGTTAGATTTAAATGCATATATCCGGCGGAGGGCATTGGTATGCCATAACACAGGGCTCCTAGTTTGTGGCGGGTTCGTGGTTGAGTGCTAAAGCGACCCTGCGATCCCGCCGAGAAGCGGTAGAGGTGGAACACCGTGTGTTATTTAGTCGGTAGGGGCACTTGCTGCTGTGGGAGTAGTTGGTGTCGAGCCCGACATATCCCGGCCACCTTCCCCGGGGTGGACGGGAATGCGTAAATGCATTTTTCACACGTTAAAAAAAAAAAAAAAAAAAGGGCTCCTAGTTTGAATACCAATGTTTTCTAATCAGTAAGAATCTACCTATTATACTCTGTAATTTTATGATTGTCTTTGAATTTTACGATGTATGTGGAAATACAATAAATTATTATTATTAAGTAAGAACAGACTATACAATGCGAATATAAATGCGCATCAATAATTTACTATGGAGTGGAAATATAGAGGCGTGCCTTCCTGAATTAACATAAATATGTTTTACTTGTTTTGCAAGGCGTATTACTGTTTGTACTGTCGCAGCCGAATCGTCCAATGCTGAACACAGCCTCCCCTATTATAGGGGGTATTTGCCATAATCCCCACGCTTGGCAGGTGGCTCGGGGATCGCAGAGTAGGATGACAGTTTTGTAGATGGCGGATGGATGGTGCTGCCCACCGTCCAGTATTTTTCCCTTAGTCGCCTCTTACGACACCCACGGGATGATATAGGGAGGTGCAATTCTGACCCGGCACCCCCTGGGAATTATTACGGGAGGCGTATTATCTGTGGTAGTATTATACCGACACTTTATAGGTGGGATGTGGGAAGTTTGGGAATAATGGTACGATGTTATCAATTTATCAAAATCGTGACAAACTCATTCTCCAAAACGTGTGTCCAAAATAGAAAATTTACGGCCACAGTTGTAGCTGACACACATAACAATTCTTTTTACCCACGTTGCATCACAAGACCTGACCACGGAACGGAATGAAGAATGGTTAAACATTTTAACTGCCTATAAAATAATTTTCTTCATTTATAACCAACAAAATACCTAGTCTGTAGTGAAAGTTGACTAGATACACAATGTATAAACGAAAGTGAGAACTGCGTGCTTTGAAAGAATAATTGCCACTTCAAATATTTTTGTTGCTTTTGTTCTGTGCAACGCAAATTGACCTCTAAGTCCACGGTTACTAGACCATGACTACCACTAGAGCATACGTAACTATTTTAATTATTTATAGCTGATAGGCTAGCTTTTGGCCACTGTCTCACCTGAGAGCAAGTGATGATGTGGTAGAAGATGTTGTTCATGCTAATCTAGAATTACTGGCTCTCAAGCCAGCTGCCGGAACAAACAGTATGGTAGGTACTTGGCGACAGATTTCCTACTTGAGTGTGGTAGCTAGCCAGGCGGGCATTTGCCCAAGAGCATTGCAGAAAGCCCAATCTCCGTTCTATTACGACTGTCATTCTTCTAACACAAGAACCCGGGCCGACATCCCTCCGAAATACGTGAATGCTTAGAAGTAAATTAATATTAATCCGCTGCGTTCATCACTACTAATAAACGCTTAGTAGTGATGAACGCAGCGGACGTTGCTCTGAACATGTAGTTAATCATGGAAAATGTAACGCAGGAATTATTGCGATAAAACGTTTTTATACGTATAACTCACCGGGCAGTTATAAAAAATAAAGTTACACGCGATGTTTTTTAGGTTTTCATATTCTGAACGGAAATTTATTATGGAGACTTCGGTGTCTGTTTGATCTATGTCATAGGTTCGTAGTAGTTCGAAAACGGAATAAGTTACAATTTTTTAAGTATTTTTGAATGTTTTATGGACTTTTTTCGCAACGGACATCTTGGTGTCCATGTCGGTTATAGGTAAAAATCGGGTTTCGTATCAATGTTTCTAATTTAAACGCAATTTAAATCGCGCCGATTGTGTGTAAAATTTCAATTCGACATAAAAATAGTCCTGTCATATTTAACACAATTTCAGTAACCCGTATACCATGGTATACCGTCGAGTTTTTTAGGAATTCGCGTATGTAAGGCACGCCGCCAGCATCCGTCCCAGTCCGACGGCCGAAGCCGTACTAAAAGGGGACAGTGACAAAACATCGCGACTCTGGCTAAACTGGGCGAAACGTGCGTGAATTTAGCTATTTCCTTCTTATAAAACAAATACCTATTTGAAAAATGTAATGTGTAAACGCTGTAGAAAACACGTTGGTTTTTATTATTCAAAAACTGACGACTTTCCGTGAAGTATTTACGCCGTACTAAGGGTTTATTAAATTGTTTAGATATAACTTTGGATTTTTTTCTATCGAGGAAACTTTAAGTAATTGTGTTTCTAAAGTGTATGATTTATGGAATGAATCCTTAAATATCATATGTGTATTGCATAACTTAAAATTAAGAAATAAAGATACAGCAAGGGATTAAACGAACGTTAGTATTACACAATTGCCTTGGTGCGGTTATAAGAGGGTCTTCCTTCACCCATAGTCCGGTAGTTGTGCAGCCAACAGTGGCAAACAACATCATAGTCCTCCCTAAACAACATATATCGTTATTATATCATTTATGTTACGTAAGTAACTCGAAATTATTACAAGTTCATTATCCACCTTATTACTGCTGGGTACTCAAACTAAGAAAATAAAATGCACTTATACATAGTAGCATTTTCATCGTTAATGATATTCTCATAAGTAAGATCATTGGTAACCAATTTACAACAAATTTAAAGTTCCAATCTCAATGGTATATCCATGTATGGTCGATAGCGTGTACTATTTTGGAGTGGAGTTATTCTGGTCTAAATAGTCTTCGATACTAAACATAACTTCGAAGAACGAGTAGAAATAAAAATGTTTGACCCACAATACTTAACTGTCTACAGTTACTTAAAAAATACTGTGTATTTATTACTTCTTAAACGACTTTTCAACACCTGCCACATTATACATAATATTATACATTCTTAGTATATTTTACGAATACCCACCTAGCTATCTACCACTGAAAACTATTTACCACTTGAAAATCTGCTAAGCACATAATACTTAGTTCCGGCAGCTGTCATTTTGGGCCATACTTTGTTTAGGCGTCTTTACCATTTCGAATATACACCACTTCCTATCAGTTGACATGAAAAAGGAAGAAAACAGCGTATAAGCAAAAAAACCTTGATTTGGGGTCAATAAGCAACTCTATTAGCACTCCTTCTAATATACTAGTGCACTATGTATGCGACTAAAGTCGTTATAGATATTGCAAGATAGGCAATTTGTCACAAATTGACATTGCCGTCTTGCACACAATGTGCAATCTTATCTAGCTTAATGTGCAGACTGGTATGCTACAAAATGTCGAGACAAAACACTTTTCTGCAACTATAGGTATTAGGCATGTTTCTAATACTATAAACTTTTGCTTTTACGCCTCCTACGTAAAAAAAATTACGAAATATTTGAACCACGAGCGCCGATCTATCGGCCGATCCGTCCCAATCTGAGTTGCCGTAGCAATTGCCTACAGTTCAAATTTTTTATTCTGGTGTTATTAGGTATTGTATACGCAGTGGAGATATAATGTAGGGAAATGCACGTTGAGTGTAGTCCTTATGATTAAATCAATACGACCCCTTATAACGTATATCCATTCATTAAATAAATTCGTTTGGGTGAAATTTTGTAAGTTTATTCACGTAGCAAAAATGTGTCCTCAAATGACAATGTTAGAATTGTAAGGTTTAAAACTATTTTAATAAATCTTATTCGCAATCATTGCAACATCTGTTAACAATTAATGGTAATCAATCGCACGGATCAGAAAGTCACTATATTTATTGATCCTGTTTGCAGTGTGTGTATTCCATATAAAATATAAGGTATACCTATAATTTTTTAACTGTAAAACTATTAGTAGTAACAATTGGTTTAATCCAGAAGTTTCTTCGTCAACTCCATTATCCGGTTTTAGATCAAATAAAAAGTTCTTCTTCAGTAATTGTGTGCGATTTTATAATGCTATAAGTAAATTCAACAAGTGATATTGATAATATTTTAATCATTTTATTCTAGACATGTATAACAGCGAGTTTCTTGACCGTTTTTATCGCAGTGGCTCCTATACAATTTTCCTACACCGTAAAATTTTGTAGCGTTGTCGGCGCCAAAATTGAATAAATGATTTATGTTTTGACTTAAACTAAGAAAAAGTAAAAATTATGTAAATAGCTATTAAAAATATAGTATTCTGGGACACAATTGTTATCAAATTTACTTAATAAGCAAATTCCAAAGTAAGCAAAAGCACACAATTACTATGGCAATTGGTTGTATCTTGGAACTCCGAGCCGAGATGTAAAAATACAGAATGACTAAGATTGTAGCAAATAGGTGTAAGATAGTTTTGAGCAGTTTGAGTGAATTACAATTGTAGTATATTTTGTGAAGAGCAAAATTATATTATTTACATAGAACTTTGTAGTTTTAGCTAACTTTTTTTGTTTGTTCGTACAAGGATTCTGACACATTTGTCGCGTGTGTTTGGTTTATATTTATAATTACTATACGTCTTAATATTGCCAAAAATATGTTAATAACCTAAAACCTTGACTTGTACCGTGACAAGTAATAACAAAACACTTGCGTTTATGAGTTAAAAAACACTTTATTAAATTAAAGTTCTTGTACTACTTCTATACCTCAGTCATGATATCTTTATATTCTGGTATGGCATTTCTTCAGAAGGCACTTCTGCCCACCTTCTGGTACTTAAAATTTAATCGCCTTTTCTACGACTCTCATAGGAAGATATGGGGGAGCAATTCTTGTAAAAATGTTTAAAATTCATGTATGTTTTTTGTAATCAGCTTTTGTCACAACTACTGTAGAGAAAACTTCAATATTTGAACTCCAAGAATCCCCTGTGTTAAATAACTTTATCTCGTAATACATAATATTTTGCATACTCAAAGATTGATCAAGATTAAAACATTTAAAACAATGAATGCATCGTGTTGAATGACATTGATATTGAAAGTGTCAATTTGTTATCGAGTAGTATCATAACATGATACAATTGTTACCTTGTCATGTCAACAATGCTATTACGTTGTCATGACTGTCTATCTGTCATGAGTTTATTTTGTTTAGGCTTTGTATTGTTCGCAGATAAAAATAAAATGTTATACAGTTACCTAAATGATCAGTGGATATTTTGAAATATCTCTTTCAGAAGTTATCAAGAAATCTGACTTACATCTCAATAAATTTGTCGGTGCTATATTGTTATATGGTTATTGATCTCGTAACAGGAATATATTTTTGTTGCGAGTATTCGGACAATATTGACCGAAACGATACAAAGAAACTGCGAAGCAGTGATTAGCTATGGACTGTCGAACAGCAGGTCCATGGTTCGAATCCCGCCGCGGGCTTGAGCTTCACCGCATGGTGGAAGGGCATTTTGCGAATGCCCGCCTGGCTAGCCACCACCCTCAAGTAGAAAATCTGTCGCCAAGCACCTAACAGTGTGTTCCAGCAGCAGTCTTTGAGAGCCAGAAAAATTACAGGCACATGAGACCTAATAACTGTACGTCTCCGTGTGACGGGCACAGCGCAATTCGTCGTGGACGAAATGCATCTGTTACAGGCAGAGGTTAGTCCACTTAACATCAGGTGGGCCTCTAGTTTGCTCCGTCACAATAACATAAAAAAAAACATGTTGATTTTAATATATATTTTTCACTGACGATTTGGACACTATAAAAACATTGAAACTTTTTTTTTATCAGATTAACAAATTTGAAGTACTTAACAAATTTCTAAATATTTATCAATTTATTGAATACATATATCTGCGACAGATGGTACTTAAACTCAAGAATATCATTTGAATTTAAATAAAATCGATGTCTAGATCAAAAATAAGGGCACTGCCTGTGTTTTGCCCAAGGTGTTCTATAAAAACTAAATAAAAAATAACTATAGTTGGGAATCTCAAGTTTCAGTGTAGGTATAACGACAGTTGAATTGTAATACTCGCGATCTATAACTACGGAATATACACTCTAAGATATCGTTGGTTTTTTATCTGATTCTCCAAAACAGTTTTTAATTGGCGTCCGAATCGTTTGTAAAATAATATTAAAATTCACAATTCAAACAAGCGTTCCAGTTTTACTTACAGTTTTAATTTCAATGGAACGATAAAACGCCTCAATAATTTGCAGTCGGATTTTTTACGTATGCGGTCATGACTTGGATGGGTGACCGCTAGTAGCATTACCACTAAGTGTGCAAGTACTACGGAGGCACGTTAAGCCGTCAGTCCCGGTTGTTGTTTTAGGATTAGAAGTGAAATGGTCAAAGTCTGGTATATTAGCAATAATAATAAAATATGTATTTTTGATGGATTAGGGGCAAAAAGAAACGAAAAATTTTCAGATGAAAGTAGATTACCATTTATTTTTACTTCACACAGTGAAAGTTTATACAGCGCATTCAACATGAAAAGCGAGAAAGAGAAAGATATACTCGAGCAATTTGTTTCACCAGTTTACGATGACAAAACCTACAGTTTATAGAGACTGCTTATTGTATTGAGTTTACAAAGAACGTTACTTTCCAACACTGGCCATTATACCAATACAATTATACAAATCTAAGGTAAAATGTACTAACAATATTCTCAAATAAACAATTACATATAATAGTTAAATTAACTTTCCTCTTTACAGATTATCTATATAAACTATAACAGACAAAAATAACAGTTCCATGGTACCTATGTAAAATGTATAATATTTTATATCAGTTTTAAACTACATAGCATCACTTATACTATCAACAACTTACCTATATTAAAAGTATTCCCATCATATTATCATGCAGGTACTTTATTATTTGTTGTCCTTGAACGACAACAGCTATTTTTGGGTCTCCATAAACGCACGCATACAAGAGTATTTACCTCATTAAAAAGGAAAAATGTATAAGTTCCTGGTTTAATGACACAATAAGAAGGTAGGTCATTTATTTTTTGTTGTCGGACAAACTAACAACCTTGAAATACCATTAAATTAAATAAAAACTAGTTCATATATCAAAAAAATATACTACGAAAAGATTTTGCTTGCAGACAATAAAATAAAAAAATAAATAAGACACGTTTCATAGTTTGGAATACTACGACCGCGAGACTTAAGAATGTTAATGTTTAAAAAACAAATATTTTGCTGTAGCACGGTAGTAAAATACGTTAGTAGACGTAAAACTGAGTTATAATATATATTTGCACTAATAATATACTCAATACAAACAAATTAAACTACCGTTTTCGCCGTGCTCGTTTTAGCTGCTTAAATAATTATGCAATTATTCTGTAAATTTTATTAATGCCACCGTTTATATTCATAATGATATAGCTGTTCAGTTATAGGTGGTTTGAAAGAGATTGCTCTAAGAAAAAAGCGACTGAGTTTTAGTTTTTTCACTTCTGGTACCCTTTGGTGGAAGTGCATTTTGCGAATGCCCACCTGGCTAGCGACCACCCTCAAGTACAAAATCTGTCGCCAAGCACCTAACAGTGTGTTCCGGCAGCAGTCCTTGATAGCCAGTAAAATTACAGGCACATGAGACCTAACAACTGTACGTCTCAGTGTGACGGGCACATTGCAATTCGTCGTTGACGAAATGCGTCTGTTATAGGCAGAGGTTAGTCCACTTAACATCATGTGGGCCTCAAACTTGTTCTGTCACAATAACTCTAAAAATAATTTAAAAAAATCTTAAGTGGTATCACAATGAAACATATCTCACAGCTGTCAGGTTAATATCATCTGTTAGGAAATGGTATTCGAGGATGGTAAATTGGCTGAATCTAAAATAGGAGCAGCTTCTTATGTTTTTAGGTAAGGTTTATTAAGTGCTCGGCTACAGAGTTTCCACATGAGTGTGGTAGCTAACAAGAAGAGCATACACAAAATTCCCTCCCGTCATGCGCTGCAGCTAAAGCCTGTGGCAGACTTACAATTGTGGACCCCATGCGTGGCATTCTGACCATCACTGTTTCTAGTATAACCTTTCTATCGTGTAATCAATGAAGGTATGCGAAACCTTTCAGTATCAGGAGACATAATATGAAAATAGTTTTCTATTGACTTTTATTCATCCATGGGATGACAGGGTAGAATGTCACTCCCCCATCTCTTCCCTTGGGTGTAGCAACTGGTGACTTGAGGAAAAATACCGGAAGGTAGGCAGCAGCGCCTTCTGAGGAACTGATATCTTACACTGCGAGCCCTAAGACACCTGCCAAACGTGGGGTTTATGGCAAACGCCCCTTAACTCATTGTCATCGGCGATAATGATAACAATAGAATTTCATTCATATCTAGAACATAGTGGTCCTGACGATGCCAACTTATTAATGGGGAAGCTATGTTCAGTAGTGGACAATCCGGCTGATAAAGTAAGCAGAACAGTACAGCAACAGCAAAACCAATGTATTTTTTCCTTTTGTATGATTTGCGCAGTGTACTCCACTTTCCCAATGTGATTGGAACCGAAAGGAACCAGTCAGTACTTTCTACTGCAAGCTGCGAGTGATAGTGACATGCAAATAAACAGCAATTATGATGCAATTTGTAATGCAATTAAAATTTTGCATCGAGACGAGATATTTATTATGATTTACTGTCGCGTAACGGTCCGGGGTACGATTCCTGCTGAGGGCTTGAGTTGTATAGTGGTTGGAATTTTCGCAAATGCAAAACACCACACGTAGAACATCTATTGCCGAGCTTACCTTTGAAAGGCAGTAATTTTACCATGTGTTTTACACCTGTTCTACCGGATGGTAGAACACTTGAGGGTTCAAGTAGAAAATATGTCGCCAAGCTCCTAGCGGTGTGTTCCAGCAGCTTTCCTTGAGAGCCAGTAATACTAGATTAGCCACTTATCATCAGGTGAGATAAGATAAGATAAGATAATCATTTATTTGCATAAAACATGAGTATTATACATAACAAACGCATGCATATTGGTGTCATAATTAAGTGTAGTGATCATCATGTTTTGCCCATATAGGCGTACAAATTTTTGAAAGGTGAGATTGTGGTACAAGCTATAAAAAAGATGTAAATAAGAAAAAGATGATTATCTTTAAGGTGCAAACTCACGTCTGTGACGGGAAATTCAAAATTTAAATAGTTTTGAGGTTGTAGCTAGGTTTGGTAAGTTTATGAACACCAATGCTTATAATTCCATAAGTTACCCTCAAAACTGTAAAATATACAAGAGACGAATTACTTAGCATTCCATGGATTCACCGAGCGGGTGCCGGGTCCATAGCGTTGCAGAGGAAGAGGCTCCAGTCAAGGTCCCTGGGACTTGCAACCCAATGAGTAAGGTTAAGGGGCCTCTTTATGATGCATCAATGCTCCCTTTCACCGCTCGAGCCTCCTTCCCTACCTAACCATATACAAATTGCGTATTCCCGTAAAAAATTAAACAAATCAATTATTTTTTTGTTTTTGTAAGACAACGTTAAAATATATGTGACAGCATAAAGGACAACACAGCAAAATATACAAATTATGTTTCCGCTAACCACGCGTAGTACTACGCAAGGAACTTATTGTAAAAAGATTTGGCTTTGGTTTTATGGCTGACCACCTTGACGCCAATACTTGTCAACGACCGTAGGTGGTACCAGTGTAATGGAAAAATACTGAAACGTAAAAATACGTAAAATTTTAACTGATTTAACGTCCTTCTACTTACACCATAAATGTAGCAAGTATCTTAAAATAGATTATATTAATTACTTCTAACATACCAAAACATACATTGGAATATATTAAGATCTAGTTAATGTCAAGGCAAGAAGTACTTAAAAAAAACTTATACATATTAATGTACTAACAAAAATAAATGTAATGAAGCTGTTATTTCGCCATCAAAACGCGTATTTCTACTCTTCTTTCGAAGCTTTAACCTTATTTATATTATTATTATTACACACATAAAATCTCACGGTCATGCTTTAATTATTTAATAAACCTGTAACGTTTTATAAGATTCAGTTATTATAATTATAAATATGAGAAAGTTTGTGTACGTTGTATGGGTGTGAAATTAAGTTACCCTCGGGCCTGGCTACTGATCACAGACTGTTCATCGTTGGCTTCTCGTCAGTAGGTACTAAAACCAAAAATGTATTAGCAAAAGTCTGACAATTTTATTGAAAGTTTTGGGTAATAATAAATTCATTTCATTCAATTATTTCAGTATTTACTCGATTCAAGACGTCGCGATTTCAAGACCGCGATCCTTGATCGTTTCCCATTTGTTTGATCGTAAATGGTGGCACACTATTTGGATATATAAGTAAAATATTGCATTTAATATTAAAATATTACACGCTGTTGTGCAATGTGGTTTTATCTATGTACATTTCCATATGTATCGGGAGTGGTACACCTTAGGTTAATATTTCATACTCAAATATTAATAAAACCACATTGCACAACAGCGTGTAATATTTTAATATTGTTATATTTGCAATAACGCCTGCTATGCGGATTACATTACAAAAACACGATAGGAAGAAAAAATCACAACTGTTTTTCGCTTCAAAATTACACTAGATTGGCATACAGATACACAAAAGGGGAATCAAACTTGCACGTTAGTCTTACTTTATTATACATTAATCGTCATATGGGTTGATGGCGGCTCCGTACCCTACCACGTTACTTAACATGAGGTAGTGTTAAATCTTATTTAGAAGTCTTAGAAGAAAAAATATACTTTTTATTCCGATTTACCTACTTGGTAGTCCCAAAGAAAGCATTGCGGTACTAATTTGTTAATATATTTTTATTGATATCTATAAAAATATATACATATAAACTCAGACGAACCATAATATACACGCGGGAAGACGCGGGTGATAGATTCCGTAATTGTAAGCTGTTTAGAATAAAAAGATGAAAGAATATCAAACTACTTAGATATTTCGCCTTCCTTTTTGGTTAATTTTCGAGTCCAAAACTTCTAGATAAATTTTATTGATATATACACATAGTTTATTTATTACTGTTAGGGTTTCCACCGCCCGTTGGCGTTATATTTAGCAGGTTTTTTTTTATTGTAACCTAACCTAAAATGGAAAATGACTTTTAAGGGAACAAACATATGTCTTCTTGCACTGCACTGGACGCATTCCCACCTTCGCTATCAAGACAGGTATTTACATAATAGGCATTGTTGCGAATTGTACGCTCCAATTCATTTAATGAAATGGTATCTACGTGATAGTAGCTAAACATGCGATGTGCTTGAAATATTTTGAAGTCATGTCCTCCGATACTTATTCTCGGCACGGAGTTCCCATCAGAATACAATATGACAGAAGTAGAACTGATACCCCAGTATCAATTATAACCGGTATCAATTTGGAATAGTTCCAAAATAACATTTGTGTCCCATAAGTGATCAGGAAGCAATGATGCCATTGCCCGCCTGCCTAGCTACCATCCTCAAATAGAAAATCTGTCACCAAGTACCTACCAGCGTGTTCCAGCAGCTGTCCTTGAGAGCCTGTAAAATTACAGGCACATGACACTTAACAAATATGTATCAAGGTGACGGGCGCAGTACAATTCGTGACTTGTGGTAAAATGCATCTGTTATAGGCAGAGGATAGTCCGTTTAACATCAGGTGGGCGGTGGGCCTGGAGCTTGTTCCGTCACAATGACGTAAAAAAATATATACACAAAACGTCACGTGATATATGTACCATATCACCTGATCTATTAGAACGCGCAATGTCCAATGTCAGGGTAAAGCAAGAGCAAGCGGCAACTATGCCGCATGCCACCGCCGGTGTAGGTGTGGTGCTTGCGTAACGATTGCGTACTCCTCTTGAAAATTATAATTTACTGGCCTGAATAAGCACGTAGTGCTCTTGCAAATATGATTTATTGCTGTGGATACAACGCGACGTAACTTGTCTAAAGTGGTCCCCATAATGTAAGTGATTTTTTGCGACAAGAGTTTAATGCAACATCTTAATTTACGATGAAAGGAGAGATATATATATATGGTAAGTTACTTATATTACAAGTAAATAAATAGCATTGGTTGTAAGGCGTCACGAACATGATAGATGTTCTACTTGAAGGTGGTAGTAGCGAGGAGGACATTTGCAAATTATGCTATCACAATGCGGTAAAGCGCGGGCCTTTGCGTCGGGATTCGAATCATGGCCCTGCTGCTACAAAAACATATTTTATAGAATATCCCTAAACAGGTTGACTTTGGTGCATTAAATATCAAAGAATATAGAGCTGATTATCGCTTTCGAAGAATTCGTTTGGACTTTTCATAGCTAAGGCGCCGCATCTCTATATATAACAAATAATCAAATCTCCGACCATAGCGCTGATTCTCAGTCACTTTGTCTTCGACAAAGTTTACGAATGTACATAGCCAAAAATGACAATGAAATATATTTCTCTTGCTTTACACGTCAGTATTCTTAAAAGATAAATTACATATAAATTTTCTTCCTCGGTAATTTCATTAACTAAATAAGTTTTTATTACACCTATCGCCTACTTTCGAGTACGCTACACCAGTCGCAAGATATTATATTATATATTAAACATCCTTTAAAATGACAGTTCCCTGATTTTTGAAGGTAAAGTCCTCTTTAGAAGATCATTATTTAGTTCAGAAAAAAAGTGTATGTACGTTTTCTTCTCGAATTCGTGCTGAATGTTGTTTCGTAACTACTTGACATTGTATTTAAGCTCCTTATTGATCTGAATGGCCACATTAATAAATCATATCCTCTTAATAAGTTAAAGGATGTTATAACTGAAACTAATATACAAGGAATCGGGATAGAAAACATCTTTTGTCCTTTTCTGGGCTACAGCCACTACAGGCAGCATGTGTTTATAATAAATACGTGCAACAACAAGGCAGACAGACAAATTCACTTGACGTATAAGGTTAATTGCAATAATACAGAGAGAAGACAAAGTGACATACCACAAAAGACCTACATGATTCAAGTTAAAAGAAGGATCTTACTTCTTTCGAATCAATGGTTTAAACTTTGTGTGGTTTATTAGCTTTTTAAAAAAGTACATCAAATTATGTTGTTTTTTTTTTTTTAAACTGATACGCTAGCCTTTTACCACTATCTCACCTGATGTTAAGTGATGATGTGTAGTCGAAGATGTTGTTCAGGCTAGCCTAGAATTACTGGCTCTCAAGGACAGCTGCCGAAACACACCGTTAGGTGCTTGGGGACAGATTTTCTACTTGAGGGTGGTAGCCAGCCAGGCGGGCATTCGCAAAATGCACTACCATGCTATAACGACTGCAATCTTAAAATAACAACCGGGACCGATGGCTTAACGTGCCCTCCGAAGCACGGAAGCGCTCAGTAGTAATGTCACTAGCGGTCACCCATCCAACTCATGACGGCGGGCGACGTTGCTTAACTTTGCTAATCGGTTAAGAACAGCTAAGTAAACTTCGCTACGAGCGCTTCAAAAGAATCTTTCGAATCAATGGTTCAAACATTGTGTTGCCTATGAACTTTTCAAAAAAGTACATCAGATAATGTTGAAATATAACAAAAATAGTTTTTTATATTTATCTGACAACATTATCATAACTCACCGTCACAAATTAACATAAACGTCTACAGATAAGTTTCTGGACGTAGTATTCTGTTCTCAAATGTAATCCACAAAATAATATTAGATTAGAACACGATACATGCGCTTACGCACGTTAAACCTGACCTTGCTTTGTACTTGCCCCAGTCACACCTCCAAAAACAATGCCATACGATAATAAACTTTACACTTAAGTTTTTAAAACATAATATCGTAATTATCAAGGTTTTCGAAAGGGGAAATGTTGCATAATTTTTGCCATAACTTTATCTGATTTACATAATTATAATTGGCCAAAAAAATTGCCTAGCCGTTGTTTTCCAGGAAGTAATTTAAATTCTTAATATAAATACAATGTTATTAATGAAACCATGAGTAAGGTGTATAAGGCATAGTTTCAATGTTACAAAAGCAATTAGTTGAGTACTACAAATCGAAGTAGACAAGCTTATCGTAGAAAAGACTTCAACGCGCTACATCCATTTCTGAACATTGATGTCTTATTTTCATTCTTTTATTTTTTTTATGCCTGATAGGTTAGCCTTTGACCACTATCTCACCTGATGGTAAGTGATGATGTGGTCGAAGATGTTGTTCAGGCTAACCTAGAAGTACTGGCTCTCAAGAACAGCTGCCGGAACACACCGTTAGGTGCTAGGCGACAGATTGTCTTCTTGAGGGTGGTAGCTAGCCAGGCGGGCATTCGCAAAATGCCCTACCACCATGCTAGAACGACTGCCATCTTAAGACGATAGCCGGGAGCGACGGATTAACGTGCCCTCCGAAGCACGGAAACGCTCAGCAGTAATGTCACTAGCGGTCACCCATCCAACTCATGACCGCGCGCGACGTTGTTTAACTTTGCTGATCTGTTGAGAACAGCTAAGTAAACATCGCTACGAGCGCTTCATTCATTCTTTGTTTTATCAATAATCCAATACATTAAACTCTATCAGCCGATAATACTGGAACTAATTGGGCTCAACGAATAAGTACTGCATTGCAATCTATAGGGGCAATGACTTCAGAATGAATGCACTACGACTAACCGGTTGTTCTGCTATTTTAACAGTTATCAACTATGGATTTGTATATAGTATTATACAGTCAGCTTCACGCCCTAGCTTTAAAGTTTCCTATTCAAACTCCAGGTTGGTTAAGAGCGGTTTCACCGTTGAAACTGGACGCTGTCAGTTCAAGCTAAACTCAATTTACGCGCATCAGAGATCCAATAATAATAAATGAGTCACATACTACATTTCTTAATACTGTTTATGTCGGAGGAGGGCATTGGTATGCCATATCACAGGTCTTCCTAGTTTAGGTACCAATGAGTTTTCAATGTTATTGTAAAAATATACTGCTATATTCTTGTATTCTGTTATATTCAAGTTAAATAATGCATGTTAAAACGACAGATATAGTTTATTTCCATTATTATTATTATTAATATTGTTTTTATTAATAACATAAATTGAATTTATGGAGACAAGCCCAGTGGTTTCTCAATATAATGTTAATATATTTAAGGATAAATTGTGAAAGTACAATAAATAAGCTTATCCGAAAAATTAACTTTTAAACGCCTACTTTTCTACGTTTATCTAAACTAAACGCGTTCAAGAGCTTTCACTGCCATCGACAAATCGCAGCCAATCGCATAGTAGTTTTTTGACATTCCATCAACAAGGGAAAAACATACCTATTATCCTTTAGATTTGGACTAGAGTCGTTTTTTGTGTTGTAGTGAACACAAATTGTACGATCCCCACTAACGTGGAATAAAATAAAAAGCACGACACATCTGGCACTGTGTCTGGTAGATATACCTACCCCAATTATTTATATTTTTGCTGATAGGTCAGGCCTTTGACCACATCATGGTAATTGATGATGTGACTGAAGATGCTAAGCCATCATGTAGATACGATTAAAATACATAGATTGATCTCCCGTATGATACTTTCCAGGTACCAGACACAGGGGACACGAAGTCTGCCCACGAGACACTAGAGGGCGGGAACGTGCGAGGGTTCTACAGCTATGTCGACCCTGACGGCAAGCAGAGAACGGTTCACTACACGGCTGACGACCAGCTGGGGTTCCGGGCTACCATTGATGGACAGTAGACCTCGTTTTAGTCCATAAGCATCTCTACCACCTCCTATCCTTCTTACAGCCGAATACCAGCAAGGGTACCAATAATTTACGATCGTGTTTAAATAATATAAGTTAACCGCCGCAATACTCACTTTAGGGATGGAATACATTGACTCGGATTTTAGGCTTATGTCCTCGAATCCCAGGTCGATGTACTGTATGTTGTCGCGACAGTTTCATTAGAAAAATTTACAAGCGGCCTTACAAACATAACTATGTTAGTGTTTTGAAAATCACTCCATATTAGTTTATGTTTATATGTTATTTAAGGGTATATTCACGCACAAGTTAATATTACAGAGGCTCGTTTTTTCAATCATTAGATCATTATTATTCATAGGAATACACAAACAAGAGCTAAACAGCATACTTAGGTCGCATAACTTGTACTAAAGTTTGGTCAGTTAACATTTTATCCATCTGATGTTTTTTTTATCCGATCGCTGACCATTATGCGACCTGATCAAAATGTTGAGATGAATTTATATATATATCGTTTAAATTTCAAATTATTCGTGAATAGAAGGATATTGCCTTTTTAACATGATGTTAATAGTCATAGCATAGCATACACTTGTGTTCTTCTATGTAATGAAGTATAGTTATAAAGTTATCCGTTTTGTTTTAAAATGAGTTTAATAGAACCAAATAAAACTTATAAAGTTTTATTAGAACTTAAGTAGTTGAGATCAGATATGGTTTCAATAGATACTAAAACGAATTTGATTATTACTTTACATTTAATGTAGAAACTACAAAAAAGAAACGTTTTAAAAATCATTGCAAATATAGATATAAGTTAAA
Source organism: Plagodis pulveraria (assembly GCA_963890685.1). Taxonomy (NCBI): domain Eukaryota; kingdom Metazoa; phylum Arthropoda; class Insecta; order Lepidoptera; family Geometridae; genus Plagodis; species Plagodis pulveraria. The sequence goes on along the minus strand of OY982956.1, from coordinate 33,510,440 downwards.
CTTATAACAAAAAATAAATAGATGTCCCAACGCAAGAGAATTTTGACCCTACTGGCAGGCACATGACTGTCCTCTATACAGAAAAGCCAACTAGAGATCCATCGGTAGTAGACCTATAGCTCAATTCTGAGGAGGAGTATTTACCTTTTGGTATTTACCATATTACATTTTAATCTACATAGTATGTAATAAAAATCAACAACAAAATCGTCCATATCTGATTTAAGTGTCAGTTTGCGGATCCAATCATATTTTATAAGTCTAGAAGTTACCTCTTTTCATTTCCAATCAGCTGATAATGTGAATAGAACCAAATATAACTTAATAGCAGGTATTCAAGTAATTTAGATCATATAAAACATTTTGGATTTAATTGACTTTGTCTATAACCTTATATTAATTTCAAGATAGCCAAATTTTAGTCATTTAATGAAAATAATGTTCTATTTAAAACATGTTCGTGGTAGTAAGTAGATAAATGCATAGAAATAGGTCTAATTATCAACAATTATTTTAATTAAATCTAAATCGATGCTTTTTGATTGTCTATAAAATTATAAATTGAGAAAAATAAATAAATACACTTTGTGGCTTGACCGTATCTTAAAATAATTACAACAAACTTGTATACGCACACCGTCCCCTATGACGGTTAAAGGTAAAGTTTCGGTTCTAAACCGGTAGGTTCCGGTTGCCGAGAGGCATTGTCAACCGGCGCGAAATCGGAGGACGCGGGTGTGATCCCCGTCCGTAGCAAAAAATAGTGCTAAAACGTTTCAAATACGTTGTTCTGTCAGATATGAATTTAAGGAATCATTCCAGCACCATAACTAAATCTGAAGGTTCTATTTTTGTGTATGTTCATGTGAAATACACACACACACACAATTGTCAAGTTTTAAGATAGTCAATTATTATTAAAAAAGATTAACAATTAGTAGTTGAGTCTTTCTAGACTATATAATCCGTCACCAAGCACCTAACGGTGTGTTCCAGCAGCAGTCCTTGCGAGCCAGTGAAATTACAGGCACATGAGACTTAACAACTTTATAAATAAATATACGCGATAGTTTTCTAAGTGAACTTAACAACTTTGTCTCAAGGTGACGGGCGCAGTGCAATTCGTGACTAAATGCATCTGTTATAGGCAGAGGTTAGTCCGCTTTACATCAGGTGTCGAGCTTGTTCCGTCACAATAACATAAAAAAAAACTACAGGGAGAGCTAAAACAATATTATGATATTAGAGAAAGTGGCGACTACGTAAGTAAGTGTATCAAATAGTCAATCATATAAATAATACAGGATAATTCATGTAAATAGTAAGCTGGATACGATAGTGTTGATCGAATTCTGTGGTCTTTTTCAAAAAGGTTTGTCTCCATGTAGTTGTATTTGTGTATATTATGTAAGTTTATAATAATGTAAAAATCATTGTACCTACTTATTCATAAATTGGCGTAAATTACTGAGTGTACACACGTAACTATAATAATTTAAAGCATTCATTCAGATAAATTATTAATGAATATTAACTGCTTACAATCTACAATGTTCATTTTTCGAATTATATGAACAGCTATCAAAATTAAGTTGCCTTTTCACGTGCTTATTTTTATAATAACTAATAAAATAATGATCTGCGGATTGAATTGAAATTTATAATTTTGTAATGTTAACAAATAATGTTGTCAATGCGTATTTAATGCTTTTCATACTGTGCATTCTTTCCCTGAGTCGTCTTTACGGCATCCGATGTAGAGCACAAGATGCTCCATATAATCAATTGTTAAGGTGGGAACTCTACGGACTAGCCTAGATAGAAAAATACGGCTCTTAAGTACTTTAAATTAACAAGTAATCCCAGTGTTACAAATATTTGCGAGTTTTTTATAATCTTATTATATTTTTTATCTTATAAAAGCTATCTGCAGTTTAAATCACTTTGTATAATATAAATCCATAGCCTTATAACAATTTCAGATGTGTTTTAGACCTTACATTTAGTTAAGTTTTATTCTTGTAACTTAGACAGGCGGCCGGCCGGCCATGATACCGAAGAAAACCTATCAGTTATGTTCACGTTTTAAGATAGACGTATTGTACTTTGTTGTTAATGTTGATGAAAGGAAGGTAAAGGGTAGAAGGATGATGCTGAACATGTTTTTATGCCATATATATATAATAGCTTAATGCATATGTATATATAGTTAACCCATTGGCATCGGCGATAACGATAACAATAGAATTTCATTCATAACTAGGACGTGGCGGTCCTGACGATGCCAACTTATTAGTTCTTACCTACTGTCTTTTGTAAATATTGATACTGTTAGTTGTTATTTTTGTACCTACGAATTATTTAAATAAATATCTTAAAGCTAAATAAACTTTACTGTATCTTTTATTCCACCCTCAAGAAAAAATCTGTCGGCAAGCACGTAACGGTGTGTTACGGCAGCCGTCCTTGAGAACCAGTGAAATTATAGGCACATGAGACTTAACAATTATGTCTCAAGGTAACGGGCGCAGTGCAATTCGTGACGAAATGAATCTGTTATAGGCAGAGGTTTGTCCGTTTAACATCAGGTGGGCCTTGAGCTTGTTCCGTCACAATACATTTGCAGTAATCGTCACCCCGTGACCACGATCACTGCAAAGTGTTTGAAACGTCGGGACAAAAATAATGATAAATATACGCGATTTAAACCGTTTAAAGTTGTTTAATTACTATAATATGCGTAACCTGAGGCGAAGAATAAAAGCAGAATCATTTTTGACCATAATAACTACGAATGTGTTCTTGGCAAATCAGTATACAATACAATAAGTTCTGTAGTGTTGTATTCGGTTTTATAAAGAAAAATATGCTTTAGTTGCATATATATTATATTCTTATACCTACAAACTGTTTACTGTAACCATTAACTCATGTTTTGGAGACAAATAAAGATAAAGAAAGAAAGATTATATAATCAATTAAGGTTAGTATCTTTATAGCTCTTTCCATACTAACGTAGTTATTTCATATTAAAAACAACAAGTGTTCAAACTCGTTAAATTTTGCTGTCCTTGAGCCTAACCATAAACATGCTTTTGGTTTGCCAGTTTTACTTTTTTAATATATTTCTTCTCGAAATATCTAAAATTAAATTCCCATACAAAATAATTAAGAAAAACTGAAAGTGACAAAGCATTAAACATTAATTTTAGGCTCACAAACATGCATGCCAAATATCACTAAATTTGAATACTTATAATTAAAAATATAACGAAGCTACGTTTATATGGTAAGCGTTTATTTCAAGCAATGATGGCCGAGCGGTAATAGCTATTGACTGCCGTGCCGCAGGTCTATAGTTCGATCCCCACCGGCGGCTTGAGCTTCACCGCATGGTAGAAGGGCATTTTGCGAATACTCGTCTGACTAGATACCACCGTCAAGTTCAAAATCTGTCGCTAAGCACCTAACGTTGTATTCAAGCAGCAGTAAAATTACAGCCACATGAGACTTGAAACTTGAGAACAATTGTATGCCTCAGGGTGACCGGCGCAGTGCAGTTCATCACTTGTGGCGAATTACATCTGGTATAGGCAGTAATCGCTTAACATCAGGTGGGCATAGTGCTTGTTCCGTCGCAATCTCATAAAAAAATCGCATGTAGGCAAGATAACGAACACTTAAGTAAGTTAACATTAAAAAAAAAACATTAAAATTATAGTCCTCAAAATCAAGCCAAAACATCCACTATAGAACAAAAGCCTAACCCACGCTTGGGATGGCAGTGTCAGAGTTTTTCTGAAACCTTTAGTATTTTCCCCTTCGACACCTCTTCCGACTCCTCACAGGAAGATATATCGAGGCGGGGTCGCAATTCTAAACCGACACCACACAGGGTTTCAAACAAAAAAAAACATAAGAATCACTTCAATTCATATGTAACAATAGTTACATATGGATTAAATATATGAATCTAAAATAAGCAATATGATATGAGTAAGCAAACTGATATCTCACACTGCGATCTGGAGATCACAGTGCGCGTCTTGGAACACGGCTGCCAAGAGTGAGAATTATGGCAACCCATAAGGTGAGGCTGTGTTCAACAGTGTTTGTTCAACTGTGGACAATCCGGCTGATACAGTACAGTACAGTGGTAAGTAATTGATACTTCATTGATGTATTCATAAATTCATTAATAATTTAGAACGGATTGTACTAAAACCTAACTTTATAATAATTTTTTTTATGAATTATATATGTATTTTTTATCTTCATTTTGATAGACACGCGATAATTAATGAATTACATAATATAACTACTTAATTGAGTAAATAAGAGAAGCAACCATCACGCCTGCATATTAGATCCCCGAAGGGGTAGCCAGAGGTGTCAAAACACAAGTACCTAAAGATAAAAACGCCACCATCATGTTCCCACTGGATTGGAAGAATATATAAAGTACTCATTCAAAACTTAAATATTCAAAAAAATATATTAAAAAAACTCCTAGAATTTATAGTGCCGCAACATTTATTAGGTATTTGCAAGGTTTACTTTGTAGTTTGGACACGGAGTTCCTAATAAAGATTTCATAGCAAAACACTTTAAGGAGAATTCGGGCGGGATAATTGGAAATTGGAATCGTTGCCCATCTCCTTTACTCCATCCTCCTTTATCAGGTGGTAATTCTCTTTGGATGAGTTTTTCGTTTTGGTGAGTATAACTGCAGTGGCAGATATCTTCCTCGAACCTGTAGTCCTCAAACTCATGTGCTTAGGCATAAAAGGCTAGTACAATTACTGTGCAAAGGAGACATGTATAACTTAAGTCTTAGAGTGACGAGAGCAGTCTAGTGTCATCTAATACGTGATGGACAGGCGTGACGCTTACCATTCGGCGAACGGCTTGTTCATCTCTCATCACTTATTAAAATTTTAAAAATCCTTTACTTATCTAGTAATACATCATCGGTTTTGTATTTTGCCATTCGTCAAGTAATGATGGTGACGATTCTATACAAATTCTCTAAACGTTTAAAGCAATGACGGCCGAGCGGTAATAGCTATGGACTGCCGTGCCGCAGGTCCCTTGTTCGAACCCCACCGCTGGTTTGAGCTTCACTGCATGGTGGATGGGCATTTTGCGATTGCCCGCCTGTCTAGCTACCATATTCAAATAGAAAATCAGTCGCTAACCACCTAACAGTGTATTCCGGCAGCTGTCCTTGAGAGCCAGTGAAGTTACAGGCACATGAGACTCAACAACTATGTCTCAAATGTATCCTTTATGCTTTTTTCTAGCAGGTTGTAGTAGGTCTGAATATTAGTTGCAACTATTCCATTGTTTTCTTTGTTAGTTTTTAGTATTTTAGTAAAGGTTTTGATTTCTTCTTCTGTCTTTGGTATATGGAGTGGAGTTAGAAAGTTTTTTACTCTTTGTAGGTCTGTTCAGAAGTAATGTGGCTCTTAATAGTCTATAGTCCGTGGAAAATTGTATGTTACAGTCCCACCAACTTATCTGTTCAGGCGGCAGAAAAAAGAACTACAACATTCCTTCAAATTGTGACAGTTTGTAGTTGATTTCCTTTACCAGCAGCGCCCTCGCGAACTGCACAGTTAAGTTGGTGGTACTATACTAAGTATTTCCATATTTTTTATTAGTTTGGGATTATTTGTAAATATGAAATCAATTTCATTTTTGGTCTGGTGATTACCAGGTTGATTTATGATTTTTTTTTCTTAAAAAAATGTTTTACGATATTATAACTATAGCGTTTAAGCAAACTTAAGGCCGTTGAAGATCTGCACTATTGTACACTAAATCTTTAAAGTATGATTAACCTACGTTTGTATGAAAAGCGCTCCGAGTATACTTCCCTTAGGATACCTTTCACCTGGTATATATTTATGTCACATTAGTGATCTTATTCTCGTTAAATTAAACTTGAGATTCACCACATTCCTATTTTCTTATCAATAAAGTCATCATAAAATATTGTCTGTAGAAGAGTATACTGATATTTTTTTATATATTTAAACGTTTTTAAGTATGAATAAATTACGCAGTGGTCCGAACATCTTTAAATTTACCTTAAACTTTTTTTAAACAGTCACCTGTCAAATTAGACATAAGCACCACTAAGCCCATTACCCACTGCTACCGCGAGTCAAATCCGGGCCATTGTCCATTTATTATTGTTAGTAAGTGACAAAAAGTGGAGTTCCAAACATAGGTGGTACGCGTTGGGATGGATTAGTTATTGATACTCTTTGTGGCGATTGTAATACGAATGTCACTGATTTGTATCTGGATACATTTGGATTTAGAACGTTTTGTAATACTGATAGAGGTTCTTGCAGTTTAGTATACATATTGTTATGTTGGCGAATCTTTGGCAGTATGTGCTTGTTAGTAAAGCGTCGCTTTGGGTTGGGGTTATCGGACATTTTTCAGACATTTTTGGTAGTGGCCTGGAGTCTAAATTGTGCCTACTATTAAGGTCATGACGTCACCATTGAACAAATAATTTCATTGTCTCCCCTATTCGGTGTTTTACCATAATCGCCACGCTTGGCATAAGCGTATTAGTCAGTACAGTGATAATATTTAGAATCAGTTACTTAGAAGGTGCTGCTGTTTACTTTCTGGTAAGTTTTGTTCCTTCGTCACCTCTTATGCCTGCTACAGGAAGATACAGGGAGTTGTTATTTTGTAATTCTAGCCCGGCATACCGCGGAGGTCCCGAAATGGAGCTGGTAGATTGCATATAGGCGCGCCCCTTTTATATGGGCCACAATACCAGTGTCTCTACTTTCGATAGTAATAATTTTGGAATCTTCAAGTATAGGTCTACTAGGCAAGCATGTTCTACCATAGATCGCATAGAGAAATTTTCTGTGGTAGATCGCGTCGTTACTTTCCATCAATTATGCATAAATGAAGAGATATATGTTCAGACAGACAGTGGAGTATGGATTTAAAATCGAAATTAACTATAACTATAACGAGTTTCCCGTTATCATTATCATATATAAACTATACTTATATATTGTCATATTAATGCTTTCATAAATAGAATACGAAAGCGATTTTACGTATTAAGGTATTTGAGATCATAAGCTGGCAATAAGTTGTAAAATCAAATGTGTTAAGCGCTAGTTCAATGCATTATTGTGTGAGCTGAGGAGGAGAAGCCATGAAGAAATAGAGTACATAAAAATGGAGCCAGCGGAACGAGCCATATTATAACGTAAGTACTTTAAAATCTTTCTTTTCGACATCCTACTACCTATGTATACAACCATGCTAATAATATATATATGAAAACATTTATGATTGTAGGAAATATAATGACTTCTTAATTAAAGTTACTTAATTAATTGGCTGAACGATTTAAATTATGATGGCAAGGAAAAAATATTGCAAAAAGTGTTTAAATTGGTAATAATTAATTAATTCCTATTCACGTTTCGATTTTCACAACCCTACTACACACATGCTACTCACCTCCTAGCAGTCATACTAATTCAAATATGAATTAAATAGCAAAATATGACCAAATCTGCCTAATATTTATATTCCAGCTGGAACTATAAGCTTAAATTAAGTATTCTACTTAAAAAGTTGTTACAAACAACAACGCGAAAACAACACGCCTTTGTATTCCCAAAGGGCTAGGCAGTTTTAATCCTGGTTAACAGGGAGCGAGCAATATAAAGTCCAATACTTATATACGATGTAGAATATACAAGTAATTGTTTAGAGAACGTAATGTATTGAAAGTAGGTAAATATTTACGATATTATATCTAAGAATATGGTCAGTTTTGTTACCAGATTTATTAATCCGAACAAATTATCTTCCTCGTTATAGATAAATAAAGATAAATGCGTAAAATAAACGCCTGAAACCAATTATCTAATACTTACATTACGTGTCACAAAAATCAGCATAGACAAGGCTGTAATTATAATATAAGTTTCCGATATTAAAATGATAGGCTCTGAGCTATCAACGGCCGTAGCCAACTTAATCAACTGCAGTATTAAATCTGGTCTGTACCCTGAAGAACTAAAAACGGGTTGTGTAAGGCCAGTTCACAAAAAAGGCAAACGAGATGACTATTCCAATTATCGCCCAATAACCCTGCTTTCCTCAATTGACATAATAGTAGAAAAATATATATGTGATCAAATACATACATTTTATAGGTCTCATGATGTAATTTATTCAAATCAATTCGGTTTTCAAACGGGAAAGGGTACATCTGACCTCCTGTCAAAATTCACTGACGAGGTCAATGAGCACCTGAATGAGAGAAAGGTGGTTTATACCCTTTTCATTGATTTTTCACGCGCATTCGACACCCTGGACCATAACCAACTAATCGATAAACTAGACCACTGTGGAATACGTGGCCCGCTCCTTGAATGGTGTAAAAACTATCTCAAAAATCGGAAATATACTGTTGAGATCGATAGAACGTCAAGTGAGCAAATTGATGTGACAGAGGGAACGGCTCAAGGGTCTGTAATTGGCCCCCTCCACTTTTTGTCATATGTTAATGATATGTATGAATGTATCAACCACTGTACATGTTACCAATTTGCAGATGACACGTGCCTAGTAGTGGCTGATAAGGACACTCAAAAAGCCTATGACCAGTTACAGTCTGATTTTAACTCATTATTGAGATGGTGTCACGATGCGGGCTTGGTGCTTAACTCGAATAAAACCAAACTTCTAGTCATAAAATCACCATACTTAAAATGCTTGCCTACAAATCATATAGTAGCTCATAATCACAACTGTTTGCATGCTGTATTAACTACGAAGTGTAGTTGTCCTTTTATTGAAGTAGTAGATTCCCAAAAGTACCTTGGATTGGTAATAGATAGCAAATTTAACTGGGGCGTGCATGTTGAGCATGTTTGTAATAAGTTACGTCAGTTCTTAGCTAACATAATAATTCTTAAAAATCGCATACCATTCAAGGTTAAGTTAATGTTATATAACTCGCTGGCGGAATCCTATATAGTATACGGCCTTAGCAGTTACGGCCGCACTTATAAATCATATCTTAATCAAATATATAAACTCCAACTAAAGATATTAAAAAATATTGTATCTTCTAAAATAAAGAATCAACTTGATGACGATGGTATCTTCAGTCATTGTAAAATCCTGCCCATTTATACGCAATTTAAATATATACTGCTAAAGGAACAATTTTTTAATGAGCCGTTAAAGAAAGAGGTTGATCACTCTGTATACACACGTTCAGTTGCTCGAAACCGGCTTTGTACGACCCGTGCAAACAATACCTACGGTGAGCGGACTGCTTCATACTTAGTTCCGCGTTTAATAAATGACTTACCCCCTAATTTACGGAATAGTATTTCACCAAGTAATATTAAATATAAATTAAAGTGTCATTTTCTGCAGCATAATAGTAACGTTTCAAGCTAAATATGTACTCACCTTCCGCGGTTTCGGTTATGTATTAATTTACTGACAATTAATACTATCTACGAACTACCTATGTTAATTTATCTTGCTAAGCTAAATTCTGATCTTATTTGTTTTATTAAGTAGTGTAGTAGATTGTGCTTCGTAGCTGTAGACTCCTGTGTAGCATTCATCACAAACCTTAGTGGTTTTCGAATGCTTATTACTTAAATCTAATTATGTATTGTTTATATGGTAATAAATTAAAAAAAAAAAAAAAAAAATTAAATACTTAAATACTGGATTAAACTAGATACCAACGATACCAACGATGGATCGATTTTTATCCTATAGCTAACCAACTACTTAACAATTTAATGTACAGTGTTATACGAGTAACCATCTTTAACTAATACATTATACATTATTTTATGTATTCTTTGACTGGACAATAACTATGAAAATACTGCAGGAAATAGGGTTCAATTTTAGAGATATAAGAATAATATGAACCGTATAAATATCAATACATCATAATATATATATAGCAAATTAAAATAAAACTGCAAGAATTAGATAAGAAGTAAACCTTTTATTGAAACGGTCATAAAGAAAACAGTTCGGCGTAACGGCACTAAGGTCAGCAAATTGCGGAACAATAAAATATATTAGATTTGCAAATGATGCAGCAATTGCAGGAGTAAAAACAGATTCAGAAGAACTATCTAAGAACATGGATTTCATCTTTAAAAAACTCTGACTTAAAATAAATTAAAAACTCACATATTAAGTGGCACCAAGAATGAAACGCTCCAACTAATATAAATTGCAATAGACAACAAATTGTAGAGTAAAAGTAAATTTAAACATTAAGGAAGTATTATTACAAAAGATTCCAGATGTTTATTGGAAATCAAATTAAGGATAGCAATAGTAAAGCAATCTCGTCAAAATAAAAACATATGTTCATGTATTTCAAAATATAGTTCGATAAATCATGTATGGGAATTGTTATTTTGACATTTAGGGATAAAATAAATAATAAATCGAAAAACTGGCATAGATATTATGTTTAGCAATATGCATACAAAATTTCACCGAGTTTGAACACTGAGTATTTAAAATATGACAAAACTAAGTTTGTATGGAAAGCGCCACGAGCACTACAGAAAGATCTCGAATGTGGAAGTATTAGAAAAGTCAATAAATTGCGATAGCAACTTCAAACTGAAACTAGGAGAGGGAAGATGAAATGCTATCTTATAAATATACGCTATGACAGCTTCATAAAGAGAAGGAAAAGAAGGATAATTTAGATGTCCCAACAAAAAAATGAATAACATGTCATGGGGTTAAACAGATTGCGTTAGAGAAAGCAAATACAAAGATGATAGAGAAAGTTGCATCAAATATACTGACAAGAGCAAGGCTCTTGAAAAGGAGAAAATGAAGAAGATTTAAACAGCATATACACATTAGTTAAAAATCAATTATCAGAAGAGCATTTGTAATGGTATTACGTGATCCCAGAAAAGTGTCCCATGTCACCACACCTAATACTAAGCCAAGAATGAACCTAGAGCTGGTATTCAAACAGAACTCAAGACCAACATCACGAACGTTGTTATTTTATATAAATTTAATTAATAAATACAGTTTATTATATTCAACATACATTTTATGATATCTTTCGTAATATTGTTTCTATTGGATGTCGTAAAAGATGACTGAGGGGAAATAAGGCAGTATGCCACAGCTCATGTCAAGTCAATGTGTCTAATACTTCTTGCCAATGGGCACATTATCTCTCCTTACCATATTAAATCCTTTATAGCCTTATGGGGATATTACCAAAGAAAGCATTTATACATTATCACAGGTGTCAAGCAGACCGGCGATATTAACGGCCGTCTGCTGCAACCAACACATCATTTTTTATAGCTTACTAACTACCTTTGACCACTATCTCACCTGATGGTAAGTGATGATGTGGTTGAAGATGTTGTTCAGGCTAGCCTAGAGTTACTGACTCTAAAGGACAGCTGCCAGAACACAGTATAATGTGCTTGGCGACAGATTTTCTACTTGAGGGTGGTAGCTAGCCAGGCGGGCATTCGCAAAATGCCCTACCACCATGCTGTAACGACTGCCATCGCAAGACAACAACTGGGACCGACGGCTTTACGTGCCCTCCAAAGCACGGAAGCGCGCTAGTAATGTCACTAGCGGTCACCCATCCAACCCTGACCGCGGCGGACGTTGCTTAACTTTGCTGATCGATTAAGAACGGCTAAGCTAACTTCGCTACGAGCGCTTCAAGCGCATTTTGGAACTATGTCCTCGGTGTTTTTAGAAAAGACATATTGTACCGACTCCATAGGAGTGCGCTAAGGTTAGGAGATGGTCGATAAAACCGCACCTGATGTGGTAAAGCTGGGCCATATGTTTAAAATATAATACTACCATGTCAAGGCCCGCGAGCCACGATCTTCAATTTAGGTTACTTAATTGGTCATTTTCATATGAAGCAATTTTTGATGTTATGAAGTGAGAAGACCTACAAGTCGACATCGTGGTGGTAAGCGTTACGCCTGCCTATAACAGTTGCAGTGTCACCATCCCCGTACTGCGGGACACTGCACTGCGCTCGTCACCTAATGAAGTAACTTAACGCTCTAACCAGCTAATACTACTAACTCTAGTAAGCTTCTTATGAGGTAACTTCAAGTTCTAACCAGATTGAAGCGTTCGTAGCGAAGTTTACTTAGCTGTTCACAACCGATCAGCAAAGTTAAGCAACGTCGCCCGCGGTCATGAGTTGGATGTGTGACCGCTAGTGACATTACTACTGAGCGTTTCCGTGCTTCGGAGGGCGCGTTAAGCCGTCCGTCCCGGTTGTCGTCTTAGGATGGCAGTCGTTATAGCATGGTGGTAGGGCATTTTGCGAATGCCCGCCTGGCTAGCTACTACCCTCAAGTAGAAAACCTGTCGCTAAGCACCTAATGGTGTGTTCCGGCAGCTGTCCTTAAGAGCCAGTACTTCTAGGTTAGCCTGAATAACATCTTTGACCACATCATCACTTACCATCAGGGGAGATAGTGGTCAAAGGCTAACCTATCAGGCATAAAAAAAATAAAAAATTACCATGTTATAGGTCCCTTTACCAAAAGTCCTTTTTAGCGTGTACCACAGCAGCGTCTGATATTCTTTTTGCCCAAAACAGAGTTGTGCAAATTCTGTGTTTCGACGTGAAAGGCACTAAATTACTGATGAAACGAGACACAAGAATTGATGTCTCTACCATCAATACAGTCCATTGACTGAAAGCGTTCTCGCAGCTGACGGCCACCAGCGGGCGGGTATGTCCACGTATGCATTCAAACAATCGGACATTACCTTCCAGATATATAAAATGAATATAGAGATGTTGATATTTAATATTTGCCAAAAGGTTTGAGGAGGATTACCTGTCGCAGTCACATTGGCGCGCTCCGAATGTTTTTTTCTTCACAAAAAACGCATGCCGTTCCGATTCATCGAACGATTGACATTTGTAATGTGGTTCTAAACATTGCAGCTCGTAAATGTTATATATCTGTATCTGCGTACCTTTAATACCATTTCTGAATATTTATCATTTTGTTGGGTCTATCCTTATGGATAGACATAGATAATAAACTGATAAATAGTTTATTATGGATAGACCAGCATTTATCCATAGTTATTTTTTTTCTATTTATTAATTAATACCATTCCTTAAAATCTAGGTGACACTAAGTTATTATTTTTTGTAGTTTAGAATATAAGCGACTTCAATCTTTGAAAAAATTAATAACAAGTTGAAGCCTGTTAGATGCTGATTCAAAACGCTGTGAACTCATATTTTAACTGTCCCACTTCCACATGTTATTTCATTACTTTCAGTGCCAAAAGTTATATCCGATTAATTAAAAAAAAATGTAGACCTTTTCCAGGTATACATACTACTTACAAAATCAATTGTGTCCCTTATTCACAATGCTGGTAACCATTGGCAAGAGGTGCAATTATTATAATATTATTCCATGTAGAGGCTAACAACTACTTTTTCCGTTAATTTAGTGTAACTGAAACCTACTAGATTGAAGTAAAAGAAATTTAAATGGGATTTATTAAGAAGTTTAGCTAGTTTATAAGCAAGGCTTGGACCTTTACATTTGCATGCCAAACATGATGGAATGTGAAGATCTGTTTACAGTTAATTAAGAACTTTACTGTATTGTATAAATATTTACTGACATTCTTGCAAATAAATTGAATTTGAATTTGAAAGTATATAGTTACAGTACTCTGTCCAACGAAAAAAACAATAATCAATTTTGGATGAATAAATACCCTATATTATGCTTTAGTAAAAACTTCGCTTTCAGAAACATCAACCCCTAATAGAAAAAAGGAGGTGTAGATTAGCCGTATGTATAAATAACACCTTACTAATTTTCTTTTGGTTTATGAATCCACCACATCTACACTACTAATATTATAAATAGGAGAGATTTATATTTTTTGTATTTTTATATGTAAAGAATAAACTTAAAAAGTACTGCACTGATTTGGATGAAATTTGGTATTGAAATTTTTTGAGACCCGGGAACGGCCGTAGGATAGTTTTATCCAACTGCGTGAAAAGAGGTTAATGGTTTTGCGCGATAACAGACGTACGCACGGGCGGAGCCGCGGCTAGCGGAAAGCTAGTAATATATTCAAATTCAAATTCAAATTCAAATTTATTTATTGTCAGACATCATATAAGGTCCATTAATAATAATAATACATGTACACGATAAACAAAATTACAAATAGTCAAAATTATACCATGTCAAATTAAATTAGGAATACAATTTATTAGTGCTCAACATCTTAGAACAAAATTTTAAAAAATTATGACAGACACATGTTATAGTTTTGACAAGAGCATTGCCAGACCTAAAAAGTGAGTCTCTAAATCTGGCAATGCGATGCCGTATCAGTCCATCGAGAGCCGGCACACGAGCTTCAGCGAACATCGCAGACGCACTGCAATACCGCGGGAGGCGAAACAAGATGCGAAACGAATCATTATATTGCACTTTGAAAGTTCGGTAACTTTCAGCTTTATAGCTAAACCATAAATGGGGCGTATACAGTGCCGTACAATATGTTTTAAATAATAAAATTTTCGCCTCCCGTGAGCAATTATTAAATCTTCTGCCTAGCATGTTTGCTCGAACGGCAAGAGATCGTCTCTCTCTGTCAATGTCATGGTCGTCTCTCAGGTCACTGGTGATTATGTGACCTAGATATTTGAAGGAAGTAACATATCTCAGAGTGTTTCCGTCCAAGTAAAGTGGTAGGGGAGTATTATCTTTCGGGGTAGCTCCAAAAACCATCGCCATTGACTTTTCCGTGTTATATACTAAGTTATGTTCCCGTGCATATTTCTCACATGTAGATAGCAATATTCGCATGGCGTTGATCGAGGGGGCCAACAAAACCATATCGTCAGCGTAACTTAAGTTATTCATGATTTTCTGACCAATGGAGCAGCCAACGCCGGTTTTGCTGAGCCCCTCCATCAGCGCGTTTACATAAAAATAAAAGCTAGTAATATATAGTTGGTCAGTATATAGTTCGATGTAATAATTATAAAGATCTTGTTGCTGTTTGCCCTTTAAAGAATTTCCCTATTAACGAATGAGTATAATTAGGCATAACGGAGAAAAAAGGAAAAAAATTAAATAAATTGCTTTTACTATCTAAATGTTATGTATTATTTAATAATAATCATTATTTTAATTAGTATACATATAAATTTAACTTTACCCCAATCCCTCTGTTATGCCTCATTCTTTATAACAGTTTGTGAATCCCTGGTGCATCCGTCGAAGCGCGCGACAGGTCGTCGTGTTTTGACAGCTCGCCATGACGCCGGTTTTGTTCCACGTCTTCATACAACCTGCACCTTTGTCTGTCTGTCTGACTGTCAGGAGGAAGCTTCGAGGAAGACACGCTCTCAAGGGAATAGTGGCGATGTTGCGGAGTGATGTTTTTATTCAGATAGTTTATATGAAAGTTCTGAGACAGCACTGCATATAAGAAATAGCATGCTTAAAACAAACAATCTTACTACTTATATAAAGAATTTTCTGTACCTGCTTAAGTAGGTAACATATTTGAAAATGTTTAGTATTAACCGCTTAATTTAACGTTAATCCACTCGCATATGGTTCGCGTGGTCTAGCTATTTAGCTAGGCCTATCGCTCATATTTATGAGTTCAAAGTTTTATGAGGTCAAATTTTACTGCAAACCAAGCTGTTAATGTGATTTTCCGAATTTTCTGTTGTTTTATTTTGATCGTTTTATCAAGTCCTTTGTTACGTGATCTGCCACTTTAAATAACGACGTTGACATCGTGTAAGAAAACGCAGAACACACGTTACTTTAGTAAAGTTATTTTTTTATATTCTTCCATGAACTTGCTGATAAATGTTTCTTTTAAAGATGCCCATTGGCATCTTTGAAATGCTTTAGGTACTACTATATAAAGTATTCCTTAATGACGATTTTTAGGGTAGAGCAATAACGACTCCAATTATGGCAAACGTTTAGGTATTGTCAGCAGCAATAATTACTATTTACGCTTTACAATTTATTTCCGTGCAATATTTGTTAAAATCTAAAGTCTACTTTTTGAGAAAAACCTAAAAACACCAATTTCTTTTAATCAAAAATGTTCAAGCAAATTTTCAGTTTAGACGGGTATTTTATTTTTATCTTTTAAAATATCTTTATGTCATCATTGTAGGGGATTTGTGTTTTTATAATATTATAACTTACATATTCCTCTAAAACTAAACTAAATACAAACATAAATTAATGCAAGAAATATAACGAGAGAAATTGAAATAATATGTTCATAATTCAATTTTGTCGGTAGAGTTAAACTATTTTAATGACAGACAGTCGGACTCTAAGCTAAAATAAATCAAAACTTTTAATATCCTTTAAAATATACGATAGGTATGTTTACTTAAACGTAATCATTGTTAGATTCGATCGCTATTTCCACAACATATTTTTCAATATCTCTAAACGAAATCAAGCTACCAAGATACACCAAACATTGATAACAGCTTAAAACCTCACAGAAAACGTTGATTAATTGCTAATAAATTATGATAACTTTGACAGTTTGTTATCGAAAATAATCGCGATAAAAGGATTACAATGGTGGAGTTAAAATATCGATAAGAATGCAATGATTTTGATTGTATTTTTTTATGTAATTGTGTCATGGTTACGCAAGTCTGGATATAAGGACTATCTGATCATTTGTTTGTATAGGTTGACATATTGTAAACATTATATGGACATTGTCAGCAGCTATCATTTGGTGGGATTGAGGCCTAAGGTCCGTATCAATAAAACAGTTACTAAAAATACAAACTAATCGTAACAACCGATGTGTCATACCCATTATGGGTATATAATGTATTGTTGTTGCATTAAACCCCAAATTTTATACTCTTTTAGTAATTTTGGACTTTGTTTATAAAATAAATAAGTATTTGAGTATTGAATCATCAGTGTGGCAGTCCATTTGTCCAAAATCCAAACTATATCAGTATACCTTTTTGTGGAGATCAATCCATGATGATCTCTAATAACGCTGTTCTTCACTCTGCCTTCTAAAGTCACACCACACATATCTACTTCGCAAAGCTCGAATCTCAACTGTATTTACGACCATGGTCCTTCTTTTTATTCTTTAAATCAATGAGGCATAGTGCCTTAGCATTTCGTGAATGCCCGCTTGGCTAGCTACCACCGTCAAGTAAAAAATCTGCCACAAATGACCTAACAGCCTGAACAACGTCTTCGACCACATCATCGCTTCCAGGTGATATATTGGTAGTCGTTTTTTTATAGCTGATAGTTACCTAGATATTGACTACTCAAAGCCTATCAGCTACACAAAATAAATTACTTATAAGAACTAAATATCAAGGCAACAAGATCTTTAGCTACAACTGTGTAAGTTTAATAAAATATTTTGTTATTAATAAAAAAATGTCTCAAGTAATGTCTGCCTTACCACTATCTATCGTCGTTTGACTAACTTTGTTACACACACATACTTGTTTAGTTTAGTTTACGTACAGAAATGTATCTCTACTCATGGTAATTAGTTAGTAACTCATTATTGTAAGTAGAACTTTATATAAAACTTCATTATTTCTCTTGGTCAGTTCAAATCAATTATGATAATTTGTGGTTAACAATGTTGGTACATGTACTAGCTATATTCTTAAAACTACTTCTATAATCATTTGTTGTGTACTGTTTGATGACTCTAAAATATAGTAATTAAACAACTTTAAACGGTTTAAATCGCGTATTTTTATCATTATTTTTGTCCCGACGTTTCAAACACTTTGCAGTGATCGTGGTCACGGGGTGACTACAAACAATACACAACATAATGATAAATATACGCGATTTAAACCGTTTAAAGTTGTTTAATTACTATATTTTAGAGTAATGTGTAATAATCGCGAAAACCTAAAACGACTCTAAAATATATTAAAAAAGTGAATACAATTTATTTTATTCACTTGTATGTAGTAAGAGGTTGTTGGTAGAGTTTACTGTACCTTCCCTTATACCGTTATAAAGGGTGCATAGAGCACGGGGCGCTACGTGCAATTTCCTGAGTTGTCACTCCACGTAGAGCTAATCTGCATATCGTATATCTACTCGTGCACTGCTTCGGTCAGCTTCGGACACCGTTAGCAAGGTCAAACTACAACGTAAAGCTTATTTTGTTTTAACCTCGTGAAACAATTTTCGTAATTTTTTTTATGCAAATAAAACTGCGGTATCTCAATAACCCAAGTAGTTTATCTGAAGAAAATAACAATATACAAAGATACAAGTTATTTGATTGAATACATTTCATACAATTTCTAGGTTAAGAAATACATATATAAGGATAGCCTGTCTGTTGTCCTGCTGTTGCATGTCGTAAAATACGACTATGAGATAGAATTCCCAAAATGAACCACTGCTCAAAAGTGCAATAATAATTTAGGTACTAAATAATGACATTCTTATGATTATTTTTGTGAGTTATTAATTAGCATATTAATTCTTAATTTCTTATTGTATGATTTTCGTAATTCATGACATAATTATTCAATTTCTTTATTCTAATTATTATTATTTAATATCCTAATTGAGATAATTTAGTAATGAAATTTTCATATGCTGATAAGGTGAAACATGGATGTACTTCGCCTAGTTATCATCAAGTACAAATCATTTATTGATGACACCAATGTCATCAGTCAAATAGTATACAAGAAGACAAAGTATGCCATATACATACGCTCATATTATGTCCAGTTTTATTTCCAGTTAATGATACAGGACCTCTTTAAGTGAAAAATAAATAACCGTTAACCATGTTTTATGAAATAAATGAATATAGGTATGTATATGAATAAACAATGTTTTCGTATTTTATCATAAAAAGTACAGAGGCGTCTATAAAAAATAATTAGATTCACATTAAGCACGCGTGTCGCGGTCAACCACGACATGTGACGTTGGATCAACGAAAGTCGGATCGCCGCACGGATCTAGTTACTGATCCCCACACAATGTTGAACGGTAAGAACGACTTCATATCATTATATGGGGGCCCGTGTATTTACGTTTTTAATGAATACGGAAACCAGGCTAATTTTAAAAATAAAAATAATATGTAGATATCTCAAAATAAAATTATATGGAGATATCTCATACTCCGATTTCCAATCCGCCTGCCAAGCGTGGGTATTATGGAAAACCCCCAATATATTGGTGGAGGCTGTGTTCAGCTGTGGATTGATTCATCCTTCGACCCTCGGCCTCACCCTATGGAAGTCGCCGAAACTATAGCCATATACCTGGCACAGCTCCAGGTCTCTTGATTGGTACATACTAAAAACTATAACATACTTATAAATTAGGATAAAGTTTGCATTTGCTACACTTGTTCCTATTGCTTATTGCCTAATATCTCCGTAAATTTTAAACTAATTAGCAATATATCGTCATTCATTATTGTTGTGGGGAGCTTCAACTGAGATAGAGACCATCTTTATCTTGCAAAACTTTCTTGCTATACCTATTGGTGTAAATAGAAATTTGGACATTGCGATTTTTCCCAGAAGTCACTTAACACCTTTCCTTAACCAACATCTTTCATTAAGAATGAAATCTCGCCGTAAGCTTCATTTGGCTTGTCTACTTTTCGGCGTGTTCAATCACCAAACCCCATCATATCTAAATAAAAAATTTAGATGGTTTGGAGAAGCTAGGCAAACCTCAAGGAGACACGGATCAACACAATTGGCTATCCCAAGGCATCGTACCACGGCCTTTAAAGGTGGTTTTCGGTACTCAGCCACCAGGTGCTGGAACAATTTACCACCACCCATAAGACAGGACGTTAAGTACTTTCAGATGGAAGCTCAGAACTTACCTTATTAATGAGCAGAGGAGCCATGAAAACATCGTGTACGATTTGTCATTTATTTAATTTATATCACTGTTAACAATATTATTTTAAAATAGGTGTAATTCCATGAGAATTATGTAATCATAAAGTTGTGTAATTTTTCCTACTGACAGATAAGAATGTGTGTTTGTATATATGAATATGTATTTATTGAGTGTATGTATTGTTTTTTACTGTATATATATTCCATTATGATATGTTGTGTAAGTTTTATTATAATGTCTAGTATAATATGTAGTATCTATTTAGTTATATTTGGAAACATTATCTTATTTTTCTTGCTAAAATGTTAACATATATCTCTTTGCCTAGAGTTCCTTATAAAAAAAAACCCATTGTTTTAAGGGTGTCCTTTCGCCTTTCGGGTTGCGGCTGAAAATCAGCGCTGATTGGTTACCCAATTGGCACAATGCTGAGCTGAAGCCCTTTCAACACCATTTCTATGTACGACTTATTTAGGAAAATCTCAATATGTTATTTTGTACTGCGTTCACATTTATATTTTATCTTGAATTATGTGTTGAATAAAAATATTTTCATATTTTCATTATCTTTTTTCTAGATCTATTAACTTTACCGAATCTATAAATTATTAAAAATATTACACACGTACCTAAAAACTTAAGTAAATTTAAATTTAAGAGCGAAAAAGATTGTAACAATAATTAAGATAAGATAGCGTTGCCAGATCTTGCAGTCAAAACAAATAAATGACCTTCTTGAATAATTGCGGAAAGTTCCTAAAAATATGAAAAGAAAGATAACTAATTGCTTGAGAGAGATTTTTAATAAACAATCCTCTGTACAGTTTGTGATTACTTCGTTGATTCCCCTTCTCCCAAGCTACAACCTATCCCCTAACAACAAGCTTTTCTCTATAATAAATCTTTTTATAAACAAGCTTTTATTATGTTTTGTTACCTAATGAAAAGGACTAAACATACTCGTTAAAATTATTCAAATGAGTCCAAACTCGATGAGGTTGTGTCATTTCATTGCGAAGTTCCTTTGGCCGTCTTCCAGCTCCATCATCAGATCAGCACCATGTCATCATAATATTGCATTGTTACGCGATTTTCACATGTATGCAACATTTCAGCTCAATCGGTAACCGGGAAGTGGATCAAATTTAGTTTGCAAGATTTAATGACAAACATCGGGACAGGTGAAACCAATAAATAAAAAAAAAGCTTGTAAAATAAATATCTTGTTGAAACCCATTTAAATAAGAATGGCCCGAGTTTCTTCTCTGGGGTTTTCACTGTGGCTGTGTGAACGAGGCAATTAAATGTAATTTTTCAATGTTACATTTTGCAATTGACCTTTATAGAGTGTTTTAGTCGCCTAAATTTAATAACTGATTTTGACTTTTGAAACGTATTTATTCAGTACAAACGTATTATACATTTAAGTTAAACTAGGGTGACGCATAAACCGCGCAGTAGCTTTTGAAGAGCCTTAGGTAAGTTTTATACCATCAGTTTAATAAAACACGAGTTTGATCCTTACTTTAACCGTATATCGGACTTACTTTTGGTACCTGTAATGAAACGAATCTACAGTTATTTTGTTGACCAGTTTCCTTCATGACGTTTACGGACCCCTATAATTAACCTACCCCTCGTATCTGACAACTCAGTGACTAGGAAGTGTCATGTTCATATTAATTCTTCTCTTGTTTATTTACACAACTTGACCTTAAACACTAATATAAAAAACACTGGCGCCAAGTAAAATCTTATTCCTTCACACTATATCTTCGATGACAATGAACTCAGACAAGTAGACCAAAATATAAACTCACTTCGTAAACTTCTGACTATAATAATAATCCTGTTTTTTTTAATCTCACCTAACGGTAAGTGATATTGCGATTTGTTTTTTTTTGTACTTAGATTATTGTAAATGTTTTTCGGCTTTAAAATTATTGGTACTCAAAGACTGCTGCCGGACTACACTGTTAGGTGCTTGGCGACAGATTTTTTATTTGAGGGTCATAGCTATGTACGCTGGCATTCGAAAAATGCTCAACCACTATGCTATATACACCGTGTCCCAAAATTCAACGATAAGCCGGCATCGGTGCATGGACCTACTCATGACTGAGTAGTAAGTAAGGAAAAAATAAAAAAAAAATTATAACTCTTTTTTTTTAATTACAGAGACTTTTATAAAGTTGCGCCAACTTTTAATAAAACTTGCCATGGTAGTGTCCATACTTTTTTTTTTAACCCAGACTATAGAAAGTGCATAGAATGTTAAAATCTATGAAAATTATAAGAAAAAATTTTTTTTTTACTGATTTTTGTAAAATAACTACAGACTTTCTGTAATATTAAAGGATTGTGGTAGATAGCCGTCCTTCTTAGGTTGCTAATGCACAAAAAATATCAAAAATATGTCAAAAATTGTGGTCATGGTAGTTGAAAATAGCATAATGGGTATCGAATATCGATGAAATTTATAAAAGTCTCTGTAATTAATAAAAAAAAGAGTTATAATTTTTTTATTTTTTTCCGAGGAGTCATGAGTAGGTCCATGCACCGATGCCGGCTTATCGTTGAATTTTGGGACACGGTGTATATATACAGACTGCTTGCTGACCGACGGCTTAACGTGCCCAGCAAAGCACGGAAGCGTTCAGAAGTAAATGCCACTGGTGGTCACCTACAAGTCATCCGCCGCGATCGCAACGGACGTTGCTTTTCTTTGTTGGTCGGTTAAGAACGACTAGGCAAGCCCACTACGAACGCTTCAGTGTAAGCGATATTCGGTTAGCTCAGGGTTCAACAATGGATACAAATATTGGTGCAGTCGATTGAAAATTTATACTTTTTTTTTAATTTAAATTATATACCTACTTAAATTAATACTTTAGCAAACGAATAGAGCATTTTGAGGATGCCCCTCCCCCTGACTAGCTATCGCCTTCAAGTAGAAAATATGTCGCCAAACACCTCACACTGTGCTTCAGTAGCTGCCCTTGAGAGCAAGTAATTCTAGGTAAACTTAAACAACATCTTCAACCACATCATTTACCCTCAGGTGGGATAGGTAGGCTAGAATATCAGCACTAAGAAATGGTCAATAAAAACTGCACGATAAATTCCAGCACATCAAGTGGATTTGTATGTAACTTCAGCACAAACTAATATTGACATAGGTCTGTGGTTACCCCTATTTTCGTTCGAAAAGGTTTCGTATTTTTGTAATAATTTTATTATATTCAGAGAATTCACTACGTTGTAGATGAGAACTTTAGACCGACTACTGTACTGTATCAGCCGGATTATCCACTGCCAAACACAGCCTTGTCGTTTTCCATAATTACCTCGCTTGGCAGACGTCTTGGGGATCGTAAAATTGATTAGTTTATGTAAACTAACAGTAATAAAAAGAATTCATTATCAGGGTTGTTTCATTTCAGTTATTCGTTAAGTGTTTGCTCCTCTCTCTCTACTTTCCCCTTTATGAACTCTAAAAACAACACAATCCTTGTAAGAAATCGTGTAATACATGTTAGTGACTAACGAATGAACATTATTCTAATACTGTATTTTTACTAAAACCAACTTAAGCCAAAAAAATACACAACTAAAGGGAAACATATCTACAGATACAGAATGCGAAAAAACGAGAGATGTTGGAAAGTTGATGAATTAATGCCGTTAATTTATAACTACAGTAAGAGAATAATTATATAATTGCAGTTTGGGAGTAGTGATGGCTCAGTGGCATGAACTGCCGCGCAGCAGGTTGATGGTTCGAATCCCGCCGCGTGCTTGAGCTTCACCGCATGGTAGAAGGGCATTTTGCGGATGCCTGGCTAGGGACCACCCTCAAGTAGAAAATCTGACGCCAAGATCCTTATGGTGTGTTCCGGCTGCTGTTCTTGAGAGCCAGTAATTCTAGGTTAAGCCTGTTAACACCTGAGCCCACATTATCACTTCCTATCAAGTGAGATTGTGGTCAAAAGCTTACCTACTAGCAATAAAAAAAGAGAAGGATCATTACAATACTCGAAATGATACTTAATATGTTGTTACACATGTGAAATATTCTCTTTGTCTTTATTCGGTAGGGTGTATGACAAATTTTAATATGGCACGGTAGAAACACATTGGAAAATAAAGCCCTGAAGTCAAAGTATAATATTTGTATTTTTAATATTGTTAGGTTTGCAATAACGCCTGCTGTGCGGATTACATTACAAAATCACAAAAATAATACTCTTTCATATCACTCTTTAACCATCGTATTGGGATATTGCGATGGTTAAAGAACGATAGGAAAGATTTGAGTTATGATGTCATGTCATGTTAGCTCAATTGGTTAGAGCATACCCCGGCTAAAGGGGTGGATGGACGCGGGTTCAAATCCCGCACATGACTTAAATTTTTCTTATCGTATATTTGTGATTTGGAATATAATATTTGTAGCACTACAGCACTACTAAAGTGATGAAATGGGGCAAGGCCAATCAAAATTAATTAGCATGGACATTGTTATTAAAAATTATGCATATTATAATATCCAACAATATTCCTCTCAATAAGCGCAAAAAAGAGTGTGCAAATGTTTAAAAAAATATTTATTATAAAATACTTAAGTACTTCGATTACTCTCAGGTAATTTATCGATTCGTGTGATGTATTTTTAAAATGATAGGTAAGTTTAGGGCTAATGTCATACATATTTTACATAATTTGGTACTGTTGTTTCGGACCTAATGTATAATATTAAAAGAAACTAACATTAGATTACACATTATATGAATGAAATCACACAATATTTTAATTCCATTTTGGCTCTTATCCAAGTTCTTCAAATCAATATCAATTAGGTTTACATATATACGTCGTCTACTATTTATAAATGACAATAACATGACATTATTGCGCATCGTTGCACGCCTTTAGTAAATTTTGGCGCTTACATTGGGTGGAAAATGACAATTTCTTTGATAACTGCGTCTAACCTATGAGTAAATAACTTTGGTAACTGCGTCTAAACCATGAGTAAATAACTTAAATTCTAAAACTATTATTTTATAAACTCAACTTACGTTTAACAACGGCATTTTTTTGCACCACCCATATATAGCTAAAAGAGGTTGAAGATCTATTGATAGATTAAAAACGTAACTCGTCACAAACATAAGAGTATATACACAAGTAGAAAATAAAGTTATGTTACGAACATAATTTGAATGTAAACAAGTTTCATACCCTCAATATTAATTAAATATTTGAGTGTAAAAATTACTCATCCAACTCTTATTAAAGTTCAAAGCCCAAAAAACAACAACCAGAACCATCGAAGTTATTCAGATGATAAAAATGGCAGTGTCACCGAAAAACAATATTTCAAAAAAGTTGAGACAACTAACCTGTCAAAAGGGCTATCGAAACAGCAGCAACACAACAACTTAAAATGAGTTTAAAGACGTTTACAATAAAGTTCTAGATTGAGTGGTGTATAAAATACCTGTCCAGTCAATTATTATGAAAAAAACTGTCTTGTCTTTCTAATTACCAAGTGACGGGGTCTGTCGACAAGGCGAAGAGATAAACAAATAAGATGATACTTTCCGGTCCGGACAGAAAAAGGTAAAAATGAAGGGTGATGCGCAAACGCAATGTCACGGCTATCAAGATTCGGTCGGTTTAGTTTTTGTGGCGCTTTTGGTTATCTTCAGTTGTCAAGTGTTTGATGTTGCTAATGACTTTGTATTTTTGGCAATTTTAAATGCATAATTATTGAGAGTAGTTGCAGTAGAAAGTAATGATATTTGTGAGAGCAACAAATCTAGATCCATAGGTACTGCAAAAGTAAAATGAAAATATCTATTAAAATCAGGGACGTTACTTATACGTTACTTATACTTATACGTTACTTATACTTTTACGAGACACACACAAGTAATAACATATTTGCGCAATCAGTTTACAAGAAACTTACTAAGAACATGAACAAACTGAATAGTGGATTGCACCAGTGCTTGGAACAGAATAAGTAGTCATTGTTATAAAATAGATTTAAATTTAAGTATTTAAGATATAATTTCATACTTATACACATCCCCAAACACAAACATTCATACGGTAAAATGGAACTAAGAACTTTAATTTTTATATATATTATATGACTTAAAAATCTAATCACACATAAAATATAAATTTACAAAATATTATATAGGTATAATATTTATATGAACGTAAGATCGAAATTTGAAGCATATTATATGTTCGGGAATACCGTAATGTTCATAATATAAAGTACATGTGATATACTCCTCAAATAAACACAATAAATATTAAATAATGATGATTTCATTTTCATTTGGTTTTATTTAAAATCAATTAGTAAAAACACAATTAGTAATCAATAAAAATACATTTCTTCGGATATTGAGTGTAACTCTTCGAAAACGCAAAAATAATTTTGAGTAACAACAAAAATGAATGCCGCGAATAGAACGCAGAGGAGATATATAAGGCTATAGCAATACATAACATTTTTATAGGAAATAAAATATGCTTGTTAATTCTTCTTCTGGCGGCGATCGACGACGGTGCCGTCGGTCCCTGCCGCGGTACGCTCGCTTCGCTCGCTCAGCTTTCGTAGCGTTTTGGTGTGGTCACGAGTAACTGGAGGCCCCTCCTCTCTTCGCTTGTTGTAGCACCTAAATATGACATTGCTCTAGACTAGTCATTGCCTACACTTATTTTAAACAACAATAATAACTTCAACAAAATTATACCGATAGAAAACCTACTTATGTCTCAGAAGTCTCACAACATAAATATAGGAAAGAAAATTATCGATTAGTTAGGGTATTTTCAAAATTTTAGATGAAAAATAATTACACAAGCAGTTACTTATATGTGTTGTATGTATGTGACTGGAATTGCATTCTCCTAAACACCCTCGTAGAAAGGCGAATAATAGTCTTATATCTGGGTGCAAAAAATGAAATGAAAGGAAGTACGTACTGTGTTCTGATAAAGACAGATCAGATAGTGATACAATTTTTTATAGATAACTATCGGATTTTCAATTTTCAAAACTTAAGATAGGTAAAAAGAGTTGCACGATTCATATCGGCTTATAATAATCTTGAATACGTGACTTAGATTAATTTGTATTTTAAGAAGATAAAATGATTTTCGAGATCCATTATTAACGGTTTTACTATATTGCATATCTAGGTATGCATCATAGGAGGTTTTCCTAACAATATAGGCAGAACTCGTAGGCAAGTCTTTGATGGCTATTTTACCTCATGGCAAGTCATGATGCGGTCGAAGAACTCGCAAAGCAGGCTTACCTAGAAATAATGGCTATCAAGGACAGTTGCCGGATCACACCGTTAGGTGCTCGGCCACAGATTATCTTTTTGAGAGATAGCAGTCAAACGATCTTTCTTAATAATACCCTACACTTATGTGGTCACGCTCAAGACTACGCCAAGATTATGATCGTGTACCACAAAGTCAAAGTCAATATCATTTAATTTACAAATTAAAGCCTAAACTGAATAAATATAATTTATTCAATTTAGCCGTCTACGACATATTATAAAGGTCGATTACAAATTTTAATATTAATATGTTCTACTTTCTACTGCCATCTTCACCAAAAAAGTGTTATAGAGCCACTGCGAGAAGAACGAAAAAGAACTCCAAGAAACTCGGGACTCCATTTAAATATCTTTTAACTATGTGTTGAATAGTATAATAAAATATATAAAGGGTTCATGCCTAGGTGAGCGTTGAGTGAGAATCGAGATACGTGCACGGTATGGGTGAGTTGACTTGCGACACCTTTTAAGGGACCGGGTACATCTCCACTGCAGCGATCAGTGTAGCGCCGTGGAGCGGGAAGAAACAACACTTCGTGTCTGTGACTAAGGTGCAGAGTAAGAAACTATGGCTGCCTCAAAAAAGGTACAACCATTTATAGGGGATTATTCCTCTCGTAATTTTGTAATAAAAGGTACAACATCTGCCAATCGTATATGATATTCTTTTACTTTGGAAGCATAAGGAGACATCTCCTTCAAACTTACAGCTTTTTTTACCAACAGAGGCGTTCTAAACTGGTTCCTTGATCTTTTATTTCATTCCCCAAGCCTCGCCGTGTTCAGTTATTGTATCATTTGATCGAAAAAGAAAGCTGTTTTCAGTTGGGCATGTTTGGCAAGTTACTCGCTTGCGGTGTGTGATGTAAATGCCGCTAAGCCCACTGGGATCAGACTGTTATCTCCCCCTTTCTTAGTAATACAGCAATATTCAGGACAAATCCAAACAGCGTTTCAAGCAATATTTTACCACCCGAACAAAATAAACGTGATACATTTTTTGCAGGTGATTACTGCTCCTTGCCATAACATAAATAATACCGGTACGAGCATCGCGATTCATAATTATTACAAAATATGCTTGGTACCTTAATCCTTTAGATTATCTAAGGTAAACAAACGGCAACCAGCTGACAGATAAGCGAGTGGAATAATCACCAACTACAGTAGACTTTCAAAATTTTTTGCACATGCTACTTGTGTTTCCTTCTGTGGAGGTTGTAATGTCTTTAGAAACTTTATTATGAAATTATACACTATTCCCTAAGAAGAACGTTTATTTTTTCTTCGCGATTCCAAATTCTAGCACTGCTATTTTTTCTTTATTCCTAGTGTTGTCTTCATGATTGTCACTGTTTAATTTAAATTCCCTCAAATTTATACAGGCATACCTAAAATTTTTAAACATATACAGACTCCACAAAGTTAATATATAAATTCTTTAAAAAAGTACCTTTTGAGATTCTCCAGGATCCATTTTATAAATAGCAACAAATGCATTATTTTAAAGATTGCGTAAATGCAGCGTTACACCATACGCCATAATACTGGGGAAGTATTATGCAAAATAAGCTATATAGCTCAGTCGTTGGTACATCCGTTAACTATCTTATATTACGAACTGTATATGAAGCAGAACTAAGTGCCCCGGATAGATCATGTATATGAGAATCCTATTATAAAGTTGAATCCATTTTGATCCCCAGCAAGACTATCGCATTGTCAATAGTGAGTTTATCTAGACCAAGCCAATGTTTGATTATTATTATAATTTTTTTTACCATCGGTATGCCTTTATTAACAAAATACTACGAACTATATACAACACTACAGCTACTACAATAAAAGCATTTAGATCCCTATAAGTCATTGCAGACTCATAGGCAGTCCAAATGCCACTACCAGTTGGCAGCGTGCCCAGCAGGCTGGCAGCATTGCCCCGTTGAATTGCAATGCTTATTCTTTGAGCCAAATAGGTGCAAATCAATAAATATATTATGAATATATATATATTTATATATTTCATTGAATGAATGTTACTTAGTTAGTAACATTTGGTAGATAAAAAATAAACTTTTGACTTTTTCGAATATAAGTAAAGATTATTAGCCATGAAACATTAAGAGATAACACATTATTTAATTGAATTTGTTCGCTATCTTTTCTATCTACTTAAAAATCAGATCGGTATCTTCTGAAAATAAAATAATATCGCAGAGGTCTTTAACCGTGTATATGTTTAAACTCTAGAAAAAGAAAAGGTCCTAAAGATGATCCATGTGGAACTCCTTTTGTTACCAAGAACCCGAAAGATTTTCATTTACTACCTTCTGTAGTGTTTCCGTGTTCCGGATATGACACTATATATGATTCAGAGCTTTCACACGAATACCATTTTGTAAAAGTTTACAAATAAATGTGCAGTGCTCTACACCACAATCCAATTATGCCAATGGCATAATTGGAACTCTCCCAGGCTTCAATCATATATTATTAACTAAGAATCTGCATCTGTTATAGATCAGCTCATTGTGAAACTGAGCTGGTTCCCGTGTAATAGATCTGCTCTTTGTGATTCTAATTGAAAATGGTATACAAGTTATTTATGCTTAATTATTTCGAATACTTCGAGCAGGTGGGGTAGAAATCGGTGTATAATTGATAGGTTCAGATTTAAAATTTGCGAAGTAATCCATAGGCATTGCCATCCTCGATCATATGTGAGATAGTGGAAAAAGACCAGACTATTACAATAGTCCCATGTAAACTCCATCAACTTTGATAATATGCCATAAAATAAGAAAAATATTACAATCAACAGAAAAAAAGTTATTTTGGAAATTCAAAAAAAGTAATTTAAGACAAAAAGTGCGTAACATTAAATCGACATAAGTAAATTAAAATATTATGCTACATAAACAAATAATATAATATTAAAATTAAACAGTTACTGTCTTAAATAAGGTCTATCTCAGCATATTCTGTTCGAGAACTAGGATTGATCTTGTGATGAATCCATCGTATGTAACGTTATGGAAACATAATATGAGCCTGCTGGTTTGATTGCTGACCGTATTGTGAAATAATAATAGTACAATTAAATTTATGGTAAGGTGTACCCAGTACACAAAAGGACGACGTACGCGACAGAAATACCTAATGCTCTCTAGCTAATCCTTCGCAAGGGCTTGCGAGACCCTCAGCAGCCCTGTGGTTGCACATTATGTATATTGTAATAAGGATGCTTAACTAAATAGAATAAATATACACAACCAACCTCTAATACTGAAAACTTATAAAATTTAGTTGTGAGAGGTAAACAATGAAAATTTGAGCTTAGAGTGCCAACAGCAGGGTAACCGAATTTACAAGTATTTTCATTCTTTCCTGTATTGGAAGTCAGTCCCGTTTTGCAGTGCCGGCTGCAATTGCAAATATCTTCCTAGAATCGTAAAAGGCGCTGCCTCAAGGGAAGATACCAATAGCAGCGCCTTCTGAAGAATTTCTGAACACCTCCTGGGCGTTTGTTCAACATTGGACGTTATAGCTGTCGATAAGATAATTGCTTGCCATAAAGTGAAACTAATATACCTACGTATTATTTATCTGACTGCCGAGCATCACGAATAGCGTCAGCTGCATTAAAGGATTAGGCAGGGGGTTACCCGCTTCGGTTCGATTAGATTAGACACTCTGTAACAAGTAAACAACAATATGCATTCTGGTTTTAGAATGCAGAAGTCGATTTTATTCCGAGTTGTGTCCGGTATAGACCGCTTCAGTTTGGCACAACACCGTCACACGTCGGTAGCCGTTATGTGTCAAAAGCACTGAATTATCGATGGACTAGAATCATTTCTTTTGTTTATCACTTTCAAAAATTTAGGCAGGAATCTTCTTCTTTAACAACGGATGTCATATGAAAGATGGCGATTATGTTTTACGGAACCCTATTAGAGATACATATGTACATCCAACACTATTAACATACTTTATTACGGAAGCTGT
Source organism: Plagodis pulveraria (assembly GCA_963890685.1). Taxonomy (NCBI): domain Eukaryota; kingdom Metazoa; phylum Arthropoda; class Insecta; order Lepidoptera; family Geometridae; genus Plagodis; species Plagodis pulveraria. Next base: position 33,479,035 of record OY982956.1, on the reverse strand, counting down.
AATTCAAATAATTCTACCAAACAAAAAACAATTAACAATATAAACTTCTAAGGGGTTACAAAATTACAAATAAGGGGTTATTGGAAGATAAATATAATATTTATTTATTTAATTCACAAAATCCACAGATCTCAACAAATTAACATAATCATATAGTGATATTTCTTACATCCAATGACGGATTTATTTTATATTAATAAGCTTAATTCATAGAGAGCAAAAGCAAAGGTATAATAAGGTAATATGAGGTAATATAAGGTAGGTATTCTAGAAATTCAATCAACATTTGTAAGAAATAATTGAATTGAAATGTCTCTGCTTAGGTTACATACTGATACATATTTTAATAATAAAAAGGTAACAAGGTTTTATTGCAAGTTAGTATAGATGTTACCAAACTTTTCTGTTGAATTATATGTTTTTATTTATCTAGTAAAAAACGTTTTGCCAAATTTACACAGTGTTTGCGTGTTGTGTGTTAACGTGTGTGTATATGTATGTGTGTGTGTGGGGGGGGGGGGGGTTACGTTTTCGAGAGTATGTATGTGTGAGTTATGTATGGGATGAGAGAGATAAATAAACTCACTTTAATCGTTAACTATTAAATTAATAACCAAATTTTTAAATAGCTGTTTACTACTGTTAAAAAGATCGATTGAACTAAATTTAATATTATAGCATTTCTGCGTTCTAATGACGATTGAGTTAGCTGAATAATTAGTATGTGATCTTGGAATATAGAACAAGCTAGTATGTCTAGTGCGGAACGTTGGAGCGTTGAGCTGCAAGAACAGTTCTGTAAGTTCCGTGCTGTCAATGTCGCCGTGGCATACTTTATGTAGAAATAGCATATCTAACATTGTGCGCCTATCTTTCAGGGTCAATACATTATGATATTTAAAAGAATCTTCATAGTTACTGCTCCTATGACGTATATGATAATTTAAACGTTTTATAAATTTGCATTGAATTTTTTCGATATCATGTACATAAGTTATGTATTGTGGAGACCAAACATCATCATCATCATCATCAGCCGGAAGACGTCCACTGTTGAACAAAGGCCTTCCCCATAGAACGCCACAAAGAACGGCTATTAGCCGCTTGTAACCATTGGCTACCCGCGACTTTAACGATGTCGTCAGTCCACCTAGTGAGACCAAACATTGCTGCAATATTCAAGGCTACTCCTGACATATGCAAAATACAATATTTTTAAGCATTTGATATCGAAAAATGTAATAATAATGCAAATCACTTCAGCCACACATTTAAAATGTATTCGAACTAACTTTCCCTTTTTTTGAGTCAACTAAAATAATTTATTCAATTCAAAAAAGGTCAATTACAAATTTTAATATTGAAATATTCTACGTTGTACTCACGTTCAGCAATTAATTGTATAGAGCCACTGCGAGAAGAACGGGCAAGGAACTCGGGGCCATTCTTTTAAACATCTTTTAACAATGTGTTATATACCTACTATATAATAACATTATGTTACGTAACGAATTGTACGCTTTTGTAGGATAAAGATTGTCTCTATCCCAGCAGCAGTTCCCCACAGCAATACGCCATACGACATAATACTGTGGAAGTACGCGAAATAAACTAGGCGAGCAGTAGCTACGTCTATTAACTGCTAAGAACTGCATATGCAGCAGAACTAAGTCTTCCCGAGAGATCATGTATGTGTGGATCCCATTGTAAAGTGAATAAATATTAACGTATAATCTAGATTAGAAAAACTAAATTAAAATGAACTATCAACTCGTTCAGATAAAAGATAATATACACAATACTTCACCCAAAAATCCTGTGGTGACAAAATCAAAAATAATTGCTCGCTACTGCCTTCGTTTCCTGATAGCTATGATAAATGATGCCTCATATCAGTGCCAAGTTATCGTGCACCTGATAAAAATAGCATCAACTTTAATACAAAGACATACAGTTCAAAATGATGTATTGTGCATGCAATGCTATGTTGGTCGGTGGCAATATAGATGATAGAAGTGTTGACATTATGATAGTAATTATTTTGACACGGTACAGTAATTGCAATATTTGAGGGTCAATTAAACAGATTCTGACATAGGTATGTAGGTCTGTGAAAATAACTCATATTTTTTTTACTGTCTTTCTGCCTGTTTGTAAGTCAAGATATTGCTTATGTGCTATCAGGATAAACCTAGCATTACCAGCTGCCATGGACAGCTGCCGGAAAATACTTTTAGGCGCTTGGCTACAGATTTTCTATGATCACTTGAGGTGGAGATTAACCATCAGTGGCGACATCGAGTCATTGACCGCTTGCACTGCAGTCCATAGCAATAACATACGTGTATGCACTGTGTGTCACTGAGCATTAACTGGTTCTAAAAATACAAATTACCTATAATAATAGTGTTTTGTAATGTTTCTTGTCTTCACATTTACAAATTTTTAGAGCACAACATTTTGTCCCTGGCGTGAATATAACCTGCGTCCCATAATTTCGCATAGGGTGCCTAAACTACTCAGGTACTCAGTACTTACTCTGTTTTTTTTTAGGATCTCATACTAAACAGGCAAAACAGAGTAATATTGTCACGCAAAGAATTTTCAGCGGCATTCCGGACTCTGGAACTGAAGCAATAGGCTCGCCATTACATGTCATGTCAGCAAACATATCATTATGTACCAACGATGTGGTCGAGTATAATATGGTGGACAAATTGCAAAGGATAGATGCTAAAAGTTAGATTATCAATCAGTTCACCGATTTTTTTTACCGCTATATCTACCTGGTGATTGTTTCCTATAGCTCAAATAAATATTTAGGTTGATAAAGCAATCATGTCTTCTTCTTCTCGCTCACAATAAGGGTCTGCAGAACATGCATGTTCCATTTCACTCTATTGACTGTCCTCTGACAGGTCTTCTAACAGTCCATCATACTTGTATAGATTGAATACTTGTATTTTGATTTCACAGCTGATAGGCTAACTTTGCCAGGCCTTTGACCACTATCTCACCCGTGGTAAGTGATTTTATAGCATAGAGTTACTAAACCGCTTTAGGTGCATGACGAAACATTTTCTACTAGAGCGTGGTAGCTAAGTAAGCATTCGCAAAATGTCCTTCCATCGTACGGTGAGTGGAAATCGAATTATGGATACCTTGCACAGCAGCCCATATTCTATTGCTCTAGGCCACCACTGCTTTCTTGTATGTTTTTGTTTTTATGCGTGACAGGTTAGCCTTTGACCACTATATCACCTGATGGTAAGTCATGACGTGGTCTAAGATGCTGTTCAGGCTAACCTAGAAGTACTGGCTCTCAAGGAGAGCTGCCGGAACACACCGTTAAGTGCTTGGCGACAGATTTTCTACTTGAGGGTGGTAGGTAGCCAGGCGGGCATTCGCAAAATGCCCTACCACCATGCTATAGCGACTGCCATCTTAAGACGACAACCGGGACCGACGGCTTAACGTGCCCTCCGAAGCACGTGCACGCTCAGTAGTAATGTCACTAGCGGTCACCCATCCAACTTATGACCGCGCGCGACGTTGCTTAACTTTGCTGATGGGTTGAGAACAGCTAAGTAAACTTCGCTACGAGCGCTTCAATGTTTCACCTTTCGTATATCATTCACCTTTATTATGTATTTTGTTACCATCGCGTTGATAAAGATTGTTTTGATACCGATAATAGTAAACGATTTCGATTTTTACCTCAAGGAACATGAAAATTATCAGCATTATCAGTTGATGACGTCAATGACATTTATTTATATAAAAATAGGTATGTAATTTTTATTGGCCGTTTGTCACGTTCATTAATAACAGGATAGTTCCATATGATAAAAAAAAATATTTGATCTACTTTTTTTTACACCTGCCAGTGCCTTTTCCGATGGTAGAGTTATTGAGGAGAGCGTATCACTATCTTACCAGATGGTAAGAGATTTTCTTCTGGCTAAGTTTTGAAGGGTAGCTCGTTCTCAAGGAAGTTTCATTTTTTGTTAAAAAAAATGGCAGCTAGCAATTTTTAAGAAAAATGAAACCGACTTCTAACACTATGAAATGTATGAAATAATTTGTTAAAGATCCCATACAAATTCAAAACACTCTGAGATCACATTTTCATGTTCTTTAACAAGTTATTTAATACTATTCAGTGAAGTCGGGTCCATTGTTTGTAAAAAAAATTTGAGCCTTTTTTGTGGTGATTACTCTTTTAAACCAGTAATGTGGATCGAATTTTACTAACCTAATACTGGTCACCATTGACAAAACTTGCAACTACCTACTTAATCATCTAAGTATGTCAAGATCACCACAGATGTGGCATACATAAATAAAAAAATAATCATCAAAATCGGACTACCCTATGAAAAGTTATGCGTGGTCATACATAAAAATGATACGTGTCGAATTGAGAACCTTGTCTAATATTTAGAAGTTGGTTAAGAAAAAAACTGTAGTCGTGCAGAAACTTGTGAGTAAAATTAGGCTAGAGCTATACGAGTATATAAACTTTGCGAATGCTGTCATTGGTAGGTACTTTTGTACTTTTCTTATTTTCGTGTTCTCTTTCACACTCATATAGGTGAAACATTAAAACATAACGCGTTACAGCCGTTTATAACGCCATTTAGACATTACTGTACCAGCCGTCGCCAGGATCGTCCACTGCTGAACACAGCCTCCCCTATATAGGGGGTATTTGCCATAACCCCCTCGCTTGGCAGGCGGCTTGGGGATCGCAGTGTCAGATGGCAGTTCGCACCCCAGGTTACTGTCTACCCCACGGGATAATATGGGGAGGTGCAATTCTAACCCGGCACTCCAGGTTGCTGTCTAAAGTTTAGACAGTAACCTGGGGTGCCGGGTTAGAATTGCATCTACAATATCAGCCACGGGATAATATGGGGAGATGCAATTCTAACCCGGTACCCCAGGTTACTGTCTAAACTTTAGACATTAACTTGCCGTGGGGCCGTTTAGACTCTAAACTAAGTAACCTGTCTTAATTTTATAAAATCGACTTGAAAACGTTCATCATCCTGTATCGAGCGCACACTACCACATTATCGCTATCGGTACGTAGGCCACATACCAAAAGATTAAGATTCTCGCGATTAGATATACTGCGCTTGTTATAAAAATCAGAATTGTAATCCATGTCTTTCTAAGTATGTACCTACCTGTTATCTTTACCTACGTACTTCAGGAAAACATACGATAAATTAAAAGAATGTGGCACATTTTAAGGGTCTTTAAAATAGTCAATACATAAGTCCCGAGACTTTATAATTTGGTCTTGGCCTTTCCAAAGAGCATAGATAAATGATTTCTCTATGCAAAGAGACAGCAAGGGCTGCAATGATAACCAAGCTTGAAGACCATAGATCAGTGCAGTCATTGCAGACAAACGCTTTGTATAGTTTTTACTCAAACAATGCGAGTAATTCTAATAAAACTATCTTAGTAAGTAAAAATTAAATTTCATGAAATAGAGCATGGAAAATGCAAACATTTTCACCGCGCAACTTTATTGTGTCTTTGCCGCGTTTTTTTAATAGACAATGCTTGTTCAACCAACTTCCGAATAAAATCTTTTTACATTTGACTATATTTGAAACTAAAAACGAAAACACATTGGTTTTCAAAGGAAAATGGTGTCTAAAACCATAGACCTAAGTCGACGATTTTTTCGCTACGCTCAAAAGCCAATGTCTAAAACTCACAATTCCTTTGACCTTTCCTGGTGCGGGGTGCCAGTTCAAGTAAGAAACTGTGTTCGAAACCCACAATTATTTATTACAACACAATTAATTAAACAACTTTATTTTTATCATGATTTTTCGAAGCGCTCGAAGCAAAGTTTGCTTAGCCGTTCTTAATCGATCAGCTAAGTTAAGCAACGTCCGCCGCGGTCAGGAGTTGGATGGGTGACCGCTAGTAACATTACTACTGAGCGCTTCCGTGCTTCGGAGGGTACGTTAAGCCGTCGGTCTCGGTTGTTGTATTACGATGGCAGTCGTTACAGCTTGGTGGTAGGGCTTTTAGCGAATGCCAGCCTGGCTAGCTACCACCCACATGTAGAAAATCTGTCGCCAAACACCTAACGGTGTGTTCCGGCAGCTGTCCTTGAGACTCAGTAATTCTAGATTATCCTGAACAATATCTTCGACAACATCATCACTTACCATCAGGTGAGATAGTGGTCAAAGGATAGCGTATCAGATATAAAAAAAAATGTTCCGACGTTGCGAACACTTTGCAGTGACCGGGTCACGGGGTCACCTCGTGACCCGGTCACTGCAAATGAAGAACTTGTTTAATTACTATGTGTAATAATCGCGAAAACCAACAATTATTTTTTGCGGGTTATTGGTAAAATTTACCCTAAAACAGTGAAAACCGCCAACTAGCCATTTGCCAGTTTTTTTAAACGGTAATGTGTAACCCTATAGTATGTGAATCAGCTGGACCTGTCAGATATAAACAGCACGGAATCGTGCTAGCGGAACTTTCATTACTACCACCGCTAGTTCTCGAACTTTCTAAATTTGTGGTCGCAATTAATGTATAGGTTCTGGGTATAATTAAAGTGCTCAATTGCTCATTTTCTTCATAGAAATATTGCCATGGAAATCTTCCACCGCCTTACGCCGTAGAGATAATATTTCTATTAGAACGTTTCAAATTAGATCAGGAGCTGATATGACGCTTATCAGTGCACTATCGCTATCGGGTGAAGAGCTTCCGTCACAGTGTTTGTGTAATCTACCTATAAAGTAAACTAGGCAAGTATTAGGTAAGACATTAAACCCAACATTTACCAGTAAATGTTTTTTACAAGATTTTTGTGTCAACCCTACTTAATTATAGAACTTAATTATATTATTATAGCTATGATGTTGAAAAAGGTTCCATTAGAGGTGGGGTTTGCCATAATCTCCTCCTCTCTAGTTCTTTAGGAAGCGCTGTTGCCTACGTTTTGGTATTTTCTCTCATCGCCTATTACAGCTCCCACAGAAAGATAATATAGTGGGTGGAATTCAATTCCGGCACCCAAAACAGAAAAAACTACAAGTGCGCACAGCGCCGTATCTTGGCATTATTAAACAACGGACCTTGCTACAACCGTTACTACTATAATTAGGGCGTTCGGATAGGCTATCGGTGCCAAAAATAACACTCACAAACGCTAAAAACGATCACACGGGCCGTTCGTTTTGGGACTTCGTGAGCAAAAATATCGTTTTCGCTCACCGTTCGGTTAGCTTTGAAAACGCTACAAATGACAGAGAAAAGTGATATTTTTGACCCATGTCTTGCCGTGGGATCGTTGTGATCGTTTTTTGACAACTGCTGTTTTGACAGTTGTATTTGGCGCGATTGAAGAGTTTCACAAGTTTTTTATTTATGTAACTATCAGAAGCCATTAACAAAGAAATAATAATAATATAGGTACCTACTTTTTGTTAATTTTAGAGATTGATTCCATGTTTCGTACTGTGCAAAATTGTTAAAATATTGGCGGTTGTCAAAGTATGTTTTAAGCCGTTCGGATAGCATGCAGTAATTGGTGGTCAAAAATAGCAAAAGCTTCTATCCGAACGCTAAAACACAAATGCCACTTTTGAAAATGCTACAAACGCAATCGAGCCAAAACGAACGCCCCTAATATGTCCTTGTTGCGTTTTGAGTAATTAAAGAAAAAAGCGTAGTGCCGAACCTACGGTAGGCTCCCACTAGGTGGACAGACGACATCGTCAGAATCGCGGGTAGCTGATGGATACATGTGGCTATTAGCCCTTCATTGTTGCGTTCTATGAGGGATGCCTTTGTTTGTCAATGGAAGTCATCGGCTGATGACTCCACGTAAGTGCAATAAGGATAGAAAGATGAAGATGAGACACGATATAAAAAAATATATAGATTCAGGCGCTACTTAAGGATAATCTATATTCAATAATCACAACAATTTCTCGAAGCGCTCGTACCGAAGTTTGCTTAGCTGTTCTTAAAGGATCAGGAAAGTTAAGCAACTTCCGCCGCTGTTATGACTTGGATGGGTGACCGCTAGTGACTTTACTTCTGAGCGCTTCCGAGCTTCGGAGGGTACGTTAAGCCGTCGGTCCCAGTTGTCGTTATAACATGGTGGTAGGGCATTTTGCGAATACCCGCTTGGCTAGCTACCACCCTCAAGTAGAAAATCTGTCGCCAAGCACATAACGGTGTGTTCCGGCAGCTGTCCTTGAGAGCCAGTAATTTTAGGTTAATCTGAACAACATCTTCCACTACATCATCACTTACCATCAGGTGAAAGGATAACCTATCAAGCATAAACAAAAACTTTGTTTTTATGTAAACATTCAATAATGATAAATATTTTTAGAATATTATCAATTTTGCAATAACGCCTGCTCTGCGGATTACTTAGGTTATGGCAAAATTGGTCTTGTTTGTAGTACAAAGTATTTTTTTTTTTATTTAAATAATTATAAGTTGAACTATAGGTGTCGCTCCATCCCAATACGATGGTTAAATAAAGAAGGAGAGAAAAATTGGAGTTATGAGTCATCGTCATGTTAGCTCAGTCGGATAGAGCATACTCCGGCTATAGGGATGGATGGACGCGGAATCAAATCCCGCACATGACTAAAATTTTTTCTCTCATAAATTTGTAATTTTTAGAATATTTTTAAAATGGTGTAAGAAAACCTTAAACTGATATGTTAGAATAGCACTTCAAAATATGTGCTATATTTTAATTGACTTTTCGAGGGCACGATCGATAATTTTTCTCGACTGTAGAGAGAGAGACTGTATCTCGATGTAGATCGAAACGTGTCCAAAAATGTTCCGTCTGAACTACATGGCATTTATGAGGTCGCGGCGAGGCAGGCAAAATTAGGCGAAATTGTAACTATATATAGTTTTATGTTCTTTACGTCTTTTTCTAAAATATTAATCAATGATTGCTTATTTTTTTAAATAATATTTGTTACTATCAAAATCTTATGAAGAGTCTTATTGAAGTGAAAGTTCGTTTAAACACTGAGAACGGGGATGACACCCAGTCCATGAACAGTTTGTCATCGCACCGCCGACGGGACGCGGACGCGACGCACAAAGAAGTGATTGTTTTCCCGGATCAATGAACAAATATTGTCTCAAAGCTTATCACGTTGTTATCACAAACACGCGGCTCCTTTCTACACTCTCTATGGCGCAATAAACTCATTAACTGCGTAATGTATTGTCGTGGGAAGGTTCGGAAATGATTATGACTATCCATCAGGGTCTAGGTCTCGCTTGAAGGCCAAGGAATTAGCTCTATTATGCATCAACTAATGCATCATAATAACTCTTTTCTTACCTTTATCACACTATAGCCAATAGGTACAATTCCTGTTCTCTAACTCCGATTCTCTTGATATTTTCTCCTGAGGACCTGTAAAATGAGGAATTACCTTCCTCCGCAGGTCTTTCCACAGTGTTAAAACAAGGAGCGTTTTAAAAAGGGTGTTTACAAATTCCTTTCCGACTTTCAGACACCAGTAACACCACTAAAGTTGCATTATTCTATGGAAGGTTATAGCTGAACCGTAGAACATATAATAATACTACGCTTAACACTAGGCTGATCGTCTGCTTTATGGCGCCTTTTCTAATAAAAACAAAAATAAAGAACGTGAAAGTGTGTACGAAAACTTAGGTATTAAATTTAATTATCGTAAACAATACATACATAGTACAACACAATGCCGCCAACATGTCGGAATTTATAACTAACTAGCTTTCCGGCCGCAGCTCCTGCCGTGCGTATGTCGGTTATCACGAAAACAATTAACCTCTTTTTGCGCAGTTGGATAAAAAACTATCCTATGTCCTTCCCCGGGTCTCCAACTATTTCCATACATTCCATATAAATGTCATCCAAATCAGTCCAGTAGTTTATTCGTTGGATACAAAAATACAAATCTGTCCATTTTATAATATTTGATAATATTATCCCGTGGGGTGCCGGAAATGTCACAAGGTGTAAAAGATGCTTGGTAACAGTTTTTGTACTTGTGGGTGGTAGCTACCCAGGTGGGCACTCCCAAAGTGGCCGACTACCGACGTAATACGTGACGGAAGCTCTCAGTATTGCCACTTAACAAAGTATTGCCACTAGCGGTCACCCATCCAAGTCATGACCGTAGAGTACGTTGCTTATCGATGTAGTTGATCGAATATTCGTATATCAGTCCTTATATTTGAGCTTACAAAACTGTCGCGAGTTTTGTCCATAAATTTAGCAACCGGCTAATCCTCCCGTAATATTCCCCAGATATTTCTCCAAACAGTTTCGAACTTATTTGAAGTTCTTCGTCGCCGGAAAATACCGTTAGGTGTTTGGCGACAGAATTTTGGCTTGGAGGTAGTACTTACCTAGCCAAGCTAGCATTAGCAAAATGGTAAAAATAACTTAAGTATATTAGGTGGGTAAATTCATTAAATGCTTTCATTGTAGTAGCTGTGGTATTGTACATTTTACAGCTAAAAGTAGGAAAAAAACTTTGATAAAAGAATTGCACATTAGAAATAATATCAAGAGACACATCTTAGTAACTCATTTGATTTACAAAACTTTTATTCCATAAATAAAAACGAATCAGTCGTATTCTACAAACGTAGAAATGATGGATTGAGAAAAACTAACTCTCTCCACATATCCAGTGCAAGAAGACGGATGGTCCCGCCGGGGGGACATGTCGGGACACTGGGACGTGGGACACTGGGACACGTCCCGCGGGACATGTAAACACGGCTGGCCCACGTCGGGCTGTTGAGGGGTTGAGCCGTGGCGAGATGTGATGAGGGAGGTTTGTTATTGATACGCTCTTGCTTTCGTGTGCTTTAAAGTATACGACCTGACATTCATACTCGTATCGCCAGGTTTGGTATAACATACCTAAGTAAGTAAGAAAAGTTTATCTGTGCTTTTAAGAGCTTTCCGTATAAACGTAGTTTTGTCGTCCGTATAGAGTGATTTTTTCATGGCATCAAAATTTTGCGTAGGTACTTTACCATGAGTCTATGTATGTTTGTAATTATCTCTGCGCCTGTTTTTCGAATTTCCTCAAATCTGTATTCTCAAAATGTATCGGAAAATTTTACAAAATCACAAATATACGATAGGAAAAAATTTAGGTCATGTGCGGGATTCGAACCCGCGTCCATCCACCGCTTGACCCGGGGTATGCTCTAACCAATTGAGCTAACATGACATGACGTCATAACTCAAATCTTTCATATCGTTCTTTAACCATCGTATTGGGATGGAGCGACATCTATAGTACCACTTGCGTTGTACTACAAACAAGACCAATTTTGCAATTGGTTTTATAATTGTAAATGATGACGCAACCTTATAATTTTAATGTTGTATCGGAAAATTGTTTTGTTGGAGAATAAGAAGATGAACATTAAAGTTTAATTGAAGTTCCACTTTAATAATTAAATATTAATACACACAATGATGGTCAATAACGGGCATGCGTTTTATATCACTACGTTAGCTGTTCAGGCACCAGCCTAAACTAGTATTTGGCGGGGACAGGAGGCGCGGGGTGCGCCGCCGACTTCACTTCTCACTCGCCCGCGGAGCAAGAACGCCGTGCTCAATTAATTTTAACCACTCGTTTTGGCATCTGATAACTTGTATTTTCCAAAATTATATATCAACATTTATACAGTCCACCCTTTTATTCAAGTCCCTAGCTAGGACCCTAACAAAATGGTCCTCTCGCCATCCTAAGAACAAGCGAGGAAAGGAATTTAACATCAAGTTATCGGACTTTGGACCTGGCGCGTACGCTTGCAACTGCGTCGTTAATATATTCAAAGCGCCTTGTCATCGCCACCCGTGCCGCGGGAGTTTGAAGTCACCGTATCAAGAAGAATTTATGGATTCAATGCAATAAATGGAGGAAGTTCAGTGTTATTCCAGGAGTCTTCAGTACGACTATTGTGCAATTTCGATTGAACGTTAATCGAAATCATACGCCTCTGAGTCGTAGCTTCGTCGATGGATAACAGGTTTCCTCGCGGATAAGGATAACGATATTTAGTGAGTTCGTTCCAAATATTTACCTTCTACATACCTAACATTTTGATTTATTTGTCAGTTTCCTAGTTCATATCATTACATGACTATTTTTCTCATTGCCTCATGATTATTTGAGTTGGCACATAACTACCTACATTTTGAATAATTTATTTCATCATTTTCATTTGCTTTGCATAGCAATCTTCATTTATAAAGTTTTTATAATATACATAAATACTTACCTTATTTAATCTAATTACTATCTGATCATGTACTTCTCGCAGTTTCTGAAGCATTAAAGTTGTAATCAACGTATAATATACTTAGCAAACATTCCTTTAGTAAACGCATCAGCTGTACATCTTTCAAGTTCAAGGTCATGCGCCTATCTATTCACGCCTGATAGTTATTATTTATTATTTTATGCAAATTGAATGCTTAGCCTGTAACTTTCCTGTGCTTATATTTCTCCTTTCTCTTTCACCATGGTTGATGAAGACACTCTTATTAAAAAACGCAGTGCTATGAAAGCAAAGCTTACAAACTTTGCTAACTACATTAGCATAATAGTAAGCTGCGAATCCCTTTCAGATCTTCAACGAATCGAGTTAGAAGGGCGGTTAGCAAAATTTGATGCTATATACGATGAATTTGATGAATTACAGACGGAGATCGAGGTACTGTCCGATCAACCAGACGATGCCTACGCTGAGCGAACCAAGTTCGAGGAGCGATTTCACTCACTAGCTGCGCAGGCTCGCGTGGTGCTGGCGAGGTCCAGCGCTCCCACGCATGGTGAAAATGGGTCTGTAGCGAGCTCGAGTGACCATGACACAGGTAGATCGTCACAACAAAATTTTATTCGCTTACCTAAAATTGATTTGCCCGTTTACAATGGCAGCTATCAGTACTGGCTCGAGTTTAGAGATACATTCTTATCGTTAATACATAACAATAAAACTATTGATGACATAAGCAAATTACATTACCTTCGCGCATCACTAAAAGGAAATGCACAAGAATTAATAAAGAATTTGGACTTTAAAGGTGATAATTATCAAATTGCATGGAAAATGCTTTGTGAGCGATACGACAATAGTCGGCTACTAATAAATAACCATTTGCAGGCATTATTTAATGCCGAGCAAATAACAAAGGAATCAAGTTTGTCTTTGCGTCGTCATATTGACGTCATTAATAAAAACATTAGAGCTCTTAATATACTGAAAGAACCTACTGAGCATTGGGACACACTTGTAATTTTTATGATGCTTAACAAATTAGATACAGTTACTAGTAGGCATTGGGAGGAGTACCGTAACACCTTGTCTAGTTCCCCTACTTTGTCTCAATTTTGTACATTCCTTAGTAACAGAGCCGATTTACTAGAAACTTTAGAACACAGTCAAAGTTCTTTTAAATTAAACAAATTTGAACCGAAATCTAGAAGTTTCATAGTAGCTGCTAAAAATGATAGTACATATCCATCAAAACATCAACAAATAAACAGTAAACCTTCTTGTCCACTATGTTCTAGTAACCATCTTTTATACACATGTGATATATTTAATAATTTGCCAGTAGAATCAAGAATCAACAAGTCCAAGGAACTTAAAGTGTGCCTAAACTGCCTACGTCCAGGACACTATTCAAAACAATGCAAATTGTCTCATTGCAAATATTGCACTAATAAGCACAACACTCTGTTGCATGTTGACGAACCTAGGCATATTAACTATCAAGAGCCCATGCCTAGTGCTTCTAATAATACTAATAATGTTGCCCTTCCAATTAAAGTTCCCGGTAATAACGTTACGCCTACATGCGACTCAGAAAATATCGTTTTGTCTAGCAAAACTGCTTCTAAACAGCATACTACTTCTTCCCAAATTTTACTTTCCACAGCGATGGTGAAAGTAATCAGCAGTGAAGGCAAAAGGCTCGACGCGCGAGTCCTTCTCGATAATGGCAGCACTGCAAACTTTATCACCAAGGCGCTTTGCGACTGCCTGAGATTATCTCGAGATAACAGCTACTCTACGGTAACAGGTATCAATAATCAGACTTCATTTAGTACACAGTCTTGCAATTTAACTATAGAATCGTACAACGGTGCCTACAAAGCAAATATAGATTGTTACATCTTGCCAGAAATTACTAAAATTCTTCCTTGTTCTTTGATCGACATCGGCAGCATTCCCTTGCCGAAAGATCTTCATCTAGCGGATCCTACCTTTCATATACCATCAGTTATCGATATTCTGGTGGGTGCTGAGGTCTTTTGGAATGTCTTAGGTAGCGCATATATTACCCTAGGCAAAGACCAACCTCAATTACGTGATACTAAGTTCGGGTGGATTGTATCAGGCCCTGTGGCTCTTCCATTACATCCATCTACGTCATCAACGAAACAATTTTGTAACTTCTCAATGAATGAGTTAAACACTAATATTAGTAAATTTTGGGAACTTGACTCAGTATCTTCTAAGCACTCCTTGTCTAAAGAAGAGCGTGCCTGCGAGGAAAGTTTTGAACTTAATACTTTTCGTAATGATCAAGGTCAATTTGTAGTAACCATCCCTCTCAAAGACGATCCTAGTGTTCTTGGTAAGTCGTTCGAAATGGCGAAGCGACGTTTTTTATCACTGGAACGTCGTTTCCAACGTGATTCAGCCTTCAAAGACAAATATGTAGCTTTCATGCAAGAATATGAATCTCTTGGTCACATGATAGAAAATAACTGTCCATCTAAATCGAATGAGGTCGATTATTTTTTGCCTCATCATGGGGTCATTAAAGAATCCAGTTCTACCACAAAGCTGAGAGCTGTCTTCGATGCGTCGGCATCAACCACGTCTGGACTGTCATTTAACGATATCCAGATGGTGGGTCCCACAGTTCAAGAAGATCTTCTCTCCATACTTTTGCGATTTCGCCAGCATAAATATGTAATATCTGGTGATATAGAGAAGATGTATAGAGCTATTCTAGTGACACCTTCACAGCATTCCTTGCAACAAATAATTTTTCGTAGTGATACAAAATCCCCTTTAAAAAAATATAGCCTCAATACCGTAACATACGGTATGGCTTCTGCCACGTTTTTGGCAACTAAATGCTTGGTAAGCTTAGCATCTACTACTACTAACGAGATAGCAAAAAAATCTATACAACGTGACTTCTATGTTGACGATTACTTGAGCGGTGGAGACTCGATTCCCCAAGTTGTAAACCTAGGCAAAGAGGTGACTGCCATTTTAGCATCTGCAAAATTTAATTTACGTAAATGGCACTCCAATAGCCCTCAAATTTTAGCTCAAATTACTAGCGATTTCAAAAATTCTAATATAATGAACCTGTCTGAACACAAAAACGTCGCTTCGAAAACTCTAGGCCTACATTGGCTATGTGATTCGGACTCATTAGCATTTTCAATTAATATTGATACCGAGAAACGGGTGACAAAGCGTCACATATTATCTGTTATCAGTCAAATTTTCGATCCCTTATGTCTCCTAGGTCCATGTGTGATTTTAGCAAAAATGATCATTCAAAAACTATGGATCGCTAAAACTGACTGGGACGACGAAGTTTCGGATGAAATACAAAACCTTTGGGTTTCATTTGCGAACTCTCTGCCATTTTTAAACTCTTTAAAGATTGACAGATGGGTTTTATGTGACAATTCTACTAGAAACGAAATCCATACAATGACGGACTCATCCCTTAGTGCCTACGGAGCCTGTATCTACCTTCGCTCTATTGACAACGAAGGTTCAATCAAGGTTCAACTTCTAGTATCTAAAAACAGAGTAGCTCCTATCAAAATAACTACCATTCCGCGTCTTGAGCTCTGCGGCGCTCTGCTAGGTGCTAGACTGTGTACTAAGGTCCTGGAGTCACTTACATTACCTGTGAGTAGATGTTACTTCTGGTGTGATTCGATGATAGTGTTGGGTTGGCTGTCTATGCCACCTAATCAATTAAAACCGTTTGTACGTAATCGTGTAGGTGAAATACTAGAACTGACAGCCGGTCATGTATGGTCATACGTTCAGTCAAAACACAATAGTGCAGACTTGCTTTCTCGTGGGCTGAAGGCAGATCTCCTCGGCGATTGTTCGCTGTGGTGGTCAGGTCCCGAATTCCTGCGTAAAGACGAGAAATACTGGCCTAAAATGCCTAACTGTACTTCGCATAAAGATTTACCTGAAGTTATTTCACATCACCACGTACATCATGACTCTCATGCAAACTTTCATAATCATTCAAAGGATAGTTTATTCATTAAATCTTTACTACATAAATATTCGAATTTCAATCATTTGCAAAGAGTGGTCGCTTATATTCAAAGATTCATTCACAATACAACCAAAATACAAGATAAACATCACGGTCATCTCTCAGTCCAGGAACTTAATAATTCTTTTACATTCATTCTCAAACACACCCAACGCGACATGTTTCCTGAAGAGCATGCCATACTTATATCAGGAAAATCATTACCACGTAAACATAAATTCATCTCATTGACCCTCTTCATGGATACTGATTCTATTATACGTATAGGAGGAAGGCTTCAAAATTCACCCTATGACTACAATGTCAAACATCCTATTTTGATTCGCAGTGATCACCACATTACTAAACTTATATTTCGTAAATATCATCACGATTTGTTACACGCTGGTCCACAGCTGCTATTAGCACATATTCGTCAAACGTTTTGGCCCTAAGGGGGCAGAAACCTTTCTAAGACCATAGTCAAACAATGTATCAAATGTTTTAAATACAAATGTCAAAATGTTCAACCTATCATGGGACAGCTCCCTAGTTCAAGAACGCAGCTAGAGTTCCCATTTTTACACTGTAGCGTAGACTATGCTGGGCCCGTATTTATAGCTGACCGAAAAGGGCGAGGATGTAAGCTTATAAAAGCCTACCTATGTATATTTGCTTGCCTCTCAGTAAAAAGTGTCCATATTGAGCTCGTTACAGATCTCACCAAGGAAGGGTACATGGCGGCCTTAAATAGGTTTATAGCACGTCGCGGAAAGCCTCTTAGTATCTTGTCCGACAATGGTACTAACTTTGTCGGTACCTGTAATGAACTTCATCAATTTTTGCAATCTGATGCCTCGCTCGAGGTCGCTCAGAAAGGTATTGAATTCAAATTTGCCCCAGCCTATTCACCCCATTTTAATGGCTTAGCAGAAGCTGCCGTTCGTTCCACGAAAACACATTTGAGGAAACTATTACAATTAACGCATTTCACTTATGAAGAAATGTATACATGTCTAACTCAAATAGAGGCAGTGCTTAACTCTCGCCCACTTACCCCACTCTCCTCTGATCCCTTAGATTTTACTGCCCTCACTCCCTCACATTTTTTAATTGGACGACCACTTATCTCTATTCCACAACCGCAGGTACCTAACATGAACATCAATCAGCTTGAACGTTACAAAAGAGTAGAGTGCATCAAGCGACACTTTTGGAACAGATTTCATTTAGAATATGTATCTCTGCTACAGCAAAAGACTAAGTGGTCTTCTTCTTCTGGACAGTTAACGGAAGGAGCCCTAGTAATAATTAAGGAAAAAGGCCAATCACCACTGCTATGGCCTTTAGGACGGGTCGTGAAAGTCTTTCCCGGCAGTGACGGGGTTTCACGAGTAGCGGAATTGAAGACGAAGAAAGGGACAATTCTGCGAGCATTCAACAACATTTGTCCTCTTCCACTGAATTGAAGTGTCCAACGCCGCGGAGTATGTTCAGGCACCAGCCTAAACTAGTATTTGGCGGGGACAGGAGGCGCGGGGTGCGCCGCCGACTTCACTTCTCACTCGCCCGCGGAGCAAGAACGCCGTGCTCAATTAATTTTAACCACTCGTTTTGGCATCTGATAACTTGTATTTTCCAAAATTATATATCAACATTTATACAGTCCACCCTTTTATTCAAGTCCCTAGCTAGGACCCTAACATTAGCCTTTGGCCACAATCTTAACTGATGGTAAGTGACGATGTGGTCTACAATGCTAACAGGCTTATCCTAATAATTACTGGCTCTCAAAGATAGCTGCCAGAAAACTTACCTATTCCCTCCTCAAAGGCCGGCAACGCCTTCTCGAGACCTCTGGTATAGCGTCGACGGTGACGTAAGTGAAAACTCAATTACCACCAGGCGAACCGCCTGCTCGTTTGCCCAGCTATGTCATAAAAACACTTTACGTGCTTGGCGTTACATTTTCTACTTAAGAACAGTAGCTAGCCACGGCATTGCAAAATGCTCTTCCACTATGCGGTGAAGTCAAGCCGGCGGTGGGGATCGAACCATGGACCACCGGCACAGCAGTCATAGCAGTTACCTCTCGGCTAACATTGCTTCAAGAAACTAACCAAAATAATTGTTAACTTATGCATAAACAGGAAGTAAACCACTAATCGTTCTACCCTTGAACCGCACTAGGCCTCGAGCTGTCAAATGTGACAGCTGTCAAACTAGCAGTCAGCGCGCGTCAGCGGATGATGGAGTGGCTGTGATTAATTTGACTAATTGATTTGACGAGACAACAAATTAATTTGGTGTTCGGTAAAGTGTCAGGTACCATAAGAACTATTTGGGTATACCTAGTTATCATTTGATTGATATTATTTTATTTCAAGCGAAAAAACAATAAACCTATTATTTTTAAGGCATATAACGAATTTGAAGAAAGTTGAAACTTGAAATTTTGTGTTGAACTTTTAATTTATTTTTAAAGCATTTTATATTAGGTCCTTACATATGAAATTGGCGTTTTGTATGGGAGGAACAAAAAGTCGAATATTTTTTAATATAATATATTTAATTAATCAAAGTATGAACCATTATTTTCTATGCACTTTTGCCATCTCATAGGTAGTTCATTGATCCCTTTACTAAAAAAACCAGTCGGACGGGAATCAATAAAATCTTTGAAGGCGATTTGGACTGCCCCATCGGAGTTGAATTTTTTCCCTTGCAAGAAGTTATCCAAATTTCGAAAAAAATGGTAATCTGTTGGAGCAAGGTCCGGGGAGTACGGAGGATGTCTTAGACTTTCCAATTGAAGCTCTTCTAATTTAGTAGCCGTCTGTAGCGCAGTGTGTGGTCTAGCGTTGTCGTGAAGCAGCAGTGGCGTGGAGCGATTGACCAGCCTAGGTTGTTTAGCCGCTAGCTTTTCCATCATGGTTTGCAATTCCTGACAATAGACATCAGCCGTAATAGTCTGGCCAGATTTGAAAAAACTGTAATGAACAATACCGGCACTAGTCCACCAAACGCTTACAAGTAACTTTTTTGGGGTTAATTTTCGCTTGGGGCAGGATTTGGCTGGCTGGCCAGGATCTAACCATTGCGCTGAGCGCTTCCGATTATCGTAAAGAACCCATTTTTCATCACAGGTAATGATTCGGTTTAAAATACCTTCATTATTGTGCCGGTTTAGTAATGTAACGCAGCAGTCGACGCGCGTTTGCCGGTTTGTTTCAGTCAATTCGTGAGGTACCCACCTTTCAAGCTTTTTAATCTTCCCAATTTGCTTCAAGTGAATTAAAACAGTTTTATCACTAACACCGCAGCCTGCAGCTAACTCGGACGTGGTTTGCGATGGATCCGCTTCCACAATAGCCTTCAACTCTTCATTATCAACTTGAGTCTCAGGCCGTCCACGGGGCTTGTTCTGCAGGTCGAAATTTCCAGAACGAAAACGTTGGAACCAAAAACGAACTGTGTTTTCTTTTGCAACACGACCGCCATACACATCATTCACCCTTCGAGTTGTTTCCGCAGCACTAGTGCCACGGCGGAACTCGTACTCGTAAATAATGCGATATTTAAGGATTTCCATTTTGTAAAATGAGTGACGCAAACAGAAAAAAACAGAAGAAAAAAAACAAATGAATGACGATCATCGAAGCACAAATACATGAGTCTATAGCTGTACAAATTTGAATTTGGAATTCCTTACCAAAGAGGAGAAATTCGTGATTAAAGTGGCCAGTACGAAAAACGCCAATTTCATATGTAAGGACCTAATATATACCAGTTTAATAAAAATAAAATTGTTAAAATGCTTTCGTTGTCTAACTTTCAACACTAAGAAGTATGAAATAAAATGTTGACGTCTTTACCGTGCTGTTTCAAAACACTGACCTCACATTATCATGGTACCAGTTCCACAACATATTTCATAATCTTTAGTGTTCAAAGTTCGTTTAATTCTTTTTATGATGCTTTTTTCACTCTTTTTAGTAATGCATACTGCTTACAAGATATTTCACACGCCTAAAATACTGTTAACTATTGTTAAGAGTTGTAATTATATTTAAATCATCCAGGTAAGCAATTCATTTTTTTAATTGACTATAGCTTAAACACTACTCTCTAAGAACGGCTCTAAGGAAATATTCCCTAAATATATATAACTTGCAGTTTTAATTTCAATGGAACGTAAAAACGATTAACGAAAATAAATAATTTGCAGTCGGGTTTTTAATTTTTAATTAATTTATTCTTGTTTTTAGACTTCCGCTTCCTAAAGCTTATTTATGCTTGGAAAAACTATCGCTCCAGAGCCACAAGATACAGACCCCGGGCCCAGTTTGGGTCTCACTGGTAAAAAAATCATTTTAATACTGTTTCATCATACTAGTGTAAAAATGTGTATTTAAAGGTAACAAATATTATTATTGGCCTCGCTCCAAATGTGTGTCGTACTTAGATCAATTTCAGAGCAACCCATACGGCTGATCACTTAAGGGATCATTGTTCGGTGCATGCTGCATTGTGTAGAATGGACGTCACTGAAACAGGCCGGTAGCTGGCAGAGTCAGCACGACTTCCTTTTTTGGCCACCGTCGGCTTTAAAAGCGGAGGCAATAAGGGGTGACAAATAATAATTGATACTATTACAACCTAATAATAACTACTTGCAATATTTGTGTCGATAAAGAAACCTTACCAGACCTGATAAAACAGTAAAAGTAGCCAAATTTATAAATCAAATTTTCAAGTCAGTGGCTAAAACTGATCCTATTAATTACCTGTAGATCGATATCCATCCTTCTCGCTTTGAGTGGGTAAAGTGTTTGAAAAATAAATATTTGTATATATATCTCTTGGGGTTACTCTTATGAGTTATAAGTTATATTATAAGATTATAACACAAAACTTGATAAAGAATTCATATAAGTAAGATATTTACTGGCTCTAAAGAAGTCTCATTCTGGTCTGAGGTCATAATTTATGATCACCTGGCTAACGCAGTCTTCAAGAAGAAAATCTGTCGCCAAGCAAGTAACACTTTCAGTTGTATTCCGACTCAAATGTGTTTGAGAGCCAGTTTCTCTCAGGCCAAGCTTCCATCACTTATCACAAGATGCGATAACGGTCAAAGGCTCTCCAAGCCAGAAAAAAAACAGCATTATAATGAGACGTCAATCTTAATGCTACCTACTTCATATCATACCAAACATTGACATGATAAATAACTCACTGCACTTACTCTCCGCTTAATGACACTTTATCGAAACCAAACAAAAAGAAATCGAAACATTAGCGCAACGAGTTATCGACTCTCGGACAATGAAAGCACTCTGACAGCCGATGTCTTCATACACTACACAAAAACAATGGCCTATCGTTTGACATGACATTAAAAATCCCAAAATCTTTGTTAATGCTAATAAAAGCTCTAAGCTTTACGTCCAAAGTCGATGTTTCGTTGACTTATCGACCGTGTCCCAACTCTATTAAGTCACAAGCGTCAAACGTGTGTCATAAAGAATTTGACAGCTAACTTCCAAAAAATAAGGTTGGTTTTAGATTATGTAAGACTAAAACTAAAGGGTTATAATTGAATAACGATATCATAGTGTTGTGACGTGTCGTTTGATTAATAATGGACCAAGCTTGTACCCATCGGATTTTGTAACAATGTTGATGTACGTTTCATGTTATGCTTTCAACGTAAACTGGAATAATTGACTTCTTCCTATCATTAAAAACAATAACTTAATATTAGGAATATATAGTGATACAAATAAGATATTGATATTTGCTTACTAATAAGTTTTTTATGATATTACCTACCAAACTGTAACAAGCAGAGCAAGAGACAATTATCCATCTATCTTATTACGACTGTTTAAAATAGGTGTTATTGTGTTTCAATTTGTATAGGAGTTATATAGGTATATTTCGTTAACCTAATATCTTATCCATTCCAATATAACGATACCTGTAATATGTTTGATAACAGCCCATTTATTTGGCTGAAGAGTAACATTTTTCCTTCATGTGTGTAGGTAATGTATACCTAGATCAATTAGTAATACCTGTGGTAATACTGGGTAGGTTAAAACTCCACTAAGTAAAAAAGACTTAAAACAGCTTATAAGTCGTCAGTTTGAATTATTATCATCTTCTTACCCATTTCCTTCTCATGTGAGGTCGGTGCTATACGTCTTCCTTTAACAACATAAAGAACAACATTTTACCGTTTTAAAAATATGTTCACCTCACAACATAAATGGACAACACAAGGATATTGGTTTTATGTCAGTTGCCTTCCTGATGCCAACCTCCTTTGCCTTCGCTGTTAGGTAGTATCCCTGAACCTTACGAATTACACTGGAAGATATTAGTAAATGGGAAATCTAGATCGGCATTCTATAGCCCGATACAACGTGCATCATTTAACCTTGTTTTTATATCGAGATTCCTGTAAATAATTAAATCATTTAGTTCTAGTACACTGTTTCTCTATAAGTCCCTAATTTCTATACATGGGTATCCGAGCGTAGGCAATAACGATGAGCTCTGCCACCCATTTGAATTTAAATTATATAAAAGCAAAAAAATATAATGAGTATTATTGTCCACCTACGGACGTACTTCTAAAATTGAAACACCATAATAGCAATACTAATTAATCAATAATCATACATTGAAAGTGTACAACAAAAAGCAACGTTCGTCTTTAGATCACGGGCCACTGCTGTTACCTCGAGAGAAAGAGAAGGATGAATGGTAAATTATCGAAAGGAAGAGAAATAATTACGCATTTAGCAATAATCTCATTTAAGCAAGATAGGGCTAAATAAGGATGAGAGGTATATATCGATATTTAATTTCTATTGTAGGCACATAATAAAATGGAGATGGTTTTTAAGTTGTGTCTCTGATATTATACCTACCCACAGAAATTGGTGATACTTTTACGATTGGTTATTTTTTATGGTTATGCCCACTGTGTTGATTTTTAATGCTGGCGCATCAAAAACCATCATTTAAGTAATTGTCTTTTAACACTATATACTTTTGCATTTTAATTTAAATTTCTAGGGTCTTTTTCTTAATGGTGAAAGTCGTAATCACTTTTGTTTATTCGGGATCGCACACTGTCTCCGTTGATATCAGACATGTCGTTCCTTACTATAGTTACCTACGTTATAGAGTTAAGACTAAAAAGTGGAGTCTCTGATCTGGAAAGACCATTTCGTTGGTGACGATCTTCGTGATTTCTTTCCTTCAGTGATACCGACTCTCGTCCCCGATCCTGATTATTGTACTGTACTGTATCAGCCGGATCGTCCACTGCATTTGAGATGTTGTGCTGAAGGCAAATGTTAAAAATCTCCTGGACAACAAAACGAATAAATGTATCCATTCTTACGCAACTAGGAATCACTTATTTGACTTTTAAAATGTGTACACACATCTACTGACTTACCTGCTTATCTTTTGAGCATAATATTTTAATTATATTAGTGTAAGTATTATTAATCACTGAAAAACTAACCTTTAGCTGTATTTCACCTGTTACAACTTTGTCATACCCTACATAGACAATTGTAGTATATGGCCAAATATGATAATAATTCTAGAAAGGGAACTGGCCCTTAAAATTCGTACTGTGTAACTTTCTGCAGATTATTTCATCGATATAACCTTTCCCATCACTCGCTCAAGATATCACCCGTTACCTCCATAGCGCGTTATCTGTCTCGTCTCGAACATTAACACGTCCAAGCTCATTAAAAACCCCCATCATTTGAAACACCACACAGATTAAGGCATTTCAGACTTTATTTTTTGGGCGTCTGAAGTGGGCTTAAATGAATTTATCAGTGTGGTCAAAGAATAAACATAGGACAACTGTCGCCTAATCGTTTTATAGGGATAGTGCATCTTCAGTTTCATAAAGTGAACTACACATCAAATTAAGGTAATAATATAGGTAGTATATACAAAATAGCCCAGCTATATCTGCAAAAAACTTGCTTTAAAATTAAGAGGTGCTGAAATCAGAGTTAATAATTTGATTTCGGTTGTTTGGATCGTTTAAAATTTTAATTTTATATCTGTACTGTTCCTACTACTGGCGCTTACTTCTACGATGACTGCAAATTGTTTGACAAGTAAGGGTAAAAAATACCTATGTTTTAATAATCTTTGCACGTTTAAATTAAAACAGTATAAATTATTTATTTACATTCAAGCTCATAGAACGGTTTGCTTTGCGCTTATAGCCCGAACCTGTACTTTGGTAATAATGGTTTTACAACAAAAAAACCTGAATCGTCCCGGAGTCCTATCTTACGAAAAAGTTTAATTAAGTGCCATAGTATTATATTTATATTTGTCATAGTAGTATATTTGTCACAACTCCATATTTGAAATATTGTAGGTAAAAACCCGGCACATTATCGTCTAAATGATTTTTCAATAGTTTATATTGGATTTATAATTGGTAGAAAATCTAGTCGCCAAGCACCTAACGATGTGTTCTGGCAGCTGTCCTTGAGAGCCAGTACTTCTTAGTTAGCCTAAACAACATCTTCGACCACATCATCACTTACCATCAGGTGAGATAGTGGTCAAAGGCTAACCTATCAGGCATAAAAAAAAAACAAAATTTTAGATCCTTTAACAAAAAGAGCTCATATTCCTTTTAGATATTAATAACCTGCTGCTATAGCAGCTCCTATCGTATATTGAATTCATTTCAACACGTGTTCGTATATTTTTATACATATAATACAACATCAATGAACTTTTTTAACTGGTCCATTTCTGATGTTTTCTGATGATTCCTTCACGCTGAAATGGCTGAACCGATTTGGCAGAAATTTTGAATATTGATGCTGTTTAGGTCGTGGATTAAGTTAAATCCTAAAATGAAAAAGAAACAAAAAATTCTATGTGTTAATCCGATTAACACATAGAATTTTTTTATCGTCATCATTACTATTAATCATACGCAGGTGAATGTACGTTGTGTAGCTAGTAAGTTAATGAAAATGTATTATAATCTATACTCTGGTATTTTTATCTGCATTATGAAATAGGTTAATAGTAGTTGACTACATTTATGAAATCTTTTATAGGTTTCCTAAAGGTATGGTTTACAAATAAATTAGGAATATGAGATGAAGTATAAGTAGGTATATTGTACTACACCGTTGTTAAGTATAACAAATGTTGTAATACTAAAGATATTTTACTAAACCGGAACTGTTTTGGTTGACCCCAGTCTATTCTTATGAGGTTACCAAACGTAAGTAGAACTTTAGAAATTTTTAAATGAAATAGAGTAAAAAATACTTATAAGAATAAAACATTATTTACTACATAAAGACAGCTGCCAGCACGAATAACATAGCAGTAGCGTAGCGAAAGAGACCAACTGTTCGTACCTTGAAATCGATTTACGTCAGAGGGATAAATTAAAGCATTCAGTGCGAACGGACGTCGAGGGCCATTCAGCACTACACAAAGTAAATAAAAAAACATCCGTCGCCTGCATCCAGCCTCCCAGATTCGCACTATTATCTCGCCGTGACCAATACAGCATGGAGCGCGAGTGCACAGCACGCCATTGGCCAGAGCAAACCCTTACGCCCCTCCCACATTACGAACTCCTCCCACTGAACACAAAAAGTTTCCAGAATAAGTCTCTACCTGCTCACGACATCACGAGCTTAGTCTCGACTCCAACTGCCACAAGAACTTTTCAACAAACTGTTTAAAACATGTCTTGGTATTAAAATCACGCTTCTGACTGCCTTATCAACTGTGATATCGCCGAAATTGTTGATAAGTCTATCTCGGTCTGACGGCCGCATTTCCGGCCAGCCAGACAAGGACAGTGGATTTAAATTTTAGGTGTGGTTAAGAAAAATTATGCCGCGGTGTTCACGACGATCAGTGTCCGTCGGCTCACCTGGCGCGCGGGCGTGCGATCGATAGTGCACGGCTCGGCACTAGCCCGTTTTAAAGTTCGAACGCTCCACATTTCGGGACTCCTAGATAGCCGCCGGCACGGTGAAGGTTTCCCAAACGCTTTAGTGTTGTGTGTGATGTAAAAACGAGATCGTTATCGATAGACACGGTGATCGTGACAAACATGATGACTATGGACGTCGGGATGTACAACAACCAGCAGAACGGTTACGGGAGCGCGGAGTACTACCAGCAGGGGGCCAGCTACCAGCCGCCGTACGAGAGCTACCATGAGGGATACTACGAGACGCCTTCTCATTACTACGACCCCTTGTTGCACGGTCAGGCGGCGCACGAACACCCCCCAACTCCGGTGATAAGCACTGACACAGGACTTTGTTATACAAATTTGGATTATGGAGAGCTGCAGCCGAACTATCCTATCCATTCGCTACCACCTCACCCGGAGCCTTATAAGCACAGAGAAGATGTGCCGAGGCCGGAGGAACTGCACATGCACGAACATAAGATGGATAATCATTACTTGGAGACAAAGTACAACATGCATTTTGTGGATGAGACGGCATTGCAGTTTAATCACACGGGTTCGCCGCTCCCGTGTCCGGAGTTCGAGCACTACCAGCCTAAGGAGGAATTTGGGGCGTTAAGAGAGGGCTTCCCTCGAGATGGAGAGTGCGTGGGTGCGCACGCGCACCTGCAGGGCCATCAGGCTCATTCATCTCACTCAGCCGTACCGACCTACAAATGGATGCAAGTGAAAAGAAATGTACCTAAGCCTACCGGTAAGTAATATGAAATCTTATAATTTAAATTTATATATATAATAGATACTTATTTAAAAAGAATGGATTGCGGAAACCGATTCCGCCTATGTACTAACGAGATAGTAAGCTAGGTAGGCCATGTAGGTGTACTAGGTGGTAACATCTATAAAAAAGAAGATACAAAATTAACTATCGATACAATTTTTCCCATCACTAGATTTTGCACTTTAAATATCTTGTCAATATCTGCAATAGGCATGTAAAGGTTGTTTTTTTAACTGAGTTTTCGTTTTCTCTAATTCTACAGTTTTTTTGTCATAAAATAACTACACCTATATAATTTGTGAAATTGTATTTACTTAGATACTTGATACATAATTCAGGTACCCATTCATAGAAAAGTGGTTTAATCTGCGTGATTGTTTAAGACAAGAAAAATAAGTTTATATCCATAAATCCGAATCATACCGAAATCATAAATATGAAGTCCCTGTATGCATACAAACGTAGTTTCGTCATATCGTATATACTAAGCGTTCCAACACTGTGAAATTTTACATGTATTTGGGCCTGTATCAAATTTATGTTTTTGATTAGACAGTTTCCCGTTTGATATTTACCTACAATATCTCTAAAATAAGAATCCTCATACTAAACGACAATTGCGGATAATTGAAAAAAAGTAGTTTTACGTAAAACTGCCCGTGGAGTGCCGGGCTAGAATGTCCCAAACCCCCCCATCTCTATCCGTGGGTGTCGTAAGAGGCGACTTAGGGTAACACACTAGAAGGTGGGCAGCAGCGCTTTATGAGGAACTGATATTCCACACTGCGATCCCCAAGACGCCTGCCAAGCGTAGGGATTACGCCAAAGCCCCCCATAATGGGGGAGGCTGTGTTCAGAAGTGGACAATCCGGCTGATACAGTACGATAAACTGAGAAACCAGAAGCGTAGATATTAGGCTTAATGACATACATATAAAAATTTGTCGAGCTTGAACACAATATGATATTTAAATACCTTACTACATTATAACCATATCATATGTACGGAAAGTGCTTCTTCGTGCACTTAGCCAGCTAAGAATTCATTGATTGTATTATCATCGACACGTTCTGTAGTAAGCGATTTATTTAAATATACTGAGGATTGTATAATAATTCTAGTAATGTTAAAAGTGAAAATCAGTGAAATCGGATTATATAAACCAAGCTCATAAAAAGAATTGTGTGTTGGTTTTATTACCAACACATCTTATTGTTTAATCTTTTTTTTTCTTTCTACCACAGAGACTCAACAAGTAAGGTTCTGGAAATTTGGTATATTAAGTAATTGCCAAATCCTCCATAAACCAATAAATACTAAATATGACGATTTTGTGTGTTTGGAGCTCTGATAAAAACCAACACTCAGTTTTATTTAAAGAGTAACAGACATGATGTTATGTTGGTACTTATGTATTATATTGAAGCGCTCGTAGCAAAGTTTGCTTAGCTGTTCTTAACCGATCAGCAAAGTTAAGCAACGTCCGCCGCGGTCAAGAGTTGGTTGGGTGACCGCTAGTGACATTACTACTAAGCGCTTCCGTGCTTCGGAGGGCACGTTAAGCCGACCGTCCCGGTTGACGTCTAAATGTCCGCCTGGCTAGCTACCACCTTCAAGTAGAAAATCTGTCACCAACCAACGGTGTGTTCCGACAGCTGTCCTTGAGAGCCAGTAATTCTAGGTTAGCCTGAACAATATCTTCGTCCACATCATCACTTACCATCAGGTGAAATAGTGGTCAAAGGCTAACCTGTCACGCATATAAAAAAATAAATATTATCCTCATTTAAAGCTGCTTCTGAACGTTACGAAAGCACAGAATAAAAGTCAAAGACCGCAGCTAATGTCTTAAATTTGAACAAGCCACACAGCATGCAGGGTCATGTCATGAGTTAATCTCCGTTGACCTGGCTCTGTAATAAACCTAAATAAAAACTATTAAGTCCACAAAAACATTTAAATGGCTGTTTAAATCAAATTAAAGCTTCCTATTAAACGCTTGTTTCTTCATTTAGTAGATATATGAGGAAACTTGAAATGTTTGTTGGGCCTATCAATCTTTGTTGGGTCTAGATAAGTATATGTATCTAGGTATGCGACTTAGGTAAGTATGTTTTTTTTTAATATCCTCAGGTATACCTGTTCCTATATCTACAGCTGTAGTACACCTTTACTTTCTAGCTCACAACGAGTATTTATTTATATATGTATGGATATTTGATAATATATATATATATATATATGGTTGGTACAACTTGTATATATATATATATATATTATCTATAAGAACACAGCCAAGTTGTAGGTACCAACACTCTAAAATAAAACGTATTTTATTGTAACGAGCTGAGGGTGCAGGATTAAATCAACACTTTTTCAGCAAACTGTTACCAATATTCACTAGTTCTACAGTCACTTCACACTTTACTTAAAACAACACTAAAACACTGAACTCGCAACTTTACAGAACACTAATTCACACACTACAGTGTATAAAACCGCTCGTTCACTTGGTCTAAGGATAATCGAACTGTATCTCGAATTGAACTCAAAGTGAGACTTGTCTATTGACGATGGGTTATTCTAGATTGTTCGAGCCCTTGCGCCGTAACACTACTTAAAAATTAAGTTTTTTTTTTCAAATTAAGTGTGGTAGGTGTTTTAAAGTTCCTTACCTAGGGCGCAAAACGGAGCGCTGTCTGTCTGTCCATCCGTACGTGGATATGTCAAGGATAGCTTAGCTGGTAAACGGGATGTCTTACCAACTGACCAAGTGGGCAATTTTTATTTTCTATACGATAAGATACCTCTTTATAGGATACCAATAAAAGTAAAAAGTGAACTAATATTGTTCACTTTTACTAACACAATTAACAACTTATAAAGCATATACAAGTAGTTAATTGGAAGAGTTAATTTACAAACGTATTTAGTTACATATGTAAAGTGGCAATACAATCTGCAGTTTTATCGCTAGTACGAGTAATATCTATCTTTTGTTAAAGTTCATTTATGTTATATAATAATATACAGAAATAAAAATAGCCTAACTACATTATGTGATACTTGCTTTTTGATGAGACCTAACAACTGGACGTCTCAGTGTGACGGGCACGGTGCAATTCGTCGCTGACAAAATGCGTCTGTTATAGGCAGAGGTTAGTCCACTTAACATCAGGTGGGTCTCGGGCTTGTTCCGTCAAAATAACATTAAAAAAAAATTAAGATAGCCTTAGCATATATTTAATATTTAAAATAAAATAAAAAATGCGGTAATACGTTGACCCGTCACTGGCTATAGTAGGAGTTTGTTTAGGGTTGTTCATATTAGACACGCGCCCATAAAAATAATTTGATTAAATTAAAAAGCAGGTACAGCTGTGTACTTCCGAGCTAAAACTCCGAGACTAACGGACAGACAGATAGACAGACAGCAAATTAATATGACACCATATTATTTATTTTATTTATGCCTGATAGGTTAGCCTTTGACCACTATCTCACCTGATTGTAGGTGATGATGTGGTCGAAGATGTTGTTCAGGATAACTTAGAAGTACTGGCTCTCAAGGACAGTTGCTGGAACACACCGTTAGGTGCTTGGCTACAGATTTTCTACTTGAGGTAGTTAGCCAGACGGGCATTCGCAAAATGCCCTACCACCATGCTATAACGACTGCCATCCTAAGACGACAACCGGGACCAACCGCTTAACACGGAAACGCTCAGTAGTAATGTCACTAGCGGTCACCCATCCAACTCATGACCGCGGGCGACGTTGCTTAACTTTGCTGATCGGTTGAGAACAGCTAAGTAAACTTCGCTACGAGCACTTCATTAATTTTATGATGTAGGTAATGTATGTAACACTTATTACCCTTTGGGTCAAAACCCTAATGAACAACAAAAACCAGTAGAACATATATTTATATTAAATATTTTTACAAAAATAAAAAAGTAAAAATTACATTACAATGTCATACGTTTGAATGAGTGCTATTAAATATGCACATATGATTAGCTTCCCCTTATCTGGGTTTTGTTTGCTCAGTAAGGGAGAAAATAAAAATAATAAAATAATTAAACATTATTGCCTTGAAAGCAACATCTTTATCATTTGAGTTTCCCCAGAAAATGATGCCGTACCGCAGTACTGACATGGCCATTCCATAATACGCTGTCAGTAGAGCCTCTGTGTTAATAGCTGTTGACAGCTTGTATAACGCATATGCCGTTGAATTCATTCATTTAGATAGAATCTGTATGTGGGGTCTCCACTTAAGCTCATTGTCTATGGTTAACCCGAGAAATTTGGTTGTGTCTACTTCCTGTATAACTCTACCTTTGTACTGTACTACTATATCTTCCTGCACAACCCGCTGCCGGAAGTGGATAATGTTTGTTTTATCTAGATTTATTTGAAGATTGTTGTCATTCATCCATTCTATTATTGACTTAAGAGCATTATTTATATCAGATACGTAATCGTCGTTATTGTTATAGCTAATTGTCACTGTACTATCGTCAGCAAAGAGAGTCATTGGGTGGTTAAGGGCATTTGGCATGTCATTAATGTACGTTAAAAATAGCAAAGGTCCTACTATGCTACCTTGTGGGGTACCATAGCTTGGAGAGCGCATGTTGGATTTATAGATTATTTCACGTTTATGTAAAATGCTCACTTCTCGTATCTCAGTATAATTTTTTCTGTTAGTCAAATATGATTTAATTAGGTCTCGTGTATTACCTCTTACGCCATATGCCTCTAATTTCTGTAAAAGTATATCGTGTCGAACGTAGTCAAATGCTTGGGTCATGTCGCAAAAAATACCACAAATAGGAACAGTTTTGTCTACATTTGTCATTACATTATCCAAAAAATCATATATAGCCATATTTATTGATTTATTTTCTCTAAATCCTTTCTGTTCATTACAAAGAATATGTTTCTTTTCTAAGTAACTATAGAGCTGTGCAGAAATATATTTTTCTAAAACTTTTGAGAATATAGGGATAAGGGAAATTGGCCTATAGTTATCAATACATTCCCTACAATTTTTTTTATATATTGGTTTGATAATAGAGACCTTGAGTGCTTCTGGGAAGATACCTGTACTGATACACAAATTCATAATGTAACTGATATGTTCACATATGTATTGAGCCACTGTTTTAATAATATTAGTCGAAATATCGTCGTACCCTACACTATTCGTGTTTTTTAGTGCATTAATTATTTTGTAAATGTCATGGGCTGTGCTTGGAGGGAAAAACATTGAATTGGGCCTGCTCATAATTGATGAGCTTATTCCCTGTTTGCTCAAGGTTTTTGGAGGTTTAATTTTATCAACAAAATGATTATTAAATGCATCGCAAATTTTCCTCGGGTCGGTTATAATATTACCATTTATATTTAAACGACGGACAGGCTCATTAGGTATTTTATATTTTTTACTATTAATTATATTCCAGGTACACTTAGATTTGTTTGCTGCTGTTTTGATAGCATAGTCATTTTGTGCTTTTTGAGTAAGCTTAGTGATTTTTCTAAATAATTTGGAATAATTTAATAAGGCAGTTTTATTATTTAGATTAGAGTGCCGTCTATATTGCCATAATAGGTTCCGTTTCTTTTTACTACATAGTTTGATTCCCCGTGATATCCATTTAGGCTTTTTTGTAAGCTTTACTGTTCTTTGAACGTAAGGGAAACATAAGTCATAAAATAATTTAAACATGTCAATAAAGTAATTATATGCATCATTTGGATCGTCAATATTGTAGAGGTCAGAGAAAGAGAGATTTTTTATACATGATACAAATTTAGCTATATTATCTTGACAATAGTCACGTCGCATTATGCGCCATCTATCGATAGCATATTTTTTCTCTACTGGGCACATCAGCAGTTGAGATGTGTGATCAGAGAGTGCATATTCAAGTATCTTACCTTTACAATTATTTCTAAAATCGTGAGCAATATTATCAATACACGTTTGGCTCCTTAATCGTGTCGGCTCATTAAATGTTAATTTCAGATTAAAATTTGCTAGCAGACGTTCTAGTTTCCGGGTATTATTGTCTGGTTTTAGCCTATTAATATTGTAGTCACCTGCAACGATCATTTGTTTATATTGTTTTTTATACAAGATTTGAAGTACATTATCTAATTCAGCAAAGAATATTTTAAAGTATTTCGCCTTCTGTTTCTGTTTAGGTACTCTATAAATACAAACAATTAAAATCTTATACGGAATCAACTCAACGGCACAGCACTCGAAGACCCCAGAAACAGACATGGTTTTTATTTTTGGGATTTCTTTATACTGAAGTCCATTTTTAATAAGAATGCATGCTCCGCCTCGTGAAATATCCGATCTACAAAAAATGGAAGCTAATTGGTAATTCGGTAAGATAAGATTACTTTCAAAGCCCAGTCTCATGTTGTGCTCGGTGATACAGATTACGTCTACATTTAAATTTTTTTCACATCTGAGTTCATCTAAACATACTGTTAGTTCATCAGCTTTTCCTAATAATCCCGCAATGTTCTGATGCATTATACATAGATATTTACTGTCGAAAAAACTCTATCCTGGATTGATTGTTAGTTTCACAGATTGTAGAGCTGGGGCCTGAATTAATATTATAATTATTTATATCATGGATTTCTCGCGCAACATTACTTATAATAGTACGAAGGCCAGCGTCTCTTAGCGTTCCTAAACGTGGACAGAATGTTTTAATGTCGTAGAACAAACATGAGTTCGTGTCAAATACGTATGCATATTCGTGTGTCAAATTATCTAAGTATAATAGTTTATTAAAAGTGTCAATTCTATGATTATATTCGTGCAAATAATTCATTGTTTTATCATAAGATGAGTATTTATAAGTAGGGGAGCAAATAATTATGTTGGTATGTTTTACGTCGCTTAATATTTCTCTAATATGACAAATCAATTTTAAATTATCGTCATTATGTTGAAAGTCGGCTTCTCCAATGAGTATAATAACATAATCGTGCATAGTCATATCAATAACTTTTCTGTCTATTCCGTCTAGTAGAACTGATATCCCTCCATTAGGCGTAAGGTAGTGGCGTAGAAAAGTACTTCCGCTTGTTCCATCCAATGTGTGCTCAGCTATTTGGAGTACTTTGTTTCGATTATTCGAACTGATCAGAACAACATTGCTAGGTTTACGGGATGCCTTGGTACTGCCCGTGACCTTCAGTGGTATGTTGTTCAGATGTATTCCCGATTGCAGCTTTTCTTCATTCTGATTTTGTGACTTATTCTTACGTTTTGAAGGTTTCTTTTGCTTTGAGTTTTTCGATATGCTTTCTGCTTCTACATGTTCTGTTTGTGTATCTTTATTTTGAAAGGATTTTTCAGTAGTTAAAATCTGTCTTTTTGTTTGTTCTTTACGTGGAGTTTTAGTTCTTTTAGGTGTAAATTTTTTTTGACTGATAGGACTTTGCGTAATTTTTTTAAGTAACTCACTCTTCTTGTTTAAATTGACAATTTCTCGTTTGAGTTCATTATTTTCTAATATAAGTGTATCTACATGGGCGTGTGCGCTGGTTAATTCTATAGTCAAAGTTTCTATTTTTTGTCGCAATTCTTTTACTACGTCGCTTTCTTCGTCAGATATATCCGGTAAGCTATTCACTGTAGCATTTATAGTTTGTGACATATTATTATCTGTGTCGCTGTTAGAGCTAGTATTGGGATTATTATGCGATGAAGTTCGTTTGCGCCTAAATGTAATGCTGTCGAAGAAACTCATCGTTGATTTAAATTAATAAATATAATATCACCCGATTCATCTAATTAAAATATGATACCAAAAAGACGAGACTTCACCGCGCAGCGAGATTTGAACTCGGTCTCATGTGATCAGCGATTGAACACACTAACCACTCGACCAATTGACTTAGTTGTGGGAACGTCAAAATAAGTCATCCGTTAATCGCTTGCTAAGTTTCCTGTAGCATTCGAACAGATGTCGCTTTTTTCAAAGGTTTACATTTATGTCTTCTGGCAACATCAATATAATTTTGTCTCAATTGTCATGTTAACGTTATGTTATGAGTCATCCTGTTATGTTCAAATACATTTGTAAACAAACACTTTTTAGTTGAGATTTAATGAATAGAATGTACTTACAGTCTTCCAAATGTTCTTAATATGTTTTTAATTGGTTTTATCTTACTTAAGTGCAGTGATGAAGTTTTTTCTGAGATATGGCCGTTCCTTATACCGGTGTTACTGTTTGTATAGGTAAAGTGTAGTTAGAATGATGGTTATCACTTCTGTTGGTATTTTTATTACGCACAAACGCTTCTACACCACAATTGCACTCGCGTAAGTGGATTCGACCCACTTTATTCTTGAAATAACTGTTTATTATATTTTTAATCACTGATAAATACGGAGATAATCTGAACGAACTAAGAACGAACGAACGAAAATATAATACAGTTAGCTACTTACATTACTGTCCGTGGGGTGCCGGGCTAGAATGCCACCCCCTATTTACCCGTGGGTGTCGTAAAAGGCGACTAAGGGTAACATACCAGAAGGTGGACAGCGGCACTTTCTGAGGAACTGATATCAATCCCCAAGCCGTCTGCCAAGCGTGGGGGTTATGGCAAACCCATATTAGGGGAGGCTGTGTTCAGCAGTGGACTATCCGGCTGATACAGTATCAGTACTTACATTATAACAACTATCGAAGACATTATAATATATCAAATGTATTTATCATTAGGACCGTCCACAGTACTACATATTTTTAAACAACTTACAAAAAGAAGGATGTTCTCGTGTCGACTCCATGGTTTTTTTGTATGTTTGTTGCGCGATTACTACGCCAATTATGAACTGATTTAGATGTTTTTGTTGTGAAATAGAGTATACATCCAAATTGGTCTATTCAAATTTAATCAAAATCGGTTGAGTATTTTTAAGTTATAATCAATGAACTGAAAAATTAATTTGCTTATCTGGATGATTTAATGGTAATTACAACTTTTGGTGAACAGTGTTTTAGGCGAATGAATGTTCTTGCAAGAAGTAGCAGGGATGTAGGTATAATAGATTGGAAAAAAATATTATTAAAAAAAGTCGTAACCGCCTGCTTATACTAAAAAGTATGAAATAGCTTGTGAGGTCAGTGTTTTGAATCAGCATGGTACTGACCTCAGCAAGTCATTTTAGGTTTTTTTTAAGTTAATTTTTCACAAAATGTTTGATTGTATCACAGCTTAGAAGCTACATTATAAATTGAAGTTTACAGTATTTGTTATTAAAATAGAATAAGTATAGGTACAGTTGACAATACACAGATGTCTAACTGGTTCCATTGTTGTTATAGACCCCACGACGAGGATTCCCTTGCGAAAAGAATTACGCTTTGACAACCCCCATTTCTCTACGGTTATAGATAAAAAATATACCAACTGATGTAGTAATTGTAGTCTTTTTTTTTTTGACGCTGGGTAAAATGCTTTACGCATGCCCCCCCATTGGGGGATGGGGGGGGGTATGTGGGATTCCCCGGTAGAAACCGGTATACCCACTAAACAACCCAGCGGCATTCCGGCATCGTCTGTGTGGAGGAGGACTGGGAGACCGGCAGAGCGTTTGCGTCCAGTCCCCCTTCGACGACCGCCCGCTTTAACAGCGGGGCCTACACGCCCCTCCAGACAGGAGGGGCCCGGGAATGACCAGGAATGCTTGGCCATTCCCGCCCGACGGAGGTGGTGAACAAGTGCAATGCGAGAGAAGGCGCCCCTGCGCCTGTCTCTCGCTATTCACCACCGGGAGGGAAAAGTTGTCGTCTTCTCCCACCCCTTCTTTGCCTACGCAATGGCGCCGCAAGGGGATCAATAATTGTACTCCACTCAACGAATTCTAATCGGTTTGACGCTCCACTAACTGGCGTACAATAAGATAATATATATTTCAAAATTTTCAGGTAAATCAGTTCTATAACAAATGATTAAATAATGAAATTTCCAGTTCAATGTTTACTTTTCCGTCAGTAAAATTCTACTCAAAATAGCTAGCAGTTATTT
The DNA here is from genome assembly GCA_963890685.1 of Plagodis pulveraria. Classification (NCBI taxonomy): domain Eukaryota; kingdom Metazoa; phylum Arthropoda; class Insecta; order Lepidoptera; family Geometridae; genus Plagodis; species Plagodis pulveraria. Next base: position 33,441,774 of record OY982956.1, on the reverse strand, counting down.
TTAAGATTTTTAAGTACTGAAACTCGTATAAAACTGAACTATTAGCATAAATAAAATCATTTATTTAAAGTTGAACATACTCTCCAGGAGCGTACAAAGCCAAAAACATGATCAAGAGCAATTTCTACGATTAAAGTTCAAATATGGCCCTAAATCGCTACTAAAATCACAGATTGCAAACGCACATTTCATTTACAAACTAGAGGCAGACTGCGACATATAGACAGACAAAAACATTATTAGTGGAGCTTGCTTAGTCTATGTTAACCGATCAGTCACGTCCGCTACGGTGACAATTTGGATGGGTAACCTCTAATCATAGGTAATGTACACGTACTTCGGAACGGAGGAGCTGTCAGTCGCGGTTTTCTGAAAATGTCAGTTGCTATAGTTTGCGAATGCCCTCTTGGCCTGCTATACCAACCTCAAGTATACAATCTGTCACGAAGCTTCTAAGGACGTGTTCCAGCAGCTGATCTTGATAGCCAGTAATTGTAGGTTAAGTTGAACAACATCTTTTAATGCAATACTTATCATCAGGAGACAGAGGTCAAAAGCAACTCTAGTTAAAAAAATACAGAAATACCCTAATAGGAATGTTACCTTTGGGTAAGGGACTGAAGCAGTGATGGCTAGTGGCATTGGCTATGGACTGCCGCGCAGCAGGTCCATGGTTCGAATCCCGCCGCGGGCTTGAGCTTCACCGCATGGTGGGAGGGCATTTTGTGAATGTCCGCTTGGCTAGCGACCAACCTCAAGTAGAAAATCTGTCGCCAAGCACCTAACGGTGTGTTCCGGCAGCAGTCCTTGAGAGCCAGTGAAATGACAGGCACATGAGACTTAACAACTATGTCTCAAGGTGACGGACGCAGTGCAATTCGTGACTTGTGACGAAATGCATCTGTTATAGGCAGAGGTTAGTCCGCTTAACATCAGGTGGGCCTCGAGCTTGTTCAGTCACAATAACATAAAAAAGGGACATTTAAATAATTTAATTTAAAATATTGAAAAAGCATTCATCACAATTTAGTCAATACAACCACTTTAAAGGACATTCATACTGTAAAGAAGTATTTTTAATCATAAGTCCTAATAACAAGTTTTGTTTCAATATAAAACGTTAACATTGTTCAAACGGCCAACGGCGCAGATCTGTGCCATGTTATGACTGGTCACGTTCGAGGCCACACCACGAGGAGTCAAGGGTTGCGGCACCGCGCTGACCCCCGTCTCTACCAAACTTGAACGCTTCTGTCACTTTGACTTTAAAAGACTTCAGACGTTTGACAGCATCATGTGTGTTGGCTAAGTATCTGTGACTAGGATCTATAGTACGAACACGCTCGTACTAGAAGTTCCCGTTAGGCCTTTCTCATGCAAAACTTCTTGCAAAAACAAATAATCTCGACGTACGCTAACTTGTATAAAGCCAGTGACCACTTAGTGCTTTCCATATAAATGTAGTTTCGTCATATTTTAAATAGCAAGTGTTCACACCCGGTTTAATTCCCGGTTAGCCTGAACAACATCTTCGACCACACCATCACTTACCATCAGGTGAGATAGTGGTCAAAGGCTAACCTATCAGGAATAAAAAAAACCGCGTATGCATAGTTTATTATGCTACTGCTATTTTTCTGTTCAAATATTTATTTTATTACTTAATTTAAAAACAAAAAAAAAACTTTCCTTCTTTCAAAATGAAAACTGTCACTTAAATTTTAAGGCACAAATCTATAAAACGATGTTGGACCTAAGAGGAATTAGCAGATAATATGTCTAAACACTCACATTGCGCCAAATATGTTTTGGTCCTATGTAACAGACAGCGAGCCGATTTCCATAAACCTAACACAGTTTCAGATACCGGTGTACTCCGGACTGCTAATGAAAATGTATTAATAACAAACTTATAAGCTATATATTTGCATTAACTCTCCAACAAACTATTTATCAGGTGAGATTGCGGTCAAAGCCTTACATAATCAGATATAAAGAAAGAAGTTTTGTAATAAGTAAAAATTTTACTTATTTAATAAATCAAAACATTGACTAGGGTCCCTTTTTAATAATGCGTATATTTGAACAACAATGATTTTACATTCTTATACCTTGTATACGATAGTACTTTAGCAAGCACTTAGTAGGTTTTCATTTTATTCTGCAGTCTACACTAGGATAACGTGTATTGTGATAATTCATCATCATTTGTCTTTACTTAGTTTTAAAAAACTAAAACTTAAAAGCAAATGTTATTTGATTGAAATTTAGAGAGTCTATGAATACCTAAATTTGTGCGCTTAAACGTAGGTACCAGATTGTCGTAATTGCTCATGTGAGAAGGGCCTTTTATAATATTGGGTTTTATGTCTGTATTATAGGAACAGAGCTTGATTTGATATATATCTAGGATCTAAATGTTAGTGTTATATAATTATAGTGAAAGCTAAAGTCGTCTACTAACTTAAGATTTATGCATATTAACGCTTATGCATTATTCTTTTTATTTCATTCATTGTCAACATACAAAGAGTCATGTAAATATCATGCATTTAAGATTTTAATAAAAGTATTTGGAAAAACTTACAATGCCTAATAAATTATTTGCCTCATCGAATAGGCATTGTAATCCAACGGGGCAATGCTGCTAGGATACTGGATTAGCAGCCAACTGGTAGTTGTCTGGAACATTTAGATTCTCCTGAACTGGTCTTTAGGTAGCCTAAATGCATTTGTTGTTGTAGCTGTAGTATTCGTTTGAATTGTGTTGTTAAGCCATTTAAAAAAATATGTGTAAATCACTTTACATTGTAGGGTACATAATCCAATTGTTATGTTTTTATCCGGTGGTATGTCTTTATTAACAAAATACTACGAACTATATACAACACTACAGCTACTACAATAAAAGCATTTAGATCCCATTATTAAAAGCATTTAGATCTATAAGCCATTGCAGACTCATAGGCAGTCCAAATGCTCTAGCCCACTACCAGTTGGCAGCGTGCCCAGCATGCTGGCAGCATTGCCCCGTTGAATTGCAATGCTTATTCTAAATTATTATATTACCCAATTGTTATATTACTCACATACGCATATGTGAATCCAGCAAAATACTATAACAGTTACATATTTTATTAGAGTAAACATTAATCTTTAATTTTAAAGTCATGCCTTTTTTAGTGATTCTTACTAAAATACGATTACAGAGCCTCGTTATCAAAGTACAATATTTACTATTAAACGTTAGCTTTAAACTGGAATTATTCAATAATATACTTTGGGTCTGCAGTTTTTCTCTGACTTCTTCTTTGTGCAAATTCGGCCCCCGCCGGCTTCGCAGAGGTATTTAACAAAAAATATAAATTAAAACACATAAAAAGTAGTTATTGTGACATAACTGTAATAGTAAGACATATGATATTGCAGTCTTTTTTGTAGATATTGATGTCCTCTAAGAAATTGTAGTACATCACTTTGCAAAATCACAAAATCACAAATATATGATAGGAAAAATTTAAGTCATGTGCGGGATTCGAACCCGCGTCCATCCACCCCTTGAGCCGGGGTATGCTCTAACCAATTGAGCTAACATGACATGACGTCATAACTCAATTCTTTCCTATCGTTCTTTAGCCATCGTATTGGGATATACATCACTTTGCTTTATGGTCAACAATTTCCGCAGCTAATGCGATATAACGATTTTTTTTGGCCTTTTTTTACACGTTTGATTACATTATGGAAGTTTTAAATAAGTCCAGTAGTGTTTAAGTTTATTCATTACATACAAAAATACAAATCTGTTCTCTTGATAATATTAGTATAGAAGTATAGATATATCACATTGTAAACCACACAATCACAACAGCATTAAACACACTACTGTCAATGGCAACAGACGGACAGACAGTGAGACAAGTGTTAGATCGTACGTGTAGATAACGCCTAGTTGACGTGCGTGTGCGCTGCTAGCTGTCACGGTTGGATTTAATTTTGTATTCCAATTAAATTGATAATAATTTATAGTTAATCACTAAATGTACCTACATTATGTCAGTGATTATTATTTGGGTAATATGTACAAGGATTGTTTAATTTTCGTGTACAAGTTATAATATACCTAATATATAATATTATAAATGCGAAAGTAATATTGTTTCACCGGCGGTATGCCTTTATAAACAAAATACTACGAACTATATACAACACTACAGCTACTACAATAAAAGCATTTAGATCCCTATAAGTCATTGCAGACTCATACTACCAGTGGGCATTTGGACTGCCTGAAGCTGACAATGTGAATGTAGGTGGGTGAGGATGTAGGTGTAAATGTTTGTCGCTTACTGCTGGCTTAGATAAAATAGATCATTACAATATAAAAGTTTCATTTCCTTGCAATTCAAGTAATCAACCAAGTATAACTTGTGAACAAAATCCATTTTATCCTTTATTTTAATCAGATTCCTTTTCCATTATTTTTCCTTACAAAATATTTCATACACAGTCGTAAAAAAAATGGAATCAATATTACTTATTTTTTTACGGGGGTGGCATATGCCTTTGTTAACAAAACAGCACAAACTATACACAACTTCACAGCTATTAAAGCAACCTAAACGCCATATAAGGCCGCATACATTTCAATTTTTCATATATTATATATAAATATTAAATATATATAGCTCACTACTAGTTGGCAGCGAGCCCCACTAATTGAACTTAGGTAAATGAACGAGTACTACTGCACATCGGTAGACTTAGACACGACTTGACATTTTATATGAAATTCTTCAACAGTTTGAAAACTTTTTATTTCACAGTTAAGTCAAAGATTTAATTTGCAAGATGTAGGTAATACATGTTGTAACATTTATAATATTAAAAAGTACCATATACATCCTTGCCATAATTAGCATGCAAATGAATACAGGAGGCAAAGTGATACATAATACAAAAATTAAAATATACAGATCTATGTCATGTTATTAGAAATAAAATTAATTAAACCAGCAACATAAAATATGTAAATGTCAGTAAATAAATAAATGTCAACGAAAATTTGCGAATAAGATTAAGTCAAATTTTAATGTTATAATTCATAGATTTCATTGTCGTTTAGATAATCAATTATGTTGTAATAAAATTTCTCCATAAGTATGTTTTTAACTTGTAATTTAAAGCTTAATTTTTTTATGTTTTCTGGTAATTTATTATTAATCCTTGGCGCCATACAATATACACTATTTTTTAGTAAAGCTAAAAACGTTCCTCGATCAATTATTACTTCAACTTAGAACAAAATCGATAATAAGGGAGGTCTAATATGTAATTGGGATACAGACGTTGACTCTCACGAAGCTGAAGGCACGCCCCTCCATATTTTTTGAGTATAGTTGCAAATATTACTGGCTACTCAAGCGATCATATATTTTACGAATGCCCAAAAAGGAGAGTTATGTTTTCAGGGTTCATGTATGTATGTATGTTTGTGAGTTTCTTTATTCCAACATAACTTCTAAACAGTGTAACCGATTTCAATGTAATATATATCGTTCGATTCGTATTGACAGCGCAAGTGACAGGTACATAAAAATAAATTTAAAAAAACTGGCGGATTTGAGACGCCATATTGTGAGTGACATTTTTTTTTTCTTCTAAACATATCGAGTGGAGTATTAGAATAAAGGACTAAAAAACAAGATTTCAGAAACATATATATAACTGGAAGTTTTATGTTCAATGGAACGATAAAACGTTTAACGAAAATAAATAATTTGCAGTCCGGTTTTTACTTTTAATTAATTTATACTTGTACATTTTATTATTTTACTGTATGTACTATTAGCATTTAGACGCACACACTAAGACGTAGTGTACACACGAGGCGTACACGTACAAATGCGCATCAATAATGTACTGTGGAGGGGCGCGCCTTCGTGAATGAACAGGTGTGTACATAGTTAGTAACAACGAAACTCTGTTGTGATCTGTCAAAGATTTTTGAATCATTTTCAATCTTTACAAAGTGCTAATTAGGTTGAACCAGCCTACTAAGTAATATCACCATATTTTGGGTGAGTTGGGGACACGCGACGGCGCGGTTCGTTTACATTCGAACTAATCCGGTGGTAAGTCCTTATCACTGTTTGTTTCGTTAATTACACGAAAGGGGACACTGTCCGGGAACTTTTGGGGGGAAACTTAACCTATATTTTACTTTCGATGAGGTAGGAAGTAGAGATTATACATTTATAATGGCGACAGTTCTTATCGAAAAAATAATCAAAAGTAAATCACAATTTTCTTCCCAATGAAAAGTGTTGCAAATTATTGCCTCAAATTATTATGTAAAAAAATTGTTTTCTTTTGCCGGATAGATTAGCCTTTGACCAAAATCTCACCTGATGGTAAGTGATGATGTGATTGAAGATGTTTGTCCGGCTAAACTAGAATTACTGGCTCCCAAGGACAGCTGCCGGAACACACTTCGTGTGCTTGGCGATAGATTTTCTACTTGAGGGTGGTAACTGGGTAAGGCATTCGTAAAATGCGCTACCACCATGCTGTTAAGACTGTCATCCTAAGACAACAACCAGGACCGACGGCTTAACGTGCCCTCCGAAGCACGGAAGCGCTCAATAGTAATGTCACTAGCAATCACCCATCACAGCTATGACCGCGGCGGATCGGTTAAGAACGGCTAGGCAAACTTCGCTACGAGCGCTTCAAAACATCACTGACAGGAGAGGTGCCTAAGCAACCTCGTTTCATCAGACGTGTTTTGGTCTTCTGTTTCAGATTTCATACTGCTATATTTAAAAATTCTTTCTCAGAAAAATTCAATATACTAAACAAATGCAATTAGTAATTCGTAAAACCAGCCTAAAGCAATAAGTCCCGCTAAGGTTTTCGCTGAAGTAAATACATATATCTTTTTTATAAATACTTATCATAAAATTATATGGTGGCACGGAACCCACGTTGCACTAACTTGGTACCCCGATACAATATGTACGGCCAGGATATTACGGCTATATACGATACATTCGACCTCGCTCCGACTTGAGAGTATTTTCCACATCTCCGACTGGTCTCCATGGTAACTGCCCGCGATAACAAAAGCACTTAGAAATGTAGTTCCTATATAATCACGTCACTTCTAAAGTTCTAGATCATACGTTAAATCAGTTTCCCTAAATAAAACCTTTCACATTCTTACAACAAAATTAACAAGTCGAAGCAATTTGTCAGAAGCCGGTATAAGCGTCGGCGCACACGGGCGACAACGGTAATGCTGCTTTATTGCTCGCCGCACACGGACTGCTTACTCACTGTGATCGTGTACTTTTGGACAATAGGGGATTGGGGTGCAAATGGCTCATGTTGTGTTAGAAACCATAATAGATGACATTTCCTTAACTTTTTTATTTCTTATATATTTATATTTATTTCTTATTTTCTTCTAACGCTTAATACAATACAAGTATGTAGATAGCCCTAAGGTGGTGACGATTCATTACTAATAATTCACTCTAGCCGTTCGTTACCTTTCGGTATCTTTTCCTAAAGCTTTCAAGGACGTAAAATCATTATAAGCGTGAAAATCCTAGATATAAGATTATCGTATTCAAAATTTAAACTATAAAGATTTTACGGCGAGAAAGTGTCCTCATATAGTAAGTAAACTACATTTTAAAACCAATATTGATTCACAACGCTTCAAAAAACAATTGAGAATCGTCTGATTTTTTATTATATTTCTTATATCGAAAATATGTGAAAAGAAGTGTTTTCACATATTTTCAAGTTATGGAACATAAGTCGTATCTACTACGATGTCGTCAAAGCCACGTCATTCGATGAATATATTAATATCGTCATAATCTTCAATATCACAATATTACCTTGTTTCTGGAGTTTTCTTGATTGAGGGCCGTAACCTTCACTTTGTAGCTTGCTTTTTCTGGTTAGTGATACTGGCCGGGAAATAGCTGCTAGTTTAGGGAATATAAGATCGTTAAACATGTTAACATGTCAACTCGATAAGCATGTAAACAAAACTGAGACTAATGGTATGAATAATGAACGCACGATGCTTTTCTAACTGGATCCATTAATGATCCAAATATTCCAACAAAACACGTACATCATAAAATATGCCAAAAAATTAGACCACACGTGAAGTCTGGCAAAGACCTCTTAGATCTTATCTATTCCTCACAATGCAATCCTTGTGTCGAGCCATCGAACCTCGAGGGACCATCCACACAATGAAACCATACCACATCTAAAGCGCATGCCAAGCAATTCAGAACTCTACACGTCAAGAAATATACTCAAAGTTGAATTAATCTCACTTTGACAACTGCAAAGTTATTTTGATAAAATAAAGCATTGTCGTTCTTGGATTCTGTCGCATAACATATCTGGAACTATGAGGACATTCCGATTTTTAACTTTCCCGTCCAAAACATAAAGTTGTTTTTTGTGAATGGCGATCGTAATGCAATCCAGTATGAAGGTATAGCTATGATTGGCAAAATGCTGAGCTGCGTGAAAGGACACCGCTTACTGTTGGTTTGACACATGACTCGCCTGATTCGGTTGAAAGGATAAACGCAAACAATATTTTATTTGTACCCTTGTAAGGTAAACATGGGTCTTACCCACCTACTCGTACTTTGTAAAAAGAATTCGACAAACTAAATAACATCGAAGAATAAGTAGTAGTGGTTTAAATGAATGTTCAGATAATTATAAAATATTACTTACTCAAATACTTAAAATATTCATCGGGAGCAGTCGTTAAGAAGAAACAGGCCAAGTGCAGCTCGGGCTTCGCTTTTTCATTCAAAAGTACATCTATCAGCATTTTCAACATTTGTTGGTTAAATAGAAAATATGATATACTCCAGATTCACAACAAAAAACTAAACAGTTTTTGAGATAGATCCCGTAACATAAATGGTCTCAAATTGATAATATATATACGGACGGACGGACAGCCGAGGCTCACTAATTGGGCTACCTTTTGCCCTTTTCTTATGAAACCCTGTATAACGATCTATATTAGATTATGAATTTGTAAGTTCAAATATATTTGGAAAATATCTTCTACTCATCAGAACCAAAATTTACAATATTTTTTTTTAACACGTATAATAGCGCTCTCCACTCCACACTCACGTAGTTTTGACATATTTGAAACATGAAGTGCTCAATCTCGTCCTAATTTTACATGTTAATCCATGGGCTAAATATTGATGCTCCTGGTTAGCCAGCTTTCTCTTGGTATGTATTTTATCTCTAAATGTAAAAAAAAAACTATACTGAACGACTTCTCTGATCAATTTTCATTATAAGTACTTTTACGGAAAAATGGCAAACCGGAAGCATAGATATTGAGTTCAAGGACCTACATGCATAATTTTACAGAGTTTGTTAACTTGGTATTGAAAATATGACGAAACTAAATTTCTATGGAAAGCGCTACGTGCAGACTTCTCTTAACAACTTCATCTTAATAAGTTGGCATCGTCAGGACCACTATGTCCTAGTTATTAATGAAATTCTATTGTTATCATTATCGCCGATGCCAATGGGTTAATATTAGCAAAAACAGAAGAGAACTAAATACTTATCAATTAACATCGAAATTGAAAGTAGAATGTAATAAATAAACATGGAAAGGGGGTTTACTTATTTAGAAACTATGCTAAATAATATTAAGGTATTAAGACTTTGTTTTGATGGTTAAAATATTAGAACAACACATAAAAAAGTAACCCCCTATAAATAACGATATTGTTTTTATAATTCACAATCCATGAACTTGTAATCACAATGAAAAATTCACGAAAAATACACACCTCATCAAATAGTCGTAAAGTGTATTGATATAAAGCCGCGGGGTCATTACCAGCGCAGGGCGAAGGTATCGGAAAGCGAGGTGGTCACGAGAGCCGGGGGGTGCGAGTGCGCGAGGGGTAGTGCGGGAGGGTTGCGTGAGAGATCGCGCGATAGTCGCCGCGAGTGGACGCCGGGCCTTAATCGGTTTACTGGACCTGACTGCTTTGATATGCGGAGCGAGAGACAGGCTCTAGCGGGGAGCGATCATTGATGACGTCTACTAAAATCACAAACTAACAAGGATTTAAATCATTCACAATTTTAATAACAAAGTCAAATCATGAGCTTATTTCAGTATATTATAGTCTATACGATATATATCAAATGTATACATCCGTACTCCTTACTAATATTATAAACGCGCAAGTTTGTATGGATTTATAGATGATTGTTACTCCTTTATTCAAAAATTACTGACTGGGTTTTAAAGAAACTTTACATTAATATAGCTTACCAATCAGAATAAACGTTGTATAATTTATAGCGATATTGTGTGAATTGTCCAAAATATAACATTAAGCGTCAAGTAAGTAGGAAAAAGTTCTGCCATCCTAATATGGCGTGCGCTGCAAAATCCTTTAGTATCACACGGACATAATGAAAAACGGGAATGTTTATCTGAAATTATCCTACAAAAAGCCCGCGACAACATATATCTATATTATGTGAATTAATTATTAATTATCTTTTATGTGTAACCAATTATCGCCAAAATAGTGATTCATACAATATAATATGGATATTATAAAAAAATATAATTTATTTCTAATTAATATTTGGTAGTATCAAATTGATCCCTATCAAACTAATATTATAAAGACGAACGTTAGTAAGTTTGTTTGTTGAAATTTGGTAAGAAGGTAGATGAGGCGCTGAATCTATCTGAATAACTATCGTCTGACAAACGTTCAAAATAAAATTCCATTGAAGTCTTTAGTTCGATTAGTATAAAAATAGATGTATGATTTTCGGAATGATCTCAGTCAATCTCCTGAGAATGTACGTAATTGTTAATATAGCATAACGTACTTTGGTGGAAGCAAATATGTTCGTTTGACTGTGGGAGTCTTCCAGTTGATGATGACAAAAGCACTCATTTTCTCATTATTATTTATTTAACCAATTCAAAATTTTAATTTGTTGCATTATAATTGGTGATTTTAACAATTTGCAAATAATGCGAAGCTAATTGTCATACAATTTTGGAGGTAGATACTTAAAAAGACAAAAAAAGTAAAGTAAAATAATATTAACAAAAAAAACTGACATCTCACATGAAATGCGCATTATTAGAGATAACTCAAATACTACTCGTCAGATCTCACTTAAATTTAAATAGAACCAGCCAGAAAAGCACCAGCTTGCAAATATAAAAACTACATCTAAATCGGTGCACCCTATAAAGAGTTAGCAGGCAACACATAAAAAAAACAGTATAAAGAACGAGCCTCTTTCTTTTTTTAAAGTTGATTAAAAACCGAATGGAATTAAACCAACATCTATACATTTCACAAAATACGAAAGTCTCCAGAAGACGTGAGGTGAGTTTCGTATTATCGTGCAAAATATTAAAAGGTTTTTACAATAAATATACTTACCTACCTACTGTGTTTATATCAATTCTCAAAATGTTTGTCTAACGATTCCACAAAGCAACTTTTTTTGGAGTTCTCGCAAAGCTTTTCTTTTACTCGTGATGTTTATTTGAATATATCTAACGGATTATATAATCATGTTCCTCAGATTTTTTACGGAATCTTTTATAAGATATCCCGTACTCAAGAACGTTACTCTAGAACAACCGTAACTTCCATCCTAGATGCATCATAAAGGGGCCCTTTAACCTTACTCACTGGGTTGCAAGTCCCAGTCACCTTGGCTTGGGCCTCTTCCTCCGCAACGCGTTGGACCCGGCACCTGCACGGTGAATCCATGGAATGCTAAGTAATTCGTCTCACGACAGTCCTTGTCAACACGCACTAGGAAATAACATAAGAAAATAAAATTATATTATGGCATTTTTTGTACTTTGGCATATCTATACAAAATTTACTAAGTATATTAGTTAGTCGTCATGGTGGAGGTTTATTGAACGTTTCTAAATTTAAATTTATATTGAGCATTTACAAGTTCAACAGTTATCATGCACCATCATAGATAAAAAAAACTTAGGGTTTATGGTTTTCCTCTTGTAACTTGCACCACCACCCACCTGCTTTGCTAATGCATGTGACTTGCAAGCCATAGTCCGTAGTTAATACAGCCACTTGGATCTAATAACCCCTTCTAAAACTGTCTCCAATCTGATGAGGACTTCAAAGTGGGCCTTTTCTATTGTTGTCCAGAGCCACATTGTGTGCATAAAGTAGATCGAGAAATTGGTTACTTCAGAGCCTGTAATCTGTAACAAAATAACACAAAGCTCTTTCTAATCTGATACGAGTTTGCTATGCAGACTTTTGTTGTTTGTTTGTTTGACTTAAAAAGTTGTTGCTGTGTTCCTAAAGCAGCTCAGAAATCAATTACTATATGGCTTGTAATCGCTACTGAAAACACAGAAGGTAAAACGCAATCTGCATGTACCTTAAAGAAGGTTTTTCTATTTTTGCAAGTGTTATATTGTGTGGATAAAATTACTCTAAGATTGGGACCTGAAGTCCCTATGGTCTACGCTAAGACTCCTACGGTCGGTAATATGCATCAAATTAGATTTTTATAAGCTAACTTGCTTAGCCAAATAATAAAAGAAAACATTAGAACAATAGACATAATTAGATTAGTTATATTTAATAACATAGAACGCCAAGAAGCAGCAAACGTGGTTTTCGAAAATCAAAATAGCCTACGAGACAATCTATCGCATGTTATAACGGAAACAACTCACATACGAAGGCCTACGTATTCGTCGGCGCACGAATGCAGTCATTTGTATCAGCTCATTATTCCACGAGCGGTCTTCCATCTTAAACGATTCTTAAAATAATTTTCCCTAATGATTCGTCAGACCTCACCCGTTCTAAGGTAATCTCGATAGAAAGGTCCATCAAGGTGCATCATTAGCTAACAGAGGCAGATAAGGTTACATTACGCTGTCAATCGGCCTTTTGTCTATACGGGGTTTATCTGCCACCCACGGGTTACTTTAATATTATGGGAAAGTTTCAAGTCACACTAAAGAGGCTCGAAGTAAAATGATAGTCCTACGTTGTGTTACATTTTACTATGCTTAGGGTCCGTTTCAGAATGTCCTAATAAAGTTTCGGGTTGTTGCCAACACATAAAATAACTGAATGATAAAAATAACAGTTAACATGCAGCGCGTTTCAACCTTTAACCGATGGATGGGGTAAATCGATGACTGTGAAACGCAAAGATAGTGTTTTATTTATTAAATAAGTTCTGGGTAGTATAATCGGAACTTACTCGAACATTAGTGAAATAAAGAGTTTTTAATTGGCGAAGATTGGCGTGTGAATCACAAGTCTGAAATAACTTGTGGAAGTCGGTACCATGTTGATTCAAAACACACTGAGCTCAAAATTTAATGATTCGACTTCCACAAGTTATATCATACTTTTAATATTGATATGTTTGCAATAACACCTGCAATGCGGGTTACATTACAAAATCACAATTACACGATAGGAATTATTTTTTTCAGTCTAATTCATGAGTCTCATCATACCGCACATGACTTAAATTTTTCCTATCGTATATTTGTAATTTTATATCATACTTTTTAGTGTTAAATGTTGGTCCCATTTCTTTTTTCCTTTTTTTTTAATACTGCTTACAACCTTGATTTTGTTACTTTTCCACTATAATTATGTTCATTATCGGCTAGAGTTGCGATAAAATGATTTAAAGTCATCCGGGTATAAGCCTATTGCCAAGTACTTTTTCCGATTACTAGAGTGTAACTTAAAAACCACTTGACCGATGTTGGTGAAGTTGGTAAATGGGGTTAACTTGAAAGTATACTCTACCTATCGAAATATAATCATTAACGTTTGATGATACAGTAATTAGTAGCGTGTTCAAACATTTGAAAACATTTTCTTCTTTGGAAATCGTTTAATAATTACATGTTTACGAAACGAACTGGAAGGGAGCGCATTCTAGAGGAATTAATGACGTTAAATTTCTATTGCCATATTTTTTTTAAGTTATTTTGAAAGAACAAGCGCGAGGCCCACCTGATGTTAAGCGGTATCTTCTGCCTATAACAGATGCATTTCATCACAAGTGATGAACTGCACTGCGCCCATCACCTTGAGACATACCTGTTTAGTCTCATTTTGCCTGTTATTTCACTGGCTCTCAAGGACTGTTGCCGGAACACACCGTTAGGTGCTTGGCGTCAGATTTTCTACTTGAGGGTGGTCGTTAGCCAGGCGGGCATTCGCAAAATGCCCTTCCACCATGCGGTGAAGCTCAATCTCTGGGCGGGATTCGAACCATGGACCTGCTGCGCGGCAGTCCATAGCCAATGCCACTGAGCCACCACTGCTTCAAATTGATGGCAAAAGGAACAAGATGAGTAAGGTTAGTGTTATAGATGGAGAGTTGAAAGTGATTTGTTAATAAAGGAAGAATAAGGGCAGAGAAATGTTTGCGTGAAGAATGATTTATTAATGAGAGGAGTACAGAGATGTCGTGTAATTGAATAAACTGGAATATTAGGACTACATGTCAGGCTTACTCCGCTCAGCGGATTATAAGGATAGGAGAACGAACAATGTTGGTTTCCGATCTCCTGAGCGCTGCTATTAACAGATTTGAAGATACATTTTAGCTATTTCTATGTTTTGATATAGAATCACCATACATACCGGTTATTTTTTTTATTTAATTGTAACGGGACAAGCTCGAGGACCACCTTATATTAAGTTAACCTCTGCCTATAACAGATGCATTTCGTCACAAGTCACGAATTGCACAGCGCCCGTCACCTTGAGACATAGTTTTAAGTCTCATGTGCCTGTAATTTCACTGACTCTCAAGGACTATTGCCGGAACACACTATTAGGTGCTTGGCGATAGATCTATTCGAAGAATAATGTTTTCTTGTTACATTACCGGTAATGTGAGAAGAATATATTTTCCTTGCGAGTAATGTACGAGCACTAAGCGAAATAAATAGCAAAATACTAACCATAAAACAAAAGTTATTTTTAACCGACTTCGAAAAAGGAAGAGGTTGTATGTCTGTTTGTTACACGATTACTCCGCCAATTGTGCATTGGTTT
The DNA here is from genome assembly GCA_963890685.1 of Plagodis pulveraria. Classification (NCBI taxonomy): domain Eukaryota; kingdom Metazoa; phylum Arthropoda; class Insecta; order Lepidoptera; family Geometridae; genus Plagodis; species Plagodis pulveraria. The sequence continues at coordinate 33,426,610 of OY982956.1, read as the reverse complement.
TAATGATTATTTTTTCTATAAGTTATAACATAAGTACCTATGTTCCATATCATGATTTTTTTTAAAACGTTTTGGTATATTTGTTTTTAAATCAAAAAGACCAGATAAAATACCTATGTCATCCCATTAAGGCTAGAGTGCTCGTCGCGCTTTCCATACAAACGTAGTTTTGTCATGTTTTCAATACTAAGTGTACAAACTCGATGAAACTTTGCATTTATGTCCTTGAGCCTATAATATATATTTTTTGCTATATTCTTCTTAAAAATTCCGTAAAATTAATTGGTAAAAACGTTACGTATGGGAATTTCAATTTTAACATTTAGGGATAAAATAAATAATAATTTGAAAAACTGGCAAACCAGAAGCATAGATACTTATTGGGCTCAACAATATGCATACACAATTTGACCGAGTTTGAACACTTGGTATTTAAATTAAGACGAAACTAAGTTTGTGTGGAATGCGCCCGTGTACTCTACTCTTAAATAACACCAAATTCATACTTTTCGATTGTTTTAGAAGTACTGACTTCTTCTTTAGAAGTAGTTGAACATAGGCAACATAAGATCATGATGTCGCCTCTATATCTTAGAATAGAATAGAATATCATTTACTTGCTTCAAATGCGAGTACAATAATGTCGTTAAAAGTAAATCAATTTAAGATCTTACACATTTCACCAAATTACTGGCATGCAAAAATGTATTATAAATGAAAATTTAATTTCTAGAAGTACATATTGTTATGGTAAACAGGTTTCTTAAATCTAATCGAATATAACTAACCATGCGCCTTAAAAATAAAATATTCTTACTTTTAGAGTAGAAGGCATGATGCAGCAACCAGACCCTTAGTTCACGCTTAAATTTGTGCAAAGGTAATTGTTTAATATAATGTGGTAATTTATTATATATTTTGATTGACATAGAGTAACTATTTTTTTTGATAGCGTCTTGGCTCTAAACTATTTAATAGTGCAGGTATAATGTATTCATTATTTTTATCCGGTGAACAATTCGCCTCCCACGCTACTCGTTATAATATCATAATCTGTCTGTATGTCCGGCGTCTATCTACGGATAAAGTTGAGACAATGGCGCTTATCTAGTATCGGCTCGTTAGCTTGTGGGCCGGGGTTTTGGAAATTCATTAGCCACGGCTTAGATAGCGGCTAACGGCTATTGTACAATATATATCTTAGATCTATTAAAAAATGGAACCGACTTCTAGCAGAATAAATATGAAATATTTTTTTCAAATCCTTTCGATGCTGATTTAAACACGATGATAAAATAAATTATTCCTATTTTCTCCCAATTATTACAAAACATTGGTTTTTTAGTTACTGTTATTATCTTAAACTTAAACTAAAATAAATTATTATTTTTGTTGGGCACCCAAAGTTGGGCGTAGGCCTCCTCCATGCTGTGCCAGGTGCTTCAGTCCTGCGCCAGTCTCGACCACGCGCTGCCTCGATAAGGTCGCGCTCTGCGCCTATTCCTCGGCCACCCTCTCGATCTGCAGTCTTCCATGGGGTTCCAAACACTATTCAAAACTTCACCAATTAATATCATTTTTTTTTTGTTAGCAGTCAAGTCTGATTTTAGGGTTCCGTACTAAAAAAACCAGCCTAATGCGAGTGAGACTCGCGCACGAAGGGTTCCGTCTGTAACCTAATCTTGTAAGTTACAGACACTTTTCGCAGTGTCCGATTGAGCTGGGTAGGTACGGCGAAAACCTCTTTTATTGTATGGGAGCACCTCTTAAATATTTATTTTATTTTATTTTTAGTATTTGTTGTTATAGCGGCAATAGAAATACATCAAATGTGAAAATTTCAACTGTTTAGCCATCACCGTTCTTGAGATACACACAGCCTGGTGACAGACAGACGGACGGACAGTGAAGTCTCAGTAATAGAGTCCCGTTTTTACCCTTTGGGTACGGAACCCTAAAAAAGGCACCCTATTACTATGCCTCGAGTGTCAATCCGGCCGGCCGACAGTCATAGAGCTGTATCTGTGGCGTGGTGTAGGCTTAACATATATTTGTTATAACTGAATATCGGATTCCCCAAAGTATCGGCTTAATATTTATTTTAAAGCTTTTTTATTTTGAAGCGCTCGTAGCGAAGTTTACTTAGCTGTTCTCAACCGATCAACAAAGTTAAGCAACGTCGCGCGCGGTCATGAGTTGGATGGGTGACCGCTAGTGACATTACTACTGAGCGTTTCCGTGCTTCGGTGGGCAGGTTAAGCCGTCGGTCCCGGTTGTTGTTTTAAGATGGCAGTCGTTATAGCATGGTGGTAGGGCATTTTGCGGATGCCCGCCTGGCTGGCTGCCGCACTCAAGTGGAAAATCTGTCGCCAAGCACCTAACGGTGTGTTCCGGCATCTGTCCTTGAGAGCCAGTACTTGTAGGTTAGCCTGAACAACATCTTCGACCACATCATCACTTACCATCGGTGAGATAGTGATCAAAGGCTAAGTTAAGTATAAAAAAAAAACTTAACCAGACATGGCGCAACCTAGCCTTAGCATACTTACGTGCACCAATGGTACCTTTATTATAGAAAAAAAACTTCAAATCTTTCTCCTTAAACACTCCATATATTAGGGGTAACTATAGATAAGAACAAAATCAACCGTGACTGGCTAATGATAACGGTAAATCCTTCAAATAGAACAAATTAAAGTTTCTAATATGATAATCAAAACATTATTTTGAACACTATCTCACCTGATGGTAAGTGATGATGTGGTCGAAGATGTTTTTCAGGCTAACCTAGAATTACAGGAAGGAGAGCTTCCGGAACACACTGTTAAGTGTTTGGCGACAGATTTTCTACTCGATCTACTCGACTACTTGTTAGCTAACGAGGCGGGCATTCAAAAAATGCTCTACTACCATGTTATAACGACTGCCATCCTCAGACAACAACTGGGACCAACGTGCCCTCTGAAGCACGGATGCGTTTATTAGTAATGCGGTCACCCATCCAAATCATGACTATCTAATTGGTTCAGAACGACTAAGCAAACTCTACTACAATCACTGCAAAAATCTAACATCTCGAAGACTGTAAGTGCCGCGCAGGATATTCATCTACTTATACTAATAGATAGGTACCCTTGCCCGTAACGAACTATTCCTAACGGGCAAGGGTACCTATATATTAGTTACTTAACGTCATCTTCCTTTCTTCACTCCTTCTGCCCACGCGACCTTACGAAATTAAAGGCTTTTGAGCTTGCCCAAAATAAAAAATAAATAAAATCTGTTAGGATAATTCAGCGTTGAGTTCAGTCGTTTTATATCAAAGAAAAAAATTATCAGTTATATAGTTATAATATTTGTCAAATATATCTCTTAGCTGCTACCGTTTAACCATCTTACGGGGACCGAGCGACATTTGCATCAAAACTGAATCGAACTACAAACAAGACTAATTTTTCAATTAGCTTTAAACTCGTATAAAACACGCAAGACGCAACGGGTTGCGTCATAAGAATCAAAGTACTAACTCACTGACTGACAAACAACGCACAGCCTAAACCGCTGGTCGCAGAGACTTGAAATTTGGAGGGTGTATTTGTCTTGATGTGTACGGGAGTACTAAGAAAGCATTTATTGAAATTCAACCCCTAAGGGAGTAAAAATGGGTAAAAACGTTTGTATGAAAGTCCTTTGTTTTTTAACTTATTGTTCTGAAAATTAGTATCTGTTCTATGTTCTATCTGGAACATTCAAAATAAAAAATGATGTGTTCAACATTTTCTTGACAGAGATGACTATGGGGGTGAAATCGGGATTGAAACTATTTATGGAAAGGTCATTGTTTTTGAATTGCTGTTCCTGGGGGATAGTCCACGCGAGCGAAGCCGCGGTTATATGCTAGTAGTTAATAATTTTTCTCATAGTTAAAATGTTTCTCTTCGTTGTAATGTTTTGAGTTATTTGCTTAGTACGCGATACTGCAAAAATCGAATGTAACATTCAACTACATAGTAAACAATCTGTGAGTGTGCCAAAAGGACTAGCATAATGCATTTGTCAGTAATCATAATGTCATTAGTAATACTCGTCATCCTAAATATAATATAGATGAAAACCGACATACATGCGCCTGCTACTTCTAGATATAACTATTATCATATAAGAAGATGTTACAAAATCACAAATATACGATAGGAAAAATTTAAGTTATGTGCGGGATTCGAACCCGCGTCCATCCACCCCTTGAGCCGGGGTATGCTCTAACCAATTGATCTAACGTCATGTCATGTTAGATCAATTGGTTAGAGCATACCCCGGCTAACGTCATGTCATGTTAGATCAATTGGTTAGAGCATACCCCGGCTCGAGGGGTGGATGGACGCGGGTTCGAATCCCGCACATGACTTAAATTTTTCCTATCGTATATTTGTGATTTTGTAATGTAATCCGCATAGCAGGCGTTATTGCAAACCTAACAATATTAAAAATATAAGAAGATAGTTAAGATAATATCAGAGATTACCGCATTTCCATAGATCGTTGCTATTCCCCCTAGATCCACTCGAGAAAGACAACGTCAGAGATAAAATAAGTATATCAGTGCTAGCGTCTACAACGCTCTGATGAAGGTCAATGACTGAATATGTAGTGTTGTCTCTACTGACTACGCCCATCCATCCCCGTTCAGGGGTCTTTGAAAATGTAAGACTGAGGGCTTAGTTTGGCATGCAATAGAGCGAAAGAGATCCACAGAATATTTAAATGGACTCGGCGATATTTAAAAAATACATAAAAAAGTAATTCATATATAGTATAATATGTAGCTCAACGTAAGTTGAACTATAGATGTCGCTCCACCCCAATATAATGGTTAATTAATATAGAACGAGAGGAAAAATTGGCGTTAGTCAAAAGGAATCAATTCCCATATTAACTCGGACTAAAGCCACCCTCGCTACGTTCGGGCGTCTAAATACCTCGTATGGGAATTGATTCCTTTCGACCCTTGTATAACAATCTACTATTGCATATCTGAATGATTTAATGGTATATGCAACTCTAGTTGGTTAACAGTATCTAAGGCGAGTGAATGAATTAATAATCAGTAAACATCACCAAAATTCAATAAAAGATTTGGGATCTCTGACCATGAAAATGTAAGGTCAGTGTTTTGAACCACTTCAATTAGTTATTTTATTATTTTTAGTCTTGAAAGTCGTAAGTTTTGTTTTTAATGGATTTCTAAATTGACTTTAGTAAAATATTTTTTAAGAATCTTGTACAAGAACGTAGATGAACTCTATATAGTCTTTTTATGACAGTTTGGTCCCTTACGAATGGCTGGTGTTCTGATCGGTGCCCCTCACTAGCAGCATCACCGTACTACTTTCTTCGATCCAGCGGAATTTAGCAGTAAATTACTTAACGCGGCAACAATTAAAAATATAATTTTGATTGGTCTTTATAATAATTTATCTTTATTTCCGATAACAAACACAATAAATAAATAAATTTAATAAAGAGAGAGATATATATATATATATATATATATATATATATATTTATCAAACATTATATTATTCCATGACACTACATAACGGGTAGAAACTGCTTCCTCTCCCTAAATAAGCGGTATACCACCCCTGCAGGCCAAAAGTCCGGTGTCAGGAACATCTTGGATTGAGCTGCTGGGACCTGAAGGGTATAAGACTTAAAGTCTGTAGCCCTTATCTGCTCCAACCGCATCAAATTCTTTGAGATTTGCTCCTCACACCGGCCCTTCACTCTCTCCCGGACGTAACGCAGGGTATATTCTCTTTGTCCAGTCGAGAAAGGTATATTTTAACGGTCGGTGCCGGAAACCATACACGCGTTGGTTTTTTTTTTTATGTCATTGTGATGGAACAAGCCCGAGGGCCACCTAATGTTAAGTGGACTAACCTCTGCCTATAACAGACGCATTTCGTCAACGACGAATTGCACTGCGCCCGTCACACTGAGACGTCCAGTTGTTAGGTCTCATGTGCCTGTAATTTTCTGGCTCTCAAGGACTGCTGCCGGAACACACCGTTAGGTGCTTGGCGACAGATTTTCTACTTGAGGGTGGTCGCTAGCCAGGTGGGCATTCGCAAAATGCCCTTCCACAATGCGGTGAAGCTCAAGCTCTGTGCGGGATTCATGCGTTTCTAATGCGATTGGATAGCATGCGTTTCTACCATGCCTGTCATCTCCTACCACTCTTATAATCATAAGTTGCTTCTAAAGCCATAGTCAAAGTCAAAATCATGTATTCAATTTAGGCGTCTACAAAGCTCTTATGAAGGTTAAATCGTTGTTGTACTTTGAATATTGGAATATAATCATTTATGATTTTAAAATTTTTGCGAGAGCCAAAAAACGTTAAAAAATACATTTCATGTATGAGAACCTCATTTTATTTATACTTTAATTATTATTTTTCGTTTGGCATTCCGCCACACTAGCACATGATTTTATGAAAACTTCAACCAGCTACCTGTAACCGTTTCAAAGATACAGGCCATTTAAAGGTCGGACGCACGGACAGTCGTGATCCTGTTTTATATATTAACTATTTTATCATATTTATTACATCTATATCTTACTAAGCCTCCATATATTATTTAATGCTATAAAACAGTTTTCTAATAACCACTGACTTAGCCTATTCCTATAAACATGACCCTCTAACATCTTTATTTCGTCAGGTTGTTTCAATTTATTATAAAAAGTTATGCACGTATTATAAACATTTCTCTTATACATTCTACTTAGTTTTTAAAACGATTGCGTTTTTGTCTTGTAAAAAACAGTTTTCAAGCAAGCAATTTTGAAATACAATAGCCCTCAAGTATGTGGATGTCTATCAACAGTCATCATGTACTTATTTGCTTAGTTTAGCATCACGTGACAAAAGATTTATCCTTGTTCATAAATATGAAATGTTCAGAAACTACCCACAATCACACAATGATAAAGCATTTTCAAACAAAAAAGATGATAAAGCATTTTCCTAATCAATTCACCTTCAATAAATCCTTGTATTTATTACAAATAGAACCTTGATTTAAAAAAAAACTCTCGTGATATATAGGTTCGTAAATTGTGTAGGAATTGTTTGTCTCTGCCTTCCAATGAAAAATATTTTCATAAAATTATGTATACTAATTAAATGCAAATAATTAGTTAAACTATAATGAATGCATTTTATATTTCAATACCATCTTGGGAGAAATCGTTCTTAATCACATTGTTGAAATTTTAGGCCGCCTGCAGCTGAGTCTGTGTGGAAAGAAAATAGATTTATAAGGCTTTTAACTTATCACCACAGAGCTGTTTTGTATAAAATCATGAATTGCCATATTAATAGGGAGGAATAATAATAGAAAGTTCAAAATCGACGTTTCGTATTCCTATTTTTTCCTCCAAAACTCAGCCGGTTGAATTATTTTTGGCATTAAAATATTGTGAAATAATATATTTAAGCTTTTATCATATTAAATACTTTCTTGCTTTTATATTAAAAACTTTAACTTTGTCTGTTTGTCCTCTGAACACGGCGGATTTTTGTGACATTCAGCGTCATATTTTCTTTGGTAAGAAAGAATTACTGAAAAACCAGCCAAGTGCGAGTGGGACTCGCGCACGAAGGGTTCCGTATTTTTAGTGAATAAACGGCGAAAACCTCTTTTATTTTATGGGAACTTAACCTTAATTACTTATTTTGTTTTAATTAATTATATTTAAAGTGAACATAAAACTAAATGTGAATAGTTAAAGCGTCTACATGTCACCGTTATTAGTATCGAGCAAGAAACGGTAAAAAAATCAAGTTTGTTGTATGGGAGTCCTCCTTAAATGTTTATTTTATTTTTAGTATTATGTTGTTATAGCGGTAATATAAATACATCACCTGTGAAATTCTCAACTATCTAGCTATCATCGTTCTTGAGATACAGTCTGGTGACAGACGGACGGACGGACAGCGAAGTCTCACTAATATGGTCCCGTTTTTACCCTTTGGGTACGGAACCCTAAAAAATTACATGACTGGGCGTCTATCTATGTGAGTCATAATTTCTTCATTTTTGTTATCGTGCTAGGGTGAGTTCCGTGTTCGGAGTCTTCATGGTATTTTGACGCGGTCTAAGTGTGCAGATCATAGGATTCTGAAAGCATGAACAATCTGTGTCTTGGCGCTGTCACCTCGGGCGAATACAATCCTCAAGCATTCGGGTACCTTTTCAAAAACTTACTAGGAACAAAAACCGAATCGTACTACTTACTTTAATATAACTTACAGTAAGTTTCATACTTTATTAAAAGTAATTATTTAATTTGTTGTAATAATTTTATCAGTCTCATTTCTGCAAATAAATTACATTCAATAAATATAATAAAGAAATTTATTGATAATTCTAAACAAAGGTAAAAACATAACCTTGCCAGGTTATTATTTGACCACTATCTTACCTGATGGTAAGTGATGGTGTGGTCGAAGATGTTGTTCAGGCTAACCTAGAATTACTGGCTCTCAAGGACAGCGTGTGAATGTGAACACACCGTTAGGTGTTTGGTGGCAGATTTTCTACTTGAGGGTGGTAGTTAGCCAGGCGGGCATTCGCAAAATGCCCTATACCACCATGCTATAACGACTGCCACCCTAAGACAACAACCGGGATTAACGGCTTAACGTGCCCTCCGAAAAACGGAAGCGCTCAGTAGTAATGTCGCTATCGGTCACCCATCCAACTTATATCCGCTACGGACGTTACTTAACTTTGCTGATCGGTTCAGAACGACTAAGCAAAATTCGCTACGAGCGCATCAAAATGTTATAGCACTTAGAGCATATGATCAAAAAATCTCGATCTTGAATTTCTCGATCGTGCACTCGAATAGTCAAGACGTGTAGAAGCGCATCGCGTCGAAAATTCTGTCCGTCAGGCTGCGTGGAGTTTATGACATCACGTCCGCGCAACACAAAAAATTAGATGGAATTGTCACCAGATCTTTTTTTATATTTTATAAATGTTTTTCGTAATTATTATGTTAATTTTTAAAATAACTGTTATTACGTGTATATCATCCTAAAAATGTATAAGTAGATTTACTTAAGTTAAGCTTTATTTAGTTTACATTGGTTCCGGATTTTCTTACTGCTATATTTATATTTCTATTATTACTTATATTTCCATTTACAAACATACTTTGATTATACTTAACATCCTCGGTCTTGCATATGGCTTTGGAGCGTGCAGAACAATTATCTAAAGAGATCCCCTTCAAAGAGTTTTAATCTTTTATTTTTAGTTATGAAAAGTTAAGATCATGTCATAAAAAGTTATAATTACAGTCCACGAAATTATTCGAACCAATAAATTGTACAACACAAACAAACGATTAAAATGTTATCGATATTTTCTGGTTTTCCCAATTCTGAATCGAATCGAACTATCGGACAAGATACGGTCACTAATCGCGACATGAATATTATTTTTGAAATATACTTGTGTTTATTTCTATATCAATATTTTTATGTTACGTTATCATTCTTCGAATACGAATCTTGTAGCTATCTACGGACTTGGGATTACTTTCAGCTATTTCTGTTTGTTGCTTTGTAACGATAAGTTTATTACTGTAATGCAGTACATGATAATATGAACACATAAATGGAGTGCGTTTATTTTTATGATACTGAATTGAGATTTAGCCTCGATAGTTTTTTTTGTTGTATGTGGCCTATTTTCAGATTTTATGCAATAACTAATACTTGTTGGTAAGTGTCAATGATGATCTGGTTTTAGATATAAATCAAGCTAAACTAAAAGGTAACTAATTCTCAAAGACAGTTGTCGGAACAGCGTTAGATGCTCTGCGAGAGATTATCTTCTTGAGCCCAGAAGGTCACCTCTTATGAAGACTAAAATGAGTACCATTACCTTCAAACAAAAATACAAAGTGATTCTATTAGATCGTCAAAATCACCATTTTGAATCAACCTTTAAATTTAATTAACGCCAAGTTCCCCTACACACCTTAACAACAAAAAAATAAATGCACCCTCACAAATACCTACACACCTTCACAATATTCCAATAAAATAAAAAAACAATAAAACTAATGTTTTATTGTTTTTTTTTAATATATCATAATATTATATCAGGTTCTAATAGCTATTTCGCTAAAGTAATCTTGTTGTTGACAGATGTTAAAAATAATATTGTTCATTTTATATTGTAATATTTATAAACTATGATATAATATGTATGTACAACACAACAGCTATAATTAAGACCAAATGTGAATAAGTAGCCCGCTACTTTAAAACCACTCGAAAAAGACCCTCGTTCGAGAAAATGAGTATGCTGAAAATCAGCCTTGCATAGACTTTAGTGTCTATGCAGTCCAGTGCTGAGTATGCTACATATGCCAATTATCTTTAAATGTATATGTTAATTGTAGTTACTGTATTATTTTTTGTGGAAATAAAATACTTTTCTTTCTTCTTCTTTCTTTCTCTTCCACGCGAGCATACGCAATACCGGTGATTGCTTTGTGTATATTTTGGCTTGTTTATGCGAATGTGTTTCTGCTCGGCTTTGCATGTTTTCGTGTAGAATTTTGTTTTAACAAAGAGAAAGTCATATAAATCATTTATTTAATTTAGGCGTCTACGACGCTCTTATGAAGGTCAATTACAAATTTTGTATCCATAACTTCTCTTCATTTTTAGGGTTGCGCACCTAAAGGTGAAAATGGAACTTTATATATGAAAATCCGCTATCTGTCTGTCCTATGTCGTCAGTTGTCTCAGGTATCTAGCTCATCGCTCGCTCGAAGGAAATGTTATCTTATATAAAACGTCGAACCAAAGTCCGTCGGCCTATTGGACTAGAAATTTAGTTAATGGGGATCCCCCATGAAAATAATAAGTGGAAAGGTAGCCAAAAGACTTTATCATACCCGAGGATGTGGGGTGACATCGTACAAAAGTATTTGTTGAGGGCCGTCAAAGTTGATAATTTCAGAGCAATTTTGTTACAGGGGTCTATATACAAAAACACAAAACTTGTTAGAAATCTGGAATTATGTATGTCGCGTATACTATGACCTATATTTAACCAACCAATACTGAAAACACTGACTTGTTATCGAGTTTTGAAGTTGTGATCGAATTTTTTTTTCTTCTTTTACGGTCTGTTGTCCTTACGAACTTCAAAAGAGCGAGGCTCCACTCCTCTTATCCAGTCAGTTTTTCATATAGCCAAAATCACAATTTAAATACTGGTGTATACTATTTTTGTAGTCATTGTGCAATATCTTGTGTGTACCTAATAATTATTTTTCTGACGATTAATTTTGTTGATTTAAAGAATAAAGAAACGGAATGTGCTTATAAACCTACAAGGCATATAAAATATAAACAGTCAGCTAAAAAAACTGTATTATAATTTGGTGCAAGTTAGCCACTGGAAAATTCTGAAAAAAATTATTAAGTTACAACAATAACGGTAACCAAAAAACTGACAGTAACAATGCGCGCGCGACACAATGAAGCCGTCAAAATGACATGTACGGCGGCCATCTTGGATGCAGCTGCGGTCATCGTATCGATTAGCCGGCGCGATCGATCATCGCGACGTGTCGCCTCACTATCGCGTGTTTGGTATTCAGTAATTTATTATATTTGGAGTGCAGCTTCCGGAGGTACGGTCCGGTGTAATGTCAACACTCTATAAATCAATTATATAAATGTAACATCTTAACTGAGATAGTTGTGTTTGATCGGAGCGCGTGTGGGATGGTGCGATGTGATACCTACTTATAGTTGAACATTTTTATCGATAAATTGGAATATCTCTTGCAAGCTCTTAGGCGTTGTTTTACGATTTTGGAAATGTTTATTTATGTTCCAGTTAGTCGCAAAAAGACAGGTAAGTAAAGACTTATTCGTCGGTTCTTGGTTCATCAGTTTTCCGCTTCACTATGAATTAACATATTATCCGTATAATTTTTGATTAATTTTCAAATTCTCCACTAGCTGCACTTAAGGCTTTACAGGGAAATTATGAACAAACGAGTGAAGTCGCAGATCAGATCCTCGGTATTTTATCTGTTGATTTTTTAAATTTTTTTTTACCTTCGGTATGCCTTTATAAACAAAATACTACGTACTATATACAATACTACAGCTACTACAATAAGAACATTTAGATCCCTATACGTCATTGCAGACTCATAGGCAGTCCAAATGATCTAGCCCACTACCAGTTGGCAGCGTGGAACCTTCTTTAATTTGACCACTTGTTTATATGTTTTTTTCCGGAGCTCAGTTGCATTATCTCCAGCCTGCATGAAGGAAGTATTCATAGAACGGAGGAACGAAATTTAAAGGCTTATTTATAGCCGATTCATTCTTCACATGCATGTCCACTAAAACCACCAGCTTTATAACTCTGTATTCTCATTACCACCGTATCAAAATGCTTCCTTATTTTTTATTTATTTATTTAATAAGGTTACTGAACAATCACCAGACCCACCTGATGTTAAATGGTAACCTTTGCCTATAACAGATTGCCGTCACATATGACGAACTGCACTGCGCTGATCACTCTGAGATATAAAAGTGGTCTTTGAAAATTTACAGACTGAACGCGTAGGACGGAGAGACCTCGCTTCGTATGCGAGTGAAACAGAACAAAGTAACATAAATTTATATAATAGTAAATATTTAGAAAATCTAAGAAGCGCTCGTAGCGAAGTTTGGTTAGCTGTTCTTAACCGATCAGCAAAGTTAAGCAACGTCCGCCGCGGTCATGAGTTGGATGGGTGACCTCTAGTGACATTACTACTGAGCGCTTCCGTGCTTCGTAGGGCACGTTAAGCCGTCGGTCCCGGTTGTCGTATTAAAATATAATAAAAAATATTTGAATATGTTTTTTTTTTTTTTTTTTATGTTATTGTGAAGGAACAAGCGTGAGGCCCACCTGTTGTTAAGCGGTATCCTCTGCTTATAACAGATTCATTTCATCACAAATACCGAACTGCACTGTGCCCATCACCTTGAGACATACCTGTTAAGTCTCATTTTGACTGTTATTTCACTGGATTTCAAGGACTGCTGCCGGAACATACCGTAGGTGCTTGGCGACAGATTTTCTACTTGAGGGTGGTCGCTAGCCAGGCGGGCATTCGCAAAATGCCCTTCCACCATGCGGTGAAACTCAAGCTCTGGGCGGGATTCGAGCCATGGACCTGCTGCGCGGTAATCCATAGCCAATGCCACTGAGCCATCACTGCTTCTATATATTAATATGTCAGATGTTTGCTACATAATATTTGGAAATAAGTATTATTTGTATTGATACGATTTACTCCATAAAAAAAAACAAAATAAACACGATTCCATATTACTCTTGATAGAAAAAATATATTAATACCTATAGCTCTAAATTTCGCTTACTTGATTAACTTAAAATCATAAATTATAATAGATAGCTTAATCAAGTAAGCAAAATTTTAGAGGTTATGATTCTTTTTCTATCAAGAGTAGAGGATCTTATTGCCGACTTTGGCACTTTGCCGACTTTTGCAGTATTCAATACAGTAATAGCGGAGTGTCGTAAGTAACATTTCACTCATCTCGAGTGAGAGTCGAATCCACGTCCCCTGATTTTACGCACCGGGTGCTTTTTCCGAAAATCTGGGGACATGGGTTTGATTCCCACTTGAGGTGAGAAATTTTGTACTCTAAAAAGTGTAAATGGGTTTTTCGCTTAGCACGCAATACGCTCGTAGTCATATTCAGAAATAATCTTTTCAACACCCTTGCTCGTAAAGTGAGCTTTATTATATCGTATCGTTGTATCTTAGGGCCATAAACCGAACTATAACACCCTCGTGCATAATAATATTATACACTAGTGCGTAATAGAATTATCCCTACAAAGTTAAGTTAGTACTAACTGCAAATTATATGCGAGTAAACAGAGCATTTTCAATTTAACCGCCTCGCAAAAAAAAGCTTCCGCGCTATTTTCCACAATTTTCGTATGTTGTTTGTATCGCATTTGTGCAATGTATATTTTTTTTGTTCCTCGCAAGGGTGTTGAAAAAGTGCTTATGACACTCGTGAGCAACTTACTCATTTGTTTCATAATCTACTATTTTCAAATGTTGGTAAATGAAATTGTAGTCGAAGGAATTACACAGACTTGTAGTTTTCTTTCTACACGGCCATAACTCGCAATGCCTTATACAATAAATTATCAAACAACTTTAATGACCACGTAAATTTATGATCCAAACGTCACCGTCCTGTTTTTACCTACCTGTCATAAAATGTGTTGCATAAGTGACACGCCACTTTACAAAGATATGCTATATTTTGCAAAGCTGATAACAAGAAATCTGAGCATATAAATATTTGATGAAAAACATGTGCATAGTACGTAGGTGAGCGTCAAAAGATTTGTTTGTATGAGGACAGTTCCCTGATGATGAAGCCATCCATCATGTGTTGTGTCTTTGCGAGATAAATCCGCAGACGTCTGTGAGATACCTCGTTGGAATTTGGATTATTTTTACCTGAATCTCCTTCACATTTTGTTTAGAAAATGATAATGAAACTAATAGAAAGTAAGATATAAAAACGTGTACGTTTCAACGGATTTTTTTCGTTGTATAATTAGTTATATATTTTTTTAACATATACATATTTATTGTAAAAAAATATGTATTTGTTTTTAGTCAATGAACTCTACTGTTACACCCCACATAAAGTCCATGTTTTGGAATCCCCTGATTAATAATTTATTGAATTTTTAGTATCATAATCTTTTGTGGGTCCTGTTCTACACAAAATTGTATGTTTGTAACTCATTCCGTCTACGAACTAAACAGACAGATAGACTAAGGAGTATTATTACTAAGGCTACTCTAAGGGTATGGAAGTTTACCTTTCTATTCTGCGTTTTTTATACCTGCGTCAGTAATGACTGTCTTTAAAAAAAGAGTTGTATTTCGAGCTCCATCTGTTCTTTCTACTCCGAGGGTGCTGCGCTCCATGGCTCTTTGACAAACCTGGAGTTGAGACTTGTGGTAAGTGACCACGTTTGTGTACCATAGGTTAGGACGGGCAGAATTTACATGCCAATGAGGGTCACTTTGGTAAAAACTAAAGGGAGGTCTTTCATTTTTATCATTACGCAGGCAAATATCTAAACCTTATACATTATAAAATCTGTTATCTGTGAAACGTTGTACATTTTTTATCAAGTGCAGATTCAGAAAATCTAGGAAATCTGAATGTATTGTGATATACATATGCTCATGTTGAGTCGCCAATTGAATCTTGACTGATAAGAAGCCCTTGTTGTTGAGGCTTATCAATGAGGTTCAGATAGGAGTTGAGTTGCAGACGCCACTCCTCGACCATGCTGATAACACTAATGGATGTTTTGAGGTTTTATTTGAATTTATTGGCAAGAAAAGCGTGGGTAACTGGTACATGCATAGTTATCTTATATACGAATATGTTCAGTGCAAAATTTACACATTCAGCGCTCTAAAAATATGTGATATCTGTCAAGCACGTGATAGTGTTTGGATATTTTTTTTATTATTTTATTGCGTGTGATATAGTGAAAACTGATGAACAGACGTAAGCTAGAATAGGGATTGGCTCCTGCAAGACACATGCTGGAACAAACCGTTAGGTATTTGGCGACAGATTTTTAACTTTATTATGGTATTAACTGCCCCGTGGGGTGCCGGGCTAGAATGTCTTTGCTTCCTGTAGGTATCTTAAACTACGATCCCCAAGACGCCTGCCAAGCGATACAGTTTATGAATTTATTACCTTGCCATAAATGATATAATATATAAATGATAACGGTGATGGTGGTAGGAATAAGAAGTGTATGACATTTCATTTAGATTCAATTGTTCAGATACAGATTGGGCTAATATTTTCTGATATGAATAAATCCAGAGAGTTTAGAATTGCAATAATCTTTATTTACAAACGCTATCATGGCGTCGACATTACCCAGTAGGTATATTTACCACATCAGCGTATCTTAAGCTGCTTGTCTTATCTTAAAAGATTTGATTTGAAGATTGTCCGTAAGTCCGGTAAATGCACAATTTTCTTGTAGATATTGTGAAGGCATATTTGATAAGTTGGCCTTCGACGATATAGTGCGGAGGTTATCACAATCATATGTTTCAAACAGATATATATGTCGGTAGGTATATTTACTTGGAGTATTGGATTACACGTGAAGAGTTTTTTGTGAACGATTTAGGGCCATTTTCACCACACTTGGTATTTGATTATACGATGTTATTATGATAGATGATAACTTAAATCTCTGTAACCAACAAAATATGTAAGAACTTTGTCACCATATACGTCCAATAATGTGGCAGTATTTAAAATTTGGGAGCGTATTGACTTTTATGAAATTTTGTAACAGGCAGACGGCTGTAGCAAAGAAAGCAGCCATATCAGAGATTAAAAAAATATACCGTCAAATTTGGCGGTATCCATGGCAAAATCCATAAACTAAAAACAAATATGGCCACTTGCTGCAGATAATACATACTATTTCTAAGTTTCAGCTGCTGTCACCACCAAAGGGTTTTATATTTTACCATAGGAATCCCACACTTTTAAATCTGCTACTAGGTTTGAAGGAAAGTACAAAGGTATATCACGATCTAGTATTTTTAGGGCATTTTTGACATTGTGATACTTACTATAAACTATATCTAGTTTATTTTAAACTTTATATCTAGTTTATTTTAAACTTTATATCTAGTTTATTTTAAACTTTATATCTAGTTTATTTTAAACTAGATAGTTTATAGTAAGTATAACAATGTCAAAAATGCCCTTAATAACTCGGTATAGATAGAGAATCCTTTTTACTGAACTGAAAAATAAAATTCCGATTTGATACCCTTTCCTTTGGCAATGTTACGGCAAACCGTCCAAATTAACATACCAAAATAACGTTATATATTATCTTACGTAGGACATCAACAGAGTAATCCTCTTGGCCCAGCTAACTTTAGTATTGCCATCCACTCAATAATTCAACGTCTCAAATCAAAACTTAACGTTTGGTATTTAGATGACGGAACATCAGGAGGCGATGGGAACACGCTATTGAATGATTTGCGAGTACTTATTGACGATTTTCATCTTATTGACCTAAAGCAAAACGTGTTTGTGTCTTGTCCGGATAAAGTTTCAATTATTAAAAAAAACAATTCTTTTGCGCCTAAAACCACAGATTATGCTAGAAAAATGACCGCTTCCACTTTTGGGTTCACTGATTCTTGACGAATCATTGTCATCTTTCGGTGAAGAACAAATTCAAAAGTTATGTTTGTATCATCTAACACGTGTTCCTAAAGAGACTTGGTTTTTTAATCGTCAGATGAAAATAACACACCGATAAAATGTTAATAATAAGGTACAGTACAGTGCGGGATGTGTAGACATTTATTCTTATGAATCGTAACTATGTGATGATTGAACCGGACCTAAGTTTGATATATCTTAACTAAGTTTGACGCAAACAATTAGCAAGTATTTTAGTCTCGTTTTCCCTTGGAATAAAATTATAATGTTTCTCTCACTTATTTTCGTGTATTTTGTATACTTTCGCGCGTGAACCCCGTTCGTAATGTCTTAGACTCGAAGGCCTAAAGAGGGACACCGCGTGAATGGTTGCCAAATAAAGCTGGCCTTTTCAACGCAGTTCGAAACCACTTTGTAATCAAACAAATTACCCTTGAAATAAGGTTTATATGCGAGTTGCTTCAACGTAGTGGTTATAACAAATGTAAGCAACACAAACCGTTACCTTTCATATTCGTTTAATTCGACGAAACTGTGGAAGAAAAACGAGTAGATGTTGAACATAGTTTGAATTCATAATGTTGTCAAACCACTGAACTAAATTTAGCTCAGATTCAACATTTCAAATAACCATGATATAGTTGTTCAGTATTTTGTGTTGAAGAAACTGTTTATATATTTTTTTGAGTTTACGCAGTATTTAGTCTAAGCAAATCTCGTTCTCGCGGCTGAGAATCGGGCCTTCCTTTTAGAGACTATAGCCCACGACGAGGGCAAGGTGCTTGGCAGACAACCTAGGGTCAGGCCGACACTAGTGCCGAAACTTACAGTCCACACGAATGCCTCCGACATAGCCGAAGCACAGAAGCGCTTAGTATTCATACATCTAAGTAATAATCACAGAAACGTTGCTTATCCTATACACGTCATAAGGACTAGGGAATCCTTCAGTAATGTTTTATCACAGCGTAAGTAATAACTTTAACATAGACTAAATTATTCTGTGACTTATTAATATCTACTGTTCATGTATTACCTAAAGACAAATTAGCTTTTGTTTGTTTGGCCACAATCTCAATAACAAGAATTCTAATAATGACTCACTCTTACATATTATACATTTCATTAGTTTATATTTGCAACAAATTTTGTCGCAAGATTTTCTCCGCAAATGCGTCTATTTTGTTTCGTCCTTCTCAAATATATAAAAATAAAGCCAGGAGTGATCCTCTGGGATGCGATCAATCGTGCAAAGTGACGGACTCTTGAGTCCGGACATGTCCGGGGCTTCGGGGCTCCAGGGCTCCGGTGGCCGTGCTCGGAGGGAGGAGAGGGACATGTTCGCTTTTACTCACGATTGAGTAGGTATGGCCCGGGATAATAGGAATTTTGGTCACGTCGATACAAAAACTCGATGACGTTTTCTGTTTATTAGCTTCCGCCTCCAGCTTCAATTCCGTGAAATAAATTAAAACGGGATGAAAGTATACTATGCTTCTAAACATGATTAGAAGCACTCTCGCATCCTAAGCGAAAATCACATTTAAATATTTTTAGAACATTAAATTAATCTAGATAAACTTCGACGTACTGGTTGCCTTTTTGTAGTAAAGTGTACTATGACTTAAATGTACTAAATTTTAATCTGTATTCGTTCAGCCATTTCGAAGTGTAGTGGCAACTTTTCCATTTATGTTATTATACTAACGTAATGTGATTATATGTACTACTTATACTTATTCAGTAGTAGTCAGCTTCGTCCATTCAATTCTTTAAAAGAAATTGATAAAATGTAAACTTATTTTTTAAATGTCTCTATTAACAAAATACTACGAACTAAAAAACACTACTACAGCTATAACAATGAAAGCACTTAGACAACCTTTGTGGAGCGTGTTTACAAAAATGACCTACTATGAAGTAATAATTATCAATAAACAATATTGATAGGCAAGGAACGTTTCCTGCTGTTAAAATTACTTTAAAATCCAACATGCTATATCTACGACCCGAGGGAAAACTCAAGCCTACGTATTACTAAATGTGAATTGAAACTCTGCAACGAAACTGCTTTCAACGCCCCCAAAATTATAAATCATTGTGTATGAATTTTTTTTAATTACGTGTCTATAAGGTTCTTATGTAAATTAACTCACAGTTTTACTACTAAGATTCTACTACCGCGTTCATCTAAATAATTTTCTATGAAATTTTACTTTCATTGAAAAGTTTTTTTTTTTTTTTTATGCCTAATGGGTTAGCCTTTGACCACTATCTCACCTGATGGTAAGTGATGATGTGGTCGAAGATGTTGTTCAGGCTAACCTAGAAGTACTGGCTCTCAAGGACAGCTGCCGGAACACACCGTTAGGTGCTTGGCGACAGATTTTCTACTTGAGGGTGGTAGCTAGCCAGGCGGGCATTCGCAAAATGCCCTACCACCACGCAATGCGCACGCGTATGAATAAAACTTGTTGAAGTCCATATCATTCTTATTCAAAACTCTCAGAGCTCAAAGCTATTTCGTTTTCGATCCGACTTCCATAAGTTATTTCGTACTTTTCGGTGTATGATTTAATTTTCTCTTCTGTTACGCTTACTGCTTAATAAATTGATTGTCACTCTTCCACTATACTAGTCTGCAAGATTTGTAATTACTATAAAAGGGCTAAGAGTTGCCTGAATCAATATACTGTAAAACGTACGTTATCATCAACATTATAAAATAAAATGTATAAGAAAAATTCATCGTTTCTGATTGCAATTGAACTGAAATTAATAATATTTGCTACATTACAAAAAAAAACTGACGTCTATTTTGTCTATAAAGCCCGGCAATATCACGATAATAACATGCTTTCTATCTATTTTTCTAATCGATTCTTACACCAAAAGTTAGAACATTTAAAAATATATAATTTGGTGTCAATAATTTTTTTAATCCCTTATACTCGTATCTTGTATATAGTAATTTTTGTGTGATTCTCGCGTAAAATACGCGAACAAAAATATTAACGTAATAACCACGTTGGGGTGTGCGCTGAAATGATTCTTATTCAACGTCACTAACGTTGAAATAACAAATTTATCTCAGCTTCAAGGATGTTTCATTTTCGTACTCGCTGAGAGAGCTGCTAATTTAGCTGTTGTTATGCCCTTAATGTATCCTTATAGGCATTTAGACAAATATTTTATCAGTTAATTGAGCGTAACTTAAAAACTACTTAATCTATGTTGATAAAAATTTAAAAGCACCAATTTGGAGGTACATTTGGAGGTGTACTTCATTTAAATACATACATATTAAGTATGATTTAAGCATAACATAACTTTTAACTAGATCATCCAATCTTGATTATTTTTCTTTAATTGGGAAAACGCGTCGACCTAAAACACCTTCCGCACTTTTGGAAGGCGGTTGAAAAAGGTATAGAGCCACTACAAGAAGAACATACAAGAAACTCGCGGTCATCTTTTAATAATATTTAAAAAGAAAGAAATAAAAATGCATTATTTGTGACAAAAACAATACGATGACACTAAGATTTAAAATATAAAGATTTAATTAAAATTAAAAATATTGGTAATGAGTTCACAAATTGGGTCCAAAATCAGCATAATGCTGGTCATTAGCAAGCATAGCGCTGGTCTTCCTTTGGAACCATAGCACATGAATAAATATTTATTCATGTGACCATAGAATGGTGATTTTAAAAACACATACAGACAACAGTTCGCCAAATAGAAAAAACAAAAAATGATAAAACCAAATAAAAATTACAATGTAAAGAAAACAAACTAACAAATAAATAATATTGTACCATTTATATTTAGGAATTC
Source organism: Plagodis pulveraria (assembly GCA_963890685.1). Taxonomy (NCBI): domain Eukaryota; kingdom Metazoa; phylum Arthropoda; class Insecta; order Lepidoptera; family Geometridae; genus Plagodis; species Plagodis pulveraria. The sequence continues at coordinate 33,405,372 of OY982956.1, read as the reverse complement.
GGAATTATTCCTTTGAAAGAGCTTTATATTCGTATCTGTTAATTTAAAAGCTGGGCCCATATTTTATCTTTATTCCTATAGTATATACGAGTAGACCTGGCAGAACTAGAAGATGTACAACTAGAATAATTGTAGTCAAACAAGCACAGAAGCACAAAGCCGAGCATGTTGTACCTCATATCACAAGAATGTCTATATCAGAAGAGTAATTCATAAAAATACGTATCAAATCAGTGCAAGTGTCATGTAATAAGTAGACAAAGATGTGACGTAGCAGACTCATGTATCACAACTGTCTGATAACAGATAGAAATAGCAGAGATACTGTTGCGAATCCAGCATCATCTGTTGTTACAGAAACGTCACCTGCGTAATCTAACGAAATCACACTAAGAACATATCATATACCTGAAATAAATCATAAATCTTAAATTAATATACCATAAGGATTCGTATGCACGATTTTAGCTTAGCGCTTTGTGCTTGGAGATTTAAACCGAGATATAAAAAAGTTTCAACGTAGAAAACGCCAGCGTGCGAATCCATACAGTATCATATATTCTATAAGAATCCATAAAATAAGTTAAAACATCCGTTTTGATAATAAACATTTATAATTCTTCCAAACGTGAAATACAGGACGATAAAAAATTGAAAAGCGCTCTTGTGATTGTAGCCTATGCTTGTCAGCGTTAAATTATTTCTTCCCAAAATATAATTATTTTTTTCTTCTATTACGCTTTACAAAGAAACATAATGTAAATGTACCTTATAAAAATATAAGAAGTCAAAATTTACCCCATACAAAAGTAAAAAAAAAGTGCATGTATATTTATATAACTATATTATATTAATATTGTACATCATATTGTGTGTTGGTTTCCGTACCAACTCACAATGTAATGTGATTTATATCCAATAACGATGTTAATTTATTCGAACACACCGTTGGAGAGATTTTCGTAAAATTTCCTAACTAATTACATTTGTTGTTTTACATTGTAAAACAACTGCCATTCTACGACAACAACCGGGACCGTGCCCTCCGAAGCACGGTAGCGCTCGGTAGTAAACGAACACTAGTGGCTGGCGGTCACCCTTCCAAGCCATAACCGCAGTGGACGCTGCTAAAATAAAGCTCCGGTACAACCACTTTGAAATTGTCTTTGAAAGTCTTTTCCTACTCTAGGTTGAACCCCTATACCACCTTCGACAAAAGCATTACTTACCGTCAAGTAAGATTGTGGACAAATGATAGTCTAAAACTGTTGTTAGAAACATTTTAGAATGCTGTGCAGTACTTTACTATATCAGCCGGATCATTCATATGCTGAATACAGCCTCCATACCCATTAATGGCGGGTTTGCCATAATCCCCACGCTTGGCAGGAGTGTTGGAAATCGTAGACAAAACAGTGTGAGTGGAACAAATTAGACGATTCTGTGGCAACTTCTTTTAAAAGATCTCAGAGTGAACATGCTATATTGAGCGCGCGTTGATGTCTATTACTGTAACTGCATATTATTTTGAGCATAACCTTAATGTATATTAGAATTCCTTTGATATTTTTAAGTTAGGGTTAAACATTATCGTAGTGACGTCATTTATTTGTAAAAAAGTAGATTTATATACATTTCAAATGAACATGTAACGGCAATGAAAAAATAGTTGTAGCTATTAATCTAAGACCTAAGGAAGCTATTCACCGAATTGCAACAAACATTTTCTTAACGTTTATGTTATGAGAGGTAAAAGTGATACACATACGCATTCCAAATATAAAGCATGCGAGTATAACATATAATGAAAACATTTAATTGAATACGTTTGTCTCAAAATAAGTAAATCCTCTAAATAACGGTTATTTCCACGATACAACATAAGTGAGTAAAGCAGTGGTGTTCCCACCCCCGCGAACGTTAATAATTTCGTACTGGCAACCTGCATTATGGTGGCACGACAGCGCATGACGGATCGGTCCATCCGGCTACTGGTTCCCGCAACAAAATATTCTGTTCGTAATAATAGAAAATAACTGAATAGGCTTTCCAAAAATATACAACATAATTTTTATACATTCGTATTATTTACTTTTTTATATGGGTCGTCGGTACGAAAATAAGTTATTTGAGAAATAATAATACATACATAAAAACACGCCTCTTTCCCGTAGGGGTAGGCAGAGACCACGGATTTCCACTTACTACGATCCTTACATCTCTTTCGCTTCATCTACACAAATTAATCCTTTCATACATAAACGTCGGTTTTGGGTACTCTTGACCTGGCCTTTTTTCAGAACGTCTTCAATCTGATTATGGAACGTTCGCCTAGATCTTCCCCTTCCAACACTTCCGTTCACTGGTCCCACGTATACCTGTTTAACTTAGTCATTCTCATTACATTAATTTTCTCCACATGCCCAAACCATCTTAACATTCCTTTCTCGATTTTTGTCACTACATCCTCATTCACACCACATCGTTCCCTTAACACGCTATTCCTTATCCTGTTACTCCGTTTGACTTCAATCATGCTCCTCAATGCTCTCATCTCCACTGCATTTATTCTACTTTCATGTTTTTTCTGCCATACCCAACTTTCACTACCATATATTAGTGTCGGAACCAACACTAATATTAACCTACTTCAGTATATTAGCTTAGATTCTTTTTATAGGGATACTTACTTAAAAAGTTAACAAAAGTTCTACGAAACTAACCACGTGGCAAGTCTACACCGTAAATAATGTGCCTACCGATATATATTTTAATTTAGAAATTTATTTTTTGTTTGTGTTTAACCAGTTTGAAAGAAATTAAGGTAACTAATTATGAACCAGCCAGGTCTCACGTGATATAACCTCAGACTGTTTTGAAGTAAGCATTTCCTCTGTGATTAGGATAAAACTAGCGGTAGCTTTCAAAGTAAATATATACCCTTATAAACAAATCTTAAAAGGTTACTTAAATAGATAGATAATTCTTTATTGTTACACCAATAAAATACAAATTAAATCTTAAATAAAACTTTGACTAAAGTGTCACAATGGGCGGCCTCATCACTAATAGCGATCTCTTCCAGGCAAGCTTTGTATGGAGAGGAAATACAGGAACAATGTCGGGGGTGTACATAAGTAATATAACTAAACAATCATCGAGCCAAAGAAAATTAGTCCACGTTATAATATAAAACACATAATTTAAAATCAAGTAATACCTGACATAAAGATGGGTTGTACTATAGTTAATTTATAGACAGATATATGTTTCTGCCGACAGAATGTTTAGTATTAAGTACTGCTAAAAATTTCATTAATTATATAATAGATATGGCTTTCATTTCCAATACCATATATTCAACCATAGACACTATGGAAAGTAGGTTTTAATTAAAAATATCAGTTGACTGTGCATTAAAAGCTCACATTTGTCACCTCCGTATCAGATATACGGAAGCTAACGGATTAAGGGATCACACGTATTGGCCCTCTTGTTTGTACACCTCTCCAATTTGGGTGATACGGCAGTGTGGACGCGCACTTATGCACGGAGGTTTTTATTAAAATGGAAAATTGGGAAGGAGGTTGGATATAGGTAAAGATATTTTCGTTTCGTTCCTTATTCAAAGATGATTTCACCTGCGGCGTAGCTGCCTACGCGGCTACGAGATTTTTGCAGGTGTTGGTGAATATTGGTTGAAGCTTCTAAGATATTGTTCTTCTTATCTATATCCTAGGCGAAGTAGGTTCAGATACGGAATATAAGATTTAGCGTGACATGCATTATTCTATGACGTTACAAAATTAAAGATTAGATAATATGGAATTATTTCCTTTGTTTACGACATACCTCGTAGACGAAAAGGTGGGATTACGCCAATTTGTATCAGAATCAGAATATCATCATTTATTGTCATAACTGTGTACATAAAGATAGTTTTACAAAAGAAGTTTCAACAGTTTGTCCATTCCGAGCGTACAATACAATTTATCTGATATCTGGATGCCGCATGAGAATTTTTATTTTAACTTAAGAGATACTCATTATCGTTGTAAAAACTTTTTAACAATAACCTAATCAAGTACCCCTAAGTACTTTAAGTCTGTGGAAAATTATTATATATATATATATTATGTTATTGTGACGGAACAAGCACGAGGCCCACCTGATGTTAAGCGGGGTCCTCTGCCTATAACAGATGCATTTCATCACAAGTGACGAACTGCACTGCGCCCATCACCTTGAGACATACTTTTTCAGTCTCATTTTGTCTGTAATTTCACTAGCTCTCAAGGACTGCTGCCGGAACACACCGTTAGGTGCTTGGCGACAGATTTTCTACTTGAGGGTGGTCGCTAGCCAGGCGGGCATTCGCAAAATGCCCTTCCACCATGCAAAATAAGTTTAAATATAGTTTAATTGCTGTAAATACGAGCTCTTATGATAGAGTATTACTTAATAAGTTAATGCACGTAAATGTTGTGTTTGTAGTTGTTACGTAAAAACTCATTGTGACTTAATACGATACGGTTACTCTTTATTGCATACCAACAAAAGTAAAAAGATAAGAAGAAAAATCAACAATAACAAAAGCAACATTTACAAAAGCAATGACTTTTTTATTGCTGATAGGCTAGCTCATGACCACTATGTCACCTAATGGTTAGTGATGATGTGGTCGAAAATGTTGTTCAGGCTTACCTAGAATTTACTTATAAAGCAATATAAGTTAAATGTAAGTATTCATTAACAAATAGTAATGCAATGCTGCTAGCGTGTTGGACATGTTGCCAACTGGTAGTGCCTGGAGCATTTGGATAGCCTGTGAGTCTGCAATGACTTGTAGGTGGTCTAAATGCTCTTATCGTAGTAGCTGTAGTTTTGTAAAATCGTAGTATTTTGTTAATAAAGACATACAGCCAGTAAAAACAAATTGAAACTTATTTAATTTCAAAGAAATAACTAGCAATATTTTTATTAAATATACGTGTATGTTAATGCAAGTTGGCGTAAAGGATGTATTTTCTTTAATTATAAGGCAAAGTATTTCAGCGCTCCCTGAGTTAAATATTATATGTCAAATATACTTTTTGGTTGGACAGATACATTTTTTCTCTACTTCTACAAAGTTACCCCAAGTTAAGAACATGCATGCTAAATTTCCTCGAGTTTGAACAATTTGTATATAAAATATGATGAAACTATGTTTGTATAGAAAGCGCTACGAGTACTCTAGCCTTAGTAATTTTGCTGCAGAAAATCCGGTAGAACAATTATGTCAATGCTGTTAAACTTACCTCCTTAAAAACTGCCACAAATTGAAATGCAAGTACTTGGGGCGGTACTTTTTTTGCTGCTCACTGTATGTTAAAATTTTACACTGAAAAATGATGCATTATAGCAGTCCTCCAACTTTATCTAAGATCAAGATATTATAATTTCAGTAGATTCTTCATGTCGCATGCATTAGTAGCATTTCGTAAAATTACACGCTTAATAAACTTATGTAAATAGCTTAATTTTAATCGCTCGTATCTCCTGTCAACTCTCTCCACGGTGAATTGATGTCTCTGTAAAGTTATACATAATCTACCGGTATCTATTGTTGGCATTTTTCGGTAAAGAATTTAAGCAAACATGGCGGTGAATAAAAAAATTATGAACGCATCTGCCGTATTGTTCAATGTTCGACCAATCCCGTCGGCTCCCGCTCCCCTAGCTGTCAGTTTACTGTCAATTGTTTGAAATTGGAATGTTCTTTTTTCTGGCGGCTGCAGAGTAGGGCGTTGACGCGAGAATACATGGCCAGTCGTGTTCTACAATTGAATTGATTGAATTATGGTTAATTTGGGACGCGGCGTAACGTTATGGATTACCACCCGCATTGTCGTATGGTAAATAAAAGGGTGTAGGATCCGTTTTGATTCGCACGCAATGACCTACCTCAAACCTATTCTTTTCACTTTGTGTATACAATTTTTGAAGGAAATAAAAGCAGTTTATGTTTAGAACCGGATTAAGTTTTCCAAGATTAAACGGTTTTGTACACGAAAAATCTTGTAGCCATTTTCTAGGTTACCTAACTGTCATGGTGCTACGGTTCTTGTTATGCATATTATATGTAGTAACAACATTATGAAGATTTATGCCATTTTAATTTTTCACTCAATGGTTATTTAAAATACTTATTTGGCATAATATTAGGCTACTTGCGGGATTTGAACCCAGAACCAAACAGAGCAAGAGTACTGTAATCATGGGTTCTATAGTCCATAATTTTTCTATCTAAAAGAATTTTGATATTTTTGTTTAACATGCGACAATGCTTTTGTAAACAATTCTAATATAAATAGTTATTTGTTCAAGAAATAAGCAAAATTGTTTTAGTGCAAGTGCTATATTGTGTGTATGCAAGTGCTAGGTATATAGTGTATATTAAAGCAGTCTAGAATTGAACACGAGTGTAGCGTAATCGTACGCAACGATTATAATATAGCACAATGGGCATCGTGAGAGATTTAGAGGCATTACATAAATTGTCTCTCAAAAAATACAATTCTTCAATTCAATCAGTGACAAAAATGATAAAAGCAATTTCCAATAAGTTTATTGTGTAAGCAATAATAACTTAATTAATCATCCTAATTAAAAGTTAAGTTGCTTTCGTTCTTCAGTTTAAAAAATAATGTTTGGGATTCGCAAACCATTATCGCTTAGTGCTGGAATGGTGTAATAGTTATTGGTTATGCAAGGCTGCAAGGATTAGGCGCAAGTACTAGATATTTATTTTTATTGGAACTTAAGGAAGCGACGGATTCTAAGATTCTAGGGTTAAAAATAGAATCCTTAGCGTAGCGCAGGTTTCAAATGAACGAGACGCATAATAACTTTGCTGCGGTACTAAACACACAGTTTATAATCTCAATTTTCCGTAAAGTTTAAATGGTTATGGTAAACAGGTATATATCAATTTCAAAAGTAAAACACCCGCCTGCAAATTATTTATTTTCGTTAAACGTTTTATCGTGCCATTGAAATTAAAACTGCAAGTAATATATATATGTATATATATATATATATATATATATATATTATCGCTTTTGAAGTTCTTCATTTTGATACCCCTCTCGATGGGTTTGGAGGAAAAGTTTTTCTTATCTCTTCCACAATATGGAGTCTAAAATCCGCCAGTTTATTTTCCTATTTTTTATGTACCGCGTGTTAATTGCACTATCAAGATCTAATGACATCTCTAACATCAAAATCGGTTAAGCCGTTTATAATTTATGGTGGAATAAATAAACTCATAAACATACATCCACCCTGAAAACATAACACTTCTTTTTATGGGCAGTCATTAGTGTACCTACATTTTTAATAAAAATTGGTAGGTATTTATTTATCTAGAACTTTTATATAGGATCAATTTTAAAAAACCTTTTCCACACAAGCGGATAAAAAGCACTTTTCCACGCAAGTTTTGAATGATAAACAACACCTTTCGGAGCTTGTGAGGTCAAAATGATATTTCTAAGTTTGATATCAAGAACTATTGAAAACGTTGTGCTCTAAACATTTGAAAAATGTCGATAGATATATATTTGATAATAACTCATCAGAAGATGTCAATAGAGATGATGGTTGGCAAGTACCACTTGCTTGGGAACCTGTAATCAAATTAATTCAATCCCATAGCCGACACAAATCTGCATGATCTCTAGACACTGTGAGCGAATACTGCGTGAATAGGGAACGTTATGATAAAACCCATTGGCATCCGCGTAGAGGATATCGTCCAATTTATGAATGAAGTTCTATTGTTATCAGTAGGATTAATGTAAAATTTGTAACGGAAGTACAACATAATTTCTTAATATCTAAAATGACAATGATTAGCCACCCCGTTACCACGACCACTGCAAAGTGTTAGAAACGTCGGGATAAAAATAATAATAAATATAAACAATTTAAACCGTTTAAACGGTTTAAAAGTTGTTTTGTTACTATTTGTAATAATCGCGAAAACTTAAGACAACATCAACAGAAATTACCAGTTGTTTACATCTCCATAGCAAACTACTACATGTACTATACTACATTACTATATGAGTTACCTAAGGGATCGATATTCCAATTGGAGAGTATGTCTTGGCCTATGGACACAGCGGATTCAAATGCCACTTGTGTTTAGTACCTACCTGTAGGAAAGGAAACCTACTGACAGAAAATAGAACAACCAACTTAACAAATCACACTAAATGAACACATAAATACTCCACAACAATCGTACAAAATCCATAGAGTACAAAATCAGATTCCCACATTAAAACAAAAAGCGTAATCGTACGCAACGAGGAGTAAGCAAACATTTGCGCATCGTAATGGATTAGCGATGTCGCGGTGCGGGCGGCAGCGGCGGGGACGGTGCGGTGTTCTGTTACAGGCGGTGGACAAACAGTCGGGGCCTTTGAAGGACGGCTTACCTTACCCCGACCGAAGCTACGCAATGATATAGATTATAAAAGGTACACATTACCTAAGAAGAAGAAGTTTGGATTTAAAGAGTAGTGAGGGAGCGTTTGAATCTCAAAAAAGTTCGAGTCGGACTTGCGGTTTCTGTAAACACATCTGCATCGTCATCAGTTTGAGTCCTTACCATAAATCCAACTGACCCTTGGCTGTTTATATATTATTTGTTCTTTTACTGTATAGTTAATGAATAATGATGTAAAAACAACAAGTTTGCCACTTGTGTACGTGTAATACCGTTTGTTTAAAGAGCTAAAAGAAAAATCATATCGCTTCTTGTATGGGGACGTCGCTTAATGATTTAATTTTACATTATTTGAGGTGCCCGCAAAATTTCAAGCGGTTACCCTATTACGGTTGAAACGATAATAGAATCTCTTTTGGTATTAATCACATAACACACGATGTCAAAGCTGTTTGTAAAATATTTTATTATAAATCATTTAATTCACATAAAATGCATTTTAGCCAATAAAGCATAAAAAAGATGAAAAACATGATCAGCAAATATCACATTTACAAATATTTAGAGCATTTTTTTTTTATTTCGAGCTGAAATCGAACTCCCTTCTTCCGGTTTTACGCACTGGGTGCTTTACTCGCTTGGACATCGAGACATGATGAAATAAGACTGGGGTTATGTAGGTACTGTATAAAAATTTTAATTATGAAAGATTTGAAAATAAATAGTTACTATTTGTAGTAAGTAATTATGACAAAAAAACTCTAATCATAAAAGAAAATATGTACAATGAAGTTAATAAATACATAATTTATATTTTCGTAAGCTCGATAATTTTGTGGGACTCAATTGAGGCCCAAATTTGTTGGTGTTCATAGATCCATCAAATGCCCTAGCTGAAAGGCAGGTGATCGTGTAAAAAGCTTCGAGTGATGTCACAAAACACACAATCAAAGAAAAGAATTCCAAAATTTCCTAAGCTAAGACCAAACCCACGCAACGTCCTAATAGGTTATAAGGTGTTAGGTGAAGCGAAAGATGAAGTACAAATTTAGTTTAGGTTCAGTATTTTTCTGTATGACTGATTAGATTTTGGAAATTTATATTGTATAAAAAATATACTGATGTTTCTTAGGTATATTTTATCCTTTTTATTACGTTTTATTATTACTAGGCATATTATAGTATCACTTTGTTGTCTGTCTGTCAAGACCCTATTTCTCAGGAACGCTTGGAGTATCAAACTAAAATACATATCAAATACTCAGGTCTACAGTCCCTAGGAGCTGTGAAAAAATCAAACTTCTAAGCCAACGCAATCAAATTATACATTCGTTTATGTCGCAAATTTTCGACACTCGCAAGGGAATCAAAACCTACAAGCTACGTACTTCCCATGAACTCAGAATCTTGAAATTTGGTACGAAGCAACGTCTTGTTATACCCAGGTACTATTTAATATGGAAATAGTTATTTGTTCAATAAGTAAGCAAAGTTGTCTTATGGTGCGAGTGCCGACTTTAAATCTCAAGCTGGCAAATAGGTCTAGAATTGAATCACGAGCGTACAGAGTGATTGTATTATAGAGTAATGAGCGAAGTGAGGGATTAAAAGGCATCAGGCCTAAAAATGTAATCTCGTGTAAAAATAGCCAATGAGCAAAATGGTTTTAGGTACGAAACATGTCAATATTTAAGAATCAGATTATTATTATTATAAGGTACAAACATTACATATTAAATATAAATAATAGGTACTGATTCACAGCTTAAAGTGAAGTAGCTGCAGTTTTCTTGTGATTTGCCTCACGCTCGCATTAAAAATCAATTTTACTGCGAGCTTTTGAATACAAAAACATGTTATTGTACTGGAGAGTTGAAAATAGTACAATATATATGGCAAGAGTTTGATGGCTCTCGAATCAAAAGAGTCCAAAGTAAAAAAAAAACTTTCTATTTCATATCTTATCTCTTTGTATATTTCATCATCAAATGTTAGCCGGACGAAAATACTAACGAAAATTAAATTTGCAATCCAAGTCTTGTCTTGTACCGTATATAATGATCTATCCAACTATGACTAGATGGTGTGTGCTCGGGTTAAGATGAGCAAACATATGCCAATGCTGCGTAGTTGGTCGATAGATGAAGCGGGTAGATGTCAGTTTGCTCAAATATGTCAATATTGTCGTAGGTGGCTTGCGTACGCGCACCGCGCACGATCTTGCCCTTGGTGGGGCACCGTTGCATTCAGACATACGATACGAATTTCAATTGTTTTTATAAAAGCTAGGTTCACTTATCTAGAATTAGTTTACATAAAACCACATGAATAAACGAACAGAATGAAAGCTACGAAAACTTTGGCCGCTTACCGAGCAAGTCCAAGTGGTTCCGCATAAAAATTATATAAAATCAGGATGCGAAGTACTCAGGTAGCTAAGTAGCATTTCAAAGATTGGGCCGTTTATTAGGGCCTAAAGCTCTTTATTTATATTTTGAAACCATATAATTATAGAAATTATATATTAGTCACTAGAAAATCTACATATCAAATTTCATTCAAATTTGATTAGCCATCGTGGCGTGAAGAGAGGACAAACACATATTACACATCAAAAGAAATAGATTTTAATTAAATAAAGAACTAAACACTTCTTAATCCAGCCACTGGCATCACACACGTTTAAGAACTTTCAAAATTAACAGCAAATATAAACATAAACAGTACAATCGTTCCGCCTGTGTGACACGATCTTCAGACGTAAAATTACGTACCTATTAGTATTTAGTACCTACAGTACAAAAGAACTTCGTTCAAGTACGAATACTCTCGATATCTTCAATATTCCGACTATAGTCAAACAAGTTTGTACCAGGATTACAAAATACCTAGTCAGATAGCTTCTAATCCTCTATCCAGCTCAAGTTTACCTAGTGTGGAAAACTGCTTATATTTCGTGTACGGCTCGGCTTGAAACCTCGTCGCTTTTCACCAGGGGTGACTGATGTCGAATGATGCCTATCTTCTATTATTGCTAAAATTAAAATCACATTAATACTATAAATGCGGAAATTAGTGTGAATATGTGCGAAAACCTAATAATTATCCGAACAAATTACAAAAAAAATTAGTCTCACACTAATATTTTAAATGTAAATTTTGTTTGTGTGTGTTTAGTGACACTCACCACCGAAACGGGTGCACAGATTGTAGTGAAACTTCCTAATTCCTTAGCACTTAGATTAGAATATAAGTTACTTATAATTTACTGGGATTTCCTGATAAAATGGGATGGAACTGATTCTGACGCAGACAAAACTGGCAGCGGGAACTAGAATGTAATAGTTCTTGTGCCGTGTCACGCCGTGGAAACACGCACCGTCCAGCCAATGTTTGCGGGTCCATAGTGAGTGGTCGTTGCGCAAACATACAGGCAGACAAACACGCGGCGCGTTTGATCCTCCAACGGGTTCCGAACCCAACACCGCAGGGCGGGCACCTGCCTCGGAACCGCTGATTCTACAAACAAAGCTGATCAGTTTTAAGCTTCTAACTTGTTAGCAAGATCACTAGACGTAGATATAATGCTCGTGATCTGGGGTCAACAGTTTGAATCCTACAATGGCAATTCATCAAACATCTTTTTTCAGACTTCTGACACAATACATTATGCAAAAACTTTAAAGTCGGCACCATGCTAATATATATAAATCCAAACCATCTTGAGATAAAATTTTCTGTGATGCACACTGCTTACAAGGACGATTGTTACTCTCGCGCACAACACTTGTCACCATCGGCAAGATGTGCCAACATTAGGTCATCCGTTCGACCAATGTCATCCAGATATAGGCATATTGGCGAATATAGTAATTAAACAACTTTAAACGGCTTAAATCGCGTATACGTCACGGGGTGACCACGATCACTGCAAAGTGTTTGAAACGTCGGGACAAAAATAATGATAAATATACGCGATTTAAGCCGTTTAAAGTTGTTTAATTACTATGTGTAATAATCGCGAAAACCTAAGACAACATTATATTGGCGAACACTTTTTTCAGCTAATCAAGTGCAACATTAGAACTACTCAACCGTTGTTTATGAAACATTAATGATACCAACTTGAAATAACAACATAAAAAAAGCCTCGAAGATCCAGTAAAAAGTTACACATAAACATAAAAGTAAAACTTCGACTTTTTTTACGGACGAACTCACACAAAGAGTTCTACTGCCACTGAAAACTTGATAACCTTTCCTTTTTTCTGTCTCCAGGTTTTACTTTTACCTTAATCATATTTCATCAAAATCCGTGGTTCAGGCGTAAAAATTAACAAAATTACAAACAGACTCACACTTATATTTAGTTCTTTTTAGGGTCCCGTTTTTACCCTTTAGGTACAAAGGGTAAAAACGGGACCCTATTACTGAGACTTCGCTGTCCATCCGTCCGTCTGTCACCAGGCTGTATCTCAAGAATGGTGATAGCTAGACAGTTAAAATTTTCACAGATGATGTATTTTTAATGCCGCTATAACAACAATACTAAAAATAAAATAAAGTAAATATTTGAGGGGGGCTCCCATTCAATAAACTTGATTTTTTTACCATTTCTTGCTCGATACTAATAACGGCGACAGGTACACGCTTTAACTATTCACAGAATATTAAGTTTTATGTTCTCTTTAAATGTAAATAATTAAAATAAAATAAATAATTAAGGGGGCTCCCACACAATAAAAGAAGTTTTCGCCGTTTATTTGCTAAACTTAATAATAATGAAAATGAGATAATGGTAAGGAACCCTTCGTGCGCGAGTCCCACTCGCACTTGGTCGGTTTTTTATTTATAACTAGTATCCTAGAATTTGACAACAGTCTTACAACATGCTTGCCTAGAAGATACCTTATCACTCTGTACCTAAAGTCTCCCATATCAAATTTGTCTGGAACAGATCCGCTGGTAGAGTAATACTTCCACGCTAACAGACCTAGTAGGTAGTATTGGCAAAATTGGTAAAATATGTAACAAACATTAATTCACAATCAAACAGTTCAACAGACGCAGTGACGACATCAGATTAAACAAATGAAACGCGGAAACGTATCCAATTATCAGCCCCCCTGACACCCGTCATCGTGTAAAGGATTATCTGGACATCAGGACATCTTCCTGACAGTAACTGGTCATACGATCCTGACCGGATGGAGATCAATCACAATCTGTGCGTCGCCGGTGCACGTGATAGGTGCTCGTTCTCGAGGATTAATATGCCGATGTAACGGATTGTACACTTTATTGGAATTACAGTTTATGGGAACTACGCTGACACACTGTCCGCGGTTAAATCTGTAAGTACCACAGATCAGAGAAAAAAGGCAGATTTGCCTTCAGTCTGTGTTTGTTCACATAAAAGTGTCGTCACGTCTCTCTCACCCATTTCACTCTTACATCAATAAAAACAATAAGTAGGTTCATAGGCGTACATACGCACATTTTGCCACACACACAAGGTTTTTGCTGCTAACTAATACACTGACTAAATAGTACACATGCAAAACTGGGATGCGCTTTTCACTATGTAGCCACGGTACAGCTATTAAAACACTGATCCACTGCGATATCGGAAGAACTAATTCGTTTGTTGATTTGTACTAAGCGCGCAATGTTTTTCTTACAAACAAGACTGATTGTGCGCTTGCAGGTGCCACGCCTTGTTTCCTGTTCTGAGGTAGGTACTCTGTAAGTACTTTGAGAGCAGGGATGTACGTTCACTGAACCATGATACGTAGAGCCTTTACAACTCTTAGTGGAGCTAGTCTAGTTACGCAACCTGCTGTTGTGTTCCTAGTTAGATGTGTGACCGCTAGTGGTATGGGTGTAAACACCACCGTGTTAGGAGTGAAGAGCACTGGAGTAAGTTAAATCTCTGGGCTAACGAGACATAAGAACTAAAGTCTTGGGGTGCCAAGCGCAATACATCGTCAAGAAGTGTAAAGCAGCGACAAGGATGGTAATACTGCAACTGTAATGCAAGCGTGTGTAACTCTTGCCATCCAGGGTACGACTGGTCCTTCTTGTTATAAACAAAATAACAGCTGAGGACTTTACGGTTGTTCTCTTGGATGAAAGTCTTTAGGATAAGTCTTTGGGCAGGCTTTTGGGCGGCCTGAAAACTCCTACATTTTCCGAATGCCCACCAGGCAGGCGCTCAAGTAAAAAATCTTTCATCATACACCAGTTGTTTTCGGGCAGCTCTCGTTCAGAGTCAATTTCTGTTATAGTTTAAATCTGTGTACCAACTTCAAATACATCACCACTTACTATCAAGTGAATCTCCCTATAAGTAGTGTTCAGAGGCTAGCCCGAAATAACAAAAAGATATCACCCACATTTTGCAGGACGTTGTTTGTTTCACGGACAAGTGTATTTATTCACGTCTGAGAATTGTTTGTAAAAAAAACCAATAACATTTATACAACCCGGACGTCACGGTCACGGACGGCTTGGACGTGACGATCAGCACAATTAAATGCGCCGATGATCTAGTTTTAAATACGAATAAATTAGGTATCGAATAAAAATCGATCAAGTGCTAATCGTGCGTTTGCTTCCGATTTGATCATAGTTTGTAAACAATATTTTAAGTAAATCGACGTTTTCAATATATGTAGGTAAATATATAGCAAATTTCCGATTCCGAACTACATAGTTCAGTTTTACTATTCAATTCGAAATTATTAAAGTTTTTTATGCGGTGTTCGTTATGTAGAGCCCAAAATTGAACTTTATCAAGTTAAATTTGCAATTAACAAAGCAACAGTATTCTTGGGAATGGAAATGGATTGAAATCTACAGTGGGGTCCTCAAATAATCGATTTCTTCAGGAGACTTAGTCCTGCCGTATTTGCCGTTCGTAAGATAAAGCAGTTGAATGAAGTAGTCACAGGTCGGCTAGTCTATATCTCATATTTTCACAGCATAATGTCGTATTATGCATTGTTGTGTGGAGCAGCAGCTAACATAGAGGCCATCTTTATCTTGCAAAAGTAGTCGTAGAAATATTTATCTTGTAAATTCATGCCACATATGAAATTGATTCCATCGAATCACTGAGGGATATTTTAACGAAATCAACGTATTAACTGTATCAAGACTTTACATTCTTGAAAATATATTATATACTTGAAAGCACTTAGGTAAATTTTAATTAAATGGCGACCACTACATTTATAACACTAAGTTTTTTTTTGTAATTGTGTGAGATTTTATAATAAAATTGCTATAGATTATTACAGTTCACACAGATGGAGAGATCAAACTGCATGAAAAAAGATTTAAAATTGGTGATTTTTAAAATTGGTGATTATTTAGGATCTAAAAATATTAATTGTTATTATTATTAATCATTATAATATGTAATCATTTACAATAGATTTTTGTTAAAAATTAAAAAGGAAAAGAATGGCCCCGACTTTCTTGCCCGTTCTTCTCGAATTGGCTCTATACCCTTGTAGCTGAGCGCGGCAGTAGTATATTTTTATAGTAAACTTTTGTGACGGAAATGAGCGTCGTGGACGCAAAAAAATAATTAAGGATTTTGATTTTGGCTTTTAACAGTAGAAATTATTTTTTGACGGTGAAATACAGTTTATGGTGCGTTTAGGTATATTGTTTATAATAAATTGTTAATCTCCCAGCTCATTCGAAAATCCTTCATAGTTCAATCTAGATTTCCTACATTTTATACGTTTCGTCATATATCATATATATTGCCTACCTATTTGCAAAATTATTATCTTGTTGTCCTTATATACCAGAAAAAATCATTTATGGAAGCGAGTAGTTACTTCCTTACTTACTGATAAATCTTTTAGATCATGTATTTTATTAAAATTAGCAAAACAGACTTCTAAGATAGGTATATGCCATAAGTTGGTAATCATCACGTCCTATTTGAAAACTGAAATCGTAAACCAATTAGTAATTGTCAACAACCGTAGAAACGAAATATTGCCTAAATATCGTGATATAATCCTTATTACATCCATCTTCAATATGCTCATGCAATGCAAATATTTGCGAAATACAACCAAAGCTATTCAAAATCATTTCTTCAAATCCACAAGGTCAATCAAAACCGACCGATAAAAAAATATTTGAATTTAAACACCTGATTCTAAGAACGACCTAAGTCAATATTTACATCTTTAGAGCTAATAGAAATCATTTAGTCAATTAGATAATAGAGGAGACACGCTCAATAGAATGTATGTTTGCTTCAACAATGCACCTTCGTCAGAAACATCAAATTCGCCGTGAAACGAGCACTGGCGAGGCACTCGTGCGCAGCGGGGCGCCTTCTTTAGGCTAATATTGAAATATCTTTTATCATTCTCCTCTTTTTGTGGCTTTGAATTAGAAAAAATGACACCTGCCATAAATATGTCTGAGAGGCTCCCACGAGTCGTCCATAAACGTACAGTAAAAAGATCATATCCGAGCAATGAGATGTTTGTGTAAACAGTCCATGTCCGGTCGCCAATACAATGAAGGGAAGGAGTCCAGCCGTTTCATTATACTTTACCTTTAGAACGAAACAAACACACGCCCAAATAATAAATACGATTCTCTCATGTCCATTAGTTATAACAAATGTTATTTTAATGAGCACTTGAAACGTTCTATATAAATTCATGCTGTAAAGAACTGGATCTTGACGATACAGGGAATCCTAGTGTGGAGAATACAGTACAAACTTCTAAATAAAAAAAATATACTAACACTTGTGTGTAGTAAAATTTGTTTGAAGATTGTAAAACAATTTGCTTGCTGAATAAATGATTATTATTCTCAATAAGAAAAATTAGGTAAACCGATTCACATTCTAGAATTTCATTTATAGGAACCCAAATCATTGCTTCGAGAAATGAGTAATATAGGGTGCCAATATTAATTAAGGAATAGAAATGGATAATTTCTTTGCAAAAATAATAAGGCACCAGGCCTAACTGACTTTTAAGAACAGTTGCCGGAACACATGTTTAGGTGCTATGCAACGATATTTTCTTCTTGAGGGTAGCTAGCTAGGCGAAGATTCACAAACTGTCATTTGCTATGTGTAAAGAACAGTTCTGAGAAGTAACTGACCTATTGTGTCTCTATCTTTACAGTTCCGAAGCTGATGATCCCTGGACCGCCAGAATTCGTCAGTCAGGGAGTGATCGGCAGCCCACAAGAAGGCCTGCGCACCCCGACTGGTAGCCAAATGCTCAATAACCCCCTACTCAACCTCAACAACACCGGCCGGACCAACTTCACCAACAAACAGCTTACAGAACTCGAGAAAGAGTTCCATTTCAACAAATACCTCACGAGAGCAAGAAGAATAGAGATTGCTTCAGCTCTGCAGCTTAACGAAACCCAAGTAAAAATATGGTTTCAGAATAGACGGATGAAACAGAAGAAGAGGATTAAGGAGGGGCTAATCGTGGCCCCTGAGGTGACCCCTACTTCCACCGCGCAGGCCAGCGTGGTGGGCTCTAGCGAAAATAGCCGGGAGTCCAGCTAAAGCCACGCTGAACCTTAATAGCATTGTTTTTAGGACTATTTTTCAAGTGAACTGTATAAAAAACTTTGTTTTGTGAAGTTCTACAGAATCAAAAGCCTACTTATAGTCAGTTGTTATTAAGGAAATGATTTTTTGTGTTTTTTTGCTTTTGAAAAGACATGGTTAAATACTGGGATGCAAGGCTGGACTTGCATCCCCATAACTCTTGCGTAATAGGCGACAATGTGCCGAATGAGCAGCAAGCCAACACTCACGTCGATTTGAGTGGGGTGTTGCAAAACATTAAGACTAATATAGAGCTCCTTACCATTCTCACGCCTTAATTCCTTAAAAGGTAGTATGCTATCAGCAAGAGCATTCCCAAGAACGGTGGCGTCAGGCCAGCTATCAAACCGAAGCCAAAACTTTTTACATTTATGTCTTTGTGTTGTCCTGTGTATTGTTTGCGAAAACATATTTTCTAATATGTTCATGTTCCTTTGTGCTGTTAGAGAAGATATATTATACCGACCCTGCATTAGTTGGATAAGAGAAGGAAGGCGATGAAACGTAAACGCTGGCATAGGCGGGAAATACAAAACGTTATTTTTTTGCTTTATTGCTAGGCAATTTACAATATATATTTATTTATAGGTTCATATTGAATTGTAACGTAATTTTAAATATTTTTGCAATTACGGTTTTAGATGTAGGTAATATAATAGGTACATTATATGCTTTGGTGTTCAATGACTTTTCAAGACAATACAAGCAATATTATATTAATATCATAATCATGTATGATAACAAACTTAGCCTAACCTGCAAGCTCGATAACAGTAATTTTGTATTTCTCATCGTGAGGTTCCACTTTAAGAATGAAACTTAAAACTTATTAATAATGCAATATATGTATAAAGTACCTAATAACATGGTGTCTTGTCATCGAAATTTACACGAGTACAGTACCTAGTACCTACCTAAAAACATACCCTCGTTTCATGGCAGCAATCAACTTTCCCTTGTCATTTGAAATATGTTTTAGGTTTTGTTGTGTTTTTAGAATACTATACATCGATTATGAAATAACAATGAAAGTCATGATGTAATTAGATTTTTGACAATGTGAGTGAATTAAGCTGATAGGTACATCTTATCAACATCATAATAAATGGTGAAATAGTATAATATATAAGTTTAGTATTTCAATTGAATAATTAGATATACATCCTAAAAGTGTCAATATAGGTTTAACTTATACAATGTGTAGCAAAAAGGTGTATAGGTAATATTGAAATCGCGTACAGAGAACCTCGAACCAAAGCTTTTTAAATTACAATATATAATTAAATAATAGCTTACATATTATATTATAGGTAACCAAAATTTTGTTCTGTTTCAGTTAATTTATGAACAAAATTTGATCTTATATACTGCATTTCAGAAACCTTTTGTTATTTCGACTTATAACGAGTGCAAAACAGAAAACTTAGCCATTTGTAACCTGCTGGGCTTTTATGTATTAGGACATTGGTTGATTTTAATCAAATATGTTAATAATAATTTTGGTTAACTGAACCTCAATTAAATACTCGTACGCTGGACTTGCATTTTCAAAACAATTCTTTTATTTTATTTTCAAAATGAAGCTCATTCTCAATGCCATTCTAGTTGCACAAATTATAATCCCGGTCAAAGACTGGTTACGACAGCTACATTATGGGGGCAACTAGCTGTCTACTGGTTATTTATTACATAGACCGCAAGGTAGATGGCGCTGCTAATCTCAGTAGGTAGGTACTAGTTACAGGGGATGAATAATATAAGCTACCACTCAAGAAGTTACAGTGCCTTCTCGCTAGATGGCACGATATAATTGACCCACGATTCCTTGTGTAAAGTTGCTTAAACTTTCAGTTTTCCAAAATAACTCTGTATGTTTGTTAGATTAATGGAAAATTTTTGTTCCAGTTCAGAGTATGTAGGCTGGCAGGGCTTAACTCGATACAGTATTACTACACTTTATGTTACACAATGTAAACATGTAAAATAAAATTGGGTAAGAAAATCAACTAGTAGTAGTTTTTCCAATTACAGAATTTCTTTGTTATACTGTTCTGATTTTGATACGGTTTTGTGCATAGTTTATAGGATTTTTCGTTTTATTTATTACGTAATTATAGACCAAAGCTCCTATTTGATTAAAAATAATAGTATTTTTATCAGCATGTGTTTTTTCCAATATCTAATAACCACAAACACGTCAAGTTAGCTTTTTCCGCTTTTTGTGCTGGTAGCAATGAGATGTTATGATTCAGATAAGAAAAAAAATAGGCTGACTTATTGTATATTTCATTTATATGAAGAGTACTATTTATTATGATTTTATATACCTACATTTATTGTTGCCTTATCTTTTCATCCCTTACTCATCTCATCTGATGTATTCGTATTTTGAAAAATAAACGTACCTAAAGATATTTAAATTGATAAGTATTTTAAGGACGGAAAGACGAACGTAGGCAGGCAAGTCAGTTTTTTATTTTTATGTATGTTATACGAGTAGAAATATTTTTCAACCTTTTCATTTTCAAATCATTTTTATTTATATTTCCCAAATAGTTAAAGATTTTTAAAACATTGTACCGATTATTTTAACAATGTTTAATCAAGATCATATTTCTAATAATCAAGTGTTTACTGTCATGCCTGCTATGTTGATAAAATAACAAAATTATAATGACAGGATAATGAAAACTGTGAGTGGGACTCGAACCCAGAATACCACTATTCTACGGATGGATATGACTGCTACTACCAACTACAAACAGCGAAAGTTCAGTACCTTATAGCATATCCCGGCTCGAGGGACCATTCGTGAATTCGGGTCCTACTCACACTACAAAAAACTCTAATCATTCTATTTTTTATGTATCAATAAGGTATAAAATAGACATTATGTGTTGTTAATAAAAATGGTTACTAGTCTCTAATTTTGTAATATTTATGTACAGATAAATAATAATTTGTACATAAAATCGAGTGAAATTATTTGACGGTGTAATATATCTAAGGTAATTAGGTTTAATTCCATCATTAAATTAATGTATCTATTTTCATATCGCAGTTTTATTACCCGACAGGTGTTATATTTACTGACTGATAAAAAGTGATGATAATGGAAACATAATATATAAAACATATATACTATATTTTAGAGTTAGTAGGCCCCCCACTAGTTGGACTGACGACGTCGTAAAAGTCGCGGGAGGCAATGGTTACCACTAATAGCCGTGCCGCCTATCTTTGTGGCGTTCTACGAGGGAGGCATTTGTTCATCAGAGGACGTCTTCCGAAGGATGATGATGAATATGTTATACCAGGACTTAAACGGTCTGTATTCCAAGACCCATCCAATCAGATTCAACTGTTACAGCGTCAACGAGAACAAGCACACACTCGCATCGTTACTTACAAATGTATAATGTTAGTGAGATTATCAGCTTCTCACAAGAGTAAAAATTTCTTATACCTATTAAATTAATTATTTATTAATTATGAATTTCATGCAAACCCGTTCAGCTCTTACGGAGGTGGATAGTAACAAACACAAAAAAACTTAAGCATTTAAATGTTTGATGTGTATTTTTCTGATATTATATTTCTTTATAATGTAATATTATTGATCCAAGGATGTAAGAATAAATTATTTTTCTCATGCCAAGGCTCTGAAATAAAGATTTTTAATTATTATAGGTTACTTTTTATTCGAGTAGGAATCCGTTTTTTATATCTTCCTTAGGAACTACTCTGTAAATCGGCATAAAAAGTAATACTTATCCGAAATAACTTGATCCAGTGCCAGTAATATTACGTAGGTGTCAAGTTTCATCAAAATAAGATTTACCTTATTGGAGATGAGTAGCAACAGTTGAAGCGCTCGTAGCGAAGTTTACTTAGCTGTTCTCAACCGATCAGCAAAGTTAAGCAACGTCGCGCGCGGTCATGAGTTGGATGGGTGCCCGCTAGTGACATTACTACTGAGCGTTTCCGTGCTTCGGAGGGCACGTTAAGCCGTCGGTCCCGGTTGTTGTCTTAGGATGGCAGTCGTTATAGCATGGTGGTAGGGCATTTTGCGAATGCCCGCCTGGCTAGCTACCACCCTCAAGTAGAAAATCTGTCACCAAGCACCTAACCGTGTGTTCCGGCAGCTGTCCTTGAGAGCCAGTACTTCTAGGTTAGCCTGAACAACATCTTCTACCACATCATCACTTACCATCAGGTGAGATAGTGGTCAAAGGCTAACCTATCAGACATAAAAAAAAAAAAAAAAAAACAATCACCCGCACCTACTCTTAAACAAATACACACCTATTTTGTATTCCTTATAGCTACCATTGAACCACTATCTCACCTGACAAGGTAGGTAAGTGGTAGGTAAGTGATGATGCGTTATAAGAAAACGTAAATCAAGCTAATCTAGAACTACTACTCTGCACGCAGCTGCCAGAGCACACCGTTAGGGGACATATGTTTTACTTGAACTATAACGACTGATAACCGGGACTGACGCGACGGCAACGTGCCCTCTGAATCATGAAAGCACTCAGTAAATAAATGCCACTAGCGGTCACCTATCCAAGTAGTGAGCGCAGTTAACGTTGCTATAACTTGTTGATCCTCCGTTGAAGAAAGTTGAAGCTCCGCTATGAGCGCTTCAATATTTAATATTTAATGTTATGTGACGTGACAATGCTATACTGCGTCTTTGGTCGAATCAGCGCTAAACACTACGCATATTATTTATTCCTAGTAAACATCGCTTTAAAACCTTGATGTTTTAGGGTTACATTCTTCAGAACATTTTTCAAAACGGCGTAAATATGTGAGTTGAGAAGTATAAAATCATGAAATTCTTTTTCAGGAATTAAAAAAGCTACCTGAGCTACATCAATATTCGTAATCTGAAGGTTTTAAAAACATTTTCCGTTCAGAGGAAGTCCAGCAGTGTTAATTAAAACCCTGAATTCTTGCCCCTACTAATAAGTCCCGGTACTAGAAGCGCCCGAAGCGTATATCCGTATGTCGTATATCTCGGGTTCGATTCCCACCAGGGCACAGAATACAAAGGACCAGAAGGACCACTCCACAAAGCCTTTCCAATAAATAAGCGACTCTAGTTACGAAGCAATAAAGTGCACTTCAGCTCGCAAAGCACGGAGTACCTAATATTTATATTCACTTACAAGCCGTCTCTCTATCTATCGCACATAGCCATGCATAGCTCTGTCCTCTTCTGACGCGGCACGCACGTCAACAATCGCGTCTGGACGGATACGTCGATGTACCTGTAGCTTTGAAATAATATTACTTTTGTACCGAAAGCATAGAACATATAATAATACTACCGAAAGTACAGAGAAACCCAGGCCTGATCGCAGTTTAAATTCACAACATTGCGTGGGTCCATGCTGGTAGCGTCACCTAGCCATACAGTGCACCAACTTTATGAGAGCTAACGTTGTCAGACCTACCAGCAATAGCGTTAACGCCTATAATTGACTAGCGGCGCCATCTAGCCGGAGGTCGTCGTAGCTGGTAGAATGCTCGTTCCATGCTGGAATAGTGGAGGTAGCCGACGCGACGTTTACGAAGTATCAATTAAAGAAATAATTCAATCAAACCATAGAGTGCGCCTATTGCCTCGCAGTCTTGGGCCTTATATAATATAGCAAGTAAAAATTGTTTAATCTTCCAAGGCAAATATCATTTAGTTATACATTTTAAATTATCATTTTTCATAAGGACTTGTAATTATTAAACACACATTAGAGTTTACAGTCTTCATATAAATTTGTTTCACTAATTTTGCTTACCTACGTAATTGAAAACCTGTCGTTCTGATAGCTGTCCTTGAGAGTCAGTTCCCTATAGCTTGTTTAGTCTTCAACTGCAGCATCACTAAGCAAAAGCTAACTACCTGGACTTAACCAGAAGAACCATAATAGGTAATCGTTTCCTTAAAAGAAAGGTGTTGTGTCAATAACATATATAGTACAGAAAATTAAATAAATACATATATACCAGATACATTGTATTATCTATTTGAGATGTGGTGTTGGAGAATTATGGAGGGGTAAGATGGATAGAAATGGTGACAAATGTAAAAGTCCTAAAAAGAGTGAATGAAAAAGAGTCTTACTCAAGATCGTACAAGAGATAGGATGAAAATAGTTGGCCACCTTTTACGCAAATACAACTTAAAAAAAAAATTGAATGGAGAATAGAAAGAAACGAGGAAGGGATAGGCCACGGATAAGCTTCATGAGCCAAATAAAACAACAAGTAAATGTCATATCTTATACAAGATGGTAAAAGAGAATCGATGCCTTAAATAGAACGAAATAGAAGAGATTGCATTAGCTGCACCGACAAGAGTTTAACTCTTAAGACTGGAGGGAAGTCTCGAATTTTCATACAAAAAGAGAAAACGTTTCTACCCCATTAAACAACCACCGATTTTGATGATTTTTGGAAATGTTATAGATGTTATTCGGGTTTATAGGTTTTGACCGCACGGTGGTAGGGCATTTTCTTGTAAAGCTGCTGCCTCAAGTAGAAAATCTGTCAACAAGCATCCAGCGCTGTATCTTTACATCTAGTCTATTCTAAGCATAGCTTACTGACATCTTTATCCACAACAGCAGTTACCAATGAAGAAGATTTAGGTGAGATGAGAACGATAGACTGATCTCATATATATGTCATGTAACCCACATAGTGCTAAGCTAAGCGCAACCCTGGACTTACATTACAAGACTATTATATGACAGCTGATTGTATGATTTCGAACTTGAAGCCGTTTTCGTTGAGGTGCTTGATCAAGTTCGTATCTTTGAACGCCACGCCAGTGGTCAGCACGCCGCCTCTGGAAAAAGTAAAAAAAATATTACGTGTAGCATAATTTTCTTGATTGATGTCAAACTTGGAGATCACAGCAGGGTATATAGTGTTCGTCTCTTGGGCCGGGGCTCTTTCAAACTGAGGTATCGTGGTAATGAGTTATAGTCCGAATTTGTTCTTTTGGTCCACTATTAAGCCGTTTTAAAGGGATGAAGCGACGTGTATGTCAATGTAAATTGACCAATGTATGATAAACATGAACTTTCGAATCAGCTTAAAACTTGTTTAAAATGTGCAAGGGGATTATGTTCACATAATCTTATTGCTAATCGCCTTTTACAGGATAATGTAGTCCAAAATATTGTTTTTTTTTTTGGATAGGAGTGTAAACTATCTGGCGGGTCAACTGGTGGTAAGTGATCACCGTCGCCCACGAACATCCACAACACCAGAGTTCTCGAGGATGCGTTGCCGGCCTTTGAGGAGGAAATATGCTCTCTTCTTGAAGGCCCTAAGTCGTATCTGTTTGGAAATACTTCAACAAGCAGCTGGTTCCAAATTGTGGCAGTGCGAGGTAAGAAATGCCGTGAAAATCGCAAGGTTGTGGACTTCCAGGCGACGACATGAAATTTATGAAATATCATGCTTTGTCGGGACGTCCGATGGCAAATTTAAGCGACAGATAGTGAATCGAACAGTTCCTCGGAACACTCCTCGTGATACGGTAAAAGATGCAAACTGATCCAACATCTCTACGCAGTGCCAAAGGGTCGAACCGACCGGAGAGAACTTGAACGTCGACGATTCGAGTCGCTCTGCGTTGAATGCGGTCGGGAGGAAGAAGCTGGTATTGGGGAGCTCCCGCCCATAGGTGAGAACAGTACTCCATGTGAGGCCGAACCTGAGCCTTATAAAGTTGCAGGCGATGGACCGACCTGAAGTACCGTCTCGCCTTTCCGAGCACACTCCTTTGAAGTTCTTCGTCTGGGAGTTACGGAAGTCCTTATCAGTAGCTAAATAGTAATTGGGGGAGGCTATAATACATACAATTATTTTTACATTTTTACTCACTTGCCGGGCATCTTGTCAGCCTCTTCGAGGATTGTGATAGCGGAGTAGAGTAGACCGACCGCAGACGGGCCGTATCCTAGATCCGTTCCGGACACCTGTGCAACAAGTACCATATCATAAAGCTTGGGAATGTAACTCGCGCTTTAATTTTCCATACCTACTAGAGTAGAATACCCTTTCACTAAGGCTCCGCTTATCGTCCTTCCGATCGACCTTTTAAGGGCTGTATCTTTGGAACCTTCATAGGTAGCCAATTAAAATTACGACAGAACATTATGTTAAAGTTTTTTGGTTTTGCTGTATAGTAAAGCAGTAATGCATACAGGCATCAACTAATAATAAACCCTAGTCAAATACGGGTCAAACTTCCGCTAAGGATCTCGAACTGTATAAAGTTTGAGGATTTTTGAGTACATCTTGTACGGAAATCTCCGTGTTCAACTTGCATTAATATGATCGGTCAAATACTATTTAATATAAAATATTGCATGGAGATAGCTTCATAACTCATAAGGTATGTGGATTAATTTCGAGATGGATCATATAAGCCTGCCGTTTGTTTTTATAAAAAAATATATACTAGTATATGCCATCATTTCTGATTTCACTTTAGGTAGAAGCTCAATTAACTCTCATGCCTATATATCACGAGACTGGAGCATTCACGTTTGGCACCACTTGTATGTTCTGTGCCACTGTGCAGCTGACAGTAACTTTAAGACTTTCACGACTTGAACACATATTTATAAATTTATTTAACGGGAGGTAAATAAATTTATACTTAAATGTTTTTATCGCGATTAAGTCCCGTTAGACACTTATAACTATGAGTGTAGCTGACGTCGAGTAGGTACATAGACTCGAACATAGACTTTCTGTGACGGCCCAATGGCAAGGGCTACGGACCTCGCGCCGAGGTCCACGGTTTGAATACTACCGCCGCGCCGCCAGCTTGAACTCTACCGCATGGTAGTACGACGTCTTGCAAATGTTAACTTTCTTACAACCTCAAGTAGTATATAGAAAATCTGTTAGCAAAAATCTAACGGTTTGTTTAGGTACCTGCGTCTTTCATTTTTGAATGTAATAACAGCTGGCATACAACAAACGTATTTCTGTAGACCGTTTCTCAAAAATAATAAAATATTGACTGTAACTTCATTGTATGTTTTAGAAGCAGGCCTGTTTGTATATAAAAATGAATACCTTTTTCAGCAGTCTCTAAGCTTCTACACGCTCCCAATACAGGCACACACTATATAGGCCATAACACCAGATTAACACTCAGCTCAAATAATAGCTACATTATGTGTATCAAAATTTACAGTAAAATTCCTAATAACCTGACCTATAAAGAAAATACCTGACATTTAATCGATTCAGAACACAATTGACGCGGTGGCTTGTTGAGAAATGTTTCTATAGTTTTAATGAATTTTTTGATTATAAATTATAAAGATTAAAATAAGTAGCTTTCGAATGACATCTGTTTATATATAATTTTAGATATTATTGACATTTATTGGTATATAATTTGTATTGAATTTTCTTGACATTTTAACTTGACATTAATTAATTTGAAATTGTATTCATACGTCTGTAAAGACAAGTTTTAGCGGAACTACATTCTTATTATTATTATTATTAATTTCTAAATTGTACCTGAAACTTATGAACGAATAAATGTATATGAATATGAATATCTATCAGATTGAATAAAAAAATAGTACAGACCTTAGCTGTCACGGCTTTGTCCATTGGTTTAGACACTTCAGTTCCTTTCTGCCATCCTTTCCCATAGAGATACATCTGAACACTGCTGTTCTTCAGCACCTCCTCAGTGGGACCCTTACGGGATATGTAGCCAGCGCTGAAGATGCGGGGGTGATTCAATAATAGGTTTCTTGTGAAGGCAAATCTGAAATCAATATATACGGTGAAAAAACAACATTGTATAGAAGGCCTAGTCACTGTACAAACCAGGATGCTTTAGACAATCTCTAAAATAAATTGTTCTTAAACTATTTTAGACATAGCGTAAACAATATATATACTTATAGTCAAAACTTCGGTGTTGTATATATAGTATACCTATTTAGTAGTTTATTTCTAAACATGGTATACTGTAACAGCAGCGAATCAGAGCCAGCTCCCACCTTCCAAATAGTCTTAACTTTTTGAAGCGCTCGTAGCGAAGTTTACATAGCTGTTCTCAACCGATCAGCAAAGTTAAGGAACGTCGCGCGCGTACATGACTTGGATGGGTGACCGCTAGCGGCATTACTACTGAGCGTTTCCGTGCTTCGGAGGACACGTTATGCCGTCGGTCCCGGTTGTCGTCTTAGGATTGCTAGCTACCACCCTCAAGTAGAAAATCTGTCGCCAAGCACCTAACGGTGTGTTCTGGCAGCTGTTCTTGAGAGTCAGTACTTCTAGGTTAACCTGAATCTTCAACCACATCATCACTTACCATCAGGTGAGATAGTGGTCAAAGGCTAACCTATCAGACATGACTAAATAAATAACTACTCCAGCAATTACTATGTCTTCCTCCCTTGAAAGGGTTTAATATTATAAACCTTAAATAAGTAGCTGATTGAAATTCTAACAGATATAAATACTTTTTAGCTGAATGTCCTAACAAATAACTATACAGGTAATAATTATTTTTATTATTTTTACTTTATAATTACCTTATTATTTGTTATTTGTCCCAATACTAAAATCGTAACTAAATTTCAGACACCAACTATGTCACAAAGTGACGGGCGCAGTGCGATTCCTGACTTGTGATGAAATGGATCTGTTATAGGCAGAGGTTAGTCCGCGTAACATCAGATGGACCTCGAGCTTGTTCCGTACAATAACATAAAAAAATCTCGTACCAGCACAACCAGCCCGGTCACTTTATTTTGCATACTTTCGCAGCATTGTGTCTCCGGTTATATTGTTGTAGGATGCGGTAGCTGATATAGAGAACATCGGGCAAAACGAAGCGGGCAATTCGAGCTATGTATGGAATGCAATTTTTAGCATGTAAACTTACTTCTTAGAGACTATAAAATTCATACCTGGCCATAAAAGTGAAAATCAGGGCTCCAATTATCAACGCAACGGCCTCCAGCAAGTAATCCAACCGCACGTATACTTTGAATTGCGCAGGCCTTTGTTCGTTCGTTGAATACAGGTGGTGCTGAGTTCTATTGACGATGAAATTATCGGCTCCAAGGAACGGCACGCACCACCCCTTGTTCCTCCGATGGATTATACTTCTGGAAGAGTAAACAGGGTATGAAGGTATTGAATGAAGAGAGGATAGTCAGTGGCTTCCTACGCAACGGTGTTAGAGGCAATGTATATAGGTAATGTATGGCTATTGATTTTGGTCTCGTATTTCGGTCAACGTAGTAAATATGACGCCATGCATCTAACTGAGCGTTTTGGCAGCTATCTTTGAGACCCAGACCAACCAAGAGGTGAAATTTTGGTAAAGGAATAACCTATTTAAAAAACATAAATTGTCATGTAAATATTTTTCACAAAGTTAAAGTTGCAAGCTTAAAGTTTAAACACAAGAATACGGCATAGCAATAACTGTCCGAGAACTTCAAAATAAGAACCGTCTAGAGGCAGGTTAAACCGCCGCTTTGTAAGATCAGAATCTGGACACATATTACCCACGTAAAGAATTAATTCTTAAAGCTTCTAGCAATTTCCAAAATTCGAATTGATTCCAGTTATACCGTTCTAACTTGAACAGCCTGTAGATTTTTAAGCTAGAACAGAAAAGTAGAATCTTGTTAAAGATGTGAAAGCAGATGCTCCAATTTATAATAAAGAATCTTCTTCTAACATAATAATAGAAACGGCTCGAGCACTCAGGGTGACAATTAATTTTGTAGTTCATAAGGAGAAAAATACCTAACAATTGGGAAACTAAGGTATGAGACTCAGTAAAATATCCCCATAGTTGGAATAGCTCCAAAATTATACCTGATCAATATAAAATGACTGGAACTTTTCAGCAGTTCTAATAGTATTCCTGGAGGTGGCAAATGAATGTGTGTAGTCAACATATTACAGCTTTTAACTGCAATAAAACAGAGTGACGGAGTAAAAACATTTAAAAGAGAATTATGCAATCCAGCATTTGCTATAGTATTGTTTTTATGAAGAAGTAAAGAAGTTTTACTAGCTCTTTTGTAAATTTCTTTACAGGCAAGTCCAAGGTACATTTAATACATATTTATACTACTTAAATATTTTAAAATCTAATTATGTCTATTTAAATAACTGATTAAAAAGTTTTAGTAAGTGTAGGGCCTGTTTCAGAATGTTCGAGTAAGTTCCGGTTATACTACCCAGAACATATTTAATACATTTTTGAACAAACTATATTTTAAGGTGGTCAAGCTTTTTGGTAATTTATTACATCAGTATTTTTGAATAACGACCTTGTTTCTGTACTTTAGCTAATCTGATTTTTGGTACAACCCGAATTCCATATTTTTTTATAATTCGCTTTTCATAATTACGCAGTAGGGTAAAACTTTTTCCTGCATATTTGGGATATCCCTATCCTCATGAATTTATAATAAACAATTATAGGTGTACAGAGACAACTGTCATAAGGGCTAACCGCGGGGCTACGCTTTTTCAGCACATTTTTTTTAATATATTGTGACGGAACAAGCCCGAGGCCCACGTGATGTTAAGTGGACTAACCTCTGCCTATAACATATGCATTTCGTCACAAGTCACGAATTGCACTGCGCCCGTCACCTTGAGGCATAGTTGTTAAGTCTCATGTGCCTGTAATTTAACTGGCTATCAAGGACTGCTGCCGGAACACACCGTTAGGTGCTTGGCGACAGATTTTCTACTTGAGGGTGGTCGCTAGCCAGGCGGGCATCCACCATGCGATGAAGCTCAAGCCCGCGGCGGCATCGAACCATGGACCTGCTGCACGGCAGTCCATAGCCAAAGCCACTGAGCCATCACTGCTTCAAATTATTCTTATTGAACGTTTTTGACATTTTAGAACTGTTGTACATGATTGTCAACTCCGTACATTTTTGTTTCTATCCTGGTTATCACATCATTGTGACCAAAGATAGATAGCTATCTATAACACTTTATTGAGACACCATTAGAAAAACTTATTAGGTACGATAACATTACAATATACAATTGAGTATAACAATATGCGTTCTTATCGCTTAGAGCGATCTCTTCCAAATGAGTTTAATTGGGTTGAGCACAGTTATTTGGCGGCAAACGTATGACGAAATTACTTGAAAATTTTCAACATGATCTTTGTTATGCTTAACCTAGTCCAAAAGTTGCAACTTTAATATTAATTCGTTCCAGGAATTATTTTTCGACGCGCAGGTAGTCCAACTGAACTGAATGTACCTACATGTAATTACAGCGTTTGTGTGGAACGGACTTTATATTGATTACGTCGGCCCATAACAATGCTTCAAAATTTTCGGTACTCGTTTGACATACTATAGTGGGATATTATTAGTAAAATTAATAATTAGTAGTTTTGTGAGTAAAGTTTCATAAACGTAATGAAAATGAGCCTAACACGTAATCACAAAAAACATAATAAACCTAAAGTAATAGCGGGCTATGGCATGATTTACTGATTTTAAACTACTTTAAATAATTATAATATTATTTTGAATAACTTAAAATCAATAAAATATGCCATGGTTTGCAAATATTTGTTAGGAAAGGTAAACAGAAGTATTTACTGTGACATTAGTTTTGGCTCGAGTGCTGGCAATTTTCGCGTAAACACCTCTTCAATCGGCTTCAGCTCGTCCCAGTGTGCCAATCTGAAATACAAAGGAACCTATGATAGAAACTCACAGGTATTATAGCGTGGGATTCTCTTTAATAATATAGTGATGAGTCGATAATTGTTTTGGCTCCTACCGGTAAATGACTAAGACCTTGAATAATCTCAGGTGAACACTGAGTAATTAAAATATGACGGAACTACGTTTGTATGGAAAAGACACTTTAAGCAACTGATGGAGGTGGGTATCGTGATGTAAGCATGAGTAGCCAAACTCCAATACCTTGGCTGCACTGTAACTGACACCAACGACAGGGACGACGAGTAAAATGAAGCGCAAAAAAACACCTCAATTCGCTCTTGAAGATGTTCATGAGACGCAAAAAGATAAGAATATAGAAGAAGATAGTTAGACCAAACTTAATGTATGGATGCGAAGATTGGTCTCCGAGAAATAGGCAAGAATAGAAAAACATAACTGAGAGAAAGGTATTGCAAAAAAATACTTAGTCCAATCCGCGGAGAAGATAGCAGAGAA
Source organism: Plagodis pulveraria (assembly GCA_963890685.1). NCBI lineage: Eukaryota > Metazoa > Arthropoda > Insecta > Lepidoptera > Geometridae > Plagodis > Plagodis pulveraria. The sequence goes on along the minus strand of OY982956.1, from coordinate 33,373,001 downwards.
GTCTAGAAAAACAGAGAGTTAAGAAACTATTTGGCGAACTGAACATCATGTGGGAGTTTAAGGCACAGAGGTTGATGTAGTTCGGAGATTTTGTGCTGATGTTTGAGGATCTAGTCGTGAAAATATCGTATCTGGGGGAATACTGTGAAATCAGTTCCCGATGCTGAGATAGTCACAATCTTTATCCTACAAAAGCAATGCAATTCGAGCCATAGGTATATAAAATGTATCCTAGGGAATCTCTGAAGGATCTTTTTAAAGAAATTAATATTTTAACTTTACCAAGTCTGTATATATTTGAAAATAATATAATTCTAAATTCGTAAAAAAAATTGTAAATATAAATTTAACAGTGACAATCACGATTACAACGCTAGGAATAAAGATAAAATAGCGGTGCCAGGTTTCAGATTAGCAAAGACAAATAAAAGGTCCTTCTTAGGTAATTGTGTACGGTTTTATAATAAACTTCCCAAACATATTATAACACTCGCCTCTGCTGAACTATCGCCTGTCACCTACGTAATTTAAAGAAATATTGTATTAACTTTATTATATAGTAAGTATGTATATATAAATTTATGTATATATTGTTAAAAGACGTTTAAAAGAATGGCCCCGAGTTTCTTGCCCGTTCTTCTCGCAGTGGCTCTTTACAATTTTTTTTGCTGAACGTGGCAGTACTCTGTGTAATATTTCAATACTAAAATTTGTAATTGACCTTCATAAGAGCGTCGTAGACGCCTAAATTGAATAAGTGATTTTGACTTTGGCTTTTGACTTTGATGGTATGGTGGAGGGGGGAGACAAAATGTATAAACACAATCACATTTAATTTATCATAATGATATGCAAGGTAATACGAACACGTAGATAAAAGACTTCCATGTGCCGTAGCTTCCAGCTCCCCGACGTCTCAGTTGAGGTCCATGGTGGAGCGCAATGGACGGACATATGTATGACTCAACGCTGTTTATAGTACCTGGAAATGAAGTAAATAAGAGAAATAAATATGAGAATGAAATAATCATAAGACCTGTTGTATCGTGAACGTGAAGATGATCATCCATCTGAATTTTAGGTAGACTTTCGATTCTGGTAGACATAGAAAACATTCCGTATGTCCGTACATCGATGGCATACCGGAAATGAGGACATGATCAGGTGCAGTGTGTATCAAGGACACACGGTTTGCAACCAGCTTTTGAAGTGAGGTGACCTTGATGGATTGTTACTGTGTAAACAGTGGTTATAGCAACCAAAATTTAACATGATCTTCCAACATACATGGCTACAGCAGCCACGCTTATCATTTAGGTAGATGGTGTGTTGGTGGCGGTTGATAACCGGTAGTATGTCAGCAGCGCATATCCAACAATGAACCAACAGATTCTTAAACGCCCACTTATAATTTAGTTAGTAAGCTTTGATCAAAACTCTAGTATGTCAAAAGCAACAAACATTTTCTCTTTCCCAGTGGGTATACAGTTTTTTTTTTTTTTGCTATTAATTGCGACCTTTCCTTTTGGCAAGTGATGATGTTGTCGAAGGTGTATAACGGGTTAAGTCCATAGTAAAATCTTTTTTTTTTTGCTGTGAAGCGACGAGCGAGTGAAACGGTGCCTGATCGTAAGCATCACGTCTGCTCATAAACAGTTGCAGTGTCATTGATCTGCACACTGCACTGCGCTCGTCACTCCGAGACATCCGTTCTAAAGTCTCGTTTGCCCAGTAATTTCACTCGCTACAGTGCCCTTCATACCTAAACAGTGCAATACTGCTTTGAGGCAGAATACATGACACTGCAGTGGTACCCGCCGAGACGGCGTCTTGCTTAAGAGACCTACCACCTAGTTGCTACCTGTTTAGCACCACCCAGGGACCACGCGTAAGGAATCAAGTTTAAGGGTACTCTCCTACGGACGCGGGCAGCTCAGCCCCCAAAAATCACACGATCTTTAGAACAGCGCTATCACACATGGTTGTGTTTTGGATCTGTTCTACACGTGTCGAGGTTTGGAAACAAGTTTTCTTACTAAGGCTACCCAGGCGAGCTTTCGCAATGTGCCCAACCAATAACTAAGGGATCGGACAATGGCAACGTCCCCTAAGCTTTCCGCAGAGGATCTCTATGTATCTTTTATCGCACGATACTACGGGAGACTTCTGAAGAATTATGTTTTTAAATTATATTTGCTGGCTAGCGACCAATCTGTCGCTAAGCACCTAACAGTATGTTCCGGCAGCAGACCTTGAGAGCCAGTAAATTACAGGCACATGAGACTTAATATCTGCCTACGCAGGCAGCTCGAATTCTTTGGCCATATCGCTAGAAAAGAGGGGCATAACCTGGAGCAACTCATGGTGACTGGCAAGGTGGATGGCAAGCGCCCAAGGGGTCGTAGTCCGTTAAGATGGTCTGACCAAATCCGCACAGCTTTGGACTCCAATTTACACGACGCACTCCATGACGCCAAAGATAGGCATAAGTGGCGGGACACTGTCAAGACAAAAGTGCTCCAAAAGCGGAGTAATCACGACCCTCAGTAATGAGGAGAACGACGCGAGGAGGGAGGGTGAGAGACTTAAAAAAAACAGTATGTGGGTGATGGACGCAGTGCAGTTTGTCACCTGTGGCAAAATACATCTATTATAGACGTCATCATCGCTTAACATTCGGTGGGCCTCGTGCGTGTTCCATCTTAATCACAAAAAAGCTGCTATAAATAGTGAGTGTAAAGAGGAAACACTGGTTCGCTGAATACTTACTGAATAAATTGGTGATGTTGATTGCGTATATCTCAGATATCTGACGATACCTATCTTTATGTTTGCTTTGTGATGTGATTATACTTTTAATTCTCATAATAGACTAAGGTTGTTATATGTATCGTATGAAAGTATGTATCTATGCGTGTAGTAGCGTTACCTCCAAAGTTCTGCTGCAGGAACACAACGCCCAAGTCGTTGGGGATGCTGTCGAACCCGCACGAGCTGATCACGTACACGCCCGCTTCTCGCGCTTTGGCATCATACTTGTTTCGAATCGATTCAACGAACTGAAAAAAAGATAAAAGACAATTATTAGGGTTCGGTTGTCCGTCTATCTTTAATTTTTAGCAGTGAAACTAGCCATTGCTAAACTTGTGCCTCAATAGGATGTGACGGTCAGCCCCTCGTATATATATTAAGACGGGAAGGAAGTCTCGAATTTTCATACAATAAGAGAAAACGTTTCTCCTCCGCTAAAAGATCACCGATATTGATGATTTTTGGAAACGTTATAGATGTTATCAATATCCAGGTTTATAGGTTTTGATTTTAATCATTTTACTGAAGGAATTTGAATGAATGGGTTTTTAAGTACCGATATTTTCTCAAAACTTGTTTCTCTAGTTTGTGAATTGTTCATATGAAGAATAATGATAAATAAAGAAAAAGGAAACCCTATAAACCTAGTTTTTTCTGTCAATTATAAAATAAGAGCAAAATTTTTAGATTTGATAAATATTTACTATAAGAGAAAAGTTTTCTCCCAGAACGCAAATTATGCTGAAATTCTAAGTCAAAACTTGAAGAAGCTGCAATTGTCCTTATCGCACAATTCTGTTCGGGGGGCAGGGTAGCTGCACAGAATAAATAATAGTAGTTTAGTAGAGGTATTTGCATTAGTGATGCCTTGACTTGATAATAGTTACTGCTTGTGTACGTTAGCAAAAAAGGAAAAGATTTATGATACTATGCTTAACGCAACAACACATTGGATAGATACCAATATAAGAATTTACTATCAATACCAATAAAAGAACTAGCTAGCAGGCGATCCTTCCATGCATGCGATAAGAACACGGGAGCCAAGTAAAAGCGGCACACTATAAAAACAAAATAACTACGCCATCAGTGTTAAGGAAGCAATCCAGATCGGTGTACCCCAGGGTTGTTCTTATTGTAATCAATTGTTGAACCGAATTCACTTACGTTTTTCACCCGAATACGACCTCGACCAGTTTCGCGATTTTTACAGTTGCTTCTTCCCGACGCCGGCGTACGTACGTACATACCTACGCCCGATAGCGTTCGCGCATATTTTTATTTATGTACATGGCTATAATTTTTCCTTTCGTTGTCTATAGCCTATATAGTATATATAAGGGGTGTGTTTCAACCCTGAAGCCAACATTGCGTAATTATGACGTATGAGTCTAATTTGTAATTCTGTAATGTACTCCGAGGAGCATGCGTTTTGTTTTGTAGCAATTTGCAATTGCAAAAAATAGTCTTGTTTGTAGTACAACATAAGTTAAACTTTAGATATCGCTCCATCCGCATACGATTATTAAGAACGAAAGGACAAATTAGACTCATACGTCATATGTAATGTCGGCTTAACGGTTAGAGCACACCCCGGCTATAGAAGTGGGTGGTGCGGGTTTGTATCCCGCACAAGACTAAATATTTCCTCTCATTCTAATTTTGTAACATTAACTGATATATTTTTAAATTTACTTGGATACCTGTGGCTCCGCTGTTACGTCGACATGGTGCGTATGGCAGTCAATAGCCGCCTTGACGACAGGCTCGCCGTACAGGCGGTAAGGGCCGCAGCAGTTGGCGATCACCTTCGTTTGCCGACACATCGCCTTGAGGGACTCCTCGTCGAAAACATCGGCGACTATGATTTTGACTTGTTGGCTTAAGTTTTCGCCTGCAAGGTGATTGAAAACATGCCCAAATCAGGATAAAATAATAATGTAGTGAGTCAACACACTAATGGAAAAGCTAAATTAAACTTATAGAAGTGCTAACCATGCCATCGATTTGGAAATAGTCAATCTGTATTACATCTGTCTGCAATGATCAGAAGACACAAAATAGATAGATAGGTAGATGGATAGTACTTTATTGTTACACTACACAAGATTGTTACCTTCAATGGGCGGCCTTATTACTAAAAGTAATCTCTTCCATGCAACCTTTGGATGGAGATGATTTGTAAAACCGATAGTGACGGGGTGTAGTTAAGCGAAATAATTAACTAGTAAATAAATACTAATATATATAGGCATCATCATCGTTATCATCAGCCGGAAGACGCTTACTGTTGAACAAAGCCTCCCTCATATAACGCCACAAATAACGGCTATTAGCGGCTTGTAACCAATGGCTACCCGTGACTTTCACGATGTCGTCAGTCCACCTAGTGGCTTTCGCTGGAATGTGGTAACCACTTGAAAACCTTTCTTCCCCATCGGATATCAGTTCGTCGAGCAATGTAGCACGCCCATTGCCAAGTCATCTTGCAAATTCTGAAAGCTATGTCGGTGACTTTGGTTCTTTGGTGAATATCCACGATCCGGATTTTATCGCGCAAAGAAACTCCGAGCATAGCTCTCTCCATAGCTCGTTAGCAAAATGCTAAAAGTATGTGTTACATACACACACATGTGTAGAGTGTAAAAAAAATGATACAAATGTTTTCGAGAATTGTGAGGAAATTTATTATCCTTGGAAAGCATATATTGAGAGGTTGAGTAATATAGAATTCGAGTGGAGTGTTAGCAAGTAGTCTAACATTTGTTGGATATCAGTGCGTTATATTAGTGCGGTTCCAAAGATGAATATATTTTTAGACAAATTTATGACACTTTTTTATATTATCAGTTAAAGAGGTCCTGTATCATGAACTAAAAATAAAACTGGACATATTATGAACGTATGTTTATTGCATACTTTCTCTTATTGTATACTGTTTGACTTATGACATTGGTGTCATCAATAAATGAGTTGTATTTGTATTTGAATAGGTATGTTTGGAATGACAGAAGCACGAAGGTTATAGGTAGCTGCTAGGCTAGCCTTTGACCGGTATCTCACGTGATGGTAAGTGAATATGTTGTTCAGGCTAATCTAGAATTGATAGTAGATGAGTCTGAAAATAATGACTTCGCCATGAAAACTCAGCGTGGAATGCACCAAAAACGTAACAGCGAGAAGAAATTTGACGTGGCGAGGGTTAGAATAACGAATTAAATCACTAGAATGTATGTGAACAGTGGTAAAACATTAAATGAGGAATTAATGTGATGAAAGAGGATGATTTCTACATGCTGACTCTCATTGTTGTGGTATAAGGGTTGGAAGAAGAATCAAAAGGCCAGTAATTCTAGATTAGCCTGAACAACATCTTCGACCACATCATCACTTACCATCAGGTGTAATAGTGGTCAAAGGCTAGCCTATCAGCAATAAATTTAATCAAAAACATTAAATGAGGGTGCCGCCCAGAGTATATAACTAGTGGCTATTTATTTGGTAAGTAGTTAAACAGCTTACCAGTAGCCTTAGATATGTCCTGTATAAGGCCTTCTAGCTTTGACTGTGAGCGTCCAGCAACTCCCCACGTCAGCCCCGGGTGCTTCTTAGCCAGGGTGACCATCTCGAGAGCTGCATGCTTCCCCGTGAACCCCGTAGCACCGAATATTACTACGTTTAACCGCGACATCTGCAAATAATTGACATCTTGACTTTGAAACCTTAGTGACTCATACCAATACCAGACGAAATTGAAATCTAATATGGCGTTCTCCTTCTCCTCCAGACGCTTGGCAATCGTGGGTAAATCCCCCATTGATGGGAGAGGATGTGTCCAGTAATATACAATCCGGCTGATACAGTACAGTACAGTTCTCCTTCTGGACCTAAATTCACCTGCCTGTTCCGTTCTATTGAAGCATTTTTATGAAAAAAACCGCTCACGTGCGAGCTGGTTCACGCTATTTTCTGGTGCCGCACCACAAAGATATTTTGTTTATTACTTAAAAACGACATTAAAAATCGGAGCCGATAGACGCAGGCTTATAGGCCGCACACAAACCGTTTTACTGACTGGACAAAGACAAAACATGTAGGTACAGTTATACCATTGTAACTTATCGTAACTAACACATAAACAAACTATTACTTTGTGTGCTGTCCTATCGTCGGTGCAGGCCTACGAACAATATTCATACGTAAGTGCATGCACACAAATACAATGCAATGATTAGACGAATGCATACTATACATTATCTTTAGGGTACCCTCATTTAAAATCCTATGCAGAAATTCTGTAGCACAAAGCTGGCTCTTAAAATGCATCATAAGTTTATGTAGCGAGAGCTAGGGTATATCTACTTAGAAATTCTCTGTTGTGCAAAACCGTACAGGGTTCTATAGAATAATCATCAATAGTGTAGTGAAACAACTTTCCTGTTTCACAAGCTTTATGTACTCATGATTGATACGATATTAAAGGCACGATTGCTATATTCTGTACAAAAATGTAACTCACTTTTTTCTCCGCCTTTTTTAAACTTTAAATTGGTTTATGGAGATACAGCAGGGCTTCAATAGTCCGTGTTGAGGCCGTACGACCATAAACCATACTCCGAGACTGGTTGGACAGGAAGCACGGGTCTTTAACTTTCCGGCTTGTGCAGATGCTGACGGGGCATGGTTGCTTCGGAAAGTATGTGTACCGCATCGCCAGAAGGGAGCCGACGCCAAGGTGCCACCATTGCGACTGCGTCGAGGACACGGCGCAGCATACACTCGGGGAGCGCCCAGCGTGGCAGAGCGAGCGCCGTGAGCTCGCCGCAGTAGTGGGGGATTCCATCATTGGTTAAGGTGGAAAGTGATAGGTCCTGGAACGCAGGGCTTACCTTCTACTAAGATGTTATGGTGCGAACGAGATTGCTGAGCGGTAGAGAGAGATCAGCTCCACACTCCCAATCCGCACCCGGAGACCCGGGCATAGGAGGAGGGTATATAATAAATCCAACCCCCATAACAGAGGTCTTGGCAATGGACACGGGGGTGTCCTTCGCCAACTAAACACCAAAGACCTCGGGATGGCACGTGCGTTGATTCCGTGCGCCACTAAAAGTTGAAGGAATGGTCTAACTCCTACTCCACATATACCACACAGTAGTGATTTTGTTGTTGGTGTTGTTATTTAGGTTGTTGTTGTTACTCGACGAGGCTGAAGGCGGAGCTCCGACCTGGGAGTATATTCCACATCTCCGTCTGGTTTCCATGGTAATTGCCCGCGATAATCAAAGCACTAACGAGGGTTCTTTAATAGTATAAAGCGTTAAATGCGCGCCGCTTGCGGCCGAAGATGCATCGCTGAAGAACATTATCGTAAGTGCTTGAATTATCATTTGGTAGTTTTATAAGTAAAATTAAATTATAACTTAGCGTAAAGCGAACAGTATATATCCATTTGCAACGTGTTCTCGTATAGATGAGGGTTTTCTTCCACTTTCCCAGAATTCCTGCAGGAGTCAGCCACGGACACTTAGGTAGGCGGCCCCGACTAGCGCACTCTAAAAACGCTAGAGCTATTTGTCATAGTGAGCATGCTGTGGTGCGTGCATACTTACGGGCGTGTACACACTACACATACACAAGCTATGTTCGGTACCGCTTTATCAAGTCAAACTCTTGTCTGGTTTTACTCTGGTAAAAAGATCAATCCTTACCGATTTGCTCATTCGCACACGGCTTATAAATTTGATACGTCACTCTTCTTTCATTCAGCCTCTCTATGTCCCCGAACCTTTATCTTTAGTGATACATCTTCTGTTCTCCACTTTATTCTTCGAGAAACGGATCAGTACTTTTCAAGATATGGACTATTACGTGTAAATGTGACAGCCTGGCTTATTTTTTTTTTTTTTTTTTTTGCTTGATAGTTTAGCCTTTGGCCACTATCTCACCTGATGGTAAGTGATGATGTGGTCGAAGATGTTGTTCAGGCTAACCTAGAAGTACTGGCTCTCAAGGACAGCTGCCGGAACACACCGTTAGGTGCTGGGCGACAGATCTTTCAACTTGAGGGTGGTAGCTAGCCAGGCGGGCATTCGCAAAATGCCCCACCACCATGCTTTAACGACTGCCATCCTAAGACAACAACCAGGACCGACGGCTTAACGTGCCCTCCGAAGCACGGAAACGCTCTGTAGTAATGTCACTAGCGGTCACCCATCCAACTCATGACCGCGCGCGACGTTGCTTAACTTTGCTGATCGGTTGAGAACAGCTAAGTAAATTCGCTACGAGCGCTTCAAAATTTTTTTTTAAAAATAAATTTGTTATTGATACGAGATACAGATATAGTGTCAAAGGGAAACATCTCAAAACTTTCGCTTATGTCTACTCCATGTAAAAATAAGCAGCAAGCGCATCACTTAAATGTTTTTTGTCAGATATTGATACTCAAAAATTTAATAAATATCTAATTGACATATTTAATTAATATTACTAATGGTGTGATTGACCATAACCTTGACCCTTATGATGCGTAAACTAAATCTGGCAATTGCCCAACTAAAAAGCCTCCCTTGAATAATTTCAAGGGAGGCTTTTTAGTTGGGCAATTAACTTAATATACAATAACAATCGATTGGAATGCATCGACGCGGCAACACTGTTAGGCCTAGAACTTTAACAGCGTACTTTGCATATGCATACTCATTGTTCAGATACGGAATTATATAGTGGGGAAATAGTGCAATTATGGAAGATCTCGAGATACAACAAAAAAATTAATCGGGTTCTTACCAACATCAAAACCCCCGTTATTAGGAAACCATACTTTCTAAACCATTTTTTATAAAATAGAATATTATAACTATTGTGTCCATACACAAAAAAACATATAAATAAAGATGGTACAATTATTTAGTAGCTATACGGTGCCTTTTTGCATCGGGGGCTTAAAATAGAATTGTTAGAAACTCACATATAGACTAGAGTCCAACCACTATCTCTTTATTTTACATATAATCTCATATTTTTGTTCGTTTATGAGTATTGGTTCCATTACTTATATATGGTAGTGAATGTTGGATATGACAGAAAAAGAATGAAAGTATAATAAATGTAGGAGATGAGAACATGGAGAAGCATGATTGGAGTCAAACGGAGTAACAGGATAAGGAATAGTGTGATAAGGGAATGATGTCGTATGAATGAGTATGTAGTGTCAAAAATCGAGAAAGGTTTATTAAGATGGTTTGAACATGTGGAGAGAATAAATGAAATGAGATTGACTCATCATTTATATATGGGGCAAGTAAACGGAAGTATTGGAAGGGGAAGAACTAGGCGAACGTTCCGAAATCAGATTGCAGACGTTCTGAAAAAAGGCCAGGTCACGAGTATCTTAAAACGACGCTCATGTATGACAGGATTGATGAGTGTAGATGAAGCGAAAGAGATAGGTAGGGATCGTATTAGTAAGTAGAAATCTGTAGTCTCTGCCGACCCCAACGGGAAGAGGCAGATTTTATGTATGTATGTTATCTCATATTTAATAATCTCATAGGTGTTTTAATCTTATTAAATATTATATTTGTCTGTATAATTCATATTGTCATAAATAGTCTTTCCTTCATTTGGTTGTTTGGCAACACATATTTCTACATCGTTATGAATATCAATCGAATGACCCTCCCCAAGTAGAGAGGAAACACTACGTAAATCATTGCTTAGCTAATAGTTTTAGTACTGATGGTAAAAACACTGATGTATCTAGTTATTTTGTTCATCTGACTTTGAAAGCAATGGTCCGCGGGATTTAATTCAGTAGGTGCATACCGTATGGCCAAGTTTTTATTAGCTATTTCTTCTATTATTATTTTTAACACGAAAGGTGTTTGTAATTTATTTATATATACCAGTCATAACTATTTGACATTCTGTCCACAATTAAAGGACTTTGGTTACATATCTAATGAGGTGACTTTATAACAGGTTTAAAGGTGATATTATTAAATTATTCTGATCATTAATTCGTACTGAACGTGATTTTCCTATAATTAATCTTTTATTTTATCCATTAAATGCATACGAGAACAGAATCAACTTATATCGGAGAATCTTTGAAGCAAGGAATATGACAGATTGGATTCAGAGTATACTTTAGACTTTAGGTATAGTTATCTTGGTATAGTACTTAACCCATTGGCATCGGCGATAATGATAACAATAGAATTTCATTCATAACTAGGGCATAATATTGGTCCTGACGATGCCAACTTATTAAAAGTAATATCTTGTTTCGCATACTTAATTTCCTCTAGGCCTTTCAGTATTTAAGTACGTTAATCATGTATGCTTTTGGGTAGCGAATTATCTCATTTTACTGTAATCTCCTACCGTTCTTGTAATAGATAATAATGGTAGTAAATGGTAGGTAATAAATGATTAAATAATAAAATAAGAATCATAATGTTATGCAATGGTCCTCAACACGCCACTATTAGTAATTTAATTTTATGATGCCTTTAAACTTCAACTTAAATTTAAACTTTCTTTGTTACATTGGGGTTACATGCATTCTGGTGTTACGGGTGTAACCCCAGAATGCATTTTCAATGAATTTTCCAGTGAATTGACCATATTGCGAAATAAAAACTCGCTACAGAAGTCTTCAGTACACCTAACAATATGAACGAAAATCAGTACCTGCAAAGAATAGTATTTGTTTTACTTTTTAATTTCAAGATAGCACAAGGTTTTTGCTTTCTGGCATTTTGGAACTTTCATAATACCTTTTAGTTCAATGTTGTCAGTTTAAAATACGTTCGACCTCATTATCCATTGCTTAGCTAAATAACTAAGAAGCGTTTATAAGTAAGAAATTTTTAAACATTACTTTAACACTGTTTAGTTATCCATTACTTAGCAACTACTTAACGGATTTTTTTATAAGTAAGGGGTATAAGGTTATTCAAAATTATAAGCAAAAAGCTGAGCTTTGTGAGGCCTGGCGTTAATTTTATAACCTGATTCTACTAGTGTCATCTAGTATTAAGTAGATTAACTACGATGTATTTGAGAATTGAGTTTAGTTCTGCCTGCAGCGATGTTTACCTTTGTTTTTCTAACAGATGGCGTTAGTAGCACAATAACATGTAATCTATGAATACAAAATTGTTAATGTTGTAATAATTACGTGCGGAACCCACGGCTTGTGTACATTCAAAATTGTTTTCGCTAACGCTTCGAAAACCAGTCAAGGAACGTTGAACGCAGTTAGCTCTAACTACTATGAGTTAAACTGAGGCGTGCATTCATTCTTCTATGCAATTGGCACGGAACACTAGTCATGTGCAAAATAAAAATCGAATGCATATTATCTATCTAAATATTTAAATTTAAATACTTGTTGTGAAGTGCGTGAATCCCTCTATGGTGAGTGTTTAGACGCTAAGTTAAAACCTTGTTGTGTATGTAAATGTAGAAATTAATATGTTGTGCGTCAGCGCCATCTAATGTTTACATGTGAAACTTCAAATATTCAGATGTGCGTCAATGCCGATGGCAGCCATCTTGGCATTGACTTAGTGTGTCTTAGTTCAGCTGTATCACAATAGATGGCACCAACAAGTCTTAAAACACGCAAACGTTATTATCGCAACTTCTGGTTATGAATAACATGTTTGACAATAAATGACTTTTCTGTAAATTGAACTGTTGTTTCATTACGGAGTTTTGGAGGGTTCGTACATGTTCCTACGAGGCCGGATTAAGGCATTACATTACAGTAGAGTGGCAGTTTACGTGCGTGGACCCGACTTCCTTGTCCAGCGCGCCCAGCTTGCAACAGGCGACAGCTCACTGGCTAGCTTTGGATAGCACCAGCGACGTCGTCGGGCCTTGTTGGCAATTGGCAAGTCATCAACCTTCAGTAGCAGCGAGTGCCACAGAAGGTGTAAGAGTTAGTGCGGACAGGCCGCACTATCTATCGCAGACGTCATCGGGTCCAGTGGATTGACAGTATCCCTTGGATACCCAACAGGAAAGTGTCAGTCAAGTGTGAGTGCATTTTAAGCTGTGAGTGAGTACAATTTCAACCTTATTACTTAGGAGTGAATAACTTAAACTAGTCTTGAATCATTTAGAAGATAGTGCAATATTCGTGAAGATTTCCAGAGACTTAGAAAATTTTCGATTTATAATAATTTGATGTCGTATGAACTTAGAATAATTCGACAAGTGTTTGCATGAACTTAGTATAGTTTCGTTAAAATGGTTAAGACGGGGAACCTATGCCCGATTTTATAGCGAAGTCTATTTAGCACCAAACACTTAGAAAAATCGTGCTTCTAATTCTTGAAAAAACTACAAGTGTTTTGGACATAGAAAATTTCGAACTGATTGGTGTTTTAAACTTAAGAAATTTCTACGGATTTATTTTAGTGTTGTATTTATTATAAGTAAATTATTGTAATAATGGATAAATTATTTAGAGCCCAAGAAAATTTAAAGGATAGAATTGTAAAATGTAGAATAAATTTTGGTAAACAAGCAAAGGATAAAATAACTTTGACTTACGTAGAGACTCGATTAGAAAATTTAGACCAATATTGGAAAGTATTTAATAATTCACACGAAAGAATTATGAATGAAGCAGAAGATAAAGAATTAGAAGCGTCGAGTTATTATAAAGAAGATTTGTTCATGCAAGTTGAGGATGTGTATGTGCAACACAAGTCACAACTAAAAGAATGTCTGTCGAAACTAAGATCATCGGCTGCTAGTGTTACTGCACCGACAACAGATTCTTCTAGTTGCGACAAATCGCCTAAGGTTAAGTTGCCTAAAATTACTATTCCCACTTTCACGGGTAAATACATTGATTGGGCGAGTTTTAAGGATTTATTTACATCACTCGTCCACAATAACAACGAAATCGATAATGTTCAGAAGTTATATTTTTTTAAAACTCACGTACAAGGAGAGGCCGAGCAAATCCTGAGGCACATTCCAGTAACATCAGATAATTATTTTAATTGTTGGTCTAAATTACAAAACAGATATGATAACAAAAAATATCTTGCAAACTGTATTCTTAAGCGTTTCATGAGTTTAAAAAATGCGACAACTGAATCTTCAAGCGCAATAAGACAGCTGTTAGACATCACAAATGAAAGTTTGCATGCGCTTAAAAATTTAGGAGTTGACGTGTCTACTTGGGACATCATTGTTGTATATATTGTCACTCAAAAATTAGATTCCAAGTCTAGAGAATTGTGGGAAACTAAAAACAACGATGCGTCAAATGATTTGCCGAAGCTTTGTGATTTTCAGAAATTTCTCGAGAATCGGTTCCGAGCTTTAGAATGCATTGAGTCTCAAGGCAGTACTAAACAAAGCAATAGCCGAAATAGTAATGCTTTGTCGCTTCACCTAGCTAATAACGACACCGGTTGTATTTTATGCTCTGAAAATCACAAACTGTGCAATTGTAAATCATTCGGTCAGAAAGACGTCACTGAGCGTCGTAAGTTCGCCCAGGCCGGTAATCTCTGCTTCAATTGTTTAAATCCAAATCACACGGTATACTCCTGTCGCCAGTCTACAAGGTGCCGTTTATGCAAAAGAAAACATCACACTCTTCTCCACCCCCAGAACACTCCAAAATCAATTGGTGAAGCTAAGACAGATCAGTCGAATGTAAGAGATGGCGTCTCTGCAACGTCGTCTGCAAGTGAGTTGACTAAAGCCATGACCTGCTTGGCTACAGCCAGCAGTCAAGTATTATTAGCTACAGCTTTAGTGAATGTTCAGTCAACTACTGGGACCACGTTTTGCTTAAGGTCTCTGATCGATCAGGGATCTCAGGCTTCGTTTATTACGGAGTCCTCGGTCCAGTTGTTGAAGTTAAAGAAAAAATCAGTCAAATCTCTAGTCTCAGGTCTAGGCGCTGATCCCCAAGCATCTCTTGCTTGTAAGTCAATGGTATCTTTGAAAATTCAATCGCGTCTAGATCCCAGTTTTGTGATTCCGATCAAAGCTTATGTTTTAAATAAATTGACAACTCTTCTGCCCGAACGACAAGTGTTCGTTCGAGACTTACCAGTGATGGTATCAGTTGAATTAGCTGATCCATTATTTGGCACGCCAAATAAAATAGATTTATTATTAGGCGCTGAAGTTCACAGTCAGATTTTATTGAAAGGGTTAATCAGAGGCCCGCCAGGCTCTCCAGTAGCTCAAAACACAGAACTTGGCTGGATCCTATCAGGCGAAGTGCAAAATGTAAGCAACTTAGCAGAAGCTTGCCATAACGCTGTTGTGAGTATGCATTCTGTTCAGTCTGATGCGAATGATCTTCTGAAGAGCTTTTGGGAACTAGAATCAGATCATTATTCAGTTGATAAAAAACATCTAACAGAAGCAGAACAAGAATGCGAAAGATTGTATTCGGAAACGACTCAACGTGATGACTCTGGTCGGTACGTGGTCCGATTACCCTTTCGCACTTCAGATCCTCAGTGCAAATATGGAAAGTCCCAGCAGATCGCCCAGAAAAGATTTCTTCTATTGGAGAAACGTCTCTTGAAGAATCCAGAACTGAAAGAAGAGTACGTCAAGGTTATCAATGAGTATCTGAAGCTTGGACACATGGAAGTGGTTCAAGAAAAAGATAAATCTGATGCAGTTTACCTGCCGCATCATGCAGTCGTGAGAAATGACAAGCTCACGACGAAGGTTCGAGTTGTCTTCGATGCGTCATGCCCAGGCATTAACGGAATTTCGTTGAACCAGGATCTGTTAGTTGGTCCAACTCTACAACCAGAACTACGCCACATCCTTATGAAATGGCGTTGTTACCCAATATGTATCGTAGCTGACATAATTAAAATGTATAGACAAATTAAAGTATCCGACGCCGATGTACATTTTCAGCGTCTTTGGTGGCGAGAAAATCCAGAGGATGAAATGCAGCACTTTCAACTCACACGAGTGACATTTGGCACATCGGCGGCTCCATACTTGGCTGTGAAGTCATTGCAGCAAGTTGCACTTGACGAAGGAAAGGACTTTCCACTTGCGTCGACCCGGGTAATGAAAGAATTTTACATAGATGATTACATGACGGGATGCCAAACGGTTGAAGAAGGCATCGAAGTCTATCAGCAGACTAAAGAACTACTTGGTCGTGCAG
The DNA here is from genome assembly GCA_963890685.1 of Plagodis pulveraria. NCBI lineage: Eukaryota > Metazoa > Arthropoda > Insecta > Lepidoptera > Geometridae > Plagodis > Plagodis pulveraria. The sequence continues at coordinate 33,357,001 of OY982956.1, read as the reverse complement.
GATTTCAGCTCCAGAAGTGGTCCACAAGTAGTGTAGAACTGCTTAAGCATATGAACGAAGAGAAGCGATTATTAAATGACAACCTGAAACTAAAGACTGATGATGCGGTGACAAAAATACTGGGACTCACTTGGAACAGGAAATCCGACGAGTTTGAATACACAGTTCAGCTTTCTCCTCAGGAAACACCTGTAACCAAGCGAAGAGTCATATCTGATATAGCAAGGCTATTTGATCCCCTCGGGTGGGTAGCACCTGTCATAGTGACGGCGAAGTGCTTCATTCAACGAATATGGCTTACTGGGATTGAATGGGATCAAGAATTGCCACAAACACTTATGAATGATTGGCTTAACTTTAGAAGGGACCTCAATCAACTTACCAATTTTCGTATCCCTCGTTGGATCCACTCGTCTGCTGATGACCAGCTCATAGAATTACATGGGTTTTCCGATGCGTCCAACGTGGCATATGCTGCTGTCGTGTACACCCGCGTCATTAAAAATAATGGTTCCATTCACGTCAATTTAATCACCTCGAAAACGAAGGTTGCCCCCATAAAACAGATTTCGATTCCGAGACTTGAATTATGCGGGATGGTTTTACTAGCAAAATTGCTGCAGGAGGTTTCCAATGTCTTGAATATACCAAAGCAGCATATGCACGCCTGGACTGACGCATCAGTTGTGTTAGCTTGGCTGAAGAGCCACCCTAGTAGGTGGAAGACATTTGTCGCCAATAGAGTCACTGATATACTTACGGTTCTAGAGAGTAACCAAGTCGCACACGTTCCCTCGCAGCAGAATCCGGCAGATTGTGCGTCCAGGGGAGTTAAACCGTCGGAATGCGCTCAGCTTCAGTTATGGCAGGAAGGCCCAGAGTGCCTGAAACAGAAAAAGTTAGACTATAAAACAGGTGACAAAGACACAAAATTAGAAGAAAGGAATGTTAAAAGTCATACGATTACCTGTCCAGAAACGGAGAACGATATTCTTACCAAATTTTCGTCCTTGACACGACTTATAAGAGTCGTTGCGTACTGCAGAAGATTTTTGACGCCGAAGTCTAGAGGTGTCTTGACTGCCGAAGAACTTGAAAAGGCTTTAGATGCATGTATTAAGTTATGCCAAAGAACATGGTTTCAAGATGAAATAAATAAATTCAAGAATAATGAAGGTATTAATAAGAAAAGCAAACTTACCTCGTTGAGTCCATTCCTCGGTGCCGACGATGTCTTAAAGGTGGGTGGTCGTCTACAAAAATCAAATCTCGATGAAAATACAAAGCATCCTATCTTGATACCACAAAATTCAAACTTGGCGAGATTGTTAGTTGCCGATGCTCACGCAAGAACTTGCCATGGAGGACCACAACTGATGATCACATTTTTGAGATCCAAGTATTGGATAATGAATGTGAAGAGTCTCGTTCGACAATACGTTAGAAAATGCGTAGTCTGTGTAAGGCATTCAGCTAAAACTACGCAACAGATGATGGGCCAGCTACCAGAAGCTCGTGTAACGGCTAGCAGATCTTTCCGTAGAAGAGGAGGTGATTACGCAGGTCCCATAAACATCCGCCCCTCGAAGGGTCGTGGCTATCACTCCACCAAAGGTTACATTTGCCTCTTTGTCTGCATGGCCACAAAAGGTATCCATATTGAGGTCGTAAGCGACATGACAGCTCAGAGCTTCTTAGCTGCCTTCAAGCGTTTTGTAGCTAGACGAGGACATGTGGCAGAGGTATGGAGTGACAATGGAACCACATTCGTGGGTGGCTCAAAGGAGTTAAGGTTATTATTCAACTCAGAAAGATCCAGCTTAGCCCCTGAGATAGCCGATTGGTTTGCATGTAATGGTACGGACTGGCATTTCATTCCTCCACATTCTCCGAACTTCGGAGGACTGTGGGAGGCAGGCGTCAAGTCCGTCAAGGGCCATTTAAACAGAATCATAGGAACGAGCACTCTCACATTCGAAGAAATGACAACTCTGTTGTCACAAATCGAAGCATGCCTGAATTCCAGGCCCATTTGTCCTATTGTTGATCATCCGGATGAACCGGATGTTCTTACGCCAGGTCACTTCCTCGTTGGCGAAGCCCTGGTTGCAGTCCCTGATCGAAATTATGAAGACTCTAATGTTTCTTCATTGCATAGATGGCATCTTACCCAGAGAATGCTACAAACTTTCTGGCGTGGGTGGTCACAGGAGTATCTAACTCAATTACAACATCGTTATAAATGAAAGAAAGTAGTTTCCGAGCCAAAGGTCGGTGATGTTGTGCTTATCAAGGAAGACGATCTTCCTCCAGCTAAATGGCTGTTCGGGATTATCACCGCAAAGCACACTGGTTCGGACGGGCTTACACGTGTGGTGAGCGTTAAGTCTAAAACAAACTCAATTATAAAGCGACCTCTTTCCAAGGTTGTCGTACAGCCGGCAACCTAAAATAATAATACAGTCCACAGAATGTTTTTACAAAGGTTTTATCTTATGTGCTAGCCCTTTATTTTTATTTATGTGTTTTGTTGTTATATGAACGATTTAATCAATACGTTCATGGCTGGCGGTATGTTTAGACGCTAAGTTAAAACCTTGTTGTGTATGTAAATGTAGAAATTAATATGTTGTGCGTCAGCGCCATCTAATGTTTACATGTGAAACTTCAAATATTCAGATGTGCGTCAATGCCGATGGCAGCCATCTTGGCATTGACTTAGTGTGTCTTAGTTCAGCTGTATCACAATAGATGGCACCAACAAGTCTTAAAACACGCAAACGTTATTATCGCAACTTCTGGTTATGAATAACATGTTTGACAATAAATGACTTTTCTGTAAATTGAACTGTTGTTTCATTACGGAGTTTTGGAGGGTTCGTACAGTGAGTTTCTTATTATTGTTCAATTTCAAATTAAAATTGTTGATTTTCCAATGAGAACATACAGGATAAAAATATTTACTTATATATTTTTTCTATCCCTGAGAGGGTAGCCTTTGACCACTATCTCACCTGATAGTAAGGGATGATGTGGTCGAAGATGTTGTTCAGGCTAACCTAGAAGTACTGGCTCTCAAGGACAGCTGCCGGAACACACCGTAAGGTGTTTGGCGACTACTTGAGGGTGGTAGCTAGGCAGGCGGGCATTCGCAAAATGCCCTACCACCATGCTATAACGACTGCCATCATAAGCCAACAACCGGGTACGACGGCTTAACGTGCCCTCCGAAGCACGGAAACGCTCAGTAGTAATGTCACTAGCGGTCTCCCATCCAAATCATGACCGCGCGTGACGTTGCTTAACTTTGCTGATTTTTTAAGCTCAGAGACGAATTTACTTAGCATTCCATGGATTCACCGTGCGGGTGCCGGGTCCATAGCGTTGCAGAGGAAGAGGCTCCAGTCAAGTTGCCTGGGACTTGCAACCCAGTGAGTAAGGTTAAGGGGCCCCTTTATGATGCATCAATGCTCCCTTTCACCGCTCGAGCCTCCTCCCCTGCCTAACCAAATTTGGTAAGATCCTACTAATGCCGCCTTGGATACCTACACGTTCTAGGATGGAAGTTACGGTTGTTCTTGACAGGCCAAGGTCTTTTAGTAGGTTGTATAGGGATTTTGCTGGTATACCCCTTGCTCCGACTTCTACAGCATATAAATTAACCACATAACCGTTTTTAATTAATTCATTTGTTAGGTCATAATATTTGTTAGTTTTTATTGTGTGGTCTTTAGGTATGTTTGTTTCCCACGGCACAGTAAGTTCTATAAGTACTATGCGTTTTACATGCTTTGAGTATAGAAATATATCTCGTCTGGATGACGAAACACCAACATCCTCAGGGATTTTGTAATGTTTTTCATACGTGTCCATCAAAAGAGTCCAATCGGGAGCTGCGCCTAAGATGGAGTAAGGCTTGGATTTAGATTTTGTAGATGACCCTTCTTTTACAAAAGCGACGTGTCGTTTGTTCGTGGTCAAACCTTTTTTTGCTCTAGCTACCGAGAGACTCGCCGCTTCACGTAGGTATGATTTCGAGGACTCTATAGTGGCGACGGGAATAATGACCCCTGTCAAGGAGCACCTTGCATCCTACCAATAAGTGCCTTGCTGTACCTATGGCCTGACAAATACCGCAAGACTTTTCGGTGGCTTTCCCCCATCTTACTAAATTACTTTGGTCTGGGAGGGTCATCTGGAAGGCGTTAAGATAGAATTTTAATAAGGCAGGTGACCAATCGTATATCAAGGTGCGCCATTTTAATGCCAGAGGGATACAAAATTCACCTATGGTTAGCCACTCACTTTGCATTTCCAAGCTCATTGCATGCACTTCATAGCTATCATTTTCGTCCTGTTTTAGAAAAGATTTTACAACGTCTTTATACTCACTTTTCTTCCTCGACCCAAAACCCGCTTTGCTGGACTGTGCACCTATCATAAATCGTTTATAGAATTGAAGCCTTGAATCAAGATCCGAGGTCTTTTGGGAGAGATGCGACTATATCGTCTTGAGATTTTAGTAAGACGTGCGTTTTGGTAACTCTTAGGTGTTTATAGACCTCCGATGGTTTCTTTAATTTCATCCCAAAATTATTTTGGTCCCTAAATAAAGTAGATGGGTCTGCCGAAAATGCGAGCCCCAACCATGACTTCAATGTCCTAATGACGCTTACATCCAGCTTTGTTAAAAGGGATTTAGTAATGTCGTATACTAGAAAAGGCCAAGTCAGACGTGATGTTAAGTAGTTGTCGTATATCCAAGCTTTTTTAACGTTGCTTATTGGTTGTTGGTCTACCATACTAAGATCTTTCAGAAAGCTATCGACAACTGCGTCTAGAGATGGTGTTCGTCCTTTGTAATATATCTTCCTACCAAGAAATTTAAATGGCACAGATTCAGCAATAGTGGAAACACATTCTCCTCCTATCAAGAGTCCCGGATCGTAAGACGTAAATTTGGTATTCCGTCTACCCAGACACAGACAGTGGCATTTACTAGGTTTTGTTCTCAATCCCTTAGTCCATGCACAGAACTCATCCACTTCTCGTAAAAGTTCTTGACACTGTTTTGGGTTACGTGTCAGTATTGCAAGGTCGTCAGCAAAAGCTAAGATGGATTCTGTGTATCTGTTATTTATCTTAAACCGATAGCCCCACTTTTTTTCATGACTAATTAGCTTGTCAATTAAAATATTAATTACTATATTAAATGCTATTGGTGACAAGCAGCAACCTTGGAACAAACCCACATTGTATTGCAGGCTGTTAGTATGTCCCTTTATGGATGATATAACAAATTTTAATTGAGAGTAATATGATGCGATGATGTCACTGACTAAGTGAAAAGTTATACCATTTCATTGCGAACAACAACAGTTCATGCTGCACAGAACCAAACGCGTTCTCCAAGTCTATCCAGCACACTGTTAATTGCCTTTCATGTGTTCTGGCGTCCTTTGAACTTTCCGCTAGTAGAGTATTATGTTCCAAGCATCCAGAAATTCCAGACAAGAACCCTTTCTGGTTATTTGGCCTGAAATACCTATTGTTAATCATATATTGTGTCATTCTAGTTTGTAAAATTGAGAAAAATATTTTGGATATTGTGTTGGTTAGTGCGATCGGCCTAGTATCTTTTGGATGAGTTACTTCATCTTTTTTTGGAATGAGGACAAAAATTGCTATTCCGAATGCCACTGGTATTTGCTTGCTTGACCAGATCTTAACGAAGATATTCAAGAGATGTTTACGAACCGATGGACACTTTTTATATACTACATATGGGATACCATCAGGACCTGGAGCTGATTTAGGTGTTTTCTTTTTCAATTGATTGGTTATTTCCTCCAAAGTAGGTGAGTCGATTTTAAACTCAACATGAGGATCATGTGGCCTTTGGTTTGTAGGATCCTCATATGAACTCTCAAGCTTGGGAACTTCGTATGTGTTTTTGAAATGGTCGTAAATCTGTTCATTGGTCAAGAGAAGCTGTCCACTTTTTTCATTGAAAATGTTTTTTGAGTATTGAAAAGGGTTTTTATCGAAATTAACCTCATGTTTTGCTCTATTCAAGTTATCGCGATTTTCTGTTATTTGTAATGATATTCCTTGAATTAATTTAAATGCTCCTAACCGAAAAAAGTTCTATATTTTAAAGGTTTTATGAAGAAATTTATTGTTAGGATCTCTTTTAAGATCATGGTGGAGTTTGTAATCTGATATCTTATATAACTGAACTGATATCTGAAGCAGCGATCTCCAAGTTGCCCGCCAAGCGTGGGGATTATGGCAAATTCCCCCTTAACCTACAAATATTATTTATTCGTAGCCTTTAACCCATAATGCCCAGGGCTTTTCATAATACCGATTTTTATAATTTTTACAAATATCATTTATTGATAGCAATAGACAAGGGCTGTAATAGTAATTTGTTGTTTTCAGTTCTGAAAGTTATTTTTTTTCAGTGAGTCGAAAACGACCCTTTGGGCAGATAAGGTCGTACACTAGTATGGAGTAAGAATGAATCAAAATTAAACATTATTAGCTACCCAGTCTTTATTAATAGTTTAAACAAGAAGGACAGAAACTATTAGGATATTATATATATATATATATATATATATATATATATATATGTTAGTGAGACACATAGGCATAATAACAGTTATGTATGAAATGCTGGAAAGCATTTGAAATGGAAATTGACGTCACATTTTGACAGTTTTACTTTTACACAGTGCACATCTTCTTCTGGTCTGACTTGTAAGAATAATGCGTAAAGCTGAATGTTTTCTTACAGAAGCAGGTACATTTGTGAAAATATTTCTGAACTAAGGACCTTGCAATAGATCGGCGAAATTCTAGCGTGTCTTCGTATGCCCCTAATGATCTAGCGAGCAAAGAAGCGTTGTTGACGGTGTCACATAGCCACTTCAAAATGGGAAAGTACCTATTTTCTGCCTCCATCGGTGGACATTTGTCTACTTTATTTTGTCGAGCAGTTTTGAGAACTTCTAGTGGGATAGACTAAGACCTCAATAATGGTGGTCTTGTCATCATCCTCATCTTCGTCTTGTAGTACCGCCATGTCAGCTGTAGCAAGTAACTGATGTGATTTATACTATCACAGGGCTCGTCACCTGACTCGCCATCCGATATGGTACATTTATCCCGTCATAATTTTGATCATAATCATAATTTTGTCCCGACGTTTCAAACACTTTGCAGTGATCGTGGTCACGGGGTGACTTGAAACGTCGGGACAAAAATAATGATAAATATACGCGATATTAAACCGTTTAAAGTTGTTTAATTACTAGGTATTATATATTTTAATTTATAATAGCTATGAATTTATATGTTTATACACCGTAAACCACGATATATGTAAATCCTGTCCATGCAAGGGCTGATAGAAATTGCTTAGGACATAAGACTGCCCATTGTCAATTTAATGCCGTTTATACTGTTTTTGTTTTATTTAAGATTGGTGTTTAGTAAAGATAATTTATTATAATACTACATGAGACATTCAGAAAAAATGTCAAGCTTAATCGAGAAAAAGATAGATACTTAAGTAATTCTTCTATGACTGTAGAATTAGGTATAAACCAATAATTACAAATATTTATATATCAAAAAACACATTACAATTACTTTATGGGGGCTTGTATTGCAATTGAATATTAAAGCTGTACAGTATATTCAGTTTTGGAAACTTTAAAAGTGTCATCTCTCTAAGGTATTATAATATATTACAAAATTACAAATATACGATGGGAAAAATTTAAGTCATGTGCGGGATTCGAACCCGCGTCCATCTACCCCTTGAGCCGGGGTATGCTCCAACCAATTGAGCTAACATGACATGACGTCATAACTCAAATCTTTCCTATCGTTTTTTAACCATCGTATTGGGATGGAGCTAAATCTATAGTAAAACTTACGTTATACGACAAACAAGACCAATTTTGCAATTGGTTTTATACTCGTAAATGATGACGCAACCTTATAATTTTAATATTGTTATGTTTGCAATACATTAGTTTTTACGAAACATTTGTCATTTCAAATACATATCACGTAATTTTTTGAGGAACTTGCATTGATTGTTGTTTATGAGTTTAATGTGATTGGGTTTCGAAACAAGCACGATACACCTCACTGCGCTCACCACCGTGAGACGTAATTTCGTAGAATTTAAAAATACCCGGTCTAATAACATATTTTTTTTAATAATACAGTCATTTGACCCAACCCAAATCCGCGACTGTTCTGCGCAACCAAAACAAGAACAAGCTAAAACTTTGAATAACTTCAAATTTACAAGTAAAAAGTTAGTCTACAGTATAAAATTCCCAAACATTAGTTTTGAGTTCTGTCCTCTTCCTGACTTGATATTTTTTGATACATCGTAGGTTTTCTCAATCCTCTCAGAAAGTGCATCACGAAGATCGAACAAATAAGCTCCCGCGGTGACGTTTACGCACAAATATATATAAAACTATAAAGAAGGTTTATTAGCACTTTTGTAAATTTTTTACAGGCAAGTCAAGGTACATTTAATACATATTTATACTACTTAGATATATTAATTCTAATTACGTCTATGTGAATAATTGATTAATATGTAATAATCATAATATTTTTATACATAATACAGTTAAATAAAATTTACAGTTATCACTTTTGCACTTGTCCTAAGAACAAAGATTCTAAAAGCTGCATTGACATGAATTCTTTTAATGTGTAGAAAGGGTTGTTTTCAAAAAAGTTATTAAGTTTTAGTTTGAACAAAGTATAATTTAAGGTGGTCAAGCTTTTTGGTAATTTATTATACATCAGTATTTTCGAATAACGACCTTGTTTCTGTATTTTAGCTAATCTGATTTTTGGTAAAACCCGAATTTCATTATGTTTCATAATTCTCTTTTCATTATTACGCAAACTGTAAGGTAAAACTTTTTCCGGTTTTTCTGGAATATCCCTATCCTCATGAATTTCTAATAAACAATTATAGATGTAAAGACAGCTGTCATAATTTTGTCTTTTTTAAAGTGCTCCCTTGCGGGGCTACGCTTTTTCAGCCCCTTAATTGTTCTTATTGAACGTTTTTGACATTTGAGAACTCTTGTTATCTCTGTAGCATTACCCCAAACAGTAATAGAATATTTTATTATTGAATGTATATATGCATAGTACACGGATATTAGCGATTTCTTATCCAACAATGGTTTAAGTTTAAAGAGAGCGTCATTACCGCTCGCCATTTTCTTGCAAATTTTATCAATATGTGCTTTGTGACTAATTGTGTTGTCTATTCTGTATCCTAAAAATATATTTTGTTCAGAAGTCTCATTACCATTGATGCCTAGCCGTGATTGATAATGCATTATAATGCTTTTATTATAGGCATCAAACCATTCATTTAAAAAAGTTATAACATTACATATTTATTTTGTCATCTAATTTTGATTTATTTTACATGATAATATGTTGCCAAACTATTATATTTTTTTATATAATATAATAGTTTGGCAACATCTATATTGATTAACAATGTTTAAATAGCGAGTGAATTCCCACTCACCTCTTATTTTCAGACCACCAAATATTATAGTGAAAGACACAAAAATGGCGCACATGTACACCTCTCGAACGCAAGCTCGCAACTGAGCAGTGCGAAGCTTGGTTCAACTCGGTTGTGAGTTCTCTGCGGTTCTCTCACTTCTCCAGCACAGGGAAAGGAAATAGTATTCGCCTTCCACTTTGTACGTTGTAAATACTACGTTATGGATACTACTGTGCTGACCGGTATTATCACCTCACCGGTATTACGATAAAGAAAAAGAAAGCATTGAGCTAATTCATTAGAGCATTTATTAACTATAACATAACATTCGATACAGTCAGGTTTATAATTTTGTTATTGATTCAAAACATTATGAATATGTAAGAAAACTTTAAACCTTCACTAAGTACATTCTGATATTGGTAATAATGTTGGTTCCTGACATGAGAATCACGTTTCCAAAATGTGCATGGATATGTACCTACTCATGAACACTATATAATGGATTCTTTGGAAAATTCAACTTAAATAATTATAATTAAATTATGATAATTGGCAACTTATCATACATTAAACATTACACTATTTGTTGTCTGATTTCGGACTTTGGCTAGCCTAGTTTTTGGCATAACCTAACTAAATTTTCGCTTCGACGTAGGTTTGTGGAATCACATCGTTCTTTCTTAATATTTATTCCTATCTGTATGTATTTCTAATAAAGTAAAGTAAATGTAAAGTAATTCACAGTCATTGTTTTGTTAACTTATTCGTCAAGTGGCGAGCGTGAAACTCTCGTGTGCGCGCGAGTTGGCACCTTCCGAGTTTATAAACAAAAGGATAAACACAGTTATATACAAAAGGATAAATACTAGTTAAGTACCGAAAATCCAGGAAAAAAGAAAGAAAATATGTTTATTTTAAATGACATGCTTTACTTATACAAAATAAAGCCACTAAGACGTAAGTATACCTAAATACAGACAAAAAAACAACTGCTGCTTATTTTCTTAATAATTATTACCAATATCACAATGACTCAATTATTTGGTTATTGGTATTGTAATTTTTTTTTTTTTTCTAAAAGTAAGCAAATCGAAATCGTACCTTATTATCTAAATAAAATTAAAGTAGTAATCAACGAGTAAGTATAGCATTTGGCTAATTATATAAAAAAAATCATTCATAGTCTTAGAAACTAAACATCACAGATCAGGGTTTTTTGTAAATATTTTTTACAACAAACGTTATCATTAAACAATATGCTAAAATTATGCTTATATTTAAAAATAAAAAAATCACTATATTAGAAGCGATACACGCTTTTTTACGCATACAATAAAATGTTAACTCTTGATTTTTTTATTATTCTGACTCACCGACGTCCATTTTCACCAGGGCCTCTATCACCACGCTGTAACGATCTATAATTGCCATCTTTAGGTTATAATCGCGGATGTCATTGCGCCTTGCAGCCACCGCTCTCCGAACGAACCGTCCAATGGCATCATTTGCGTCGTCAGCGTAGTACGTGAAAGTCCCGCCGGCTTATTAGCTATCTCTCGGTGAACTTCAACACGAAGACAATTGGGTTCAGGGGTATTATCTATCATTTTTACTGACTATAGAAGTTGAATGAACTAACAAAAGTGAAATAGATTGGGTCTTTTGTGTGTTTCGTTTATGCTTTCGTGAAATTTCTGGCCCTATCTTAGTGTCATTTGGCCCTAAATGGAATTGTAAGGCGCAAAATGGTAATTATATAATAATTTAAATAGGGAGTTAAATCATTTCATTATATATCATTAAAGTACATATAACTCGCACATTTCTTAGATACGCTGTTAATGATGTATCTCCTAAAATAATATCGAAACGCAAGTTGACATTTGTTTGTCAACGTCAGTTTCGCGCGCTATACAACAACGTTCGTGAAGTGGAAGATTACTTGTGATTGTGAATTGTAAACAAAGATTACATTGTAAATTGAGCAAAGTAAAACTAGATGATGTGATTAAAAGTTACAATTACTTGGCTCATGGCATCCGAGCAAATGGCGCAAATACTGGGGGTGATCGTTGGCCACTTGCAGCGCATAGAGGCCGCACACAGAAGGCACTAATTTTTATCGCCTGATTAGCGATGATGCTACCTAAGATGGTGCACACAGATTTAGTTCAACAGCTTTGCTAGCGGCGGGCCTACTGCTTGCGGCGAAGATATACAAAACGCAAGAAGATAAATCACGAACGAGTTTCTTACATTTACCACTGACAGTGCGGAAATCACCTTCAAATCAGGGTAATAATAGAGCAGTTATTCATGTCAAGGGAAGGAGTGAAAAAGAATATCTCTACAGACGTTTCATAGCTCTGTAAGCCCACAGCAAAGGAAGCACAGAATCTGTTGCATGTCTACACTGAGAAACAACTACAAAATCTATGGAACAAGAAGTCCGACTAAATATGTGGTGTCCTTCCTGATATAAAACAAAAAAGAATCTACTTAAGCTCACGAGGGCAGATCTCCATGTGATGATTGGGATCAATACTGGCCATTGTGATCTATACTATCACCTACACAAAACTGGAGCAACAGAGTCCCACTGTGCCAGGGCTGCTTGCATGAGAATGAAACTGTAGAATGTGTTGCTCCACTGCAACTCCATACAAGATACTGAGGATAAGAAGCGGCTGGGGCTGGGCTGGTTGGGGTTGGCTGGCAGGAGGGAAATGCAAAATACACCCCAAGCGGGACATTGGTGCAGGATTCATCGCCCTTTTAGAATTAGGATAGGATTGCTGTATTTTATATTGTTTATAAATAAATGATAAAGTATTTATTGAGTATTGTACTTTTTATTCAGCTAGTTCGATTACATCCGCAGAGAAGAACCAGCAAGATACTCTTGTAGGCTGTAGAGCATCTTAAAATGTTTAACAAAAATTCCATAATATTATCTTACACTAGAATACATTCTTTAATTTTATTATCTGATAGAATACTAAGTTACAAAGTAGAGATACAATGCTATACTATAAAAATAATATAATATAAAGGGGAAAGTTTGTTGTATGTCTGTTGCGCCTTCACGCTGAAACGGCTGAACGGATTTGCATGAAATTTGGGTGTGAATGTCTCCAGCTTACTCAATCGAAATTTCTTAATTCTGAATATGCCAATATTTAGAGCATATTTTGTGCAATTATGAATACCAACTCAAAATTTAGGTGCCAAATAAACTTCGACGCTACGTGTGATTATTAGTGTGTTAGCTGACGTTATGGTCTCCAGCTGACACATGCTGTATATACGAAACGGATGAAGATGTGGTTATATACTATAGCCAGGGATTTAGAGCATAAATTGTGCCAATGGCACAAAAAAATTTGAACGTCATACTTGAAAGCTGTAGTAGTTATGACTCGATTTTAACGTGTAAGCTGGAAAACACGTGTCTACAGCTACTCATCTGTATCTTCTGAACGAATGGACCTACGACTTTGTTTAATATGTCAAAATTTAGAGCCAAATTTGTGCCAAAGGCACTAAAATTTTCAAGTCTCTGGCTATTAAGGTTTTGGAGATACAAGCTCAAATCAACGTGTAAGCTGGGGACACATGTCCCCAGCTAGCACATGCTGGACAGCTCAAACGGGGAAGCCTAGATTACTGTTTAATGGCTTAAAATGTAGGGTAGAATTTGTGCCATCGGCACCAAAATTTTCAAAACAATAGGCCCCATAGTTTTTGTGTAACAAGCAAAAACATTTCTTCCCGCCAAAAAATTTAAATATTTGGTTAAAATCATTACTGAACGCGGCGTTGCCATCCCGTTCACTGTAGCTGCAATCTGTTTTGAACTTTATTTCTATAGCGTTGGAATCACTTTTCCCTTTTATAGCAAATGAAAGCAGTTGGGGCATAGGCTAGTAGCAGAGAGTATTTAGAGTAGCATTTTAATGTTATCTGATTGAAATGTGACGCTTTCCGGAATTCGTAGGCATTGAAATCGTGATTACTACGTGCCACCGCCTATAAATATAGAGCGATGGAACAATACCTGAAAAAAAATATGTTTAGTAATAAAACGAGCCTAAAGTCACCACTTCTAAGTTGACATTCAGAGACGAGTTTAGACTCGAACTTCATTATGTCAAATATGAATCTAGACTCGAAAACTCCAAAAAGTTTTATATTCTTTTTTTTTTTATGCTTGGTAGGTTAGCCTTTGACCACTATCTCACCTGATGGTAAGTGATGATGTGCTCGCAGATGTTGTTCAGGCTAACCTAGAAGTACTGGCTCTCAAGGACAGCTGACGGAACACACCGGTAGGTGCTTGGCGACAGGTTTTCTACTTGAGGGTGGTAGCTAGCCAGGCGGACATTCGCAAAATGCCCTACCACCATGCTATAACGACTGCCATCCTAAGACGACAACCGGGACCGACGGCTTAACGTGCCCTCCGAAGCACGGAAACGCTCAGTAGCTGACTGCGGGTGACGTTGCTTAACTTTGCTGATCGATTGAGAACAGCTAAGTAAACTTCGCTACGAGCGCTTCAAATTCCAGTCGAGTTTGGCATAATGGAACCTTTGACCAAAATCTCACCTGATGGTAGGTGATGATGTGGTTGAAGGTGTTAACAGGCTTATCCTAGAAGTACTGGCTTTCAAGGACAGCTGCCGGAACACACCGTAAGGTGGCGACAGAATTTCTACTTCATGGTGGTCGCTAGCCAGGCGGGCATTCACAAAATGCCCTTCCACCATGTGGTGAAGCTCAAGCCGCGGCGGGATTGGAACCATGGACCTGCTGCTTGGCAGTCAATGCCGCTGAGCCATCACGGCTTCAATTTATATAATTATGGCTGATTGTCAACTGTCTCACCTGATGGTACCGAAGTGATGATGCGGCTGAAGATGTTGTTCAGGCTAACCTAGACTCTCAAGGACAGCTGCCGGTAATGACAATTATTTTTTATAATAATCCAGTAGAGCGTTGTAACACTATTAAGGAGTTTTGAATAAAATAGTTCAAATAGATTTATAGTTTTATTTACTTGAATTTCGGACACAAAATACGATTTTTGTAGTTACCCGATTCAATGTAATTATTCACATTTTAATACATATATAGAATAACATAATATATCGCTTATATATAAAAACTAAAATAATTTTTTTGGAAAGACTTGTTTTGTATAAAAAATATTTATTGCAAAATATCTTTATTCAGAGATATGGTTCTGCCCATAAATTATACGTAAGAAAAAAGTTAAATTATAAAGGGGATTTCAACAAGAACTTTGTGTTCTAAAACAAAATAAAAGGTTTGGCAAACAAGAATGATAAATGATATCTGGCAAGGCAGCAGTCCTTGAAAGCCAGTGAAATTACAGACATACATGAGAGCTGTCTCAAGAGACGGGGGCAGGGCAATTCGTAAATTGTGATGAAATGCATCTGTTATAGGCAGAGGTCAGTCCGCTTAACATTAGGTGGGCCTCGAGCTTGTCCCGACACAATAACATAAAAATAAATATAATAAAAACTCTCATTGTATTCGTTTAAAAGTACTCGATACTGGAGTACTTCGAAACATTTGTTCCAATATCGATACCGCAGCGATGCTTTGAAACGCAACGATATCGATACTTTTATTTCAATTCCAAATCCCTACAAACTTCAAAATAGAGATTATAGTTATTACATAATCATAGACGTTTTATGTAGGTAGGTAGTTGGCATAGAACATATAATAATACTACGTATGTACAACCGACGTAGGTACCTACTTATGTAAGTATGCAGCGCACATAGCGAATATTTAGCTTACCTGTTTGACTACGTCAGACTGGCCGAACTAAGCTGAGTAGTTGGTAACTTTACATTCTCTAGTAATAGGTACTAAAGTATTACACGCTAATACTTTAAGTCAAAAGCTTTCTACGCGTTTAGGTGTGTGATAAACTGATAATATCTCTTTACAGTTATAAAATTACAGTGCCTACCTAATAGGTATGTGATCATCACGTTCTGTACATGCGTGGATTAGTTTCCAGTGCATTATCTCGTTCATCGAGGGTCTTATACAGATCTTATATATAGGATTAGGTATATAAGTTAACATTCTGAGAGAAAAAATACCAGTACATTTTGTACTTACTCCTAGTCTATACACCTACTGTTTTTTTGTAACTTCTTCCACCTATTCATAACGTGAAAGCAAAAAGTAAGTTCAAACTCAATAGGAATAAGGTTCAAGATAGATTGCAGCTACAGGCAACGGGACGGCAACGCCGCGCTCAGAAATGTTTTTGTCCAAATATTTAAATTTTTTGGCGGGAAGAAATGTTTTTGCTTGTTACACAAAAACTATGGGGCCTATTGTATTGAAAATTTTGGTGCCGATGGCACAAATTCTACCCTACATTTGAAGCCATTAAACAGTAATCTAGGCTTCCCCGTTTGAGCTGTCCAGCATGTGCTAGCTGGGGACATGTGTCCCCAGCTTACACGTTGATTTGAGCTTGTATCTCCAAAACCTTAATAGCCAGAGACTTGAAATTTTTAGTGCCTTTGGCACAAATTTGGCTCTAAATTTTGACATATTAAACAAAGTCGTAGGTCCATTCGTTCAGAAGATACAGATGAGTAGCTGTAGACACGTGGTCTCCAGCTTACACGTTAAAATCGAGTCATAACTACTACAGCTTTCAAGTATGACGTTCAAATTTTTTGTGCCATTGGCACAAATTATGCTCTAAATCCCTGGCTATAGTATATAACCACATCTTCAGCCGTTTCGTATATACAGCATGTGTCAGCTGGAGACCATAACGTCAGCTAACACACTAATAATCACACGTAGCGTCGAAGTTTATTTGGCACCTAAATTTTGAGTTGGTATTCATAATTGCACAAAATATGCTCTAAATATTGGCATATTCAGAATTAAGAAATTTCGATTGAGTAAGCTGGAGACATTCACACAAATTTGGGATTAAGATGGCTGATACCCTGGAATAGCACATAGGCTACTTATCATTATCATCACCTCGCGGGTGACACCGCGGAGCGCAGTTAGTATCATATAATCTCTACTAGGGCACGCTGCCCTTATCGCACGCGTTGTGTGATACTACTATGTCTACAAACTTACCACATACGTACTACCCACGTCGGGTGTTGCGAAGGACGTCTAACTGGCTACCACCCATCAACATCTCAGTGCCCGGGACAAGGCCGTTCGTGATCGTATATCATAATCAAGCTTTGAAAATAACGCGGAACAACATTAAAGTACATGCTAGACAGTGGTACCGAAATAAATCTGATATTATAACGTTTTTGTTTTCATAACCCACCTATATAATAAACCTACCTTTGGCTCTAAGCTATAGGTAGGTTTGTGGCGATATAGATTCCTAAAATCCTAAACAATCCCGAGTGCCACAACAATACGTAGTGGCAACGAATGTCGTCTACAATTCTCAATAGATAGATTCTAGTCGCGGGCCGTATCTTTGACATCCCTGGTATAAGTAACCTAAAAATAAATTTTCTTTCCTTGCCAAGTTACCGTCAATACGTAGCTTTGATTGATACTGTTTCATTTGCATTAAACCAGTCTAAGTTTGTCCATAACATTATTTATCTTCCATTCCATTTCCATTATTTAACTCCTAATATTTGTTTACTTATATCCTTTATCCCAACATAGTCACAGAATATGACATGGCACGGGTGCCATCCGCAAATAAACTTAAAAAGTTCAGTCTGGCAGAGAGCTTGGAAACATGAGTAGTTTACAGTAATTACGAGGATTGTGGTTTCTGATCTCTTATCAATCATCCACCTTACAGCCCAGTCCTGGCTGTCAGGTGACCATTATTTGTTCCCGAACTTGAAAGAAGAGTTTTTGAAATCGATCTCCGACAATGCTCAGGCAGCCTCTGGAGGGAATTGCAAAGATGAGTTCGCGTTGTCAAAATGGTATTGAAATTGCTTGCAGGGGGTCATATAGACAAATAAAATATCGCTTCGATAAATGTTCGAACTCAGCAGTGACCTGAGTTCCTTTAACATGCTGTATTCCGTTATACGAAGCTATTCTTGGAAGTTTCTTGGGCGGATTTCACCGTTGAAATTAAACGCGATCAATTCAAGCCAACGGATCTCTCCGCTTCTAAGCTTTTGACTGAGTTTAAAGCTAACTACTAAACGCCCGATTTCCGAAGTTTTGCTTTACTTAACGTGTTCACGAGCTTTCAAAGTCATCAACAAATTTCAGCCAATCGCATAAGAGAACCTTTACATTGTACCAATCATAAAATACGTTGCCATACAAATTAAACGCGGTCAAAATGTTGCTGGTGAAATAGTTTTGATGTAAGCCGAGATCAAAGTTGACTCAGCTAAACGTATAGTTTAGTTAAACGCGTTTAGTAATACAAACGGTGTAATCGTACCTACTTTTAATTCTGTTCAACGAGTGGAATAGGCATTCAAATCGCAGGACACGGATTCGATTCCTGTATGGAACAAAAATTTTGTGCTCGAATAATTTGTAAAAGCCAATTATTGATTTGTTTTTTATCTCAAACATATCTCATTCCTTTGGTTTTTTAATATAAAAAAATTGAATTTTATTATCTATTATAAAAACTCTCCACCACTATTCACGCAATGTTTCATATATCTGAACCCATTTTCAAAACTCTTTTTCCAATCAGCGTCAAACTCCACCTCCACAGCCTGCTGGAACCCAGCTAACGAAAACTGTATCTGTTGGCGACTTGCACCGCATAAGACAAACTTTTATAAAGGTAAAATAAAATTCACCGCACTGCACCGCATATAAATAAAAAAATCTAATTATTTAGAATAAGCTTGTCATTATTTTGTTTTATGTCAGGTACAGAAAATATATGGAAGTGTCTACTTGAACTATCTCTACATTTTTAATCTTTTTTCATCAATATCTGAATTGGGATTAGATTAATATCCCACTTCTGACACTAATAAGTAGGAAGTATCACGATTTGCAGATACACATCTAAACGAAGGATAGCTCCATTTACTTGTTTGTCTATAAGAGCAGTATATCTTGAAATTGTAGAAAATCTCTCTTCTGACAAACTAAATACAGAATAGACTATCTATTCTATGCTTAGCCTACTGTCAATTTGTCCACTTCATCAGTTACCAATGAGAAAGATTTAGGTCAGATGAGGATGAAAGACTGACCTACTAATAAATTTTTATTCCAAAATATGATGACCTTAAATATTCTTCTTATCTTTTATTCGTAACCCTGCACTTATGAACTCTTAACATTACACGACTATTGTATGACAGCTGATTGTATGATTTCGAACTTGAGGCCGTTTTCATTGAGGTGCTTGATCAAGTTCGTGTCTTTAAACGCCACGCCAGTGGTCAGCACGCCGCCTCTGGAAAAAGTAAAAAAATAATTAATATTCCGTGTAACATATTTTTTCTTGTTTAATTTCAAACTTGGCGATCACAGCAGGGTACATACTGTTCGTCTCTTGGGCCGGTGCTCTTTCAAACTGGTACCGTGGTCATAGCCCGAATTTGTTCTTTCGGTCCATTATTAAGCCCTTTTTAAGGGACGAAGCCACATGTCAATGTAAATTGACCAAGGTATGAACAAAATGAACTTTTCTTATAACTTAAAACTTTTTTAAATCTGAAAGACGATTAAACACAATCTTCTTACAAATCGCATTGTATGTTTTGGTGCCCGGGAAAATTTGGCCTAATTATTGTAGTGACATTGTAACCCTCTTGGATAAACCTTCGGACACTGGCCTGAAAACGTTTTCATTATCAATGAGAATGAGGATAAGCAATAAAACTGTTTTAATTATTTCAAAGATGTGAATGCACTGTATTTGGTTTCAAGCTTTAAAATTCGAAAGTTATTTTAATGTTATGTATTGTATGTACTTTTATTCAGTATTAAAGTTTAGTAGAAATCTTCGAACGTATTATATATTATCTAAGTAAGTAAATACATGTCAGAAATGGTTTCGGTCCACTGACGCTGGAGTTTCAGTTGCAAAATTATTAGTACTCGTGAAGGCTTGCTAAATATATATGGTATTATCCATACATATATCAGTTCGTAAGCCAAGGTGAGGTCATTTTAATGTCAAAATTATACTTATGGATGACGGAAATATTTTAACGCATTTAATCACGTAAAGTAATCATAGTAATGTTTCCCTTGCATTGGGACTCGGTATTCAAACTAGCTAGTAGTCAGAATGACGATTTCAGTATATAAAATTCAATATTGCTGCAGCAGTTAATAATATTAGACAATCATCCAAAATGTATGATTTACTGAAAAAAGTTAGCGTCAGAACTTCGGGGCACCAGCATTCATAATAGCTAGGACTCGCGTAATATTTACTGGAAATTTCTCCGAAATTTTTTGAACCTATTTGAAGTGCTTTGTCTGGGAGTTACCAGTCCTTACCAGTTGCTAAATAGTAATTGGGGGAGGCTGTAATACAAACAATATTTTTTACATTTATACTCACTTGCCGGGCATCTTGTCAGCCTCTTCGAGGATTGTAATGGCGGAGTAGAGTAGACCGAACACAGTCGCGCCGTATCCGAGCTCCGTTCCGGACACCTGTGTAACAAGTATCATATGTAGAAGCTTTGTAACTCTTGGAGGATTGTAACTCGCGCTTTAATTTTCCATTCTAGAACAAGGTAGTAGGTTTCTAGGTAGAGGCTCTATTAACTCTCACATCTATAGTCAATTGGAGCATTTATGTTTGGCACCACTGTGCAGCTGACGTCGAGTAAATATGTAGTCTCGAACTTTCTGTGACGGCCCAATGGCAACGGCTACCACGAAGGGGTCCACGGTTTGAATCCTACCGTCGCCTGCTTGAACTCCACCGCATGGTGCCGACGTTTTGCAAATGTTCGCCTTGTTAACTTTCTTTCAAACCCCAGTAGCAAGTCTGTCGCCAAAACTCTTTAAGTTTGTTTAGGCAGCTGCTTCCTTCGAGCCAGTATTTCTAGGTTTCACTTTTTGAATGTACCAACAGATAAAGACTAACCTTTATGATATATTAAAAAAATATTCAAACCTTGGCCGTCACGGCTTTGTCCATAGGTTTGGAGACGTCAGTTCCTTCCTGCCATCCCTTCCCATAGAGGCGCATCTGGAAACTGCTGTTCTTCAGCACCTCCTCAGTGGGACCCTTACGGGATATGTAGCCAGCGCTGAAGATGCGGGGATGATTTAATAATAGATTTCTTGTGAAGGAAAATCTGAAATCAATATTTACGAATATATTACCGGCATAATGACAAGAGGGCATTGTATAGAAGGCCTAGTCACTGTATACAATAACAGGCTCCTTTAGACGATGTCTAAAAGAAATCCTTCTTCAACCATTTTAGACATAACTTTGACAATCTATAAAGTAAGGAGTTCTCGGATATACTGATATCATTTAAATATTATAAATTAAACCGGCAAAAAACACTCACGTTGAGAATCGAATACGTCGACCCGGGTTTCGAGCATATCAGATGCTCATCAGATGTTTAATTTATAATATTTATAGATGTGTGAAACTCACGAGAATTTCAATTCAAAAATAACTGATATAATTAGTTGATTTTGTACAGATGGCGCTAAGTTAAGAAGACGAAGAAAAACCATTTATTTGACACAGCATTAATACAAATAAAAACGTACATAATAATAAAAACGAAGTGCATGAGCTGTTGTCAAAAAGGCCTTAAACTCTACTTCTAGTTCTATACAAAACGATAGTATGATAAGTAACTATACATTCTGAGCATGTGATCTTACGTCTTAGAGGCTATAAAATTCATACCTGGCCATAAAAGTGAAAATCAGGGCTCCAATTATCAACGCAACGGCCTCCAGCAAGTAATCCAACCGCACGTATACTTTGAATTGCGCCGGCCTTTCTTTGTTAGTTGAATACAGGTGGTGCTGAGTTCTATTGACGATGAAATTATCGGCTCCGAGGAACGGCACGCACCACCCCTTGTTCCTACGATGGATTATACTTCTGGAAGAGTAAACAGGGTATGAAGGTATTATGGAGTGAGGATAGTCAGTGGTTTTTTTTATTTTTATTCGGAATAGACATACATTTGACCGCAGTCTCACCTGATGTTAAGTGACGACGCGGTCGACGGTGGAGCATGCTTGCTTAAAAGATACTTATTAACTCTATATTTGAAGACATCCAGATTGTACCTTTCGGGAACAAAGACGCTGGGAGGGTGTTCCATTCCTTCGCTGCCCGTATTATAAAGGTAGACGCAAATCGTTTTGTGCGGACAGGAGGAATGTCAACCATATACGGATGCCGTGTTTCCGTACTTCTTGTAGTCTGGTAGTGGAAGGGAGATGCAGGAATTAGATTATGCAACTCCATCGCACACTCTCCGAAATGTATCCTGTAAAACACTGAAAGACCAGTCCCAACAGTTCAAGTTGGCTCGTCACGGGTAAAGATACATTTCGGAAAGTGGGAGTCAGATGGAACTGACTTCGCTTAGCGGTGAATAGACACGCCTGGGTCTTGGACGCGTTTAAGCTGACCATACTGGCATCACCCCAATCGGAGACTGCCTGCAAGGTCAAGTCCATACGCTCGACCATGACCTTTCTAAGAGACTGGATTTGAGCTCCACTAGCTCTTGCATCGGACAAATATCTCTCTACAACAGTGCTCCGAGGTGTCATCCGCGTACCCAACAATACTGGGCTTAAGGAGATCATTGATGTGCAGCAAGAAGAGGGTTGCAGAGAGAACCGACCCCTGAGGTACCCCGGCATTAATTTCCAACTGATCAGACGAGCAGCCGTCTACGACCACTCTTTCCCTCAGTCCGTTATCCAGCATATAAGCCAGCGGGTAAGCCGTATAAGGAGCTTGCTAGTAAGGCTGTCGTGCCACACCCTGTCAAAGGCCTTTGAAATATCCAGAGAGACGGCAAGCACCTCTCCGTACCGTTCTATGGCCTCGCTCCAGATGTGGATGACATACGCTACAAGATATCCAGTAGACCGTTTTCGATGAAATCCGTATTGACGGTTACTAAGGATGTCATACGCTTCAAGGTATGCCAAGAACCTGTTGTTGAGTACACGTTCCATACTTTTACGAAGTATGGATGTGACTGAAATGGGCTGTAGTTAGTAGGGTCAGCACGACTGCCTCTCTTAGGCACAGGCTGCACGTTGGCAAGTTTCCATGTTTTCGGCACTTGTCCATTCTCCATCAAGAGGCGAAAAAGGCGCGTCACCACAGGAGACAACTAAGGAGCACACTCTTTAAGAACAATGGCTGGTATACCATCCGGACCACTTGCTTTGTTCACGTCCAGATTCCGCAGCGTTTTACGTACCTCGGTCTGACGGATGCGAATTTCCGGCATTGATGCCTCGCATCTAGGTAGACACGGAGGTACTTTGCCAGTAGTATCCAAACGTGAAGATTCCATAAAAAGAGGAACAAACAAGTTCCCTTTCTTCTCTGCGGTGTGGGCAAGTGATCGTTAGGTTTTAGCAGTGGAGGCAGGGAGGAGCGAAAGGGCTTCAACCGACTTTGCCAGTGACCAAAAAGCTTTGCTAACCGCAGGGTAGAGAGGCAAATTTAGCCCCCATACGGCTGATGTGATTGAAGCGTACCCTTCTTAAAGCCTTTTTGCAGGACTTGGCAGCCTTGTTAAAGGATTTCTTCTTATCGCGAATGTCCTTCGATTTCCGGTTCCTACTTCTTCCTAAAACGGTGTAATAGCCATTGCACGGAGGTTATGTATGGCATCATGGTTACCATAACTTTAATCCTGCCATTGGCTAGCTGCCAGCGTAGAAAATATGACATCACGCATCTAACTGTGCGTTTCGGCAGCTGTGTTCGAGACCCAGCCATTTTAGACAAAGCCGGTATAATACCTTCGATATCATCCGTGAAAATTTGGTAAAGGCATATTTACCAAATTTTCACTCTATTCATAAATCATAGATTAATTTTCATGCATATAATTTTCGTGCAAATTATGTTTTTGGGTTGACTTAGAAATTAGGAAAGAATTGACTTTCAGCAGGAGATGAAATCCGTACCTAATCCCAGGATATCCAATCCCATGAAAACAGCGTTCCGGATTAAAAAAAATTCAGCATTTATAACTTATCTGTCACAGTATTGTATTAATGAACAAAGATAACATTTTGTAAGAAAATATTGATCATACCTAAAAAAAATTTAAGTCAAGCTCAAAAACAGCAGATCGCAAACCTTTACCGCGCCGGCAATGTTTAAAAGTGGACTATGCGGCACAACAAGATTACCTGGACGCGGCCAATCGGATAAAACCATCCCAAGCGCCAAATCAATTAACCAATTTAAATAAATTTGGAAGAATGTGCGTGTTTTGTTAATTGTAAACTTGATGAGTCCGAAATCAAAGCAGTAACTGTCTGTGAGTTACGCTTCTTTAAGCTTACTTACTTATTTATTCGTAGGATCATAGTGACGAAATAGTCCATTACCAGTGCCTGGATACCAGGCATTGTGTGCGGGGTCTAATTCTTGGGTACATAGTTCATTGGGTAACTGGGTTCTGGAAAAGTACTCCCTGGCTACATCCTTACGCTACCGGGTACTGTTCCAGAACGTAAACCAAATTTTACAACCAAACAAGAGTATGATATTATTAGTAAAATTAATAATTAGTAGATTTGTATGTAAAGTCTCTTATACCCAAGGCTAGGTTTAAAAGTATTTATTATAGAAGAGAAAAAAGGAAGTATTTACTGTGGCATTAGTTTTGGCTCGAGTGCTGGCAATTTTCCCATAAACATCTCTTCAATCGGCTTCAGCTCGTCCCAGTGCGACAACCTGAAATACAAAGGAACCTATGATATAACTACATTAAAACACAAGTATTAAAGCGTGGACTGCAAACAGGTCGATAATTGTTTCAGCTCCTACCGATGACCTCAAAGATCGTGAATGATCTCAGTTGTATAGATACACCTGACCGTAATTATATTATCGCATCATACAAAACAAACTACAACCTAGGCAGTAGAATACGTAATGCACGTATTCTATATACTCACTATATACATTATTATAAATTCTGTATATACTCACTTTCTCCAAGTGGTTAATTATTTCATAGCGCTTTCCATACAAACGTAGTAACGTCCTTTAAAATACAAAGTATTCAAAGTCAGTTTTCCGCATTATTATGTATTTTCACAATTATTCGTATAAATAGTTTTGTATCGGAATACTTATTTTCACAATAAGGGATAAAATAAATAATAAAACGAAAAACCGGAAATCCGCAGGCGTAGATATTAAACTAAAGGACATGCATGGAAAATTGTACCGTGTTTGAACCCATAGTAATTAAAATATGATGAAACTACGTTTGTATGAAAAGCAATATGAAGACTTATAACGCATGGAGGCGGGAGTACCCACGAAGCATGAGTGGCTAAATTGCGATACCTTGGC
Organism: Plagodis pulveraria; assembly: GCA_963890685.1. Lineage (NCBI taxonomy): Eukaryota > Metazoa > Arthropoda > Insecta > Lepidoptera > Geometridae > Plagodis > Plagodis pulveraria. The sequence goes on along the minus strand of OY982956.1, from coordinate 33,331,856 downwards.
TGCACTGCAACTGACACCAACGACAGGGTAGATGAGTAGAAACACGCGCACAAATCACCTTGCGTTGCAGTGCAGCCCTAAACTCACATCTCTCTTCCAAGATGTCCAGCAAGAGCAAAAAGATTTGAATATACAAGAAGGTAGTCAGACCAAACTTAAAGTATGGAAGCAAAGATTGGTCTCCGAGAAATAAGCAAGAATAAAATAATATATATCAATATATCAAAACTGACAGAAAGGTGCTGCAAGAAATACTTAGTCCAGTCGGCATAGAAGATGGCAGTTGGCACTTCCGGAAAAAAACATAGAGTTAAATTAACTATTTGCCGAACCGAACATCATGGGGAAGTTTAAGGCGCAGAGGTTAAGGTGGCTTGAAGATTTTGCGCTGATGGTTGTAGATCTAACCTGGAAGAGATCGTAGGTGGATAGGGGGAGAAATGTTTCAATCTTGTTTAATTTATGATAATGATGTGCAGAGTGATACTTACACGTAGATAAAAGACTTCCAAGTGCCATAGTTTGCAGCTCCCTGACGTCTCAATTCAGCTCCATGGTTGGGCGCAATGGACGGACATATGTAAGACTCAACGCTGTTTAGAGTACCTGGAATTGAAGAAAATACGATAAAAATATGAGATCAACATAAGGCCTGTTTTATCCGTGATGGTAAATGTTAGACTGCCTTACGAATCTGGTAAACATAAACATGGAGTACATTCCGTATGCCTTTGTACATCGATCCCACAACGGAAATGAGGAGACGATCTGGTGCAGTGTGTACCTTAAATGCCGGATACACGGTTGGTAACCAGCTTCTAACTAAGTTGTCCTTGATGGATTATTACTGCATGTGGTTATGTGGATATACCAATCAAAATTCTTCAAAATCAAAACTTCCAACATACATGGCTACGGTAGCCAAGCTTATCATTTAGTTAGATGGTGTGTAGATAGCGGTTGACAACCGGGAGCATGTCAGCAGCACATCAGCAGCATGTCAGCAGCGGGGGCACACAGTGGGCTGGGGGAACGCCCCGCGCACCGCTGTGCTGATGGTAGTGCATCCTCTTCGTCACTTAGCTGGGGTGACGGGTGATCTCAATAGCCTCACGTACCTCCTCTAGTTAGTCGAAAAGTACCAGAGGCTATTGAGATCACCCGTCACCCTAATTTCAACCGTGAAGTGGAAAAGATCGTGGATGGACCCTCCCACCAGCCTATTCTTAATGCTACCTCAAAGCGAAAAGTGCTGTCTAGAGTGTGACACAGTCAGCAGTGTTTGTGTTGGAGATTTCGACGAAGAGCTCAGTGACAAAGAGGATCCACTACCATCAGCACAGCGGTGCGCAGTGCGTTCCCCCAGCCCACTGTGTGCCCCCGCGCCCCCCGCCCCCCGCGCCTCCACTCTCGCGCCGCGCAGAACGAGCAGTCGCGCGGAGTCGTCACCGCGATCGTCGACGCGTGAACTCACCTGATGAAGGGCATCGGACATGCCCGAACACCTAGCTCGACAAGCTCGACCAATACGCGTGAGTACAGCCGGTTATTGAAAACATTAATAAATTCTTATACGCCGATTTATAACTTAGTTTTTAAGCTTTGATCAAAACTCTTGTGTCTGAAATGCAATTTTCTCATTCCCGGTTTGTTACGATGTGAAGCCCACCTCGTATACGGCTATTTTTCTTGGTACTAGTTTTGACCTCTCGTGTTGGAAAGTGATGATAGGTTCAAGATGTACAACGGGTTAAACTTATTATAATAACTAGATCTTTAGAACAGCGCACCACACACCGTTGTGTGCTAGAACGTGTCGAGGTGCGGAGATAGATTTTCTACTTGAGGATGGTAGCTGCCCAGGCGTGCTTTCGCAATGTGCCCTACCTATAACAAAGAGGTCGGACAATGGCAACATCCCCTAAGCTTTCCGAAGACCGACCAACTCAGTATACGCAAGAGGCATTGGATCTCTATGTACCTTTTATCGCAAGGTAGAACAGGGAGAGTTCTGAAGAGTTAGTCAATTCATTTTTGTGACCGCTAGTGGCATTTACTATTTGTTGGCTACCGACCAATCTGTCGCCAAGCACTAATAGTGTGTTCCGGCAGCAGTCCTTAAGAGCCAGTAAATTACAGGCACATGAGACTTAACAAGAAATGTAAGTGAGTGATGAACGCAGTGCGGTTCGTCACCTGTGAAAAAATACATCTGTCATATGCGTCATCATCGCTTAACATTAGGTTTGTACATGATGTAACATTTTCCGTCTCAATCACTAAAAAACTGCTATATAGAGAGTGAAAAGAGGAGACTATGGTTCGCCGAAATTACTTTCTGAATAAATTGGTAGCCATCATCATTTTATTCAGAAAGTAATTTCGGTGAACCCGGTGATATCTCTCAGATATTTGTAGATACCTATCTTTATGTTTGCTTTGTGATGTGATGATACTTTTAATTCTCATAATAGACTAAGCTTGTTATATGTATCGTATGAATGTATGTATCTATGCGTGTAGTAGCGTTACCTCCAAAGTTGTGTTGCAGGAACACAACGCCCAAGTCGTTGGGGATGCTGTCGAACCCGCACGAGCTGATCACGTACACGCCTGCCTCACGCGCTTTGACGTCGTACTTGTTTCGAATCGTTTCAACGAACTGAAAAAAGACATATATCCATTTTCAGGGTTCGGCTATCATCTTTGGAACGGTAATATAAAGATATAATTAAGTTTTACTAGCCCTTTTGTAAATTATTTACAGGCAAGTCAAGGTACATTTAATACATATTTATACTACTTAATCATATTTAATTCTAATAACATTTATATAAATCATTGATTAAAATGTAATTATTATAATTTTTTATACATAATACAGTTCAATAAAATTTACAGTTATCACGTTTGCATTTGTCCTAAGAACAAAGATTCTAAAAGCTGCATTGACATGAATTCTTTTAATGTGTAGAAGGGATTGTTTTCAAAAAAGTTCTTAAGTTTTAGTTTGAACAAACTATATTTTAAGGTGGTCACACTTTTTGGTAATATATCATACATTAGTATTTTCGAATAACGACCTTATTTCTGCACTTTAGCTAATCTGATTTTTGGTTGCAGGTTGAACTTTTCGCTGAATATGTTGGTATGGCGGATCGCCTAATAAATAATAAGAATAACTAGTGGCTCTCCGAGCTGTAAGCCTCGCGAGTCTGCCCTTGCATAGCTTACATTGAATAAAGGTTCACTAAAGGGTATGAGTAACAAAATCCAAAAATCATAGTTATATTCCGAAAATTTTAGAAATTCATTTGATGTGACACGAGTAATTTGTGTTTCTTTATTATGTATGTATGAGGGAGCGCCGCGCCCCTCCGATCGCTTTTATTACGGCCAACGACCAAGGAGCCTATGATATTTATTTGTTTACCTATCATCATCATCATCACCCGGAAGACGTCCACTGTTGAACAAAGGCCTTCCCCATAGAGCACCACAAAGAACGGCTATTAGCCGCTTGTAACCATTAGCTACCCGCGACTTTCACGATGTTCTCAGTCCACCTAGTGGGGGGGCCTACCAACTCTACGTCTTCCTGTGTAGTGTGGTAACCACTCGAGAACTTTTCTTCCCCATCATTTATCAGTTCGTCGAGCAATGTGGCCCGCCCATTGCCACTTCAACTTGCAAATTCTGAGAGCTATGTCGGTGACTTTGGTATTTTTATTTATATTAATTAAATTATTGCTCACTATATTAAGTACCTAACGCTTTAAAGAGAAAAAAGTAGCGAACAAAAGCTTTTATGGAGATGGATTGGTAAGAAGCTTTGTAAGTATAGCCAATAATATTGAATAGGTTTACGGGTTCTATAGTATGGGTCAACAAAAACCATTAGGTATACCTATTCCAAAGACTGTTTAATTTCCCTTGTTATTTGATATGACACAGGAAATTTGCGTTATTATTTCATTATTTTCCACCCTGGCGCTTTTAAGTTTATCGGATTTATAAGTTGTTTTGTCAAAAAGTTGGTTCTTGATAAGGGTAACAAAACATTTATGTACTTAACATAAACGAAAAAAAAATAGTTTTTGTTTTTTAGATTTTTAATTTTATATCTCCGTCATTTTGAAAATTTTCCAAAAACCAACTTAAAATATGAAATTATCAAACCAGCTCATAAAATTTCACAAGAATCGGTTGAGAAATGCGACCTGCAGAGGCAGGGGAGAGCAACCGGGCATACGAAAACATTTTTGTGTAAGCTGAAGCAGAGACGCTTCGCTCGCACTTCGTAATAGCTCGGTCAATAATAATTGTATTTATTCAAATAGAACCGCACAAAATCTTTGCACATCATAGACAATGATAATATTTGATTCTCACTTATAAATGCCCGAATTGGGATGTATATGATGCTACAGAAGTAAATTATAACAATTAATATGAAAAATTACCAATAATTAATATATCTACAAAATGTCAAATGCAATATTAAAAATACATGTCTATCAATTTCAATTAAATGTCAACTACCTACTTATTACATCATTCACAGATTATACAAAGTACACAAAAACAAAGTCAATTAAGAAATAATACCAATGTCATGATAGTTTAAACGTACACAAAAGATAAAATTAAAGTATATTCATGTTATATATCAATCACATAAATGTCATTTAAACTTGATGTATCCAATAAGGTCAATAATAATAAAGTTTACTTGTTTGGCTGTAGTTAATGCCTCACAATAGGTCAGGCATTCTGCCATGATGTTTTTCCACTCACCTGCAAGCACATCACAATCTGGCTGAGCATCAAGAAGGTGATAAAGCGCGGCAAGGGATCGCAGTATCGGGAATGTCATGTGAGCGACTGTTCTATATATGCTCCGGAACAGCAAACGGTTTATGTTTTCTGCTACGAAGATAGTTGTCGGGTAGGAAAAATCGACATAGATGCCCAAGAAGATCAGGTGCATCAACTTTACCGTGCACAATCTTGAGTGGTGAGATTATAGCCCAATATCTCACGTACCTACCTTAAATATTTCTTGTTATACAAGAAATATTTAAACCGGTTATAAAAGAGCAGGTCAGATTCCCGCTAAGGATCTCGAACAGTATTAAAAATAGAATTTTTATGCATATTTTTAATTCCATTCTATTAATTACATTCTGTGATCGTACATAACCGTCGGTATCTGAGTCCAACTCAAACTTGGCCGGTTATCTATACTCTATCTATACTATAGGTACTATACTATACTATACTAATATTAGAAAGAGGAAAGATGTGTATTTTTGTAACTAACGAACAAACATAAAACTACTGGACTGATTAGAAAAATTATTTCACCACTAGAATCCTTCACTATCCCTGATGAACATAAGCTATATAATATTTTCAAAAACTAAGGGATCCGTATGAAAACTACGATTATGTCATCCAACGTGTGGAAAAAAAACAAAAAATCCTTATACCGCGTACACTGCGGAAATTGTAGACAATAGAGCAAAGTGATGTACTACAATTTTATAGATGACATCAATATCTACAACAAAGATCACAATATCATATGTCTATATTTACCGCGTCATCCACCCATATAGCCGGGGTATGCTCTGACTGACTGAGCAATATATATATAATAATAAATCTAATAACCAATTTGAATTTTGAACCGGGAGGTTCACCTCAATGAGGACGCTGTTCTAGATATGAAGTCCAGATACAAACGTTAAAACAATTAAAAGAATTAAAATTATCAGGATATCCATAGATTTGTTTAAAACGTTTAATACTATTTCTGTTCCTGTCATGCTAAATAAGCTACAAACTATCAGTATCGAAGACATTGCTAACTTCATTTTAAGCAGCTCTCTAACAGAACGTTCTAAATTTATTAAATTAAGAACGTCATTAGTGCTATGGAACCAATCCAGATCATTGTACCCCAGGGTAGTTATCTTGGACTTAACTTTTCTCTACATATAATTCAATTATTTAATTTGCAATTGTTGAACCGAATTCACTTACTGTAATCAGCCGAATAATACGATCTCAACTGGTTGTACGATTTCCACAGTCGCTTCTTCACGGCATACGTGCGTTCCTGATCGCGCCCGAGCATGCAGTGAATCTGAAATTCGCGAAACCAGTTGAGCTCAAGTTAAGTTGTTACTCGGTTGAGCAAGTGCTAAGTGTAAATCAGATCATGAATGTAATTGAAATCGATTCAACAATTGTTTATAAATGTGTACAACATACGAAAGTTTTAGTAAATCAATTATATTCAGACAGTAATCAAATGGTACATTAAATAGATACAGATGCTGATGACTGTGCACTTATGATTTATGATTTAAATTGGTTTAAAGTGTGTGATTTTTTTGAAAATGCGTTGTCTATCGTGACGCACTAGCTACCTGTACGCCAACCTACTAATGCTTAACATCACCAAAACTAAAATTATTACATTCACATCTAATGTCTCCTTGCATTAGATCTATGATGTGCATGTAATGTCCCCATGGTTCTTTTAAAATTCGTACTGAGCTAGGTTTTTTCAAGGTTATTTTAAATTTATTATCTATTTACAATAGGTATAACGCAAGCTCTTTAAACTAAATTATGACACTCAATACGTATATTTTAAGCGCAGACCTAGGGGCTAGTTTTTGCAGTATCATAAAAAACTAACAACTTATATACTTACGTACCTGTGGCTCCGCTGTTACGTCGACATGGTGCGTATGGCAGTCAATAGCCGCCTTGACGACAGGCTCGCCGTACAGACGGTAAGGGCCGCAGCAGTTGGCGATCACCTTCGTTTGGCGACACATCGCCTTGAGGGACTCCTCGTCGAAAACATCGGCGACTATGATTTTGACTTGTTGGTTTAGAATTTCGCCTGAAAGGTTTAAGATAATAGAAGCTATAATTACTTAAAATATTTTATTAAGAACATTTTGTATATATTGTTTGAAATAAAATGGAAACAATGTCAAAATAGCAAAATAAAATTCCAATCTGTCTGTGGAGTACGGTATGATTATTTCTGCAGAAATAAAAAGGAGAGGAAATTAGAGGTCGCGGAGAAGATATACAAAATAAACAGCAGTTCAAAACACGATGAGTTTTAATATTTCTTTGAGATAAATTAACGATGTATGCACAAGTTATTGTTTAGAGTAAAACCTTGTATAAGCAGTATTTAGAAAAAAGTTATTTTAAAGAATTAGGCATATCTGATGTCTGAAAAATTGGACTTCGCTACGAAAGATCAGAGTGTAAAGGAAAAAAACGTAAGAGCGAGAAGAAATTAGATGCGGCGAGAGTTGTACATTTAAATTATGTGAATGTATGAGAACAGTGGCAAAATATGAAATGAGCATCTTAATGTGATGGAAAAGGATGACTTCCACATGCTGGCTGACTCCTATTGTTATAGTATAATAATTGGAAGAAGAATTAGCAACTTAAATGCCCAGAGTAAGTAGATAGATAGATAACTCTTTATTGTACACCAAAATAAAAATCATTAGAAACAATATTACAAACTTAAGTTATGTTGTACAATTGGCGGTCTTATCGCTAGAAAGCGATCTCTTCCAGACAACCTTTGGATGGAGAGAAATTCAGACATGATAGATGACGGTGGTGTAAGTATATAGACGGTAAGTATTAGGTCCTTACATATGAAATTGGCGTTTTGTATGGGAGGAACAAAAAGTCGAATATTTTTTAATATAATATATTTAATTAATCAAAGTATGAACCATTATTTTCTATGCACTTTTGCCATCTCATAGGTAGTTCATTGATCCCTTTACTAAAAAAACCAGTCGGACGGGAATCAATAAAATCTTTGAAGGCGATTTGGACTGCCCCATCGGAGTTGAATTTTTTCCCTTGCAAGAAGTTATCCAAATTTCGAAAAAAATGGTAATCTGTTGGAGCAAGGTCCGGGGAGTACGGAGGATGTCTTAGACTTTCCAATTGAAGCTCTTCTAATTTAGTAGCCGTCTGTAGCGCAGTGTGTGGTCTAGCGTTGTCGTGAAGCAGCAGTGGCGTGGAGCGATTGACCAGCCTAGGTTGTTTAGCCGCTAGCTTTTCCATCATGGTTTGCAATTCCTGACAATAGACATCAGCCGTAATAGTCTGGCCAGATTTGAAAAAACTGTAATGAACAATACCGGCACTAGTCCACCAAACGCTTACAAGTAACTTTTTTGGGGTTAATTTTCGCTTGGGGCAGGATTTGGCTGGCTGGCCAGGATCTAACCATTGCGCTGAGCGCTTCCGATTATCGTAAAGAACCCATTTTTCATCACAGGTAATGATTCGGTTTAAAATACCTTCATTATTGTGCCGGTTTAGTAATGTAACGCAGCAGTCGACGCGCGTTTGCCGGTTTGTTTCAGTCCATTCGTGAGGTACCCACCTTTCAAGCTTTTTAATCTTCCCAATTTGCTTCAAGTGAATTAAAACAGTTTTATCACTAACATCGCAGCCTGCAGCTAACTCGGACGTGGTTTGCGATGGATCCGCTTCCACAATAGCCTTCAACTCTTCATTATCAACTTGAGTCTCAGGCCGTCCACGGGGCTTGTTCTGCAGGTCGAAATTTCCAGAACGAAAACATTGGAACCAAAAACGAACTGTGTTTTCTTTTGCAACACGACCGCCATACACATCATTCACCCTTCGAGTTGTTTCCGCAGCACTAGTGCCACGGCGGAACTCGTACTCGTAAATAATGCGATATTTAAGGTTTTCCATTTTGTAAAATGAGTGACGCAAACAGAAAAAAACAGAAGAAAAAAAACAAATGAATGACGATCATCGAAGCACAAATACATGAGTCTATAGCTGTACAAATTTGAATTTGGAATTCCTTACCAAAGAGGAGAAATTCGTGATTAAAGTGGCCAGTACGAAAAACGCCAATTTCATATGTAAGGACCTAATATATAGTTGTGTGCCGATTTATTTGATAAGTAGTTAACCAGCATACCAGTTGTCTTAGATATGTCCTGTATAAGGCCTTCTAGCTTTGACTGTGAGCGTCCAGCAACTCCCCACGTCAGCCCCGGGTGCTTCTTAGCCAGGGTGACCATCTCGAGAGCCGCATGCTTCCCCGTGAACCCCGTAGCACCGAATATTACAACGCTCAACTGCGACATCTGCAAATAATTGACATCTTGACTATGAAAACTTTAGTGATGAATATCAATACCGCACGAAATTGGAATCTACTATATGGCGTTCTCCTTCTGAAACTAAGTTAACGTGCTTGTTCTTGGAAACACCGTTGCAGCATTTGCATCATAAAGAATGAAAAAAAAACGGTCATGTGCGAGCTAGGTAGATCACGCAATCTTGTTCGTGTTTTGACGACATTCAAAATCGGAGTCGTTAACCGGAGGCATGAAGGCCGCGCATGAACCTTTGTACTTTAATAGGTACCTACTGAAATGTTCTCAGTACCTACTAAATAAATAGGTAGGTACTGAGAACACTCCATTCACTTATATTTTAACCATGGAGGAATCATGGGGGATAGGTGGTGCCCATTACAAATAATCCCTTGACGAAACGTGTCGCCAGTATGCGGGGTGTGGGAGGGTGGAAAGCGTGACAGACCCACCGTACCCGTGGCCATACCCCTGGTGGTACGGTGGCTGAATATTGTGGGTTGGGTTACCTACTTCTAATATTTCGAAATGTTATAATTTTGTAAGAATAAAACATGTTTGAATAATGACTAACTGCGCTTGTTCTGAGGAATGTGTACAATTTTGTACGTTAAGGAAGCTTGTCACACATAAATAAGCTAGAAAGTACTTGGGTAAATACCTACTTATTTAAGCTATATTACTACGAAAGTTCGACTGAAATCCCAAAATCGACACGTACTCACAAAAGGTGCGCTGCTACTGTATTTTAATTTGTGTCACAGCAGCATAAAACACCTTGAATCTTAATTCCTCTCTCAACCAGTTAATGCGCTTAACGAGTTTACGTACTCGTAGGTTCTCACGCCAAGAATAATGTAAAAATTAACATTGTTTTACTTGTTATTACAATTTATAACTCATTTTAAAAAGCAGCCCACCGCACCTTGTCACGTCAACGCGTCTGAAACTATGCATTTTAGCCAATGATATTATATATCGTAATATTTGATTTTAGCAAATTAATATATTCTAAGTACAAACCTTCTTTATACTATATAATATAAGAAAATAATGGTCAAGGAATAAAAATGGATCAATAAGGAAGCGGCCATTAGGGCAAGCCAGGTGATGAATATCAATGTTAGCACATGAATGTTAATACTCGTTAATATACTATTATAGAGAGCCATAAAATATTACGTCCAGAGGCACAACTCCCGCCTCTTAAAAATATTATGAAAAACAGACGTCTTTACCCTTCTAGTGAAAGCCGTTGAAAGGTTATTTCAATATATTGCAGTCACTATTATAATCACAGATTTTTCACGAATCTTAGTTTTAATTTCACTATCATTTTAGATTGAGATTGACTTTAATTTGGCACAACTTTTACACACTTTTAAAATACACACAATACAAGTATTTCGCAAAGAGCAACAAATAAGGTGTAAAGGCTACAAGGTGACGCGACCGACAGAAGCCAGGGCACTATAATAAGAGTGCATTTTATACTGCAATCATTCTATATCGCTCGCCGAACTGCATATAAATGCTGCGTACGATTCTTTCAAGAAATCACGTACGTAAAGGACAATAACCACAAATGTAGGGTGAAAAAACAGAGCATAAAATGGAATACATAAACATTTGTTACCTAAAAAAACTATAAGTAACCTAATTTTTTTAAAGTGACGATTGATGATGAATTATTTTTACACCATAAATGAATTTATGATCTAGAATGAACTTCATTTTTTTATTCCGGTCTGATTCGTATTTGGCTTTTATAGAAGCTATCTTATATAGGCACATGTCTTAAATGTACACTGCTTATTGTTTTATTTATTTTATGATGGCCGAGCGGTAATACCTATTGACTGACGTGTCGCAGGTCCATGTTTCGATCCCCATCACCAGCTTGAGCTTTGTTGAACTTTGGTGGAAGGTCATTTTGCGAATTCTCGCCTGGCTACCTACAACACTCAAGTAGAAAATCTGTCGCCAAGCACCTACAGTGTGTTCCGGCAGTCCTTGAGAGCTAGTAAAATTACAGGTACAAGAGACTCAAGAACTGTATGTCAATGTTACAGGCGCAGTGCAATTCGTTTGGACGATATGCATCTGATTCTGTTATAGGCAGAGGTTAGTCCACTTAACATAATATCACATTCACATGAAAAAATAAAAGTCCGCGAAAATTACTCTATCACAATCTCTCTTGTTCCCATTATTAGATTATGCTAACGCTTGTAACGAACGTACAAACACGCGCTTAAAGAAGAGTCCGAAAATATGTGAAAATCCAGAATGTTGTATGAATCACAAAGAATGAGCCTAGGAATCCGCACATTGTTTGACTTGGCAAGACAGTCTAATATTTCACTCCATGTTTTGGCTACGTCTGGTGGTAACTGATCATCCCAGGAAAACTTGAATAGCCACAATTTCTGCATGAGAATTTTGGTTAATATAACACATTAAGCCAATAAACCCATTGGATCAAAAATCCTGTCTATCATGGAAAGCATTCCACGTTTTGTTTTTTCTGTAGCAGAAGAACAATCGACGGAGAAGTAGAGCTCATTAGAAGATGTTAAGCAACTTAGTCCTAAACTTTTATTTTGTGCATTACCAATATTCAAGTCAACAGCTGAATAAACTAGAGCGTTAACAAAATCTTTGTTCCACGAATTTACTGCTACTGAGTATGCCTGTCACGTTATCAAAATAATTATAATAAATCGTTTACCAAACATGCAGTTTGCCTGTGGAATGCTACTACCTGTTGGCAAGTCAAATACATTTCGTTGTATAAACATATGGTGCGGAATATTTCACACATAAATTAAGTTGTTTATTTTGAATTGAATGTATTCTTAATATAATATGTTAGAATTGTATATTATTCTAGTAATACAAACCTGGTATTTATAATAATACTCTATAAAAGTATGCTTCTTGACTTCGGACTATCGTGGCATAGGAACCATTTTTATTAATTATCATATAATCAAGTTATATAGCTCAAAATATCTGTAAAACCTTTTAAATCTTTCCTTTATAATATCAGATATAATTCCGGTATTTATTATGTTATTTTATATTAACAAGTATAAGAACTACTTCTGTAAAAAGGCGGCGAATGAAAGTAGAACTGACACATTTTGTCACGACGGGTTGTAGAGGGTAGACCTGGGATAGTGTTTAATTGTTGAGTTTTAAGTATAAGAGATTAAAGTGAAGTGTATTGGCCAATTTGCTTTTATTTTGCCACCCTGATTTAATAACAATATTATTTAAAATGAAGTATTTTTTATATTAAATTGTGTTCTGCTACGAATAAATTTATTCGTAGGAGTTCTGTAATTATTATATGTATATGGTGTATATTTGTTGTAGTTTATGTTAATAATGATTGTGTGTGCTTGTTATTATGATTTATTATACTGTTATTTATTATATTGTTATTATATTTATTATCTTTTGTACACAGTAAGCCACGATATTGTGTAAATTCTCTCCATGCAAGGTTGTCTGAAAGAAATCGCTTAGGAGATAAGGCTTCTCATTGTATAATATAACTTAATACCGCGTTTGTCCTGTTTTTGATTGGTTTATTTAAGATTGATGTTCAATAAAGAATGTAATATTGTTTTGTGATACCTTACTACATGAGACATTCAGACAAAATGTCAAAATTGATCGAGGAAAAGGTAGATAAGTAATCGGAAAATATAGGTAAGTGATTACCTATGTGATCAATAAACTCAGTAACAATTTCTTTATCCCCATAAATTGTAAAGCACAGTAAAGGCTTGTATTACAAGTGAATAATGAAGCTATACTGAAAAAAAACTGTAATTCTGATAAAATATAAAATTCTGTTTTGGAAACTTAAAACTTGTCATAATCTCCCTAAGATATTATATAATATCACCCAACTAACCTCCACTCAAAATTAAATCCACGAAATATATCGAAAACGTACATATTTGCGAAACAAATTTGAAGCAGTGATGGCTCAGTGGCAGTGACTACCCTAGTAGAAAATCTGTCGCCAAGCACCTAACGGTGTGTTCTGGTAGTTGTCCTTGAGAGCCAATAATTGTAGATTAAGCCTGTAAACACCTTCGACCACATCATCACTTACCATCAGGTGAGATTATGGTCAAAGGCAATAAAAAAAAATCATATTTAAACATTTTTATACACATCACGTAATTTTTTGAGGAACTTGCTTTGTTTGTTCTTTGTGTGTTTTATGCGATTGGGTTACGAAATAAGCACGAGGCACCTCACTGCGCTCATCACCGTGAGACGTAATTTCATAGAATTTTTAAATATTCTCGGTGCTATAAAAAGATAAGTCAAAAAAAAATTGAACCAAGTTCAACACTCAAATGTGTGAAATAACTTGTTGAAGTCGGTACCATCAAAAGAACGTATTATCACAATATTGTGCGCATGGTACCGACTTCGACAAGTTATTTCACACATTTGAGTGTTGAAGTCGGTTCCACTTGGTAAGTAATTTTCTTTTTTACCCTCGCTACTTATGGGATCGGTTGTAAAACAGAGAGGAATAATAATGCTTGTAGACAATCAACACTATTTATTATAAGTCGTCTTTGGACAGAGTTTTGGCTTAACTTAGTGCTCTGCTCCTACTTTGCAAGCATCTGTATGTATTTCTATTGACAATGCTGGATCGTACAATGCTAACACTGGTTTAGAGCACAAACACTTTTTTAACTCTTCGAAGCTACCCATTTGCTTACTTTCCCAGGCCCATGACACGGATTTTTTTGTAAGCTCTGTTAATGGACGAGCAATTTGTACAAATTTATGTATAAACTTGCGAAAATAGCTGCACAGACCTATAAACTGCCGTATCTCGTGTACATTTTTTGGTACCGGAAATTTCGAAACCGCGGCTAATTTCGATTCCGCTGGTTGTATACCATTTTGAGATATTTCATGTCCTAGACAAGTCACTTTATTTTGCAAAAATGTACACTTTTTCATATTTAATTTTAAATTCTCTGATTGGAACTTTTGCAATACAGTCGCTAATATTTTTAGTCCAGAATCAATATCTACTGAGGGTAGTAAAATATCGTCAAGAAAAGCAAGAATTTCATTTTCAGAACTATTAATTTCCGATTGTGAGATGGAATTAACGATTTTGTGAATCAATCGCATAAAAACTGAAGGGGAATTTGCTAAACCGAATGGAACGCGAATCCATTGGAATTGTCCTTGCTGGCAAATAAAAGCACTTTTATGCGCGTCGTCAGGTAATAATAATAATTGGTGGTACCCCTGAGCCATGTCAAGACAAGTGAAGTACTTTTTACCGGCTAATTTAGAAATGTGGTCCTCAATGCAATGGATACCTATCTTTTATAGTTACTGCGTTAAGCGCGCGATAATCTACGCATAACCTGCTATCACCGTTCTTTTTCTTCACTAAAATAACAGGTGATGCGTAATTGGAATCAGATTCTTTGATTATACCGGCGTCTAATAGCTCGGTAATTTTAGATTTTACTATCTGTTGTTCGGAGTGTGATTGTCTATATGGTTGACGATAAATTGGCTGATCAGTGGTAGGTTTAATAGGCATATGTACTAAGTTTGTACAACCAAGATCTTTAGTACTACTTGCAAAACTGTCTTTATATTGCATCAATAAATTCATCAATTCGTTACGCTTGTTTTTATTGATATCCCCTATTTGAATTTCGGCTAATGGAATACCACCTATGCTAGAGCTACTGGTTGTGTTCATGGTTAGCATAGTTGCAGGATTAACTGACGAACTAGACAAAGTACGAGAGGCAGACGATTCAGACACATTGTTCAATCTAAAGCTTGGCAAAGACATTTTAGATAAATTGGCAAGTAATGGCATGGCTTGGCAACTGACCTGGCTCGTAATTGTAGGATTCTCGCAGCTCTCAGCTCGCGTGAGAACCTGTCCAGCAGGCCAAACGACGTCCTTGTCCACTTGAGAACCTTGATGTGTCCTTCGCAGCCCTGAAGTACGGTAGATTGCACTTGAATATTATCAACTTCCAGGTTGAATTTTGTTTCTCCACGGCTAGTGATCAGCCCGCCGGAAAATCCTTTCAATATTGTGCTAGTAGGTATAACCTCCAGTGACAACAGTTGAGAAATTTGACTGTTCATCATATTTACTTGACTTCCCGTGTCGATATACGCCTTGACGAAAACACCGTTGACTTTAGCAACCTTCTTGTAGGTATCGTTATAATTCTGTAATAACTTAATGTCCTTGATGTTATTTGTCACTTCAACGGTTTCAAAAACTTTCTGTGAGGTACTAGATTTGTGGCATCGGGTAGCAATGTGACCTTGTGCGCCACACTTGAAGCAAATGCGTTGGTCGGGCAGTGTACAATTGCGTAAGATGTGACCAGTCTTTTTACAACGCGGACAGGGGTCAGTTTCGGGATTGATCTTCTTTTCTGGTATCTGCGGTTGTCGAATGTCCCTATATGTTGTACGAGCGTCTGCTGTGGGACCTCGGTAGTCATCAAGAGCACCGAGAAAAGCCTCGTATAGCTCATCTGGTCGTTCACATTGGAATGCACGTGCGTTCGGTTGTAAAGATGTAGGTAGGCCCCGAATAATACACGATACACTGGCTCTGTCACTTAGTTTACAGCGAAAGCACATGGCGACCTTGTCCTGATAATATTTCGTCATAGTTTCGTTGGGAAGCTTTCTTCTCTGCATCATTTCATCCAATAGAGCACTATAATCTCGATGCTTTGGGAAGGCACGTCGAAGCATCTGTTTCCACTCGTCCCAGGAATAATTGTATTCTTCGAGCCTATTGTACCACTTACGAGCTTGTCCACGCAGTTTATCTTGCAAGTGAAATGCTTTCATCTTGTCGTTCCAATCGTGTATGTCGCCAAGCTGGTCAATTTTCTTAAGCCATGCCGATACCGTGCAATCTTCTCCGTCCGGGTCAAATTCAGGGATGAGTGATGCGGCATGATGGTTCCTTGACCGGCCAAATGTTGTAGTTTCTTGGTCCAGATTACGTACTGCCCTGTCGACTTCATCTTCCAGTAAGTTTTTAAGCAATTTACGAGCAGGGGGTAAACAATCGCTGTCTTCATCGTCACCGCATGGTCCTTGCTTTGAAGAATTCCATCCAGGTGGTCGGACTCTTTGTCCGTATTCTGTTGAATTATTACGTTTCATCCCACTTCTGAATAAAACAGAGAGGAATAATAATGCTTGTAGACAATCAACACTATTTATTATAAGTCGTCTTTGGACAGAGTTTTGGCTTAACTTAGTGATCAGTATAGAATGTCTGCAAAAATGAGCTCCAGGCCTATTTAAACGCTTCCCCCTACCACAATCAGGCACGGGGAAATGACGTCACGCCACAACAGCTACAACTAAGCTGTTATTGGTAAAATATATTTGTGGCGGTATTTTGAATATGTGACTGGCGTGGCTTGCTTGGCTTGGCTGGCTTGGCTTGGCTTGGCTGGCTTGGCTTGGCTGGCTTCCTTGGCTTGGCGGCACGAATTGAGGGCAGGCATATAACGTGGCGTTACAGTTGTCATTCACTGTTAATGACTATATCAAGATAGGAAAATAATTTTCCGTTATTGGAGTGTAACTCGAAAACAGCTTGACCGATTTTGATAAAATTTAAATGGGACTACAAGGCAAGCATCAGCTTTCAAATAAAAAAGAATCATCAAAATCAGTTCACTCAGTGAAAAGTTCTGAGGAAACAAATAGGTATATAAAAAAACTGACGAATTGAGTAACTCCTCTTTTTTTATTTAATTCGGTAAAAAACAGTAATTTGCAGCGACTCAACCCAACAGCGCGCGCCGAAAAAGCAAAAACAAGCAATTAAACTTTGAATAACATCAAATGTTGCGCGGAGTCGTCGTCGCCGCGATCGTCGACGCGTGAACTCACCTGATGAAGGGCGTCGGACATGCCCGAACACCTAGCTCGACAATCTCGAACAATACGCGTGAGTACAGCCGGTTATTGAAAACATTAACTTCAAATGTCAAAGTAAAAAGTTACTCTACAGTATAGAATTATACATTTTTGGTTTTGAGTTCTGTCCTCTTCCTGACTTGTATATTTTTGATACATCGTAGGTTTTGACAATCCTCTTCGGAAGTGCATTACGAAGATCGAACAAATAAGCTCCGGTGACGTTTACGCACAAATAGTTTGGCAACATCTATATTGATTTACAATGTTTAAATACCGAGTAAAATCTCACTCACCTCTTATTTTCGAACCACGAAATATTATAGTGAAAGACGCGAAAATGGCACACATGTACACCTCTCAAGCGCAAGCTCGGAACTGAGCGAGGGTTAGTTCATTCAATTGGGTTGTAAGACTATAGAGAGTCTTATGTAGTATTGAATTCTCATTGCTTGTGAGTTCTCTGCGGTTCTCTCACTTCTCCAGCACAGGAAAATGAAATGGTATACGCTTTCCACTTTGTACGCTTGGAAACACTGCATTATAGATAATAACTACTTACTGTGCTGACCGGTATTATCACACACAGCATTTTATCAGACGGTGCGATTGGGCCTTACTTTAGGATGAGGCCTAAATGGTAGTGACTGTGAACGGCATTCTTTACAGCTATATTGTCTACTAGCTGTACCTGCGACTTCGTTCGCGATAGCCGTACCTGCAAACTAATTATTCACATTTGAGCACTGTTTATCTCATATCGAGCAACTCTGTGGTCTGCGGTGAAGCACTCCTATTAAAGCATAGCTCAGAAAGGACTTACTACTTTTTACTTTGGGCTTGAAAACTCCCGTGTTGTATTTTTAGTAGTTTAAGTAACTCAGAGAGTTCCTTCGCATTTCGCACAATAAGTGTGGAAGCAAAGTACTTTGTGCGTTTCTTTGGAATTTCGATTATAAAGCAGCATCTTTTTGCCGAGGTTCTCAGTGTTTGGCGGCAGAACGAAAATATATTAGATGAGGGAACCGTGCTGAATTTCGGGATAAAAGTGTATGAACCTTCTTCGTAGTATGAACTCAAATCTTGTTAAGTTTCATTGCATTCCATTGAGTAGCCCATGGGGTGCTGAGGTACCCGTGGGGTGCCGGGCTGCCCGTGGGGTGCCGAGCTCATTCGTCACTATTCTAACAAAAAAAGAATACAACTCAGGGTACATTTTGACTTTCATCCCCTTTCCCAAGGGAACGCGTGATGAATTTAGGGATAAAAAGTATACAATAACATTCTTCGTAGTAGGTATGAACTCAAATCGTGTTAAGTTTCATTGAATTACATTCAGTAGTATTGGAGTGATACGGGATACAGACAGACAGACAAAAATTAAAAAAATACAGTTTTGGCATTAGTGTCAGCTACAGAGTTCTTTCAAATTTGTTTTTTCAAAATATCTGCCATGTACAGAATTGGATCTGTTACTGTTTTATTATAAGTATAGATATAGATTGTACAAGTAACTTAACAATACATTTCTTTCCTTGGAAAGTTACCATCAATACTTACCTAGTTCCAATTGCATTAAACCAGTTACTATTATCCCATATTGTATACCGAAAGTAAACTTAAATAAGTCTGGCAGATAGCTTGAGCACAGGAATTAGGTACCTACCAGTTACGTTCACAGTCTGCCTGCCGGCGTCATGGTAATAACCGGTTCTTCGAGGAAATAACAACAAACGATACCAGCCAATGAACCGGTTTCTCTTCTCGTACGATTACTCCACTTTGCTTTTACACAGTTGTTATTTCCTCGTCCATCACGTGTTTTGGTATCAACTCAGACCAATTAAGTAAGCACTAATTGTTATTACTTCTTAGTTTGTCAGAGGGTATCAAGTGCATGCTAGCACATGACAAGGCCGCTTTACTGTTTTAGGGTTCTACAGCTCTTTTAGAAAAAGGGCTTGTTGGTTTTGATTAGGTTAAGCTTCCAAACTACGTTATAAATCGGTGTTTTCAGTATGGATTCTAAAAAGAAGATGATTATTGTATATACCACAATTTCAGATTTCTCACTAGTATAGTTTTTCGGATAGATGCCGTAACAAATAAGGTCTACTTAATATTCACAACTTTAGTAGCTAACCATTTTTTTTAATACAGAAAATATCAGATTTATATGTATTTTTTTTTATAAATCTAATCAAAGAACTCTCCATCACTATTTCCGTTCATGCATCTAAAGCTATTTCCTAAATTATTTTTCCAATCCGCGTGAGATAGCACCTCCACAGCCTGCTCGAACTCAGCTATAGGAACTGAAACCTGTATTCCCGAGTTGATTTTCATTTTAGAGAATAAAACGAGGCCACACTGTGCCACATCACGTAACTTAAGAGAAATTTGACTGGTGCATTGTGGTGTTCAGGAAGTCCCTTGCGCGGGCGCACTGTTGGTATGAAACGGCAGACAAGCAGTTCGCCGAGTCCCATTATTGGTTGCTTGTCAATGATGAGACAAACGGTTGATCACGTAAATGTATTAACAACAGATGTCCTGTCACCGTCAAAAGCTAGCGATCAAAATCTTCCCTGAGCTTCTCGGACGTCGGGCGTAGGTCTTTGTTCACCTAGGTGGACCACAGGCACTATTTCTTGTCTTTAGCCCACCTCAGTTCACATTGAGTGGACCACGGGCACTTATTCTTGCCTGTTTTCCAACTCAGTTCACCTAGGTGGATCAAGGGCTTTTTTGTTAACTGTAGTCTACCTCTGTTCACCAGGGCCCCAATTCTCTTAATTATTGACCAAACGCCACACTATAGCGATGCTTCTGCGATCAAGCTGCAGTTAATGTCAAATTCGGTATTCTGCTAATTTTAGCTCCTAATCGCAGTTGTATAGCAATCGCGTCGCTATCGTATGGCTGTGCTATGGCTTGCAAATGTTGCAACTGAAATAATAATGAAAACTTCTATCAATCAAGCATCAGTCAAAACATCAATACAGTGATTTTTCAGCAAACAATACATTAAATAAATATATTTAAATCATTTAGCTATTGTTCTATCCAAAATCCTCCAAAATATTTTATGCCACTGTAGCAACGCAATCGCAACAAAATAGCTTACAGCATACCAATTAAGTCAAAAACTATTGACAGCAAGCCAATGACTTGCGATCGAAGCTAAATAGCGGGCAGACTATAGTCTGTAAGTATAGTTTGTAAGATTATAGAGGTCTTAATTAATATATATGAAGAGGTATTCATTTAATACTCAATTTGTTTCGTATTAAGACTACTTAAATAGCTTTGAAATAACTTTATCTCCACGAAATATTTTCAACAACTTTAATGTGATACCTACATATTATTGTAAATTTTTGCTAAGTTATAGAAAATCTTTCGTAAAGATAAAGTTATTTCAAAGCAATATAAAGAAAACTTACACCTACACATACAAGAATAATTTATTTTTACAATGACAATACAATATTCAAGAACATGAAGAGTTTTTACCTAACACATCAATAGTTTCATTATAAGACTTTTTATTCTTTCGTTAAAATTGCTTCGTCTTTACGGATGGTTTTCATTAGTTTTAATTAGATTAAATTAAAGTTCTTGCCTTAAAAATTACTTGTTTCGTATTGAGAATATAGAGATCGTAATTAAAATGTCGAATTAAGAACCCATTTGTTTCGAATTAAGATTTCTTTATATTGCTTTGAAATAACTTTATCTTTACGAAAAGGTAAAGTAAATTACAATAATAAAATATCGCATTGAAAACTTTTCGTGGAGATAAAATGATTTCCAAGCCAATTAAGAAGTCTTAATACAAAACAAATGGGTTCTTATATAGAAACTGTTTCATATTTTTAATTAAGTTCTCTATATTATTAATACGAAATAAATTATTTTTTACACAAGTAATTACAAAATATACTCTAATTTAATCTAATTAAAACTAATATAATGCATAGATTCAGGCGTTACTTTGCGGAAATCCATTTTTAATAATAACATATATTTTAAAAGTATTTTAAGAAAACATTTAATTAATTATTTAATAAAACACTTAAAATTTTTTATAAAAATGATATATATCTAGTGACAATTCCGCTTAATTTCTTATTAAGCCGACGTGACGTCACAAACGCCACGCAGCCAAACCGGAAGAGTATTCGACGCGTTTCGCTTCTAAACGAAGCATCCTCAGGAGGTCTTGACTCTACGAGCGCACGATCGAGACGTCTCGATCGTGCGATAGAGAAGATAAGTGTTTTATTAAATAAATAATTAAATGTTTTCTTAAAATACTTTTAAAATATTTGTTATTATTACTAATTAAAACTATTGTTCAGCCGTACGTAAAGACGAAGCAATTTTAAAGAAAGAATAAAATGTCTTCTAATTTCGTAGCTTATAATGAAACTATTGATGTGTTGAATAAAAACTCTCTTCATGTTCTTGAACTATGATATTGTATTCTCTTTGTTAAATTAAATTATTCTTAAATGAAGAATTGTAGTGTATCCTGATGAATTTAATGAAAACCGTTCCGTGAAGAATAAATTATTTTTCAGGAAAAAAAGGTAGTCTTAAAATAACACAACTCGTATTTCAAATCGTGCATGTTTTTCAATAATGAATATAACTTCTTAGCTTACCGTTAATATTCGTAAGTGAAGAACCTTATTTACATTCGAACAAGAATATTTAAAAATATTTCAAGAAAGAATATAGAAATTTTATTTTGAAAATAAAATGTTAACAGAAGAATTCCTATTTCATTGTTAGAAGAATGTTTTCGTTATCTTGAAATTTAAAAATTTGAAATTTATTTTATATTTTTTTAAATTTGAATATTTTATGTAAAGAATTTTTTTTTGGGTCAAATCAATATTTCTAAGAATATTCGAGTGTAATATCAAGACTCGATTATTTTTTAGTTCAGAATATATTCTTGTTGTAAAACAGCATCGTCTTGAATTAATTAAGACAATGTATATTCTTGGCTAAAGAAGTATTTTTTTTCTGTGTACGGATACTGTCAAAAACTACAATTTTCATGCAATTAAGTTGCGTTAACGCCGTTCAATAGCTAAGAGAATCGGGCCCCAGGAAGGACTACGGGCACTTTATCTTGCCTGAAGTCAACGTCAGTTTACCAGGGGTGGACCACGGGCAATTTTTCTTACCTTTAGTGAACCTCAGTTCACCTGGGTAGACCACGAGCACTTTACCTTGCCCTTGGTCTTCGTCAGTTCACCTGGTGAACCACGGACGCACTTCATCTTGGCTGTAGTCAACCTCCGTTCACCAGGGTGAACCACAGGCACTAATTCTTGCCTGTAGTCCACCTGGGTGGATCACGGGCCTTTTTTCTACGTAAGGGACTATTTCTGCCGATTTCGACTTATTAGATAGTACAGACCTACTTCAAGGTGTGTATGTCTCCAACTTACTCAATTGAAATTTCTTAATTCTGAATATGCCAATATTTAGAGCATATTTTGTGCAATTATTTTCAATAACTGATGATTAACATTAGCAAAAATATCAAGATAAAATCTTTCAGTCAGATCATAAGTTCAGACTCTGTATGTATGTATATATGACTTTATTGGGTACTTAGTAGTACATTTTAGACTATTATTAAGAGAAGTCCGACATATAAAATTTTACCAATAAATACTGAAAACGTGAAATAAAAAGCAGTTTTGACGTTCTGATCAAATCATTTTTTTTCTTACGTCTGTTTCAATGCAGAACCGAAAAAACCCACTGCAGCATGTACCTCTATAATTATAGTTTTTCTTCAGCTGTCAACTTTATAATTCTTTTTATTAGGAGTATTTTGTTGTCATAAGCACTATATTACTATCCCAAAATACTATTTAATTAATGACTAAATCAATACTTTAAAAGTGCGCCATCTATTGCCGTGTGTCTACTTTACACACAAAAGCAGGATTATTCGTAACCGTCTGGGCCGCGGGTGTAATATGGGGGTTCATCACAAACTATTATAACTTATCACTGATAAACTTCAATTGGGTATCATCGATATGATTGATTGAATAAATGAGAAGGTCGACAAAAAATTGTTCGTTGCATTTCAAGGAAGACGACGTTGTATCATCAAAAAAGTGACCTCCAATACTGAAACGTATGAAATAACTTGTGAAGTCGGTATAATTCTGATTCAAAACTGTCTAAAATATTGTTCAACGTTGAATTGCAATTACAAGTACATCATCCAGGTGTGCAAATACTTTTTCATGTAATTGACTGTAACTTAACTCAACCGATAATGATGAAATTTAAATGAGACCATCTTGTAGGAATAGGTAAGGCTTACTTATTATAGGTATATGTAATTGTTGTTTTGTGAAGGTGTTACAGGCTTTACCTAGAATTACCGACTCGCAAGGACAGCTGCCGGAACTCACCGTTAAGTGCTTGGCGAGCATTGACAAAATGCCCGTCCACCATGCGGTGAAGCTCCAGCCCGCGGCGGGATTCGAACCATAGACCTGCTGCGCGGCAGTCCATAGCCAATGCCACTGAGCCATCACTGCTTCAAAGTGTGTTCGTTGTCTAACTGTAGTTATAGCACAGACACAGCAAAAAAAGTATTCTGTTAGACACAGTATGGGCACGGGCTAGTAAGTACTTAAGTAAATGGTAAAAATAAAATTATTTTATACTTATAAATTTTTTAATTAATAATAAGGCACATGTGCACTAAGCTTTGGAATGATTTTATAGCATCAAGACAAAAATATATAGGTATAATTAAATTAAACCTTTCGCATCGATTTGACTGGAATGGCACGCAAGTTTACTTAGAATAAATAGGTTTGTACTTACATATATATTATATCTGTTTATATAAGTAGTTCGATTTAAGTTTAACGTAAATAAAACAAAAATTTTAAATTTTAATGACTTAACATAGGCTACAACAAATGTTTTATGATGACTAATCAAGTATGAACAGTAATTAGGCATGAGAACAATATTATTTATCAACACTTGAATATAAACACTTGATCGTTATAGGAACCAAAAGTGACATCGAAGAAGCATGTATTAAACATAACCACAAGCCATGAACATCAGTACCACAAACAGAGCGTGCGCTTCGCTCGAGCCCATGAGCGTGGTATGAGCGAAGCGAGCGTATAGCTATATGGTTTACTGTTCTAAACTATACACTAAAATGAATTTTATTAACAAGACTATTGTATGGCAGCTGATTGTACGATCTCGAACTTGAAGCCGTTTTCATTCAGATGCTTGATCAAGTTCGTATCTTTGAACGCCACGCCAGTGGTCAGCACGCCGCCTCTGGAAACATAATTGGGGAAATGTTTAATATCGTGTGGCGAGCATGTCGTTCTATTGACGGAAAGCTCACGCTTTTAATAGGGTGCCACGGCGTGGGGTCCCCCTCGGGGTACCAGCCGGCGGGGGGTCGCGGAGGTGTAACATGTTTTAAAGTAGTGATGGCTCAGTCCCAATCCCGCCTCAGGCTTAAGCTTCACCGCATGGTGGATGGGCATTTTGCGGATG
Organism: Plagodis pulveraria; assembly: GCA_963890685.1. Taxonomy (NCBI): domain Eukaryota; kingdom Metazoa; phylum Arthropoda; class Insecta; order Lepidoptera; family Geometridae; genus Plagodis; species Plagodis pulveraria. Next base: position 33,307,077 of record OY982956.1, on the reverse strand, counting down.
CCCACATGGCTAGCGACCACCTTCAAGTAGAAAATCTGTCGCCAAGCACCTAACGGTGGGCAGCTGTCCTTGAGAGCCAGTGAAATTACAGGCACATGAGATTTAACATTTATGTCTCAAAGTATTGTGTGCAGTTCAATTCGTGACTTGTCATTATATCATCTGTTATAGGCAAAGGTTAATCCGCTTGACATCAGGTGGGGTCTTTAGCTTGTTCCGTCACAAAAACATAAAAAAGTTAGATTTACGGTGAAGGCACATACAATTGGTATGACCACTAGGATGGTACATTAGTACAGGCTGTGTGGTGGCTATAGGCGTGAGAGAGTACTCACTTGCCGGGCATCTTGTCGGCCTCCTCTACAACAGTGATGGCGGAGTAGAGCAGAGCTACCACAGTCGCGCCGTATCCCGGGTTCTTACCGGACACCTGCACAATAAACATATACATTTTTAATAATAAGACATTGTAAAATCTTTTCTACTCTCGATTGGTGGGGGGAGAGGAGTGTCCATTTTGACGTAATATTATTTTTCAACACCCTTGCTCGTAAAGTGAGCTTTGTTATATCGTTCTTAGGGCCATAAACCCAACTATAACACCCTCGTGCATAATAATATTGTACACTAGTGCGTATAGGGATAGTAGAATTATCCCTAGAATGTTAAGTTAGTACCTAACTGCAAATTATATGCGAGTCAACAGAGCATTTTCAATTTAATACAGATTTGTAACATCAAAGAGGTTTATATGTAATTAAACATCATACATTTGCCGCGCCCAAAAAAAATTTTATGCGCTATTTTCCATAATTTTCGTATATTGTTTCGCATTTGCGCAATATATATATATATATTTTCCTCGCAAGGGTGTTGAAAAAGTGCGTATGAAACTTAGCTCACTTGTATCATAATCTACTAATATGTTCTATTACGTAAGGTACATTTTATGATAGCGCTTGTAATATGTTATAGGTTAATACAGTGTTAGGTATTGATATTTTCCTATGGAGTGAACCATCTGTTCCTATTATGTAATCGGTGCTACTAATACTGCCTTCATGCAGTACTGAACCTAACTATAGTCGAGGTGAGCAGGAACTAACCTTCGCCTCCACGGCTTTGTCCATAGGTTTGGAGAGGTCGGTCCCTTCCTGCCATCCCTTCCCGTAGAGGCGCACCTGGAAGCTGCTGTTCTTCATCACCGCCTCGGTGGGACCCTCGGGAGTCACGAAGCCGAGGGAGAAGAAGCGAGGATGCTTCAGTAATAGGTTCCTTGTGAAGGAAAACCTGAAAATGCAAAAACTTGCACTATGTCACTTGTTCGTAACTAACTGTGGTAGTACTCCGTGCTTTGTAAGCTGAAATGCACTTTATTGCGCCGCAGCTAAAGTAGCTTATTTATTGGAATGGCTTTGCGGATTCTTAAGCCTTGGCAATATACGAAGATCTTATCTCATAAAGTAAAGGTAAATAAGCTATGCATTGGCGACACAAATGCTATAAACAATTTGATCTTTCAGATCATAATAGACCGATAAACTTAAATCTTAGTATCACACAGAGTGTTTCGTCAAAAGAGCACCACAGATTCCAACCTTTTTCAACAAAGACTTTTTACTAAGAAGACTAATTTGAAACAAGACTTCCATGCGTATCCGTAGATAATCAGAACAATAGAATTTTCATTCATGAACTGGACGATAACGTCCACGCGGATGCTAAGTAGCTACCACACCCTTATGTTCTGACACAGCCTGGACACTCGACTCATTCTCTATACAAACGCCGCGTTCTAACTACCTATTACACAGACACTACACAAATGTTGTTTTTGTACACGCGTAAATGTGTGCGTGAAGTCTAAGGTTGTCACCGTATGAATAATTGTTTTACTTACCTACGTAACAATCTTTTGATGCTGTTAATATGTCTTATTAGATTTCGTAGCCTATACTTTACCTACCTTCAGAAACATTTCGACTCCATGTACGACGTAGGAATATGCAACACACAACCGAGTAGGTAATATTACTTCACATTTCACTCACATACCTATAAGTATACAAAAAGTATCATTCCAAGTTCACATTTTATACAAGTAATGGTAATAAATACAATCACAATAATAATTTATGTTCTTCTTCTTCTCGTATAATAAACAATTATGAAGTGTGCCGCGTGTCAACCGTGGCGAAGGTCGGTATGTGTATTGCTATTCTCTATGGTAGGTATAGGTCTCGGTATAAGTTACAAAGACACTTGTTTTGCAGCAAACGAAGTCGATATCCACGAATATTTTTTGAAAACGAAAATCTCCTAAGAATATCATTATCTGAATAGCAGTTTGAATAAAATACAAAGATAAAGTATTATGTTTGTATTTGTTTCAATACCTACTGTAAATTACCGGTTTTTAGTTACCTACTGGATAACTGAAGAACGACCAATAGGTAGTTTAGTTAGGGAATCTATAAAAACTCCTATACTTTTCTCATTTAGTTGATAAGCAACTGTAAACAGTACAAGATTACCCCATTCTCAACTTTTAAAATACTCGTACAATCGTCACGTCATCGTGCGCGAGTTGCGCGTCCCGTCAAGTCAGCCCAGCGACAGCTCAGAGTCGGTGACGGGGTGAGGAAGGCTCGTTTTGGTGTGGGGAGAGGAGTGTCCATTCTATGCGTAGTATTATTATATGTTCTATGGTTCTGAGAATGCCCAGATTGTAACTGGCTTTATCGCATTGTCGCTTATCACACTATTCCATATCCTGTCACTCCGTTTGACTCCAATCATGCTTCTAAATGCTCTCATCTCCACTGCATTTATTCTACTTTCATACTTTTTCTGCTACGAGTATTCATTCTCTACCAAACGAGAAATAATTATCAAAATCAAAGCATATTATCCAGACTAATTGGGTAACGAACATACATATAAAACATAGCCGAATTGAGAACACCCTCCTTATTAGGAAGTTAAAAACCTCAGCGAATGTATTCTTACTAGATTGGAGACGTTCTGGAAAATGGCCAGGTCCTGAGTAACCATAGCAAGCGGGCGCGTAAAAAGAATATGATGAGAATGAAGGGAGCAAACAAATATGCTAAGTAGCAAGTGTAAATCCACCTATTGGTCGGATAGATGGCGCTGATTCCGGTATACGATAATACGAAGATTAGTAGTAGGTAAATTTATATAGTTATTGTTTACCTGGCCATAAGAGCGAAAACTACAGCTCCAAATATCAAGCCAACTGCCTGCAGCAAGCTATCCAGCCGCACATAGGGCTTGAACTGCACCGGCCGCTTGCCCTCCGCAGAGTAGAGGTGCCGCTGGGTTCTGTACACGATGGAACTGTCGGCGCCCGGGAACGGCACGCACCATCCATTGTTCTTAGAATGGATTACACGTCTGGAAGAGGAGACCACATATAACAAAATTTGACAGTTAAAAATTGTGTCTCTTAATTATCCAAACTTTACTTTTTTGCCATGGAAAAAACATTATTATTGCGAAGCGGATGTTAATGTTCTTTAATTAAAATAATACTGTAGATGCGGGTTGCATTCGCTATTTTTTTTATTATTTTATAATACTATATAACAACAATGGTGAATCGATGGTTTTATTTGATACAAGGGGTACTTTGCGAAATAGACATTCTGAGAACGGAAAATAATGCAAAACATATTTTGTAGTGTAATCACAGATTGCAATACTTCAGGTTCTTCTCAGCGTGCATCCTCAAGCCATCAAGCTAGTTACGTTCAGAAACATCAAGCGGGTAGCTGGAGTGAGTTTGCTAAAAGAGTGGCAACACTGATGTATCGACGTTATTATAGTTTGTGATCGCTACTAGTCTATAGTCATTTAAGAAACTGTGACTTCGAAGCAGCTCGTCAGTCTTGTACCTGCCGCCGCCCAAAGAGTATGTAAAACAGACTATGTAATATGAGAATGTAATAGAGAGCCGCCTCCGATCCGGCAACACCTACTAACTATGAAGTAAAACTTGTGACAGCGACAGTGAAGACCTTGATCAGTATAAGTAATTGATGGAAGATGACAGGAGTTCCTGGAGCAATATACTTTGAAGACGACATACGTTATGGCAGACATGCCACAGCGATGATTTGTTATGACTAAAAATGAGTAGAGTGAGATTGTAAAGTGTCTAGCAAAGTGAGGATTGGGGTGGCTATCGGAGGCCATTTCGAGGATCAAATAATAACAATAGGAGAATAAGTAATTAATATAAAGTTATTTCTAGAAACAGAAAAAAAAAAAACATTCTGGAGTGCACGGAAAGACGAAGATCAAAACTCATTACTAGCACGTCCTAGACGGATCCCAATGAAGCAAAAGTTTCGGATGTACTTTGAAATTAATCTAAAAACGAAATGTCAAAGATTCAGGTGTGAACAAGAATGCGATTATACGAACTGAGGAGAACTCCCTCGAAGATTCGCGTCCTATTTTTTAACTCGTACAGTCCGCGAGGCATAAGCTGAGCTTTGCATTAGTGTGAGTGATCACCAATCGGCAGGAGCGCGGCGAGACAGAATGGCGCCGCGCCTCAGGCCGGTTACCCAAAATCAGGTTTTTACCGGGCGAAAATGGCGCCGCGCCTAAGGCCGGTTGTCACACCTACACTATCCATGTACACTCACACAAATGCAAAGCTCAGCTTATACCTCGCGGACTGTACCTAGTGCGTATTTTATATACCTATTGATATAAAGTGCATTATAATATTCCGTTCACTTCCTTTCAGTTCCGCGGCAATGTAAATTGAGCCTTAGGTCTAGGGGAAAGGACACTCAAATCTATCGCCAGAGAGACAACGCGGAGATAGGTTTGTTTTCACAGACATGGACTACATACGAGTAACTCTGTCGCTCCTTATGATTGGAAACAAAGCATGCCAATTATTCGGTATATTCCGGTCTGATCCAACAATGGGATCCCACGAAAAAAATTAAATTGAAACACAAAAAAAGTATATATAGTTAGACATATGGTATTGCAAACTTTTCTGTAGATATTGATGTCCTCTATAAAATGGTAGTACATCACTTTGCTCTATTGTCAACTATTTCCGCAGCATACGCGATATAATGATTTTTGGTATTTTTTTCACACGTTGGGTTACATTATCGAAGTTTTCATACGGATCCCTAAGTTGTTGAAAATATTCTATAGCCTATGTTCTTCAGGGATAGTGTTGGATTCTAATGGTGAAAGAATTTTTCATATCGGTCCAGTAGTTTTTATTTCGTTACATACAAAAATACACAAATACAAAAATAACAAATATAAATACTTTCCTCTTTATCATATTGGTATAGAAATTAAATTCCGATCTGATACCGATATTATTTTCCGTTCCGGTTATCTCGTCAATTTTTTTTGTGATAAAAATATGTGGAATTTTTACAACTCAATACGGTCCAAAATGCAGTTTAAAATTTCAATTGACGTCCGGTAACGATAACGTTGCAGCGCTAAATAAAAGGAAGACATTGTTCTCCCTTTTCGCACGTGAATTGGCACGTGAAGTACTGTATAAAATAATAAAGCTTGTTTTGAATACAAAGGTCTAGAGCACAATTAATAGGTACCCTAAGTAGGTAAATAAGTGATAAACTTTTATCGAAGTTACTCTGTCAACAAGTCATCGTCCTAGTGTACTTAGATTGTGTCAAGGTCGTTTATTTATATCAGAAACCAGACAAATGCGACTCGGTCTCAGGCACCGTTTCCAGAATTCTGTGCTATTGCACATTTTATACTTTTGTAATGTACTTGACAATAAAAATGTGGGTATCTACTCGTATATCTATACTAATACTTAAGAGGAAAGATTTGTATTTTGTATGTAACGAATAAACTTGAAAACTACTGGACCGATTAGAAAAAAATATTTCACCATTAAAATCCTATATTATCCTTGATGAACATAGTCTATACAATATTATCAAATATTATGTATTTTTTTATAAATATCTGTGCGAAGCTGAGGCGGGCCGCTAATATTTGATACATACATTTTGAAGTGCTCGTACCCGAAGTTTGATTAGCCGTTCTAAGTTAAGCAACGTCCGCCGCGGGCATGACTAGGATGGGTGACCGCTAGTGACTCCCACGCTTCCGTGCTTCGGAGGGCATGTTAAGCTGTCGGTCCCGGTTGTTGTCTTACCATGGCTGTCATTATAGAATGCTGGTAGGGCACTATGCGAATGCCCACCTGGCTAGCTACCACCCACAAGTATAAAATCTGTCGCCAAGCACCTGACCGTGTGCTTCGGCAGTTGTCATTAAGAGCCAGTAATTTTAAGTTAGTTAGTTTGTACACTACTCATGAGTCTTAGACGACCACCCTATGGGGTTGTAGGGTACAAAATTATTTCGGCCACCGTTTCTGTATAGTGATGTACTGTACTGTGAGTCACAATCAATTTAACAAGGTAATTTTTAAGTTAATAACATTGTACAAATAAATCAGGTTTGTTCGGACTGCAACCGTTTTGCTAGGGACCAGGGGCCCAACTGCCACCTTTTAAAAACTATAATGGAAAACGAACATAATTACTTCAAGTTTAAAATATTGATACAAAGATTCGTACCGTGGTCGTCCAGTAAAGGCCGAAACAATAGCAAAATGTCCATATAGCGCTGCATGCATTGAATCTAGTCATTTGTGCGATAGAGGCACAAATGACTAGATTCAATGCATGCAGCTCGCTCTCACGTTGAAGTTCTAATGTAAGTTTGCTATAGTGATTTGTGGTAGTGCGAATTAAATTCTTAAATTTAAGCTTAAAATAAGACTGAATTAAGGGTTGGGGTTTGCCCCTTTTTGGGTACGGAATGTTAAAGAGTATACTTACTGTGGAAATAGTTTGGGTTTGAAGGTTGGCAATCTTTCCGGGTACATCTTCTGTCTGAGGGGCTTCAGCTCGTCCCAGTGTGCCAATCTGAAACACATAACACCTTTAAATATTATTTTGCATGGTGGCTGTTCCGAACCGATTGCTACGCTAACCTAGCTGTCACTTTATGTAGTTGTCAAAATAACTTGGTGCCATTCACTTGCACTTTTAGTTGGTTGAAAATAGTGGAAGAATGAATTCCCCTTGTATAATTAATTTTTGAAAATTCTCAATTCATTTGTAATTTGTTTGTTGTTTGTGTCGCATTTTCAGTCACGAGTAAGCCTCCGTGAGTGAACATTTGAATCGTGTTATTTTGTGAACGATTGACCTTGTGTGACCCCCATCGCAGAAATACGAAGGAATGGTTTGTAAGTGCACGATTTAGCTATTGTAATTCTGGCTAGTTTTATAAGATAGTTATTTGTGTACTCAACCATTTTACAGCATAAACAGTGCTCCTATATGTGAGTACACAAAATTCTAGTTCATAAGTTAGGTAAGCCCCGCGAAAACAAGTAACTTCCCCTTGCAGCCTGTTCAGTGCAGACGAGGTTTTCTTCCACTGCACCTAGTTTCCTGCAGGAGTCAGGCGTGGACGATACAGTGGTAAAATGGCCACTTTGCGAATGCCCACCTTGGCTACCTTCACGTAGAAAACCTGTCGCCAAGCACGTAACGGTGTGTTCCGGCTGCTGTACCTGAGAGCCAGTAATTCTGGGCTAGCATGAATAAGGTCATAAACGCATCATCAGTTACAATCAAGGGAGATACTGGACAGAGCTAAGCTAGTAATTAGTTCTGCAGACTTTATTTATTTACATATTTTGTATTATGTAATTAACCCATTGGCATGGGCGATAATGATAACAATAGAATTTCATTCATAACTAGGACGTAGTCCTGACGATGCCAACTTATTAATTCTGTTAATTCAGACTGCAACAAGTGATTCGTGGCATTCGAAGGGTTCTGCAATATTGAGACCTTGTCGTCGGGCCCGGCTCGTATTAGTATCAATACGAATATTATTTATTGATTAGGACTGGTTATTCACGTGATATTATTTAACATTTACGTGTTGTCGATGTAAGGATCGACAATTGTTTCTGCTTCATAAGGAACCCATCGATCCCGTGAATAACCTGTCCTAATCAATAAATAAAATGTGCGTGAGTTTTAATAATATAACGAATATGATTCCTAATTATTATGTTGCAGCATTGTGATACAGTACATGAAAGATTTTCCTGTTTTTAAAAAGCTCTCTTATATATGATTTTTTTAAGTTATCATATTTCGGCGGATTCGACTTAAGTATTCCACACGATTTATAGATTGATGGTGATTGTGGTTAGCTCTATGCTATAGAATAATGATGATGACATGAATCGTACCCGTAGACCAGTGACTCCCAGGTGCCCGAGTGTATGGCTCCCTGACGTTTCACTTCAGGTTCATATTGTGGCGGAATCGACGAGCTCATGTATGATTCCACGCTGTTTAGAGTACCTGAAATCAGTAAAAATTAGTTTTTTCTTGAATCTTGCACTTTAGCAATCAAATTATAGTCACGCTTTCATCACGTGTGTGGTAAATGCTTATATGATATGATGAAAACCGGTAGGTATGTGCCTAATTTAACGAGAAACTAATAAGTAAATAAAAAGTTCAAAAATGTATAAGTAGAGCGAATTTAAGGAAAGGAATGGATTAATCGCAGCGTTTGTGTGGGATATAGCTCTACTTATTATTTATCAAAACTGTACAGTCGAACGGAGTAGATCAAATCGAAGGAGTTACTTTGATTTGATTTGAATTCGTTCGGAGCGACTATACCGGTCGGCCGCTAGTTTCGCAGTTAAAAAATAGATTCGCAATTAAATAACGGTAAAAAATATTTATATTAATAGTAATTAAACAACTTTAAACGGTTTAAATCGCGTATATTTATCATTATTTTTGTGCGACGTTTCAAACACTGCAGTGATCGTGGTCACGGGGTGACTCGATCACTGCAAAGTGTTTGAAACGAAAACCTAAGACAATATTAATATTAAGTTAAAAATAATTAAAATTTTATTTATTTTTAATGTATTAGTATTTATACAAAATTACAACTATGTATGTTAGTGACCGCTTAGCATCCGAAGAAGACGAAATCATCCATTTTAAATGTTATTTCTATTGTTATAATTATATCTACGATAAGCATGGGTTAAAATGTTATATTTTCTTGTTATCGTCCATTGGCTACTCTATACGCCTTATTTTCCTTAGGCCGAACACGAAGTTATGCTTCGTACCTCGGAGCAGCCGTGGAACTAAATAAAGATCATTCGCGCTCTGTCGTAGTGTGAGGTGAGTGAAAAACTGTACAGTTGTAACCGTTAATCATTTCGATTTCGTAAAGTGTCTTGGACAGTTTCAGTTGCAGAGATAAGTCTTAAGTTGTTTACAGAATCTGCCCTTGTTTAATTATGATGAGATTATAATCGAGCGGTAATAGTTATGGACTGCCATGCCGCAGGTCCATGGCTCGATCCCCACCGCCCCGGCTTGAGCTTCACCGAATGTTGGAAGGGCATTTTTCGAATGCTCGTCTGGCTAGCTACTACACTCAAGTAGATAATCTATCTATGCTAATTGAAAGGATAGAGCATCTATCTTGATCATATTTCAACAAAATTAACTACCATAAAGAAAACGATAACATATAAAGAATCACCGGGAGCCCCATTCAATAGAAGTTGAGTGATGATAAATCAGAAAGCATCGACCTTGTACGGACCGCATAAAACAGGGTACCTTAAAAAGATAGCACGTGTGTTGTTACCTCCAAAGTTTTGTTCCAGAAACACAACGCCCATGTCGTTGGGGATGCTATCGAACCCACACGCACTGATCACGTACACGCCTGCCTCCCGCGCTAAGCTGTCGTATTTAATTTGCATCGTTTCTATAAACTGAAAATAAAAGTACATACATTTACTTCACGACCGCATAAGTTTGTATTCATTCCATATGTACGCTCAATCGTGAACTCGACTTGAGTAGAAAAGTGAATATGAGTAGGTTAACTTTAAATTTGAGGTGTTAGCGACTCAAATTTCAAACTGCCATATTATTCCAAATACAAGAAGTGTTTTGAAAGAAATTCTCACATGTCCATTGCAGCCTTCGATAATTTTCGAAGATCACAAACAATATTAAAGTCGCCAGTAGCTTGGCGGTAGGGCAGATAAAGCTACATAGATACCTAAGCAACTAACGGCATGTGTCCAGAAGCTGTCTTTGAGAGCTATTTCCCACAACATCTTCGACTATATGTACCTGTATCATCATCTAGCAACCAGTTAGTTCGTGATAAAGGCTAGCCTATCAAAGTATCAAGAAAATTAAGAAAGGAGCAAAAAACAAAACTTTTCGTCATGGTCTTGAGGGTCCGGGACCACCGGATGTCCATCAAATTGAGTGACAGCCTAGTTTGGCTGGCAAGTGGCGACTAAACAATCGAAGGACTACTTAGGGGCATTCACAAATTCATACTTATTATTGTGTAGGATTCAGCCATTTTTTGTGGAGTGTGTGCGTGTGTGTATTACTCAATTTAACCCAGTTTCTTCGGACGAGTATTTGTGTAATAAGAATATTACCTGCGGCTCGCCGGTGACGTCGACATAGTGCGTATGGCAGTCAATAGCCGCCTTGACGACAGGCTCGCCGTACAGGCGGTAAGGGCCGCAGCAGTTGGCGATCACCTTCGTTTGCCGACACATCGCCTTGAGGGACTCCTCGTCGAAAACATCGGCTACTATGATTTTAATATTTTCTTTTAGGTCTTCTCCTGAATTGGGTAAAATAATGAAATAAATAATAATCACATTAAATAAGTACCTAGTTGAACAAGGAAAACAAAGTAACGTGAGCATCTGTGTGTATTCGTTAGAAGACAGCTTTAACGCATAATCTTCAAAAGATAATGGGCATTTTGTCCTATCTTTGGACAATAAACAAGGCTGCGCAAATGAAAGTATAATAATATAAGTATACGTAAAACTTTACTTTTATGAACATTACGTACACTGTAATTTAATAAAGTAATGCATGGAGCGATGTCGTATTACAGAGGATTTTTACGTGTTGTTGCCAAACATAATCATAACTGATCATTTCAGTACATATATTATACTTTCTGCTGATCACCATTTGTGTCTACATTGGCTCTACATAGCTAACATTGGGTAAAGGAAACTTTAAACATCTAGCCTTTTTCGAATTTAATAATAAATTATTAGCGGTGAACCATTTAGAGATTACATAACAAATTATTTACTTGTATTATCGCTATCTTTTCTATCTACTTTAGAAAGCAGAGAGTACGGCAAATCCTTGAAATACGTTAGCAACAGAACTGGTCCTAATAATAGTCAGGAGTAGATGGATTCCATGCAATTATAAGAAAAAAGGTTGCCTCAATGTTCCATCGTCTGCGTGGGAGTTCCAACAGTATTTTGCAAATGATTGGTGCTCGGCTAAACTGCCCAATCCAAAAACACTGGGTTGGCGTAGTCACGGGTAGAATTATTAAGTAATGGATATATTATTTAGTTTAGTTTTAGTTTACTAACTTAGTTTTATACACATTTACCAACACTGCTATGGATTTTGTGTCCGAAATAAATTATTTTAATTTATTTTATTTCATAATTATCCTTGCGGGATTCCCATTTTTACTAAACATCCGGAAGATGTAACGCCATTTATTCCAACCTACCGAAGATTTAATGTCTCATTAACATCACCACGATCGTCACACCCTCACACGACTATAAGATTTAAAGCTGATGCACGACCTCCATAATGTGAACTTTAAGAATCAGGGTACGGTGTTCCACACATTTGAATACCTTGGAAAGATCACAAAATATACCGATTGCGTGTACTCTCCCAGGTGTCAAGTACATGTAATTTAACACGTGCGTTCGGCTGCTGATCTGCTTTTCGTGTATTACACTATATTATGTTCATTAAAGTGTTACAAAAATTGAGTATATTTTTTTCAAATAATTTTCTCCTAGCACGAAGGATGGATGACGGTCTATAATTGATATGATCAGGTTACTGACACAGGGACTTGAAAATTGGAGTTAATGTTATTGTTTCTTAAGATCACAAAAGGTTCCTCTATCAACACAAAGACTGAAGGTAGGTTTTTTTTTAATGTTAGTGTGACCGAACAAGCACGAGTCACACCTGATGTGAAGCGGACTAACCTCTGCCTAATTTCGTCACAAGTAAAACACGAATTGCACTGCGCCCGTCACCTTGAGACATAGTTGTTAGGTCTCATGTGCCTGTAATTTCACTGGCTCTCAAGGACTGCTGCCGGAACACACCGTTAGGTGCTTGGCGACAGATTTTCTACTTGAGGGTGGTCGCGAGCCAGGCGGGCAATAAAATTCGTAAAATGCCCTTCCACCATGCGGTGAATATCAAGCCCGCGGCGGGATTCGAACCATGGACCTGCTGCGCGGCAGCCCATAGCCAATGCCACTGAGCCATCACTGCTTCGGTAGTTACTAAATATGAAGCAATAGTAGCAATAATAGATTCTCCTGCTTTTACTGACATACCCCACTAGTTTTAGATACTCTCCATATTTAAAGTTATGAATCTCAATAAATCCAAAGGTGTATCTAAAAACAAAATACGCTACTTCTGGACCATATCCGGACCATTATCTTTTATCAGAATTTTGTACGAGACCGAACACAACTGGTGCGAGTGACGTTTATTAAATAAAGTATTATCGTAAAACCTATATTCCTCTCTCAATCAATAACATTCATGTCGGTTGTTGTTGTGTAAGTTATTATACGTACCTACGTATAATAATAAATTCACACAATAGCTAACCGGCACGACTGCTCATTACATAAACAGGACAGCAACAATTTGCACCTACTTATGTATATCACTTTTGTTTTTATGTTGAAACGCACGCACCGAATGCAACTGGCGTTTTTATACGATTTCAAAACAAAAACTAATACTGTTAATAATATACTAATAGTGTAGTAATGCTGCGAAAATCACACAATACATTACTAAACAAAAGAACTACATGATTTAAAAGTTTTTCCTATCTTTTGGTGTAAGAATTGATTATAAAGTATTTGTTGTTGTCACAATATTGTGGGCTATATAGACAAAATAGACGACAGGAACATTGTCCTGTATATATTTATATACGTATTACATGTAACGTATTAGCTCAGGTCAGAATAATATTTTTTTTAATCGTAATTTATTAAATAATTCAATTGTAACCTTGATGAATGATTCCTATACACATTTATTTTATGTTATTGTGACGGAACCAGCCCGAGGGCCACCTGATTTTAAGTGGACTAACCTCTGCCTATAACAGATGCATTTCGTCAATTCGAATTGCACTGTGCCCGTGACACTGAGACGTACAGTTGTTAAGTCTCATGTGCCTGTAATTTTACTAGCTCTCAAGGACTGCTGCCGGAACACACTGTTAAGTGCTTGGCGACAGATTTTCTACTTGGTCGCTAGCCAGGCGGGAATTCGCAAAATGCCGTTCCACCATGCGGTGAAGCTCAAGCCCACGGAGGGATTCGAATCCTGGACCTGCTGCACGGCCAGTCCATAGCCAATGCCACTGAGCCATCACTGCTTTATTATTTTTATTATGTTGATAGAATACTTATTCAGTGTATTAAGTTTGAAGCTTACCCCCATAAGTAAGTCACGCTTAGTTTATTTGGCTATAAGTAGGCGTTAGCTTCGGATGTGTAGAAATATTAGAAACACAAGTATTTTTACTATTTAAGCTGATTTAAAAGAATTGGGTACAAATATACCCTACCATGGGCCAGTTGCACCAACTACGAGGTATTCAACATTTCCAACGAAAATATTATGCTCAGCAATAACTGAGTTAAAAAAAATTTGTTCAAAAGTACCTATATTATCACAATATTGTGCGCATGGTACCGACCACGACAAGTTATTTCACACATTTGAGTGTTGAATTCGGTTCCATTTCTTGGTAAAAAAAAAAACACCCTTTATAGTGACCCTTGCTACTTATGGGATCGATTGTCATTCACTGCCAAATAACTATATCATCAAGATAGGAAAATACTTTTCAGTTATTGGAGTATAACTCAATAGGATTGACCGATTTTGCACAAGGCAGGACTTCGTGACTCCATAGCAGCGCACAAAAAGGTATTATAATATAACATATCATTACATGTAGGCACCCTACCTGACATTATATTCATAGTTTCTTACTTGGCGTTAATTTAGTTTAGGTGATTATTCATGTACTATTTTATCCATTTTCCGTAAAACCCAATATAATTATGATTATTTAATCAAGGCCGTAAAACCAAGCCAAGCACCGAAAGGTGTGTTCCGGCAGTAGTTCTTGAGAGCCAGTGAAATTACAAGCACAATGAGACTTAACAACTACGTCTCAATGTGACGGGCGCAGTGCAATTCGTGAGTTGTCATGAATTGCGACTGTTATAGGCAGAGGTTAGTCCACTTAACATCAGGTGGGCCTCGAGCTTGTTCCGTCAGAATAACATAAAAAAAAAAAAAAAAAAATAGGAATGGCTGTTGGAATAAGTCGGTATTGTATTTAAAAAAATAATAGTATGTGGTCAGTCCTTAGGATCAGACCGGAATATACCTCTACATTCTACAAATAAATTACTCAGGTTCGTTCTACTTTTCCACTTAGCTAAGTATAGCTAAGTGGAAAAGTAGAACTATGACTAAGTACTACGAAACTCAAAGATTGTTAATAAATAATAGATGATTCGCTTACTTATTTGAAGCATAACTGATGGCCTCATGAGTAATATGACTATAAATAGCCAAGAATAGGTCCCTGGTTCCTCAGGCTTGAACTTCTCTGCATGGTAAGACTTTCTGTGAGAGCCTGGCAATCTTTTCACCCTAAAGTAGAAAATCTCTAGGCCTCTAGCCTAGGAAGTAAAGGTATGTTATGGAAGCTCTCCTTTAAAGCCAGTCCTCCATCAACATAGGCAGTTTTGACCAACCAGTGCAGTTGGTCAAAACTGCCTATGAGACACTGACTGAGGCATAAAGTTGTCAAGTCTCAGTGCTTGTAATAATTTTTCGAAGCAATGATAACCGAGCGGCTCGCCTGGTTAGCTGCCACCTTCAAGTAGAAAAACTGTAGCCAAGCACCTAATAGATTTCCGGCAGTCCTTGAGAGCTCTACACTAAATTTACGGGCACTTGAGACTTAACAACTGTAGTCTCAGGGTGACAGCGGAGTGCAATTCGTCACAACAAGTGACTCCGACTAAATTAATTGACTAAATGAATATGTTATGAGCAAAGTTACCACTTACAAAAAACCTCCGGCGCCCATACCATAGTAAAGAGTTCCACTACTACTAACAAAAATGTAAATACTAATATGTCAAAGCCAGCACAATATAACAAAGCTCAGCATCTGGAAGTGACTTACCAGTAGTCTTAGATATATCCTGTAGAAGGCTTTCTAGCTTTGACTGTGAGCGTCCAGCAACTCCCCACGTAAGCCCCGGGTGCTTCTTAGCCAGGGTGACCATCTCGAGAGCCGCATGCTTTCCCGTGAACCCCGTAGCACCGAATATTACAATGCTCAACCGCGACATCTGCAAATAATTACAACAATAAACGATTGAATTAGTTTCCCAAATCATGTTCAGAAATCATGAGTTACCCACGACGATTTCTGAACTTAGTTACTATCACTTGTTTAATATCCGGCTGTTACAGTAGGTAAGTACTGTATCAGCCGGATTGTCCTCTGCTGAACACATCCTTCGTAAACACCCCTGAGGGTGTTTACCATAATCCCTACGCGTAGCTTCCGTCTTGGGGATCTTCGTGTAAGATAAGCAGTTCTCAAAGGAGCAATGTTATGATTTTAATATTGTTATATAGGTTTGCAATAACGCGTGCTATGCGGATTACATTACAAAATCACAAATATACGATAGGAAAAATTTTAAATCCCGCACATGACTTAAAAAAAAAAACAAAAAAAATCCTATCGTATATTTGTGATTTTGTAAGCAATGTTATGATCCTGGCAAAAATGATTGTCATAAATTCATTTTAGGATAGGATTTTTGTGTTTTACGTTGATATTCTCATTTCGAAAGGATATGAAACCAAAACATGTGTAGCACTTTTCAAGTTGTACTTGAAAGCTATCATGGCGTACGCTGAAAGCCGTTCATTAAGTCCGTCGGTATGCCAGCGCGTAGACCATCGGGCGACATTTTCCCGGACTAGTTTCGCACCTTCGATCATTATTGAGTCATTAATGATCGAAGGTGTGTCCCTCAGTGCGAAACTTCGATCATTAAGTCATGATTAAGTTGGCATCGTCAGGACCACTATGTCCTAGTTATGAATGAAATTCTATTGTTATCATTATCGCCGATACCAATGGGTTAATAATGACTTAATGATCGAAGTTTCGCACTGAGTACGTACTTACTGAAGGTGCCCAAGGACATAATCATGTGTGTAATAAATATTACAATTTCACATATGACATATATTCAAGGTACACACGACAGAACAACACAACTCAAGTAAATAATTGTAAAAGGTTTTTGTTTTATGGCCGATTGCAGTCACGTTGGGTAGGGACACCCGTTCGGGTAATGTACCTTAATTAAGATTTTTTTTGTTTTTATTTTTTAGAGTTGTCATTTATTCAAATGTATGTAGGTATAGGTAATTAAATGTTCTAAAATCAAGCTATTGCGCAGATACGGCACGCATTACACGAAAAAAATATCACCTTACGAACTTTTATGGTAGTGACGAACGTTGTGGCAAAAACAAAACAATGTGTTACCTACTTCCTTGTGGCGAAAACTACGAGGTCGAAGAACGGTGCAGTGTCGCACGTTGTAGCAAAATATAATTATTATTAATTATTTAAGGCAATGACCAGTCTAATCTAAGGCAAAGTCAAGTTTAGGGTGCGACAACCGAATAATAAATGGATTATGTATTAGGTATTAAAAATGATCAAATGTTCTGATATGAAGATATTTATACTATTTATGCTTAAAAGTTCTGCATGAGATTGCACTGCGCTTACCAACCCGGATAAATTAGTTGTTGTATCTACTTTCACTCAGTTTTACTTCCTGCAGTGCCGTTAAACCCTTAATACAAACTTATTTGCACAGTACTTGGAGGTAGGAAATCTGAAAGTGCACTGACACCACGATATTTATATAGGTATTATTATTTATATGAGGTAGTAAGTAAGAGCATAGGCAAATTAATAGTACCACAGTCATCTGGATAGATAATTAAGATAATAAGCCAGTACCAAAAAGAAGATCGCATGGTGGAAGGGCATTTACCGAATGCCCGCCTGGCGGGCATTCCGGGTGGTCGCTACACCCTCAAGTAGAAAATCTGTCGCCAAGCACCTGACGGTGTGTTCCGGCAGCTGTCCTTGAGAGCCAGTGAAATTACAGGTACATGAGACTTAACAACTATGTCTCGAGTTGACGGACGCAGTGCAATTCGTTACTTGTGACGAAATGCATCTGTTATAGGCAGAGGTTAGTCCGCTTAACATAAGGTGGGCCTCGATCTTGTTCCGTCTCGTTTCGTCACAATAGCATAAAAAAGACCACTTATTGTGTCCGAAACAGACAATGGACATTGAGAAAAGTATATTTTGTTTACTCAGTAGGGAATACAGAACAGACCGACAACAAATAGAAAATACTATTTATTGTTTCACTAAAAAAAATTAAATACATGATGACTAAAACAAACAAATAAGTAAAGTGTTACAATGGGCGGCCTTATCACTAAAAGTGATCTCTTCCAGGCAACCTCAGGATGGAGTTTAATCATTTGCATCATCGATAATGATAACAATAGAATTTCATTCATAAATAGGCCCAAGTGGTCCTGATGATGCCGATGGGACAAGCTAACATTACTACTGACCGCTGCGCTTCCGTGCTTCGGAGGGCACGTTAAGCCGTCGGTCCCGGTTGTTGTCTTAGGATGGCAGTCGTTATAGCATGGTGGTAGGGCATTTTGCGAATGACCGCCTGGCTAGCTACCACCCTCAAGTAGAAAATCTGTCGCCAAGCACCTAACGGTGTGTCCCGACAGCTGTCCTTGAGAGCCAGTACTTCTAGGTTAGCCTGAACAACATCTTCGACAACATCATCACTTACCATCAGGTGAGATAGTGGTCAAAGGCTAACCTACCAGGAATTAAAAAAAACGAGTACATATTATACGACATAACTACATATATATAACTTATTTATACATCAAGTCTTAGTGGCACAAAAACCGTCGAAATTTTGTTAGACATTAATACATAAATAAATAAAACATTATTATAATTTTAATTACATTAGTAATAAAAATGTTCTAAATGAACTCATTATCTGGTTTTTCTGTGCTATAATAACAAAAGAACCTGTATGTTAATTTCATGCATAAACACATTTTTATCAAATTTCTTAGAGTACATAATTAGTTTTGATTTCTTATTACTACTTAATTTTTGGTCTCAATGCAGACTAAAATGCTATGTAAGACCAAGAGATTTTTTGCTGTAATGCTAACGAAATCTAATGGTAAGTAGTTGTAGCGAATAATTTTGTAAGCAGTAGGTATCCATCAAAACCAGATCAAGAGGTCGACCAAGGGCCAGATGGGCAGACAAAATTGTAGCGTCCGCGGGTGGAAGTTGGCTAAACAGAGCTAATGACAGGGAAGGATGGCATTCCTTGGAGAAGGCTTTTACCCGATGGGGTCCATGAATTAAATAATTAGGTAGTGGATAATTAAAACAAATAATAATGAAACGAATTACAAAATAGAATTTATTATTAGAAACCAAATTCATCTAAGTGTAATAAATGTAATTGAATTATAGGTTAATGAGTTACCAATTGTTATCGTTTAATGTGTACTATGCATGGAATTAAATAAAGCTTTATTATTATGTATCCATCACTTAAAGAAAAAAGTAACCGACTTCCGTACAAACAACTATGAAATAACGGGCGATGCCCCGTCCACCCACTGGACTTTCCCACTGGTGGGTGGACGGGGAATTCAAGTTTCCCCCTCCACCCACTGCACTAGAGTTGGAACCAAATCAACTGCTTCATCGATATTACAAATAATACTTTTGCTATTTGATTACTACTACTCTGAAGAAAGGCCTTACACGTGACAGCTGCCAAAGTGACAGTTGATGTTGCAGTTTTTAGTTTCGTTTGTTGTTTGGGATTTTTTAAACTAATCTATAAAATTATATTGGTGTGCGGTGTGACAGCTGTCAAAGTGACAGATTATGTCATATAGACAAGTGTGATTTGTGACAGGTGTCAAAGTGACAGTAGATGTCGTATTTTATGTACTCGATTACTTTTCATTTTCGTGACATCTGTCAAACTTTTATAGATATCATAGAGATCTTCATTTCAGATGACAGCTGTCAAATTAAAATATGATTTATCTCGGAAACTATTGATCCTACACTACTAGTTTCTTCACAGATATGATAGATCTCATAGAGATCTTCATTTCAGATGACAGCTGTCAAATTAAAATATGATTTATCTCGGAAACTATTGATCTTAGACTACTAGTTTCTTCACAGATATGATAGATCTCATAGAGATCTTCATTTCAGATGACAGCTGTCAAATTAAAGTATGATTTATCTCGGAAACTATTGATCTTAGACTACTAGTTTCTTCACAGATATGATAGATCTCATAGAGATCTTCATTTCAGATGACAGCTGTCAAACTAAAATAGTGTTTATCTTGGAAACTATTGATCTTAGACTACTAGTTTCTTCACAGATATGATAGATCTCATAGAGATCTTCATTTCAGATGACAGCTGTCAAACTAAAATAGTGTTTATCTCGGAAACTATTGATCTTAGACTACTAGTTTCTTCACAGATATGATAGATCTCATAGAGATCTTCATTTCAGATGACAGCTGTCAAACTAAAATAGTGTTTATCTTGGAAACTATTGATCTTAGACTACTAGTTTCTTCACAGATATGATAGATCTCATGGAGATCTTCATTTTAGATGACAGCTGTCAAATTAAAATATGATTTATCTCGGAAACTATTGATCTTAGACTACTAGTTTCTTCACAGATATGATAGATCTCATAGAGATCTTCATTTCAGATGACAACTGTCAAATTAAAATAGGGTTTATCTCAGAAACTATTGATCTTAGACTACTAGTTTCTTGACTGATACGATAGATCTCATAGAGATCTTCATTTTATATGACAGCTGTGAAATCAAAAATAATATATGGTTAGGTTATATTTATACGTATAGGTAGGCTGCATGGATCCTGTTACAACACAAGATACTTTTTTCATCATAATTTTTCATCATTGTCTACGCGGGTGAAACCGCGGGGCTACGTTTTACCGTGACAGATAGTGTGCAAGACGACATCAATATTTACGTTAAAGCATTACATTAGATTGCTTATATTGGAACATTGGACCTTTGTTCATATAGGTAGAAGTAAGCACAACATAAATATTTACTGTAGGGCATAGAATTACTTTGTTTGTTATTGGAACTTCAGATTTTTATTTATGTTATAACTTTGTTTAGACAGGTGTTCAGTAGACGAAATATTTACTTTAATGCATAAGTATTGCTTTGTTATATTAGACCCTTGTTATGTTAGAAATTTGTTTATGTCGGTACGACAGAAATGGATTCAAGTAGCTCTGATTAGTCGTACGTGATTGGTAAGCAAATAAGAATAAAGGTCTATTGTAGCCAAGTTTGGTATATAAGTAGGAAGTTTTGTGCAGAGAGCATGTAGTACCGAATCACCCTCCTAAGGGATAACAACTATAAGAAGAAAAAGGAAATAAAAGGAAGCAAATACTAAAAGGAAGCTTTTATTCAGGAAGAACAACTCCAACCCTCCAATCCAGCGATAGTGTATATGTGCCAGTACCCATCCAGTGTATACCTACCGAGCTTATAAACGGTGTGTTCACATAGGTACTGCATAGATAGTATAAGTAGAAAACATAAGACACATCTTGAAACACAATCTTGACACGAACATTAAAAAATGTATTCTTTTGGGTATATAAAGCATGCTTTGTGCTACCAAAAGCAGGAATCTGCGTCGCAACGTGGAGTCCTTTGATAAATATGTTTCTTATATATAGTGGTCACAGGGTCGTCTGATATAGATACTTAATTTTTTGCATTTTCGATAGCTAATGCGACGTCATTTTGCGATTCATTAGAAATGCATTACCATATGGGACTGATATTTTGTCAAATGGCTACCCTTTAAATATATTAAAATTTCATGATAAGAAAAAGTATCTTGTTAGGTATTATATAAATAACATAACCAAAGAAATTAGTTTCACATACGTAGGATATACATGTCATTAAGTTTTTATTTATTTATGTATGTAGTAGTTAAAATTAATAAAGAAATAATCCAATAGCGATTCTCATAAGAGCTGTAGCAATAATTCTTTAGGACCAATACCACATGTTTTTTTAACCCATTATAACTACCAACCACCTTGGTAGTATGATGGGTTTTTGATTGGACATCACACAACTACTTGCAGGAAATAAAAAATAATTGATTTGATGATTGACATAATTTGATGTCACATAATCAATTTTGATTTCCCATCTGGTGGACAATTGTCCTAAAAAAATGGTACCTATAAATTGATTTAAAATGCAAAACTTGTATTTTACTTAACAGTGCTTTCAAGTTTGTATAATAACTGTTATCCGAAATGAAGATCTCTATGAGATCTATCATATCTGTGAAGAAACTAGTAGTCTAGGATCAATAGTTGCCGCGATAAAACACTTTTAAATTTGACAGCTGTCATCCGAAATTAATATCTCTGTGAGATCTATCATATCTGTAATAAAACTAGTAGTGTAGGATCAATAGTTTCCGAGATAAACACTATTTTAGTTTGACAGCTGTCATCTGAAATGAAGATCTCTATGAGATCTATCATATCTGTGAAGAAACTAGTAGTCTAAGATCAATAGTTTCCGAGATAAATCATATTTTAATTTGACAGCTGTCATCTGAAATGAAGATCTCTATGAGATCTATCAAATCTGTGAAGAAACTAGTAGTCTAGGATCAATAGTTTACGAGATAAATCATATTTTAATTTGACAGCTGTCATCTGAAATGAATATCTCTATGAGATCTATAAAAATTTGACAGATGTCACGAAAATTAAAAGTAATCGAGTACATAAAATACTACATCAACTGTCACTTTGACACCTGTCACAAATCACACTTGTCTTTATGACATAATGTGTCACTTTGACAGCTGTCACACCGCACACCAATATTATTTTATAAATTAGTTTAAAAAATCCCAAACAAGAAACGAAACTGAAAACTGCAACATCAACTGTCACTTTGACAGCTGTCACGTCTAAGGCCTTTCTTCAGAGTAGTAGTAATCAAATAGCAAAAGTATTATTTGTAATATCGATGAAGCAGTTGATTTGGTTCCAACTCTAGTGCAGTGGGTGGAGGGGGAAACTTGAATTCCCCGTCCACCCACCAGTGGGAAAGTCCAGTGGGTGGACGGGGCATCGCCCGAAATAACTTGTGGAAGTCAGACCATGATAATGTATGGTCAGTGTTTTACCCAAATCAGCATGGTACCGCCTTCAACAAGTCACTTCATACCTGTTTTCACCATTTTTTATTTTTCTCCTTCATAATTCATGCAGTAGAGAGTTAATATCCTCTATAAAATTGTAGTACATCACTTTGCTCTATTGTCAACAATTTCCGCAGCGTACGTGATATGTAAATCGATTTTAGTCAAATTTCATGTGAAAATGTCCGGCGCGTCCCCGTGCCGTTAGACGGTGCATCGCCCGCTGTTTGATGTTCCCGGGGCCATAATCAGTATTAAATACATATATTACCTACACTCGTATAATTATATGATTTATTTTTCAACTACTTACATTGTTTTCTATAGCGGTAGGATTTTCTGTTTTTGCGATAGCTACAAGGATTCAATTCAATAAATTAATTAGAAACATAAAACTTAGTAAGTACAGGGTCCTTTTTATTCTGTGCTTAGGGTTACAAACAGTTGACTTAGCTTGGAAAGGCTCTAAAATATCCACATACAACTTAAACCCGGTTGTTACTACTATCCATTTTCTATACAAAAACACCATGCATTGCTCAAAGCGTATAAATTGTTGAAATGAGCGAGAACGCAATTGTGTAAATTCAAGTCAAGACTCATCAAGCCAAGACAATTTATTGATTTGTTATTTTTGATTGATGAATAAAAATGTCAAAAATATCTTAATTTCTTCTACTCTAAACAATTTTGACTTATTGACTTGATACTTACATTGAAAAATATATCAAATGTAGTACTATAGTTTCGCCAAGACAAAAAAGGGTTTACTACCCGGCTAGCATGCGCGCCACGAGTAAATTTTGTCTACACTTTATCTCGTGTAAAATAGACATATCGCACTATGTACGAGTGCTAACATGGCAGGGTACAGAACTCGTCCTTGTTTACCTGTATTTTGGCTATCCGTGGCTACTTGTCGACCAACACTAACATGCGCGCCTCAGTTTAAATTGATTTTTGACACTGATCTGCGAGTATTTGCTTGAAATTTCTCTTCCTACTTTTTGAGGACGAGATAAATCTGTAGTCTATCTCGCGCGTCCCAGTATAATAGGGGCGATCGACGATTTAGTACAAATTTACTTTCCGTTCAGTGTTAGCAGATCCGTTATATTTGTGTGTGTAATCAATACAATAACGAAAATTGAATTTGAACACAACACACGTGTAAGATATCCGAGGGTACTTGTAAATCTAACCCGCAATAAACCAGTTCGTTAACCGCTCGATCGTGTTTCATTACGCCAAATCTTACTGGCGACGAGGTTAATTGATTAAAGCGTAATAAATACAATGCCTTACGGAAAAATAGATAGTTTCGATTTGTCTTCGCGAAAATGGACGACATACGTTAATCGCGTTAAACAATTCATCTTATTAAACGAGATAAAAGATACCTTACATGTGGCCACGCTCATTACGGTGGTCGGTGAACCAACATACGATCTTATGTGTGATTTATGTGCTCCGGATAGACCCGAAAACAAATCATTTAAGGAACTAGTGACCATCGTTGGACAACATCTAGAACCCAGGCGATCGGACATAGCAGAAAGGCATATCTTTCGCTTGCGTCGTCAAGGGCCAGGTGAAGAGCTGAGTCTTTATCTACAGCATTTGAAACATCTCGCGAGTACATGCAATTTCGGCGAAAAACTCGAAGAGAACCTGAGGGATCAGTTCGTCTCCGGCCTCGCAAGTGACGAAATGCGTAGTCGTTTATTCGCGGAGAAGGATTTGGAGTACAGACGGGCGGTAGACTTGGCGCTGGCATTGGAGGCTGCAGAGAGGCACGCGGAGGCGAGCGGCTCGGGCAGCACAGTGGCGGTGGGCGCGAGTAGGGCTGCGAGCGAGGCCGCGGGGCCGTCGGCCGTGCACAGGATCGGTGCTGCGGCGGCGACGGGCTCGGCGGCGCACAGCTATCGGCAGCAACGAAGTTGTTGGAGGTGCGGTCGTCAGCACGCTCCAGACAAGTGTCGCTATAGGCGTTATAATTGTGATGAGTGTGGGGCTAAGGGCCATCTCAAGGCTATGTGCAAAAATGTGCGTCAGATAGGTGATAATAAAAGTCGTATGTCAGGTAATGTGCAGCGGAAAAATCAATTCTATATCGAAATGGACTCGGAAAGTGAAGACAGTGATTTCTTTAATATCGTCGTGGATGGAGAGAACGATAAACCGTACGTAGTGAATATATATATAAATGACATTCCTATAGACTTTGAAATCGACACGGGAAGTAAAATATCGGCCATTAATGAATGTGACTACAAGAGATATTTTATAAATTGCATGTTATTTAAGTGTAATCTTAGATTTAAGGCTTACACGGGTGGTAAAATCTTGCCTATTGGTTTCATCAATGTATCGGTGTGTTATCAAAGTGCAAGGGAGAAGCGCGAGGCGCGAGACATGCCATTATATGTGATACCTGGTGGCGGCCCACCGCTTCTCGGACGTCAGTGGTTACGTCAATTAAAGCTGAAAAATATTGAAATTAAAGTTCATAATATTGACGCGAATTGTACCATTGATGAAACTGATCGTGCGGTTGTTTCGCTGAAGCAGGAATTTCCTGATGTGTTTGCCGATGGCTTAGGAACTTGTACTAAGATGTTTTCTTTGAGGTTAATAGACGACGAGCCTATATTTCACAAAGCGCGGAACTTGCCATTAGCATTAAAAACACCCGTAGAGAACGAATTGCAACGTCTTGTGAAGGAAGGTACAATAGTTAAGGTGGAAACCTCGGAGTACGGTACTCCTATCGTGCCGGTCGTAAAGAAGTGCGGAAGTATTCGTATTTGTGGCGATTACAAGGTGACGATTAATCCAAAATTAAAACGTGAACCGTATCCATTGCCGCGTATTGAAGAGCTTTACTGTTCACTAAGAGGAGCAAAAATATTTACCAAAATTGATTTAGCGCATGCTTACGAACAGGTTTTATTAACTCCAGAGTCTAGACCTTGCACTACACTAAGTACTCATATTGGAAATTTCGAGCACGTCCGCACTCCTTACGGTTTGAGTTGTATTCCTGAGAAATTCCAAAGATTAATGGAAGAGGCTCTGAGAGGCGTACCGATGACAGTGGTCTATTTTGATGATGCATGCATCGGAGGGGTATCCAAGGAAGATAATATAAAAAATGTAAGAGAAGTTTTAAAGCGCTTGCAGACCATAGGACTTAGGATAAAATTTGAAAAATGCGAATTTTTTAAACCCACTGTATGTTATTTGGGGCATGTCATCGATAAAGATGGTTTACATCCAGACATAAGGAAAGTCAAGGCAATTTTGAATGCCCCGCGTCCCACCGACGTCCATCAGCTTAAATCATTTCTTGGTCTAGTAAACTACTATGGAAAGTTTGTTCCTCAATTAAGTAAAATACTGTACCCGCTGTATAATTTACTCAAGGGCAAAGTTCATTGGACATGGAGCTCAGAATGTGAAGTATCATTCGAGCAAGTAAAAAATGTATTAGGCGGTGATAAATGTTTGGCTCACTACGATCCGACTTTGCCACTTATCCTCAGCGTCGATAGTAGTGCGTACGGACTCGGTTCGGTATTATCCCACAAGTATCCGGATGGGTCTGAGAGACCGATTTGTTACGCTTCCCGCGCTCTGAATGAAGCAGAGAAGTCGTATAGTCAATTAGACAAGGAGGCGCTCGCTATTTTTTTTGGAGTAGTAAAAAACCATCAGTATTTATTTGGTAGATCGTTCACTATTCGTACTGATCATAAACCTTTGTCTTATATATTCGGAGACAAGGTTGGTATTCCGCAAACAGCAGCCAGCCGACTGCAACGGTACGCTGCCCGCCTCGCAGCTTATGATTTTAATGTGGAATGGGTGAGTTCTGCTAGGAATGGCCCAGCAGATTGTCTCTCGCGTTTACCGTTAACGCGTGAGTCACAAAAGTTACGCGGGGCGTGCATGCCAGACGATGGAAAGGCGGTGTCATATTTAATGTTTTTGGAAAACGAGTTTCCAATTAACCACACGGATATTGCTAATGCTACAAAGGTCGACCCTGTACTGCGGGTGATATATAAAAATATTTTGTTTGGATGGCCAGACCATACGGATGTCGAACAAGAAAAAGGTTATTTTAATCGCAAAGACAATTTATTTATTGAACATGGCTGCATCGTGTACAATTATCGTATAGTTGTTCCACCAAAGTTTAGACAGTACATATTACGCGAATTACACGAAGGTCATTTGGGAATCGTAAAAATGAAAAACATCGCACGAAATTATGTATACTGGCCCGGATTAGATTCGGAGATCGAGCAGCTGTGTAGGTCATGCGAGACGTGCCGCCAGCAGCGCGATGCGCCACCGCACGCGCCTCTCACTCCATGGCAGTTCCCGTCACGCCCGTGGCAGCGCCTACATGTAGATTTCGCTGAGTGTAAGGGAAAACATTACCTTATTGTTATTGACGCTCATAGCAAGTGGATCGAGGTGTTTCAAATGTGTAGTACGACTGCGAAATACGTGATAAATATTTTTCGAGATTTGTTTGCCCGTTTCGGGTTGCCTTTACAAGTCGTATCAGACAATGGGCCCCCGTTTACATCGCAGGAGTTAAAAGAATATTTCGGTAGAAATTCAATCGTACACTCACTGACAAGTCCATATAGACCGAAAGGAAATGGAGCCGCGGAGAACGCGGTTCGAACAGTTAAGAACTGCATTAGAAAAGCATATACAGACGGTGCCGACGTCACACAAGCTCTTAGCAAAATGCTTTTCCAATACAGAAATTGCGAGCATGCCACTACCGGTGTGGCTCCTGCGGTAGCTTTGATGGGGCGGAGATTGCGCGGCCGTCTGGACGTGCTGCGGTCGAGCACTGAGGAGCGCGTGCGCGACAAGCAGCGCCAACAAGTACAACAGGCGGGCGGCACGGCGCGCTCGACGTGCCCGGGTGACACGGTTTATGTTCGTGATTATAGTAAAAATAATAATAATAAATGGGTGGAAGGACAAGTTAGGAATCAGGTAGGGCCTAATTCGTTTTCAGTAAACCTACCGAGTTCTACCGTACGGCGGCATATAGATCAAATAATTGTGCCGAAAACTCAGAAAAATAGATTTTCATTGTCTTGTACACCCAACTTTGACCTAAATAACGGGGTAAACAGAGAGCTAGAAGGTTCAGTTGCGTTGAATGGCGCCGTCGCCAGCAGCCCGGAGCGAGCTGATTTCGTCCGTGCTAGCGTTTCACCTAATCGAAACGATGAGCATAAGAAGGTTGAAATGACTCGCTCATCACCGCCACCAAATGAAAATATCATAAGTAGTCGTCCTCGCCGCAAGTGCCGCAACTGATATCCCAAGTAGAGTTGTTTTTTGTTTAAGATCATTCAAGTGTTAGCACTAAGAAATAGTAGATATATTTAAGTTATAGTAGTTCATGGTAACTTGCTTGTATAGTACCTATACATTTATTATATTTTTTTTCTTTATTGTTATTAATTAAGTAAGGAGGTGTAAGATATCCGAGGGTACTTGTAAATCTAACCCGCAATAAACCAGTTCGTTAACCGCTCGATCGTGTTTCATTACGCCAAATCTTACTACACGAACTTTTGCGCGTAACTTAAATTCAATATCTTGGAATAAAGCGGTAGGTAGTGTTTTCAACTATTTTTAATTATTATATACTATAATGTTGCTGATTACTAAAAAAACAGTGAAATGTAAGTAAATCAGTAGGTATCAAAAATATATGAAAATTTTAATGAAATTCTCAGCAGTCAATATTTAAAGTAATCTAAATGAATAACTACTTTAAGGGTTCCGTACCCAATATGTTGCTATAAAATATTAATGGGTACTTATATGGTTTAATCAAACGATAAATAGATAAGCTGATAGGGATAAAACAGATAGGGAAATAAAAGTTTTTATCACAGCTACTGTACTAGTTTTTAGGGTCCCATTTATTTGTTCTTTATTTAACAATATATGTAATAATATTTTATAGCACTATAACCATCGTCAAAAAAGATAAAAATAAAATACTTGATGCATAAAAGTCAGCAAGTCAATCTATCATTCGTTTGAAAATTACACCAACGGGAACCGTTTTTAATCATAACCTTCATAGCCATCATACCTAGCATAATTCCTAATGAAGTTTCGAGAACGGGAAAAATAAATTAATCGTTCATAAAAGTATGGTATTTTATTGGTTCACAGTCCATCACTGCTTATTTCCTAAAACTGTTCCAAATTCAACCAACAAACAGCGCAATGGAGAATCGTCCACAGATAATCTCAATGAACAGATCTTAGCGTGGTGCGGCCGCTGCTATCGTCCGCCACTTGTCTCTCGTGTCGTGTGTGACATATCTCTTATTTGCACATGCTAGCCAGGCTGGAGTGGTACTCTCTAAATCAGGGTTGGCCAAGACGTCGACCGCGGTCGACTGGTCTACTGGTCGACCGCGGAGGCATTTTCGGTAGCCCGTGAGAAGCAGCGTATCGAAACATTGCAATAAACAGGAACAAATTAATCGCAAATGTCAACTCAATTACAACCAAGAACAATTTACACTTATTTTTACTTGATTTATGGTGTTTTTATTTATTGAAGGCATGAATATTGATATGTTATCTATTAAAATAGGCGAAATAATCGCTGCTGAATCAGTTTCGGTCAAGGAAGAAATTGGTAATTAGGGGAGACATCTTATGGAAAGCAAGAGAATTTGAAAATACAGACAAGGAACTGATACATCAAAATAAAATGCCATGCTTATGAAAATATGTTTGACGGTATTTTTTAAATTCTAATAGAATTTTAGATCTTTGAGAATGAATATTTTCAACTATCAATGCGATATAAACGACACATCAGTCAGACGAGCATTTGACTTCCTGCTTGCGCATTGCAGTTAGTTCAAAAAGTGTGTAGCAGGATAAGCTTGTGGAAACTGTGCAGCGCCAAAAATCTAGCCAAGGATATTGTTGTTCAATATGTTTAAATGTGAATTATAAAAATATAAGTGAAGTAGGTACATATTTTATTGCTATGAAAACTTTATAATTAACTTCGTTACCTAATATTGTACAGAACCATAAACAATCAGTTTTGGCATTTTTTATCCACTGCTGACGGTAACCCGTGGATCTATTTGAAATCATAATGTAGACCGCAAGGTAAAAATGTTTGGCCACCCCTGCTCTAAATTAAATGATATAGTTATGGCGCTTATGACATTTACTTCCAAGCAACTGCGGGATCCTTGCGCAGTGCAGGGGACGAGTTGTTAGTGCCGCACATTTATTACTAGATGACGTTCAAGGTTATTGGCGTGATCCTACGACTTAAGGCGAGCGCCGCAGCAGAGGAGAGTCACGAGTCACGACCACACTGTTTAAGGGTATATTTTAGACAAACGCGCCCCATACAGACGTCGTTCCGTGAATGTTTCTATGAATAGGTATTGAATGTTATTGTGATGGAATAAGCTCGAGGCCCACCTGATGTCAAGTGGACTAACCTGCAATGAAGCAGTGATGGCTCAATGGCATTGGCTATGGACTGCCGCACAGCAGGTCCATG
The DNA here is from genome assembly GCA_963890685.1 of Plagodis pulveraria. Classification (NCBI taxonomy): domain Eukaryota; kingdom Metazoa; phylum Arthropoda; class Insecta; order Lepidoptera; family Geometridae; genus Plagodis; species Plagodis pulveraria. The sequence goes on along the minus strand of OY982956.1, from coordinate 33,276,732 downwards.
GTTCAAATCCCGCCCAGAGCTTGAGCTTCACCGCATGGTGGAAGGGCATTTTGAGAATGCCTGGCTAGCGACCACCCTCAAGTAGAAAATCTGTCGCCAAGCACCTAACGGTGTGTTCCGGCAGCAGTCCTTGAGAGCCAGTGAAATAACAGGCAAAAAGAGACTTAACAGGTATGTCTCAAGGTGAGGGGCGCAGTGCAGTTCGTCACTTGTGATGAAATGCATCTGTGATGAAATCAGCAGGTTATAGGCAGAGGATACCGCTTAACATCAGGTGGATCTCGCGCTTGTTCCTTCACAATAACAAAAAAAAACCTCTGCCTATATCAGATGCATTTCATCACAAGCCATGAATTGAACTGCGCCCATCACTTTGAGACACAGTTGGTAAGTCTGCCTGTAATTTCACTGGCTCTCAAGGAATGCCATCATTGCTTCAAAATTATTTAACCAAATGCGAAACCTTACGTTGTTAGTTTGCATTAAAACAGCACCAATTGGCTAGTAAGTAGAAACGTAGGTAAGTACTATCATTAATTATTTTTTGCCAGCGTTACTGCTACGGCTGCAATTTGATTACTTTCCATATAAACATGGTTTTTTACTGAGATTAGTCTTTGATAGAGAAAGTGTCTATATTATAAAGTTGTCCTAAGTTAACAGTATCACAAATAGGATTATGTTGTTTGTTCAAACATGAAAAGCCACAGGTACCCACAATCCACACTTTTATTTGTAATATTCATGAATATATGATTTTTATCAACACCTACCTACCCATTTTATTATTAGATAGGTACCTATATTTATAAGATATATTTTATTATCTCTGATAGTAATAAAGTACTTATGCAAGCAATAAATATAGATATGATTCATTGATTTTTAATAAATTGTGACAAATTCATCCTTTTTCATTACACTCATAGTTTGCTACTGTCTACCTACATAACTAGGTAGGTAGGTACATTAATTTTTACCAGCGTGATCCTGGTTTTTGATATTCCTGCATCATACAACATTATATACAATGAGCAGTGCCCCTGACTACTTAGATAATTTGTAAGGATTCAATTATCAGTCCTAGATTATTAAGTACATACCCTACTCATAGAACTACATATTAGAGATGTAGGTACCTATGTAGGTTTGTTTATTATCGATAATTTGCTATTTCTGCATCTAACGAGAACCAATGTAGGTAGGTGCCTTGATACCTACCACATCATAATTACGTGTTTCGCTCCTCTCGTTAGAGTTTATTGATCTTAATTTCGCTTCGCTCTATATTTTGTAGTAATTTACGTAAGTGCTAATATATAAATACTTACAAAATTTAAGCAAGTGGTACCTTTACATAAATAACACATATAAAACAAGGTCTAAATATGAAAAAAAAATGTTTGAGTATGTATTTAAATACTTACAGCTGTTAATTTAATACCTCCAAAGTTAGTCCTTGATTTTCTCACGTAGCGTAGGCGTATTTATATTTTAACAAATTAAGACAATCTGAACTGAACCGGCAAACAAAGCAAACTAGGTTTATTACTTTTCTCCAAGAAAGCAACCGGCCGGCGCGACACCCCTCTTTATACCATAAAGTAACTTTGATATAATTTATAATATATAAAGCTCGATTACCACTGACTGACTCACTGACTGACTGACTGACATAAATGTTCTCCTAGAAGGAGACGAGTAGGAACAAGGTGATGTATGGCAAAAATGTTCGGGTGGTTTTGGTGAGTATGAGAAAAATCGAAAATCATAAAAAAGACGCCTGCCAAGTGAAGATGGATGAGGTATCTCAAAAACGGTAAGAGATAGGTAGGGGGTGTTTGAACAAATGTCATAGGGAATCGGAAGTTTAGTCGAATGACACCTGTCAAAAATCCAAAATGGCGGATTTCAAGATGGCCGCCATACACAGTGATCCGAGCCTGCTGAAGCGAGGCCGTTAGGCCGTGCTTCAGTAGGGGCGGAGCAGTTTGTATGGTGGCCGTCTTGAAATCCGACATTTTGGATGTGTCTTACGTGCTCCTATCATTCTTTATACTGCATTTGGAGTGTTTTTCCTTAATTTTCGAATATATTAGGAGTTTTTGTGGGATTTTTGACTAAATTTGGAGTTACTGTCCAACATTAGTGTAGTAGCGAGCCCGAAGGGCGAGCTCCTGGTGAGGCCGAAGGCCGAACTTTCGGTCCGCGAGGCCGAAGGCCGAGCGTATGATGCGCGAGCCCGAAGGGCGAGCGCTTGGCGAGGCCGCAGGCCGAGCCGTGTTAGTAACTTGCGAGGCCGAAGGCCGAGCTCCGACTTGAGAGTATTTTCCACGTCACCGACTGGTCTCCATGGCAACTGCCTGCGGTAACCGAAGCACCTACGAGTGGGGTTCCTTAACAAAAGTGACTTAGAACCTTGGTCCCATTCTGCCCGTATCACCTTTTTATCGTAGTAGGGTGAATTTGTTTTTTGTGGCTACAGTATGGTTCTTTATTGTATTGAGAGTTTATATGGGATTTCATACTTCTATTGGAGTTTTGAACATACTTTTTTCCAACGTATCAGGAGTTTTGATATAGTTTAGTACTGTATAACGATAAATGCGGGCCGCGTGCGGCCCGCACACTGCCCGAAAAACTAGTTATTATTTATAATATATAAAGCTCGATTACCACTGACTGACTCACTGACTGACTGACTGACATAAATGTTCGCCTAGAAGGAGTAGAGTAGGGTTAAAATGATGTATGGCAAAAATGTTCGGGGGGTTTTGGTGAGTATGAGAAAAATCGAAAATCATAAAAAGACGCCTGCCAAGTAAAGATGGATGACATATCTCAAAAACGGTAAGAGATAGGTAGGGGGTGTTTGAACAAATGTCATAGGGAATCGGGAGAGCAGTCGAATGACACCTGTCAAAAATCCAAAATGGCGGATTTCAAGATGGCCGTCATACAAAGTGATCCGAGCCTGCTGAAGCGAGGCCGTTAGGCCGAGCTTCAGTAGGGGCGGAGCAGTTTGTATGGTGGCCGTCTTGAAATCCGACATTTTGGATGTGTCTTACGTGCTCCTATCATTCTTTATACTGCATTTGGAGTTTTTTATCTTTATTTTCGACTGTATTAGGAGTTTTTGTGGGATTTTTGACTGAATTTGGAGTAACTGTCCTACATTAGTGTAGTAGCGAGCCCGAAGGGCGAGCTTCTGGTGAGGCCGAAGGCCGAACTTTCGGCCCGCGAGGCCGAAGGCCGAGCGTATGGGGCGTGAGCCCGAAGGGCGAGCGCATGGCGAGGCCAGAGGCCGAGCCGTGTTAGTAACTTGCGAGGCCGAAGGCCGAGCTCCGACTTGAGAGTATTTTCCACGTCTCCGAATGGTCTCCATGGCAACTGCCCGTGGTAAGCGAAGCTCCTACGAGTGGGGTTCTTTAACAAAAGTTACTCAGAATCTTGGTACCATTCTGCCCGTACCACTTTTTTTATGGCAGTAGGGTGAATCTGGTTTGGTGGCTATAGTTTGGTTCTCTACTGTATAAGGAGTTTATATGGGATTTCATACTGTTATAGAATATTGTTTTTTTTTTTAAATGTATAAGGTGTTTTGATATTGTTTCAAATTGCATAACGATAAATGCGGGCCGCATGCGGCCCGCACACTGCCCGAAAAACTAGTTTATAATATATAAAGCTCGATTACCACTGACTGACTCACTGACTCACTGACATAAATGTTCTCCTAGAAGGAGACGAGAAGGGTTAAAATGATGTATGGCAAAAATGTTCGGGGGGTTTAGGTGAGTATGGGAAAAATCGAAAATCATTAAAATGACGCCTGCCAAGTTAAGATGGATGACATATCTCAAAAACGGTACAAGATAGGTAGAGGGTGTTTGAACAAATGTCATAGGAAATCGGGAGAGCGGTCGAATGACACCTGTCAAAAATCCAAAATGGCGAATTTCAAGATGGCCGCCATACAAAGTGCTCCGATCCTGCTGAAGCGAGGCCTTTAGGCCGAGCTTCAGTAGGGGCGGAGCAGTTTGTATGGTGGCCGTCTTGAAATCCGACATTTTGGATGTGTCTTACATGCTCCTATCATTCTTTATACTGCATATGGAGTGTTTTACCTTTATTTTCGACTGAATTAGGAGTTTTAGTGGGATTTTTGACTGAATTTGGAGTTACTGTCCTACATAAGTGTAGTAGCGAGCCCGAAGGGCGAGCTCCTGGTGAGGCCGAAGGCCGAACTTTCGGTCCGCGAGGCCGAAGGCCGAGCGTATGAAGCGTGAGCCCGAAGGGCGAGCGCTTGGCGAGGCCGCAGGCCGAGCCGTATTAGTAACTTGCGAGGCCGAAGGCCGAGCTCCGACTTGAGAGTATTTTCCACATCACCGACTGGTCTCCATGGCAACTGCCTGCGGTAACCGAAGCACCTACGAGTGGGGTTCCTTAACAAAAGTGACTCAGAACCTTCGTACCATTCTGCCCGTACCACCTTTTTATGGCAGTAGGGTGAATCTGATTTGGTGGCTACAGTTTGGTTCCTTATTGTATATAGAGTTTATATAGTATTTCATACTTCTATTGGAGTTTTGGATATTACTTTTTTTTAATGTATAACGTGCTTTTATGACAGTTCCTACTGACTCAAGATAGATGCGGGCCGCATGCGGCCCGCACACTGCCCGAAAAACTAGTTATTATAATATATAAAGCTGGATTACCGTACACTGACTGACTGACTCACTGACTGACATCATTGTTCTCCCAGAAGGAGTCGAGTACGAAGAAAGTAATGTATAGCAAAAATGTTCTGGGGGTTTGTGTGAGTATGGGAAAAATCCGAAAACTCAAAGTTGACGTCTGCCAAGTAAAGTTGGATGGCGTATCTCTGAAACGGTAAGAGATAGGTAGGGGGTGCTTGACCAAATGTCATAGGGAATCAGAAGAGCAGTCGGATGACATTTGTCAAAAATCCAAAATGGCGGATTTCAAAATGGCCGCCATACAAAATCCTTCGATCCCTCAAAAAAATAGCTGGTTCTACCAGAAAGAGTTGATTACTGTTATAGTAATGTATTACGAAAATGACTAAAGGGTTTAGCTGAGTAGGGAAAAAAATTAAAAACCCTAGAAATGACGCCTGCCAAGTAAGGCTGGACTACGTATCTCGAAAACGGTAAGAGATAGGTTGGGGGTGTTTAAACAAATGTCATAGGGAATCGGGAGAGCAGTCGAATGACACTTGCCACACGTGCTCCTCTCATTCTTTATACTGCATTTGGAGTGTTTTACCTCATATTTTCGACTGTATTAGGAGTTTTTGTAGGTTTTTTGACTGAATTTGGAGTTTCTGTTCTACGTCATTGTAGTAGCGAGCCCGAAGGGCGAGCTCCTGGTGAGGCCGAAGGCCGAACTTTCGGCTCGCGAGGCCGAAGGCCGAGCGTATGGCTCGTGAGCCCGAAGGGCGAGCGCTGGGCGAGGCCGCAGGCCGAGCCGTGTTAGTAACTTGCGAGGCCGAAGGCCGAGCTCCGACTTGAGAGTTTTTTCCACGTCTCCGACTGGTCTCCATGGCAACTGCCCGCGGTAACCGAAGCACCTACGAGTGGGGTTCCTTAATAAAAGTCACTCAGAACCTTGGGCCCATTCTGCCCGTACCACCTTTTTATGGCAGTAGGGTGAATTTGCTTCAGTGGCTACAGTATGGGTCTTTATCGTATTGAGAGTTTATATGGGATTTCATACTATTATGGAATTTTGTTTTTTTTTTAAATGTTTAAGGTGTTAAGGTATTGTTTAGTACTGCATAACGATAAATGCGGGCCGCATGCGGCCCGCATTTATCGTTATGTTACCATGTTCGAGCGTGTACTGTTGTAGGGTGGCTGCCGTGGATGAGAAGAAATCCAAAAACCTTTTAAATTTGTAAAATGCGTGTTTATTGACTCGCTCAAGGTGACAGATGATAAAAAAAGAGAAAACAAACAGTGTTGCTATACCAAGCTAACAAAATAAACTATTATAAAATGTTGCCATAATGCGTAACATGCTGCAGCCCAACAAGTAGCAATCACTTTTGCTAGTACATTTACAATACATCTAATTGAACCGCAACAGTCAACAGTTAAGTATCATAACAAACCTAACATTTTTTCTTCTATTAACATAGTATGTAGGAACTTAAAGATATATAAACTAAATTATCTTCTAGTACCAGTGTTATATTGAATTGAAAGATAAGTAACTTCTTTTTACAAACATCATTCAAAGTTAGAGAAAACATTACTAAATTTCCTTAGCTTCTTGTGCATATACCACTGAAACATAACTCTTAATTTTACTATAAATTCACGTTAGTTTACAAATCATGTATCTATTGACATTCTTATGCAACTATAGTAGTAAGTAACATATAAGTATAATTGTTATGCTAGGTGGGTACTTATCAGCTATCATTATCTATAGGTAATATACAAACTTTATGAATACCTCTAATATGAGTTTTGTTGTTAGACCTTTTTACTTCTACTGCTCTAACCTTGCCATCGTGACCAGGAAATATATTCACTACCCTTGCCATAGGCCACGACATACAGGGTGTATTGTCTTCTTTTAGAATAACTAAACTACCTATTTTTACATTACATTCATCATTCAGCCATTTAGGTCTGCTTTGGAGCATATTTAGATAATGTTTATGCCAAGTTTTCCAAAATGATTGTTTTAAGTTTGTACATAACTGCCAAAACTTAAGTCTATTATGTGGAATTTCAGTTACATCTTGCTCTGGGTACATTGTAAGAGCAGTGCCTATGATAAAATGACCAGGAGTTAAGTAACAATAATCATTTACATCGGAGGACATTTGTAGTATTGGCCTAGAATTGAGAATTGCCTCAATTTCAGTAAGAACTGTATTTAGTTCTTCATAAGTTAACAAAGCTCTTTGTAATACTCTCTTAAGGAGATTTTTCATGCTACGGACACCAGCCTCCCAGAGCCCACCAAAGGTTGGTGAGTAACTAGGTATAAAGTGGAATTTTATGCCTTTCTCTGATGCAAAGCTATGAACTCTAGCTTGGTGGCTTTGTGAGGCTGCTAACATATACAACTCAACTAATTGGCTCCTTGCGCATTTGAACGTACTAGCATTATCGCAGTGGATTTCTGTGGGGATTCCCCTTCTCGAGATGAATCTTCTAAGACAAGCCAAGAATGTTGGTGTCGTTAAGTCTGATGCAAGTTCAAAATGTAAAGATTTTGAAAAAAAACATACGAACACACATACATATCCTTTCCCGACTACAGATTTTCTGACTCGTGACAGCTTCACTTCTACTGGCCCACAGAAATCCACTCCCACTTTCTCGAATGGGCGGCTAGTAGAGGTAACTCGACTTGCTGGCAGGGAGCCCATTAGCTGCTTGGCCACAGTAGCCTTTTGCCTGAAACATGTAATACATTTGTGTGTTATTTTCTTCACTTCTAACAAGCCATTTACAATCCAATATCTTTGATTTAAATTTGCAAGTATAAGCTTTGGTCCTGCATGTAGTGACTTAACATGTTCATATCGGATAAGCAAGCTAGTTATAAGAGAGCCTCTGGGTAGTATGATGGGATGCTTTTGAGCATATGCTATATCAGCGTGATGGAGCCTACCACCAACGCGCATAAGCCCTAAGTCGTCGACAAATGGATGCAGATTTGATAAATTGCTCCTTACATTGCTACCTTTACATAGTGCATCAATTTCAGATGCAAAATGGATGCATTGTTCGTTTTTTATAATAAGCTTCATTGATTGCTGAAGCTCTGAGCTACTTAGATAGTTAGTGTTTAACTTTTGCTTATTTTTGTTTAGATTATTTAAAAACCTCAAGATATATGCAAAAAGCCTGACGATTTTTTGAATATCTGAGTAATTATATAAGCGTGTAAATACGTACTCAAGTGGGTTACAGCTCTGACGCGGCACGGCGCTGGAAACTGCCAAGCAAGTTTTTTTTATTTCTAGCAGGTCACTAGGTACTGTGTTATCCCTGTCATAGCAAACAAATGTGTACTCACTGTTTTGCAGGAATTGGGGTCCATGCCACCATAGCTCAGAGTTATGTAGCTCACTCGGCTTTACTCCTCTGCTAATGAGGTCAGCAGGATTTTCATGTGTGTTGACATAAGACCATCTCCAATTACCAGTATTTTGATGAATTGCATTCACTCTGTTCGCCACATAGGCTAAAAGCGTTGCTATTTCTGTATTTAACCATGCAAGTACTATTTTTGAATCACAGAATAAGTAAACATTGTTTATATTGACTTTAAGTTTGATTGTGTCATAGGTCTTTGCTATTAATTTTGACAGTAAAAGTGCAGCATTTAATTCAAGCCTAGGCACTGTGAGGCCTTTTTTTTGTACAGGATTGATCCTAGATTTAGAACAGAGTAATTGCGTTTTCGTCATACCTGACGTGTCCGTGGCGCGTAGGTATACACAGCACCCATACGCCGTCGTGCTCGATGCGTCAGAAAAGCCTACTAATTCTGCTGTCTGCATTTCTGAAATATCTATGTTTCTATCTATTAGGATAGGTTCCATTACAGCTAGGTCAGCCGTAAATTTCAGCCACTCTTGCTGAACATTGGATGGTAATATATCGTTCCAATTGATGTTCAGGAGCCAAAGCTTTTGCATAATGGCCTTTGCTGTGACTACAATGGGGCTAACAAACCCCATAGGGTCATAGAATCTACCTATGTAGCTTAATATACTTCTTTTTGTGACTGAATGTGAGTTGAATGGTTCAGGAGAAGTAATAATGAATTTATCTTGCATGACATTAATATGCAACCCTAATGCATTTATGCTGTTATCATTTTGTAGATTTAAACTGTCAAATATTTGTTCTTTTAATGGTACATCTGACAGCACCTTTTCATTATTTGTTGACCACTTGTGTGTATGGAAACTTCCTAACTCCAACAAGCTGCGTAATTGCTCCTTGGCAGCAATGGTAGTCTCCAGGTCATTATTAGAATATATTATGTCGTCGACATAGCTGTGATTCTTAATGATGGATGAAGCTAGGGGGTGTGACTTTTCGAATCTAATTGCTAGCTCAGCCAAACAGCGAGTTGCCAAAAAACTTGAACTTTTTAAGCCATATACGAGGGTATCTAATCTTATACATTTAATTGGCTCAGATGGGTTGTTCCTCCACAATATGTTCTGAAGGGAGGTGTATGCTGGATCAACCTTAACATTCCTAAACATGCGTCTAATGTCTGTTGTGAATGTAAATTTTCCAAAGCGAAAAAGCAAGATAATGTCAAATAATTCTCTTTGAACCACCGGTCCATTCAGTTGCAAATGGTTTAGTGAAATTTTTTTGTTAGTCTTCATGGACCCATCAAAAACTGCTCTCACAGGAGTACTTTGGCTTTTATTGTTAAACACAGCATGATGAGGCAAAAAGTAAACAGGTTGTTTATCTAATTCATAGGACTCAATGTCTACAACGTGACCATGATTCAGTTCTAAAAATTCATGTATGAATTTTTGATATTGCATGAATAGATTTGAATTAGCTTGAAGTTTCTTTTCTAAATTATAGAATCGTTTCAAAGCAAAATGAAATGAGTCACCAAGGGCTTCATTCATTTCAGATAAGGGCAATTTTAAAGGTAATGCTACCTCAAACTGCTTGTTAGTTAACTTTACAGAACTCTGAAAGATTTTTTCGCAAAGTTCTTGTTCTGAGGTTTTTTCTGCAAACAATTCTGGTACCTTTTCAGTAGCCCAGAATTGTGCAAGTGTGTCATTTATGTTAATATTTAATTCACACTTTAAAACAACTTTATTGCATGACAGTTGAGATACATTGTGTGGCAACGAACCTCCAATTATGTGTCCAAAATGAGTTCTAATGAAGCGTAGCTGTGAGGGCTGGTGAGGACTATCCTGCTGGGTGTGCTCCACAGCTGCTGGCAGTGACCCATCCAGGCTGCTTTGCGGGTCTGTCGGCAGCAGTGTCTGGAAAAACACATCAGCCCCTATTAACATGTTAATCTCACCTGGTACATTAAAGTCCTTGTCTGCCAAGACAATGTTTGATGGTATTTTTATGTTCTTTACATCAAATCTTACTTGAGGGAGCTTGCATGTAATTTGCTCAACAACATGACAATTTATTTGAGTTTTATATGGGGATTGTAATGAGTGAACTACCAGTGGCACACAATATTTTGTCTTGCTTTTAGCATTTGAAATGCCAATGATGCATGTGTCACTTTGCTTGGGTGTCAAACCCAGTACCTTGATAGCCTTTGTAGTGATAAGTGATACCTGTGAGCCACTATCCAAGAGCGCCCTGATGTGGAACTCGTTGCCATCTCTGCCAAATACTTTCACTCTGGCAGTGGGAAGAAGAACATTATTATTAATATTGCTTGTCAATGCTACATGTGGTGTAGATGCAGTCGAATTACAATGCAAGAGTGTGTTGTGGCTGCCCTTAAAATGAGAAGATTACCACTCACTGACTGACTGACTGATTGACATAAATGTTCTCCTAGAAGGAGCAGAGTAGGGTTAAAATAATGTATAGCAAAAATGTTCGGGGGGTTTTGGTGAGTATGGGAAAAATCGAAAATCATTAAATTGACGCCTGCCAAGTGATGATGTATGACGTATCTCAAAAACGGTAAGAGATAGGTAGGGGGTGTTTGAACAAATGTCATAGGGAATAGGGAGAGCAGTCGAATGACACCTGTCAAAAATCCAAAATGGCGGATTTCAAGATGGCCGCCATACAAAGTGTTCCGAGCCTGCTGAAGCGAGGCCGTTAGGCCGAGCTTCAGTAGGGGCGGAGCAGTTTGTATGGTGGCCGTCTTGAAATCCGACATTTTGGATGTGACCCACGTGCTCCTATCATTCTTTATACTGCATTTGGATTGTTTTGCCTTATATTTTCGACTGTATTAGGAGTTTTTGTGGGATTTTCGACTGAATTTGGAGTTACTGTCCTACATTGGTGTATAGCGAGCCCGAAGGGCGAGCTCCTGGTGAGGCCGAAGGCCGAACATTCGGCCCGCGAGGCCGAAGGCCGAGCGTATAGTGCGTGAGCCCGAAGGGCGAGCGCCTGGCGAGGCCGTAGGCCGAGCCGTATTAGTAACTTGCGAGGCCGAAGGCCGAGCTCCGACTTGAGAGTGTTTTTCACATCTCCGACTGGTCTCCATGGCAACTGCCTGCGGTAACCGCAGCACCTACGAGTGGGGTTCCTTGACAAAAGTGACTCAGAACCTTGTTTCGATTCTGCCCGTACCACCTTTTTATGGCAGTAGGGTGAATCTGTTTTAGTGGCTACAGTATGGTTCTTTATTGTATTGAGAGTTAATATGGGATTTCATACTTCTAATGGAGTTTTGAACATACTTTTTTTAATGTATAAGGTGTTTTGATATTGTTCAAACTTGCACAACGATAAATGCGGGCCGCATGCGGCCCGCACACTGCCCGAAAAACTAGTTATTAATAATATATAAAGCTCGATTACCACTCACTGACTGACTGACTGACTGATTGACATAAATGTTCTCCTAGAAGGAGACGAGTAGGGCTAAAATGATGTATGGCAAAAATGTTCGGGGGGTTTTGGTGAGTATGAGAAAAATCGAAAATCATAAAAAAGACGCCTGCCAAGTAAAGATGGATAACGTATCTCGAAAACGGTAAGAGATGGGTTAGAGGTGTTTGAACAAATGTCATAGGGAATCGGGAGAGCAGTCGAATGACATCTGTCAAAAATCCAAAATGGCGGATTTCAAGATGGCCGCCATACAAAATGCTCCGAGCCTGCTGAAGCGAGGCCTTTAGGCCGAGCTTCAGTAGGGGCGGAGCAGTTTGTATGGTGGCCGTCTTGAAATCCGTTATTTTGGATGTGCCCCACGTGCTCCTATCATTCTTTATACTGCATTTGGAGTGTTTTACCTTATATTTTCGACTGTATTAGGAGTTTTTGTGGGATTTTTGACTAAATTTGGAGTTACTGTCCTACATTTGGTGTATAGCGAGCCCGAAGGGCGAGCTTCTGGTGAGACCGAAGGCCGAATTTTCGGTTCGCGAGGCCGAAGGCCGAGCGTATGATGCGCGAGCCCGAAGGGCGAGCGCCTGGCGAGGCCGTAGGCCGAGCCGCATTAGTAACTTGCGAGGCCGAAGGCCGAGCTCCGATTTGAGAGTATTTTCCACATCTCCGACTGGTCTCCATGGCAACTGCCTGCGGTAACCGCAGCACCTACAAGTGGGGTTCCTTAACAAAAGTGACTCAGAACCTTGGTACCATTCTGCCCGTACCACCTTTTTATGGCAGTAGGGTGAATCTGCTTTAGTGGCTACAGTATGGTTCTTTATTGTATGGAGAGTTTATTTGGGATTTCATACTTCTATTGGAGTTTTGAACTTATTTTTTTTAAATGTACAAGGTGTTAACGTATTGTTTAGTTCTGCATAACGATAAATGCGGGCCGCATGCGGCCCGCACACTGCCCGAAAAACTAGTTATTTATAATATATAAAGCTCGATTACCACTGACTGACTGACTGACTCACTCATTGACATAAATGTTCTCCTAGAAGGAGACGAGTAGGAGCACAGTGATGTATGGCAAAAATGTTCGGGGGACTTAGGTGAGTATGAGAAAAATCGAAAATCATTTAAAAGACGCCTGCCAAGTAAAGATGTATGTCATATCTCAAAAACGGTAAGAGATAGGTAGGGGGAGTTTGAACAAATGTCATAGGAAATCGGGAGAGCAGTTGAATGACACCTGTCAAAAATCCAAAATGGCGGATTTCAAGATGGCCGCCATACAAAATGATCCGAGCCTGCTGAAGCGAGGCCGTTAGGCCGAGCTTCAGAAGGGGCGGAGCAGTTTGTATGGTGGCCGTCTTGAAATCCGACATTTTGGATGTGACCCACGTGCTCCTATCATTCTTTATACTGCATTTGGAGTGTTTTACCTTTATTTTCGACTGTATTAGGAGTTTTTGTGGGATTTTTGACTGAATTTGGAGTTACTGTCCTACATTAGTGTAGTAGCGAGCCCGAAGGGCGAGCTCCTGGTGAGGCCGAAGGCCGAACTTTCGGTCCGCGAGGCCGAAGGCCGAGCGTATGATGCGTGAGCCCGAAGGGCGAGCGCTTGGCGAGGCCGTAGGCCGAGCCGTATTAGTAACTTGCGAGGCCGAAGGCCGAGCTCCGACTCGAGAGTATTTTCCACGTCACCGACTGGTCTCCATGGCAACTGCCTGCGGTAACCGAAGCACCTACGAGTGGGGTTCCTTATTAAAAGTGACTTAGAACCTTGGTACCATTCTGCCCGTACCACCTTTTTATGGCAGTAGGGTGAATCTGCTTTAGTGGCTACAGTATGGTTCTTTATTGTATTGAGAGTTTATATGGGATTTCATACTTCTATTGGAGTTTTGAACATACTTTTTTCCAACGTATCAGGAGTTTTGATATAGTTTAGTACTGCATAACGATAAATGCGGGCCGCATGCGGCCCGCACACTGCCCGAAATACTAGTTATTAATAATATATAAAGCTCGATTACCACTCACTGACTGACTGACTGACTGATTGACATAAATGTTCTCCTAGAAGGAGACGAGTAGGGCTAAAATGATGTATGGCAAAAATGTTCGGGGGGTTTTGGTGAGTATGAGAAAAATCGAAAATCATAAAAAAGACGCCTGCCAAGTAAAGATGGATAACGTATCTCGAAAACGGTAAGAGATGGGTTAGAGGTGTTTGAACAAATGTCATAGGGAATCGGGAGAGCAGTCGAATGACACCTGTCAAAAATCCAAAATGGCGGATTTCAAGATGGCCGCCATACAAAATGCTCCGAGCCTGCTGAAGCGAGGCCTTTAGGCCGAGCTTCAGTAGGGGCGGAGCAGTTTGTATGGCGGCCGTCTTGAAATCCGACATTTTGGATGTGTCTTACGTGCTCCTATCATTCTTTATACTGCATTTGGAGTTTTTTATCTTTATTTTCGACTGTATTAGGAGTTTTTGTGGGATTTTTGACTGAATTTGGAGTAACTGTCCTACATTAGTGTAGTAGCGAGCCCGAAGGGCGAGCTTCTGGTGAGGCCGAAGGCCGAACTTTCGGCCCGCGAGGCCGAAGGCCGAGCGTATGGGGCGTGAGCCCGAAGGGCGAGCGCCTGGCGAGGCCGTAGGCCGAGCCGTATTAGTAACTTGCGAGGCCGAAGGCCGAGCTCCGACTTGAGAGTATTTTCCACGTCTCCAACTGGTCTCCATGGCAACTGCCCGCGATAACCAAAGCACCTACGAGTAGGGTTCCTTAACAAATGTGACTCAAAACCTTGGTACCATTCTGCCGGAACCACCTTTTTATGGCAGTAGGGTGAATCTGGTTTTGGAGGCTACAGTTTGTTTCTTTATTGTATTGAGAGTTTTAATGGGATTTCATACTTCTATTGGAGTTTTGAAATATTTTTTTTTAATGTTAAAGGTGTATTGTTATAGTTTAGTACTGCATAACGATAAATGCGGGCCGCATGCGGCCCGCACACTGCCCGAAATACTAGTTATTATTTATTATTTATAATATATAAAGCTGGATTACCGTACACTGACTGATTCACTGACTCACTGACTGACTGACATCATTGTTCTCCCAGAAGGAGTCGAGTAGGAAGAATGTGATGTATGAAAAAAGTGTAGAAGGGGTTTGTGTGAGTATGGGAAAAATCCGAAAACTCAAAGATGACGTCTGCCAAGTAAAATTGGATGGCGTATCTCTGAAACGGTAAGAGATAGGTAGGGGGTGCTTGACCAAATGTCATAGGGAATCAGGAGAGCAGTCGAATGACATCTGTCAAAAATCCAAAATGGCGGATTTCAAAATGGCCGCCATACAAAATCCTTCGATCCCTCAAAAAAAAAGGTGGTTCTACCAGAAAGAGTTGAGAACGGTTATAGTAATGTATTACGAAAATGACTAAGGGGTTTAGCTGAGTAGGGAAAAAATTAAAAACCCTAGAAATGACGCCTGCCAAGTAAAGCTGGACTACGTATCTCGAAAACGGTAAGAGATAGCTTAGGGATGTTTGAACAAATGTCATAGGGAATCGGGAGAGCAGTCGGATGACATTTGTCAAAAATCCAAAATGGCGGATTTCAAAATGGCCGCCATACAAAATCCTTCGATCCCTCAAAAAATTAGCTGGTTCTACCAGAAAGAGTAGAGTACGGTTATAATAATGTATTACGAAAATGACTAAGGGGTTTAGCTGAGTAGGGGAAAAATTAAAAACCCTAGAAATGACGCCTGCCAAGTAAAGCTGGACTACGTATCTCGAAAATGGTAAGATATAGGTAGGAGGTGTTTGAACAAATGTCATAGGGAATCGGGAGAACAGTCGAATGACACCTGTCAAATGTGCTACTCTCATTCTTTATACTGCATTTGGAGTGTTTTACCTCATATTTTCGACTGTATTAGGAGTTTTTGTTGGTTTTTTGACTGAATTTGGAGTAATTGTCCTACTGGCCGTGTAGCGAGCCCGAAGGGCGAGCTTTTGGTGAGGCCGAAGGCCGAACTTCCGGGCCACGAGGCCGTAGGCCGAGTGGACGGTGCGCGAGCCCGCAGGGCGAGTGCTAGGCGAGGCCGCAGGCCGAGCCATGTTAGTAACTTGCGAGGCCGAAGGCCGAGCTCAGACTTGCACCGATTTGGCTGAAAATCGATATATTGGTTGTTCTCGTCGTCCTTATTTCAAATATGAAATTTTTATTTCGATGACGTCTGCCAAGTAAAAAAAGTTACTCCGATTTGGCTGAAACTCGATATTTATGTGGTTCTGGACGTCCTTATTCCAAATCAAAATTTTTTTTTTCGATGACGTCTGCCAAGTAAAACATGTTACTCCGATTTGGCTGAAACTCGATATTTAGGTGGTTCTGGGTGTCCTTATTCCAAATCAAAATTTTTTTTTTCGATGACGTCTGCCAAGTAAAAAGAAGTACTCCGATTTGGCTTAAATTTCATATCTAGGTTGTTCTGGACGTCCTTATTCCAAATATGAAATTTTTTTTTCGATGACGTCTGCCAAGTGTAGATAAATCACGAATCTCGAAAACGGTAATAGATAGGTAGGGGGTTTTTGAAAATATGTCATAGGGAATAAGGAGAGCAGTCGAATGACATTTTGGATGTGTCTTACGTGCTCCTATCATTCTTTATACTGCATTTGGAGTGTTTTTCCTTAATTTTCGACTGTATTAGGAGTTTTTGTAGGGATTTTTGACTGAATTTGGAGTTACTGTCCAATTTTAGTGTATAGCGAGCCCGAAGGGCGAGCTCCCGGTGAGGCCGAAGGCCGAACTTTCGGCTCGCGAGGCCGAAGGCCGAGCGTAGGGTGCGTGAGCCCGAAGGGCGAGCGCTTGGCGAGGCCGTAGGCCGAGCCGTATTAGTAACTTGCGAGGCCGAAGGCCGAGCTCCGACTTGAGAGTTTTTTCCACGTCTCCGACTGGTCTCCATGGCAACTGCCCGCGGTAACCGAAGCACCTACGAGTGGGGTTCCTTAACAAAAGTGACTCAGAACCTTGGTACCATTCTGCCCGTACCACCTTTTTATGGCAGTAGGGTGAATCTGCTTTAGTAGCTACAGTATGTTTCTCTACTGTATTACAAGTTTATTTGGGATTTCATATTTCTATTGCAGTTTTGAACATTTTTTTTTTATGTATTAGGTGTTTTGATATAGTCTAAAATTGCATAACGATAAATGCGGGCCGCATGCGGCCCGCACACTGCCCGAAAAACTAGTTTATAATATATAAAGCTCGATTACCACTGACTGACTGACTGACTCACTGACATAAATGTTCTCCTAGAAGGAGCAGAGTAGGGTAAAAATAAAGTATGGCAAAAATGTTTGGGTGGTTTTGGTGAGTATGAGAAAAATCGAAAATCATTAAAAAGACGCCTGCCAAATGAAGATGGATGACGTTTCTCGGAAACGGTAAGAGATAGGTAGGGGGTGTTTGAACAAATGTCATAGGGAATCAGGAGTTTAGTTGAATGACACCTGTCAAAAATCCAAAATGGCGGATTTCAAGATGGCCGCCATACAAAGTGATCCGAGCCTGCTGAAGCGAGGCCGTTAGGCCGAGCTTCAGTAGGGGCGGAGCAGTTTGTATGGTGGCCATCTTGAAATCCGACATTTTGGATGTGTCAAACGTGCTCCTCTCATTCTTCATACTGCATTTGGAGTATTTTACCTTTATTTTCGACTGTATTAGGAGTTTTTGTAGGATTTTTGACTGAATTTGGAGTAACTGTACTACGTTAGTGCAGTAGCGAGCCCGAAGGGCGAGCTCCAGGTGAGGCCGAAGGCTGAACTTTCGGCTCGCGAGGCCGAAGGCCGAGCGTATGGCGCGTGAGCCCGAAGGGCGAGCGCTTGGCGAGGCCGCAGGCCGAGCCATGTTAGTAACTTGCGAGGCCGAAGGCCGAGCTCCGACTTGAGAGTTATTTCCACGTCTCCGACTGGTCTCCATGGCAACGCCCGCGGTAACCGAAGCACCTACGAGTTGGGTTCCTTAACAAAAGTGACCCAGAACCTTGGTACCATTCTGCCCGTACCACCTTTTTATGGCAGTAGGGTGAATTTGCTTTAATGGCTACAGTATGGTTCTTTATTGTATTGAGAGTTTATATGGGATATCATACTGTTATGGAATTTTGTTTTTTTTTTAATGTATAAGGTGTTTTGATATTGTTCAAACTTGCACAACGATAAATGCGGGCCGCATGCGGCCCGCACACTGCCCGAAAAACTAGTTATTTATAATATATAAAGCTCGATTACCACTGACTGACTGACTGACTCACTGACATAAATGTTCTCCTAGAAGGAGCAGAGTAGGGTAAAAATGAAGTATGGCAAAAATGTTCGGGTGGTTTTGGTGAGTATGAGAAAAATCGAAAATCATTAAAAAGACGCCTGCCAAGTGTAGATGGATGACGTATCTCGAAAACGGTAAGAGATAAGTAGGGGGTGTTTGAACAAATGTCATAGGGAATCGGGAGAGCAGTCGGATGACATATGTCAAAAATCCAAAATGGCGGATTTCAAGATGGCCGCCATACAAAGTGATCCGAGCCTGCTGAAGCGAGGCCGTTAGGCCGAGCTTCAGTAGGGGCGGAGCAGTTTGTATGGTGGCCGTCTTGAAATTCGACATTTTGGATGTGTCTTACGTGCTCCTATCATTCTTTATACTGCATTTGGAGTGTTTTACCTTATATTTTCGACTGTATTAGGAGTTTTTGTGTGATTTTTGAGTGAATTTGGAGTTACTGTCTTATGATAGTGTATAGCGAGCCCGAAGGGCGAGCTCCTGGTGAGGCCGAAGGCCGAGCTTTCGGCTCGCGAGGCCGAAGGCCGAGCGTATGGTGCGTGAGCCCGCAGGGCGAGCGCTCGGCGAGGCCGCAGGCCGAGCCTTGTTTGTAACTTGCGAGGCCGAAGGCCGAGCTCCGACTTGAGAGTTTTTTCCACGTCTCTGACTGGTCTCCATGGCAACTGCCCGCGGTAACCGAAGCACCTACGAGTTGGGTTCCTTAACAAAAGTGATTCAGAACCTTGGTAACATTCTGCCCGTACCACCTTTTTATGGCAGTAGGGTGAATTTGCTTTTGTGGCTACAGTATGGTTCTTTATTGTATTGAGAGTTTATATGGGATTTCATACTTCTATTGGAGTTTTGAACACACTTTTTTTTTAGTATTAGGTGTTTCTGTGAAATTTTCAAATGACTAAAGATAGATGCGGGCCGCATGCGGCCCGCACACTGCCCGAAAAACTAGTTTATAATATATAAGGCTCGATTACCACTGACTGACTCACTGACTCACTGACATAAATGTTCTCCTAGAAGGAGCAGAGTAGGGTAAAAATGAAGTATGGCAAAAATGTTCGGGGGGTTTTAGTGAGTATGAGAAAAATCGAAAATCATTAAAAAGACGCCTGCCAAGTAAAGATGAATGACGTATCTCGAAAACGATGCAAGATAGGTTGGGGGTGTTTGAACAAATGTCATAGGGAATCGGGAGAGCAGTCGAGTGACACCTGTCAAAAATCCAAAATGGCGGATTTCAAGATGGCCGCCATACAAAGTGATCCGAGCCTGCTGAAGCGAGGCCGTGAGGCCGAGCTTCAGTAGGGGCGGAGCAGTTTGTATGGTGGCCGTCTTGAAATCCGACATTTTGGATGTGACCCACATGCTCCTATCATTCTTTATACTGCATTTGGATTGTTTTGCCTTATATTTTCGACTGTATTAGGAGTTTTTGTGGGATTTTCGACTGAATTTGGAGTTACTGTCCTACATTGGTGTATAGCGAGCCCGAAGGGCGAGCTCCTGGTGAGGCCGTAGGCCGAACATTCGGCCCGCGAGGCCGAAGGCCGAGCGTATGGTGCGTGAGCCCGAAGGGCGAGCGCTCGGCGAGGCCGTAGGCCGAGCCGTATTAGTAACTTGCGAGGCCAAAGGCCGAGCTCCGACTAAAGAGTATTTTCCACGTCTCCGACTGGTCTCCATGGCAACTGCCCGCGGTAACCGAAGCACCTACGAGTGGGGTTCTTTAGCAAAAGTGACTCAGAACCTTGGTATCATTCTGCCCGTACCACCTTTTTATGGCAGTAGGGTGAATTTGCTTTAGTGGCTACAGTATGGTTCTTTATTGTATTGAGAGTTTATATGGGATTTCATACTTCTATTGGAGTTTTGAACATACTTTTTTCCAACGTATCAGGAGTTTTGATATAGTTTAGTACTGCATAACGATAAATGCGGGCCGCATGCGGCCCGCACACTGCCCGAAAAACTAGTTATTATAATATATAAAGCTCGATTACCACTGACTGACTGACTGACTCACTGACATAAATGTTCTCCTAGAAGGAGCAGAGTAGGGTAAAAATAAAGTATGGCAAAAATGTTTGGGTGGTTTTGGTGAGTATGAGAAAAATCGAAAATCATTAAAAAGACGCCTGCCAAATGAAGATGGATGACGTTTCTCGGAAACGGTAAGAGATAGGTAGGGGGTGTTTGAACAAATGTCATAGGGAATCAGGAGTTTAGTTGAATGACACCTGTCAAAAATCCAAAATGGCGGATTTCAAGATGGCCGCCATACAAAGTGATCCGAGCCTGCTGAAGCGAGGCCGTTAGGCCGAGCTTCAGTAGGGGCGGAGCAGTTTGTATGGTGGCCATCTTGAAATCCGACATTTTGGATGTGTCAAACGTGCTCCTCTCATTCTTCATACTGCATTTGGAGTATTTTACCTTTATTTTCGACTGTATTAGGAGTTTTTGTGGGATTTTTGACTGAATTTGGAGTAACTGTACTACGTTAGTGTAGTAGCGAGCCCGAAGGGCGAGCTCCAGGTGAGGCCGAAGGCTGAACTTTCGGCTCGCGAGGCCGAAGGCCGAGCGTATGGCGCGTGAGCCCGAAGGGCGAGCGCTTGGCGAGGCCGCAGGCCGAGCCATGTTAGTAACTTGCGAGGCCGAAGGCCGAGCTCCGACTTGAGAGTTATTTCCACGTCTCCGACTGGTCTCCATGGCAACGCCCGCGGTAACCGAAGCACCTACGAGTTGGGTTCCTTAACAAAAGTGACCCAGAACCTTGGTACCATTCTGCCCGTACCACCTTTTTATAGCAGTAGGGTGAATTTGCTTTAATGGCTACAGTATGGTTCTTTATTGTATTGAGAGTTTATATGGGATTTCATACTTCTAATGGAGTTTTGATCATACTTTTTTTAATGTTTCAGGTGTTTTTTGACAGTTCTTACTGACTCAAGATAGATGCGGGCCGCATGCGGCCCGCACACTGCCCGAATAACTAGTTATTTATAATATATAAAGCTGGATTACCGTACACTGACTCATTCACTGACTCACTGACATAATTGTTCTCCCAGAAGGAGTCGAGTAGGAAGAAAATAATGTATAGCAAAAATGTTCTGGGGGTTTGTGTGAGTATGGGAAAAATCCGAAAACTCAAAGATGACGTCTGCCAAGTAAAATTGGATGGCGTATCTCTGAAACGGTAAGAGATAGGTAGGGGGTGCTTGACCAAATGTCATAGGGAATCAGGAGAGCAGGCGGATGATTTTTGTCAAAAATCCAAAATGGCGGATTTCAAAATGGCCGCCATACAAAATCCTTCGATCCCTCAAAAAAGTAGCTGGTTCTACCAGAAAGAGTTGAGTACGGTTATGGTAATGTATTACGAAAATGACTAAGGGGTTTAGCTGAGTAGGGGAAAAATTAAAAACCCTAGAAATGACGCCTGACAAGTAAAGCTGGACTACGTATCTCGAAAACGGTAAGAGATAGGTTGGGGGTGTTTGAACAAATGTCATAGGGAATCGGGAGAGCAGTCGAATGACGCCTGTCAAATGTGCTACTCTCATTCTTCATACATTATTTGGAGTATTTAACCTTACAATGTCGACTGTATTAGGGGTGTTTGTGGGAATTTCAACTCAATTTAGAGTAATTGTCCTACTGTCAGTGTAGCGAGCCCGAAGGGCGAGCTTTTGGTGAGGCCGAAGGCCGAACTTTCGGGCCGCGAGGCCGTAGGCCGAGTGGACGGTGCGCGAGCCCGCAGGGCGAGCGCTAGGCGAGGCCGCAGGTCGAGCCGTCTTAGTAACTTGCGAGGCCGAAGGCCGAGCTCAGACTTGCACCGATTTGGCTGAAAATCGATATATAGGTTGTTCTCGTCATCCTTATTCCAAATATGAAATTTTTATTTCGATGACGTCTGCCAAGTAAAAAAAGTTACTCCGATTTGGCTGAAACTCGATATTTATGTGGTTCTGGACGTCCTTATTCTAAATCAAAAAATTTTGTTTCGATGACGTCTGCCAAGTAAAAAAAGTTACTCCGATTTGGCTGAAACTCGATATTTAGGTGGTTCTGGGTGTCCTTATTACAAATCTAAATTTTTTTTTTCGATGACGTCTGCCAAGTAAAATAAGTTACTCCGATTTGGCTGAAACTCGATATTTAGGTGGTTCTGGGTGTCCTTATTCCAAATCAATTTTTTTTTTCGATGACGTCTGCCAAGTAAAAAAAAGTACTCCGATTTGGCTTAAATTTTATATCTAGGTTGTTCTGGACGTCCTCATTCCAAATATGAAATATTTTTTTCGATGACGTCTGCCAAGTGCAGATAAATCACGTATCTCGAAAACGGTAATAGATAGGTAGGGGGTTTTTGAAAATATGTCATAGGAAATAAGGAGAGCAGTCGAATGACATTTTGGATGTGTCTTACGTGCTCCTATCATTCTTTATACTGCATTTGGAGTGTTTTTCCTTAATTTTCGACTGTATTAGGAGTTTTTGTGGGATTTTTGACTGAATTTGGAGTGACTGTCCTATGATTGTGTACAGCGAGCCCGAAGGGCGAGCTCCTGGTGAGGCCGAAGGCCGAACTTTCGGCTCGCGAGGCCGAAGGCCGAGCGTAGGGTGCGTGAGCCCGAAGGGCGAGCGCTTGGCGAGGCCGCAGGCCGAGCCGTGTTAGCAACTTGCGAGGCCGAAGGCCGAGCTCCGACTTGAGAGTATTTTCCACGTCACCGACTGGTCTCCATGGCAACTGCCTGCGGTAACCGAAGCACCTATGAATGGGGTTCCTTAACAAAAGTGACTCAGAACCTTGGTACCATTCTGCCCGTACCACCTTTTTATGGCAGTAGGGTGAATCTGCTTTAGTAGCTACAGTATGTTTCTCTACTGTATTACAAGTTTATTTGGGATTTCATATTTCTATTGGAGTTTTGAACATTTTTTTTTTATGTATTAGGTGTTTTGATATAGTTTAAAATTGCATAACGATAAATGCGGGCCGCATGCGGCCCGCACACTGCCCAAAATACTAGTTATAATATATAAAGCTGGATTACCGTACACTGACTGACTGACTCACTGACTGACATCATTGTTCTCCCAGAAGGAGTCGAGTAGGAAGAAAGTAATGTATAGCAAAAATGTTCTGGGGGTTTGTGTGAGTATGGGAAAAATCCGAAAACTCAAAGTTGACGTCTGCCAAGTAAAGTTGGATGGCGTATCTCTGAAACGGTAAGAGATAGGTAGGGGGTGCTTGACCAAATGTCATAGGGAATCAGAAGAGCAGTCGGATGACATTTGTCAAAAATCCAAAATGGCGGATTTCAAAATGGCCGCCATACAAAATCCTGCGATCCCTCAAAAAAATAGCTGGTTCTACCAGAAAGAGTTGATTACTGTTATAGTAATGTATTACGAAAATGACTAAAGGGTTTAGCTGAGTAGGGAAAAAAATTAAAAACCCTAGAAATGACGCCTGCCAAGTAAGGCTGGACTACGTATCTCGAAAACGGTAAGAGATAGGTTGGGGGTGTTTAAACAAATGTCATAGGGAATCGGGAGAGCAGTCGAATGACACTTGCCACACGTGCTCCTCTCATTCTTTATACTGCATTTGGAGTGTTTTACCTCATATTTTCGACTGTATTAGGAGTTTTTGTAGGTTTTTTGACTGAATTTGGAGTTTCTGTTCTACGTCATTGTAGTAGCGAGCCCGAAGGGCGAGCTCCTGGTGAGGCCGAAGGCCGAACTTTCGGCTCGCGAGGCCGAAGGCCGAGCGTATGGCTCGTGAGCCCGAAGGGCGAGCGCTGGGCGAGGCCGCAGGCCGAGCCGTGTTAGTAACTTGCGAGGCCGAAGGCCGAGCTCCGACTTGAGAGTTTTTTCCACGTCTCCGACTGGTCTCCATGGCAACTGCCCGCGGTAACCGAAGCACCTACGAGTGGGGTTCCTTAATAAAAGTCACTCAGAACCTTGGGCCCATTCTGCCCGTACCACCTTTTTATGGCAGTAGGGTGAATTTGCTTCAGTGGCTACAGTATGGGTCTTTATCGTATTGAGAGTTTATATGGGATTTCATACTATTATGGAATTTTGTTTTTTTTTTAAATGTTTAAGGTGTTAAGGTATTGTTTAGTACTGCATAACGATAAATGCGGGCCGCATGCGGCCCGCACACTGCCCGAAATACTAGTTATTTATAATATATAAAGCTCGATTACCACTGACTGACTGACTGACTCACTGACATAAATGTTCTCCTAGAAGGAGCAGAGTAGGGTAAAAATGAAGTATAGCAAAAATGTTCGGAGGGTTTTGGTGAGTATGAGAAAAATCGAAAATCATTAAAAAGACGCCTGCCAAGTGATGATGGATGACGTATCTCGAAAACGGTAAGAGATAGGTAGGGGGTGTTTGAACAAATGTCATAGGGAATCGGTAGAGCAGTCGAATGACATCTGTCAAAAATCCAAAATGGCGGATTTCAAGATGGCCGCCATACAAAATGCTCCGAGCCTGCTGAAGCGAGGCCTTTAGGCCGAGCTTCAGTAGGGGCGGAGCAGTTTGTATGGTGGCCGTCTTGAAATCCGTTATTTTGGATGTACCCCACGTGCTCCTATCATTCTTTATACTGCATTTGGAGTGTTTTACCTTATATTTTCGACTGTATTAGGAGTTTTTGTGGGATTTTTGACTAAATTTGGAGTAACTGTTCTACATTAGTGTATAGCGAGCCCAAAGGGCAACCACCTGGTGAGGCCGAAGGCCGAACTTTCGGTCCGCGAGGCCGAAGGCCGAGCGAATGGTGCGCGAGCCCGAAGGGCGAGCGCTTGGCGAGGCCGCAGGCCGAGCCGTATTAGTAACTTGCGAGGCCGAAGGCCGAGCTCCGACTTGAGAGTATTTTCCACGTCACCGACTGGTCTCCATGGCAACTGCCTGCGGTAACCGAAGCACCTACGAGTGGGGTTCCTTAACAAAAGTGATTCAGAACCTTGGTACCATTCTGCCCGTACCACCTTTTTATGGCAGTAGGGTGAATTTGGTTTGGTGATAACAGTACGGTTCTCTATTGTATTAAGGGTTTGTATGGGAAATCGTACATCTTTAGGTGTTTTGAAATAATTTTTTTTAATGTATAAGGTGTTTTGATAGTGTTCAAACTTGCACAACGATAAATGCGGGCCGCATGCGGCCCGCACACTGCCCGAAATACTAGTTATTAATAATATATAAAGCTCGATTACCACTCACTGACTGACTGACTGACTGATTGACATAAATGTTCTCCTAGAAGGAGTCGAGTAGGAGCAACATGATGTATGGCAAAAATGTTCGGGGGGTTTTGGTGAGTATGAGAAAAATCGAAAATCATTAAAAAGACGCCTGCCAAGTGATGATGGATGACGTATCTCTAAAACGGTAAGAGATAGGTAGGGGGTGTTTGAACAAATGTCATAGGGAATCGGGAGAACAGTCGAATGACACCTGTCAAAAATCCAAAATGGCGGATTTCAAGATGGCCGCCATACAAAATGATCCGAGCCTGCTGAAGCGAGGCCTTTAGGCCGAGCTTCAGTAGGGGCGGAGCAGTTTGTATGGCGGCCATCTTGAAATCCGCCATTTTGGATGTGTCCCACGTGCTCCTCTCATTCTTTATACTGCATTTGGAGTGTTTTACCTTATATTTTCGACTGTATTAGGAGTTTTTGTGAGATTTTCGACTGAATTTGGTGTTACTGTCCTACATTAGTGTAGTAGCGAGCCCGAAGGGCGAGCTCCTGGTGAGGCCGAAGGCCGAACTTTCTGTTCGCGAGGCCGAAGGCCGAGCGTATGATGCGCGAGCCCGAAGGGCGAGCGCTTGGCGAGGCCGTAGGCCGAGCCGTATTAGTAACTTGCGAGGCCGAAGGCCGAGCTCCGACTCGAGAGTATTTTCCACATCTCCGACTGGTCTCCATGGCAACTGCCCGCGGTAACCGAAGCACCTACGAGTGGGGTTCCTTTACAAAAGTGACTCAGAACCTTGGTCCCATTCTGCCCGTACTACCTTTCTATGGCAGTAGGGTGAGTTTTTTTAAGTGGCTACAGTATGGTTCTTTATTGTATTTAGAGTTAATATGGGATTTCATATTTTTATTGGAGTTTTGAACTTATTTTTTTTAAATGTATAAAAGGTTAAGGTAAATTTTAGTACTGCATAACGATAAATGCGGGCCGCATGCGGCCCGCACACTGCCCGAAATACTAGTTATTTATAATATATAAAGCTCGATTACCACTCACTGACTGACTGACTGATTGACATAAATGTTCTCCTAGAAGGAGCAGAGTAGGGCTAAAATGATGTATGGCAAAAATGTTTGGGGGGTTTTGGTGAGTATGAGAAAAATCGAAAATCATTAAAAAGACGCCTGCCAAGTGATGATGGATGACGTATCTCGAAAACGGTAAGAGATAGGTAGGGGGTGTTTGAACAAATGTCATAGAGAATCGGGAGAGCAGTCGAATGACACCTGTCAAAAATCCAAAATGGCGGATTTCAAGATGGCCGCCATACAAAATGCTCCGAGCCTGCTGAAGCGAGGCCTTTAGGCCGAGCTTCAGTAGGGGCGGAGCAGTTTGTATGGTGGCCTTCTTGAAATCCGCCATTTTGGATTTGTCCCAGGTGCTCCTCTCATTCTTCATACTGCATTTGGAGTGTTTTACCTTATATTTTCGACTGTATTAGGAGTTTTTGTGGGTTTTTTGACTGAATTTAGAGTAACTGTTCTACATTAGTGTATAGCGAGCCCAAAGGGCAACCACCTGGTGAGGCCGAAGGCCGAACTTTCGGTCCGCGAGGCCGAAGGCCGAGCGAATGGTGCGCGAGCCCGAAGGGCGAGCGCTTGGCGAGGCCGCAGGCCGAGCCGTATTAGTAACTTGCGAGGCCGAAGGCCGAGCTCCGACTTGAGAGTATTTTCCACGTCACCGACTGGTCTCCATGGCAACTGCCTGCGGTAACCGAAGCACCTACGAGTGGGGTTCCTTAACAAAAGTGATTCAGAACCTTGGTACCATTCTGCCCGTACCACCTTTTTATGGCAGTAGGGTGAATTTGGTTTGGTGATAACAGTACGGTTCTCTATTGTATTAAGGGTTTGTATGGGAAATCGTACATCTTTAGGTGTTTTGAAATAATTTTTTTTAATGTATAAGGTGTTTTGATATTGTTCAAACTTGCACAACGATAAATGCGGGCCGCATGCGGCCCGCACACTGCCCGAAATACTAGTTTATAATATATAAAGCTCGATTACCACTGACTGACTGACTGACTCACTGACATAAATGTTCTCCTAGAAGGAGCAGAGTAGGGTAAAAATGAAGTATAGCAAAAATGTTCGGAGGGTTTTGGTGAGTATGAGAAAAATCGAAAATCATTAAAAAGACGCCTGCCAAGTGATGATGGATGACGTATCTCGAAAACGGTAAGAGATAGGTAGGGGGTGTTTGAACAAATGTCATAGGGAATCGGTAGAGCAGTCGAATGACATCTGTCAAAAATCCAAAATGGCGGATTTCAAGATGGCCGCCATACAAAATGCTCCGAGCCTGCTGAAGCGAGGCCTTTAGGCCGAGCTTCAGTAGGGGCGGAGCAGTTTGTATGGTGGCCGTCTTGAAATCCGTTATTTTGGATGTACCCCACGTGCTCCTATCATTCTTTATACTGCATTTGGAGTGTTTTACCTTATATTTTCGACTGTATTAGGAGTTTTTGTGGGATTTTTGACTAAATTTGGAGTTACTGTCCTACATAAGTGAAGTAGCGAGCCCGAAGGGCGAGCTTCTGGTGAGGCCGAAGGCCGAACTTTCGGTCCGCGAGGCCGAAGGCCGAGCGTATGATGCGTGAGCCCGAAGGGCGAGCGCCTGGCGAGGCCGTAGGCCGAGCCGTATTAGTAACTTGCGAGGCCGAAGGCCGAGCTCCGACTTGAGAGTATTTTCCACATCTCCGACTGGTCTCCATGGCAACTGCCTGCGGTAACCGCAGCAACTACGAGTGGGGTTCCTTAACTAAAGTGACTCAGAACCTTGGTACCATTCTGCCCGTACCACCTTTTTATGGCAGTAGGGTGAATCTGCTTTAGTGGCTACAGTATGGTTCTTTATTGTATTGAGAGTTTATATGGGATTTCATTCTTCTATTGGAGTTTTGAACATACTTTTTTACAACGTATCATGAGTTTTGATATAGTTTAGTACTGCATAACGATAAATGCGGGCCGCATGCGGCCCGCACACTGCCCGAAAAACTAGTTTATAATATATAAAGCTCGATTACCACTGACTGACTGACTGACTCACTGACATAAATGTTCTCCTAGAAGGAGCAGAGTAGGGTAAAAATGAAGTATAGCAAAAATGTTCGGAGGGTTTTGGTGAGTATGAGAAAAATCGAAAATCATTAAAAAGACGCCTGCCAAGTGATGATGGATGACGTATCTCGAAAACGGTAAGAGATAGGTAGGGGGTGTTTGAACAAATGTCATAGGGAATCGGTAGAGCAGTCGAATGACATCTGTCAAAAATCCAAAATGGCGGATTTCAAGATGGCCGCCATACAAAATGCTCCGAGCCTGCTGAAGCGAGGCCTTTAGGCCGAGCTTCAGTAGGGGCGGAGCAGTTTGTATGGTGGCCGTCTTGAAATCCGTTATTTTGGATGTACCCCACGTGCTCCTATCATTCTTTATACTGCATTTGGAGTGTTTTACCTTATATTTTCGACTGTATTAGGAGTTTTTGTGGGATTTTTGACTAAATTTGGAGTAACTGTTCTACATTAGTGTATAGCGAGCCCAAAGGGCAACCACCTGGTGAGGCCGAAGGCCGAACTTTCGGTCCGCGAGGCCGAAGGCCGAGCGAATGGTGCGCGAGCCCGAAGGGCGAGCGCTTGGCGAGGCCGCAGGCCGAGCCGTATTAGTAACTTGCGAGGCCGAAGGCCGAGCTCCGACTTGAGAGTATTTTCCACGTCACCGACTGGTCTCCATGGCAACTGCCTGCGGTAACCGAAGCACCTACGAGTGGGGTTCCTTAACAAAAGTGATTCAGAACCTTGGTACCATTCTGCCCGTACCACCTTTTTATGGCAGTAGGGTGAATTTGGTTTGGTGATAACAGTACGGTTCTCTATTGTATTAAGGGTTTGTATGGGAAATCGTACATCTTTAGGTGTTTTGAAATAATTTTTTTTAATGTATAAGGTGTTTTGATAGTGTTCAAACTTGCACAACGATAAATGCGGGCCGCATGCGGCCCGCACACTGCCCGAAATACTAGTTATTAATAATATATAAAGCTCGATTACCACTCACTGACTGACTGACTGACTGATTGACATAAATGTTCTCCTAGAAGGAGTCGAGTAGGAGCAACATGATGTATGGCAAAAATGTTCGGGGGGTTTTGGTGAGTATGAGAAAAATCGAAAATCATTAAAAAGACGCCTGCCAAGTGATGATGGATGACGTATCTCTAAAACGGTAAGAGATAGGTAGGGGGTGTTTGAACAAATGTCATAGGGAATCGGGAGAACAGTCGAATGACACCTGTCAAAAATCCAAAATGGCGGATTTCAAGATGGCCGCCATACAAAATGATCCGAGCCTGCTGAAGCGAGGCCTTTAGGCCGAGCTTCAGTAGGGGCGGAGCAGTTTGTATGGCGGCCATCTTGAAATCCGCCATTTTGGATGTGTCCCACGTGCTCCTCTCATTCTTTATACTGCATTTGGAGTGTTTTACCTTATATTTTCGACTGTATTAGGAGTTTTTGTGAGATTTTCGACTGAATTTGGTGTTACTGTCCTACATTAGTGTAGTAGCGAGCCCGAAGGGCGAGCTCCTGGTGAGGCCGAAGGCCGAACTTTCTGTTCGCGAGGCCGAAGGCCGAGCGTATGATGCGCGAGCCCGAAGGGCGAGCGCTTGGCGAGGCCGTAGGCCGAGCCGTATTAGTAACTTGCGAGGCCGAAGGCCGAGCTCCGACTCGAGAGTATTTTCCACATCTCCGACTGGTCTCCATGGCAACTGCCCGCGGTAACCGAAGCACCTACGAGTGGGGTTCCTTTACAAAAGTGACTCAGAACCTTGGTCCCATTCTGCCCGTACTACCTTTCTATGGCAGTAGGGTGAGTTTTTTTAAGTGGCTACAGTATGGTTCTTTATTGTATTTAGAGTTAATATGGGATTTCATATTTTTATTGGAGTTTTGAACTTATTTTTTTTAAATGTATAAAAGGTTAAGGTAAATTTTAGTACTGCATAACGATAAATGCGGGCCGCATGCGGCCCGCACACTGCCCGAAATACTAGTTATTATTTATAATATATAAAGCTCGATTACCACTCACTGACTGACTGACTGATTGACATAAATGTTCTCCTAGAAGGAGCAGAGTAGGGCTAAAATGATGTATGGCAAAAATGTTTGGGGGGTTTTGGTGAGTATGAGAAAAATCGAAAATCATTAAAAAGACGCCTGCCAAGTGATGATGGATGACGTATCTCGAAAACGGTAAGAGATAGGTAGGGGGTGTTTGAACAAATGTCATAGAGAATCGGGAGAGCAGTCGAATGACACCTGTCAAAAATCCAAAATGGCGGATTTCAAGATGGCCGCCATACAAAATGCTCCGAGCCTGCTGAAGCGAGGCCTTTAGGCCGAGCTTCAGTAGGGGCGGAGCAGTTTGTATGGTGGCCTTCTTGAAATCCGCCATTTTGGATTTGTCCCAGGTGCTCCTCTCATTCTTCATACTGCATTTGGAGTGTTTTACCTTATATTTTCGACTGTATTAGGAGTTTTTGTGGGTTTTTTGACTGAATTTAGAGTAACTGTTCTACATTAGTGTATAGCGAGCCCAAAGGGCAACCACCTGGTGAGGCCGAAGGCCGAACTTTCGGTCCGCGAGGCCGAAGGCCGAGCGAATGGTGCGCGAGCCCGAAGGGCGAGCGCTTGGCGAGGCCGCAGGCCGAGCCGTATTAGTAACTTGCGAGGCCGAAGGCCGAGCTCCGACTTGAGAGTATTTTCCACGTCACCGACTGGTCTCCATGGCAACTGCCTGCGGTAACCGAAGCACCTACGAGTGGGGTTCCTTAACAAAAGTGACTCAGAACCTTGGTACCATTCTGCCCGTACCACCTTTTTATGGCAGTAGGGTGAATCTGCTTTAGTGGCTACAGTATGGTTCTTTATTGTATTGAGAGTTTATATGGGATTTCATTCTTCTATTGGAGTTTTGAACATACTTTTTTACAACGTATCATGAGTTTTGATATAGTTTAGTACTGCATAACGATAAATGCGGGCCGCATGCGGCCCGCACACTGCCCGAAAAACTAGTTTATAATATATAAAGCTCGATTACCACTGACTGACTGACTGACTCACTGACATAAATGTTCTCCTAGAAGGAGCAGAGTAGGGTAAAAATGAAGTATAGCAAAAATGTTCGGAGGGTTTTGGTGAGTATGAGAAAAATCGAAAATCATTAAAAAGACGCCTGCCAAGTGATGATGGATGACGTATCTCGAAAACGGTAAGAGATAGGTAGGGGGTGTTTGAACAAATGTCATAGGGAATCGGTAGAGCAGTCGAATGACATCTGTCAAAAATCCAAAATGGCGGATTTCAAGATGGCCGCCATACAAAATGCTCCGAGCCTGCTGAAGCGAGGCCTTTAGGCCGAGCTTCAGTAGGGGCGGAGCAGTTTGTATGGTGGCCGTCTTGAAATCCGTTATTTTGGATGTACCCCACGTGCTCCTATCATTCTTTATACTGCATTTGGAGTGTTTTACCTTATATTTTCGACTGTATTAGGAGTTTTTGTGGGATTTTTGACTAAATTTGGAGTAACTGTTCTACATTAGTGTATAGCGAGCCCAAAGGGCAACCACCTGGTGAGGCCGAAGGCCGAACTTTCGGTCCGCGAGGCCGAAGGCCGAGCGAATGGTGCGCGAGCCCGAAGGGCGAGCGCTTGGCGAGGCCGCAGGCCGAGCCGTATTAGTAACTTGCGAGGCCGAAGGCCGAGCTCCGACTTGAGAGTATTTTCCACGTCACCGACTGGTCTCCATGGCAACTGCCTGCGGTAACCGAAGCACCTACGAGTGGGGTTCCTTAACAAAAGTGATTCAGAACCTTGGTACCATTCTGCCCGTACCACCTTTTTATGGCAGTAGGGTGAATTTGGTTTGGTGATAACAGTACGGTTCTCTATTGTATTAAGGGTTTGTATGGGAAATCGTACATCTTTAGGTGTTTTGAAATAATTTTTTTTAATGTATAAGGTGTTTTGATAGTGTTCAAACTTGCACAACGATAAATGCGGGCCGCATGCGGCCCGCACACTGCCCGAAATACTAGTTATTAATAATATATAAAGCTCGATTACCACTCACTGACTGACTGACTGACTGATTGACATAAATGTTCTCCTAGAAGGAGTCGAGTAGGAGCAACATGATGTATGGCAAAAATGTTCGGGGGGTTTTGGTGAGTATGAGAAAAATCGAAAATCATTAAAAAGACGCCTGCCAAGTGATGATGGATGACGTATCTCTAAAACGGTAAGAGATAGGTAGGGGGTGTTTGAACAAATGTCATAGGGAATCGGGAGAACAGTCGAATGACACCTGTCAAAAATCCAAAATGGCGGATTTCAAGATGGCCGCCATACAAAATGATCCGAGCCTGCTGAAGCGAGGCCTTTAGGCCGAGCTTCAGTAGGGGCGGAGCAGTTTGTATGGCGGCCATCTTGAAATCCGCCATTTTGGATGTGTCCCACGTGCTCCTCTCATTCTTTATACTGCATTTGGAGTGTTTTACCTTATATTTTCGACTGTATTAGGAGTTTTTGTGAGATTTTCGACTGAATTTGGTGTTACTGTCCTACATTAGTGTAGTAGCGAGCCCGAAGGGCGAGCTCCTGGTGAGGCCGAAGGCCGAACTTTCTGTTCGCGAGGCCGAAGGCCGAGCGTATGATGCGCGAGCCCGAAGGGCGAGCGCTTGGCGAGGCCGTAGGCCGAGCCGTATTAGTAACTTGCGAGGCCGAAGGCCGAGCTCCGACTCGAGAGTATTTTCCACATCTCCGACTGGTCTCCATGGCAACTGCCCGCGGTAACCGAAGCACCTACGAGTGGGGTTCCTTTACAAAAGTGACTCAGAACCTTGGTCCCATTCTGCCCGTACTACCTTTCTATGGCAGTAGGGTGAGTTTTTTTAAGTGGCTACAGTATGGTTCTTTATTGTATTTAGAGTTAATATGGGATTTCATATTTTTATTGGAGTTTTGAACTTATTTTTTTTAAATGTATAAAAGGTTAAGGTAAATTTTAGTACTGCATAACGATAAATGCGGGCCGCATGCGGCCCGCACACTGCCCGAAATACTAGTTATTATTTATAATATATAAAGCTCGATTACCACTCACTGACTGACTGACTGATTGACATAAATGTTCTCCTAGAAGGAGCAGAGTAGGGCTAAAATGATGTATGGCAAAAATGTTTGGGGGGTTTTGGTGAGTATGAGAAAAATCGAAAATCATTAAAAAGACGCCTGCCAAGTGATGATGGATGACGTATCTCGAAAACGGTAAGAGATAGGTAGGGGGTGTTTGAACAAATGTCATAGAGAATCGGGAGAGCAGTCGAATGACACCTGTCAAAAATCCAAAATGGCGGATTTCAAGATGGCCGCCATACAAAATGCTCCGAGCCTGCTGAAGCGAGGCCTTTAGGCCGAGCTTCAGTAGGGGCGGAGCAGTTTGTATGGTGGCCTTCTTGAAATCCGCCATTTTGGATTTGTCCCAGGTGCTCCTCTCATTCTTCATACTGCATTTGGAGTGTTTTACCTTATATTTTCGACTGTATTAGGAGTTTTTGTGGGTTTTTTGACTGAATTTAGAGTAACTGTTCTACATTAGTGTATAGCGAGCCCAAAGGGCAACCACCTGGTGAGGCCGAAGGCCGAACTTTCGGTCCGCGAGGCCGAAGGCCGAGCGAATGGTGCGCGAGCCCGAAGGGCGAGCGCTTGGCGAGGCCGCAGGCCGAGCCGTATTAGTAACTTGCGAGGCCGAAGGCCGAGCTCCGACTTGAGAGTATTTTCCACGTCACCGACTGGTCTCCATGGCAACTGCCTGCGGTAACCGAAGCACCTACGAGTGGGGTTCCTTAACAAAAGTGATTCAGAACCTTGGTACCATTCTGCCCGTACCACCTTTTTATGGCAGTAGGGTGAATTTGGTTTGGTGATAACAGTACGGTTCTCTATTGTATTAAGGGTTTGTATGGGAAATCGTACATCTTTAGGTGTTTTGAAATAATTTTTTTTAATGTATAAGGTGTTTTGATATTGTTCAAACTTGCACAACGATAAATGCGGGCCGCATGCGGCCCGCACACTGCCCGAATTACTAGTTTATAATATATAAAGCTCGATTACCACTGACTGACTGACATAAATGTTCTCCTAGAAGGAGACGAGTAGGAGCAACGTGATGTATGGCAAAAATGTTCGGGGGGTTTTGGTGAGTATGAGAAAAATCGAAAATCATAAAAATGACGTCTGCCAAGTAAAGACGGATGACGTATCTCGAAAACGGTAAGAGATAGGTAGGGGGTGTTTGAACAAATGTCATAGGGAATCGGAAAAGCAGTCGGATGACATATGTCAAAAATCCAAAATGGCGGATTTCAAGATGGCCGCCATACAAAGTGATCCGAGCCTGCTGAAGCGAGGCCGTTAGGCCGAGCTTCAGTAGGGGCGGAGCAGTTTGTATGGTGGCCGTCTTGAAATCCGACATTTTGGATGTGTCTTACGTGCTCCTATCATTCTTTATACTGCATTTTGAGTGTTTTACCTTTATTTTCGACTGTATTAGGAGTTTTTGTGGGATTTTTGACTGAATTTGGAGTTACTGTCCTACATTAGAGTAGTAGCGAGCCCGAAGGGCGAGCTCCTGGTGAAGCCGAAGGCCGAACTTTCGGTCCGCGAGGCCGAAGGCCGAGCGTATGACGCGCGAGCACGAAGGGCGAGCGCTTGGCGAGGCCGTAGGCCGAGCCGTATTAGTAACTTGCGAGGCCGAAGGCCGAGCTCCGACTTGAGAGTATTTTCCACGTCACCAACTGGTCTCCATGGCAACTGCCTGCGGTAACCGAAGCACCTACGAGTGGGGTTCCTTAACAAAAGTGACTCAGAACCTTGGTACCATTCTGCCCGTACCACCTTTTAATGGCAGTAGGGCGAATCTTATTTGGTGGCTACAGTTTGGTTCTCTACTGTATTAATAGTTTGTATGGGACGTCGTATATCTTTTGGGGTTTTGAATCATTTTTATTAACATGTATAAGGTGTGTTGATATAGGTTTAAATTGCATAACGATAAATGCGGGCCGCATGCGGCCCGCACACTGCCCGAATAACTAGTTTATAATATATAAAGCTCGATTACCACTGACTGACTGACTGACTCACTGACATAAATGTTCTCCTAGAAGGAGCAGAGTAGGGTAAAAATAAAGTATGGCAAAAATGTTTGGGTGGTTTTGGTGAGTATGAGAAAAATCGAAAATCATTAAAAAGACGCCTGCCAAATGAAGATGGATGACGTTTCTCGGAAACGGTAAGAGATAGGTAGGGGGTGTTTGAACAAATGTCATAGGGAATCAGGAGTTTAGTTGAATGACACCTGTCAAAAATCCAAAATGGCGGATTTCAAGATGGCCGCCATACAAAGTGATCCGAGCCTGCTGAAGCGAGGCCGTTAGGCCGAGCTTCAGTAGGGGCGGAGCAGTTTGTATGGTGGCCATCTTGAAATCCGACATTTTGGATGTGTCAAACGTGCTCCTCTCATTCTTCATACTGCATTTGGAGTATTTTACCTTTATTTTCGACTGTATTAGGAGTTTTTGTGGGATTTTTGACTGAATTTGGAGTAACTGTACTACGTTAGTGTAGTAGCGAGCCCGAAGGGCGAGCTCCAGGTGAGGCCGAAGGCTGAACTTTCGGCTCGCGAGGCCGAAGGCCGAGCGTATGGCGCGTGAGCCCGAAGGGCGAGCGCTTGGCGAGGCCGCAGGCCGAGCCATGTTAGTAACTTGCGAGGCCGAAGGCCGAGCTCCGACTTGAGAGTTATTTCCACGTCTCCGACTGGTCTCCATGGCAACGCCCGCGGTAACCGAAGCACCTACGAGTTGGGTTCCTTAACAAAAGTGACCCAGAACCTTGGTACCATTCTGCCCGTACCACCTTTTTATGGCAGTAGGGTGAATTTGCTTTAATGGCTACAGTATGGTTCTTTATTGTATTGAGAGTTTATATGGGATATCATACTGTTATGGAATTTTGTTTTTTTTTTAATGTATAAGGTGTTTTGATATTGTTCAAACTTGCACAACGATAAATGCGGGCCGCATGCGGCCCGCACACTGCCCGAAAAACTAGTTATAATATATAAAGCTGGATTACCGTACACTGACTCACTGACTGACTGATTCACTGACTGACATGATTGTTCTCCCAGAAGGAGTCGAGTAGGAAGAAAGTGATGTATGGGAAAAGTGTAGAGGGAGTTTAGGTGAGTATGGGAAAAATCAAAAATCATAAAAAAGACGCCTGCCAAGTAAAGATGCATGACATATCTCTGAAACGGTAAGAGATAGGTAGGGGGTGCTTGACCAAATGTCATAGGGAATCGGGAGAGCAGTCGGATGACATTTGTCAAAAATTCAAAATGGCGGATTTCAAAATGGCCGCCATACAAAATCCTTCGATCCCTCAAAAAAGTAGCTGGTTCTACCAAAAAGAGTTGAGTACGGTTATAGTAATGTATTACGAAAATGACTAAGGGGTTTAGCTGAGTAGGAAAAAAATTAAAAACCCTAGAAATGACGCCTGCCAAGTAAAGCTGGACTACGTATCTCGAAAACGGTAAGAGATAGTTTTAGGGTGTTTGAACAAATGTCATAGGGAATCGGGAGAGCAGTCGAATGACACCTGTCAAATGTGCTACTCTCATTCTTCATACATTATTTGGAGTATTTGACCTTACAATGTCGACTGTATTAGGAGTTTTTGTGGGATTTTCAACTGAATTTGGAGTAATTGTCCTACTGGCCGTGTAGCGAGCCCGAAGGGCGAGCTTCTGGTGAGGCCGAAGGCCGAACTTTCGGGCCGCGAGGCCGTAGGCCGAGTGGACGGTGCGCGAGCCCGCAGGGCGAGCGCTAGGCGAGGCCGCAGGCCGAGCCATGTTAGTAACTTGCGAGGCCGAAGGCCGAGCTCAGACATGCACCGATTTGGCTGAAAATCGATATATAGGTTGTTCTCGTCATCCTCATTTCAAATATGAAATTTTTATTTCGATGACGTCTGCCAAGTAAAAAAAGGTACTCCGATTTGGCTGAAACTCGATATTTAAGTGGTTCTAGACGCCCTTATTCCAAATCAAAAAAAATTTTTTCGATGACGCCTGCCAAGTAAAAAAAGTTACTCCGATTTGGCTAAAACTCGATATTTAGGTGGTTCTGGGTGTCCTTATTCCAAATCTAAAATTTTTTTTTCGATGACGTCTGCCAAGTAAAAAAAGTTACTCCGATTTGGCTGAAACTCGATATCTAGGTTGTTCTGGACGTCCTTATTCCAAATATGAATTTTTTTTTTCGATGACGTCTGCCAAGTGCAGATAAATCACGTATCTCGAAAACGGTAATAGATAGGTAGGGGGTTTTTGAAAAAATGTCATAGGGAATAAGGAGAGCAGTCGAATGACATTTCGGATGTGTCAAACAAGCTCCTCTCATTCTTTATACTGCATTTGGAGTGTTTTACCTCATATTTTCGACTGTATTAGGAGTTTTTGTAGGTTTTTTGACTGAATTTGGAGTTACTGTTTTACGTCATTGTAGTAGCGAGCCCGAAGGGCGAGCTCCTGGTGAGGCCGAAGGCCGAACTTTCGGTCCGTGAGGCCGAAGGCCGAGCGATTAGTGCGTGAGCCCGAAGGGCGAGCGCTTGGCGAGGCCGCAGGCCGAGCCGTGTTAGTAACTTGCGAGGCCGAAGGCCGAGCTCCGACTTGAGAGTATTTTCCACGTCTCCGACTGGTCTCCATGGCAACTGCCCGCGATAACCAAAGCACCTACGAGTAGGGTTCCTTAACAAATGTGAGTCAAAACCTTGGTACCATTCTGCCGGTACCACCTTTTAATGGCAGTAGGGTGAATCTGGTTTGGAGGCTACAGTTTGTTTCTTTATTGTATTGAGAGTTTATATGGGATTTCCTACTTCTATTGAAGATTTGAAATATTTTTATTTATTGTAAAAGGTGTTTTGTTTTAGTTTAGTACTGCATAACGATAAATGCGGGCCGCATGCGGCCCGCACACTGCCCGAAATACTAGTTTATAATATATAAAGCTCGATTACCACTCACTGACTGACTGACTGATTGACATAAATGTTCTCCTAGAAGGAGCAGAGTAGGGCTAAAATGATGTATGGCAAAAATGTTTGGGGGGTTTTGGTGAGTATGAGAAAAATCGAAAATCATTAAAAAGACGCCTGCCAAGTGATGATGGATGACGTATCTCGAAAACGGTAAGAGATAGGTAGGGGGTGTTTGAACAAATGTCATAGAGAATCGGGAGAGCAGTCGAATGACACCTGTCAAAAATCCAAAATGGCGGATTTCAAGATGGCCGCCATACAAAATGCTCCGAGCCTGCTGAAGCGAGGCCTTTAGGCCGAGCTTCAGTAGGGGCGGAGCAGTTTGTATGGTGGCCTTCTTGAAATCCGCCATTTTGGATTTGTCCCAGGTGCTCCTCTCATTCTTCATACTGCATTTGGAGTGTTTTACCTTATATTTTCGACTGTATTAGGAGTTTTTGTGGGTTTTTTGACTGAATTTGGAGTAACTGTTCTACATTAGTGTATAGCGAGCCCAAAGGGCAACCACCTGGTGAGGCCGAAGGCCGAACTTTCGGTCCGCGAGGCCGAAGGCCGAGCGAATGGTGCGCGAGCCCGAAGGGCGAGCGCTTGGCGAGGCCGCAGGCCGAGCCGTATTAGTAACTTGCGAGGCCGAAGGCCGAGCTCCGACTTGAGAGTTTTTTTCACGTCTCCGACTGGTCTCCATGGCAACTGTCCGCGGTAACCGAAGCACCTACGAGTGGGGTTTCTTAACAAAAGTGACTCAGAACCTTGGTACCATTCTGCCCGTACCACCTTTTTATGGCAGTAGGGTGAATCTGCTTTAGTGGCTACAGTATGGTTCATTATTGTATTGAGAGTTTATATGGGATTTCATACTTCTATTGGAGTTTTGGACACTTTTTTTTTATGTATAACGTTTTTTTATGACAGTTCCTACTGACTTAAGATAGATGCGGGCCGCATGCGGCCCGCACACTGCCCGAAAAACTAGTTTATAATATATAAGGCTCGATTACCACTGACTGACTCACTGACTCACTGACATAAATGTTCTCCTAGAAGGAGCAGAGTAGGGTAAAAATGAAGTATGGCAAAAATGTTCGGCGGGTTTAGGTGAGTATGAGAAAAATCGAAAATCATTAAAAAGACGCCTGCCAAGTAAAGATGAATGACATATCTCAAAAACGGTACAAGATAGGTAGAGGGTGTTTGAACAAATGTCATAGGGAATTGGGAGAGCAGTCGGATGACATCTGTCAAAAATCCAAAATGGTGGATTTCAAGATGGCCGCCATACAAAGTGATCCGAGCCTGCTGAAGCGAGGCCGTTAGGCCGAGCTTCAGTAGAGGCGGAGCAGTTTTTATGGTGGCTGTCTTGAAATCCGACATTTTGGATGTGACCCACGTGCTCCTATCATTCTTTATACTGCATTTGGAGTGTTTTACCTAATATTTTCGACTGTATTAGGAGTTTTTGTGGGATTTTTGACTAAATTTGGAGTTACTGTCCTACATAAGTGAAGTAGCGAGCCCGAAGGGCGAGCTTCTGGTGAGGCCGAAGGCCGAACTTTCGGTCCGCGAGGCCGAAGGCCGAGCGTATGATGCGTGAGCCCGAAGGGCGAGCGCCTGGCGAGGCCGTAGGCCGAGCCGTATTAGTAACTTGCGAGGCCGAAGGCCGAGCTCCGACTTGAGAGTATTTTCCACATCTCCGACTGGTCTCCATGGCAACTGCCTGCGGTAACCGCAGCAACTACGAGTGGGGTTCCTTAACAAAAGTGACTCAGAACCTTGGTACCATTCTGCCCGTACCACCTTTTTATGGCAGTAGGGTGAATCTGCTTTAGTGGCTACAGTATGGTTCTTTATTGTATTGAGAGTTTATATGGGATTTCATTCTTCTATTGGAGTTTTGAACATACTTTTTTACAACGTATCATGAGTTTTGATATAGTTTAGTACTGCATAACGATAAATGCGGGCCGCATGCGGCCCGCACACTGCCCGAAAAACTAGTTATTTATAATATATAAAGCTCGATTACCACTGACTGACTCACTGACTGACTGACTGACATAAATGTTCGCCTAGAAGGAGTAGAGTAGGGTTAAAATGATGTATGGCAAAAATGTTCGGGGGGTTTTGGTGAGTATGAGAAAAATCGAAAATCATAAAAAGACGCCTGCCAAGTAAAGATGGATGACATATCTCAAAAACGGTAAGAGATAGGTAGGGGGTGTTTGAACAAATGTCATAGGGAATCGGGAGAGCAGTCGAATGACACCTGTCAAAAATCCAAAATGGCGGATTTCAAGATGGCCGCCATACAAAGTGATCCGAGCCTGCTGAAGCGAGGCCGTTAGGCCGAGCTTCAGTAGGGGCGGAGCAGTTTGTATGGTGGCCGTCTTGAAATCCGACATTTTGGATGTGTCTTACGTGCTCCTATCATTCTTTATACTGCATTTGGAGTTTTTTATCTTTATTTTCGACTGTATTAGGAGTTTTTGTGGGATTTTTGACTGAATTTGGAGTAACTGTCCTACATTAGTGTAGTAGCGAGCCCGAAGGGCGAGCTTCTGGTGAGGCCGAAGGCCGAACTTTCGGCCCGCGAGGCCGAAGGCCGAGCGTATGGGGCGTGAGCCCGAAGGGCGAGCGCATGGCGAGGCCAGAGGCCGAGCCGTGTTAGTAACTTGCGAGGCCGAAGGCCGAGCTCCGACTTGAGAGTATTTTCCACGTCTCCGAA
The DNA here is from genome assembly GCA_963890685.1 of Plagodis pulveraria. Lineage (NCBI taxonomy): Eukaryota > Metazoa > Arthropoda > Insecta > Lepidoptera > Geometridae > Plagodis > Plagodis pulveraria. The sequence goes on along the minus strand of OY982956.1, from coordinate 33,235,620 downwards.
TGGTCTCCATGGCAACTGCCCGTGGTAAGCGAAGCTCCTACGAGTGGGGTTCTTTAACAAAAGTTACTCAGAATCTTGGTACCATTCTGCCCGTACCACTTTTTTTATGGCAGTAGGGTGAATCTGGTTTGGTGGCTATAGTTTGGTTCTCTACTGTATAAGGAGTTTATATGGGATTTCATACTGTTATAGAATATTGTTTTTTTTTTTAAATGTATAAGGTGTTTTGATATTGTTTCAAATTGCATAACGATAAATGCGGGCCGCATGCGGCCCGCACACTGCCCGAAAAACTAGTTATTATTATTTATAATATATAAAGCTCGATTACCACTGACTGACTGACTGACTCACTCATTGACATAAATGTTCTCCTAGAAGGAGACGAGTAGGAGCACAGTGATGTATGGCAAAAATGTTCGGGGGACTTAGGTGAGTATGAGAAAAATCGAAAATCATTTAAAAGACGCCTGCCAAGTAAAGATGTATGTCATATCTCAAAAACGGTAAGAGATAGGTAGGGGGAGTTTGAACAAATGTCATAGGAAATCGGGAGAGCAGTTGAATGACACCTGTCAAAAATCCAAAATGGCGGATTTCAAGATGGCCGCCATACAAAATGATCCGAGCCTGCTGAAGCGAGGCCGTTAGGCCGAGCTTCAGAAGGGGCGGAGCAGTTTGTATGGTGGCCGTCTTGAAATCCGACATTTTGGATGTGACCCACGTGCTCCTATCATTCTTTATACTGCATTTGGAGTGTTTTACCTTTATTTTCGACTGTATTAGGAGTTTTTGTGGGATTTTTGACTGAATTTGGAGTTACTGTCCTACATTAGTGTAGTAGCGAGCCCGAAGGGCGAGCTCCTGGTGAGGCCGAAGGCCGAACTTTCGGTCCGCGAGGCCGAAGGCCGAGCGTATGATGCGTGAGCCCGAAGGGCGAGCGCTTGGCGAGGCCGTAGGCCGAGCCGTATTAGTAACTTGCGAGGCCGAAGGCCGAGCTCCGACTCGAGAGTATTTTCCACGTCACCGACTGGTCTCCATGGCAACTGCCTGCGGTAACCGAAGCACCTACGAGTGGGGTTCCTTATTAAAAGTGACTTAGAACCTTGGTACCATTCTGCCCGTACCACCTTTTTATGGCAGTAGGGTGAATCTGCTTTAGTGGCTACAGTATGGTTCTTTATTGTATTGAGAGTTTATATGGGATTTCATACTTCTATTGGAGTTTTGAACATACTTTTTTCCAACGTATCAGGAGTTTTGATATAGTTTAGTACTGCATAACGATAAATGCGGGCCGCATGCGGCCCGCACACTGCCCGAAATACTAGTTATTTATTTATTTATAATATATAAAGCTCGATTACCACTGACTGACTGACATAAATGTTCTCCTAGAAGGAGGCGAGTAGGAGCAACGTGATGTATAGCAAAAATGTTCGGGTGGTTTTGGTGAGTATGGGAAAAATCGAAAATCATTAAAAAGACGCCTGCCAAGTGTAGATGGATGACGTATCTCGAAAACGGTAAGAGATAAGTAAGGGGTGTTTGAACAAATGTCATAGGGAATCGGGAGAGCAGTCGAATGACACCTGTCAAAAATCCAAAATGGCGGATTTCAAGATGGCCGCCATACAAAGTGATCCGAGCCTGCTGAAGCGAGGCCTTTAGGCCGAGCTTCAGTAGGGGCGGAGCAGTTTGTATGGGGGCCATCTTGAAATCCGACATTTTGGATGTGTCACACGTGCTCCTATCATTCTTTATACTGCATTTGGAGTGTTTTACCTACATTTTCGACTGTATTAGGAGTTTTTGTGGGAATTTGGACTGAATTTGGAGTAACTGTCCTACATTAGTGTATAGCGAGCCCAAAGGGCAATTACCTGTTGAGGCCAAAGGCCGAACTTTCGGTCCGCGAGGCCGAAGGCCGAGCGTATGGTGCGTGAGCCCGAAGGGCGAACGCTTGGCGAGGCCGTAGGCCGAGCCGTATTAGTAACTTGCGAGGCCGAAGGCCGAGCTCCGACTTGAGAGTTTTTTTCACGTCTCCGACTGGTCTCCATGGCAACTGCCCGCGGTATCCGAAGCACCTACGAGTGGGGTTCCTTAACAAAAGTGACTCAGAACCTTGGTACCATTCTGCCCGTACCACCTTTTTATGGCAGTAGGGTGAATCTGCTTTAGTGGCTACAGTATGGTTCTTTATTGTATGGAGAGTTTATTTGGGATTTCATCCTTCTATTGGAGTTTTGAACTTATTTTTTTTAAATGTACAGGGTGTTAACGTATTGTTTAGTTCTGCATAACGATAAATGCGGGCCGCATGCGGCCCGCACACTGCCCGAAAAACTAGTTTATAATATATAAAGCTCGATTACCACTCACTGACTGACTGACTGATTGACATAAATGTTCTCCTAGAAGGAGCAGAGTAGGGCTAAAATGATGTATGGCAAAAATGTTTGGGGGGTTTTGGTGAGTATGAGAAAAATCGAAAATCATTAAAAAGACGCCTGCCAAGTGATGATGGATGACGTATCTCGAAAACGGTAAGAGATAGGTAGGGGGTGTTTGAACAAATGTCATAGAGAATCGGGAGAGCAGTCGAATGACACCTGTAAAAAATCCAAAATGGCGGATTTCAAGATGGCCGCCATACAAAATGCTCCGAGCCTGCTGAAGCGAGGCCTTTAGGCCGAGCTTCAGTAGGGGCGGAGCAGTTTGTATGGTGGCCTTCTTGAAATCCGCCATTTTGGATTTGTCCCAGGTGCTCCTCTCATTCTTCATACTGCATTTGGAGTGTTTTACCTTATATTTTCGACTGTATTAGGAGTTTTTGTGGGTTTTTTGACTGAATTTGGAGTAACTGTTCTACATTAGTGTATAGCGAGCCCAAAGGGCAACCACCTGGTGAGGCCGAAGGCCGAACTTTCGGTCCGCGAGGCCGAAGGCCGAGCGAATGGTGCGCGAGCCCGAAGGGCGAGCGCTTGGCGAGGCCGCAGGCCGAGCCGTATTAGTAACTTGCGAGGCCGAAGGCCGAGCTCCGACTTGAGAGTATTTTCCACGTCACCGACTGGTCTCCATGGCAACTGCCTGCGGTAACCGAAGCACCTACGAGTGGGGTTCCTTAACAAAAGTGATTCAGAACCTTGGTACCATTCTGCCCGTACCACCTTTTTATGGCAGTAGGGTGAATTTGGTTTGTTGATAACAGTACGGTTCTCTATTGTATTAAGGGTTTGTATGGGAAATCGTACATCTTTAGGTGTTTTGAAATAATTTTTTTTAATGTATAAGGTGTTTTGATATTGTTCAAACTTGCACAACGATAAATGCGGGCCGCATGCGGCCCGCACACTGCCCGAAAAACTAGTTATTTATAATATATAAAGCTCGATTACCACTGACTGACTCACTGACTGACTGACTGACATAAATGTTCTCCTAGAAGGAGTAGAGTAGGGTTAAAATGATGTATGGCAAAAATGTTCGGGGGGTTTTGGTGAGTATGAGAAAAATCGAAAATCATAAAAAGACGCCTGCCAAGTAAAGATGGATGACATATCTCAAAAACGGTACAAGATAGGTAGGGGGTGTTTGAACAAATGTCATAGGGAATCGGGAGAGCAGTCGGATGACATCTGTCAAAAATCCAAAATGGCGGATTTCAAGATGGCCGCCATACAAAATGATCCGAGCCTGCTGAAGCGAGGCCTTTAGGCCGAGCTTCAGTAGGGGCGGAGCAGTTTGTATGGTGGCCGTCTTGAAATCCGACATTTTGGATGTGACCCACGTGCTCCTATCATTCTTTATACTGCATTTGGAGTGTTTTGCCTTCATTTTCGACTGAATTGGGAGTTTTTGTGGGATTTTTTACTGAATTTGGAGTAACTGTTCTACGTTAATGTAGTAGCGAGCCCGAAGGGCGAGCTCCTGGTGAGGCCGAAGGCCGAACTTTCGGCTCGCGAGGCCGAAGGCCGAGCGTATGGTGCGTGAGCCCGAAGGGCGAGCGCTTGGCGAGGCCGCAGGCCGAGCCGTATTAGTAACTTGCGAGGCCGAAGGCCGAGCTCCGACTTGAGAGTTTTTTCCACGTCTCCGACTGGTCTCCATGGCAACTGCCCGCGGTAACCGAAGCACCTACGAGTGGGGTTCCTTAACAAAAGTGATTAAGAACCTGGGTACCATTGTGCCCGTACCACCTTTTTATGGCAGTAGGGTGAATTTGCTTTAGTGGCTACAGTATGGTTCATTATTGTATTGAGAGTTTAAATGGGATTTCATACTTCTATTGGAGTTTTGAACACAATTTTTTTTGTATCAGGTGTTTTTTTGACAGTTCCTACTGACTCAAGATAGATGCGGGCCGCATGCGGCCCGCACACTGCCCGAAATACTAGTTATTTATAATATATAAAGCTCGATTACCACTGACTGACTGACTGACTCACTGACATAAATGTTCTCCTAGAAGGAGCAGAGTAGGGTAAAAATGAAGTATGGCAAAAATGTTCGGGTGGTTTTGGTGAGTATGAGAAAAATCGAAAATCATTAAAAAGACGCCTGCCAAGTGATGATGGATGACGTATCTCGAAAACGGTAAGAGATAGGTAGGGGGTGTTTGAACAAATGTCATAGAGAATCGGGAGAGCAGTCGAATGACACCTGTCAAAAATCCAAAATGGCGGATTTCAAGATGGCCGCCATACAAAATGCTCCGAGCCTGCTGAAGCGAGGCCTTTAGGCCGAGCTTCAGTAGGGGCGGAGCAGTTTGTATGGTGGCCTTCTTGAAATCCGCCATTTTGGATTTGTCCCAGGTGCTCCTCTCATTCTTCATACTGCATTTGGAGTGTTTTACCTTATATTTTCGACTGTATTAGGAGTTTTTGTGGGTTTTTTGACTGAATTTGGAGTAACTGTTCTACATTAGTGTATAGCGAGCCCAAAGGGCAACCACCTGGTGAGGCCGAAGGCCGAACTTTCGGTCCGCGAGGCCGAAGGCCGAGCGAATGGTGCGCGAGCCCGAAGGGCGAGCGCTTGGCGAGGCCGCAGGCCGAGCCGTATTAGTAACTTGCGAGGCCAAAGGCCGAGCTCCGACTTGAGAGTATTTTCCACGTCACCGACTGGTCTCCATGGCAACTGCCTGCGGTAACCGAAGCACCTACGAGTGGGGTTCCTTAACAAAAGTGATTCAGAACCTTGGTACCATTCTGCCCGTACCACCTTTTTATGGCAGTAGGGTGAATTTGGTTTGGTGATAACAGTACGGTTCTCTATTGTATTAAGGGTTTGTATGGGAAATCGTACATCTTTAGGTGTTTTGAAATAATTTTTTTTAATGTATAAGGTGTTTTGATATTGTTCAAACTTGCACAACGATAAATGCGGGCCGCATGCGGCCCGCACACTGCCCGAAATACTAGTTATTATAATATATAAGGCTCGATTACCACTGACTCACTGACTGACTGATTGACATAAATGTTCTCCTAGAAGGAGCATAGTAGGGCTAAAATGATGTATGGCAGAAATGTTCGAGGGGTTTTGATGAGTATGAGAAAAATCGAAAATCATTAAAAAGACGCCTGCCAAGTGAAGATGGATGACGTATCTCAAAAACGGTAAGAGATAGGTAGGGGGTGTTTGAACAAATGTCATAGGGAATAAGGAGAGCAGTCGAATGACATCTGTCAAAAATCCAAAATGGCGGATTTCAAGATGGCCGCCATACAAATTGATCCGAGCCTGCTGAAGCGAGGCCGTTAGGCCGAGCTTCAGTAGGGGCGGAGCAGTTTGTATGGTGGCCGTCTTGAAATCCGACATTTTGGATGTGTCTTACATGCTCCTATCATTCTTTATACTGCATATGGAGTGTTTTACCTTTATTTTCAACTGTATTAGGAGTTTTTGTGGGAGTTTTGACTGAATTTGGAGTTACTGTCCTACGTTAGTGTAGTAGCGAGCCCGAAGGGCGAGCTCCTGGTAAGGCCGAAGGCCGAACTTTCGGTCCGCGAGGCCGAAGGCCAAGCGTATGATGCGTGAGCCCGAAGGGCGAGCGCTTGGCGAGGCCGTAGGCAAAGCCGTATTAGTAACTTGCGAGGCCGAAGGCCGAGCTCCGACTTGAGAGTATTTTCCACGTCACTGACTGGTCTCCATGGCAACTGCCTGCGGTAACCGAAGCACCTACGAGTGGGTATCCTTAACAAAAGTGACTCAGAACCTTGGTACTATTCTGCCCGTACCACCTTTTTATGGCAGTAGGGTGAATCTGGTTTGGTGGCTACAGTTTGGTTCCTTATTGCATTAAGAGTTTGTATGGGAAATCGTACATCTTTTGGTGTTTTGAAATATTTTTTTTTAATGTACAAGGTGTTTTGATATTGTTCAAACTTGCACAACGATAAATGCGGGCCGCATGCGGCCCGCACACTGCCCGAAAAACTAGTTATAATATATAAAGCTCGATTACCATTGACTCACTGACTGACATAAATGTTCTCCTAGAAGGAGACGAGTAGGAGCAACGTGATGTATAGCAAAAATGTTCGGGGGGTTTTGGTGAGTATGAGAAAAATCGAAAATCATTAAAAAGACGCCTGCCAACTGAAGATGGATGACGTATCTCAAAAACGGTAAGAGATAGGTAGGGGGTGTTTGAACAAATGTCATAGGGAATTGGGAAAGCAGTCGAATGACACCTGTCAAAAATCCAAAATGGCGGATTTCAAGATGGCCGCCATACAAATTGATCCGAGCCTGCTGAAGCGAGGCCTTTAGGCCGAGCTTCAGTAGGGGCGGAGCAGTTTGTATGGTGGCCATCTTGAAATCCGACATTTTGGATGTGTCCCACGTGCTCCTATCATTCTTTATACTGCATTTGGAGCGTTTTACTTTTATATTAGACTGTATTAGGAGTTTTTGTGGGATTTTTGACTGAATTTGGAGTAACTGTCCTACATTAGTGCAGTTGCGAGCCCGAAGGGCGAGCTCCTGGTGAGGCCGAAGGCCGAACTTTCGGTCCGCGAGGCCGAAGGCCGAGCGTATGATGCGCGAGCCCGAAGGGCGAGCGCTTGGCGAGGCCGCAGGCCGAGCCGTGTTAGTAACTTGCGAGGCTGAAGGCCGAGCTCCGACTTTAGAATATTTTCTACATCTTCGACTGGTCTCAATGGCAACTGACCGCGGTAACCGAAGCACCTACGAGTGGGGTTCCTTAACAAAAGTGACTCAGAACCTTGGTACCATTCTGCCCGTACCACCTTTTTATGGCAGTAGGGTGAATTTGGTTTGGTGGCTACAGTTTGTTTCTTTATTGTATTGAGAGTTTATATGGGATTTCATACTTCTATTGGAGTTTTGAACACACTTTTTTTTACGTATTAGGTGTCTTGATATAAGTTAAAATTGCACAACGATAAATGCGGGCCGCATGCGGCCCGCACACTGCCCGAAATACTAGTTATTTATAATATATAAGGCTCGATTACCACTGACTCACTGACTGACTGATTGACATAAATGTTCTCCTAGAAGGAGCATAGTAGGGCTAAAATGATGTATGGCAGAAATGTTCGAGGGGTTTTGATGAGTATGAGAAAAATCGAAAATCATTAAAAAGACGCCTGCCAAGTGAAGATGGATGACGTATCTCAAAAACGGTAAGAGATAGGTAGGGGGTGTTTGAACAAATGTCATAGGGAATAAGGAGAGCAGTCGAATGACATCTGTCAAAAATCCAAAATGGCGGATTTCAAGATGGCCGCCATACAAATTGATCCGAGCCTGCTGAAGCGAGGCCGTTAGGCCGAGCTTCAGTAGGGGCGGAGCAGTTTGTATGGTGGCCGTCTTGAAATCCGACATTTTGGATGTGTCTTACATGCTCCTATCATTCTTTATACTGCATATGGAGTGTTTTACCTTTATTTTCAACTGTATTAGGAGTTTTTGTGGGAGTTTTGACTGAATTTGGAGTTACTGTCCTACGTTAGTGTAGTAGCGAGCCCGAAGGGCGAGCTCCTGGTAAGGCCGAAGGCCGAACTTTCGGTCCGCGAGGCCGAAGGCCAAGCGTATGATGCGTGAGCCCGAAGGGCGAGCGCTTGGCGAGGCCGTAGGCAAAGCCGTATTAGTAACTTGCGAGGCCGAAGGCCGAGCTCCGACTTGAGAGTATTTTCCACGTCACTGACTGGTCTCCATGGCAACTGCCTGCGGTAACCGAAGCACCTACGAGTGGGTATCCTTAACAAAAGTGACTCAGAACCTTGGTACTATTCTGCCCGTACCACCTTTTTATGGCAGTAGGGTGAATCTGGTTTGGTGGCTACAGTTTGGTTCCTTATTGCATTAAGAGTTTGTATGGGAAATCGTACATCTTTTGGTGTTTTGAAATATTTTTTTTTAATGTACAAGGTGTTTTGATATTGTTCAAACTTGCACAACGATAAATGCGGGCCGCATGCGGCCCGCACACTGCCCGAAAAACTAGTTATAATATATAAAGCTCGATTACCATTGACTCACTGACTGACATAAATGTTCTCCTAGAAGGAGACGAGTAGGAACAACGTGATGTATGACAAAAATGTTCGGGGGGTTTTGGTGAGTATGAGAAAAATCGAAAATCATAAAAATGACGCCTGCCAAGTAAAGATGAATGACATATCTCAAAAACGGTACAAGATAGGTAGGGGGTGTTTGAACAAATGTCATAGGGAATCGGGAGACCAGTCGAATGACATCTGTCAAAAATCCAAAATGGCGGATTTCAAGATGGCCGCCAGCGGATTCAGTAGGGGCGGAGCAGTTTGTATGGTGGCCGTCTTGAAATCCGTTATTTTGGATGTGCCCCACGTGCTCCTATCATTCTTTATACTGCATTTGGAGTGTTTTACCTTATATTTTCGACTGTATTAGGAGTTTTTGTGGGATTTTTGACTAAATTTGGAGTTAATGTCCTACATAAGTGAAGTAGCGAGCCCGAAGGGCGAGCTCCTGGTGAGGCCGAAGGCCGAACTTTCGGTCCGCGAGGCCGAAGGCCGAGCGTATGATGCGCGAGCCCGTAAGGCGAGCGCCTGGCGAGGCCGTAGGCCGAGCCGTATTAGTAACTTGCGAGGCCGAAGGCTGAGCTCCGACTTGAGAGTATTTTCCACATCTCCGACTGGTCTCCATGGCAACTTCCTGCGGTAACCGCAGCACCTACGAGTGGGGTTCCTTAACAAAAGTGACTCAGAACCTTGGTCCCATTCTGCCCGTACTACCTTTCTATGGCAGTAGGGTGAGTTTTTTTAAGTGGCTACAGTATGGATCTTTATTGTATTTAGAGTTTATATGGGATTTCATACTTCTATTGGAGTTTTGAACACAATTTTTTTTAACGTATTAGGTGTTTCTGTGAAATTTTCAAATGACTAAAGATAGATGCGGGCCGCATGCGGCCCGCACACTGCCCGAAAAACTAGTTATTATTAATAATATATAAAGCTCGATTACCACTCACTGACTGACTCACTGACTGACATAAATGTTCTCCTTGAAGGAGCAGAGTAGGGTAAAAATGAATTATGGCAAAAATGTTCGGGGGGTTTTGGTGAGTATGAGAAAAATCGAAAATCATAAAAATGACGCCTGCCAAGTGAAGATGGATGACGTACCTCGAAAACGGTAAGAGATAGGTAAGGGGTGTTTGAAAAAATGTCATAGGGAATCGAGAGAGCAGTCGAATGACACCTGTCAAAAATCCAAAATGGCGGATTTCAAGATGGCCGCCATACAAAATGATCCGAGCCTGCTGAAGCGAGGCCTTTAGGCCGAGCTTCAGTAGGGGCGGGGCAGTTTGTATGGTGGCCGTCTTGAAATCCGACATTTTGGATGTGACCCACGTGCTCCTATCATTCTTTATACTGCATTTGGAGTGTTTTACCTTATATTTTCGACTGTATTAGGAGTTTTTGTGGGATTTTTGACTAAATTTGGAGTTACTGTCCTACATAAGTGAAGTAGCGAGCCCGAAGGGCGAGCTCCCGGTGAGGCCGAAGGCCGAACTTTCGGTCCGCGAGGCCGAAGGCCGAATGTATGATGCGCGAGCCCGAAGGGCGAGCGCCTGGTGAGGCCGTAGGCCGAGCCGTATTAGTAACTTGCGAGGCCGAAGGCCGAGCTCCGACTTGAGAGTATTTTCCACATCTCCGACTGGTCTCCATGGCAACTGCCTGCGGTAACCGCAGCACCTACGAGTGGGGTTCCTTAACAAAAGTGACTCAGAACCTTGGTACCATTCTGCCCGTACCACCTTTTTATGGCTGTAGGGTGAATCTGCTTTAGTGGCTACAGTATGGTTCTTTATTGTATTGAGAGTTTATATGGGATTTCATACTTCTATTGGAGTTTTGAACATACTTTTTTCTAACGCATCAGGAGTTTTGATGTATTTTAGTACTGGATAACGATAAATGCGGGCCGCATGCGGCCCGCACACTGCCCGAAAAACTAGTTATTATAATATATAAAGCTGGATTACCGTACACTGACTGACTCACTGACTGACATAATTGTTCTCCCAGAAGGAGTCGAGTAGGAAGAAAGTAATGTATAGCAAAAATGTTCTGGGGGTTTGTGTGAGTATGGGAAAAATCCGAAAACTCAAAGATGACGTCTGCCAAGTAAAATTGGATGGCGTATCTCTGAAACGGTAAGAGATAGGTAGGGGGTGCTTGACCAAATGTCATAGGGAATCAGGAGAGCAGTCGGATGACATTTGTCAAAAATCCAAAATGGCGGATTTCAAAATGGCCGCCATACAAAATCCTTCGATCCCTCAAAAAAGTAGCTGGTTCTACCAGAAAGAGTTGAGTACGGTTATAGTAATGTATTACGAACATGACTAAGGGGTTTAGCTGAGTAGGGAAAAAATTAAAAACCCTAGAAATGACGCCTGACAAGTAAAGCTGGACTACGTATCTCGAAAACGGTAAGAGATAGGTTGGGGGTGTTTGAACAAATGTCATAGGGAATCGGGAGAGCAGTCGAATGACACCTGTCAAATGTGCTACTCTCATTCTTCATACATTATTTGGAGTATTTGACCTTACAATGTCGACTGTATTAGGAGTGTTTGTGGGATTTTCAACTGAATTTGGAGTAATTGTCCTTCTGGCCGTGTAGCGAGCCCGAAGGGCGAGCTTTTGGTGAGGCCGAAGGCCGAACATTCGGGCCGCGAGGCCGCAGGCCGAGTGGACGGTGCGCGAGCCCGCAGGGCGAGCGCTAGGCGAGGCCGCAGGCCGAGCCGTGTTAGTAACTTGCGAGGCCGAAGGCCGAGCTCAGACTTGCACCTATTTGGCTGAAAATCGATATATAGGTTGTTCTCGTCATCCTTATTTCAAATATGAAATTTTTATTTCGATGACGTCTGCTAAGTAAAAAAAGTTACTCCGATTTGGCTGAAACTCGATATTTAGGTGGTTCTGGGTGTCCTTATTCCAAATCTAAAATTTTTTTTTCGATGACGTCTGCCAAGTAAAAAAAGTTACTCCGATTTGGCTGAAACTCGTTATTTATGTGGTTCTGGACGTCCTTATTCAAAATCAAAAATTTTTGTTTCGATGACGTCTGCCAAGTAAAAAAAGTTACTCCGATTTGGCTGAAACTCGATATTTAGGTGGTTCTGGGTGTCCTTATTCCAAATCTAAATTTTTTTTTTCGATGACGTCTGCCAAGTAAAACAAGTTACTCCGATTTGGCTGAAACTCGATATTTAGGTGGTTCTGGTTGTCCTTATTCCAAATCAAATTTTTTTTTTCGATGACGTCTGCTAAGTGTAGATAAATCGCGAATCTCGAAAACGGTAATAGATAGGTAGGGGGTTTTTGAAAATATGTAATAGGGAATAAGAAGAGCAGTCGAATGACATTTTGGATGTGTCTTACGTGCTCCTATCATTCTTTATACTGCATTTGGAGTGTTTTACCTTATATTTTCGACCGTATTAGGAGTTTTTGTGGGATTTTCGACTGAATTTGGAGTAACTGTCCTACATTAGTGAAGTTGCGAGCCCGAAGGGCGAGCTCCTGGTGAGGCCGAAGGCTGAACTTTTGGGTCCGCGAGGCCGAAGGCCGAGCGTATGAAGCGCGAGCCCGAAGGGCGAGCGCTTGGCGAGGCCGCAGGCCGAGCCGTGTTAGTAACTTGCGAGGCCGAAGGCCGAGCTCCGACTTCAGAGTATTTTCCACGTCACCAACTGGTCTCCATGGCAACTGCCTGCGGTAACCGAAGCACCTACGAGTGGGGTTCCTTAACAAAAGTGACTCAGAACCTTTGTCCCATTCTGCCCGTACCACCTTTTTATGGCAGTAGGGTGAATTTGCTTTAGTGGCTACAGTATGGTTCTTTGTTGTATTAAGTGTTTTTATGGGATTTCATACTTCTATTGTAGTTTTGAACATACATTTTTTCCAACGTATCAGGAGTTTTGATATAGTTTAGTACTGCATAACGATAAATGCGGGCCGCATGCGGCCCGCACACTGCCCGAAAAACTAGTTTATAATATATAAAGCTCGATTACCACTGACTGACTGACTGACTCACTGACATAAATGTTCTCTTAGAAGGAGCAGAGTAGGGTAAAAATGAAGTATAGCAAAAATGTTCGGAGGGTTTTGGTGAGTATGAGAAAAATCGAAAATCATTAAAAAGACGCCTGCCAAGTGATGATGGATGACGTATCTCGAAAACGGTAAGAGATAGGTAGGGGGTGTTTGAACAAATGTCATAGGGAATCGGTAGAGCAGGCGAATGACATCTGTCAAAAATCCAAAATGGCGGATTTCAAGATGGCCGCCATACAAAATGCTCCGAGCCTGCTGAAGCGAGGCCTTTAGGCCGAGCTTCAGTAGGGGCGGAGCAGTTTGTATGGTGGCCGTCTTGAAATCCGTTATTTTGGATGTACCCCACGTGCTCCTATCATTCTTTATACTGCATTTGGAGTGTTTTACCTTATATTTTCGACTGTATTAGGAGTTTTTGTGGGATTTTTGACTAAATTTGGAGTTACTGTCCTACATAAGTGAAGTAGCGAGCCCGAAGGGCGAGCTCCTGGTGAGGCCGAAGGCCGAACTTTCGATCCGCGAGGCCGAAGGCCGAGCGTATGATGCGTGAGCCCGAAGGGCGAGCGCCGAGCGAGGCCGCAGGCCGAGCCGTTTTAGTAACTTGCGAGGCCGAAGGCCGAGCTCCAACTTGAGAGTATTTTCCACGTTTCCGACTGGTCTCCATGGCAACTGCCCGCGGTAACCGAAGAACCTACGAGTGGGGTTCCTTTACAAAAGTGACTCAGAACCCTGGTCTCATTTTGCCCGTACCACCTTTTTATGGCAGTAGGGTGAATTTGGTTTGGTGGCTACAGTTTGGTTCTTTATTGTATTGAGAGTTTATATGGGATTTCATACTTTTATTGGAGTTTTGAACACATTTTTTTTAAAGTATTAGGTGTTTCTGTGGAATTTTCAAATGACTAAAGATAGATGCGGGCCGCATGCGGCCCGCACACTGCCCGAAAAACTAGTTATTATTATTATTATTATAATATATAAAGCTGGATTACCGTACACTGACTGACTCACTGACTGACATAATTGTTCTCCCAGAAGGAGTCGAGAAGGAAGAAAGTAATGTATAGCAAAAATGTTCTGGGGGTTTGTGTGAGTATGGGAAAAATCCGAAAACTCAAAGATGACGTCTGCCAAGTAAAATTGGATGGCGTATCTCTGAAACGGTAAGAGATAGGTTGGGGGTGCTTGACCAAATGTCATAGAGAATCGGGAGGGCAGTCGGATGACATTTGTCAAAAATCCAAAATGGCGGATTTCAAAATGGCCGCCATACAAAATCCTTCGATCCCTCAAAAAAGTAGCTGGTTCTACCAGAAAGAGTTGAGTACGGTTATAGTAATGTATCACGAAAATGACTAAGGGGTTTAGCTGAGTAGGAAAAAAATTAAAAACCCTAGAAATGACGCCTGCCAAGTAAAGCTGGACTACGTATCTCGAAAACGGTAAGAGATAGGTTTGGGGTGTTTGAACAAATGTCAAAGGGAATCGGGAGAGCAGTCGAATGACACCTGTCAAATGTGCTACTCTCATTCTTCATACATTATTTGGAGTATTTGACCTTACAATGTCGACTGTATTAGGAGTTTTTGTGGGATTTTCAACTGAATTTGTAGTAATTGTCCTACTGGCCGTGTAGCGAGCCCGAAGGGCGAGCTTCTGGTGAGGCCGAAGGCCGAACTTTTGGGCCGCGAGGCCGTAGGCCGAGTGGACGGTGCGCGAGCCCGCAGGGCGAGCGCTAGGCGAGGCCGCAGGCCGAGCCATGTTAGTAACTGGCGAGGCCGAAGGCCGAGCTCAGACTTGCACCGATTTGGCTGAAAATCGATATATAGGTTGTTCTCGTCATCCTTATTTCAAATATGAAATTTTTATTTCGATGACGTCTGCCAAGTAAAAAAAGTTACTCCGATTTGGCTGAAACTCAATATTTATGTGGTTCTGGACGTCCTTATTCCAAATCAAAAAAAAATTTTTCGATGACGTCTGCCAAGTAAAAAAAGTTACTCCGATTTGGCTGAAACTCAATATTTAGGTGGTTCTGGGTGTCCTTATTCCAAATCTAAAAATTTTTTTTCGATGACGTCTGCCAAGTAAAAAAAGTTACTCCGATTTGGCTGAAACTCGATATCTAGGTTGTTCTGGACGTCCTCATTCTAAATATGAATTTTTTTTTTCGATGACGTCTGCCAAGTGCAGATAAATCACGTATCTCGAAAACGGTAATAGATAAGTAGGGGGTTTTTGAAAAAATGTCATAGGGAATAAGGATAGCAGTCGAATGACATTTTGGATGTGTCACACGTGCTCCTCTCATTCTTTATACTGCATTTGGAGTGTTTTACCTCAAATTTTGCGACTGTATTAGGAGTTTTTGTAGGTTTTTCTGACTGACTTTGGAGTTACTGTTCTACGTTATTGTAGTAGCGAGCCCGAAGGGCGAGCTCCTGGTAAGGCCGAAGGCCGATCTTTCGGCTCGTGAGGCCGAAGGCCGAGCGTATGGTGCGTGAGCCCGAAGGGCGAGCGCTTGGCGAGGCCGCAGGCCGAGCCATGTTAGTAACTTGCGAGGCCGAAGGCCGAGCTCCGACTCGAGAGTATTTTCCACGTCACCGACTGGTCTCCATGGCAACTGCCCGCGGTAACCGAAGCACCTACGAGTGGGGTTCCATAACAAAAGTGACTCGGAACCCTGGTCCCATTCTGCCCGTACCACCTTTTTATGGCAGTAGGGTGAATTTAGTTTGGTGGCTACAGTTTGTTTCTTTATTGTATTGAGAGTTTATTTGGGATTTCATACTTCTATTGGAGTTTTGAACCTATTTTTTTTAATGTATAAGGTGTTAAGGTAAAGTTTAGTACTGCACAACGATAAATGCGGGCCGCATGCGGCCCGCACACTGCCCGAAAAACTAGTATACGTATATACGTGTTATTTTTGGCACCGATAGGCTATCCGAACGCCCTAACAAAGCTACTTTAGATGACCCCCACAGACAGACATAGAGAATAGTAACAGACAGATCAGAAAAATGAAATGAAATGAACACTGATATCAGGGTTGCCAGTAGTGATTGGAGATATAGAACGTAATATCAGAATATGAACGAAATTTGAGTTTTGTGAACGCAAACATGTGAAACATGTAGGTATTGAAAAACAGTTTAGTCAACACAGCCTCCTCCATTAAAGGGGGAGTTGCCATAATCCCCACACTTGGCTGACATCTTGAGAATTGCAATATATATGATAGCAGCTCCTCAGGAGGCGCTGCTGCCCACCTTACGGTATTTTTTCACTACTCGACTTTAACGACAACCAAAGGAAGAAATGGGTAGGTGACTAGAATGTCAATCCCTGGGCTGCTACTACAATTCAACGAAGTTTCGATTTTCTGTTCGAGCGACCTTTTAGACAACGAAAATTAAATTTGCGGTACGAAGATCGTTGTTTGATATTTTCTATGCTCGGACAGCATCGTTTATCACAAATCTTGCCCACTATATAATCTTCCAAACTACTCTGCGAACGCTATTATGCTTCAATCAATTTTAAGTATCACGATTGACAAATTAAAGAACATTTTCCCATGGTAAGACTCTGAGAATCCTAGTTATACAGCTCAGCGAGAGGTGTCGCTACTGTTCTAAAAAATACAGGTAAGATATTTAGAATTTACGTTAATGTCTTTATTGTAATGTAATGTGGTATTTATATCCTCATTAGTATTTGTGTTCTTTCTGCAAATTTAGAACTCAACTGACTAATTATAAGCAAACGAAATATTTAATAATTTCATATTTTAAAAATGTACAAACCATACGAATCCGCTTAAAAAAATATTCAGAATCTACGCAGACAAATGCTTGCAAGTCTATGTTATAGTCCCGCCAACTTATCTGTTCAGGCGGCAAAAAGAACTACAAGATTCCTTCACATTGTGACAGTTTGTAGATGATTTCCTTCACCAGTAGCGCCCTCGAGAACTGCACAGTTAAGTTGGTGGTACTATAAGAACGAAGTTAAACAAAAGTAAGTCAATACGTGTTTTGCGGATACCTTTCTTTCGGAACCGAAGTTGGATATTTCGACGAATTAGAGTAGCATGGCACTCCACGGGGGTATTCATCAAATTGAACCCTAAACTACTCATTATATTTAAACCAAATAGAGGTCTACCTTGCACGCATTTTAACTATACCCCGTTGAAGACAGAAATAGTGATGTCCTATTTACATTCTATTTGCAGGAGTCAAACAAAATTTTATTTGAAAAAAGATATTAAGGAATTTGTTATAATCACTTTTAAACATACATTTTATAGAACTTATTTGTATACAATTTTATACACATTACGTCGAGGTATATGTTGTGGTTAAGTCCCGTTAAATACTTTTAACTATAAATGTTATAAACATCAAAATCTACTTCATTATTCCGCAGAACTTTTCGTGATTCTACCCCCTTTTAAAGTCTCTAAAGCTTCCTTGAAATATAGGCAGAAAACGAATATAGTAGTAGTAGTAGAGCAAGTAGAACCGTAAATAGATTCACTAAGATTCCAATACTAACACATTTTTTTGTAGTGTTCATGAACACATCATTAGTGTTCATGACAATACACTTTTCGAGAGTTATTTCGGTATGCAGTAGTAAACAGTAGATTATTCAGAAAGAAACATTTTTATTTGTGTATTTTTATATATGTACTCTCTGTACTTTCTTTGCCAGTATCATATTGTGTATCTTCTTATATCAGTTCGGCTTATATTATTTATGTCTAAATTTATTGTAGCATACACTTATTTGTATCTACTCGATATGTGTGTTTTGTGAATATTCACATCATTTATATATTTTATTGTAATTCTATTCGTGAAACCCTTTGACTTTTTGTATTATTTTAGTCACTATTATTACTAATATGGAGCAGCTGGTTTTCTATAAAAATAAATAAAAAATGAAATATTAAAAAAATATTCAATTAAATGATCCGCTTAATACACGTATGATCGTAGATTGCCCAGTGGTAGTGCCATGCTGTAGCTTTATGGGTTACAGCTGCATGGACCGGCATGACAGGGGCAGTATCACTCTCCCAAATGATATCGACGTGAAGAAGTGGCTTTGCCATTGTGGTTCGATCGATTTGTGGGAGACCTGGAGGCCCGATCCCCCCAAGGAATATGGCGGCACAGTTTCACGAGACATTACTCCAGCAGGGTACCAGCCGCGAAAGCGCTAGAGAATCCGTCTCTGGGCATCCACCTCCAGGAACTGAACCTGAAGGTGGATGCTCGGGCTGCCCTGTGTATGCTGGAGGGGGCAAAACCATGCTCATAACTATTTCTGCTGCTCGAGGCAAACGAAGCAGTAGGCTTAAGTCACCCCACACCAAGCTGCCGTGGATTTTTGCAACATACGGGGTCTCAATTCTAACTTGAACGATATCCACTACCACCTGGAGACTGCTAAGCCAGCCTTGCTCTTTTTGACCGAAACACAGACACCTCATTCCTCACATACCCAGGGTACAAACGGGAGCATTCCTTTTTGCCGTGGGCGGGGGTGTGTCTTTCTCTTTACCTCAGAGAGAATATCTATGCACCTCGTCTCAGCAGCCATGAAGGACGGGGCCTATGACGAGGACAAATCCTTCCGACAGTGCTGCGGACTTGTGCTCCAGAGTTGACACCGGTTCTAACGCGTCTTTTTTGGTGCACCCGATCCCTAAAGAAGGTGAACGCTCAGATCCGTCCAATTACTACCCTATAGCCATAACGACTGTATTCTCCAAGATAATGGAATCTATTATCAATAACCAGCTCTTGCAGTATCTAGAGCAGCACCAGCTGATAAGCGATCTCCAGTATGGTTTTCATCGCGTTCGCTCAGCTGGCGTCGACCTTTTAATATATCTTACGCATCGATGGGTGGAGGTGGTGGATTCCATGGGTGAGGCGTTGGTGGCTAGTTTGAACATAGCGAAGGACTTTTATCGGGTGTGGTATAAAGCGCTTCTTTCAAAGCTTCGTTCCTATGGGCTTTCCGAGAAATTGTGCGAGTAGATCTACAATTTTTTTAGCAGATTTTTTTTGAAGCAGTGATGGCTCAGTGGCATTGGCTACGGACTGCCGCGCAGCAGGTCCATGGTTCGAATCCCGCCACGGTCTTGAGCTTCACAGCATGGTGGAAGAGCATTTCGTGAATGCCCGCCTGACTAGCGACCACCCTCAAGTAGAAAATCTGTCGCCAAGAGCCTAACAGTGTGTTCCGGCAACAGTCCTTGATAGCCAGAAATTACAGATACACTTAACAACTATGTATCAAGGTGACGGGCGCAGTGCAATTCGTGACTTGTGACGAAATGCATCTGTTATAGGCAGAGGTTAGTCCGCTAAACATCAGGTGGGCCTCGAGCATGACTTGTCACAAAAACTTAAATAAAAAAAAGATCGGTGCATCAAGGTCCTTGTCGACGGTACATGCTCCGACTTGAAGCTGATTAATCCTGGCATTCCGCAAGGCTGTGTGCTATCTCCGACTCTATTTCTGTTGCACATCAATGAAATGCTGCAGTTCAGCGATATTCATTGCTATGTGGTTGGAAGTACCGGAGATGCTTCTTACAGCGGCCAGGCTAAAATTTCTCGGGAAAACGTTGTCAAGAGTCGAAACAAACTTCTGTCTGAAGTCTAGACCATGTTGTCAAATGTTTCGAAGTGGGACCGATTGAACTTAGTCTAATTTAACCCTGAGAAGACACAAGTTTGTGCGTTTATCGCCAAATAATACCCCATTGTCGTATCCCTCCGTTTTGGTGACACTCCTCTTGCCACCTCAACTAGCATCAGAGTACTTGACGTTGACATATCGAGCGTCGTTCAATTTCGCTGTTACTTGGAAGATAAGGCTACATTAGCCTCTAAAAAGCTTGGTGTACTCACACCAAGCTGTACTAAGCACGTACTGCTCTCACCTCTGGGCGAAAGTTCCCCAGTATCGGCTTTCCATTTGATCGCATTCAAAGCAGAGCGACTCGAATCGTCATTGATCAAGTTTTCTCCGGTCGGCTCGACCCTTTGGCACTGCTTAGAGATGTCTGATTACTCTGCATCTTTCACCGTATCTATCACGGGGAGTTCCGTTCTGTTCCGAGGAAATGTTGGATTTACAACCGGCAGCTAAATTTCGCCATCTGACGTCCCTACAAAGCATGATGTTTCATGAATTTCATATCGATGTCTGGAAGTCCACAACCTTGAGATTTTCAACGGCATTTCCTACCTTGCACTGCCACAATTTGGAACCAGCTGCCTGGTGAAGTATTTCCGAACAGATACGACTTAGGGGCCTTAAAGAAGAGCGTATTCCCTCCTCAAAGGCTGGCAACGCATCCTTGAGACTTCTGGTGTTCGTGGACGAAAATTATCAGCTTATTAGTAAAAATCAGTTTTGAAAATGGTTCCTCATTTTGAACTTCATGTGTCGGTGGTAATTCGAATCAGACAAATATGGAACATTATGGGGTAAGGGTTTTGTTAAGCGTTTGTCAAGTTTGGAACAAGCCGATGTTATGGTACACTTCACATGTATATCTCTGCTCATTGTTTCATTATCATTTCCGATAGACCAGGAGTACCTATTATTCACTTCGTTTGTTGTTTTATTACATGCAAAAAATAATAATCATGTATTGGACTTTCCTGAGAACTCTGATGATGATTATTTGTCAGATGAAGATGAATATCAATTACTGCAGAAAATTATTGAAGAAACTGAGTCTGATTTTGAAGTAAAGCCTGATGCTGAAGTAGAGTCTGAAGTGAAGTGTCTTACGTGATAGGTAATGAAGTCATATATCTGGAAGAATACGGAAATAGAAGAAACGGGTCAGGCAATAGAAGAAATTGATGACATATTGGGACAGACGTCAAAGAAATAAATGCATGATAAATAAATAACGATAACAATATAAAAAGATTTAGTTTTTTTGTAGTATTTACTAAAGTTACCGATTACTAAATTTTATTTAATCACAACAGAATGCCTTGTTCTTTACTTTATATCGTTCCAAATATGGGACAATTACGGTACTAATTACGGTAATAGCATAATGTTCCATATATGGAACAAGGTGGTTTTCCTAAATTTTCATGCATTTTGTATTTTTCGATTCCGCCAGGATTTAAAAATCTTGGCGGTAAAGGTCAACTACTACCACAGAAAACTCTTTGTTAGCTAGTTAAAGGTTAACTTCTACCACAGAAACGGAGTGTTATTAGTGGGACCTACGAATAAATAATGTAAAGAAGTATAACTCTGATACAGTGACCGCTTTAATTTCGGCCTCATCAAGCTCACAAGTAACAAAACACGCAAGATTTTCCAAATTCAATTTGATTGGTTAATTGATTTGGCGCTTAGAAATGGTCGCTTCTGATTGGTCGCGTCAAGGTGATGTTGTCACCGCCGTCATTGTCTAAAGGCCAAACCGCACTACTGCGGCACAGCGTGGCAGCGAAGCGGTGCGGCTCGAGAAATATTAAGTCGTATGGATTTATTAATGGCGTAAACCGCACTATAGTGATGCGGCTTTGGAGAGGCACGGCGCGCGGCGCAGCGCTACAGAGATGTCTCCGAAGGCAACTCTGTTTCACGGCTGCGCCGCGCCGCCGTGCCACTGCCGCAAGTGCTTACCTTGCAGCACCGGAGAGACGCGGTACAGTAAATTATCCAGGCATTTCACGGTCCACCCACGTTTCAACAATTCATAAGACCTTATTTTACGTTCAAAAATTTGTGTTAAATCGATTATTATCTCTGAAGAGTCGTAAAAACATTTTTTTTTTACGAGATTACTTTATATCTTTCACCTAAATAGAACACTTATTATTTTTCAGCTCTATCTGCCTTTTTGCAAGACATCACGCTTATTTCTCCTTCGATGACTTCATCTATTTGGAATTTTTGCCATTAGTTGAAAGAACCGTTCTGCTACGCATTGCTATAGAAAACGAAAAAGTCACGCTACTAGTTTTTTATTTATTATCTAAAAAAGATAAAAAAAACTTTAAGCTTTATGTTAGAAAGAAAAGAAACACATTTAACTTTTACATTAAAAAGAAACTAAACTCCTGTTTTGTAGCAAATTTAGAAGAGTATCATATTTTATAATTATGCACTTACTTAGTTCTACAAACGTTCTACTGGCTTATTCAAACAATACCTTAAGGAACCATTGTAATTCTACTATTAATACCTACTTTATTATTATTACTATTTTATACTTATTGATGTAGACTGAATCATATAGCATTGTCCCTTCAAACCTTAGTGGTTTTTTTCTATGCTATTGTAAACAAATCTTTTGCAAAAACTTTGTTTATTAATATAAATAAATGAAAAAAAGACCCAAATAGCGAACAAAATAACAAAAACTAAACAAAACAGTAAAAAGATATAGCTGTTATCTCAGGCGCTCAATGAATTATTTTATTGTATGTGCAGTAAGCAGCTACCCACTGAGCATACAACAAATACGAACCAGGGCCCCTTACTCTTTTTTTAATATCCTTTTTTTTATTGCATTCGTATGGTTTGTAGATTCTCCAAATATGAAATTATAATTAATTCGTTTGCCTATAAGTAGTCAGTCGAGTTCTATATATGCAAAAAGAACACAATTACTAATGAGGATATAAATACCTATGGAGAACCTAGTGCAACTGAAGCCACACCGTTTCTAGAACATAAACGTAAATCCTAAATATCTAACCTGTATTTCTTAGAACAGTACCGACACCCCTCGCTGATCCATAACTAGGACTCTCAGACTCTTACCTTGCGAAAATTTCTTTAACTTCTCTGTTTTAGGACTTAAAAGTGATTGAGGCATACCAGCGTTTTCAGAGTAGTATGGGAGATTCCATTGTGGGCAAGGTTTGTGTTGAACGTTGCGGTCCAACCATAACTACAATGGATGTTCCATTTTATATAGCTATAAAATGATGTTACAAAATATTTTTTTAGAATGTATTCAATATTGTTTTCTGTGATTTTATCTTTAACTGTACACGGCAGATTATTAATGAGGTGAGAAATTATGAATTGAGAGGTCCTTTTGCCGTATACGTTATTGTCTCTAGGTACAACTAGTTTTCTATTTTTATGCTTCTGGTGAATTTAGAATGACTTATAGAAGATTGGATTTCTTTTCGGAAGTATTATTGTTCGAGAAGTATATATAATCGACCTTTTTTTAATATTATATTGATCTAATTTAACCGGAATAATGTTACAAGTGTTTAAATAACCCAAGTGGGTCACCAGAGTATTTATTTTTAATTTTAGGAGGTACAATAATTTTCATACTCACGGGAACTTTCAAACAAAAATAATTTTCAGTATTCTATACTGTATGTTGTATATGTCGTCAAGACGTTTTGTAAGTTCGTACGTAGCTGCTTAGTACTTAGCTGCAGCACTGCTCTGCACCTCCAAAAATGCATTAGGTAGTGATGGTCACTCAGATACCACGTCGCGCCGCACCTTTGTAGTGCGGTCCCAGCTTTAGAAGCGCGTGGATGGCGTTATGCCACAATATGTTAGCTTGTTTACGTATTCATTTTCTATTAAATTTTTTTTCAATAAAATTGATTTATGGTTTTTCATGCAATTTATTTCAGTAGATTGGAATTACTTTCTTGGAAATAATATTCTATAATTAAAAAATCGGTATACATAATGCGCTATAGGAGTAGAAATTGATTTCAAGTAAACTTTTTTATTGAAGTTGATATTGATATAACTTGGAATTTATCTGTTATAATTTTATATTTTGGCTACAAATGATAAAATAGTTATATAGAAATAGATCTCAAGCACGAAAGTTATAAGACTTAAGATCAATTTATTTGTAATTGTTTTGTCCTTTGCATCCCTAAAATGAAATCAATACTGAAAAATACATAATAATACTAATTGACACTTTGACAGTTGTCAGACCTAAGCCCTACTTCTAGGATATTTTTATGTTAGTAGCACAAATACTAAATTAAAATTGAGGACCTGTTTCAAAGTATTTTTATGACATTTCTAGCACATGTTTGACATAAATACAAAAAAAAAACGGAATTGTTTTCATATAAAATGTTGTAAGACTAACAATGATCCAAAGTTATTTTTGATTTAATGTAAATTTCATGTTGCATAAAACTATCCAGGGTAGTCAAGTATGGGTTTCGAAAATATTGTTCTTTACTCGTTTATAAAAGGTATTCTTGATTTTTTTATATCCTATATGGCTTCTTTAACATTTTATTTTACACCATGGTATTTTTGCAGAATTAAACAACGCAGATAAACATTGATAAATTCAATTGAAAATTCCCGCAGTATAACCGCATGACTCGAGCCCACGCGGCGAACTGACAGGGCCGCGCGGTACACTTTTTAAGCCACGCCCGCTGCGGTATAGTTTGCGTTCTGTTGATTTTGAGCTTGAATTACATTTCTTTTCATATTTATTCGTAGAGTGGGACTGATAACTTGCTCAGTGACCACAGGCCATGCCTGGTTCTGTTTTGGTGCTTTTGACCATTTGACCATACAGATTTTATACAGTACAGACAGAATACAGATTTCAAGATTTCTGGCAACACTGCAACATTTCGTGGCTATTTCTAATCTAACCTCACATTTTTTCTAATCAAATTTACTAAAATGGAACTAAATGAAAGAATTTTGAACTATCTAGACACGCATAAACAAGTGGACACACTACATTTAGCTACTGAGTTTGATGAAGACCATCAGAAAATAGTGGGTGCTGTTAAAAGTTTGGAAGCCCTCGAAATGGTGATTTCGGAATCTGTGAAGAGTACTCGGTGGGAGCTAACTGAGGAAGGTAGTCTGGTGGTAGAGAAAGGCAGTCATGAAGCAGTCTTGTATAGAAGTATACCTGAAGGTGGTGTACCACAAGCTGAAGTTATGAAGGTTGGTTCAATCAAGTGGGTAGATATAGCTGAAGTACTCCATAGATAACTGTTAGGTAGGTATGTGACTTTGTCTATGTAAACCGCTGTAAAGTGTCTCAGAAAATGGCAGGTTGTTAACATATTTACAAAGTAAGTTTATATACAACCAAAGTGGTTTAATTGGCTCATCTCTAGAATTGCTGATTGCCACCATGTACATACCTTGATATTTTAAACACATAGAATAAAGCTTGAATAAGCATACATAATATTATTCTGTGGAAGCCAATAGATTTTGAGAAATAAATTATCAAAGTTTTAATGGTCGGTTAAAGAACCTAAGAAAGATAGGAAAAAATTGAGTTACGATGGCATTGTCATGTTAGCTCAATGTGTTAGAGCATACTAAAAAAATCTAAAGGGGTGGATTGACCCGGGTTCGAATCCCGCACATGACTTAAATTTTTCCACAATTGCTAATCAATAATGTATGTCATTGTATGCATGTGCTTACTCATTTAGATGATTTAAATTATTATTATTTTATTGTAACAAATGATATTAAATCAAGCATCACCTCTTAAAGACATCCTCTGTTCCTTTATTTAAAAATTATGTACTATAAACATGCTTTTTTTTGTCATATATATCCATCTCTTCTAAAACATCTAAGACCCACAGCCAAGCCACCGCAATGCCGCCGTTGGGAAATGGCCATAGGCGTTCATATCTCATACCAATTATCATTTTAGCTTCCATATGCAGAAATTGACAAATTTTGTCAAGCAGTATTTGAATAACAAAACACTAATAAATTTCTATTTTTAGACTGTACCAAATGCTAAGGTAGGATTTAGCAAAGCAATGTCTGCAGGCTGGATACAAATCGATAAATCTGGTGGAGCTCCTCTCGTCAAACGGAAGGTTGACAATATCACAGACATAGTTCAGGAACATTTGAATGAAATAAAAAAGGGTATAGATAACCTCCCAGATAATATAAGAAATGATTACAAAAAAAGGAAGTTATTAGAACAGGTTACAGTTAAAAGTTTCTCACTATCAAAAGGACCACAGTTCAGTACAACAATAAAAAAATTGGAGACTGATTTAACAAGTGAGATGTTGTTGAGCGGGGCATGGAAGAACTTGCAGTTCAAGCCTTACAATTTTGATGCATTGGGTAAGTTTTGTTTGAAATATACTGGGTTATTGGTAAAATGTATATATGAATATAAATAATGTATTCTTCTGCTATGATGTTGGGTGATGAATGAGCAACATTTTAGTGTGTCAGTTTTCAGTCTCAATTGAAGAACATAATAGTAGTCATATATTATTATACTACCTACGCCCCGCGGTTACACCCGCGTGGTGATGGATGATGATGATAAAATTATGAAAAAATATTTTGGTCCTGTGGAGAGTGCCAGCCTAGAATTCCACCCCCAATATCTTGCTGTGAGAGTCATAAGAGGAAAAACACTAGAAGGTGGGCAGCAGCACCTAAAGAACTACCATCTTAAACTGTGATACCCCAGCCTGCTAAGCATGCTAGGCAGACTGTTAAGCGCAAATCCTTGGAATACTGTTTAATAATGGTTGTTATGGCTGGTTGATGTGACTTTCATAGTGAATACATGATTAATTTTCATTAACTCCGCTGTTCTTTTTCTTTTTATGTTTTGAATAAGTTAATGATATTTTTTTTTAGATGTAAGCGCGTCACGTGGATTACTTTAATTTTATAAGTATTGTATATGTACCCGCATCACTAATCTTCACTCCATTAACACCTATGTTCGAGGAAAGGGGTATGCTGAAAACCAGCCCTGCGTGAACCATCCGGCTTACGCAGTACAGTGCTGAGCCTACCCCTATTGCCAGTTATATTAAATGATTTTTTCCATTTTTTTATTTGATCAATGTTCAATTTGTTAAATTGTGTTTTACTGGCAATAAATGTTATTCTATTCTTAAGCTATTTCTGTATGTAGCAATTAGTATACTACACATACGGACAACATCTACAACTACATCAACGAAATGTTCTGTGCTATAAGATTTTTAACTTACCTTACTACTGAATGACAATACTTCTTTGGGTACCAGACTAGAATAGTGACCTTCCCCCTCTCTTTTGTACTCAAACTAAAATCTGTGCAGAAAATGCTTCTGCCATTTTCTCTTTACTTCAAATTATTTTATTTACCTAAAAATGGAGCGGACTTCAAACACTCAAAAGTGTGAAATAACTTGTTGAAGTTGGTACCACAATAGTTCAAAAGTACCTATTATTGCAATATTGTGCGCATGGTACTGACTTTGCCAATTTATTTCATGCTTTTGACTGATGAAGTTGGTTTAATTAATAAAAAAAATTTCACCCTTTGTAGTACTTACGGGATCAATTATCATTCACTGTCAATGACTGTATCTCAAGATGAAAATACTTTTCAGTTATTGGAATGTAACTCAGAAACGACTGGATCGCATTTGATAAACTAAGTTATGAGGTAACAAACATAAAAAAACTACAGTTGAATTGAGTACCTCCTCCTTTTTTATAAGTCGGTCAAAAAGAAAATGGGAGTAGCACTTTCTGCAGAGCTGTCAATATGTATGAGTATATTGCGATTCCTAAGATTCTGCACAATATATTCTGGATGAAACAAATAAATATATGGTAATCCACAGGACAGCCTCCAGAATGTGGTCACCTCCACCCATTGCTTAAAGTCCGCTCAGAATTCCGTGAAATCTTCCTGGAGATGGGCTTCACAGAGATGGCAACTAACCTCTATGTAGAGAGTTCATTCTGGAACTTTGATGCGCTGTTCCAGCCCCAACAACATCCGGCCAGGGATGCAC
Organism: Plagodis pulveraria; assembly: GCA_963890685.1. Lineage (NCBI taxonomy): Eukaryota > Metazoa > Arthropoda > Insecta > Lepidoptera > Geometridae > Plagodis > Plagodis pulveraria. The sequence continues at coordinate 33,208,196 of OY982956.1, read as the reverse complement.
ATGACACATTTTTCATTTCATCTCCTGCCACATCTACCGAGTTCCCAAAGGATTACTTAGAGAGAGTTAAGAAAGTCCATAGCGAAGGGGGCTACGGTTCACAGGTTAGCTATGAGTTTATTTTCAATATTATGAATTGAGGAGTCAAATAAATCACCCACCTGCCTCCTTCTCCATGACACTGCACTGTGCTCGTCATTCTGAGATGTTAGTTCTTATGTTTTGTTTGCCCAATAACTTTAACTTTTTGTTACAGTTGCCTTCATCCCTTAACACAGTAGTGTTTGCACGCTAATGCTTCTAGGCAGGCCCCTGGGGGGTGCCTGGTTAGAATTGCACACCCCCATAAAAATGAGTGGTGAAATTGATATACATTACTTGATGGAAAATATTGAAGCAGCTGCTTATAAATTGTTCCATGGCCCCAAAAAAAAGAAAACATGGTCATGCACTGATTTAATAAACTTACTTCCCTGAACTAAGATTATGGTTCTGAGCATAGTAAGACATTTTGGATGTGCACACATGCATATGCTTTTAACATGTTCAATGGCCCCAAATTAAAGCCGCCAATGGGACTATTTTATATTAATAATAAAAGACTATCAATCATATTAAGAGGCCAGGGAAAGCCAGACATCCCACGCAAACGTAATAACAAAATCATTTGTTACTTGTGCATGTTCATACCATACTAGGTATATTATTCAGATTCGCATAGCACTCCAAACAATGTATACTTTTTCTGTAAAATTTTGGTAATACTTATGTTAATAAAGACATCTTGTATCTTGTATTTGTCTAGGATCCTGGACATATATTGTTTTAAAATAATTATCTTAAACAAATGAGAGATAATTATTTCATTTATTTTATTAATATTTTTTTGCACAAAAATTATTTAAAAAAGAAGGACTTAATGCTAAGGCATTATCTACCAGTCATCCAGTGATGGTGTTTGTGCATCAAGAGGTGAATAAATAGGTTTATGCTAAAAAGAAAACTACAAGAAGTACAGAAGAATAAAAGGAAATAGAGTTGCCATGACAACTGTAACTATGTATAGTAAATAAATGCATAATGCAATATAAAATATAATAATAAATAATGATAGCTATTAAAATATAATAATAATTATAATTTTCGATGGTATATACAAAATCTTATATGTACAATGCGATTAAAATAAGAATAGGACGGGCTCTCGGCTAACTTCACTCATATTCACTCTAATAAGTACGATCAGCAGAACAAACTTACAAATAGAGCAGTGCCATATATTTACACGTAATTTTAAATGAGTGACCCGAAATTGTTAATTTTAATAAATTCATATTTTTAAGATTCAGGTAAGGACAGCTTTGACGCTATCTTGGTTTGATGACAACGCGGGCGTCAGGGTCTTATTTCTCCGACAGTATACTACTACTCGACACGTTTCGTTTAATTTGTTTGTTGACTGTTTAATTTGTTCTTGTTGACTGTTTAATTTGTTTGAGGTGAATGTTATATTTGTTTTTGTTACCCGTTACGATGATAACGATGAGTCAGACTCAGTTGGCCATCAGGACATGCGGCATCAAAGAGCTAAGCGATTCAAATTAAGATACCTTAGTACAAAATATTGCTAACAAATAAAATCAGTTAAAATTATTTCTGTGTTAGCTGTACCTACAGTCACCTACAACTTCGTTTACCCACCCATGATTACTTGTTTTTTGACACGAGTGCCCACATAAACGTGTGCTTATTTTTTCTTTCAAAGCCATCGTGTTGGGTATCAACATGAACCGCTTTAAAAAAACGATTCCATATATATATATAAACTTGTAGTTTTAATTTCAATGGATCGTTCATAAAACGCTTAACGAAAAAAATATATTTGCAGTTGGGTTTTTTATATTCTTTATTAATTTATACATGTTTTATAATTTATTTTTTTGCACACTGTACCAAGTTCTAGTTTTGACGTCACAACATGGCGCTAGGCCGATCCTATTCTTATTTTAATCGCATTGTATATAAAATTCTCGTGTCACAGTTTTCGTTGCCATACTCCTCCGAAACGGCTTGACCGATTTTGATGACATTTTTTGGGCTTATCCGGTATCTATGAGAATCGGCCAACATCTATTTTTCATCCCCCTAAATGTTAGGGGTAGTCCAACCCTAAATTTAAATTTTTATATTTTAGACAAAATTTTTAATTTCTATTTTTTTATGATACAACATACAAAAATACATACAATCCTCAATTTTCACCCTTCTACGATCAACCCTTATTTTTTAAATTATTTATATGGCAGAACAACGTTTGCCTGGTCAGCTAGTATTACTATAGATTTTGGTATTATGTTTGTATGGATAATCCAGTCTGGCAATAGCCTCATAAAAGACAAAAGTATATCACGCACATTAATATTATATTTAATTTTAATATTATTGATAAATATAATCACTGTTAAGTACAACAATACGCTGCCTGCGGGTATCTGAAGAAATTAGGGCGGACAAAGGAGGGGTTATTCCCACCCATTACCTCAGACACTGACTGCATTCAGCTCGCACATAACCTGTAGTAGTAGACTGGTATCATATATACTACAATAAGTTTGTTGAGTGAGAGCGCGAGAATTCCCAGAAAGATTTTAAATCAATGCATTTTTTTTATATTTCTACATTAGACGCTCAAGCTGAATGCAGTTAGGGTCTGAACTAAATGGTGGAAGGTAGGATCCCCTCCCGCCATCGGCCCGGTTTTGTTATGCTTGCTCTCCCACGGGCAGATTAGTATTATAGCTGTATCTGTAGCTGAGGCGCTAGCAATTAACGCCACGTGACCTAACGTGTGAAGCTGATGAATGATTGAATGTTAATTAGCCATTTGTGACCAGGGCTACAGATACGAGTGGAAGGTGGAAGAGGCCCAGAAGAACCTGCTGCGGACGCACACGACGGCGGTGAGCGCGAGGATGTTGTACAAACTTGCACAGAAACCGTTCACCTCGCAAAAGTACTTCAGCATCGACAAGGTATATCTTTAACTTCAATAGTTGTTATACAGATATAGACAACTACGGTTTTTTTTTATTTCTTATAGGTAAGCCTTAGACCACAATCTCACCTGATGGTAAGTGATGATGGTCGAAGGTGTTAACAGGCTTAACCTAGAATTACTGGCTCAAAAGGACATCTGCCGGAACACGCTGTTAGGTACTTGGTGACAGATTTTTTACTTGAGGGTGTTCACCATGCGGTGAAGCTTAAGCCGGCGGTGGGGATCGAACCATGGACCTGTGGCACCGCAGTCCGCAGTCGTAACCGCTCGGCCATCATGCTTCTAAAATACATTACAAAATACAGAGGTTAGGAAAATAAAGTGTTTCTATTGGTAGATTTTTTTCTTCTTTAACCGGTTTTCTTCCTCGTACATCTTTCTTAGATACGCGGCCTTATTGTCTAATTAAAATGGTAATGAAAGTGAAATTCAAACGCCATAATAGGCATAATTTTCAAAGGAAAATGGCAAAATTATGTCAAAATTTACGTTCATCTCCAATACCATTTTGTTAATCAATAAGGCCCCAGGCATTTAAAAGGTACCATAACCAAAGTTACCCACATGAAAAGTTGAGTAAGTATTCAACAACAAAACTTTCAACAACGTTTTTCGCATGGCACGCAATAGGGCTTGTAATCATATTAAAAACTAAATAGCACTAAAATGTGTATAATATATATGTATAATATACTGTGGTAATCCAACGTTTCTTAAATAAATATTAAACTAAAATCTCTTACAAAAGATATCAAATGCACCATGATCCATACTCCAACAATCCACTGCATAATGTTTCAAAGGCTACGAAGAAATATACTTATTATTTATTCGTAGTTCAAAGGTGAACTGAACAAAAATAATTATTGGTCTTGCACCCCATTCACATAAAAAATGAGTTCGTGCATCTGACATATTCGAAAAATCTGGAAATCTTCACTGTTACAGATGCGAGTAATGAATGACGTTACGGTAATTGCATCTTATAGTAGCATGTGCTAATCTGAGCCCTATATCAACATTCATTTTCGTACTGGCCAACAAGTTTTTAATTTCGGGACTTAGGTCCATGAACTATCGGGGTAGAATGAATGAAACAGATTAATTGTCAGGCACAAATGGTTCTAATCCCGCCGCGGGCTTGAGCTTCACCGCATGGTGGAAGGGCATTTTCGAATGCCCGCCTGGCTAGCGACCACCCTCAAGTAGAAAATCTGTCGCCAAGCACCTAACAGTGTGTTCCGGCAGCAGTCCATGAGAGCCAGTGAAATTACAGGCACATGAGACATAACAACTATGTCTCAAGGTGATGGGCGCAGTGTAAATCTTGACTTGTGACGAAATGCACTGTTATAGGCAGAGGTTAGTCCGCTTCACATCAGGGCTCCAATTCTCTTAGCTATTGACCAAACGCCACACTACTGCGATGCTTCTGTGATCGAACTGCTGTTATTGTCAAATTTAGTAGTCTGCTAATTCTAGCTCCTAATGGCAGTGGTATTGCAATCGCGTCGCTATCGTATGGCTGTGCTATGGCTTGCCACTGAAATAATAATGAAAACTTTTATCAATCAAGCATCAGTCAAAACATAAATACAGTGGTTTTCTAGCAAACAATACATTAAATAAATATATTTAAATCATTTCGATATTTTTCTATATAAAATCTATGATATGCTATCTATGCCACTGTAGCAACGCAATCGCAACAAAATAGCTTACAGCATACCAAATATGTCAAAAACTATTAATAGCAAGCCACTGACTTGCGATCGAACTTAAATAGCGACTACGGATACTCTCAAAAACTACAATTTTCATGCAATTAAGTTGCGTTACCGCCGTTCAATAGCTAAGAGAATAGGGCCCCAGGTGGGCCTCGAGCTGTCACAATAACATAAAAACAAAAAAAAATAGACTTCAATTAAATATAAAAGAATATTTAAATTACTAGCTCCACATTCAATGCCGAGTGGCTTAAATCGTCGAAGATCAAGATCTCTACGATCGGGTCGACCCATTGGCGCCGTGTAGAAATGTTAGATCACTGAAACTTTTATCGTATCTATCACGAGGAGTGTTCCGAGGAACAGCTCGGTTTAATACCTGCTGCTGAATTTCGTCATCGGATGTCCCGACAGAGCATGAGTTTCGTCAATTTTGTGTCGAAGTCTGGAAGTCCACAACCATACGATTCTCACGGCATTTTCTGCTTGGCACTGCCACTATGTGGATACAGCTGCCGTTTGAACGAACTGACACCACTAGAGAACCTTCGAAAAAAGAGCATATTCCCTCCTCAAAGGCCGGCAACGCATACTCGATACATCTAGTGATGCAAATGTTTGTGGCCGACGGTGATCACATGTCACGAGGGGAGCCGCCTGCGTCCTACACATAAAAACCAAACAAAAAATTGTCACTTAATTGAAAATTGAGCAATAGTGTTGTATTGACTAGGTGTTCCGCAACGAGACCCTGGACGCGACACACCTGGCAGAGTTCCACCAGGTGGAGGGTGTGGTCGCTGCTGAAGGTCTCGGGCTGGCGGACCTCATTGGGGTACTGGACACGTTCTTCAAGCGGCTCGGCTTCCACAAACTGCAGTTCAAGCCGGCTTACAACCCTTACACTGAGCCTAGCATGGAGATCTTCGCTTTCCACGAAGGTCAGTGATTTGAAACCAAACACCACTATATTAGTGAAGTTGACTTGGGTGCGGGCCGAATTACGACAACAGTACTAACGGTGCTAAGAGTACTCACGATTGGACCGATTTGAATATGCACGCTCGCAGCCAAACGGCATTACGGTCAATTCGGACCAAGCAAAAGCTATTATTATATTACCACCTTATCTTCTCAAAAATAAGAAAGGATTTTTACTGTGATAGAGTATTTAAGAGAAATAATCACGAGCTCTAAAATAAATGTAAAATATCTCAGATTTTCGACTCTTCATTTGTTGGGACGAAGTTAAGGCACAGATTCATAAGTAAGCCAATGCTTGGTTTGAGTTACGTTCAGAGCGCTAATGGCGCGGAGTAGTCTCGGTGCCTATCGTCGCGGGCCGTGAGTAATGTTTGCGTCGAGTGGTGAGGTCATCGATGACACCACGCCTATCAGTCGTACAATCGTTTAGTGCCCTTCGTACAATTCGGACCAGCTCTGAGCGTGATGTTGGTACCAATTGCGTGATTCGGCTACTATACATACGTCATTCTAAAATAGTTTCAGATAAAATAGAAACCAGAGATCTGTTTCGTAGCAGTGTGCAAACATTGTGTTTAGGCGTGAAGGCACTGTAGCAAGCAAATTATTGGGCGAACGAGACAAGAACTGCGGTCTCGGAGTGATTAGGGCAGTACAAGCATGGTAACACTGCAACTGTAAAAAGGCTCTCAAGAAGGCTCGCTTCGACCGCATACGCCGAACAGGGAACAAACTTGCTTCTTACCCCTCAGGTAGCAAAGCGTTCTGGTCCCTGGCTAAGTCGATCGAAGAGAACTTTTGCCGTCCCTCACTGCCTCCACTGCTGAAACCTGACGGTTCACTAGCTCACACTGCTGAAGAGAAAGCAAACTTATTTGCCTCTCTGTTTGCAGAGTCTTCACGTTTAGATGCTGGCAATGCTGTACCTTCTAGTCTGCCAAATTGCGGGACTTTAATGTCAGAAATCCGTATTCGACAGTCTGAAGTACGCAAAGCGTTGTGCAATCTGGACGTGAACAAAGCTAGTGGTCCAGACGGTATACCGGCTGTAGTATTGAGGATGTGTGCGCCTGAGTTGACTCCAATATTGACTCGCCTCTTTCGCTTGTCTATGACGACTGGTCAAGTGCCTAAGTCCTGGAAGCTTGCAAACGTGCAGCCCGTGCCCAAAAAGGGTAGTCGCGCAGACCCTGCCAATTACAGGCCTATTTCAGTCACGTCCATACTCTGTAAGACGATGGAACGTGTACTGAACCACAGACTCCTGGCATACCTAGAAGTCAATGATCTCCTCAGTGACCAACAATATGAGTTTCGCCGAAACCGGTCTACTGGGGATCTTCTAGTGTATGCCACTCACATCTGGAGCGAGGCCATCGAGAACTTCGGAGAGGCGCTTGCTGTCTCTCTCGACATCGAAGGCTTTCGACAGGGTTTGGCACGATAGCCTTATTAGCAAGCTTCCTTCATACGGCCTTCCCACTGGTTTGTGTGTTTGGATTTCAGATTTCTTGAGGGATCGGTCGATTCGAGTGGTCATCGATGGCTGTTCTTCCGACCAATTGGCCATAAACGCCGGAGTCCCTCAAGGATCAGTACTCTCTGCAACGCTTTTTCTGCTGCATATTAATGATCTGCTTAAACCCGGTATTTTTGGGTACGCAGACGACAGCACCGTTGTGGAGAGTTATACATCTAACGGACGAACCAGTGCATTACAAATCCAGTCACATAGGGAAGCTATGGTTGAGCGCTTGAACTTTTCTTTGAAGGCAGTCTCCGATTGGGGCGATGCCAATCTGGTCTAGTTCAATGCTGCTAAAACCCAGGCGTGTCTTTTCTCCGCCAAACGGAGCCCTTTTCACCTGGCTCCTACTTTCAGGGATGTATCCGTGCCGATAAGTAACCACCTTCAACTTCTTGGCATCTCATTAACACCGACTCTCAATTTCGGCTCCTATATTGAGTCTAAAGCCCAGCTAGCCTCAAAAAAGCTTGGTGTTTTGGCCAAGGTGAGACATTACTTCACACCGGGACAGATGCTTAATCTTTATCAAGCTCAAGTCCGGACGTGTGTGGAGTACTGTTCTCACCTTTGGGATGGTTCTGCCAAATACCAGACGATGCTTACAGACGGGCTTACTACTTTTTGACACTGTCCGTGCACTATTGAATTCCGTCCCTTAACGGAAATCAAGCTAATTGTTTTCTTTGAAAGTAATTTAATATGTAGAGATGTTTTTCCAGGACTGAACAAGTGGATAGAGATCGGCAACTCCGGCGTGTTCAGGCCGGAGATGTTGCTGCCCATGGGGCTGCCCGAGGGGGTGTCTGTGATCGCGTGGGGGCTGTCGCTGGAGAGGCCCACCATGATCAAGTACGGACTGAACAACATCCGGGACCTCGTGGGGCCCAGGGTCGACCTGCAGATGGTGCACAACAACCCCATCTGTAGGCTAGATAAGTGAACTATTTATTGCTTTTGAATATATATTTTTAAATTATTATTTCCTTGTTTTATTACACATTAAAAATACTATTAACTGTCTTGTTATATTGAAAGTATGAAATAACTCGTTAAATTCCGTAAGGGTTATTTCATCTTCCGTCTGATTCAAACTCATTCTGGTCTTAGTTTCGGTAGTTATTTCATACTTTTCAGAGGTAGTTCAGATTTTCTCAATCTTATTGCATACTGCTTACTATCTCCGTGGGGTGCGTGGCTATAATTGCACCCCCATATCTTCCTGTGGGAGTCGTGAGAAGGGAACGGAAAAGAACCAGTAGGTCGCCAGCAGCGCCTTTTCAAGTACTGCCATCTTACACTGCAATCCCTATGACGCCTGCCAATCGTAGGAAATATGGAATTATCTTTTTAGCCTACCTAACCTAGAGGCCATGGGTTATGTCATGAGGCGTATAAAGTTCATGGTTCGTGTTCCGTTACGGGATTGAGTTCCACAGCATGGTGGTAGGGCATTTTGCGAATGCTCAACGCGCTGGATATCACCCTAAAGTAGAAAATGTCTTGAAAAGTACCTAACGGGTTGCAGCAGCAGTCTTTGACAACATTAGGTTATTAACTCTAGATTTATCCTGTTATCACCTTTGACCACATAACTATCTCACCAACAGGTAAGATTGTGGACCTGAAAATGCCTACTGATCTATGAGAAACGCATGCGCCGTTGCACTGTTCTTTGAAAAATGACAGACTGAGCGCGTAGGACTGAGCCTGAGAGACCTCGTTTCGCCAGTGAGCGAAACAGAGCTACGCAATATTGAAAGAGGCTTATTTAAAAACGATATAATAATCTTTCAGATAATGTACTCGTATCACATGGTTGCTACTTAATAATTACAAATAAATTTTGTATTACTTTTGATAGATAGACACAAACTTAAGTAAGCGTTTTTTTTTTATATTGTCGAAAGTATACGTATTTGACGATGTGATTAGTTGCACGAACCGGGGTGGGCGTAGCGGTCCAGGCGTTGATATCACTATCAAATACTTAGCCATGAATTACATGCACTTATACAACTTATTTGAGATATAATTAAACCATTTTTTTTATTTATTGTAATTTTTAGTCGAATAGCTCTGCTCCGATATAGTTTAGACAGGTGTAGTAAAAACATAATATATTTACTATACTTAAATAATTCAATAATATAACTTTTTTAAATACCTACTACTTCCATTACTGGTCGCTAAACTTGGGAAAGACGCCAATTTTACTAAAACCTCAAATGTAAAAAAATAGTTAATGAAGTGTAATAGTCTTTAATAGTAGTGCGCTACCGGAGACACAACTTGGTATATTACACGCTATGGTTCGAAGTGAATTTAACTTTGTTATTTTCGTAATGTATTGGTAGGGAGTGGTACACCTAAGCATTCAACCTATAACAATAAGGTAGATTTTAGTATATGAAAGTTCTAATAATTTGCTTATATGTATTTTAAAAACTAAAGCTTAGTTTGTTCAAACTAACGAGGAAACTATAAGGGCCTAAAATATGCATAAGCGCTAAATTACTGTTTTTTTTAAATACATGTCAAATTTGTGATCGATGTTATTGACAGATGTTCCCTGGTAAAATCGCAAAATAATAAACGGTCATATTTTTTTAATATTGTTATGTTTGCAATAACACCTGCTCGGCGAATTATATTGCAAAATTACAAATTTACGAAAAAAATATATAGTCATGTGCGGGATTCGAACCCGCTTCCATCCACCATCATATCTTTTTATTGCATTGACTTGGTGTTTGATTTTTTCAAAGTTGAAAGAGAACGTATACTACACAAGTAGGTACCTATTTAATATAATTTTAAACTTGTTATCCCTACGCGTTCCTGAAAAAAATCTTGATAGACGGACAGACAACAATCCTTTAAAGGTTCCATCGTTTTGTGGTACGAAAAACTATAAATAGCAAAATATAATCGGTTATTAGTCCATTAAAATAAATACTACCTAGAGAAATTCAACCAGTGACACTAAATATTCAACCTTATTGCATACCCATTTCAGATATTTTCGCAAAATATTGACAGAGCTGCTACTGTCAAAAGCAAACACTATTTATTTCATCTACAAACATATTTGTTTACTACATTTTTAACGTGATTTTAATGTATTACTTACTGTAAATATAACTAAACAATGTCGTTGTCCACAAGCAGAAGTTTCTTGAAAGGTGTTTTTGGTGAGAGGAGATGTATAACACCGTTGGTATTGAAACGGGGCTACGACATCCCGTGTCATTTGGTGAAGATCGGCTCGGACCCCAACCCTAGTTTCTACCGGATGGTTGAATATTTCTACCATTACGCGGTGAAGGTGTGCGAGCCGGCGCTTGTTGAATATCTAAAGAAACATACACGGAAAAAAATGGGTCCTGACAAAGTGTCAATCCAAGAATAATATTATTCTCGAGAGTGTTGTTTAATCTCAAGTATATATTTACTTAAAATAAAAATAATTTCTTGAGTGAAGTAAGGTCATTTTCTCTAAGATAAATAATATTATTCTCACCATATATTTTTACATCAAGAGTATAACTATTGGTCGGAGATATTTTTGGTCTTAACTATAGAAAATAGTATCTTTTTGAATGAAATATTTTATGAATTCTCATTCTAATTACGTACGGAGTTAGCGTAAGAAATCTGAAATTTTATACAAGAATAATAAACGTTTAATTAGATTAAGAAAATATTTCCATTCTTTCAACAACAATGGGCTTAATACAAGATATTTCTTTTGTTCATTTAAAATAATTGAGAGAAGTAAATGACAAGGATATACATATGTCCAAGCAAGAAATTTACTCTCCTATTAAAAATGACAGGTTTCTAAATCTGAGACATATATTGTTTTATCAATCTATGAATTTGTATTGTCATGCTGAGATACATTGGATTTACAACAAAACTATATACTTGATATAACCAAGACAAATATCTCAACTGCAGAAGTGAGTTATATTAGATAGAGAATTTTATAGTTGTCAAAGCAAAAGTAATTGATTGTTAGTTGTTGTATTTATTCATCTTTAGTGAAGAAATCAAATCTTGATCTGTGTTTGATTATTCTTAATATTTATTTGATATTGTATTCTTTAGTTAAGAATCTTCGATTAACAGGAAAACAATATCTTTTATTGAACCAAGAAAATACATGTCCATTATAGACAGAAACTTATCTAACTCAAAGAATTTTAAAGTTTTCAATCCAATCATCATATATTCTTAAATGTTATAGTAATTTATCTTCAGTAAAGAAAACAAATCTTGATCTTAAACCTTTATTCTTGATTAGTATTTGTTACGGTATTATTAGGTAAAGAGACATTAGTGTTAAGGCAAAACAATTTTATTTTATAACTAAAAAACTAAATCTCGATTGAAAAGGGTGATTTATATTAAATGAAGAATTTCAAAGTTTTCAAGTCAATAATGAATAAATCTCAATTGCTAACGTAAATCATTTTCAGTAAAGAAAAATCATCCTTGATAGATTACTGATACGTTGATCTTAGGTTAAGAGGCATTAGCATCACAGCAAAACTGTACTCTTTATTTAACCAAGAAAATAAATTTCAATTGCAGAGAATGAATCATATTACATGAAGAATTTTAAGTTTTTGAATCAATAATGATATATTGTTAATTGTTGAAGTTATTCAGAAAACGAATACTGAACTTAAGTGTACCATGTTCTTGATTGATATTTGATACGACATTCTTAGGTTAAGAGATCAAACTATATCCCACGTTGAACCAAGAAAATATATCTCTACTGTAGAGAGTGACTTAGGTATCTTACATGAAGAATATTAAAGTTTTCAATGCAAAGTGATAGTAACATTAGTTACTCATCTTCAATAAAGAAAAGCAATCTTGGCTTAACATGTTTGTTTTTGGTCTACAAATAAGTATACAGGATTATTGGTAAAATGCATAACAACCTCTTAGGGTTGACTTTTGCTAGTCCTAACAAACATTTCGAAATGTATATTTTTCTTTTGTTTTTTCCGCCATCTTTTGAATAGAGTTTTAAACCATTAAATGTAGAAGTCAAACAAATATATATCTATACATACTAGTAAATGATACACATCATACTGTATCAGCCGGATTGTCCACTGAACAGAGCTTCCCCCATTAAGAGGGTTTGCCATAATCCCCACGCTGGGCAGGCGGCTTGGGGATTGCAGTTTAAGGTATATATTCCTCAGAAGGCGCTGCTGCCCACCTTCTGGTGTGTTACCCTTTGTCGCCTTTTACGACATCCACGGGTAGAGATGGGGGGTGACACTTTAGCCCGGCACCCCACCATATCATATCAGGAATAAAAAAAACAAACATTATTAAAACAAAACAGTTTTCTTCACTGGCTCTTCAATCAAAACCATAAATTTTAAAGTAAAAAAGACAAATTTCCAGTCAAGAATAACTATTTCTCCATTAAAAATGTGTAATTTCAGACCAAGTACTCAGTTTTTAGTTTGAGATGGTTTTCTCTGTTCCCGATTTTATTTAGTGTTGCAATATTTTAGTTTTGTCCAGTTCTCCCTTGACGTGGGGAAACTACTGAACCTAAGAATACTATTCATTATAAGCAATGAAGCTTGTTTCAATTCATATTAAGAATAAAATATGTAAATTATAATTTGAAAAATATAAGGTTACTCAGCTAATAGTTAAATAATAGCTGGGAGTCTAATATACTCATAGTACAACGGCAAAGCGGCAGGGTTTGAATCCCGCTAGTGCCCCAATATATTGATTCGTATCTGAAGTAAAAAATGTTTTAAAACTGTCCGATTATTACCTTAAGGTCTCGGTTTCTCATTTCCTAATTCAAAGTGGTTTGAAAGCTAGCCAGGTGAACATTAGTAAAATGCCCTATCACCATGCACTGAATCTTAAACCCGCTGCAGGAACCCATGGACCCCCCACGTGACAGTTCATACTCACCGCCATAAGTGGCGAAGGCCAAGGCCTAGAGGACCTATTTGTTAAGTTTGGGTGCCTATACAATACTCACGAGGTCTATCACAAAAACTAAACTTGTGATGAATCAGAAATTTCGTTAAGTTATGATATTTAATCAAAGTTAAAGTCACAAACATTGATTCAATTTAGGCATCTACGACGCTCTTATGAAGGTCATTTACAAATTTTAATATTGAAATATGCTACAATGTACTGCCACGTTCAGCAAAAAAAATTACAGAGCCACTGCAAGAACAACGGGCAAGAAACTCGGGACCATTAATTTAAATGTCTTTTAACAATATTTTACATACTGCATAATAAAATAATTTCAATATTTCTTTTAATTACGTAGGTGACAGGTGATAGCTTGGCAGAGGAGTAGAGGAGAGGAATTGTTCAAGCATTTTTGTCGTTTATGTAATCACAAACTAGAATAGGATTTCTTAATAAAAATTATTTTCCACGTGCAACTTGAACTTTCCTTCTGTGAGCGTTGTAATATGTTAGAGAATGTTATTATAAAACCGCACACAATTAACCTTGTTACTTTTGTCTTTGCTAACTAAAACCTGGTACCGCGATTTTATCTATACTTCTTGTGTTGTAATCGTGATTGTCACTTTATTTTTTTACGATCTTTCATAATAATTTCAAATATCTACAGACTCTCTAGTAATACAGCCATAGGTAATCATCTACTTTTTACAAATACTGGCTGTATTTAACACAAATCGTCAACCTAAATGAAAAGTTATTCGAATGTGCCCATTTGGTAATAATCACGATACGAATATTTTTCGGGACTTTATAAGGGCGATGTTGGCTACACACTACACAATTTCCATTGCGAGCGAAAGGTACACGCGCCGTGGCATGGCCAATGGCATTTTCGTAAATTTTGTTTAATATAGTGTTATAAAGTGAATATTTGTTCAAGTTGTGCTTGAGATAGCAACCAACTAGTGTTCATTTAGGTAAGTTTGTTCCTTACTATATAAATATCTGTAGATAGTCAAAAATATCCATCATAGAGGCTGCTAGATTTTTTTTGCCTGGAACGTGCTGTGTGGTTACACGAAGTTGGTACAGCCAAGTTAACGATCGGTAGGTTCGTAATACATAATTATTATTGTATTACATACCTACTCATATCTAGAATTAAATATAACTCTTTATGATAGCGAATGTATGTTTGTGTTTGTTTATGTCTCTGTTCCTCGTTAGTTATTCAGAATGAATTTCGATGTATATATATATATACCTATCCTCTCTACACTATAATCACATAGATTTTTTTGTTAGATAAACCTATATTCAAGAATATACATGTGTTTTTTTCCATTCCAGATCAAAAATTAACCAATGAAACACAAGTGTTACGCTACTCAATACCCCCAAGAGGAAGACTAAACAAGAGTAGATTTTTTTCCACGTTGGAGCAGATTGTGAACTTTGTTATTGTTTTTCAGGTAATTTCATCAAGTATAAAACACATATTTAAACAATTTAAAAAATATTATATTATATATTTTTCTTATGATGTTAGGATATCTCATCAAATTATCTATTACATACTATAATATAACATATAAATACAGTCAGTATTTTATAGTAATATAGTAGTTAATATACAGAACTTTTAAAAGTGTGCCTCATCATATTTCATGATTCCGTATAGATTATAATAATGATTAACCGCTGATTAACCGCTAACTTGCAGTTTAGATGATTTATGTGTGATAATCATCTAACGGGGCCTTCTGGAAGCTGACTTTGAAAGACAGTTTTAATTTTATTTAGGTTTAACCTGTTTGCTATATTTTACCACTTACTCAACAATATGTGATTGTGGTCAAAATATGTCTATCATCTATAAAAAGTTTATGGATTGTGCAATATTTTCACTGTAGCTCTTTTTTTTTAGGATCCTGGAGATATCCAAATTGAACTGGAGGAGGTGAAGAAAAGGCTCGACTCAACAAGCAAAGTGTTCAACCATACTTAATATTATAACGTAACATAAAATGTGGTGCTGATTATAGTGAGAAAAAAATCATATTATTTGGTGGTAGATAAAGGTGAAAGTTTGTAAGTGTGTTTGTATGTTTATTACTTCTTCACGCTCAAATGGTAGGATCAATTTTGATATAATTTGGTATGGAGGTAGATGAAGCACTGGATTAACACATAGGATACTTTTCATCATCATCCATCACCACGCGGGGTGTAACCGCGGGGCGCAGTACATAACTGTTACAATTATGTATAATATTTTTGATAATGATATTATAAAATTGTATGCTTCTTAATTTATTTTATAAATAAATAATTTTTAACTGAAAATATGTATTGTATTTTATTTATTTTTACGATGATAGATGTTTTTTATTTAATCTCTTTTAGAACTACACAACTATTAACCTACGTTATTTGCAGACTTGAAAGGCGGAGATCAGATTGGAAGATCTGGACAGTGCACCAGGCTGGCTATTTTCTGTAAGTAAGTTTTTGTTCTTGTTGACTAACTAAAAGTTTTATATGAATATCTTATTGTATATAGTAGAAAATATCAATTATCTTGTTCTTATTCAGTATTTCAATGATGAAATTTGAAGCATAGTTTATTCGAGTTTTTTTTATTCATAAAAGGTTTTTGTGTAGGTATATCTCATTGCATACTAAGGAAAATCTTACGAAATTGTTAGTTTTATTTGTATTTCAATGAAGTTTCAGTTTCAAATAAAGAAGTTCTTATCTAGGTAGTACGGTATTAATAATACTTTTAAAAACAACGATATCTTCTTGAAATCTGCGTGCTTCATTAACAATTTCACAGTTTGCTGTAATTTATAATATATTTATTAACTGAGACTTCTTCCAATCAAAACACTATAATTGAACTAAAATAATTAATATGTTGTACAATATATATAGAGTTCAGATGAAACAAATCTGAGCTCCGTATGAAACAATTCATGAGTTGAACCTAGAACTGAGACTTCTTATAGTAAAATGCACTATCATTGAACCAAGATAATTGATATTATTCACAAAATACTATTTGATCTTCATATGAAACACTTTTATGAGTTGAACCAAGAACTGAGACTCCTTCCAGTAAAATGCTCTATTATTGAACCAAGATAATTTATATTTTTCACACTATATAATCTGATCTCCATATGAAACATTTATAGAGTTGAACCAAGAACTAAGACTCCTTCTACTAAAATACACTATTGTTGAAGCTAGAAAATGGATAGTCTTATCAATATATTATCTGATTTCCGTATGAAACATGTAATGACTTGAACCAAGTAATGAGACTTCTTACAATAAAACGCACTATTATTTTACCAAGACGACTAAAATTTAAATGTAAAACATGTAATTATTTTGAACACGAACTGAGGTTTCTTCCAGTGAAATTCCATTGTCGAGTCAAGAAATCTGATATTCTATCCGTAGATAATTCGATCTTCGTGCAAAATACAAAATCTTTTGAACCAATCAATACAACTTTTTCGGGTAAAATACCCATTAGAATACTAAGATCAAAACTACTTACAGTAAAACACTTAATATTGAAATGAGAACTGAAAATTCTTCACTGGAGAACATTAATTATTCGTTCTATATAAACTGATCTCCGTATGAAAACATGTACGTGTTGAAGCCAGAATTATGGTTTCTTAACTTAAATAAGTTACAATATTCAGATAAGAAGATTTTTTGTTTACCTAAAAGTAATTTTCTTGTACGAAGAAAACTCTTTTGTTGGTCTAATTAAAATATATACTCAGAAGAATATATTTTACTAGAAGTAAGAATAATATCTTAACTGAACTATTTATGTACTTAATAGTAAAATATATTTTTTTCTTATTAGAATCTAATGAATGAGTGAACGTATGAGTTCATTTATTCAAGTAAGGATTGTTTTAAATTTGAGAATTTCAGATTCTCTAAATTAGAACAATGATTTACTTAGACAGAGACATAACTACTTTTTTTTTAATAAGAAAATAATAATCTTAGTTAAAGTATATAAATACTTGCACGAAAAATTATTAACAAGACAAATATTTACTAATCACAAGAATATATTGTTTTCCCCATATATGAAACACGGAATGTCTTGACCAATAGATATATTCTTGATTTGACACAATCTTTTTTTTCCGTGTACGCATATGTCCGACAAGAAACGTGCGCAAAGAGTTGCTGGCATCTTGAAAGTAAGTGTTAGCTTCACGCCTGTCCAATACAGCTTCAGGGTCAAGCAGGTGATACTACAGTATTACTTGCCTCTCGCTGCATGCCGCTCGAGTCCGCGCGCGAGCTCTTTAGTCTGATTCGTCCAGTAATTTCTCACTTGCCAGTGTCCTTCAATCCTAAGCACAGTTTATTTTACTTATTGCTGATAGGCTAGCCTTTGACCACCATCTCACCTGATGGTAAGTTATGATGTGGTTCAGGCTAACCTAGAATTACTGACTCTCAAGGACAGTTGTCGGAACACACCGTTAGGTGATAGGTGACAGATTTTGTACTTGGAGGTTGGAAGCTAGCCAGGCGGGCATTCGCAAAATGCTCTACCACCATGCTAAAACAATACACAATACAAAACACTTTATTGTACACCAATATAAAAAAAAAAACAAATAAATATGGTAAACTTAAAACTAAAATACAAAGGGTGGACTTATCGCTTAAAGCGATCTCTTCCAGTCAACCTTTGGATGGAGATCGTTTAAGGAGTCAGAGAGGTTGGCGCTATAACGACTGTACATGGTAAGACAACAACTTGCATGGAAGCGTTTAGTAATGCCACTAGCGGTCCCCCATACAAGTCATGACCGCGGCGGACGTTGCTTAACAAAGGCTTAGCAAACTTAATATCTGACCCATGGAAGACCTTGGGCGTCGGAAGCGGGGTCGTCTGACGCCCATTAGCGGGCTTGGTCCCCGGGTGGTAGCGACGTGCCATGTGTTCTGGTGCGTCGTGAGGGGTAGCACCCCAGGAGGGACCGTGGCGGGTTCGTGGTTGAGTGCTAAAGCGACCCTGCGATCCCGCCCAGAAGCGGTAGAGGTGGACCACCGTGTGTTATATATATATATATCCCGGCCACCTTCCCCGGGGTGGACGGGAATGCGTAAACGCATTTATCACAAGATAAAAAAAAAGTATTAGCAAACTTTGCTACGAGTGCTTCAAAATTACAGTATTTGTAAAGATGATTTTAAGCCAAGAATAAACTTGGCTTAACATTTGGATGTCTTTGTTTTATGCACTATCGTATATGCTAAGCAAAAATAACATAGAACGCAAAATCTTTGTCTTGAGTCGGATTCGAATCCGCGTCCTAACAGCTTTACGCACCGAGGGCATCGGAACTGGTGGGAGGCGCGGCTTCAAATCCTGCTAGAGACGAAAAAAATTGTAAACCTGAATACAATAATACGAAATATTTTAAGAAAACATTAAATTAATATTTAAGAAAAATTCTTAAAAAATATATCTAGTGACAATTCCGCCTAATTTTCCTTTTGAGCCAACGTGACGCCCTATAGCCGAGATGCTGAGCTATCGTAGTGAGTGAATCATAGCTACAATTTAACCCGCCACTCTTAACGTTTAACCGTCTTAGGGGGTCAGAGCGACATCTGCAGGCATACAGAATTGAACTACAAACAAGACTTATCTAATTTTTCAATTAGCTTTTACACTTGTTTACATTGACGTCTGCTATACATGTCTAAATTAAATGCTCCTAATTTTTCTCGATTGTCACTAGATATATTATTTATATTTTAAGGTTATTTTCTAAAATATTAATGTAATGTGTTCTTAAAATATCTGTTATTTTTATAATAAATATTTATTAATGCTTTGCGGAAATCCATAATATTAATTATGATAATATGAATTATGGATTTCCGCAAAGTAACGCCTGAATCTATACATTCATATGATCGCGGAGTCGAATCCCGATCAAAGTTTAAAAAAATCCTTTTGTAGTAATTTTGTAAGCTTATATCCGCTTGGCAGGCCTTAATGCAAAAATTACAATGTTAGAAACAGGGAATCTTGCATAAGAGGCCCCAACTAGTGACAAACACCCTGTGCATGGTGAGCCCGCCTTATAATCGCCAAGCACTTATCGGTGTGTTCCGGCAGTCCTTGAGAGCCAGTAATTCTAGGTTAGCCTGAACAACTTCTTCGACCACATCATCACTTACCAGCAGATGAGACAGTGGTCAAAGGCTAAACTATCAGGCATAAAAAAAAAATAAGCACGTTTAGTGGAGAGGCTTGCGTTTTTAGACGGAAATCACCACATTATTATTCGTAGACTTATATGACTGACGACACAAAAGCTTATTGACAGTGGATCTACTAAACTCGGGGTCCTAGATTCGAGCCCTGTTCGAGGTACATATTTGTAGTATGACCGTTTACTACTGTTGTCTGTGTTGATGTGTGCATCCATGCCTCCTGCGAGACGCAGAATCCCATGTGTATATGAAAATACGTTTCCTTGAAGAGAAGGCCGAGTTCGCGGATTTCTCGATCGACAGCCTTACCGTACCCCTCTTGGATCATTCATTATCATCTCATATAGATGCCTACTTCATGCTCTGGCCTTTAGAATGTCTTAAATCTATTCCAAAGACGACCACCCCTCCATTTCCACTCTCGCTAATCCTGAACGGTTTTCTCTATCAATCTGTTTTGAAGCGCTCGTAGAGAAGTTTTCTTAGCCTTTGTTAACCGATCATCTAAGTTAAGCAACGTCCGCCGCGGTCATGACCATGATAGATGACTGCTATTGACATTACTACTGAGCGCTTCCGTGCTTCGCAGGGCACGTTAAGCCGTCGGTCCCGGTCGTTGTCTTAGGATGGCAGCCGTTACGGCATGGTGGTAGGACATTTTGCGAATGCCCGCCTAGCTAGCTACCGCCCTCAAGTAGAAAATCCGTCGCCAAGCACCTAACGGTGTGTTCCGGCAGATGTCCTTGAGAGCCAGTAATTTTAGGTTAGCCTAGACAACATCTTCGACCACATCATCACTTACCATCAGGCGAGATATTGATCAAAGGCTAGCCTATTTGGTATAAATAAATATAAAACTTTCTACTGTGCCCTTCACACCTAAACACAGTACTCTTTGCACATTGCAGAGTATCTGATGCTGGTACATAACCACAAAGACACTCTCGCTGAAGAAACTTAGTAAAACCAAAATCTATTAATTATTATTATTTAAAGGAATTTCGTGTAATGTGTGATTAAGGTGATGGGATCCTGCAGTTCATCGGTCCAGTTCGAGTTTCCTCTGCAGAGGAAGAATGGCGACTACGAGATCATCAACGCGTACCGCACTCAGCACAGCGTGCATCGGCTGCCTACCAAAGGAGGTAAATATTGTTCGACACCGTCTACCTATATGCCTTATTCAAAGGTGAGGTACAATATAATTTTTATACACTTCCTCGTGAACACTCTGATATATGTAGGTAGGCCTGTTAGGCATTAAATGCGTGTATAGAAATGTACCAGTTTAATTTTAATAAGCTGCCATAGCAGACTCTGCCATAGAGACCAAGAAGATCGTTGTGTTTTATTCATATTCCTTTGAATATCAAACTAACAAGTTTCTCACTCTCGGAGTTAAAGTTACCAATCACATTAGCAAAAAGCCTTGAAAAACCTGTAAAAATGGCATCTTATTTTAAAATATATCTTAATTTACACAGAGACAAACGTGCAGTGTTGGTTTTTCAAGACATTGTAGAGTTTGTAAGTGTGTGTTAGCAATCTAAATTATAGAAAAGTGAGTATTATGAGTGTGTAATCTATATAACTGAATTTAACACAGGCATTATATTATTTATCTATCCACTGTAACAATAATTTTATGTAGTATGAATAGACCTGAGGAATGAGGGTAGATGCGAAAATTGCAGGCCGTGGTCAATGACACTTATAAAGCTTATTAGTAATCTTTGCTTGTAATATCGACCGACATTTGCTCAACTATTGACGTGGCTCGCCTACGTTAGCGTTATAGTGGTTGGTACCAAGGGCAGTAGATTTTTTTCTAAACATTATTTTAAAATCAAGTCCTGTCGCATGCCAAGAGAACAAATTTACATTTTTTTCTGTACCTATGTCTGTATCGATTCTTGAGCGGATAATTTGTCGTATACCACTTGTGCTATAATCGTGCGTTTATTCGATTATAGGCTTTATATATTAGATGATATACAACTCGACTACCGCTCGGGCACAAAAAGTTGGAGGCCCTAGGTGGAGCCGCAGGTATATCACAGCCTCGATTGGATTATACTTTCCTCACTGTTATGATAATGTACAGTTGAATATTCTGGTATTTGTGCGTATAATATCGTAATAGGCTTGCCTATACCACTATATTACACTATTATATGGATTATAAAACTGTGCTATATCCTGTCATTTAGTGCTTATCAACATTGCTTATTGAATAACTGAACGATTTCGTGCTAGTATAAACCGTTTCTTGACGAGAATCCTACCACTTTTGTTGCAGGCATTAGATTCTCTGACGAGGTGAACCAGGAGGAAGTGAAGGCGCTCGCAGCACTGATGACGTACAAGTGCGCGTGTTCCAACGTGCCCTTCGGCGGTTCTAAAGGAGGTTTAATCATGTTATTCATTCTTCTTTCACTTCACATTAATTAAATAATGCTATTAATTAATCTGAAGTGAGTTTCCTCATTTCGCTGAAGCTCCCGACATATTGGTCGTCTAACTTATTAGTAGATATACTGATGCTTTAATCTAAAATATACAAAATCATGTGTATAAAATGTAGTTTTGGGCTAAAGTTGAGTGCTAAGCATGTTAAGGTTTTTTTCGTTTGCAGGCTTAGGGCCTATTGTATAATCGTATTGGCTAGTTGAAAGTTTGAAGGCCATATCTTTGGACGAAACGGTAACCGATGATGGGACAAAAAGATCCTCGAGCTGAATACGGAATCTACGTAAGCCGCGTTCCTATATGTGGACTTACGACAGCGTTAATAATTTCCGATAGCTAAGGGATGTTCATTGTGGCGTTTGAACGTCTACGCCTAACAGCGGACGTGTTCCGGCTGATGGTGGTTCAAAGTAATTTTGCCTATTTTTAATTGTTGTATTGTAGGTAAAGTTCTTATGAAATTTAAATTTAAATAATAATATTAGATAATAATATGGAACATGGAATCCTTACCGTGTTTAGGATGGTTCAATTCTCTGCGTATTTTTTATTTTTATATACGTGTACTAATAACAAAGTTCCTTTTTACAGGAGTGTCGATAAACCCGAGAAAGTATACCGTAGCGGAGTTACAGCGGATTACAAGACGGTACACGCTGGAGTTGGCGAAGAAAAATTATATTGGTACTTAACTATTGATCATTCTTATCTTAATTTCTTAAAATAATGCAATAGCTCTTAGAACGGTAAAACAGGTTCAACAAAATAGAAACCTAAAATGAAACAGTCAGTCTCATTGCAAATGTAACTAGATATCTCTGAAAATGGATTCCACCCGTAGTTTGTCGTAGGTTTTAAATCGCTGTGATAAAGGGCGAATACACTACCATATTTCTCTCTCCCTGCGATACATGTGGAACTCCGGACTTCAACTGAACGTTTCTTGTCCAAAATACACATACTCTTCCAGACCCGAGAATAGAACTCGAGAATACTGCATGGTTTGGACTAGACGCTCATGCCACTAACGAACAATTATTGCATGAAAGTACTACGCACAGGCCTGGCTATCAGTGGAAACTACGTCCCCAAGCACCTAATGGTGTGTTCCAGCAGTCGTCCTCGAGTTCCCATTATAGGTTTAGGCTGAGTAGTACTTGCATGGTGGTAGGTCATTTTGCGAATGCCGACCTGGCTAGCTACCACCCACTCAAGTAGAAAATCTGTGGCCGAGCACCTAACGGTAAGTTCCGGCAGCTGTCCTCGAAAGCCAGTAATTCTATAGATTAGCCTGAACAACATCTTCGACCACATCATCGTTTACCATCAGGTGAGATAGTAGTGAAAGGCTAATCTATAAGGCATAAAAAAAGTACCAGAGACGTTTGAGGAAGATGAGCGGCGTGCGAGGAGAGAAGCTGATATACATCTTCTAGACATTATCCATCACTTACAATACAACAGTGAGACAGGGAACAAAGGCTAGCCTTTAATGTAATTGTAAAAAAATATTCCAGGTGCGGGAATAGATGTTCCAGCGCCCGATGTGAACACCTCAGGTCGCGAGATGTCCTGGATCCTCGACACGTACGTCAAAACTTTAGGTAACTATAATATTTTTTATGAGACACAAAGTAAACAATCTGCTGGCCCGCATTACAGATGCCGTCGTTTATCTGGTTCACCAAAGGCATTACTTCAAAATTTGCGTTGCGGTGTCGAAAGGTATGAGGGTATAATGTGATGTCGGAACTAGATGAAAGAGCTCTTTGTAACATTTTTCCGTATGTATGCGGTCCACAAAGATCCGATATCTCTACGCATATTGAGAGGCTCAAGAAGCTTGCTTGCTGGTTTGGGTCATGATAATTCTGATAGCTCTACGCTATGGAGAGTTTAGAGGCTTCACTTGATAGACAGGCCACAGATAAGCTGCTGTGGTCGGGCGCTCTGTTCCATAGTTGAGGGAAGTTTTTGTTTGAAAGTTCCCGTGAGTATGAGACATATTAATGTTTTCAATAACCGGCTGCACTCACACAGTATTGGTCGAGCTTGTCGAGCTAGGTGTTCGGGCATGTCCGATGCCCTTCATTAGGTGAGTTTACGCGTCGACGATCGCGGTATCACGGCACGGTATGGCTCAACAAAGTCAAAGAATTCGCGCGTTTGAGAATTAAACGTAAGAAACTTGAGTGCGGCTTAGAATATGTAGTGGAGTGTCGTGATAGTGATGTCATACCGAAGTTTATACGTATAAAGCCAGTGAAATGCATTCAGGATTACGAAAAATTCTTTAAAATTGCGAGTGAAAAATTGCTTCGTC
Organism: Plagodis pulveraria; assembly: GCA_963890685.1. Classification (NCBI taxonomy): domain Eukaryota; kingdom Metazoa; phylum Arthropoda; class Insecta; order Lepidoptera; family Geometridae; genus Plagodis; species Plagodis pulveraria. Next base: position 33,183,840 of record OY982956.1, on the reverse strand, counting down.
GAGTGATATCAGAATATCGTCGAAAATTGTTGTTCACGAACAAAGCACTGTACAAAATACATCTGGAGTTGTCACAGGAACTACAACAGGATATGTGGGAGGTATTGGATGCTATGTCTTATAATCGTGCCGACATTACTGAGATAAGTACGAGAAAAAGACACAATAAAAAGATAACGAATCTCAGGCGACAGACTTATTCTGAGTCACGAGTCTACCCTCGGAATTCCGAGAACAAGGTAAACAATCAAGTTATGTCGAGGACAGAGACTGTTGTCAATTTATCTTCACATCAATTAGATCACGATGCTATTAATGTGCTTTCCCGTGGACTCAATTATGCACCTGCCCCAAAGAAGATTCTTGTGGATAATATCATTTGTAATATAGAAGATACAATAATACGAAACAGGATCCCACACACAGACGCGGAATGCATGAGACAGGATGTATCGATGTTATTACGTAAGTCAAAAGTGCCAAAAAATAATATTACTAAAGGTGAACAAATCGCTTTACGAAATCTACGTAATAATAGTGAAATCTTGGTGTTGCCAGCCGACAAAGGTAATGCCACTGTTGTGCTTGATACGAAAGAGTATGACGATAAAATCACACAAATGTTAAGTGACAATTCTACTTACAAAAAGGTTAACTACAACCCTACCTCCAGAGTTACAACAAAAGTAGTTAATTTGTTACGAACAAATGCTAATACCGACTTGCTGGCACGCCTACGTCCCCACAATCCGACACCACCCAAGATTTATGGCTTACCGAAGATTCACAAACCGGGGTGGCCACTACGCCCGATAGTAAGCCAAATTGATTCACCTACATACAATTTATCGAAACACCTGGCTACTATCCTGCAACAACACATAGTGTTACGGACAGAACGAGCCCTCTCACTGCCCCGCCTGTAAATAGCTAGATATCATAGGTGTATGTTTCGATTTCTCATTTATTATTGTAGAATTAAGTTGTTTGTGATTTACTAGGTATATAAGTGTATAAATAAAGGAATAGCAATGGTATAGATATAAGAATAAATGAACGTGTAATATTGTACTATGTAATGTGTTAACAGGTTGACGGCGCGAGCGCCGACGGCAGACTGGGAGAAAATGCGCCCAGCGCCATCTTTAATATTTATACATGTAGAACGAGACAGCGATATGTTCTGTTTCACTCATAGCGTCACTCGCTTTTGATATAAATATTAGAGCGTTTTTGTGTAATTATGCATTCTTAACTGACTCTCGGAGTCGACAACATTCTTTGTTTCATGGTGCTTACACCAGCTACCTAACGAGTAAGAAGAAATAAGAGCTTGTTACATAGTATAAGCTAAGAAGAAATTGTAACAACAGGAGAAGAAAGAAATACAGTCCACCAAAGTTTAAAGCATCGAAGTGTGTTTTATTTGAACGACCCGTAGCGTAAGGACCCCTACAGTTTTTGGTCCTCCGCAAGCCGGGTTCAAGCAAGCGGGAAAGAAGAACTTCGTCAACTCCGGGTCGTCGTCATCAAGTCAAGAATCAGCATCATCGTTGGCGAGGCACTGTGACGTCTACACCCACTGCACCTCTCACGCAGTGTGTAGAACGCGTGTCAACATTGCAATACATATCTCTGGTCCACCAGAACGAGTGTGGAACCAGATCCACCAGAACGAGTGTGGATCCACCAGAACGAGTGTGGAACGTGCTACCAAGGAGCAACAGCGGCGAGCCATTGGGCGAAGATCACCCAACGGTGCGACGATCGCCGTGACATCGTGAGACCTTGGACCGGGGTCGGAAGATCACCCAACGGTGCGACGTTCGCCGTGCGCCGTGCAACGGGTACCCCGAGTGAAGAAAGAAGAGAAGACTTTAACGCGGTTAGCCGCGGCCTGGTCTCTCGAACCCCCTCACGGTGCTAAGTCGGCAAGAGGGCCAGGTTAACGCCAGTACTGGCGGTGTGACATTTGGTGCGGTGTCACCGGTCCCCACGGACCGAAGTTGTACCCCTGACGTCGGTAAGGTTGTAGTTGTGGTGCGGAGGCCGGACTGTAGGCACTGCGGAAGGCAGTCGGACATTCCAGCCGACTGTCGAGCACTCCGTCACCGCTTGCGACCCTCTGCCGGGCAGGCCCACCTTCCTTACCCATCCCCCTTTTCCATCTCCAAAGGAGCGTATCTCGCGCCTTAGGGCCGGGCCCTCCTGAGGAATTGTTAGGGACCGTTAGGCAGGTAGGGAATTAGGGGCGTGAAGAGCCGAAGATGCCGACGACCAGGAGCCAGGTCGCCGATGGGAAGACTCTACGCGTATATGAAGACTACCCCGCGTCGCCGTCTGCATCCGCGTTCGAGCACGCAATCGTAAATAATGAGCAGCCGCTCACAGAGTCCGCGTCGTGTCCGAATGTAAATAACAATACGCGACCGCGATCCGTATCGGGTAGGAGACGCGAAGGGCAAGCATTATCGGTTCGTTCACAACGTTCGAGCGCAAGTGCCGTCGCAAGAATACGGCAAATGGAAATAGAGGCTGAAGAACGACTAGCCGACATAAGAAGAAAAGAATTGCAAATTGAAGCCGATCTGATCAAGAAGAAATTAGTCGCCGACATAGCGGCTATAAGGGAAGAATCTGATCAGGAAAGTCTCTGCGAACAGGAAGCTATGGAAACCAGCATGAGAGTCAAAGACTGGGTTCAACACACGCAGAGACGGGGGGAGCACGGCGTAGATATCGACGCTACCGTACTCATGGAAAGAGCGAAAGAGACGGAACGATGCCAACATACTACGCGTGTGAGAGAGACCGAGCGAGGTCAAGTAATTAGAGCAAAGGAAACGGAGCTATGTCCCATGCCCACAACAAACCAAGTAACGTTCGAATCTTCATCGCGGCGCCAACCGTCACCAGCCCGCCCTGTATCCAGAGACAGGGGCATGGAAAGGCTTGCGGAAATATTAGAGAAAATGGCACGGAACAAACCGCATAGAAGCGCACCGGACTTACCTATATTCAGTGGAGCCGCCGGGGAATGGCTACCGTTCAAAGCTGCTGCCAAGGAAGCAAAGGCAGTGTACGGGCTGACGCCAACCGAGAACCTCGCTAGGCTACGAGCGTGCCTGCGAGGCGAAGCTCGGCAATGCGTAGCCGCGCTGTTATATACCGCAACGGAACCGACTGCAATAATGAAAACGTTAGAACAGCGTTACGGCCAGCCGGAAATAATAATCGATCAAGCATTAGACGACTTAAAAAAGCTACCGCGCATCGGGTCAACTGCAGCGGAGCTCAACGAATTTGCAATAAAACTGCAAAATATTGTCACGGTAATTTCGTGTCTGGACGAACGCGGTTACCTACAGAATCCAATGTTAACGCGACATATCACCGACAAGATGAGTGAACACCTACGGTCGCGTTGGTGCGATTATGCTGAAGAACAAGAGCAACAAACAGAAGCGGAAATTGTAACGTTATCACGTTTCTTCATGCGTGAAGCCGAACGTGCAGTACGCCATTGCTACTCGTCTGCGCAGCATAACCCGCCTACAAAAGCGAACAAGGATTCGCCGCAATTCCGACCCAATAACCGCAATAACCAACGAGTTAACGTCTATGCAACGAACGAAACACAGAAGAACGTTTGCCTGTGTTGTGGAAACGAACACGCGACCCCACAATGCCAAAAAGTCAAAGAAATGACTGTGGAAGAGAGATGGCAATGGGTGAAAGAGACGCGTACATGTTTTTTGTGCATGAATAGCAAACATCGTCGCTATAGTTGTAAAGCAAGGAAATGCGGAGTCAACGAATGTAGAATGCCACATCACGCATTACTGCATGCGGTTAAACGAATAAAAATGGAATCAAAACCGCAAAAGGAAGACACCGCTATTACCGCCTCCGCGCAGGCTACAAGTAACAACAAAGTTTTGTTAAAAGTGTGCCCGATCACACTTAAGGGACCGACAGGAGAAATAGAAACGTTCGGTCTGTTAGACGAAGGGTCGACGATTAGTTTAATCGACCAAGAAATAGCCAACCTAATCGGCGCGCACGGGCCTACAAGGGCGCTTAACATCCACGGAGTCACATCGAGTCAAAGGGAAGCAGGTAGCCAAGCCGTAGACATCGGGATAAAAGGAAGACGTCAGACGGTATACCACGCTATTAAGGCGCGCACTGTTCAACACTTAGAGCTAGGTAGTCAGTCGGTGAATAGCGAGATAATGGACCAACGATACCTACAAAGTGTGTGTGCCGAAGACGTGTGCTACTCCGGAGGAAAACCGCGCATATTAATCGGCGCCGATAACTGGCATTTAATAGTAACCAGAAAGTTACTCACGGGAAGAAGGTCGCAACCAGCGGCATCCCTCACCAAGCTCGGATGGGTGATACACGGAACCGTACCGCAAAGCTCAATTGTGTCTCATGATGAACGCACACTGCATATACACACACTGCAAGGAGAACGAGACTGCGAGCTACATGAGTTGGTGAAAACCCACTTTGAACTGGACTCGATTGGTATCTCAAATAAACGAAAACCGGTTGCAACCGACGAAAGGGCAGTAGAGATATTTGATAAGTCAATACAACGAGTGAACGGCCAGTTTGAAGTCGGCCTCCCATGGAAATCGGAGGATGTACGGTTACCACCCAGTTACGACATGGCTTCGCGACGCTTAAAAAGCTTAGAGAGAAAAATGGACAAGTCATCCGAGTTTAAAGAGGCGTATACGAATGAAATAAACAAACTGCTAGAGAAAGGATATGCAGTCAGGTGTGAGCGCGACCACAGTAGCAACCCTCGTCTGTGGTACCTACCTCACTTCGCGGTAACCAACCCGCATAAACCAAACAAGGTACGTTTGGTATTTGACGCCGCGGCACGATCAAACGGCGTATGTATGAACGATGCGCTCTTGGAAGGGCCGGACTTGCTGAAAAACCTAAACGGTATATTATATCGCTTCCGCGAGCGACCGGTCGCTGTAACAGCGGATATAAGGGAAATGTTTTTAAGGGTAAGAATCCGACCCGAAGATCGCATCGCACAACATTTCCTATGGCGCGGAAATGAACGGTCACAACCACCCGACACTTATGTGATGACAGCTATGATATTTGGCGCTAAGAGCTCACCATTTCTAGCGCACAGCGTGCGGAATAGAAATGCAGAAGAAATGCGAGAATCGCACGCGCTAGCGCACACAGCTATAACTAAGTGTCACTACATGGACGATTGGGTGCAAAGCTTTAGTGACGAAAAAACCGCCGCGCATACGATAAAGGAAGTAATTGAGGTACACAAGAGAGCAGGATTCGAACTCGCAGGCTGGAGCTCGAACCGTCCTCATTTACTGGGGGGAGTGGGGCACGAGGAACGCGCCACCACTCACAAGGAATTAGGTACCGGGTTGAACGAGTATGGAAAAACCTTAGGCATAAAATGGATCGCGTCTACAGACGAACTAGCATTTAACACGGAGATGCCCCGTATCCCGACCGAAGTGAAAACGGGAACGCGAACGCCTACTAAGAGAGAGGCACTGGGGGCCGTAATGTCTATATTCGATCCATCGGGTCAGCTATCCCCTTACGTCATCTCTGCAAAGATGATACTGCAGAGCCTATGGAGACACAAAATGGGATGGGATGATCCCTTGCCACCGGAAGAAGCCGCTAGTTTCAACGAATGGATACGCGATATGGAATACATCGAAAAACTGCGTATCCCGCGATGTTACAGTACGAGACTAGCCGTAGAAAGACAGTTGCATGTATTCGCGGACGCGAGCGAACAGGCATACGCAGCGGGGGCCTATTGGAGGTATCTGTACGACGATCAAAGCGTACACGTGACCTTAATCGCTGGAAAAGCGAAAGTAGCGCCTATGAAGTCGCAAAGTATACCGCGCATGGAACTACAGGCTAGCCTAATTGGTGCGAGATTAGCCGCTGAGATTATCCGCGAACACGACTTCACAGGCCGTGTCACATATTGGAGTGACTCAAAAACGACCTTACATTGGATACGTAACGACTCAGCACGCTATACGCCCTACGTAGCACATCGCTTAGGAGAAATTGCGGAACTAACCAAAGTGAACGAGTGGCGATGGGTACCTACCGCGCATAACGTCGCCGACGACGCAACGCGAACGGGCAGCACTCGCCTAAAAAGCACCGATCGTTGGTTCACCGGTCCTAAGTTCTTAAGAAAGTCAGAGGAACATTGGCCACAAGAAGAGGTCACTGGGAAGGAAGAAGACGAGGTCGAAGTGCTTACCGTACGAACGACGGATTCGACCCCACTCATTGATGTCAACCGATTTTCGTCATACGATCGTCTAATACGGACTGTAGCGCGAGTGCTGACGTTCTGCGACAAATGTAGAAAAGTCGAGAACGTGACCGACGTAGACCGCCTACGGCGTAGCGAGAAAATACTGCTACGACAAGCGCAGAATGACTGTTTTACGAACGAGACGGCAAGATTGAAAGCCGGAAAAACAGTCGAACGAACGAGCCGCTTAGCGAAATTAGACCCTATGTACACGGAAGACGGGCTAATATGCCTGCGTGGAAGGATTAACGCCGCGCTAGTACCGGAGGAAATGAAGACACCGCCCGTACTTGACGGAAGGCATCCGTTGACGATGCTGCTTATTAGGCGCGAACATGAGAAAAATGGGCACATAGGGCGCGAACACGTTGTGAACAACCTTAGGCAGCGTTATTGGATATTACATATGCGTCCGTCCGTGAGAAAGATAACGCGCGCATGTACGTGGTGTAGCATTAAACGAGCGACACCCGCGACGCCGGTAAAGGGTGACCTACCGCGTGAAAGGCTGAGTGCGTACACCAGACCTTTCTCTAGGTGCGGTTTAGATGGGTTCGGTCCAATGTGGGTCGTGATAGGTCGCCGGCGCGAAAAACGATGGGGTTTGTTGTTCACTTGCCTAGTGACGCGCGCGATACACGTGGAGCTCTTAAGCAGTTTGAGTACGGACTCTGCCATTATGGCAATTAGGCGAATGGCCGCAAGGCGAGGGTTTCCCGCCGTGTTCTATAGCGATAATGGAACGAACTTTCATGGTAGTTCGGTCGAAATGCGGAAAGCTTATGACGAATGGTTACCCACTCTCCAAAATTACGCGAACGGAAAAATGGCTAAATGGTTATTTACTAACCCCGGGGGGCCGAACGAAGGGGGGGCGTGGGAACGAATGATTAAAACGGTGAAATCGTCATTAGCCGTGACTTTAACTGAGCGCGCGCCAAAAGAGGAAGTATTAGCTACCGCGCTCACAGAAATCGAATACACAGTAAACTCGCGACCGTTAACGCACGTATCTGTATGTGAAGACTATCCGGAAGCACTAACCCCTAATCATTTGTTGTTAGGTACGGCCTTAGGTATGCCATACGTTGGGGAATGCGACATCGCCGATAGAAGGACTTGGCGAGCCGCGCAAGCAATAGCAAACGCGTTTTGGTCTCGGTGGATAAAGGAATACCTACCAACGTTAACACCCCGTGGTGATATAAGGAAAGACGCGCGAAATGTGAAAATAGGAGACGTTGTTATTATCGCGGACGGGATGTTGCCACGCGGCGTGTGGCCGCGCGGATTAATTGAAAAGGTGCATACGGGACCAGACGGCGTAGTAAGAAGTGCAGACGTGCGTACGCGGGGTGGTATCTTCAGAAGGCCAGTGAGACGGCTCATCGTCCTCCCTCATAATGATGGCTTCGAAGGTCTACGCCGGGGGGAGAATGTTACGGACAGAACGAGCCCTCTCACTGCCCCGCCTGTAAATAGCTAGATATCATAGGTGTATGTTTCGATTTCTCATTTATTATTGTAGAATTAAGTTGTTTGTGATTTACTAGGTATATAAGTGTATAAATAAAGGAATAGCAATGGTATAGATATAAGAATAAATGAACGTGTAATATTGTACTATGTAATGTGTTAACAGGTTGACGGCGCGAGCGCCGACGGCAGACTGGGAGAAAATGCGCCCAGCGCCATCTTTAATATTTATACATGTAGAACGAGACAGCGATATGTTCTGTTTCACTCATAGCGTCACTCGCTTTTGATATAAATATTAGAGCGTTTTTGTGTAATTATGCAAGGATCGCTGTTGACTCCGTACGGATCGCACGTCTTAAATCGCTGTTTGTGAATTGCAATTATTTTTATTGAAAAATAATTCCAATTACGCCCGTAGCGTAGCGCTGCGGAGGGGAAAGCTTGCGTCTTCCAGAAGCCGGGATTAGGAGATGCTGGTCTAACCATACCCCAGCATCCCTATTCCCAGCGGTCACGGAGCCTACTCTCAGTAGCTGCTAAGATGGACCCCTCACCGGGCCCGTCAAAAGTCCCTTTTCAGGGCAATCCTCAGGAAGCAAGTGTGACACGTACGCGCAGTCCACTGCAATCGCCTGTAACAGCTGCCATACAAAAAGCTGTAACCATGCTCCCGCACCAGCAAGAGGTGCAAAAAGGTCCTTCTCAGGACCACGCTGTAACCCAACATACCCCGCTCCGTCAAGAGGAGCCGAGGCGTTCCTCTGGGAACTGGTATGTCACTACCCCGACGTCGGCTCCCAGTAGCCCGACGGGTGCAGCGTCATCTGCGGAGGCATTATCGCCGAGAGGACAACACGAGAGTGATATTCTCACTCTCGCCCGACTTGTCGAAGTCGGGGTCCTTTCCGGAGGTATGCTTACGTGGATGGCGTTGTACATCCGCTTACAAGAAGCCGAGCTCGAAGGCTTTGAGTTGAGTGCGGAGGACCGTTCCATATTGGAATTTGCGGCCCGCTCTATCCTCTCACTGCCGCCCGTCTCTGAAGAGACTTTCAAACTCAGACGCCAGATGATGACCGCCCCATTGGCATCACAACGGCAGGCAGGAGTGGCAGAGGCAGCGAAACGCCCTAGAGCGCGATCGCTATCCGCCTCCCCACCCGCTAAGAAACAGGCGCACAGGGATACGAGCCCGTTGGCCGTCCCGTTAGAAAGTACGCCCAAGATGCCCAAAGAGATCCCTAGGGAGCCAGAAGTGCCCAAACCCCAAAGGGAACGTAGAACCCCCCTGTCCCAACCAGCTTTCATACCGCCTGCAGTAGAAAGAAAACAGGCGCATCAGCTCGTCATTCTTCGCGCGGCAACTAGTGCCGGCACGGACGCGCCTTCGGGCACGGTTGGCCCCTTTGCGCGGCAATCCTTCGCCAGCAGTGCATCACTGCTGGGTCGTGGGGTGTGTGCCATGTGGGTGGCACCTTCGTCTGAGTCGGGGTTTGAGGTCTGTCCGGGGATCTTCTGTCTCCCTACTCGCCCTCAGCCCACCGGGTGAATCCCTCTGGTGGGAAGCCCAGTGAGCGAGTCGCTCGGGAGACGAGATGAAAGCGCGTCCAGGCCGGCCCTTGGGGCCTGGGCGTCGCGGCGTCGCTGGGGGGGTCCATTTCGCGCTGCCTAGCGGCAGGAGAGGAGTTTTCCCACGCCCGCTAGTAATAGCGGGACTGGGTCGACTCCCTCCCTGATCGCCAGGAGCACGTCCTGGAGGGTGCTAAGGGCGGTTTCGAGCATTTCTAGCTCCGCCGCCGTCCTTGTCGTCTTCTTGGCTGTCTCGCTCTCGCGTGGGAGCGAGACAGCTTGTAGTCTTCGTCCTTGTTGCGTGGCCTGGGCACGTGGTGCCTTGGCCGCAGGGGTTGCGTTTTCGGGTGCGGGTGCGGGGGGTTGGGGGGCACCCTTCCGCGGTCCCTTCTTCTTCTTCTTCTTCTTCTTTTTTTTGGGTTTCTGTGGTTCCCTTTGGTCGGTGCTGCGGGCTGGCGGGCCGTTGGCTGCGGCCATAAGGGAGGTTGTGGCCTTCTCGGTCGTCGGAGTCGGTGCGGAGCGCGTGATCGTGCTCTCGGTGCTCGCTGCGATTTTGGTAGTGGTGATCGCTGTTGTACCCGCGCGCTTGTTCCGCGCCTCCTCGCGGAACACAGCGCAGCGGGGGTTGTTCGCGGTGTGCGCACCGCCACAGTTCGCGCACGTCGCGGGTTCGTCCAGTGGGCGAGGGCAGTCGCGCGCGTAGTGCTCTCCCCCGCACCGCACGCACGCCTGCCGTCTGAAGCAATTGTAGGAGGAGTGCCGGAATGCCTGGCATCTGTGGCATTGGGCCGGGCCTCTCCTCCCCCTCCAGTGTTCGAGCTTTACGCCCGGCATACAGAGAAGTTCATCCACTTCGTATATGCCGGGCGTGAGGTTGGACGTCTTCTTCATTGAGGCGAAGAAAATGCAGCCTGGTCTGCCTTTCCTCGCCTGTATCTTCTTAATGTGCTCGGGTTCGTACCCGAGCGCGATGAGATCTTCTTTAATGTCTTCGGGGTTCGTATTGGCGGGAAGTCCCCGGATCGCCAATTTCAGGCTCCTCTCCTTTGGGAGGGAGTAGGAGAACCAGGTCACCTTGTCTGCCTCTTCCAGGTTTGTGAGGTAGGTTTGGATGACCCGGTACTCTTCGCTGTCGGTGGGGGTAAAGCGTACGCCCTGGTTGTAAGGGCGGACGGAAGGGGGTCGCCCGAGCTTCTCCTTCAGTGCACGGAGGTGGATGGTGCACTTCGGGAAATGCTCGATGATGATGGGCGGGTAGCGTGGCTCCTTCTTCTGTGTTGGGGCCGGCTGTGGGTCGGGTGAAGCGGTTGTCGGCTGGATTGCAGGCGTGAGTGTGACGTCCGCCCACGAAGTAGATGCCACTTCTGTGGGGCGGCGTTGGGCTGTTTCCGTCCCTTTCCTGCCTCGGGGGGGTGAGGTAGGTGGGGGGCGTGATGCTGCTCCGTGCGCTGGTACGACTTTCGTCGTAGCCGCCGTCTTTGCTAGGGTCGTCCTTGCTGCCGGGAGTGGTGCGTGCCTAGTGCCAGCCGTGGTTACGGCGGCATAGGTCGCAGACTGCCCCGGTGTGATGTTGGATGTCGTCGGTGCCGGTTGGCGGCGCTGGTCTCGTAGATGCGCTGCGCTCGGAGCGCGGGCGCAGGCACGCTTGCTTTCTTCTTCGGCCTCTTCGTTGCGCTTGCGGCGCACGCCTGGGGCCGGGTCTTCCGAGGGTGTAGGGCTTGGTGACGGTGACGGGTCGGGCGAGATCGGCGAGAGCAGTGGGGCCCCGTCATCAATCGGGCCGGCTCGAGGGAAAAAAAAAAAAAAAAAAAAAAACAGGCGCAAAAAACAACTGAAACAAGGTCGTTCGCCGAGGCCGCGCAACTAGCGGCGAACTCAGCGAGCCAAAGCAAGAGACCGACCACAACCACATCTACTGTGGCTAAGAGTGTGACGGTATCGACGGCTACAACGGTTAGACAACCTACGGCCGTACCTACCAAAATGTCGCAGAATGACCCCAAAATTGCACAAACTGGAGAAGCAAAGGCCCAAGAGGCAATGAAGTCAAAATACCCGCCGCTAGTTGTCGAGCGCATCGACAATTGGACAAAGCATTTTAAAATTTTGGCCAACAAGTTAGGACGCCCACCAAATGGCCGACCTTATGGACAAGGGATTCGTTTCACTCCCACTGACGAAGACGAATACCGCGCCATTCAGAGCTACCTATGCCAACTGGAAAAAGAGGAAAAAATAAGTTGGTTTTCATATTCCCTACCAGCGGAAAGAAGCTTGAAAGTAGCCATCAGAGGTCTACCTGCAGAGACCGAACCGGCGGAGATTGAAGCAGACCTAGTAGAAAAGGGCTTCTCCCCGGAGTATGTGAAATGTATTAAGGGAAGAATGGGACGCCCGGGATGCATATTTCATGTACAACTTAAGAAGACGCCCAACCTTACTCCGGCAATCTACGAAGTAGATGAAATGTTGTACATGCCGGGAGTGAAGATTGTTGCGTGGCGCGGGAAGAAGGGACCATCCCAGTGCCACAGGTGCCAGCTCTTCAGACATAGCTCGCACAATTGCCACCGTGAGCAAGCATGTGTCAAATGCGGCGAACCCCACCTCGCCCGTGAATGCCCACGCCCTAGAGATGAGCCGGCCACCTGCGCAAATTGCAAGGGCACGCATCCGGCCAACTACAAGGCCTGCCCAGTGTTCAAAAGAGAAACACGAAACAAGAAAGCGGGCACAGTAGCTGTCACACAGCAGTCATCCAAGACAGGTACTGCTCCGGTGTTACCGGCTACCGTAGAAGAGTCGGCGCCTACATCCCTCATGGCGCCGGCCAACCTACCCAAACTAGCCGGACAAGCCAAGAAGGCTAAGAAGAATAAGAAGAAGAAGGCGCAACCTGCGCCCGCCGCCACTCCCGCGCCACGCGCCCCCTCGGCACCGCGCGCCCCTGCCGCCCCCCGAGCGGCCCCTGCCTCCGCCGCAAAGCCCGCTGATCGCAAGGACTCGCTGGGCCAGACCATCGGGGTCCTGAAGGATATCCTTGAAGCCGTACAGACAGGCATGGACCCCGAAACCGCGACCCTACGCGGACTTATGAAGATTCTGAACGCAGATCATGGATCACAAACATAATCGCATAGCCCACTGGAACGCCCAGTCGCTCACGGGGAAGAAATACAGGCTGGTCACCTTCCTCCGTGAGCACAACATTCAAATCATGCTGATCAGCGAGACGCACTTGTCAGGAAAACACAAGCTCAAAATCCCTAATTACCATGTGTATAGGAAAGATGAAGTCAGCGAAGAGGGACGAATATACAGAGGGCTCGCCATACTCGTCCATCGCAACATAATCCACCAACAAATTCCCATTGTTGAATATAACTCCTTCCAGGCGATCGGAGTAATAGTGGATATCGCCGGCCAACAACACCGCATATACGCCATTTATAGACCGCCAAGAAGCAACCTTAGTGTAAAGGAAATAAGAGCAGTTTTGGAAGGTGACTCCCCAATCCTTGTGGCCGGCGATATGAATTGCAAGCATTCATACTGGAACTCGCAAGGGACGGACTTACAAGGACGAAAGTTATATGAAGACATGCTTGACCATGATTATGACGTCATAGGCCCGAGTGAGCCCACACACTACTCAAGCAACGGAGAAGGTGACGTCATCGATATAGTGATTTTGAAGGGATTTCGGACTCTGCCGGTGCAAACGGTGCTAGCGGACTTGCCCAGTGACCACCGTCCGGTACTCTTGACGCTAGAAGAACTCCCCAGCAGAGTAGCCGCCCCCGCAGGGAGGCGAAAAATCTGCTGGGAGTCCTTCAGACGAGAAGCGCAAAGTACCATAACCACAGGGCCAATCAGTACGGCCGAAGATGTCGACCGGGAATGTGAGAGCCTAACCAGAGCTATCCAGTCCTCCCTGGAAGCATCAACACTCACCTCCAAACCGGGAGCGCGTCCCGACCCCCTCCCGGCAAGGATAAGGGACCTTATACGTGAAAAGAGGGAGACTAGGAGGCTCTGGCAGGTGACAAGATGTCCCGTACAGAAAACGAAATTAAACGCGCTCATTGAGGAAACCCGAGTCGCTCTGCAAGAGCATGCAGGGGACACTTGGGGTGCCCTGATAGACTCCGTAGGCGATCACGTGCCCTCTGTTCATCGCCTATGCCGCAAGCTATCAAGAATAGAGCAACCAGTCAGACCGCTACAAGGGAGTGACGGTTTGTTGAAATTCATAGCCGCAGACCGGGCCGAAATACTAGCTGAGCACCTGGAGGCTCAGTTTCAACCAAACCCCGATAGAAACCCCGAGCACACGAAAATGGTAGAGGAACACCTGAGAAGCTATTTTTCAAAACCAAGTGAAACGGCAAACAGCGATGAACAGAGAGGCGACGAGTGCGACAGAGAAGTACCAAGTGAGCGAGAGGCAACTATCCCAGTTCCGGATTCTACTGTCTTCTCCCCGGGTCGCGTCGCGCGCGTCATCTCCAAGCTGCCATCGAAGAAAGCACCCGGGCTCGACAGGATCACCAACGCAGCCCTACGCAACCTCCCTCCAAAAGCGGTCGCTGCACTAACCCGCATTTACAACGGAATAATGAGATCCGGCCACTTCCCATCCTCGTGGAAAACAGGGAAAGTTGTAATGATACCTAAACCCGGAAAGGACCCCAAACAGCCAGGAAGCTACCGGCCGATCACCTTGCTGAGCACCATCTCAAAAGTCTTTGAGAGGTTGTTGCTAACGCAGGTGATCCCCCACATCCAACCGCGCGAGGAGCAGTACGGGTTTAGGTCCGAACACTCCACAACGCTGCAGGTCACGAGGATGGTGAACATGATGTCCACGTGCTACAACAAGAAGGAGGTTGTAGCGGTGATCCTGCTCGACATGGAAAAGGCGTTCGACAGAGTATGGCATGAGGGGCTGCTGTACAAACTGTCGGAGTCAGCCATTCCAAAGAGGACAGTAGAAGTGATAGCTTCGTTCCTGAGCGACAGAAAAATAGTTGTTGCGGTTGAAGACGCAATTTCTTCAGTGAAGCCCGTCAGAGCGGGGGTGCCGCAGGGAAGCTGCCTCTCTCCCGTATGCTACGCCTGGTATACCAACGACATTCCTGTCGTTGGGCAGGCGCAGCTAGCTCTATACGCGGATGACGCAGCCTACTTCGCGGCATCCTACAAGCCCGCCTACGCAGTGAAGCGCCTACAGCCCACTCTGGACGCCCTACCAGAGTGGCTCGACAAGTGGCGGCTAGCGGTGAACGTCAGAAAAACGCAAGCCATGCTGACCGGATATACAAAGCTTCCTGAACAACTGAACCTGCTTGGAGAAGATATTCCATGGTGCCCAGAGGTCACATATCTTGGCGTCAACATTGACCGGCGCCTTTCATTCAAAAAACACGTAGCAACCACCGTTGGAAGAGTCAAAGGAGCGCGCGCAGCGCTTGCACCCATCCTGCGGTCAGACCTACCGCTAAGGACTAAGGCGGGGATCTATAAGACCTACATCAGATCCCGCCTTACCTACGCAGCCCCGGCGTGGTACCCCTTCACGTCCAAGACCAACAGAAAGAAGTTGCAAGCGCAAGAAAATCTCTGCCTCCGTGCGATAGTGAACGCGCCACGCTACGTACGCAACACAACGATTGCACGGGATCTTAAACAAGAAAACTTAACCGCCTTTATCTCGAACCTGACTTCAAGCATGTTCAAGAGAGCCGACGCGTCAAGTCACAAGCACCTACAAGACTTAGCGCCGTTGCACGCACGACCCCCCGATGAACAAGGCAAGAGGAAAAGCAAACCCTACTCAAGGGACATGATACCACCAAAACAAGATGAAGATGAGAGAGCGAGTACGACAGTACGGAAGCCGCCGGCTGCCGCTGCCAGTGTCGCCGATCGGTCCGCTGGGCTTCTCCCGTGTAGACGGGGGATCAACCTGGCGCGGCCTGATCGCCCTGGATGAGCGGAGGCCGGGCCTAGGCCCGCACACGTCGACTCCTCGGCACCGCGAAGAGGTGCGCGAACAATATTGAAACCAAAAAAACAAGCAAACTCAACGAGACACCACGCAAGAGCAAGCCAATGACAACACAGAACTCACTAAAAACTAAAAAGAGAAGCCAATACCAAAGAAAGAGAGAGAAATAATAACACGAAAGAAAGAGAGAGAGCGATTGTGAGGAGCCGCCGGCTGCCGCTGCCAGCGAGCTGATCGGTCCGCTGGGCTTCTCCCGTGTAGGCGGGGGATCAACCTGGCGTGGCTTGATCGCCCTGGTGGAGCGGAGGCCGGGTCTGGCCCCTCACCTAAAATCGACACCCTCAGCACCAAGAAGTGGTGCAAATAGACCCACCCCTAGTTAGGGGTGTGAGAAATGCCTGGGTCAGAGGGCACTGCCCTGACACCCACTCCCCACATCATACTACACGATGTGAGATGAAGAAGGTTGCGTAATTATGCATTCTTAACTGACTCTCGGAGTCGACAACATTCTTTGTTTCATGGTGCTTACACCAGCTACCTAACGAGTAAGAAGAAATAAGAGCTTGTTACATAGTATAAGCTAAGAAGAAATTGTAACAACAGGAGAAGAAAGAAATACAGTCCACCAAAGTTTAAAGCATCGAAGTGTGTTTTATTTGAACGACCCGTAGCGTAAGGACCCCTACACATAGGTAGGACCCAAAGTTTTTTAAAAGACTCCAACCATTTTGTGCAATTACTAGAAAACATACGTGTCCAGCCCACAGAAGTACTAGTAAGTTTTGATATAACATCTCTGTTCACAAATGTACCGGTAGATGAAACTATCAATATTATCAGCACCATTATACGGGATTCCAACTTACCTACCGAGTATGTGCAGTGGACTGAGCTCTGCTTAAAAAGTGGTTACTTCATGTGGAGAGGAGAGTACTACCTGCAAGTGGATGGAGTGGCTATAGGTTCTCCTATTGCCCCGGTGGCAGCCAATATATTCATGGAGTGGTATGAAAGTCTAGCTCTGACTACGGCGACAGTCAAACCGCGTCACTGGTGGCGGTATGTAGACGACATTTTCGCGGTAATTTCCAAAGATGGACTTTCGGAGTTTGCTGTTCACCTGAACAACCTCCACCCCAACATCAAGGTCACAGTGGAAGAAGAGGAAAACGGGGTATTGCCATTTTTGGATGTTCGGGTCATTCGAAGCCGGGATGGTACCCTAGCGCACACAGTGTTCCGCAAACCGACCCACACAGACAGATACCTTAGGGCAGACTCCCATCACCATCCGGCCCATTTATCCTCAGTGCCCAGATCGCTCATTAACCGAGCCTTGAGACTTTGTGACCCAGAATATGTAGAGATGGAGCTCGAGCACGTAAGGGGAGTATTAGAGGAGAATGGGTATAGGTGGCGACAGTGTGGTCGGTTGGACACACGGAAAAAAAAGATTGCGTCAAATCAAGAATATATCTATTGGTCAAGACATTCCGTGTTTCATATATGGGGAAAACAATATATTCTTGTGATTAGTAAATATTTGTCTTGTTAATAATTTTTCGTGCAAGTATTTATATACTTTAACTAAGATTATTATTTTCTTATTAAAAAAAAGTAGTCATGTCTCAGTCTAAGTAAATCATTGTTCTAATTTAGAGTATCTGAAATTCTCAAATTTAAAACAATCCTTACTTGAATAAATGAACTCATACGTTCACTCATTCATTAGATTCTAATAAGAAAAAAATATATTTTACTATTAAGTACATAAATAGTTCAGTTAAGATATTATTCTTACTTCTAGTAAAATATATTCTTCTGAGTATATATTTTAATTAGACCAACAAAAGAGTTTTCTTCGTACAAGAAAATTACTTTTAGGTAAACAAAAAATCTTCTTATCTGAATATTGTAACTTATTTAAGTTAAGAAACCATAATTCTGGCTTTAACACTTACATGTTTTCATACGGAGATCAGTTTATATAGAACGAATAATAAATGGTCTCCAGTGAAGAATTTTCAGTTCTCATTTCAATATTAAGTGTTTTACTGTAAGTAGTTTTGATCTTAGTATTCTAATGGGTGTTTTACCCGAAAAAGTTGTATTGATTGGTTCAAAAGAATTTGTATTTTGCACGAAGATCGAATTGTCTACGGATATAATATCAGATTTCTTGACTCGACAATGGAATTTCACTGGAAGAAACCTCAGTTCTTGTTCAAAATAATTACATGTTTTACATTTAAATTTTAGTCGTCTTGGTAAAATAATAGTGAGTTTTATTGTAAGAAGTCTCATTACTTGGTTCAAGTCATTACATATTTCATACGGAAATCAGATAATATATTGATAAGACTATCCATTTTCTAGCTTCAACAATAGTGTATTTTAGTAGAAGGAGTCTTAGTTCTTGGTTCAACTCTCTAAATGTTTCATATGGAGATCAGATTATATAGTGTGAAAAATATAAATTATCTTGGTTCAATAATAGAGCGTTTTACTGGAAGGAGTCTCAGTTCTTAGTTCAACTCATAAAAGTGTTTCATATGAAGATCAAATAGTATTTTGTGAATAATATCAATTATCTTGGTTCAATGATAGTGCACTTTACTATAAGAAGTCTCAGTTCTAGGTTCAACTCATGAATTGTTTCATACGGAGCTCAGATTTGTTTCATCTGAACTCCATATATATTGTACAACATATTAATTATTGTAGTTCAATTATAGTGTTTTGATTGGAAGAAGTCTCAGTTAATAAATATATTATAAATTACAGTTAACTGTGAAATTGTTAATGAAGCACGCAGATTTCAAGAAGATATCGTTGTTCTTCAAAGTATTATTAATACCGTACTACCTAGATAAGAACTTCTTTATTTGAAACTGAAACTTCATTTAAATACAAATAAAACTAACAATTACGTAAGATTTTCCTTAGTATGCAATGAGTTATACATACACAAAAACCTTTCATGGATAAAAAAAAATTGAATAAACTGTGCTTCTAATTTCATCATTGAAATACTGGATAAGAACAAGATAATTGATATTTTCTACTATTATACAATAAGATATTCATATAAAACTTTTAGTTAGTCAACAAGAACAAAAACTCACTTACAGAAAATAGTCAGCCTGGTGCACTGTCCAGATCTTCCAATCTGATCTCCGCCTTTCAAGTCTGCAAATAACGCAGGTTAATAGTTAAGTGTAGTTCTAAAATGGATCAACTAAAAAACATCTATCATCGTAAAAATAAATAAAATACAATACATATTCTCAGTTGAAAATTATTTATTTATAAAATAAATTAAGAAGCATACAATTTTATATTATCATTATCAAAAATATTATACATAATTGTAACAGTTATGTACTGCGCCCCGCGGTTACACCCCGCGTGGTGATGGATGATGATGAAAAGTATCCTGTGTTAATCCAGTGCTTTATCGACCTCCATACCAAATTATATCAAAGTTGGTCCTACCATTTGAGCGTGAAGAAGTAATAAACATACAAACACACTTACAAACTTTCACCTTTATCTACCACCAAATAATATGATTTTTTTCTCATTATAATCAGCACCACATTTTATGTTACGTTATAATATAAGGTATGGTTGAACACTTTGCTTGTTGAGTCGAGCCTTTTCTTCACCTCCTCCAGTTCAGTTTGGATATCTCCAGGATCCTAAAAAAAAGAGCTACAGTGAAAATATTGCACAATCCATAAACTTTTTATAGATGATAGGCATATTTTGACCACAATCACATATTGTTGAGTAAGTGGTAAAATATAGCAAACAGGTTAAACCTAACTAAATAAAATTAAAACTGTCTTTCAAAGTCAGCTTCCAGAAGGCCCCGTTAGATGATTATCACACATAAATCATCTAAACTGCAAGTTAGCGGTTAATCAGCGGTTAATCATTATTATAATCTATACAGAATCATGAAATATGATTAGGCACACTTTTAAAAGTTTTGTAAACTAACTACTATATTACTATAAAATACTGCCTGTGTATATATATGTTATATTATAGTATGTAATAGATAATTTGATGAGATATCCTAACATCATAAGAAAAATATATAATATAATATTTTTTAAATTGTTTAAATATGTGTTTTATACTTGATGAAATTACCTGAAAAACAATAACAAAGTTCACAATCTGCTCCAACGTGGGAAAAAATGTACTCTTGTTTAGTCTTCCTCTTGGGGATATTGAGTAGCGTAACACTTGTTTCATTGGTTAATTTTTGATCTGGAATGGAAAAAAAACACATGTATATTCTTGAATATAGGTTTATCTAACAAAAAAATCTATGTGTATATAGTGTAGAGAGGATAAGTATATATATATATAGATCGAAATTCATTCTGAATAACTAACGAGGAACAGACACATATACAAACACAAACATACATTCGCATTTATAATAATTATAATATTTAAGGATTATTTACCAACATCAGCCTGCTGTTGATCTCTATCATAAAGAGTTATCTTTAATTCTAGATATGAGTAGGTATGTAATACAATAATAATTATATATTACGAACCGACCGATCGTTAACTTGGCTGTACCAACTTAGTGTAACCACACAGCACGTTCCAGGCAAAGAAAATCTAGCAGCCTCTATGATGGATATTTTTGACTATCTACAGTTATTTATATAGTAAAGAACAAACTTACCTAAATGAACACTAGTTGGTTGCTATCTCAAGCACAACTTGAACAAATATTCACTTTATAACACTATATTAAACAAAATTTACGAAAATGCCATTGGCCATGCCACGGCGCGTGTACCTTTCACTCGCAACGGAAATTGTGTTGTGTGTAGCCAACATCGCCCTTATAAAGTCCCGAAACATATTCGTATCGTGATTATTACCAAATGAGCACATTCGAATAACTTTTCATTTAGGTTGACGATTTGTGTTAAATACAGCCAGTATTTGTAAGAAATAGATGATTACCTATGGCTGTATTATTAGAGAGTATGTACATATTTGAAATTATTATGAAAGATCGTAAAAAAAAAACAGTGACAATCACGATTACAACACAAGAAGTAAAGATAAAATCGCGGTACCAGGTTTTAGTTAGCAAAGACAAAAGTAAAAAGGTTAATTGTGTGCGGTTTTATAATAACATTCCCTAACATATTACAACGCTCACAGAAGGAAAGTTCAAGTTGCACGTGCAAAATAATTTTGATTAAGAAATCCTATTCCAGTTTGTGATTACTTAAACGACAAAAATGCTTGAACAAGTCACCTACGTAATTAAAAGAAATATTGAAAATATTTTATTATACAGTATGTAAAATATTGTTAAAAGACATTTAAATTAATGGTCCCGAGTTTCTTGCCCGTTGTTCTTGCAGTGGCTCTGTAAATTTTTTTGCTGAACGTGGCAGTACATTGTAGAATATTTCAATATTAAAATTTGTAAATGACCTTCATAAGAGCGTCGTAGATGCCTAAATTGAATCAATGTTTGTGACTTTAACTTTGATTAAATATCATAACTTAACGAAATTTCTGATTCATCACAAGTTTATTTTTGTGATAGACCTCGTGAGTATTGTATAGGCACCCAAACTTAACAAATAGGTCCTCTAGGCCTTGGCCTTCGCCACTTATGGCGGTGAGTATGAACTGTCACGTGGGGGGTCCATGGGTTCCTGCAGCGGGTTTAAGATTCAGTGCATGGTGATAGGGCATTTTACGAATGTTCATCTGGCTAACTTTCATACCACTTTGAATTAGGAAATGAGAAACCGAGACCTAAAGGTAATAATCGGACAGTTTTAAAACATTTTTTACTTCAGATACGAATCAATCCTAAAGGTAATAATCGGACAGTTTTAAAACATTTTTTACTTCAGATACGAATCAATATATTGGGGCACTAACGGGTTTCAAACCCTGTCGCTTTGCCGTTGTACTATGAGTATATTAGACTCCCAGCTATTATCTGACTATTAGCTGAGTAACCTTATATTTTTCAAATTATAATTTACATATTTTATTCTTAATATGAATTGAAACAAGCTTATTCAGCATGCAATATAGCGATAACGAATAGTATTCTTAGGTTCAGTAGTTTCCCCACATCAAGGGAGAACTAGACGGAACTAAAATATTGCAACACTAAATAAAATCTGGAACAGAGAAAACCATCTCAAACTAAAAACTGAGTACTTGGTCTGAAAATACACATTTTTAATGGAGAAATAGTTATTCTTGACTAGAAATTTGTCTTTTTACTTTAAAATTCATGGTTTTGATTGAAGAGCCAGTGAAGAAAACTGTTTTGTTTTAATTATGTTTGTTTTTTTATTCCTGATATGGTATGGTGGGGTGCCGGGCTAAAATGTCACCCCCCATCTCTACCCGTGGATGTCGTAAAAGGCGACAAAGGGTAACACACCAGAAGGTGGGCAGCAGCGCCTTCTGAGGAATATATACCTTAAACTGCAATCCCCAAGCCGCCTGCCCAGCGTGGGGATTATGGCAAACCCTCTTAATGGGGGATGCTCTATTCAGTGGACAATCCGGCTGATACAGTATGATGTGTGTCATTTACTAGTATGTAGATATATATTTGTTTGACTTCTACATTTAATGGTTTAAAACTCCATTGTATTATTATTTATATTAATGTTTGTTAGGACTAGCAAAAGACAACCCTAAGAGGTTGTTAGCATTTTACCAATAATCCTGTATATTTGTAGACCAAAAAAAACATGTTAAGCCAAGATTGCTTTTCTTTATTGAAGATGAGTAACTAATGTTACAATCTATCACTTTGCATTGAAAACTTTAATATTCTTCATGTAAGATACCTAAGTCACTCTCTACAGTAGAGATATATCTTCTTGGTATAACTTGGGATATAGTTTGATCTCTTAACCTAAGAATGTCGTATCAAATATCAATCAAGAACATGGTACACTTAAGTTCAGTATTCGTTTTCTGAATAACTTCAACAATTAACAATATATCATTATTGATTCAAAAACTTAAAATTCTTCATGTAATATGAGTCATTATCTGCAATTGAAATTTATTTTCTTGGTTAAATAAAGAGTACAGTTTGCTGTGATGCTAATGCCTCTTAACCTAAGAACAACGTATCAGTAATCAATCAAGAATGATTTTTCTTTACTGAAAATGATTTACGTTAGCAATTGAGAAGTATTCATTATTGACTTGAAAACTTTGAAATTCTTCATTTAATATAAATCACCCTTTGCAATCGAGATTTAGTTTTTTAGTTATAAAATAAAATGGTTTTGCCTTAACACTAATGTCTCTTTACCTAATAATACCGTAACAAATATTAATCAAGAATAAAGGTTTAAGATCAAGATTTGTTTTCTTTACTGAAGATAAATTACTATAACAATTAAGAATATATGATTATTGGCTTGAAAACTTTAAAATTCTTTTAGTTAGATAAGTTTCTGTCTATAATGGACATGTATTTTCTTGGTTCAATAAAAGATATTGTTTTCCTGTTAATCGAAGATTCTTAACTAAAGAATACAATATCAAATAAATATTAAGAATAATCAAACACAAATCAAGATTTGATTTCTTCACTAAAGATGAATAAATACAACAACTAACAATCAATTACTTTTGCTTTGACAACTTTAAAATTCTCTATCTAATATAACTCACTTCTGCAGTTGAGATATTTGTCTTGGTTATATCAAGTATATAGTTTTGTTGTAAATCCAATGTATCTTAGCATGACAATACAAATTCATAGATTAATAAAACAATATATATCTCAGATTTAGAAAACTGACATTTTTAAGAGGAGAATAATTTTCTTGCTCGGACATATGTATATCCTTGTCATTTACTTCTCTCAATTATTTTAAATGAACAAAATAAATATCTTGTATTAAGCCCATTGTTGTTGAAAGAATGGAAATATTTTCTTAATCCAATAAAACGTTTATTATTCTTGTATAAAATTTCAGATTTCTTACGCTAACTCCGTACGTAATTAGAATGAGAATTCATAAAATATTTCATTCAAAAAGATACTATTTTCTATAGTTAAGACCAAAAATATCTCTGACCAAAAAATAAACTCTTGATGTAAAAATATATGGTGAGAATAATATTATTTATCTTAGAGAAAATGACCTTACTTCACTCAAAAAAATATTTTTATTTTAAGTAAATATATACTTGAGATTAAACAACACTCCCGAGAATAATATTATTCTTGGATTGACACTTTGTCAGGACCCATTTTTTTCCGTGCAGTCGTAGTGAAAATAAGACACCAACGAGAGTGGAACGATCTCCAGCATATCTACCGTTCGTAAGAGGAGTAACAGACAAAATTGGATATCTCTTACGACGGAAGTATAACATCGGCACCTTTTTCCGTCCCCCGGGTCAACTTCGTAAGTGGCTACGTTCACCGAAAGACAGGGACCATTTTAATGTACCGGGCGTCTACAAAATACCGTGTGACTGTGGCAAGAGCTATGTAGGTGAAACTCGTCGTAACATCGCAACTAGACTTGCCGAACACATTAGGAGCATTAAGAATATAGACACAATCAAATCAGCAATCGCGGAGCACGCACATCTCTCGGATACGCAACATTTTATACGGTTCGACAAAGCCTCCGTTCTAGCAAGAGAAAAATTCTTTATACCTCGAAAAGTACGTGAGGCTATCGAGATCACCCGTCACCCCAATTTCAATAGAGATCGTGGATGGACCCTCCCACCAGCCTGGACACCTATTCTTAATGCTACCTCAGCGCGAAAAGTGCTAGGCAGTCTAGAGTGTGATACAGTTAGCAGTGTTTGTGTTGGAGATTTCGACGAAGAACTCACTGACGAAGAGGATGCACTACGCACAGCGGCGCGGTGCGCAGGGCGTTCCCCCAGCCCACTGTGTGCCCCCGCGCCCCCCGCCCCCCGCGCCTCCACTCTCGCGCCGCGCAGAACGAGCAGTTGCACGGAGTCGTCGCCGCGATCGTCGACGCGTGAACTCACCTGATGAAGGGCATCGGACATGCCCGAACACCTAGCTCGACAAGCTCGACCAATACTGTGTGAGTGCAGCCGGTTATTGAAAACATTAATAAGTTGAGGGAAGTATCCACTGCACGTGAGGACTGACTTCAGCTTTATATAACAAGTCCGTTGACTCGGTGTGGAGTAATTTCCTGGATGCACATGCACACCAAGTTTTTTTTTAAGTTTAGCCTTGCTATTTTTTATTAAACATCTGAAAGATGTAGCGACATTTATTCCAACCTTCTGTAGCTTGTCTGACTAATATGACTATATGATTCAGAGCTGTTCCATGAACTCCATAATATGAAAGTTTACGAATCAGGGTGCGGTGCTCTGCTAATATTAATTTGACTGTCAAATGCCTCGGATAGATCACAAGATTCGCGGATGGTCGAGATGCCTCAAACGTTTTATCCCTTTTTTCTTTTCGTTACGTTTTGAGTATTTAATTAGTAATGATATATTATGTCCCCCGTATGTGGTGGTAGGTTACAACGATATAAACGCGGCGGCGTGCGTGACGGGCAAGCCGATCAACGGCGGCGGCATCGCGGGCCGCGTCGAGGCGACGGGCCGCGGCGTCTACCTCTGCATCGACTCTTACATCAAGGACAAGCACTGGATGGACCTCATCTCCACCGAGACCGGATACAAGGTATCTACTCTTACATCAACGAAAACCACTAGATGGACCATATCTCCAATGACTTTATTCTTATTCTATTTGGGGGCCATATGTCCTGCACTGACGCCCCGTTTGGGGTGTTTTGTGCATTTCCCCCGCCAGCTTCTTCCCAAGCCATCCCAACTCCTTGATGTAGCGGAGAAGGACTTTGGATCGCTGGGCTGCTCCAGTGACGTGTGTGATGGTGGTGAGGATGTCGTCGATGAGAATGACTCTTGTATTCCAGCTGTAATTCTTATTAGTTGAGTGGCTACATAGAGGACTGTCTGTTGCTCCAGTTTTGTGCAGGAAGTAATTCAGGTTACCTGTAATGAGGCCTGCTACAAAGGACAACAAAAAGACAAAAAGTTTTTAAAGTTAGAGTTTCGGTCTTATGGCTGACTGCCTGCCTGGCGCCATTACGAATGCTCTCTTTGGTAGCATAGCAACTCTCTATAACTTATTGTATCGGATTATTGTAGCGTGAAGATGTGAAAGAGCATGTTGTGCGCGTATATTTGCTACAACACTCCAATTATATTGACGTGAGTTGCCTTTTACGAATACGATTAAGGTACAGTTCTTATATCCTAAAGCCTGTTCGGCTCACTCGTGTGGTTGCACACATATATGTATATGCAAGGAGAACTTCACTTTCCACATGCAGCTAACGTAGTGGCACCAATGACCGACAAGAACCAATAACCGACACTTTATTTTTTGATTCAATAAAATAAGAGTAAGAAATCGATTTCTTAATATGGCAACACTGTACCATAGATAGCACACTTTTGACTGGCTCCCATTGACATTTAAGCAAAATCCTCCATTTTGTTTTGAAAATGGCGGTTTAACAACTGATTGCGGCTGGAGTACCGGTGAAAATAACAACATTTCTTAGTGAAATCCTTAAGGAAGTGAGTACATTTTTTGTTTATTACAATACTGTATTGTAACTTATTTGAATTTTATCTTTTTTCACGGGTTAATATAAGAACTATAGGATCCATTTTTGTTATAACGAGATTTTAAGGTTATTTTCATATTAGTAAAATGTTGGTGTCGATCACTGGTTTTCACAAACTGACTTTTCCAATAATCGACACGTGTCGATACTAATTTTTTGAAACATTTTTCATTTGACAACCGAATATAGTTCTTATTACTTTGCGCATTTAGTAGATATTTGAAGTAAACTAATCAAAGTCGCGCTACCAGTAATCGACAAGTGTCGATTATTGGGGAATAATATATGTCGATGATTGGTTCTTACAGATGGCTCCGAGAAAAAATTATTCGACCGAGCAGTTAGAAAAAGCTGTAGAAGCTGTTAAAAATGGCGAAAAGATTGCACTTGCTGCGAAACGTTTCGGAGTACCTAGGATTACGCTCCATGATAAAATTTCGGGAAAAACAACAATGGGTTGTGCTATGGGTCCGAGCACAGTTTTAACTAAAAGGGAGGAAGACATTTTGGAAAAGTGGATAATAGCTTTATATGAAAGACATATTCCACTGACAAAAGATTCGCTATTAGACAGTGTGCAAAAAATAATAATTGATCAAAACAGACCGAATCCTTTTACAAACCCAGGCCAGCAAGAATTGGTTTCAGTCGTTCATGAAGAGACATCCAAACTTGACACAAAAAGTACCAGACAACTTGTCAAGAGCTCGAGATAATGTGTCTGAAAATAACATCAGAACTTGGTTTACTGAGATAGAAAGTTATTTGGATGAAAATAACTATAAAACTATTTTAAACGACCCACAAAGAATATTCAACGCAGACGAGACCGCGTTCTCCTTGTCACCTAAACCTGGTCGTGTACTTGCCAAAAAAGGAGATAAACACCCATACAGCAGCTGCGGTGATGAAAAGGACAATCTTACTGTCCTAATAACTGGAAATGCAGCTGGAGACCTAGCCCCTCCAATGATCATATTTAATTATGAACGAATTCCTTCAACTATCGCTGTCAGTGTTCCCGATGAATGGGCAATAGGTAAATCGGAGAGTGGGTGGATGTGTAGCAGCACGTTCTATGAATATATGACTAATGTCTTCAATCCTTGGTTAGAGCAAAATAATATTGAAATACTGATCTTGTTTTTTGTGGATGACCACAAATCACACCTAACGCTTCATTTATCAAATGTTTGCTCCGAAAATGGTATTGTAATCGTTGCTTTGTACCCAAATTCTACTACAACCGATGGACTTATCAGTATTCAGACCACTCAAAGCTCATTGGAAAAAAGCTTTTTTATTTTAAGAAATTTAATAATTAGTTAAGTAAGAATAACTTTACAGTAAATGTTGTTGATTTTTGCAATTTAAACTTTTTGAGAATTATTTGTTACTTATATTGACCTTTTTTATAATAGTTACAAAAGTGTGTATGTGTGTATTTGTATGATTAATACACTTTAGATATGGATGTTGTACTGTGGACAATAAATGAATAGGTACTTATTAAACAGTTAATTTTATTTTAATGGCCCACTAAGCAGGTGGTGATTTGGCAGATACACATTATAGTCAACAGTCAATAACTGGGTGTCGGTAAGTGGCAACTGTCGATGACTGGGTGTTGACTACTGGAGATTCGGTGTCGATGATTGGAGATTTATATACTTTTTCTTTTTTTGGGTTTTTTTTCTAGTCCGTGTATAGTTAATAAAAATAATACATCCTATTCTTATCTCAAGAATATACCTTACCATACTCAATCGTTACTTTTGGTTTAAAGATGACTAAATGACCTTTAATCTTTTAAAGAAGCCCACTATCTCCTTAAAGTGTCGATCATTGGTGCCACTACGTTACTTTGACGAGCTTATAAAATTTCTAATCGTTAGTAGTTGTAGCAGCGGCAGTAGCAGGCACGGAGAGCGTTGCATTATTATTATTAAGCATAATTGATAATCGTTATTCATAACAAACTTAAGTGAACTAAAGCAATGATAGCTATAGACTGCGGTGCCGCAGATCCATGGTTCGATATCCACCCCCGGCTTGAGCTTCATCGCATAGTGGGAGCCATTTTGCGAATGGCTAGCCACCACACTCAAGTAGAGAATCTGTCGTCAGCACCTAACAGTGTGTTCCAGTAAAATTACAGCTTAGACTCAACAACTGTGTCTCAGGGTGAGGGGCGCAGTGCAGTCGTCACGTGATGAAATGCATGTGTTATAGGCAGAGGTGACGGCTTAACATCATGTGGTACTCGTGCTTGTTCAGTCACAATCTCTGATTTTTAAAGTAGATAGGAAAGACAGTGAACTGACGCATGTAAATAATGTATTATCTAAGATTTGTAAATGGTTCGCCGCTAATAATCTTCTCCTAAATTCAAAAAAGACGAAATGTTTAAAGTTTTCTTTACCAAATGTTCCTTATGTTGAACCAAACATAAAGCTTGGCCCAGTTAAACTCCCTATTGACAAAGCGACAGTCTTCCTGGGAATCAAAATGGATTCCACTTTACAATGGGATCCACATATACATGATCTCTCCGGAAGACTTAGTTCTGCTGCATATGCAGTTCTTAGGATAAGACAGTTAACAGACGTAGCTACTGCTCGCCTAGTTTATTTCGCGTACTTCCACAGTATTATGTCGTATGGCGTATTGCTGTGGGGAACTGCTGCTGAGATAGAGACAATCTTTATCATACAAAAGCGTGCAATTCGAGCCATATATAAAATGGGTCCTAGGGAATCTGTGAGGGATCTTTTTAAAGAAATTGATATTTTAACTTTACCAAGTCTGTATATATTTGAAAATATTATGTATGTTCGTAAAAATTTTAGAAAATTTAAATTAAACAGTGACAATCACGATTACAATACTAGGAATAAAGATAAAATAGTGGTGCCAGGTTTTAGATTAGCAAAGACAAATAAAAGGTCCTTCTTAGGTAATTGTGTGCGGTTTTATAATAAAATTCCTAAACATATTACAACGCTCACAGAAGGGAAATTCAAGTTGCATGTGAAAAACATATTGATTAAAAAATCCTACTACACAGTTTCTGATTACATAAACGACAAAAATGCCTGGACAATTCCGCCTCCGCCAAGCTATTGCCTGTCACCTACATAATTTAAACAAATATTGTAATAACTCTATTATATAGTATGTATGTAACACATTGTTAAAAGATGTTTAAAAGAATGGCCCCGAGTTTCTTGCCCGTTCTTCTCGCAGTGGCTCTATACAATTTATTTGCTGAACGTGGCAGTACAATGTAGAATATTTCAATACTAAAATTTGTAATTGACCTTCATAAGAGCGTCGTAGACGCCTAAATTGAATAAATGATTTTGACTTTGACTTTGAATCACATATGAGTTAGCTGTGAAAGAAATGGTTATTATCAGATGCCGGGTAGGTCTATTAAGCAAGCACCGGTCTTGGTGGATACCACCGCTTTGTTTTTTTAGGTGTGAAAAGCACTGTATCGTAGCAACACTAGCAACTAAATGACTTAGCGATCGAGACTTAAAAACGCCTCGGAGTGATGAGAGCAATGTAGTGTCAGGCAGAACGAGATTAGTGATACTGCAACTGTACTTAACGCTTCCATTAGGCGAAGTATGGCTCATCGACTCGTAATTGACTGAGTGTTGTAATGGACAGGGTAAAACAGCAATAATACAAGGTTTCGGCAACGTCGGCAGCTACGCGGCGATGTACCTCGCGCAGGAGGGCGTCAAGATCATCGGAGTGTTGGAGTTCGACTGCAACATCAAGAACCCGGACGGGATCGATCCCAAGGTCAGTGTGTTATGTACACTGTAAAACTATTTAGATAGATGGATATATAGATAACATAATGAATAGATTCAGGCGTTACTTTGCGGAAATCCATTTTTAATAATAACAATTATTTTAAAAGTATTTTAAGATAATATTTAATAAAACATTTAAAAATCTTTATAAAAATTATATATATCTAGTGACAATTCCGCCTAATTTCCTGTTAAGCCGACGTGACGTCACAAACGCCACGCAGCCAAACCGGAAGACTATTCGACGCGTTTCGATTCTAAACGAAGCATCCTCAGGAGGTATTGACTCTACGAGCGCACGATCGAGACATGTCTCTTTTGTCGGCGTTTGTGACGTCACGTCGGCTTAACAGGAAATTAGGCGGAATTGTCACTAGATATATATAATTTAAATATAATTTTGAAAAATATTTTATCTTAAGATAGTACAATCGGCGGTCTTATTGCTAGGCAGCAATCTCTTCCAGGCAACCGTATTAAAATTTACTCTCGTTATCATATACTAAATAGTTAAATAACTCGTTGTTGTTTAACTAATTAGTATATGACGTTAAGAGACGAGATGCAAAAAGTGGAAATTTTCACGTTGATGCCTGTCAAGAAATTAGATTGTAATCAAAATTATAAAAAGGCAACGTTACATTGTAACTATTGTATTACGTCAGTGACTGACGATGTTGGTTTGTTTGATTTTGGTATATTTCTGAAACTGTGTTATTTAGCAAAAAATAATCCTTATGATGAAGCCATTCGATCCGTATGATAAAGCTACAGGTGATTATTTTTCTCGTGTAAAGGGTTCGATTTCCGGTTCAATCATGTAATTATTTAAATATTTATGAATGCAGTTTTAATTGTTTTTAAATTCAAATAATGTCTTGTTTAAGTAAAAAGTTCCATCTACAATATTCAAGGTACTTTCCCTCCATGTGGCATATCCGTGGGACGCCCTGTATAGTAGCCGG
Organism: Plagodis pulveraria; assembly: GCA_963890685.1. NCBI lineage: Eukaryota > Metazoa > Arthropoda > Insecta > Lepidoptera > Geometridae > Plagodis > Plagodis pulveraria. The sequence goes on along the minus strand of OY982956.1, from coordinate 33,152,908 downwards.
TAGTGCTGCTAAGCTGGGGACTATAAAATCCTTATATAACTAAATACTCTTGCATCATAGTTTTTATGATAATGGAATTTGTAGTTTATTGCGACAAACTTGTATGAATGTCTGCACGTCTGAGCATGTTGAATAATCATATAATGACTGCTGATGTACTCTAATGAGACCGTTCCAGGTATTTTTGTACCACTGTGTAATGTAATCTTGCAATCATTATTTTTATTCTTTATCTTAAATGTTATAGAAACTGCTCGAATACAAAGCGGCACACAAGGGCAGCGTGAAAGGATTCCCCGGCGTGAAGGAAACTGGGCCGGAACTGTTCTTTGAGAAATGTGACATCCTGGTGGTCGCCGCCATGGAGAAGACCATTACCAACGAGAATGCTTCCAAGATCAACTGTAAGGTTAGCTACCTGTTCATTACATCTGGCGCTATAGGTAGAAAATGCACTAACAACTATTGCAAAAACTGGCCAAGTGCGAGTCAGGACTCGCTCTTTTAGTGTTCAGCAATGTAAATGACGCCCCCGTAAAAGAAAATAAAATTGTTATTGATCACAGACTCAGAACTACATTATAAATCGGCATGTTTAAAAGCAAATGTTACGTGTATATGATAAATGAGTACACCTGTTTATCTCGTACATATTATATTTGCTTCAAACATGCAATTTATAAATGCGAAAATCATTATCGTGGCTCGTCTTCGTTAAATTTTCCTGATCTACATTTTAAATATTCTATGAAAATATTGTAGACTATTACTCAATCTATCTGTGCCTTCCATTCAACTCTGATTTTAATCTCCGCTTTTAGTCAAAGATTTCTGTTTATGTAGGTAATACTATATTTTTGCGATCTAAAGAAAGAAGTAATTTCAGTTATTATTTAAGATTTATTATTATATCCTGATTTAGTTATTACTTATCTCCTGTACCTACTAACATAAAAAAAATACAGAATATATATATTTGGCCATTTATTTATGCAGATTATTTAAAAATATTTTCAAACACGGGTCTTTTTGCTGCGGAGCTCCCGCCCAGAGGTGAGAGCAGTACTCCATGTGAGGCCGAACCTGAGCCTTATAAAGTTGCAGGCGATGGGCCGACGTGAAGTACCGCCTCGCCTTTCCAAGCACACCAAGCTTTTTAGAGGCTAATTTAGCCTTATCTTCCAAGTGACAGCGAAATTGAACGACGCTCGATATGTCGACGCCAAGTACTCCGATGCCTAATCAACGCGGACTAAATAATGGACGCGGCAAGGGGAGTGTCTTCAAAACGGAGGGATACGACAAAGAGGGACAGTTTAGCGGCAATCGCCTTGGGGTTAAATTGGACTAAGTTCAACGGCCCCATTTTCGATACATTTGACAACATGGTCTCGACTTCAGACACAAGTTTGTTGCGGCTCTCGACAACGTTTTTTTTGTTATGGCAGCCGGTATATATGGCATCTCCGATAGCTACTGTCATCCGCATACCAATATCACTGAGCTGCAACATGCCAATGATGTGCAAGAGAAACAGAGTCAGAGATAGTATGTACCTACAAAACATTATTTTTATTCCGAGTACGATTTACCCGCGAGAGACCGCGATATACGTAAGGACGGACGAATAGATAAAGGAGTCTCATATAGGGGTCCGTTTTGCCCTTGGGTAAACGCCTTCATAAGATCTAGTAAGAAGTATTTTTTTCCTGATATCCCATGACGATAATAAAGTTATAATGGAAATTTGCTCTCAAAGAAGGCTGTTACTTGTTCATACAATGTTCGGAATCGATGTCTTTAGTGATTAGAGCATTTACTAACAATAATTTTTATAACCTGAGCAAACTTCTTACGTGAAATATATTACGATACGTGAAGTTCTTTGAACATTTTAAAAATATATGTTCTCTTTATGCACTTGTGCTAAATAAGTTTCATAGATACGACTTACGAGACGGAAAATAATTTTGCTGCGGAGCGCAACATATTTTTTTTATCTCATTGCAGCAAGAAAAATAGTTTTCAATGTAGTAATTTGCGTTAATTTATAGTTAAAGTTAATATTACTGAAATTTAAAGTAAAATCCATTTTTCTGGAATATATGTTGTTCCGGATTTCAAAACCTTTTCTACGCTAGCGGATATAAAGCACTTTTCCACGCAGTTTTCGAATGATAAACAGCACCTTTCCGAGCATGTGAGATGTTGATAGTTTAGGGCGCATTATAGTGTCGTGGCTTGTTGTATACACGACAGATAATAGCGGAAGGCGCGAACGGGCCGACGACGCCGGCGGCCGACAAGGCGCTGCGCGACAAGAAGGTGCTCGTGCTGCCCGACCTGCTGTGCAACGCGGGCGGCGTCACCGTCTCCTACTTCGAGTTCCTCAAGAACATCAACCACGTCAGCTTCGGCAAGCTCAGCATCAAGTTCTGGAGGGACTCCAACACTGCTCTCTTAGGTAAACGGTACGCGCTGTACCTTATACTTGCCTTGTCAGCTATCAGCATGAATATGAAGTGAAGTGATACAATCTGTCTCCAGTGCACTTTAAAGTTTTGTGTATTTACATTACTTCACCTACAAAAACATGTCTTAAAAACTTTCAACAAATTTAAAATTTAAGGTATAACTAGGTATGTACATAATATATTAATATAAGATATTAAAGTTAGTTAAGCAAATATTATAGGCTAAGATATTTGAAATAAAATATTTGTATTTGTATCTCTCTGGTATATAAACTTTTTCTTTCTTTTATTTTATTGTTACGGAACAAGCTCGAGGTCCACCTAATTTTAAGTGGACTGACCTCTGCCTATAACCGCGCCATGGACCTGCGGCACGGCAATCCATAGCTATTACCGCTCGAATATAATATCCTATCAAAATATATATACAAGACTTTTGTTTTGTATTTAGGTAAAGCATGTCTTCCAACTTTAATCGTATCACCACTTACCATCAGTTGAGATAGAAAGGTTATAGCAATGGAAAAGGTAGTGTATGGCAATGGAAAACTCCATATAGTATAATTGCAGATTCCGTGGAGACGTCCCTAAAGAAGTCCAAGATCGAGGCGAAGATAACGCCGACGGATGTGTTCCAGTCCATGATCACTGGAGCTAGCGAGAAGCACATCGTCAACTCGGGCCTCGAGTACTCCATGTACAACGCATGTGAGGTAACTAAGTACTTACCTACCTATCTACTACACGCGCAGCTCCGTAATTAACCAATCTAGTAGCAATATTGAACTCACATTGTAAGCTCTTAAGAGGCCTTTTACATTTTGCACCCCTCTCGCTCGCACTTATAAAGATAATTTCAAATAGAAACAATTTGGCAATGATTTTCTCGGGGATCCCCCATTACAGATATCAACATGAAAATTAGTCGAGAACATCTATAGTCGCATGCAGCGAAATAATGTCAGACCACATTTTATAAAATCATTACCATATAGTTGCTATTTTAAATTATGTCTAAAAGTGCGAGTGAGAGGGCTGTAAAATGTAAAAGGCCTCTTAACACCTGGAGCCTTATTGATTAACTTAACTGGTAATGAAGCATTCGTAGCGAAGTAACGTCCGCGGTCATGAGTTATATGGGAGACCGATAGTGACATTACTACTGAGCGTGCACGTGCTTCGGAGGGCACGTTAAGCCGTCAGTCCAGTTTGTTGTCTTAGGATGGCAGTCGTTATAGCATGGTGCTAGCATTTTGCGAATGCCCGCCTGGCTAGCTTAACATGTTTATTATTATACTGGCCAGCTGCCTTATTGAAAATGCAGAATTGAAATGGACTACATTTTCATATTTTCCTTTGAAAACGATGCGCATTGGATTTGGAGTTCAAATGTCAAAATTAAGTTCATTTTCTTTATACCTGGTAGGCTACCATTGACCACTATCTCACATCGTATTACTGGCTCTCAAGGACATCTGCCGGAACACCCCGTGCTTGGCGACAGATTTTGTACTTAATTGCTAGCTAGCTTTAAAATTATTATGTACTCGTCCAATAGTACAGAATAACATATTTTTACACTCTGAAAACTTGTTAGCGTGAGTGGGTCGAGCGACGTGAAGCGTCTCTTTGGGTTTCAAAGTTATACTGGGTACAATCCCCAGGTCAAAGGAGTATTGAGTTTTTCTCACGAACTAATTTTTTGTACCTCTGCGGCGTCTAGTATATTGTGGCAGAGGGCAGTAGGCGCACGAGCACTCTTAGACTCCTATTAATAAATGCATATATCAAAGTTAATATAGTTGCATAAAAAAAACAGTTTTGACACTTTTGTCAGATGCTTTCCATACATTCAAATTCAAAACTGCATCTTAAGATCAATGTCTACTTTGAGATGCAAGTGTGTAGTGAATGACCAAAACATACCTGCTTGTCCTTTGTTCCAGAACGTAAAGAGGGCTGCAAAGATGCACAACCTCGGCCTCGACGTGCGAACAGCCGCCTACATCACCGCCATAGAGAAGATATTCGTCACCTATGACGAACACGGCCTCGCTATATAAACTCATCCCATTATCTCGTGTTCACTTTGATATTTGGACTCTATTTGGGGATTAAATTATTAAAAGGCGAATGATACTTCGATTTAGTGGCTACTATCAAATGGCTGGCGGTGATAGACGATGGAAATCCCCACCAGGGGAAAAACTGGTCGAGATTATAGAAATATCCTATTCCGCGCTAAAAATTACTTTTTTATCATTTATAAGCAGTCAGAATTGAGGTCTGATCTTTAGTGGTACCTAGAGCGTATTTTTTTTATCTTCAAGAGAACGATATTGGGCTCATATTAATACAAATAAATGTTTTAATATTACTTATGTAGATTAAACTGGGTCGAAAAGAGTTCACTTTCCACTATCATCCCGGCATTGAAACGACTTTTTATCAGATACAAATATATGTTTCTATGAGAGAGTTTGTGCGTAAAAAAAACATTTCATTACGTTGACAAATTAATCTAAATGGCGCCGCAAATTACGCTTAACCGCTTGAAAAATAGTGCCGTCGTAATGACTTATGAGTGCCATGGGTAAACAAAAACTGATTATTATACCAGATGTAGTTACTTTGAACCCAGTATCAATCAGTACGGTAGTCAGCTCTCATTATTTAAAGCTCGGAGGACTTTTCTTCCACATTCGATACATTTTTCATATTACATTTTGGTTTCAACCATAACCTAATTTTTACTTGAATAAAAGACTAAAAAATAAAATAAGTAAAATACTGTGATTATTTTTGCAGACTATACTGTCTGTGAACGCAATAACTAGCCGCCATTTTATTTTATTTTTTAATGAAACGGGTTAGTAACAACTTACTATCAAGGTATAATTGACGGAAAGTTGATAATCTTATCACCACAATGATTTAATATTCAGTCTAATATTTAAAAATCTATTGCCATTTTGTGAGGCGCTGTTATTAATTAATTGTATTATTTATTTTATAATATATTGTATAAAATTATAATTTATTGTTAATTTAAAATAAATAACTTAATTATATCTGATTTATAGTATTTATTTGGAACCAAAACAACAGTAAATAAATATTACTTATTAAAATGCTATCTTATATACAGAAACAATATTTTGGAATAATTATATGATATTGGACAGTGGGAGTGATCCCGTATTGTCCGAAGTTGTTAGCAGGACGTGGGTTTCCATAATTAGCCCTGAGGGTTGAACTGGCCGGTCACTTCTCCACACAAACGTCGAAGGGTGGTTATTCCCTTATCTGAGGTTTTAGGTCCAGAACTAAGGATGTTATCGATGTATCTACTCATGGCTTCAGGCAAATTAGTAAACCTATATTTTACTTAAAGATTATAACCCTCGAACATTTCATATGTTTCGAGGAGCATAAAGTTAGTTATGGAGATGTAACTGGCCAGTCCACCCTTAAACTTACAATAATGCTTAGAAGTTACCACTGTGCGATATTAAAGACAGCGTGTCCACCCTCTGGTGAATACACATCGCTCATTTTCCTCGCACATAGAGATATGCGTCACTATACTTTGTGAACATAATTACAGGTCGCCATTTTAGATTAAGTTGTTTTATGAAACAGGGGAATAACAACTTAGCATCAGGGTTCAATTGAATAAAAATGATTAAATTAGTAATTCAATTATTCAATAACTAAATTAAATTGACGGATAGTTTATCGTGTTATCACCGCAAAGGTTTAATGTTCAGTCTAATATTGAAAAGCTTTTGCGATTTTGTTAGACGCCTAGTGTAGAAAATAAAAATACCGGCTTTAAAAATTATATGAACGGTGTGTCTCCACCAGACAACATAATATACAGGATTGTCAAAATGAGTCCGTTATTTAATAACTCTCCACTGAGAATCCCCATCAGTGCAGATTTTCGGAGATTTTGTCCGAAAATTCCATTACCGACCCGTGGTACAACTGCGATGTCCAACTGGTTATACTACGGAGAAGTAAAGTTACCCATGGTTCAACTCTTTTTTTATATATTTTATGATTATGATCCATGGTACAACTGTCCAACTGGTTGGACTAAGGGGATAAAGTAGTAAATGATCACCAAAAGTAGTATATGAAATTAAATTTATGTGGCGCATCGCCGGCCGCTGCCGCGGCACGCTCGCTTCGCTCGCTTGGCTCGCGCGATGTTGTAGTCACAAGTAACCTAACGCTCCTCCTCGCTTCGCTCGTCGTCGCACCTAAATATGACTTTGCCCTAGACTATAGATAAATAAATAACTAATCGTCCATAGATACATTCAATTCCCAGTAGTACAACTAGTTGAACCAAGGAAACAATAACTCGCTCGAGTTGAATCATTGGTAAAGATATTTCCCCATAGAACAACCAGTTGAACCATATAAAAAAAGAGTTGAACCATGGGTAACTTTACTTCTCCGTAGTACAACCAGTTGGACATCGCAGTTGTACCACGGGTCGGTCACCGAAAATTCACTGACGGCCAATTGGGTCTTATAGGGGTTTCTGGACATTTTGTCCGATATATCTTATTATTACTTATACTGAATAGTAAATTAATCACAAGTTTTTCTCACATTATCCATCCCACCCCGCTAATCATAATTGATGATTAGCGGGGTGGGTTCCTTGTGACCAAATTCTATTACCGAACCAGTTTGACCACAAGGAAACTTAAATCCTCGTAGCCAAATTAAAAGCAATAAATACTGTCTTTTTAGTGAAATAACGGATTGGAATTCCTCATGGCCAAACTACTGTAGTGACATATGTTACAATCGATAAAATTACTAAAGGCCTGTTTCAGAATGTTCTAGTAAGCTCCGGTTATACTACACTACCCAGAACATATTTAATAAATAAAACACTCTTTGCGTTTCACAGTCATTGATTTGTCCTATCCATCGGTTAAAGTTTGAAACGCGCTGCATGTTTACTGTCATTTTTATCATTCTGTTATATTATGTTCTGGGTAGTATAAGTGGAACTTACTCGAACATTCTAAAACAAGCCCTAAGTTTCATATTTTAAGATAAAAAGTGGTGACGGTAACATTTAAAGTGAAATATGACACATACCCTACTGTTGAAGGAACATCTGACACCACACTATCTGGTACCAGTGCAATGTCTGCGCAGACATTTTTTTTTATGCCTGATAGGCATTATATTATATTATTATATTATATTCACCACTATGTATATCACATTGCAGTGGTATCCATCTAGACGAACAGAGATGATATCACAGTGGAAACGTATATTTCTTCCAATTCAACAATGCGTTGGCCATTGATGGTATTCATCCAATGATAATAAAGAAAGTATATTACGTCCTAGCACGCTCCCTGTTGTCTTTGAACCATGCGACAGTATCGTTGATGGCCTGCTCGAAGGGCGTGAACTGGAAGTCCGTATACAAGGCGCGCAGTTTCCCGTTGGAGGCCGTCTTCTTGTACTGTCCGTCTGCCTTCGTCGTGTCGTAGATAATGTCTCCTGTGTAACCGTACGCTTTCTTTATCGCTTCCGCTACGTAGCTTATTGACACTTCGTCTTTTTCGTCCACTGGAAACGGAAAATGTTCATCAAATGTTGAAATATATATTTTTAAACGTTCGTGGCAGAGCTTCTTTAACTGATTAGCTAAGATAAGCAACGTCGTCCGCGGTCAAGAGTTGGATGGGTGACCGCTAGTGACATTACTACTGAGCGTGCGCGTGCTTCGGTCCCAGTTGTTGTCCTCGGATGGGAGTCGTTATGGTAATAAGGCATTTTGCAATTGCCCGCGAGGCTAGCTACCACACCACCCTCAAGTAGAAAATTACTCACCAATCATTTAAAGATATGTTCCAGCAGCTATCCTGTCTGTTCCCATTATAAGTTAAGCCTGTTCACCATCATCGACAATATCATTTACCGTTAGGTGAGATCGTGGTCGAAGACTTATCTATCGGCAATAAAGCTATAGAATGAGAACTGTCTCACATGGACAGTTGCCACGCCATGCTGTTAGGTGCTTGGAGACAAATTATTGGCAGCAGCCCAAGCACGCGTCTCAAAATGCCGTACGACCATGCAATGACGCTCAATCCTGCAACTAGTTCGAACCATTGAACCCAGCGTAGCTGCCTGTACTCCCGGCTACTGGGCCATCATATCTTCAAGTAGGCTCACCTCCTCTTGTAGCTGTAACCTTTAACCACTATCTCAACTATTGGTGAGTATCTGATTATAAATATTAAACAGGCTGCACTTATGTGCAGCCAAGGAAGTAGATTATATAACCTTGCTAATAGAAAACACTCTATTTTTGCACTAACAAAAAAAGAAACCAAAAATATTATTAGTAGATGGTTACAAGCATACACGTATGATGAAACCGAAAACCTACTTGCAGTGATGGAGTAGCTTAAATTTGTGATAAATAGAACAATTACATAAAAATATTTTGAGAACCAGTAATTATAGTAATGCCTGTACACATTCTTTGAACACATCATTACTTACCATCAAGTGAGAAAACAGTGGTCCATGGCTAACCGTAAGCTATATAAAAGAAAATCTGTTGAGAATACAATTTTTAATTACATCCGTATGTTTGTTAAGAATCTAACTGCCTAAATATATTAATATATTTTTAAATAATTTATAAAAATAAACGAATGATATTGTGAGGATAATGTGCCATATAAGTTTTGAGATGCTGATTACGGATACGCGGGAAGTGTACTTCTTATATTTTTAGTTGTAAGAAATCTACTAACCAAGTTTTTTAGTTTTAGTATACTATTGTAATGTTCTTTCCCTAGTACGCTAATATAATTCTTATAATATCTTTTAGTACCTACGAAATTATTTATTTGTAAAAACAGAAAAAGGTTCGAGGTGGGGGGCCAGGAGTGCCATAGCACAGGATTTACCTAGTTTGGGCTCCTGTTCCTTCCCAAGACATTTCTTGTTAGTAGTTCCAAAGTAATTTCAGCATTATCTTATGGTTCTAGAAACTATTGTGGAAGGAAAAATAAAGATTATTATTATTATTCACTTTATTTATTATACAACATAATTTTAAATTTTTTACAACATTATTACAAAAATAAATATTATAAAAAACTTAAAACTAGGGTGCCGCTGGTCGCGGGGCAGAGCCCAAGCGACCAGTGGTTAGGGCTGCAGAGAGAGGAACCTCCGGACAATGCGTGTTGTGTCCAGTATCACTGCCTTCTGCATCAGACCCTTGATCCAACCATCTAGCGAGAGCCTCTTAAGGTGTTGGTCGAGGCTCTTCGCTATAAGGCCGTTCGCCGAAACGACTATCGGGACAATGATCGTCGAGTCAACATCCCACATGGCGGTTACCTCGTGAGCCAAATCAAGGTACTTGCTGACTTTATCCTTTTCGGCCTTAACGAGATTCTCGTCATGTGGGATGGTGATATCTACGAGCACTGCCCGGCGCTGGGATCGGTCGACCACCACGATATCAGGTTTATTGCAAACAATAGTCCTGTCCGTGATGATAGAGCGGTCCCAGTAGAGCAATGCACGACCATTCTCGAGAACTGGCGCCGGTGCGTACTGGTAGTACGGCACCTCTGACTCAACAAGGCCGTATTGAAGGGCAAGTTGCTGGTGGATGATCTTGGCCACTTGGTTGTGCCTGTGCAAATACTCGCCGTTAGCAAGATGCGAACAACCGGAAATGATATGCCTGAGTGACTCTCCGGGTCGGCGGCATGCTCGACAAATGTCGACCGTACCGTCCTTCAAGATATATTTCCGATAGTTGTTCGTCATCATTACTTCGTCTGCAATTGCACAGGCAAAACCCTCGGTTTCCCCAAAGAGGTCTCCGAAGCGTAGCCAATTCACCGAAGCTGGTAAATCCACATCAGGCCCTGTTAGGGCCCGGAAAAACCTACCGTGCAGCTCCTTGCCTTTCCATACTGCCTTGCGGTCATCGGTGCTCAGCATCGTTGGTTTGCGCCAGTTATCGTTCGCCAAGGAGAGCGGTGTGAGGCCCTTGTCAACCGCCACGACATCGCGATGCATCCCGCACTCGTGGTTACGGAAATAATCCCTGAGATTGCACACTTCACGGTTGTGAAGGGTCTTGGCATTTAAAAAGCCGCGACCTCCCCATTTCCGTGGAATGTACAGTCTCATAACGGACGAGCGCGGGTGTAGCATGCGATGTGAAGTGAGCAGTTGTCGGACCTTTCTATCCAGGGCGTCCAGCTCAGTCTGTGTCCACTTCAGTATGCCAAAGGAGTATATCAGTAGAGGCATCACCCAACCGTTAAAGGCGCGCGCCCTGTTGCCTCCAGACAAAAGACTTTTAAGTACTTTTGTCAGGCGGAAAAAGAAGCGCTCCTTTACCGATTTTTTGATGTCCTCTACCGAAATACCCAACGACTCTGACATACCGAGGTACTTGTAGGTCTCGACTTCGGAGAGAGATCTGAAAGTCATTGTCTCAGAAAGCTGCAAATTCGGAGAATTTACAACGTTCCCCTGCTGTACATGCAAGACCGCACACTTATCTACACCAAACTCCATCCTAATGGCACTACTGAAAACCTGTGTAGTTTTTAGTAGCTCCATCAAGTCTTGGCGTTTCGGAGTAAACAGCTTGAGATCGTCCATGTACAGCAGATGACTAATGACCTCACCTCCTCTTCGAAGCCGAAAGCCTAGCCCTGAATCCTTCAGCAAAGTGCTGAGAGGATTTAACGCTAGGCAAAACCACAATGGACTTAGACTATCACCCTGGAAGATGCCCCGCTCAATCCTTATAAAGTCCTGCGGGTCAGAGGAAGTGTTGCTACCACCTGGTTGACGAAGGACTGTGGTCCACTGTCTCATACACGCAGCTAAAAAGGATTTTAGGGTTGCATCAATTTTATACAACTCTAATATCCTTTCCAGCCATGAATGAGGCACTGAATCATAGGCCTTCTTGTAGTCAATCCAGGCAACAGAGAGAGCCCCTCTGTTCCGCCGAACTTGTTGGCTAATGGTCATATCTATGAGGAGGAGCTCCTTAGTACCACGGGACCCAACCCTACATCCATTCTGAGCAGGGGCTAAAACATTGTTCGCAACAATGTGCGTGTTAATTTTTGTGGTCAGAATGGATGTAAGGAGCTTGTAGATGGTAGGCAAGCACGTGATAGGTCTATAGTTTTTCGGATCCGTGGTACTACCGGACTTGTGGAGCAGGAAGGTGATACCGGTAGTCATGAAACGGGGAAGAGAACCAAGCTCAAGGGCCTCTTGAAATTGAGTTGCCAATCGGTCATGTGAGCAACGAATCCATTTTATCCAGAAGTTGTGCAATCCGTCCGGGCCAGGACTTTTCCAGTTCTGGGTCGAACGAATTGCACAAGTAACGTCTACGGGGTCTATATTAACAGACCCCATGGATTCGATAGACTCACATTCCCGCTGGACAACACTAATCCAATCACCTTCTGTGTGCTCGACGGGCATCGACCAGATGCCACGCCAGAAATCATTCATGGTACAGGCATCAGGTAGTTGTCCGTCGATCACACTCTGATTGGTCCCTTCCCACTTCCGGTATACCTTCTTCTGATCTCTTTGAAAGAGGCGATTAAGCCAGTATCTATCAACACGCTCTCTGTAGCGACGAATACGACTCGCCCACGCATAGATCTTCTGTTTCAGAAAGTCAATGCGATCCGTGACACAGGTCATGTAGTCTCGGGGCAGGACACCGGTTCCGGCAAAGGCCTGGGTCACGAAACGCATCACTCGGGGGCGGTTATTGCCCCGACTGAAGCAGAGTAGTTTAGCAATGAGAGTCCGGAATGAATTGATACGACGCTCGATCCGTACTTGCCATGCGGGCGCACACCCGGCGGGACGCGGTGCTCGGTCAGTGTCCGGGAACTTGACACGAGCAACACGACACGCCGCAATGGCGCCACAGTACAATATCGAATGGGTATCAACTAAATCTTCGCTAGTTCGCAAATACGGGGCCAGCAAAGTATTCAAGGCCCCCATTAACGCTAGATTGCGTCTATGAGTAGGCAAACGTGGTAGTCGCGGCCTAGAGTCGGGTGTGTATCGATATTGGCTAATCGCGTCCTCCAAAGCCCTCCTCAATTGCTCACTCACCTGGTTAGTCACGCTCATACTCGCACAATCTCCCTCCCCAACATCAAGATCAACCATTGCCATTGGTGTCACCTCCGGTGACGGTATAACAGCCAGGGCCGGGGTCGACAACGCGGTAGGTAGATCCTGCATTAGGGGAGGAGCCGCGCGAGTAGTAAGCGCCTCCAGGCGGAGCCGATCAAGCACAGATTGGTCCAACAGCTTGCATCGGTGGATAGCTCGTACTTGATCCGACAGGCGTTGAGCGGATACGGCGACGGTCGGCTCAAGGGTCTGAAACAGAGGCAGCATACGATCACGGTACGCAGTCAAGATGGTTCCTCCCTCTGTAGCCTCATAGTAGGCACGCATGCAGTTTTCATTTATTGATGGGGTCCATCGCATGCGGCGCACTACACCACCGGTAGCGGGGGCCGGGCGCGGAGCAGATTGCCCCACAGGCTCCAAGCGTGCCGGTAGCGGGGGACGTCCCCGTCGCACAGGTCTCGGCGGCGGCGGCGGCGTCGGTCCACCACCCCCATCACTCGATGCACTCGATTCGCGGGGAGTGTGGAATTCGTCTCCCGACGAGGAGCTCTTAGATGACGGGGTAGGCGATGATTGGACACGTGCGCAGGTGGTCTCCGCTGTAGTTTTCTCCCTCGCCTTTGATCTTGTAATCATTTAATCATTTAGTTTTCTGTTTTAACTCGTAATTTGTTGTTGTTTATATTTCTTTGACGTAAGGTGTCAATATTACTTTTTGGAGTCATTTTTGCTGTTTCTTTTGCAATATTCTCTTAGCTGTTTTGCTATTATGTTATAGCAGGTTTTAATAAATACTGGGAATTGTATAAAGTAATGAAATTTCTTACAAAAACTGTAAAAACACAATTTTAAAATTGTTTTATTATTATTATTATTATTGAACCCAGCGTAGCTGCCTGTACTCCCGGCTACTGGGCCATCATATCTTCAAGTAGGCTCACCTCCTCTTGTAGCTGTAACCTTTAACCACTATCTCAACTATTGGTGAGTATCTGATTATAAATATTAAACAGGCTGCACTTATTACAAAATTACAAATATACGATATAAAAATTTAAGTATCCTGCACATGACTTATATTTTTTCTATCTTATATTTGTAATTTTGTAATTTAATCAGCATACCAGGCGTTATTGCAAACAAAACAATATTAAAAAAGGCTGCACTTATTATTAAAATTGGAACACTCGACCCAAAAACATTCGGAGAAATGTGCGTCTTGTGCTTGCCCCTTCAGGCATATAGAAACGTATGCTTAACCCTCACCTGATAGTATAATAGGGTCGATACTATCGTAGTTCCGCATCACCCATATGAAGAGCTTGGCCAGGTCTAGTGAGTAGATGAACTGCCGGAGCGGCTTGCCGCTGCCCATCACCGTAAACGTAGGGGACCCTGAGGGAAAAAAATGCGTTATTCTTCGCCGTTAGTGAGGGGAAAAAAATATAGAGCCATTCTTTGAAATGCTCTATCATATTTGAAACTTCATGACTGCCTGTTGGACATATGAACATTACATTTAATCTGCGTATTAACAAGAGATGTGCGAGGAAAAAACAGACCAATAGAATCGTTGCGCTCAGCGAGGCTAGGTAAATGAAGCGATCCTATTGGTGGAATTTTCCTCGCACATCTTTAGGTGCGTTCGTTTTGGCTCGATTGCGTTTGTAGCAGTTTCAAAAGTGGCATTTGTGTATTAGCGTTCGGATAGAAGCTTTTACTATTTTTGACCACCAATTACTGCATGCTATCCGAACGGCTTAAAACGTACTTTGACAACCGACAATGTTTTAACAATTTTGCACAGTAAGAAACATGGAATCAATCTCTAAAATTAACAAAAAAGTAGGTACCTATATTATTATTATTTCATTATTAATGGCTTCTGATAGTTACATATATAAAAAACTTATGAAACTCTTCAATCGCGCCAAATACAACTGTCAAACCAGCAGTTGTCAAAAAACGATCACAACGATCCCACGATAAGACATGGGTCAAAAATATCACTTTTCTCTGTCATTTGTAGCGTTTTCGAAGCTATCCGAACGGTGAGCGAAAACGATATTTTTGCTCACGAAGTCCCAAAACGAACGGCCCGTGTGATCATTTTTAGCTTTTGTGAGTGTTATTTTTGGCACCGATAGGCTATCCGAACGCCCTATTTGGTGGACCTAAATAGCATGTTTATACCTGAGCATAGAACATATAAAAATACTACGTATAGAACGGACACTCCTCACCCCCCACCAAAACCAGCCGTCCTCACCCCGCCTACGGTTCTGAGCTGTCGCTGAGCTGACTTGGGGAATGGGGTACTCTTGTGCTGTTTACGGTTGCTTATCAACTAAACGAGCAAAGAATTGGAGTTTTTGTAGATTCCTTAAGGATAAAACGAGATAAGTCATTCTTGGTAACCTACACTAAGTACCTACCTATTTGTCGTTCTTCAGTTATACAGCAGGTAACTTATAAAAACCGGTAATTTACAGTAGGTATTGAAACAAATACAAACAAGACTTTATTTTTGTATTTTATTCAAACTGTTATTCAAATGATTATATTAGAAGATTTTCGTTTGCAAAAAATATCCGTGAATATCGACTTCGTTTGCAGCGAAACAAGTTTTGTGTCTTTATAATCTATACCTACCATAGAGAAAAGCAATACCCATACCGACCTTCGCTACCGTTGACACGCAGCACACTTCATGTGTGTTTATTATACGAGAAGAACATAAATTATTATTGTGATTGTAATTACCTATTATCATTACTTGTATAAAATGTGAACTTGGAATGATACTTTTTGTATAGTGTAGGTATCTATTATTGTATAAGTAATGGAGTGAAACGTGAAGTTATGTTATCTACTCGGTTGTGTGTTACATATTCCTACGTCGTACATGGAGTTGGATTGTTGTGCTTGTAAATGTTTCTGAGGGTAGGTAAGGTACGCATAACCTACGAAATCTAATAAGTCATAATAACAGCATCAAAAAATTGTTAGGTAGGTAAGTACAACCCTCTCCCCCTGGACCTCGCTAGCGAATAGACGTGCTCAAAATTAATGTGGAAATTATTTATTTATTTCATTTGGCGCAGTAAATTAAAATTCTACAAAATTAAATCAAGAGAGAAAAATAGGATCGCATAAGCATCGGGGAGTTACAAACCGTGAGTGACGTTCTTAACTACAAAGTACATCAACTTCAAGCCACACCTAATAGCCTGCGTCTACGCCGTCATCATTAATACGACAGCGAATCGGAAACAAGCTCCGCCCACATATGAGGGGCTTATGTTAAGTGGAGGTTCAAATACCTTCTCTTCGTTCTGAGAGCCTAGTACTACGGTCGACAAATCAAGGATTTTTTAGCAGCCATATTGATATTGAAGCAGCCATATTTGTTTGAAGCAGCCATACTTATTTTCGGTGGTGGTTGATATAACAGATTATTTTTCTCTTTCTGTTTGCCTAGTAACAATACTTAAGAAATATGCCATTAAAGCGTACCGTCATTGGTCAGGTGGGGTACCACCTACGACCCCAACAATGACGTCAGCTCAACCTAACGAAACAACTTCAGGGCGTAATGATACGAACGTACGTTCCGTTACACGCACAACTTTGTGTGATAGTGCGCATTACGATTCTGAACCTGACTTGCGCTTAGTGCACTCGAAAAAACGGAAGCATGATGGAAATCACAACTTAGCCAATGCTACAATTAAAGAAACATTAGATACCTTGTCAAAAAAGCAAGATGAGCGTTTTGATGAATTAAAAAATATTATTTGTTCAGTAAAAGATCAAAACGACGAATTGACAAAGACTGTGAATATGCTATCACAAAATAATGATGATTTTATAAAGCTAATTCAAGAGTTAAGTTTAGTTTAGTTATCAATGCGGTTGGAGCACACGCTTACAATACGTCAAGATACAAACTATGCATTCCGCAGTGCACACATTCAACTTGCAGTTGACACAACTCAGCCTTTTATTCTATAAACATACTAGTTCATATTCACGCACACGAGCACCAACACAACACACGTACACCAACACAACACACATACACCAACACAACACACATACACTACACTTTAAACTGTGAAATGACTCTGATAGCATTTTTATAACTACCTTCAAAATATATTGTAAAATAGTTATATTTATTTTGTATAAAACCAGTTACCTACTAGTTATGTTATGAGTTATAGTCTAATATTTACTTATGATGTCAGATCCGTTGAGTGGGGCCTGGTGACCTGTGATACAGGCTATTTATGTCTACTTCAGGCACCAGTCCTTGCAATGCGGGTTTACATTAGACAACAATATTAGTTTTGCTTGTATGATATTTATTATGAATTGTAAACCTATTTGCAAGGAAAATAAACGTATTTATTATTATTATTATTATTAGTTAGAAAAAGAGATAAAAGAAGATAAAAAATATATTTAACAGTTAGAAGGCCGACTAGAAAAAACGGAAAGGTGGTCGAGATCGTCGGGTATTGAAATATCCCTAAGACTGATCATAAGGTAGAGTCCAAAAGCGACCTCTGTGATATGGTGAAAATGCTGGGAAAAACTCTTAACTTGGAGATAAAAACGCTGATATTAAAGACGTCTACAGAACACACTCCTTGGGGCGAGTGCCCCACTCCACTATAATGAAGGAAAACTTGATGACAGCTGTCAAACATTTTAATAGGAACAAATCAAAACAGATGAAACTCAATACTTCACACCTCCAATTCAACAAGTAACCGATAAAGCCAATTTTTATATCTGAGACCTTGACTCTCAAAACGCAGAGGCTGTTTTTCCTGGCCCGCAATTTTCAGAAAACTTCAGGGTATAAGTACTGCTGGACCTCACGTGGCATGGTATATTTACGGAAGGAAGACAGCGTGCCGCATGTAAAAATTGAATGTAAGGCAGATGTTGAAAATCTACGCAAAAGTCAATGACTAGTTTTCGGTTGGTACCTAAATAGAGTTTCTACATATAAAACATTACTGAGTTATGGTAATGTTGAAGTCTTTTTTTGTTTTGTATTGAAGTATTGTCAAATTATTATACATTACTACCTAACAAATATTTTGCCTGCTGAAACACACACGCTAACAATTCACTTACACAAGACACACATGCTCCAAATCGTACTAATAAACTTCACTCTTTTTGCTAATTTACCTATCACTATAAAAAGAAGCTCAAAAATGAAGAAGATAAATTCTCAATAATCTTACTGGCCTATACTGCACAATATACACGATCAACCTACACCTGCTCTTATCAAGGGTAATGTCGACAAACTGATTCAAGATGTCGACAACTTCGCAGTCTCCAGAACGCTCGAATGCGATTTAGAAGATTGTATAAGATTTTTCTGTCCTAACCACAATAAAAGATTTACCGTTATAGCTCAAAATATACGCAGTATCGGATGTAACATAGACAAATTTGAGGTTTTATTGATGAGACTTAACTTTAAATGCGATGTAATGGTTTTGTCCGAATGTTGGCTCAAGCATGCGCCAATAATTCCTGCAATTGAAGGATACAATTATATTTTCTCATCTAAAAATACAAATCAAAACGACACGGCGTGGTTGTTTACATCTACGATCAACTTGGATACAAATATGAAGAACCTAAGTATGTAGAAGGTAACTGCCTCGTAGTCAAATTTAGTCCAGATTTAGCTGTTATTGCGATATATCGCTCACCTTCTTTCAAAAAAATTTATCAGTTTATAAAATCACTTGAATTCGTACTAAAAGGCTTATCAACAGTTAAAAACCTAATTATAATTGGTGACATAAATATCCCTATAAATAATGATAAGTTCAATGACAATTCCCACGAATATCTAAACTTACTCGCATTTTACGGACTCATACCTGCACACTATTTAATTACACGTGAAGAAAGTGGTACTTGTATAGATCACGTCATAATAAGAACCAAACTAGCTGCACTTACAATAGTACCTCTTACAAAGATAACCGATCATAGACCTACTTTGTTATGTTTGGAAGATAAAGTGGTGCGTAATTATGCTAAAAGTACATATATAAAAACGAATAAGGAGGATTTAACCTAAGATTAACCCCCTTACTTATAAAAAATCCGCTATGTAGTTGCTAAGTAATATATAACTAAACAGTGTTTAAGTAATGCTTAAATATTTCTTACTTATAAACGCTACATAGCACCTGTTTAGCTAAGCAATGGATAATGAGGTCGAACGTATTTTAAACTGACAACATTGAACTAAGAGATATTATGAAAGACCCAAATTGCCAAAAAGTATGTATCTAGTGCTGAAAATCTTAAAATTAAAAAGTAAAAAAAATACTATTCTTTGTAGACCTACTGATTTTTGTACATATGGTTAGGCGTACTGGAGACTTCTGAAGCGAGTATTTTTTTGCAATATGGTAAATTGTAAGTGCCCCAGTATTCTGTGAATCCGATCCAGCAACCTATTCCATAGCATAATTGGAAATGCATTATGGAAGCCCGAATACCGTTATATCCCGCTGGAAGTTATTTCTTTCCATCCCAAACATGTCTACGTTGTATGTTACAGTGCCCAATTATGTCTACGTTTTTTTTCTATGAAGCCAAGATTCCAATCCTCATATACTTTTTTTAATCATTCTATAGCGATTCCTTAAATCACAGTAATATTATAAAGGCCGTAATATGTTCTTGTGTTTCGTCTAGTGTGTTAGAGAAATTATTTTGTATGACCCTGAAACTGTGCCCGGTGAATGGCAATAGGCTCGCCACCTATTACATGGGACCAAAACCCAATTTACCGAAACTTGGGTGTTTACACACCTCTGCCTACCCCTTCGGAGAATACAGGCGTGATTATATGTATGTATCTAAAGTTTGTGTTTTTGTCTGCTACGTGTATTCACGTTTTAACGGCTTGAGGGTTTGGATGAAACAACAGAATAGGTAGTTTAAGTTCTCCATACTTTTAATCATCAATGTCTACGCGGGTGAAACCGCGTGGCGCGGCTAGATAATAAGAAAATTACAATGAATTCGATCACCGGATCGGATCAGATGTTGGGGGTTTAACGAGAAAGGGATTTTCAGTTGAAACAGTCCGGCGTCTAATTTGGACCAATTTATTACCATTTGGTGATAAACTCGCGACCTATTAAATGAGATCCTTAATACAAATAAGAATATTTCGACTCCCAAAATATTTATTTTTGCTGTACTGAATCGACATCTATGCTGAAATTCACAAATAAGTACTCAATTCTGCTTTTAAATTGAATCTCTAGTTCCTCATCAGTCTCAATCCTCATCCAATAGGAATATACGAGTGTGGCACAATCCTCATATTCTTAATTCAGGAACTGTACCTGCGGTATACTCTTCAATAAGATCACGAAAAGTAAGTAGGTTACGCATAATATTTATTTCATCATCCAATGTATGTTTCTACTTCTATATTTTTTACGATTTATTAACAGAGTATGTCGTGTTTACAGTTTTGTATACCTTCTTGACAATAACCTCAATAGTAACTAAATCAGCTGATCAGAAATATGGGCGCCATCTTGCTACTTAAATATTTAAACAAGGGTCGGACGGTGTTTAAATTGACAGCTGATTTAAGCAGTACTTAGGTACTTGATAAAGTTATGCAGCGTTTATGAGTAAGGAATTTTGTTAATCAGCGGCTAAGTAATGCTTAAAATTTAAGTAGCGTTTATAAGTAAGGCTGTTAATAAATATTGATCTAAGTCCGGTATATAATTAACAAAATTCCAGACTTTGCTATGTCTTATCTAATTAAACAAATAAAGGTAGCTATTGAAAAAAACACTACAGTACATGTTTTTTCTAGGCGGAACAAAATAATAAAGCCTTGGATGACAACAGAGTTACTAAGATGCATCCGTAATAGAGATAAACTTCATAAAAAATTTAAACAATCTCCTCACAATGACATTTTAAAACTGACGTATACCCGGTATCGAAATTTCTGTAATTCGCTCATAAAGAAATTAAGAAGAGCTTATGAAAAAATAAAATAGACAGGGCCAAAAATAATAGTAAAAAAATGTGGATGGCAGTAAAGGAGATCTCTGGCACGAAGGTACATCATGAGAAACCCACTGAGCTGCTGTCTCTTTCCGACACTCCTTCCTCATCCGTTGACAAAATTAATGAGTTCTTCGTAAATGTAGGTAAAAACCTTGCTAAAAAAATTATCTCTACTTCTAAGATTCAACAATATTTTGCCCCCAAATCAAAATTAGATTCATTTGTTCTCCTGAAAACTGACGAAGACGAAGTTGAAAGATTAATTATAGGATTAAAGAATGACTGTTCTATTGGATGGGACGGAATTTCTAATAAATTTATTAAAGAATACAGAGAATATCTCGTGCCCTCTCTTACACATATATTTAACATGTGTCTCGAAACTGGTGTGTTCCCTTCAGACTTAAAAAAATCTCTCATTCTTCCTATATATAAGAACGGTGACAGAGGTCGTATCAATAACTACAGGCCTATTTCTATTCAACCTTCAATTTCCAAATTACTAGAGCGAATTATTAATAACAGACTTACACAATATTTAGAGCAACAACATATTCTATCAGATCAACAATTCGGTTTTCGTCGTGGTAAATCTACAGATGATGCTGTACATGAGCTCATTCGTTTTATAACTCAAAACCTTGACAGTGGCAAAAAATGTCTCTCAATTTTTCTGGATTTAGCCAAAGCATTTGATACGGTCTCTTTGTTCTAAGCTTGAGGCAATTGGATTAAGGGGCAAACAGCAAATTTTATTGAAAAGCTGTAACCGATCTAAAAAAATCGGTTATCTTAATAACTAAAATTTAACTAAATTAATTTAAATCAGCGCCATCTGTAGTCATGCGCACAAACGACTATCTAAATTCCATCTGACGGTTGAAAGCGTCCTTTAAATCTATAAACCTAACTACCTTTGCTGCGCGCTGAGGTAGTTCAGCGACTCACCGATAGAGGTCGCATATCACAATCTAAAATCTCAGATAGCCTATGATAGAAGAAACTTTCTACACGAGATGATAGATGTCGCCGTGGTACTTATAACTTTTTAGAATACATCAGCATTCTAAATAATTATTTAAACGTTAAAATAAATACTAAACATTATTTGGACTGTATAATAATAAAAATATGGTTCCAAAAATATAAAACATTTGATAGTAATTACTCGTCAATTCGACTCATATCGTGACAGTTAAACAACTGTCAATCCAGGCTGTCAGAAAAAAATACCACGATATATTTTTGAGCTTCCGATAGACGAACGTTTATTTCAAATTATTTTAAAATACAGTGTAGTGATTGGATTGACGACTCTAACAGCTATGAGGCATGAGTGCATTACCAAATAAGGTCATGGAACGGACAAGACACTTCCGGCAAACCTCGGATGTCCTTCCTGAGATATTTTTGGCGTCACTTTGTTACCAGCCACTCAACGCGCACCACTGACAATAAATTTTGGAATCACAGCGTTGATTTTCCAGTACTAAAATATAGTTCTTACGATTTCTAATCTTCTGACAAACCCCAAATCTGGGTTTGTAGTGATTAGGTACTTGACCACCCAAAATTCTAACCTAATTTTCTGTATATTTTATTATGTGTCTTACTTGCTCTCTCTCGTTTAATTTATATGTTTTTCTGTGTTTTCTGTTGCTTCTCAACTTACTACTTGTGTTCTCTTTTTACGCCCTTCTGGCAAACTTTAAAGGGTGTTGCTGGTAGCTCGCAATTCACGAGGTACCTAGGCTAGTCCCTTTTTGCTCGGTAGTGAACGGACCTCGTGGATTGTGCGCATCTTTAACAGCAACATACCTATTTGGCCCTTCTGGCATTCTGAGCGGCTGGTGGTTCGCATCCGCGAAGGGCCTAGCTAGTCCCTTTACGCTCGGTAGCGGAAGCCTTAGCGGATGCGAATTCTTCACCAGCAGCAACTACTTCTTTGGCCCTTATGGCATCTCTTGTTTGCTGGCGGGCCACATCCCTAAAGGCCCTCTGCGAGTCCCTATATGCTCAGCAGCAGAGGGACAGTGGACCCACCAGCTCAGCATCATAATGAAACCATCTTGACTGGAGCCCATGTGCTTTCCACGGTTCCAGTAGTACGCCGACTGCCAGTATCCGGATAACAGTATCCGAGTTCCGGTACACGGCTAGGTACACGACTTCCAGTGCACGGCAAACCTCCTACCGACCTCTGAACTCCGGCCGTCCTCTGCCTCCCGCACCGACCGCGGCCATCCTTCTCTACAGCGACTGCTGAGAATTTCTACCGGCGCGGCGGTGTGGAGCCGAGCCCTGCACGGCAGACCTGCTGCTGAGCATCGACTCGAATACTAGCGGACCGGAGCTAAGTCCTTAAACAAGGAAGCTTGCCAAATTGATAAACCTGTCTGAAATCCACGACCCTTTCTCTAATATACTTGTATTCTGATTCTTCTCTTCTTTCTTTTATGCTCCCTTCTACCCTGAGTAGGTAGGTAGGTGACAAAGCTATTTGACGGGACGGTTTCAATGTGTAAAAATTGGAGATCACGTTATTGCTGAGCTTCCTGTGACTCATGGCGTGCCGCAGGGAAGCATATTAGGACCAACATTATTTTTAATATATATTAATGATCTCTGCTTGTTGACTCCCCAGAATGGTAAAATTTTGTCATATGCAGATGATACAGTTATAACTTTTGCTGCAGATTCTTGGAGTGCAGCCTTTGATGATGTTCAAAATGGCTTTAACACAGTCACAAAATGGTTATTTGAAAATGCTCTCTCTATGAATAATGATAAAACAAAATTTGTGGCCTTTTCGATGGGAGGATATCCTGTACCTAAAAATCTAAAAATATATTCTCATCTGTATTCTTGTCCGACTGTGAATTCAAAGACTTGCGATTGTCCAACAATAAATAATAATCACTACTTATATTAAATACTTAGGAATCACTATAGATAACAATTTAGACTTTAACGAACATTTTATAAACCTGAGTGAGAGAATTCGCAAAACATTATATATATTCAAAAAACTTAAGCCTATTGCAGATTCGAATCTTATCAGACAAATATATTTAGCACTTTGCCAATCCCTAATAAATTATTGTATTTCATCATGGGGCGGCGCACCAAAAACTAACATGCTTCCTTTGGAGATTTCTCAGCGAGCCGTCCTCAAAGTTAGCACTGGGCGATCATTTTTATTCCCAACTGCCCTTCTGTATAGAGATTGTGATGTTCTCACCGTTCGACAACTGTTTATCCTAAGTCTTATACTTAGGCAACATAAAAGTTTAAAGTGTAATTCACTAGTACAAACAAAGCGAAGAAAATACGATGTTTGTATCCAAAGGGAACGATTCCGTACAGTGTTTATAAAACGATTTACACAGTTTCTCGGCCCTTTTCTCTACAACAAAGTAAACAGAACACTTAATATTTATAAATTGTCAAAACACGAAGTTAAAGTAAAAGTCACATCTTGGTTAAATTCACTATCTTATGACCAAACTGAAGATCTTCTGACCGTCATAAAATAGCTTAATTTTCTACTTTTATAGTTTATTACTACGACATCCCAATCACTCTCTTCCCTATTAATACACCCTAATATTTATTGTTGTATCACGTTTAAATATATAATTTGATTCATACGAACTATTTTTACAAGCCGATAGGAGTTAGCTGATTTCTTATTTATGTTTATTATACTTATATTACTCAAGTAACCTTCACAACTCACACCCTCTCACATTCACACACACACACTTACACAATACACACAGAGAGGAACACCATACATGAACACGAACAATAACAGGCTCCGCTATAAATAATTATTTCTAAGTCAGGAAAGAATGTATTTATTTATTTTTTAAGTCATCTAAAACTAAGGTTATTTAATATTAAAGTAACGCTATAATATAGTACTCGTATAAATAAGCATGAGGCTATGAAAATAATAGAAATCATGGGGAGAGCGCTGTACGCTGAAACACAGGTGATGAACCTAGTTCGGCAACAGATGCACAATATATATTTTTGTATAACTTTTTAGCCACAGAAGTTTCACCAAATTTGTATTTATACTAAACATGAATAAATGATTATTATTATTTATACGATGACAACCTTAGACTTCACGCACACATTTACGCGTGTACAAAAACTTCATTTGTGTTGTGTCTGTGTAATAGGTAGTTAGCACGCGGCTTTTGTATAGAGAATGAGTCGAGTGTCCAGGCTGTGACCTGAGCTATAATTTTTTGCTCTCTGTATAATCTTAATTGAAAAAAAAATAGCGATGTTTTACCTGCAATTAAAACATTTATTAAACATACTTGCCTAATTCGAAACCTAATTATACATGAGAGTAGCGTACTTGACTTCCGCTCCGTACTTGCCGTGCTGTGATTGGTCTACCCAATCTCCTCGCCCAATCAGCGCTGACTCCGCCCCTTCCGCCCGCCATAATGTCCGCCATCACCCCAGGTAGTGCGCCGAGCGCAACATGGCTTCATTGGTTTTCTCATGTTATGCCACCAGGCAGGTGTAGAAAGTATTAGGTTTCGAATTAGGCAAGTATGTTTAATAAATGTTTTAATTGCAGGTAAAACATCGCTATTAAACTACTGTGCCGTCATTCGAAACCTAATTATACATAAGAGATGTGTTTGTTATCGCCTGGTGGTGATGGTGACGCCAATGTGATATATTTATAATAGTTATTTTAATAGAATAATAACAATGAAAGTATGTTATAGCATAATAAATGTTTATTTATCTCAGAATACATTGAAATGAGGAAATAGTTATACAATATAATCAGAACTGAATCAACAGTTGTTTACAAATTAGTCGTCTTGCTGTGATAGATAGATATAATATGTAATTGTTATGTCAATGATTTATAGGTTCAAACAAAGTTGCGATTGCACAAGGTTGTTTACTGGAGGATAGGATTTCCTTGCGGTAAAACTTTTTAAAAGTGTTAGCCGATTTCCAGTTACCTCGTGCCAGTATGTCATCGAGTTGAAAGTTTTCAACCCAATTTCTTGAGGCGACGGCTGATCTGAAGCTGCCAGGTGTCCCATCAATGTTTGCCTCTTTTAAAATTTTCTTGACCCAGTTTGCGATCATGACCCTCGTAGCTGATCTAGGTTTACCATAAGTACTGATAAAGAGGTTGTCTGATTTGGCCATTTCTCTTCTTTGATGCGACAATTGTATCAGTTTAGTGACCCAGAACACTGGATCTAAATTAAGATTGTTTTTGTTAGGAAGGAGCTTCCAACCAGATTGCTGTTGGTTGGCTGTATCCGTTTTAGAGCCATACGATGGCCAAAGAATTATGCTGTCTTGTGACATTTTGCAATATTCCGGAGATATTTTCAGAAGCGTCAAATCGTGTATAAGTCTTCCCGAACACAAAAGCAGGATAGCTGCTGTGTGCCCTGAAGTTTCATAGAGATTCATGTTCTCAGGGATTTTTTGACTCAGATGATGAGTTAAGGTATCGATGTTCCAGATTGGTGGCGGGTTCTGCCTTGGTTTAGCTAATGAGATTGATTTCAGAACTTGTTTAACAAGTGTATGCGAACTCAGTTTATTGTGATCATTTGGGTCAGAAAAAGTAGATACCACGGATTTGTGTACTAAAATAGTGTTCAAAGATAGCCTTTCTTTTTGATGAAGATCAGCTAAAAATCTTGCAAGTTGAGAGCCGTTAGGCTTACGTTGATTGACCGAGTTTCTTACGCACCAAGAGAGCCACCTTTTCCACGCAGGTCTATATGTATTTAAAGTAGATGGTCTCCAGGCGGTAGATAAAAGACTTTTCTGTTCTTCATTCCAATCTGTTAGACTGTGATCCCACCCCCACATCTCCAAACTTCCAGTGTCATTTCTGTCGCTCTCGGTGGTGTACGTCCGGTCGTCACATCTACTAGTACCTCCGATAGGTTCCGGATCGTGAACGGAGGCTCTAGCGCTCTGCTCTTCAGATCCGGTCTCCAGTACACTTTTTCCCATCGTGGTACGATCATCAAATAAATTCCTGTTGATGTGTTCAACTGAGCCAGTACTCTTGGTATGAGGTGTGGCGGTGGAAACACCCAGGCCAGTCTGAAGTTCCAAGTCAGCCCGAGGGCGTCGTAACTGTGAGCTTGGGAGTCCGACCTGTCGATTGTACAGTAATTTGGGACTACATGCGCTTGGCGAGAGGCAAATAGATCGATTTCTGGTGTGCCCCACTTTGCAAATATTTTTTCTGTTACCTTTGTTATAAGGTGCCATTCTGGATGTGATTTCTGGCGAGATAAATGGTCGGCATTCGTGTTGTAAATGCCTGGTAGATGATGAATCGTCATGTATATGTTGTACTTGTCTAGGATGTCGAATACTTCCGAGGTCAAGTCCGTCAATGCTTGTGATTTTGTGCCGCCTTCGTTGCGAAGGTATGAAACTACTGTCCTGTTGTCGCATTGAATTAGCAGTGAACTTGATTTGAGGTAGTGACATTGATATTTTAGGATTTTTAATATGGCAATCATTTCCTTCTGGTTGCAATGGAGGTTTTGTTCTGTTGGAAGCCAGGTACCTTGTATATCTTGGTTGTTCAATTTGCCACCCCATCCGATATCGCTTGCATCGGTGGTGAGGTAATGCGATGGTTGTGGATTGTGTATGCAAGAACTGATTTTGTAATTCTGTACCCACCATTTCAGTTCCTGTAATGACTTCTGGTCTAGCGTATAAGCTGGAGCTCGCGACTTTATTAAAGCATTTGCTTGTGTCTGTAGTGCCCGAAAGTTCAATCGACCTCTTAGAACAACAAAGCTTGCAAAGTTTAGTGTTCCAATGAGTTTCTGAATTTTTTTCAGATTTGTTGACTTTGTGGCCAATCTGGCCTTCAGTTGGTTTTTGAGTCGGACCAGTGACCTCGTTGGCAAGCTTTTTGTGTTTTGCCGCGTATCCCAATTTACGCCTAGGAATTCTATTTTCTGTGTGGGTTTTAGAACAGACTTTTCTTTGTTTACTATCCAGCCGAGGTACTCGAATAGGTTGACGGCTATTGCAATGTGGCTTTGCAGTATCAGTGGGTTCTGATGGGCTAGGAGGTAATCGTCCAGATATACGATTATTCGCAAGCCCCGTTCTCGAAGTATCTGGGCTATCCAGTTGCTTAGAGAGGCAAATGTTTTTGGAGCCGAACTGAGACCGAATGGTAAGCAGGTCATTTCGTACAGAAGGTCGTTGTAAATAAGCCGAAGAAAACATCGTTGGCTTGATGCGACTGGCAGATGAAAGTAGGCTTGATTCAGATCTATTTTGGCCATCCAGTCTTTTCCTTGAAGAAAGTCTGGTACGCGGTGATGATTTATTAATCGGAATTTGTCGACCGCAACGTACTTGTTCAGATTTTTTAAATTGAATATTGGTCTCATCGTGCCGTCGCTTTTTGGTCTGAGAAACATTGATGACACAAAGCTCGGAGACAGCTTTGCAATTTTTATGACACCTTGAGTGTGCATTTTGTGAAGTGCTTTCGACATCTCTAGCGAATAAGGAATTTGGTTGCTGTGTTTGCTTGGTAAAATCAATGGGGGCTTCTTTTTGAATGGTATACGGTAGCCACTTATGATGTTTAGAATGTA
Organism: Plagodis pulveraria; assembly: GCA_963890685.1. Lineage (NCBI taxonomy): Eukaryota > Metazoa > Arthropoda > Insecta > Lepidoptera > Geometridae > Plagodis > Plagodis pulveraria. The sequence goes on along the minus strand of OY982956.1, from coordinate 33,124,467 downwards.
GGGCGGTGCCCCGAGCATTCTCCAATGGTTGTAATACATCAGGAGCTGACCGGCACGGAAGGGCCTTGAGTCAGAATCTTTTGTTACTATTATTTCCTCTCCTATCCCGATGGGATGAGGGGGAATTACGCCTCTTGTAGGGCTGCTCGTCATATCGTCTTTGTTGTTTGCCGCCTCTGCCACGAAACGCATTGTTTAATTGCTTCCTTGCTGCGTTTTGTTTCGGGTGAGGTACAGGCCGAAATTTCGTATGTTGGATTGATGATTGCGATGGTCCGGGAACATTTAGAGGTTCCGGTATGCGTTCCTTTTGCCCTGATGGTGGCCAAAAAATACCTTTGACACCGCCGGCTTTTTGTAGAGTAGTACTGAAGTTTTCACTTTCGAATAGGGAAGTGCATGTAGCTGGAAGTTTTCTAAGTACGTTTTTATAGAACGGGTCTTTCACAGCTGTGAGTATTGACTCGCGCCTATTCTGAACAAGTTCTGCTCTATGGCCACATACAATTTGAAATATATCATCAGTTACTTTTGAATATTCACCCTTAGAAAATATTTCGTTTAGTTTAAGACCAATTTCCACTGTATTCAAATTACTTTGATGTATACCATCTAAAAAACCTTTCAAATCTGTTTGCAGGGCTTCTTTTTGTTTAAGCAAAGCATATGTTAACCCTGCAAAAGCATTTTCCATTCGTGCTGTGAACTTTGAGTTGTCGTAGCTCTTGACTTCTTCATTGGAATCAAGACTTGTGAATCCTGGCGAATGGATATAGTGTTTCTGAGTTTCAGAGTAGCGGACACTATTCCAGTCGGATTTCTCAAAGTGTTGTAATTGTTTGAGCTGTTCTAAATAAGCCGCAGGGGCCTTAGGAATTGCAGGTTCCCGTAATTTTGTCTTAACAGATAAGCTGAACTGTTGGTCATTTAATGGCTCGGTGTTTTTCGCTGGCGATGTTACGTAGGACTCATCGTCATATAGTTCCCCACACATGTTTGGGTCTGCGCATATGCTAATATGGTCATCATCGCAAAACGAATCGGTTAGACGGTTACTTTGATTATTATCGTTTAACCGAGATTTAATTTGAGTTATTTCGGAAAACAATAAGTCGAACTTACGGTTTCTCTTCCTCTTGTGCTTGTTTTTCTTACGTCTCTTGACGTCACTTTTGCCTGACGACGAGCTGGAGCTCGATGAAGAATCGGAACTTGATTCCGAGCTGGAGGATTGGTAGATTTTCCTCTTTTTTCCTTTTTGTTCTTTTCTCGTACTTCCTGTAGCATCCATCGTTGGGGCTAGACCAATAGTATTATTATCCATATTCTAAAATGAACAGAAACACGTTATGAAGACAGTTTAAAATGTTTAAATGTCTAAAGCCAACGGAAAAAACCGTTGAGATTTAAAAATTCTCGAAGAAAACGAACGGTAGCACCGTTAAAACAAAATCAGAAAGTAAAATACCACGTGGACTTACCAGGTATTGCCACTTTATATCTGAATATTAATTAGCACGACGTGGTCGATTAGTAGTAATTCCTTACTTACGACCGCTCCGGATGAAAATCCAAACGCCAATGAAGCCATGTTGCGCTCGGCGCACTACCTGGGGTGATGGCGGACATTATGGCGGGCGGAAGGGGCGGAGTCAGCGCTGATTGGGCGAGGAGATTGGGTAGACCAATCACAGCACGGCAAGTACGGAGCGGAAGTCAAGTACGCTACTCTCATGTATAATTAGGTTTCGAATGACGGCACAGTAGTTTAATAGCTTTTTCCTATTCCTGTGCATGCGGTTATTTTGATATATTATACAAAGGTGTTTCCAAGAAAAAAATCTAGCTAAATCACTTTGGAAACTATCGCGAGTTTTATCCATAACTTAACTTATTAGGAACCGGCTAGGACCCGCGTTATATTTACCGGAAAGATTCCGACCAGTTTCGGTCTGTTTTGAAGTCCTTAGAAGGAAAATACCTAAAGGGGGAAGCAGCGCCTTCTAAAGTACTGACAACTTCTACTGCGATCACCAAGACGCCTGCCAAGCGTGGGATTATGGCAAATCCCACCAATGGGACAGACCTCATTCAACGGTAGACGTTACGGTTGATGTGATTATCCTTTAATTATGGTTAATTTATGTATGTTGTTAGAAAAACGTTTGAATAATCAGATATTCCAGTTATTATATACATGTGATATTTAGTTTACTTAGCGTAATAAAGCAAATAAAGAGAATTGGGCCCCCTTTTGACTGAATCGTTTCTAGGTAGGTAGGTGCAATGTCCTTGAATCTCTGACGGGTGACGTCAAGTTGCTCTAAGATACGCCTCTATACCTCCCCCCTTAATTACAGTAAAAAACTAAATAAGATTGATCAAACTCCTTCAATTAATAGAATCTCAAAAAGTTAAACTTGGTATGATAGGACAATCCTGTAGATCTTGACTAGGATTGTGCACATGTTGTTTTTTGTTGTTGTACTTTTCCATTATTTTTCTTTCCATTATTGCCAGCGTTGTATATTCTTCAAATTGACACAGTAATCGTATGGCTTTAATACAGAGTTAATTGATAATCGTAGCTAGTTAGTAGTTCAAAGTTATCGCGAGGATCGAACACGTGGGGAACTTTTTTTTATGCCTTACAGGTGAGAAAGATTTTCTACTTGAGGGTGGTAGCTAGCCAGGCGGCCATTCGCAAAATGCTCTACCACCATTCTATAACGACTGCCATCCTACGACGACAACCGGGACCGACGGCTTAACGTGCCCTCCGAAGCACGGAAGCACTCAGTAATGTCACTAGCGGTTACCCATCCAACTCATGACCGCGGGCGACGTTGCTTAACTTTGCTGATCTGTTAGCTAAGTAAACTTCGCTACGTGCGCTTCAAGACTACCAACGAACTTGCCCCCGCTACTGTCACTAAGCCTTTAACTATTGCAATTAGCTGCATCGAGTACATAGCATCTTATATTTTACTTATTATTGTGGAAATTACTAGACTAGCTTGTGGGTAATGAATAGATTCAGGCGTAACTTTGCGGAAATCCATTTTTAATAATAACAAATATTTTTTAAATATTTTAAGAAAACATCAAATTAATATTTTAATAAAACACTTAAAAAATATAAAAATATATCTAGTGACAATTCCGCTTAATTAGTTTGTAGGTGTTTTACTTTGCAGGGACGTACTGACGTGAACTGTCACTCCTTTCTATTATCTTCAATTATTACAAACATGCACCCGCGACAACTTTTTTTTTTTTTTTTTTTGTTGCCTAGGGGAAATATTCAAGAAGATGCTCCATTGCATTGAGGGTACAGCGGAGTTATGTGAGGTTTTGGGACTCCAAGGACTCACTAAAACCCCCCCGGTGGCCGGCCTCGATGCATGTCAAAGGGCACCAGGATCTCCTGTGGAACGCACCGATGTCCTTTCGCATATCGCCATTAGCACTACCCAGAAAAACTATTTCCACCACACTCACACGACAACACTCGCCACATAGTGTTGTCGCCTTCCCTGGGTCCAATTTTAGACAGTCGGGATCCTCACTCCAACTGTCCATGGACCCGAAGGACCTCTGTCACGAGGAAGCCATCAATCCCCTTACGGGGCAGGCAGTCTAGGATGCCCGTTGCCAGTACCCCGCTGCCGCCTCCTTCGAGCTGGATCGGCCCTCTCGCGATCTCGCTCAGCAGTCTCTTTATGAACCATCACATACTCACAAAATGAGGCCACAGCCTTCCACTTCTCTTCACTCGCCAGCATTGCCGCTACAACACTTGGCAGCGAAAAGTCATGCCCTATATGGTGAGCCAGAGCTTGTCGCTCAATATGCCAAGCAGAGCACTCTTCCAGAGTGTGCTGGGCAGAGTTCACACCTCTTCCACAGTGGTGACATTGAGCTGTAACCTCACGTCCGATTCTGTTCAGGAACTCACCAAAACAACCATGCCCAGTCAGTACCTGAGTAAGACGAAAGGCAATTCTACAGCCGTCTCTCCTGAGCCAAGCTTTAAAGTTAGGAAGAATTGCGCCAACAGCACGTTGGCGCAGGTTTCTTGGCTCTTCAAGCCGATCGTGCCACATTTGCAGAGAACGCCGATGCTCTTGTGCCCGCACTTCAGTCGACATAGGTCCACCAGCGCTATTGCATCGAAGACGAGCATACACTCGTTCATCCATTTCAGCCAATATGTCGAGTGGTGGGAATCGTGCCAGTAGAGTTGCCGCCTCAAATGATATTGTTCGATATCCCCTTGCAATTCGAATAGCTAGGAGACGCTGTAGGCTATTATAAATTGTTCTGTAGCGCCTCACGCCCAGTCTTTTTGACCACACGGGCGCTCCGTAAAGAGCCATCGAACGTACGACCCCCGCGTAGAGGCGACGAACGTTCTCTCTTGGTCCGCCCAAATTCGGCAACATACTGTGTAGCGCTTTCACTACCCTCTGGATACGGGGGACGCACCGTCTAAAATGTTCCCCGAAGTCCCAACGACTGTCCAGTATGAGGCCTAGGTACTTAAGAAACTGGCCAACCTGGACGTCAAAATGACCCACGCGAACCATTAAATTGGGTGGTTCCATTCTTCTTGACATCTTATGGAACCACAGCGCCTCGGTCTTGTGAGGCGTTGTTTGCAGACCCAGTTCATTAATTTTATCCACGACTAAAGCCACTCCGATCTCGGCGAGCTCTTTTGTATTCTCAAAGGAGTCCCCAACCACCAGCACGAGAGTGTCATCTGCATAACAGACAACATTTACTCCTTTGGGGAGTTCGACACGCAGGACTGCATCATATGCGAGGTTCCACAGTAGCGGACCCAAAACTGAACCTTGTGGAACCCCACAATTCATCTTTCTCTGGTGCAGTGTTCCATCTCTGTCTGTATACTGCACGTATCTGTCACACAGATACGCACCCACGATACGCTGCAGATAAAGAGGTACTGCATGATATACGAGCGCCTCCCTGATTGCCCGCCAGGGCAAGGAATTAAAAGCATTAACGATGTCCAAGGACACTGCCAATGCCTTTCCACCCGGGACACAGCTGCATCTGATAGTGCACGAACATGAAGAATCGCGTCCACTATCGACCGCGCATTTCGGAACCCATATTGTACATCAGACAGGTTTGGACCTACCCCCCGTAGATGTTCGCGTAGACGATTGGCAAATATTCTTTCAAATAATTTTCCAGCCTCATCTAGCAAACAAATTGGCCGATACGCAAATGGAGAATCCTCCGACCGACCTGCCTTCTTTAAAAGGACTAATCTTGGTTCCTTCCATTCTTTTGGAAATATACCGCAGGGAAAACAGTTTGCAAATAAGTCTCTCAATTTGTCCCCTAACCCAGCACCTAGCGCTAGCACCCAAGCTCGTCCCGGGATCCCGTCGGGACCAGGTGCAGTATTTCCAGCCCTGAGGCGTGTTACCGCGCGGTTCAGCTCTTGTTCCGATACCCTAAATTCATCAGACCAGGTGGTGAGGACTGATGACGATCCACTACTAACTGGTAGATTATCTTGAATCCTTGGGAAGAGGGTATTGACGATACTTTCTACAAACTCTGGATTCAACGTTTCCGTCAATGGGGGTACCCGCGGGCGAAGTTTGCCCAGTACCATTTTGTAAGGGCGGCCCCACGGATTCCTGTCCAACCCCTCCAAGAGTTCAGTCCGGGACTGAGATTTAGCATCTGCAATGCCACTTTGGAGTGCCATAGTAGCCTGCCGGTATACCCTGTATGTTGTATCTATCTCTTCAGGTAGGGATCGTCTTCTTCTTCGGGTCCTTGTGTACATACGGCGAGCGCTCAGGCATGCGTCGCGCAACTGTGCTATTTCCGCTGACCACCAGTGCACCGTGCTGCGCTTTGTTGGCACCCGCGACTCCTATAATGGCCTAACATTACAGTTTACAAACAAAGAACGTAATACATTGTGCATCTTGTTACCTTGTTGCATGGCGTCGTCCATTCTCCTGATGATCGCGGGGATGACGTGGCTCGCTCGCAGATCGAAGTTGTCGTGCGGACCGAACACGTTGCACGGGACCACCGACGTGAACTTGCACCCGTGCCTCTCGCTGTAACCTCTGCAAAGTTAACAAGAGGTTAGAAAAAGAACAATAAAATAAGAGATTAGAAACAGGAGAACAAAACATTGTACTGATACTGACCCTCCATATCAGGGAAAATAGAGAAATAAAATGATAGTTTATTTGTCAAAAACATAGGTACACAATATAAAATGTTATAAAGTGGTTTTTAAGTTCCAGCATGTTCTGCCTTGCGGAGTACAAATTTTAAAAACATTTATATAAAAGATATAAGATCAATTATTTGAAAATTACACAATATTATTTATAAAGAGTTACATACCTCAGAACATAAATTAAGGTCAGGTTTAATATTAAAAGTAGAGATTTTGTTTGAAAATAAATTAATAGATCGATAAAAATGACTACTATGTCAAAAATTATTACATTACTATGAACAATATTACATATATGATATTATTAGTAGTTAAAAGTATGTCATTACATGTCAGAACGTAAATTACTAATTAATTTAATTATAGACTTAAAAAATTCGTCAAAGGAATAGAGGTAGGGAGATGACGATGATAACGTTAACTTTGAAACTGAATTTCAATCTATGTATCGAGTTTCAAATTTGGTTTCAAATCCCTGGCAACACTGTAGCTTATACAGTGGTAGTGACTCCCCCTTCGAAATATGCCCGAAAAAACATGAAACCAACTCGTTTAGCCAAATACGTACCTATTTAAAATGTCTATCATCCTCTTTGCGTAGCTATAGCCGAAATTTGACGAATGCGGAGGCCCATTGTGGACCTGAAAAATAAGATAAAAGTAGTAAAAATCAACACAGTAAAACGGGATTCAAAAGTATCCTTTGTCAATAACTGTAAGATCTGAATGATACACTTACCATATACCATTTCGAAGGCAAATTGCAACAAACAAACATATACACTCACACTTTCGTATTTTTAAAGTAAGTATGACGCTCCAATGGCATGAAAACATCCTGAAGTGTTACAACTAAATCTCAAGGTCCAAGATTCGATTCCCGTATCAAACAAGTATTGTACAAGACATTCTCAGCAGTAATGGTAGATGGTAATGTGTTTACTTCATGGTACTTAAAACGTATGGCGAAACTTTACTACTTATACTCCACTATTCAGCAGGGGGGAATGTTGATCTTTCAAGTATGTATGTGTTTTTTTTCACATCGAAAGGTGCCCTAATATTTTAGTCATTAGCTTTATGGAATGGCTGGTCATCCGCTGGTTTTCAGTCAGATAATGGCTATCTAACTTACTGGAGCATTCGAAGTATTCTGTTTCTATGATACCATAGGAAGAGACCCGAAGTTATTAATCAAGAGGATGCCTGCTTACCATAGTCTCGTCGATAGGGTATGTGGTATTGTCAGGGAAGATGCACGTCGACAAGCACGAAACTACTTTTTTCACCTTATACTTGTGGCTGGCGCTCAGCACGTTGTCGTTTATCGCCATGTTTTCTCTCTGAAATTAAATAGAAAAATCGATAAATACAAATCCCGAAAGAACATTTTCTTGTGAAACTTTCAAGACAAGAAAAAGATTACAGGGGGCCAACTCACACCTTTTATGAAACCATCATAAAAAAGGAGCGTTTTGTTTCATGCTTAAAATAATCATTCGTAGACACAGTCGGTGATTTTTCATCACCGACCCACAATCGCGACAAGCAATATTGGTTTGATGCTACTTACTGAACGAATGACGCATGTATGAAGGATATGCAAGCGAGGAAGAAATACAAGAAGTTTATAATATAGCGTTATTCCACTCACACTGCTCCGAACTACGATGTTACGGAACGGTTTTACCAGTTTTACGACATTTTATAGTAAGCTGCACAACAGCTGTCTGTAACTTTTTATAGTTTCACAAATCCCAAATAATTTTGCTGCATTTATTTTCAAGAATAATAGAAATAAAAAAATTGTGCGTAATTTAAAAATTAATTAAACCCATTTTTATCGTAAAATTATAAAAAATCAAGTTTAATTCCGTAACAGAAAGTAACTTTTTTAAGATGGTTAAGAGCCCTTTTACATTTTGCAGCCTTCTCACTCGCACTTTTAAAGATAATTTCAAATAGCAACAATATGTTTTATATTTTTTTAAATGTGGTCAATCATTATTTTGCTGCATGCAACTATAGATGTTCTCTACTAATTTTCATTTTGATATCTGTTATGGGGGATCCAAAACGCGTAATTTAGTTATTTTAAATTTTGGGCCTCTAATTCTAATTGGACTCAACATGTAACAAAGTAAAAATATGTTGAGAACATCTATAATTGCATGCAGCGAAATAATGATTGACTACATTTTAAAAAATATAAACCATATTGTTGCTATTTGAAATAATCTTTAAAAGTGCGAGTGAGAGGGCTGCAAAATGTAAAAGGCCTCTTAAGCATGACGGATTTGTCGATGGAACAGTAACACTTCGTATTAAATGTCACGTCAGAGTTCGCGAAAAGAGTGAACAATTTGTTGTGACGTCATCAAAACGACGAGCGATTCCATTACCTTATTATTTGTAAGCTTGCTTAATTGACGTGGACAAAATATTATGGGGATGAATCCCTATAAAAACCCCGAGGATTGATAATGGATGATCCATAGATAGATATATTAAAAAGAGTTTCAGTAGCAGTATAGCTCTTTATGCGTGTTGTCCGGAGAAGTACTACTACCATGTCTATTTCTACCGCCAAGGGTATGGGAGCCGGTGAAATTACAGGCAAATGAGACTTAACAACTTCTTGTCTCAGGGTGACGCTCGCATTGCAGTTAGCCACTTGTGATGAACTACATCTGCTATGTAGTCCAGTAGCAGTACGATCGTAACTTATGAAAATATAAGATTCAACCAATTTTTCACAGTTTATTAGTTACATGTTTACAAAGGATTTTTGAAAATATTAGAAAATTTTGACCGATGCATTTGGAATTATTTAGGTATTTGTAAAAAAACTACATAAAATCGTGAATATAAAATTAGAATTAAAAATTCTGATTGTATTTGACTTAGGACATTGTTATCTTAGGTTTATTAACTTATTAGAAATATTAGAGACTTGGAACTTAGCTAAACTAAAAATTTCAAACCCTGCTTTCAATAAAATATTAGAATGGCTGGAAATCAGTTTAATGATATTTTTATGTATATTGTAACATGCTGAAAAAAGATTAGAAAAATATATAATGTGCTTCCCGACTTATTTAGTTTTTCTTTAATAGCGTGAGTAATATAAAATTAGAGTCCAGAAGTAAATAGGCTACTGGATGATAATGATATACTCCATCGTCATACAAAAGATAAGAAAAAAAAGTTTATGGTTTTGGAAAATAGAACAAAACTTCTAGCCTCAGTGCTAAAATCCGCGCAGGAAAGCCGCGGGCGGCCCTGCGCCGCGCCCTGGCGGCAGCGCCACGTGGTCGCTACGGAGCGCGGAGCGATGCGAATGCAAGTACGAACCTACTGCTATTTATCTGTGTCCCACCCAACACAGATATGCCAACTGCTCTTTGGGCGCGGGCAGTTTTATGCAGTTTGAAGTTTTAGATATTAGTTTGTTTTAGAAGCCTTATCATCGCGATTCAGTAGCACAGATGACAGACTACTTATCTTATCCTTCCACTGTTTTCTTAATCCTACCGACCTTGGTAGGATTTATCTTCCTCTAAAAAGCTGTTGGTAGATAAAGCCTATTTAGAGGAGTTGCTAACACGTAAACAATGTAGGTACCTACCTATATATAATATATTAATTCAACAAATCATTTCTCTCTTTATTGCTTTAATATTCTATTTTGGGTTGTGTAATTGAATTATAAAAAAATACACATTTTTTTATGGAATATAAAAGACAAAAAAAAACTATACAATTTTACGTCCTTTGATGCTAGTTTTCGTCAGGTCTAACTAGTTTTCGTCGAGTTAGAATTGTGATCTAAAATTGTTTTTACATTTAGGGTTATAAAACAGGATACTACCTATATTACTTTAAATAACTTCTCATCATCTTCCTAATTTTATTCCACGCTTGTGGGGTCGGTACAATAACATATTATAACACAAGTGACAAAACAAGAACATTTTAAGAAATATGTTTTCGCCCCTAGCACATAACGGTTAATGGACGTAATGAGGATCACTTAACATGATTTAAATGATTTCAAACAATTAAGAAATGACGAAGTTGTTAAAGTTTTCTTTTTAGTTTGGCTATTTCAAAACCTCCGCTCGGAGCATCGGTTGTATGATGACGTCAGACATCGCGTCTCTCGCCCTCCGCCCCGCCCGTACAAAATCAATGGTTCGGTTCAGATAATTCAACGTTCCGCTCATGTCGCGGCGTGGAATGTTTTTTTTGTATGGTTTTTTATTATAATTATGTTGATGTTATGCGCTAAGTTATAATGACTGAAATCTCATTAATAGGATTCGTTTTGCCGTTTATTCTCTGATTGCGATCTGCATGTCCTTTCATCCGTCCGTACGTCACGGGGCTCTAGCTCGTAAACTGAAAGAAATTACAAACCTGAAATTTTGGTGTATAACGTTGATCCATAAAAGTGAGAGGCTTGACTCGGAGTAGTTAAACTTACCTATTGTTACATCATGCATTGTAACTACCTGCCTACTTAAACTGTGTACTTTGAAGAAGGAAATTTTGTGGACTATTTAAAACTTTCTGGATTAAATAATCTATTGATTGAACTTTTATATACCATTCAAATATAATTTTGATTAGATACGAACCCAACTACTTACCTAAATATGTTCACTTGAATAGTCGGTAATAATTACTGCTTTTTGCTAGGCTAGTTAGTACCTACAAATATCTACCATGTAAATGTGTTATCGCAACACACTTATATAATTAGTGCGAAAGTATGTAAGAGCTCGATCGGTCGGCTCGACCTATTTCGGTAAAACATAAAATATAGATCATTTAAGTCCTGGATTAACACATAATATTTTTATTATCATCATCACGTTGTAATATTGCCCATATAACTATTAAATTAATTAATCCAAGCTAGTTAGATAGTTACATATATAGCTGTAGCTCATTGTAATTTATAGTAGGTACTATTTAATAAATATACCGGCTAGTACTCACGGTGTTTGGTCGTAATCTCCGACCGGTGTTCGAGCAGTAAAGATGCTACCTACCCTGCCTGCGATGCCATTGCTGCCCGCCGTTCCTCAAGCTTCGCAGAGGGCGTTGCGAGCAGCCGCCCGCAGTGCGCGTCTAGCGGCCCTCGAAGCTGCCCGCATTCCTTGATAATGAGCATCTTTACTGCTCGAACACCGGTCGGAGATTACGACCAAACACCGTGAGTACTAGCCGGTATATTTATTAAATAATTATGTCAACTCACGTTAGTTTTTATGAAAATATAGTAGGTACTATATTATTATGTACCCCTTTGTATGTTTCCATTGGAAAGGATTTAATTAAAAGGCCCGGACCAATAAAGGAAGTCAACAGTATATAAACCACTTTTTTGGCAATGTTTAAAACAGTTTAGCACAATGTAATATTTATCAGATTCATTATCACCACCAAAAAATATATAAAAGAAACATAATACGCAATGTTGTGAGGATTACGGCTTATTGAGCTGGCGCGCCGGCGCACAGTGGGCTGGGATTACAAGGTTGGGTCTTAAGAACTAAAATGTATTTTTTTAGTATCTAGACATATATTTAAAAGTTTTTACTCCATGACATTTTGTAATTGGACTCGTACTTTCGGAGATATAGCCATATCAAATTTGTATGAAAAGTCATGAAATTTAGTTTAGCAATTTCTTCCAATTAATTTGAAATTGAAAATAATGTACACTAAACGGCCTGAAGTACTTCAATACTTACTTAAAACATTAAATAAAATAAAAATCTACATTTTCCACCACCATAGGTAATATACCATAGGTAGGTATGGTAATTTCTGATTCTTCTGATTTCATTTCTGGCAGACCTGCACATGACAGCAGTCCGAGTACATGTGCACATGCTATATTATTTTAATACTTTTAATTTTAAGATACTATTGTTTTTTTTAATGTTATAATTTATTTGATGTTGTTGTGTGCAGTTATGTCTGGAATGAATACATATTCATTTTTTCATTTTTCATTTTGTATGACGTAATTTGTTTTGACACTTATTTCCGGGAATCAAGAGATAAGAATGCGCGACCGCAACATCAAGTTATGACACGTGTCGTTACCTGATTGGTGCAACTATAATAGGGCACAAAATTTACTATTGCATTCAAACGTACTTCAGTGTTCTATTACCCACCATAATAGACGCACTACCCTAACATATTTATTACATAAACAAATAAGTGAAGTGAGTGTGAGTTATTTTGTGTTTGTGAATATGTTTGAATATTTGGTGACCAACCTTGACCTATTTATTATTTTAAAAAACAGTGGCAGTATTGAAAACCAACCAAATCGCAGAAAATCGCAACCTGAGAATAGGTGCTAAAATAGGACAAAAATACGTACTATACATACAAAAAGTCAATTCTTTGCAAAATTTGAGAATTTCTAGATTTCAAGTTTTTTTGTTTTGCTTCATACAAAAATTACTTTGGTTATTAATAACTCCGAAAATACTCAAGTTATCTAAACAACCTCATATAAATAATCACTTATAATCAATAGATAAATCCTACGCACTATTTAAAATTTCAGAAAAAGATTATTTTTTTTAAACGCAAGTCCTCTACCGGCTGTTTTAGCCCACTGTGCGGCGACTCGTCACTTTCGGGCAATTGGGGGTTTGTTGACGTCACAGCGTGTCACAACTTGTGCTAGTTTTGTAGATTATTTAATTACAATCTCCTGTCATTTTTGATCCGATTAAAATTACACAGTTCTCCCGAGTGATACATAGTGCTTTATACTACACCTACGAGGAAAATAAAATCATTGTACGTTTTCTCATACTTATCTCGAGACTTCTCTGGCAATAAGTATAAGGACTTCTTGAGCTGCATTTCTTATTTCTGGTGGCGTCATCATTATAAAATCGTCACTTTCACTAGCAGATGACATTTTTGAAAATTATTAAAAGTGGCCTGTTAAAATATCAATTTAATAAAAAACAAAATTTAACCAAACATAACAAATTGTCGCGCTTCTTTTCTCGTAGTGCAGAAAAGGTTGCCAACCTCTTTGCATTGAAAATCGAGTACAAATAAAAATCACACCTCTTTTTTCTATTTATTTGACATAAAACCTTTTTGAGATTGTTTATGTTAGCGGCTAAAAAACAAAAGAACGCTACCAGGGCAGGTATGGATTTTCATACAACATTCCTTCACTGCTACGGAGTGAAGAAATGAAAATCCATATAACTTTCCCCGCCGTACATTTATTAGGGAGAAATGACGAATTTTATAACTTTTTTTGAACGAGTAATGAGACGTTTTCTGAGTGGGTGGTTCTGGTGGGTGGTATAAACGTATATTTTATACTTACCCTTTTATTTTTATTACTTTCATTAACTAAAGTATGAATTTAACTAGTTTCGTCCTAGTGTAGTCGTTAACTCAACTTTCTAAATTTGCGATGAACAAATAAAATACGGAATTTGGATACCATATTCATTTTATATAACTCTTCTTTTTTCTAGCATCACCACACTCATGTTTTTATGTCTGATAGGTTAGCCTTTGACCACTATCTCACCTGATGGTAAGTGATGATGTGGTCGAAGATGTTGTTCAGGCTAACCTAGAAGTACTGGCTCTCAAGGACAGCTGCCGGAACATACCGTTAGGTGCTTGGCGACAGATTTTCTACTTGAGGGTGGTAGCTAGCCAGGCGGGCATTCGCAAAATGCCCTACCACCATGCAAGACTCATGTCTGGCTGGTACAATATATCTTCTCCTACATCACAAGAGCATAATTGTAAAAAGTTTTACCTTCGCTAAAAGCGAATCGGAAATTGGCTGGCCACCGGATTAATGCTAATCCCCTAGTAGTAGTTTCTCCGCTACCTTCAGGTAATCAATGTTTTAAAAGGCTAAGTAGCGATTTTCAGCATCATCACGTGATTGAACATATTTTTATTATGTACATTCTGAAATATATACATAATAATAATAAAACATCATACTAATACATATATATATAAACTCTCGGATTTCGTCAGCGTTGAAAATCTTAAATTATTTTTTATTGCACATGATGTACTTAAGTTTAAAATATGTCAGTACTACCCAACGTAGGTTTTACAAATCTCGATAAATAGAAGTCAGTCCAAATATGGTATGCTTGTATCAGTTTTCGTCCAGATGGCCGACAATTTATATTGAAAACTGAAGATAACGTATTCCAACGTATCTTCCTACCTAACGGATGTTCAATTAAATTTAATCTAATAATAAAACTTTTAAATAGGTTCATACCTCATATACAAATCTCTTTACGTTCGTTATTTACAAACAAGCTAGATAAGGTACCTACCTACAGAAAAGTGGTAAGTAAATTTAATACATATCATATACGTAATTGAGAGTTAACTCTAGGCGTCAACTACATATTATAGGTATCTATTTATATTCATATAAGTAGGTAGGTACTAGCTAATCCGACAGACACCTAGTCCAGTTTTTTGGCCTGGAGTTTGTATAGAATTCACATAAGTACCTACACATGTTTTATAGAAATTTCATCAGTTGATTGACCATTTCCATAGAAACCTTAGATTAATACACTATGTGTGTGAAGGTATAATATAATGAAAGAAAAGAATGTAAGTATAGCATAAAAGAAACTTGCCGCTGTATAATTCTGAATAATCAACAAAATATAAATGCTTTTGGAACACTAAAATCGTATAACAAGGCGCGGCGTATGCGGCCGCGACACGTTGTGACTTGTGTTGAGACCCTTTGCGCTGCGTCTCACTCTTCGAGCTAATGCCGCGTAGGTACCTATATAGTTTATTCTATGGCCGCATTAACAAATCTTATGATATCTTAAAATGCCATGAACTATTTTTTCTAATCTTTTGTATGACGATGGAGTATATCATTATTATCCAGTAGCCACTAACTTCTGGACTCTAATTTTATATTACTCACGCTATTAAAGAAAAACTACATAAGTCGAGAAGCACATTGTATATTTTTCTAATCTTTTTTCAGCATGTTATAATGTACATAAAAATATCATTAAACTGATTTCCAGCCATTCTAATATTTTATTGAAAGCAGGGTTTGAAATTTTTAGTTTACCTAAGTTCCAAGTCTCTAATATTTCTAATAAATTAATAAACACAAGATAACAATGTCCTAAGTCATATACAATCAGAATTTTTAATTCTAATTTTATATTCACGATTTTATGTAGTTTTTTTACAAATACCTAAATAATACGAATTGCATCGGTCAAAATATTCTAACTTTTTGGAAAAAGCTTAGTAAACTTGTAACTAATCATCTGTACAAAATTCGTTAAATCTTACATTTTTAAAAGTTAGCATGCAATTTTAACGTACTGCTACTGGACTAATGGGAGATTAACACCAGTTGGGCTTCGTGCTTGTTCAAGCACGACAGCATAAAAAAACAAGTCCGAAACAATATATATTTGCAGTCGATATTTAAAAGCGTTTTTCTTATATATAAATATTGTCGATGAAAAATAAAAATTACTACCCAAAATTTAAAACTGCTATATATACTATAGCATAAATATAAAACAACATTTAAACCATCTTATGACCCTTTTAGGGGTTTATCAAAGTTGGTTTATATGTTGTTTTATATTTATGTTATAGAATGTGTTTTTTTTGGGTAGCAAATTTTATTTTTCACCAACACGATACGAGATTGAGTGCATGTGCTAGATATGTGACGTGTATCATATTAGGTAAATCATTTTTCAAAGCACGTCCTGCTTTCTGCATATAGGCTTCAATATCAGTACATAATATAACAACGTCTCTTACTTTGGATTCATACGAATCGCACAACATATTTTCAAGGCAGTAACTTAAAGTGCTTAGAAAATCAGTTGTTTCATCTTAAGATATCTAAAGCTTATCAAGCCGATCCCAAGAATAGCGTTATCTCAATTAATATACATCAATGTGCCGCCGCTCGTATACCGTAAAAATGTACATATACAAAGATTGCGTTTGATATAGTTTTATCACTGAGTCAATTCAAAATTATCTTCAAATATAAACTATCAGAAAATTTGGTGGTTGTGACGACTCTATTTTATGTCTAGTCGCAAATTTTAGGTAAAATAAATTATTATTAATTAATTGATCAAATTTTCCGAAAGACATTAATATATCTAAATCTAATGTACTTCAGTAATGTCCTTCGGGATATCTGCCCCATGCTTCGGCTTGGGGCAGATATTGCGGAAAAAATATGGTCGTAAGGAAGTCTCCAATTTTTGTATCTGTTCCTCGAAGTGTAGGTGAATAAGCCCTACCTATTACTATCACTACTCACGAGTCACGAGTCGCTCCGTACCACTTGGGTATGAAACATGTTGCCGCTCGGCTGGTCCCAAAAAACCTGAATATTCTCCAAAAACTCAATAGCGTAAGAGTCGCTGAGGACATGCCAGAAAGAGTTGATTCCGATCCAACCCACCACCCATGAAACGCATTTTACTGGTGACGAGACAACGTTTACGAGTTTGAAATGCAAACTAGTCAACAAGCTTCGGAGTGGCGCCTCCCAACTGAACCGAAACCGAAAAAACCATTCCAAATTCGATCAAAAGTCAGTCATGTTGACCTTGACTATCGCGGTGTTGAGTTATCCATATTCTTGCTGGAAGGTCAAACAGTATATAAAGAATATTATTTGAGCGTAATGCGACGTTTGAGAGAGCAAATTCGACGAAAAAGGACAAATTTTCCGGATGGAATTCTTGGATTTTTCACCACGATAATGCGCCTTCGCACAAGGCCATCATTTTGAATGTTTTTTTGACCAAAAACTCAACAAATACCTTCGGGCAACCACTTTATTCACAAGATATGGCTCCAGTAGACTTGTTTCTTTTTTCTAAACTTAAATTACCACTTCGTGGCATCCGATTTCATTCGGTAGAAGACTTAAAGGAAAATATGCAGCGAGAACTGAACCCAATTCCGGAAAAAGCGTTTAAATAATGTTGATTAGATTATTCCTAGGCGTAAGTAAGTGTATCTTTTCTGAAGAAGCAGACTTTGGTGGTGATAAAATATATTTGGATAAATAACTGACATTTTGTTGTTATTGATGTTTTCCCTAGTACTAGTACGGTTTGAAATTCCTAGATATTCTAACCCAGTCCCCCGTGGGGTGCGGGGTTAGAATTGCACCTCCCCATATCATCCCGTAGGTGTCGTAAGGGGCGACTAGGGGAACATACTGGAAAGTGGGCAGCAGCGCCTTCTAAAGAACTGCCAACTTACACTGCGATCGCCAAGCCGCCTGCCAAGCGTGGGGATTACGACATAAACCCCCTTGTTCTGTGGCTGTGTTCACACTGAGAAAAATCTAAAGTCAAAAGCGCCCTAATGACGGCCAATTTATATGGTATAAGGCGAAAAACCGACCAAACGTAAATACGTACAAAAACGCCTTCCAACTAGAAGGCGTTAAACGACGTCAGTGAAGGCGAATGTTTCTTTTCGTCTTCATTTAAGGTCTATTTTGTGGTCTTTCTTAAATATTGACGATGATGACTTAAATATGATTTCGATTAGGCTGATTAAGTCGTATCGTACGTTATAGTGTAGTAATCACCGTATATAAACCGTCGTAAACGTAAGGAATATTTTATGGTCAATACTGCAATTATTATCGTATAACAAGTTCAATTCTGAAAATACTTTTCGGAAGGCGTTTTTGACGGTTGTGTTTATTATAAAACATGGTACATTTTTATTGATTGGTGAAAATCATCTTAAGAGTTGTGAATTCATCTTACGTATTTACAATTCAACGGTAAAAGGTCAAATTTGATTTAAGCCTTTAAGGATGCACTTGCCGGCGGCTCGAACTTATCAGCGGGCGAGGCAACAAAGCATGCTATTTCACCTATACCTTTGTGGGAAAGGGTAAGACTCCGTGATGAGTAGTAAGAAGATAGTGCTCGCGCATCACACACCCGTATTGCATCTACGCTAATTACGCACACTTGTTTGCGATATATCAATGAAAGCCGAACCATGCCGAATGAATTACGATGTTTGACGACGGACGGAGATAGTGTCTCAAGCTACGTCACAACGTGTGTAGGTATTTCTTATAAAATAATATTATATATTCACAGAGGAATACATTTTGGTTCGGACAGTAGGTACCTGTTGTTATAATTTTCGTTCGTTTTATAATAACATACTGATGTTATTTCACCTATAGTAGGTAAATATTTAGTAAGTAGGTACAATGATTTGTAGGTACATAGTATATGTATTAGTTTGTTCTTTTCATATTGATGTAGTAAATATTTACCTACAATAATTATTTATTACATAATTAGCAAGTTACTGCTTTTACTACAACATATTTTGTAAAGCAGTGACGGCTCAGTGGCATAGGTTATGGACTTCCGCGCAGCAGGTCCATGGTTCGAATCCCGTCGCGGGCTTAATCTTCACCGCGTGGTAGAAGAGCATTATACGAATGCCCGCCTGGATAGCTACTACCCTCAAGTAAAAAATCGGTCGCCAAGCACCTAAAGGGAAGCAGTGATGGCTCAGTGGCATTGGTTATGGACTGCTGCGCATCAGGTCCATAGTTTGAATCCCGCCGCGATATTGAGCTTCACCGCGTGTTGGAGAGTTCGTAGCGAAAATTACTTAGCTGTTCTCAACCGATCAGCAAAGTTTAGCACCGTCGCGCGCGGTCATGAGTTGGATGGGTGACCGCTAGGACAATACTACTGAGCGCTTCCGTGCTTCGGAGGGCACGTTAAGCCGTTGGTCCCGGTTGTGGTCTTAGGATGGCAGTCGTTATAGCATGGTGGTAGGGCATTTTGCGAATGCCCGCCTGTATAGCTACCACCCTCAAGTAGAAAATCTGTCGCCAAGCACCTAACGGTGTGTTCCGGCAGCTGTCCTTGAGAGCCAGTACTTCTAGGTTAGCCTGAACAACATCTTCGACCACATCATCACTTACCATCAGGTGAGATAGTGGTCAAAGGCTAACCTATCAGGCATAAAAAAAAGAGCATTTTGCGAATGCTCGCCGGGATAGCTACCCAAGTAGAAAATCTGTCACCATGCAACTAACGTGAACTCAGTGGCATTAGCTATGGACTACCTCGCAGCATGTTTATGGTTCGAATCCCGCTGCGGGCTCGAGCTTCACCGCTTGGTAGAAGGGCATAGGGCATTTTGCGAATGTTCGCCTGGCTAGCCACCATCCTCAAGCAGAAAATCTGTCAGTAAGCGCCTAACGGGAAGCAGTGATGGGCCAGTGGCATTAGCTACTGACTGCCGCGCAGCAGGTCCATGGTTCGAATCCAGCCGCGATATTGAGCTTCCCCGCGTTGGTGAAGAGCATTTTGCGAATGCTCGCCTGGATAGCTACCACCCTCAAGTAGAAAATCTGTCAGAAAGCACCTCACGGGAAGCAGTGATGGCTCAGTGGCATTAGCTTTGGACTGCCACGCAGCAGGTCTATGGTTCGAATCCCGCCGCGGGCTTGAAATTCACCGCTTGGTAGAAGGGCATTTTGCGAATGCTCGCTTGGCTAGCTACCACCCTCAAGTAGAAATTCTGTTACTAAACACTTAACGGGAAGCAGTGATGGCTCTTATTATGGACTGCCGCGCAACAGGTCTATGGGTCGAATCCCGCCGCGGGCATGAACTTCACCGCAAGGTGGAAGGTTGTTTTGCGAATGCTCGCCCGGCTAGCGAGCTTTGAGATGAGAGTGTGTCGTACCGATTTCAAAATCTGTCTCTAAGCGGTAATGTACGATGGCATCATGGATCTACCAATCCTGGTAGAACACATTTGGAATAAAAATTCTCTACCTACCCGTAACTGATTTAAATTATTTCCAATAAAAATCAATAACTAATCATAGGTTATTTTTGATTAGGTAAGTGCCTACAATCATCGCTAAGTTTACCATATAAACTTTCGTACTACCTTAGGTATAAGTACCTACTACAAATATACATACTTATTCTACTAATTTACGTAGGTAGTACTAACACTAACATAGTACTAACTTTATTATTTGTTGTGATCTTATAGCTATGTATAGGTATGCAATGTAATGCGCGCCCGCGAATGTCGATTTGACATCGCTGACAGTTGCGTGCCTAGGCAGGCCTATATGATAAATGATAATTATATCGTAGATAGGTAGGTATCTTCCATTGAGCTTCTAATTCTAACCCTTTACTACTTTGTGTTAGGTAGGTACTTTCTCGAAGTTATATTACTGCTTAGACTATATTCTAAAAAGAATGCGGACTACCTACGTCCATACCATATCTAACCAAATGCAGCTTTTTATATTGTCTATGTGTTGCTAAAATTATTAGGTACTCACCATAGCTATCATGACCTGCGTATTGACTAATACCTACTAGGTACTAACTTAGGTGAGAGTAGGTGAGTACCTAGACATAGTTACGTATTTATATTACCCAAGTACTTACCTATCTATATGGATTATGGCGTCCGACACTTACTATCACGAACAAACTAATCAAATGCGAAAGAAAATCCGGTCCCCAACTCCCAACATATGTAAATATATATATATATATATATATACACATATATATATAAGTACGTAAGTAGGCATAGGCACTACATATTGGTAGTGTATACATACGTGCAAGCCAAAAAGCAACAGGGCATTCCTACAATATAATATTATTATGTTCTAAGATCGCGGCGCGGTGCACGTGACTTTTGGTAGTGTGCGTTTTGTTAATTATATATTAGTGTGCTGCGCATGAGACCCGCCCGCCCGCTTCCCTCACCGCGGAATGGAAGTATTGACATGAGATGCCCAATATTTTGAACGAAAAACTAGCGCGCAAAACTATGTGTGCCGACCTTTGGCTCTAGGATGTTTATGATTATACTACTGGATGTATTTGTTTTCCAAAATGTTTTCTAAAATGATCATGAACTGAGCTATGCTTCTATGTAAATAATTTTAGGGATTTCATGCTCTATAAGTCGTTTATTTACGACTAAACATGCGCTAAAATTCGTGATATTACAGGGATGTTTCGAGGCTTATAACTATCATGTGAAGATTTTTTTTACAAATCGGTGCCAAGACAAGCCTAGATAATGAAGAGATAAATCGATATCATGCTTAATTCTGGACCTAAAACCTCAAATAAGGGAGTGATCACCCTACGGCGTTTGTATGGAAAAGTTACCGGCCAGTTCAACCTTAAGTCGTTTTTATCAGTGCAGCAGTGGATGATCCGGCTGATACAGTACAGATATTATACCGGTACTTTCTTGACAGAATAGTACAATAGGTAATTATCTTACAAAAGAAAAAATATTTAAAAATAATATATAACACAATTTCAAATTATAATAACAGCTCAAGTATGTCAACGTTAACGGTTTATTAATAATACACTCAACATTGTTGATTGATAGATAACAAATCAAAACAACATGAAAAACTCATAAACTATGTGTAAATACTATATACCTATAAGTACAAAATTATTAATTGATAAACCATTTGTCTATACTCCCCTATCAGTTGATATCATTTCTGGTGATAAGACTTACGATTTTTGATATGAAATTCTTGTGAGTTGGAACGATAATAGAATGATAAAGTATCTTTAACAAATTAATTAGCCATGTTCTTAATGAAACGATAATTACTATCCCCATCTTCAGAATAATCGTTCCTACCCCTATCTCAATTATGTGGAATCAAAACTTATCACTCAAAAACTAAATAAAACAACCAATTAAAGTTAACACTTTTGTCCTACAACTTAAGGAATTATAGTTAATATTATTATTAACACCGTAAAATTCTCTAAATAATGGTAGTTCTTATTCTACATATATTGTTACAAATTAACGGAGCACAGAATTCTATGTCCCGGGCGGGAATCGAACCCGCGTCCTCCGATTTTGAGCCTGATGCCTAATCCACTCGTCCACCTGGACACGCTCTTTAGAGCCGTAATCTTGTGCTCCAATCGTATTACTTTAACCGTCATAGGTGACGGTGTGCTCTAATAATTTGTAACATATGATTGTAGCTTAGCACGCGACAGTGCTTGTAATCATATTTAGAAAAGTTCTTATTCTGTTCACACTAAAATCCAACCCCCTTACTTATAAAAAATCCGCTATGTAGTTGCTAAGTAATGGATAACTAAACAGTATTTAAGTAATGCTTAAATATTTCTTACTTATAAACGCTACATAGCACCTGTTTAGCTAAGCAATGGATAATGAGGTCGAACGTATTTTAAACTGACAACATTGAACTAAAAGGTATTATGAAAGACCCAAATTGCCAAAAAGTATGTATCTAGTGCTGAAAATCTTAAAATTAAAAAGTAAAAAAAATACTATTCTTTGTAGACCTACTGATTTTTGTACATATGGTTAGGCGTACTGGAGACTTCTGAAGCGAGTTTTTTTTTGCAATATAGTAAATTGTAAGTGCCCCAGTATTCTGTGAATTCGATCCAGCAACCTATTCCATAGCATAATTGGAAATGCATTATGGAAGCCCGAATACCGTTATATCCCGCTGGAAGTTATCTTTTTCCATCCCAAACAATACCTATGCCCAATTATGTCTACGTTTTTTTCTATGAAGCCAAGATTCCAATCTTCATATATATTTTTTTTATCATTCTATAGCGATTCCTTAAATCACAGTAATATTATAAAGGCCGTAATATGTTCTTGTGTTTCGTCTAGTGTGTTAGAGAAATTATTTTGTATGACCCTGAAACTGTGCCCGGTGAATGGCAATAGGCTCGCCACCTATTACATGGAACCAAAACCCAATTGACCGAAACATGGTTGTTTACACACCTCTGCCTAACCCTTCGGGGAATACAGGCGTGATTATATGTATGTATCTAAAGTTTGAGTTTTTGTCTTCTACGTGTATTCACGTTTCAACGGCTTAAGGGTTTGGATGAAACAACAGAATAGTTAGTTTAGGTTCTCTATACTTTTCATCATCATTGTCTACGTGGGTGAAACCGCGTGGCTCGGCTAGATAATAAGAAAATTACAATGAGTTCGATCACCGGATCGGATCAGATGTTGGGGGTTTAACGAGAAAGGGATTTTCAGTTCAAACAGTCCGGCGTCTAATTTGGACCAGTTTATTACCATTTGGTGATAAACTCGCGACCTATTAAATGAGATCCTTAATACATAAGAATATTTCGATTCCCAAAATATTACTTTTTGCTGTACTGAATCGACATCTATGCTGAAATTCGCAAATAAGTACTCAATTCTGCTTTTAAATTGAATCTCTAGTTCCTCATCAGTCTCAATCCTCATCCAATAGGAATATACGAGTGTGGCACAATCCTCATATTCTTAATTCAGGAACTGTACCTGCGGTATACTCTTCAATAAGATCACGAAAAGTAAGTAGGTTACGCATAATATTTATTTCATCATCCAATGTATGTTTCTACTTGCTATATTTTTACGATTTATTAACAGAGTATGTCGTGTTTATAGTTTTGTATACCTCCTTGACAATAACCTCAATAGTAACTTAATCAGCTGATCAGAAATATGGGCGCCATCTTGCTACTTAAATATTTAAACAAGGGTCGGACGGTGTTTAAATTGACAGCTGATTTAAGCAGTACTTAGGAACTGGATAAAGTTATGCAGCGTTTATGAGTAAAGAATTTTGCTAATCAGCGGCTAAGTAGTGCTTAAAATTTAAGTAGCGTTTATAAGTAAGGCCGCAAATTCACAGAAACGCTTGCGATTAAAATTATGGCAATGTTTCATATAGCAATTCTGTTCAATCTAAATTCGTATATTGACAGCCAACGAAATTATGGTACTTCTTATTCTAATCTCATTAAAATTCAAATGGTGGTATGTTTCACGCAAATGTAGTCCTCATATAACTTGGCGCTCTCTAAGCTTATGCCAAATTGACTAACATTTAATAGATTTATATTTTTAGAATGACCGTTATAAGTGTTACAGGAATGTGGATTTTAGTTTGATAACTAACATAGTTTAGAGTTTAATGAAATATAAATGGGGCAATCTTGAAGGTATATATTTTAACCAACAAAAAGAGAACCAAAAACACCTCTGCATTTACATTTACCCTTTACACTCTGATTTACTTTCAATTCGGCTACAGGCTGTAAGAAGTGAAGAAATAGAAGTGCACACTAAGCACACAACTAAGGCCACCTATAAATAAATAATAATAGTAAGTATTAGTTAATCCTTACAAAAAATTCCAAGTTGTGCGCCATATTGTGGAATAAGCCTCCCACCATTGCAGCTAAATGTATTACATGAGTTGGCTTGTGTTTCTCAAACAATGCATCCGTTTGGGCTTTGTCTCTACAAAAGAAACAAAAATATTCTCTTAGTATAGAGTGGGCTCGGAACTCGTTGCCCGTGCTCCTGTGGCGACAGGGGATTGCATAATGAGGAGGATAGCACCTGATATTTTTTACAATATTGAAATTTATCTCCAGATTCCAGATACAGAAGCGTCATACTAAAGGTGGAACTGGTCTGTTATTTCTCCATAGAAACATCAAGCAATTATCACTCCCTTATTAGAGATTTTAGAATAATCCCATAGACCCGCTTGGCCGGACATGCTCTGTTTATTTATGATCTTTTATTTTATTCTTTTAAAATTTTGGAGCTTTTAGCCGCATTAGATGCAGCCATGTCAGCCCCATTAGAACAATAATTTAATTTAAAATCAGCACTTTAAAATTATAAAACATAACCTAAATAGTGTTCTGGCAGTGTCAGATGACAGCACTGCCAGTACACTCTGTACTAAACCAACATCAAAATAATTGAGGCCCAGACCTCTTAACTTACATTGTATAGGTTCATCCCGGGGACACTCCATCAATAAGTAGTATAAGTCTTCTATGACACCACACATTTTGCAGTTAGGTGAATCAACTATTCTCATCAGATGTTTAAATTTGTTTAATGGAATGTGCCTGGAGCGAAGTCTACAGGCCAGGCAATAATTACTACAGGCAATAATTTTTCTGTTTACGTTTGTCATAAGGAATCATAGCAATTGAGGAGGTTCTGAATCTTTAAAATTTATTTTTTTGTTTAATTGAACCTAATTTCACTTTGCCCCTTAGAAGGAAAAGACCACTCTTTGGGGGAGAGGGATCAAGGGTTTGAATTCTTGGGATGCACTTTGATTATGGAACCCTACAAATATTGTACATTTTTGGATATTGTATTGCATTTTGCAAACAACACAACACATCATTGGGCTTGTAAATAACAATACTTAACTTAGTTCAGGTATTGCATTTTAATTGTACCAGTATTTAGAAATAAGCTTATTGGCAATGCAAACAAAGTGATTTGGTTTTGTGTGCCGGCTCTACTGCATGTGTTACTTGCATTTGCCCCCACGATTATCTTCCATGCAGGTGCAGATGAAAACACTTTGCAGTCAAGCTCAAATCTAATTCAGGATTCAAGCCAATAATTGCCTTTAAGCTGCTGCCTACTTGGCATCTTCAACCATATCATCACATACCTCAAGTCACCATCTTTAGATCCACAAAATATCCAAGTCTCATGCATCACATCTTGTTGATATTCTGATTCTACAATAGCTTTTATAGCTTGTCCGACAAGGCCTGAACCTCCAGTAACCAGAATTGTATCTTTGGTACACATCTGAAAGTTAAAAAAATTACATGTTGTGAATCATTACATTGAATAAATTCTATTTTATTTTAAGGTGATAAGTACTTCACTGGCGTGCCAGTTGTGATATGTATGTAATATGAGCATGTTGGGAGTATGCATGGTATATTTAAAAATTGTAAGGAAAGTAAATGGATATAAAATTTGTTATTGTTCAAATGCTAATAACATTAAAACAAGACAAAATATGGATTCATTGCATCACAAGTGACAAACTGCACTACGCCCACCACCCTTAGACAAACAGTTTGTTAAGTCTCATGTGCCTGTTATTTACTAGCTCTTAAATACTGCTGTTGGAAAACACTGTTTGGTGCTGAGCAACAGATTTTCTTCTTGAGAGTGCTGGTGAGTACTTTCAAAATTGCCTTTCAATTAGTTTCCATGCAGTGAAGGTCCAGCCACCAGTGGGGATTGAACAATGGACTTATGTCACATCAGTCATTACTGCTCGGTTATGACTGTTTCAGTTCTGTGAATGAGTCTTTTATGGCGACAGCAGACTTACAAAGTTGCAGAAAGCAAAATATGTGGGTAATATGCTACTAGATGAAAACAAAACAGTAAAATCTGAATATTACTACCTGGGGGTGCCAGGTTAGAATTGCATCCCTCCATTTTTTCCTGGAGGAGTAAGAGGCGAAAGAGGGGAAAATACCATATGGGCAGCAGCACCTTCTGTAGAACTGCCATCTTATACTACGATCCCCAGGACACCTGCCATGCGTGGGACCACCCCAGCCCCACAAGGCTTTGTTCAAAGGTGGACATTCTGGTTGTGGATGTGTGAAACTATTGATTGCATGCCTCAACTTCTTGAGAAAGTTTGTGAGAAATAACTGAATTATACCAGCACCATAGTACGGTGGCTAACCTCCACACATCATAACAAATCATTACACATGATATATTTTAAAGAAGTCGGAGATGCTCATCTAACTAATCAAGCAACTTATCTTTTTCTTGGCTTCTACTGGGCTTTTAATTTGCCACAAATCCGCGTAAGTAGCGTGGGTATAAAAAAAATAAACTAAACAGTTCCTGATGAAAAATTGTAACGAGAGGAACACTCATAAAGGTTGGAGTGTACCCTTGGGGGCGCAAAAAAAAAAATTTTTTTTTTTCGCTTTAATGACCTCCTGGGAGGTCAACAAACATCCTAGGTCAATGACCTCAACTTTGGGGTCATTGACCTAAGTAACCTTAATATAGGTCCGACACTTATAAAAATTTTCAACATTTTCGAAGTATAGTTGACCTATATATTTTTTGATGCCATGTGAAAGAGGCACTAATAGCTAGCATCTTTAGTTCGAGACGACGTAGTCTAGCCCCACCGGTAGCCCACTTACAACCAAATCAGTCTGTCGGTATGAGCCTACCTAGAGAAGTAGACGTCTGTGGTGGTGGTCACCTGAACTAAAAAAGTAGCTATGAGTGTCCTCTATCCAAAACTACAAAAAAAACCAGGGGTCAATTGGACATGAAATTTTCGTCAAATTTTTTCTAAGTCCCAAATCTAGTTTGTGTAGCAGCGGTAGGGAAGGGGGCGCAGAATTTCACGCCAATTAACAAATGTTTTTTTTGATGCCACGTGAAAGAGGCACCAATAGCCAGCAACTTTAGTTAGAGACGACGTTGTCTAGCCCCACCGGTAGCCCACTTACAACCAAATCAGTCTGTCGATATGAGCCTACCTAGCGAAGTAGACGTCTGTGGTGGGGGTCGCCTGAACTAAAGTAGTAGCTATGAGTGTCCTCTATCCAAAACTACAAAAAAAACCAGGGGTCAATTGGACATGAAATTTTCGTCAAATTTTTTCTAAGTCCCAAATCTAGTTTGTGTAGCAGCGGTAGGGAAGGGGGCGCAGAATTTCACGCCAATTAACATATGTTTTTATTGATGCCACGTGAAAGAGGCACCAATAGCCAGCAACTTTAGTTAGAGACGACGTTGTCTAGCCCCACCGGTAGCCCACTTACAACCAAATCAGTCTGTCGATATGAGCCTACCTAGCGAAGTAGACGTCTGTGGTGGGGGTCGCCTGAACTAAAGTAGTAGCTATGAGTGTCCTCTATCCAAAACTACAAAAAAACCAGGGGTCAATTGGACATGAAATTTTCGTCAAATTTTTTCTAAGTCCCAAATCTAGTTTGTGTAGCAGCGGTAGGGAAGGGGGCGCAGAATTTCACCCCACCGGTAGCCCACTTACAACCAAATCAGTCTGTCGATATGAGCCTACCTAGCGAAGTAGACGTCTGTGGTGGGGGTCGCCTGAACTAAAGTAGTAGCTATGAGTGTCCTCTATCCAAAACTACAAAAAAAACCAGGGGTCAATTGGACATGAAATTTTCGTCAAATTTTTTCTAAGTCCCAAATCTAGTTTGTGTAGCAGCGGTATATTAAGTTTGAACTGGCCGGTCACTTATCGATACAAAGGTGATCACTTCCTTATTTGAGGTTTTAGGTCTAGAACTAAGCATGATATCGACTGATCTCTTTATTATCTAGGCTTACTGGTTCTCAAGGACACATTTTTTTTATGTTATTGTGACGGAACAAGCTCGAGGCCCACCTGATGTTAAGCGGACTAACCTCTGCCTATAACAGCTGCATATCGTCACAAGTGATAAATTGCACTGCGACCTTGAGACAATGTTCTTAAGTCTCGTGTGCCTGTAATTAATGATCACTGAGCCATCACTGCTTCAAAACACATAGCGGCATATGCTGTTAAGTGCTTGGCAACAGATTTTCTGCTTGAGGGTGGTATATAGCTAGCCAGGCGGGCATTCGCAAAAAGCCTTACCTACCACTTTGCTATAACGTCTGCCATCTAAGACACCAACTGGGACCGTCCGAAGCACGTGCACGCTCAGTAGTAGGTAATGCCACTAGCGGTCACCCATCCATGGACGTTGCTTAACTTAGCTGATTGGTTAATAATCGGCAAAGCAAACTTAGCTATGAGTGCTTCTGATAAGTAGGTCACTAAACTCTTATTATTTATCTTATTACTCTATAGGTATTTGTGATTTTGTAAGGTCACTAAATCTCTACACAAAATAAAGTAATAGGTACGTCTTAGATTATTGATGGGTCTCCGCGCGCGCTCCGACTAGATACCGCCGGTGTCTTTGTAAAATGCGGCAACTAATACTACGCCGAAGTCGGCGTACCCGAGCCAGTTTCGCCTTTCATTAAGCTTTATCTTTCAAACAATGTACGCTAAAACCTACCTATAATTATAATTATTTATAATCATATTATTTAAATATTAGTTAAGAGATGTAAATAATAAAATAACTGTTAAAAATGAGGCCTTCAACTAATTAAAATCTTATTTAATTGCCTTGAGTTGCCGCATTTACGGATCTATTGTTTTCAGGTAGCGCGGTATCTAGTCGGAGCGCGAGCGGAGACCCATCAATAATCTAAGAGGTACGTCTATTTTATTCTATGATAATGCATACCACATAACTATAAACGTGTAGGTATATTACCTACTTAATTATTAATTGTGCATCAAATTTTCTGTAAAATCTTTTGTAGATTCGCGATTTTATTTACAACCACATGAACACGAAGTACCTACCTAACCTACTCAAATGAAAGTTTTATATATTGTTGGTTTTGAAATATCACTTGGACAATGTTCTTATGCTCTGGAGGTTATCCTTTACCACTTTCTCGCCAGATGATAAGTGATGATGTGACCGAAGATGTTGTTGTCTCTCAAGGGCAGCTGCCTGAACACACCGCTAGGTGCTTGGCGACAGGTGGTAGCTAGCCAGGCGGGCATTCGCAAAATGCCCTACCACCATGCTATAACGACTGCAATCCTAAGACGGCCACAGGGACCGACGGCTTAACGTGCCCTCCGAAGCACGTGCACGCTCAGTAGTAATGTCACTAGCGGTCACCCATCCGACTCATGACCGCGGCGGGCGTTGCTTAACTTCGCTGATCAGTTAAGAACAGTTAAGCAAACGTCCGCGTTAGTTATCTGTCATAATCTGTTGATAACTAGTTGCTCGGGAAGTCTGAGTAGTAGGTATACAGGGTTATTGTTGAAATGCTAACAACCTCTTAGGGTTCACTTCTGCTAGTTCTAAGTGTCCTAACAAACATTTTGATGTTTTTATATTTTTTTGTGTTTGTTTATGTGTATGTTTATGCGTACCTATTTGACGGAAATAAGCATGAGGACCACCTGATGTTAAAAGTCTAATGTGCCTGTCATATAATATTTCATATTTTTTATTACTTAGCTCGATGTAAATATGCAAACATCTGTTCAAAGGGGGGAACGCGGCGCGGTCCAGTGTTGCCGCTGCGGGCGCTCTTAGATCACAATTTGAGGTCACATTCGAGGTGATCAGTGCAATTGGTTCGGACTAAAATCTAAATGCATCTGTTATAGGTAGGGGTTAGTCCGCTTAACATCAGGTGGGCCGCTTGCTTATTCCATCACAATCTCATTAAATAAAAAAGACATTTAGTTGACATTAATCACGTGAGGCTTTAAAGGGGGGATTTTATCAAAAGTCTAAATATATCACAAGGGGTTAGGGGGATGTAGAATGTAGATATCATGTCTATTTATTTTTTCATCAAACGCGCAATTTGTAAACCCAAAAGCAGCGTGTAGTGTGACCTTGACTCGCCGTTGCTAGGCAACGAACGAAGTCCCCGCGCGCCGCGCACCACGACACGACGACCGCCCGGCTCGTCTTGCCACTAGCCAGTACACTCCAGTTATTCTGTTATATTGGCGCCAAATACATGCATATTCTTATATACTTACTTCTTATATACCTTCAGTTTTATAAAAATTACTGGTTCTCAAGGACACATAGCGACACCCACCGTTAAGTGCTTGGCGACAGATTTTCTTCTTGACGGTGGTAGCTTGCCAGGCGGGCATTCGCAAAATGCCACCATACTATGACGTCTGCCATCAAACTGCAACCCTCAAACAGAACATCTGTCACCAAGCACCTATCGTATGTAACATGTGAAATAGTGGCTATACTTAAGCCATTCATTACAAAATCACAAATATACGATAGGAAAAATTTAACCCCGCACATGACTTAAATTTTTCCTATCGTATATTTGTGATTTAGTAATGCAATCCGCATAGCAGGTGTTATTGTAAAACTAACAATATTAAAAATATAAGCCATTCAGCTGAATGATCATTTGATAAATCATAAAACTGTAACACATTATAATAATATCACCGTGTCAGTTACAAAGTAGGTATGCCTACCTATTTACTTTCTAATAATAATATGGGCTGATGTGATCGGGCGGCTACAGTACAAATATTAGTAATAACAGTAAGCTGGAGACATACACACTAATATTCTGAATACCTACGTCACATATAACACATTGTCATCGGCGGCATCGGCATTCGACAAGCAGCGCGGCGCGGTTTATTTATATATTTTAAATTACTGTTATTTGTTATTGGGACTCCAAACGGCATGGAATTTGACAAAATTGAAAATTGAAGCACTGATGGCTCAGTGGCATAGACTATGGACTGCCGTGCCGCAGGTCCATGGTTCGAATCCCGCCGCGGGCTTGAACTTCACCGTATGGTGGAAGGGCATCTTTCGAATGCCCGCCTGGCTATCGACCACCCTCAAGTAGAAAATCTGTCGCCAAGCACCTAACGGTGTGTTCCGGCAGCAGTCCTTGAGAGCCAGTTCCAAAGAGTGAAATAACTGGTTGAAGTCGGTGCCATGCTAGTTAGAGTGAACCAATTATCACATTATTGTGCGCATGGTACCGACGTCGACAAGTTATTTTACACTTTTGAGTGTTGAAGTCAGTTCAATTTTTTAGTAAAAAACCTTCCCCCGTTTTAGTGGCTCTTGCCACTTACGGGAACAATTGTTATTCACTGCCAACTACCTAATCATCAAGATAGAAAAACACTTTACTGTTATAGGCAGAGGTTAGTCCGCTTAACATCAGGTGGGCCTCGAGCTTGTTCCGTCACAATAATATTAAAAAAAAATATCTATATACCTACCTATCAATATTATTTATCTTGCGTTTTATCCAAAAGCGAGCATTGTCACTTCGGATAATATAATAACATATTTTTATTTTATAATTGTATAGGTATAATTGATTTGTTATATACATACCTTCATCACGCATGAAAATACGTGATATTATTATCACTCGAAACAGGTTTAGGTACCCATGTGCTATACCGACAAAAAGGTATGTAGGATATATGTTGTACCTATGTATATCATACTGATATAATTTATGTATAGGTATATATCAGGGATTTCGCAGAGAGGGAGAGAGAGAATGTATGTCAACAATACGAACATTATAAATTTTCGATAATTTATTTAGAATACCTACAATGGTTTTATTATGATCTAATAATATATAATATGTATAGATTTATTGATGATAATATTTTTATTTCACAAAATTTGGTACAATTCCAACTTAAGAACATTAGGAATATTGATGCTGCCACGAGTAGTGGCGATGACTGCCGAGTGCCGACCGCCATTACGCTGCGATCTCTTTTTCTCTCTCACGCTAGACGATCATTACATCTCGTTCATCCATTTCATTGTGTCAACTGTCGCCTGTAACCTGTAGTCCAGTAGCAGTACGATCGTAACTTATGAAAATATAAGATTCAACCAATTTTTCACAGTTTATTAGTTACAAGTTTACAAAGGTTTTTTGAAAAAGTGAGAAAATTTTGACCGATGCATTTGGAATTATTTAGGTATATGTAAAAAAACTACATATTAAGATCGTTAATATAAAATTAGAATGAAATATTCTGATTGTATTTGACTGAGAACATTGTTATCTTGGGTTTATTAACTTATTAGAAATATTAGAGACTTGGAACTTAGGTAAAATAAAAATTTCAAAACATGCTTTCAATAAAATATTAGAATGTCTGGAAATCAGTTTAATGATACTTTTATGTATATTGTAACATGCTGAAAAAAGATTAGAAAAATATACAATGTGCTTCCCGACCTTAGATTATTGATGGGTCTCCGCTCGCGCTCCGACTAGATACCGCGCTACCTGAAAACAATAGATCCGTAAATGCGGCAACTCAAGGCAATTAAATAAGATTTTAATTAGTTGAAGGCCTCATTTTTAACAGTTATTTTATTATTTACATCTCTTAACTAATATTTAAATAATATGATTATAAATAATTATAATTATAGGTAGGTTTTAGCGTACATTGTTTGAAAGATAAAGCTTAATGAAAGGCGAAACTGGCTCGGGTACGCCGACTTCGGCGTAGTATTAGTTGCCGCATTTTACAAAGACACCGGCGGTATCTAGTCGGAGCGCGCGCGGAGACCCATCAATAATCTAAGTTCCCGACTTATTTAGTTTTTCTCTAATAGCGTGAGTAATATAAAATTAGAATTCAGAAGTTCGTGCTAATCTTTTTTCAGCATATTACAATATACATAAAAATATCATTCAACTGATTTCCAGCCATTCTAATATTTTATTGAAAGCAGGTTTTGAAATTTTTAGTTTACCTAAGTTCCAAGTCTCTAATATTTCTAATAAGTTAATAAACACAAGATAACAATGTCCTAAGTCATATACAATCAGAATTTTGGATTCTTATTTTATATTCACGATTTTATGTAGGTTTTTTACAAATACCTAAATAATACCAATTGCATCGGTGAACATTTTCTAACTTTTTGGAAAAAGCTTAGTAAACTTGTAACTAATAAACTGTGAAAAATTGGTCTCTCGCCTCAAGTCCTCCCAACCTCCCAGTTAGGGAGTGAAAGTACCTCAGCTTCTTACAACACTTACACAGCTTATTACAGATTTAGGTTGGGTCTATCATTTCGACGGAGTCCGGATTGCAAAAAAATTATTGGTAATTTCGTGATCGTGTGAATTTTAGCAAAAATTTCTTGAGGCATCATGATGGAGATAGGGAAAACCTCGGTGATTCCGCTAGGTACATTATTGGTGGGGAGGGGTCTCTGTCAATAATATCGTCGACTTTTCAAGTGAATCTGGAAGTTGACTTACGGTAGGTGATGTATTGTGTAGCAGGGACCTAAATTTTTGTTGCAATTAGTTATTAGTAGTTTCAGTTCTTTGGTTTTTAATATCTTGTAATGTTTCATATCTCCTACAGATTGAGCTGAAAATACATTTGTTGCCACGTAAAAAACCATAAGTGGCAGTAACTTACAAACATGAAACAAACATTTCCGAAGTAAAACACGTTAAGTGGCAGTTACCGATACAGGGTAGTTTAATTACACGACGTATAAATAAGCAAGTACCACTTAATAATAATTGTATCTTAAGATTTGTCGTGTAAAACAACGTAACTACCATATACCGATAATTACGTTGGGGTAGCTTAGCTTCCACTAAATAGTAGAATAAGCCAACATTTACAATTTTTTTACATTACTGGAAGGTTCTTTATTTGTTTACGTGTTATCTTGGTTTTCCGTGGTTCTGCATGATAGATATATTCTTTCTTGTCGACATATTTAGTTAGTTTTTACACTGATAAATACAACATGACGGTTACTTTGGACGGCGCGAACGCAAGTGGCAGTTGCGGGGCAGCCGGGTGGGGTAAAGCGTCCGTTCCGACGTAATATCTCCTAACTACCACTTCTGCGACTTTACTGTGGAAACCATCCTTAATTCTGTAGTTACGAGATTTTGTGTTTAAGGCTATAAGGATCAAATTGAGTAGAAACTTTATTTTTTTTTAACTAAACCGAAACTGTTCAGTATTCTGAAGGTTCTAAAAATAAAAAGTGAAAATCACGTTTCTACCATATGCGGGATTGTACGTAGGGACCGTCGATATAAAGTTTAAGGAAAAGAGCGGGGAATTCAAATTATACCATGAATTATCAGCCGCGAAATTGTGATTATTTTCCAGTTTAGGAATCCTATACTCATTAGAATTGACAAATACCCGATCAAGTTACGAAAAATTAACTCTACTCGTGCTTACTTTTCTAGGGTTTCTCTCAATTACTCCAGGATCTTATCATCAGATCCTGACTTTCTTGCCAGAGGAACACCCTTGAGCTATCCCCACTTCAACGAAAAAACTAATCACGTAACAAATTACCGTGTGTTGTCTCTTGTCAATTTCTATGGAAAAATGTATTGGGCTATATTGAAATATATCGATTTAAAATATATTGCTTTATATTATAGCTGCCGTCTGTGAACGCCTTTACATCTGTTACCAATACATACGGTGCCAATACAAATCCCTGGTGACGAGTGCAGGGGGCCAACTCCCATGTCTTAATTAAGTCTTAATAATTAAGACATTATTATTACTATTATTCTTTTTTATTTCTATTCTTATTATTATTACCTTACATTAACAATTTTAATTTGCACTACCACATGTCACTACAGTAAACTTACACTAGAACTTCAACGTGAGAACGGGCTGCATGCATTGAATCAAGACATTTGTGCGATAGAGATAGCGCTATATAAACATGATAGCAAATCATTTGTA
Source organism: Plagodis pulveraria (assembly GCA_963890685.1). Taxonomy (NCBI): domain Eukaryota; kingdom Metazoa; phylum Arthropoda; class Insecta; order Lepidoptera; family Geometridae; genus Plagodis; species Plagodis pulveraria. The sequence continues at coordinate 33,088,837 of OY982956.1, read as the reverse complement.
AAAATTCCAATTGTCTAAATATCATGGTTCATGAGGATACAGCCCGGTGAGAGACAGACAGCGGAGTCTTTAAATTCCGTTTTTACCCTTTGTGTACCAAACCCAAAGCAGTGATGGCTCAGTGGCATTAGCTATGGATTGCCGCACAGGTTCATGGTTTGAATCCGCCGCGCGCCGCGGCGCGGGCTTGAGCTTCACCGCAACGTGGAATGGCTACCGCTGCTACACAAACTAGATTTGGGACTTAGAAAAAATTTGACGAAAATTTCATGTCCAATTGACCCCTGGTTTTTTTTGTAGTTTTGGATAGAGGACACTCATAGCTACTACTTTAGTTCAGGCGACCCCCACCACAGACGTCTACTTCGCTAGGTAGGCTCATATCGACAGACTGATTTGGTTGTAAGTGGGCTACCGGTGGGGCTAGACAACGTCGTCTCTAACTAAAGTTGCTGGCTATTGGTGCCTCTTTCACGTGGCATCAATAAAAACATATGTTAATTGGCGTGAAATTCTGCGCCCCCTTCCCTACCGCTGCTACACAAACTAGATTTGGGACTTAGAAAAAATTTGACGAAAATTTCATGTCCAATTGACCCCTGGTTTTTTTTGTAGTTTTGGATAGAGGACACTCATAGCTACTACTTTAGTTCAGGCGACCCCCACCACAGACGTCTACTTCGCTAGGTAGGCTCATATCGACAGACTGATTTGGTTGTAAGTGGGCTACCGGTGGGGCTAGACAACGTCGTCTCTAACTAAAGTTGCTGGCTATTGGTGCCTCTTTCACGTGGCATCAATAAAAACATATGTTAATTGGCGTGAACCTATATTAAGGTTACTTAGGTCAATGACCCCAAAGTTGAGGTCATTGACCTAGGACGTTTGTTGACCTCCCAGGAGGTCATTAAAGCGAAAAAAAAAAATTTTTTTTTTTGCGCCCCCAAGTGTACTCTCCAACCCTCATAAACACTGAGCAAGTAGGTAATGTACAATATTTTGAAACAATTTTCACTTCATAGTTTTGCGTAATTTTTAAGATGCCGTAGTATAGAGAAGAAGATAGATACATAATAAAACTTACGTTATTTAACCAAGAAAGGAAGAAATACTGAAATCACAAATTATATGGATATGTCTAAAGAACTGAAATATGCGACTGAAACAGTCTAAAATTTGAAATTAAACACGTATTCACTCACTATTCTGCAATCTGCATAGATCAAATAGAACATATTTAGTCAGTGTTGCCAGATAATTTGATGATATATCGCGATCGTACGCTAGTAGGTAATGAAAAAATCGTACTCCTTAACATACATAAAATAACGCCTCTTTCCAGTAGGGTTAGGCAGAGACCACAAAATTCCTCTTGCTACGATCCTTACATATCTCTTTCGCTTCATCTAGGGTGCGTACCATTTGAGTGAGATTCGCTAAAAACGCTAAAAACGATCACACTCCCAAAAAGTTTTCCACATGGGTCTTGGCGTTATTTTCGCCTTAAACGCTACATCTAATGTCAAAAGTGACAGAAGTGGCAAATTTTAGTGGCATTCTTAGCGTTCTTATCCAAAAATGGAACGGGGATGACAGTTACAAACGATCACGTGATCACAACCATAGACGCAGTATGTGATCAAAATTATCGAAAATAACGTTCTTAGCGACTAATGGAACATACCCCTAGACGCATCAATCCTTTCATACATAAGCGTCGGTTTAGGGTGCATTGAGGGAACAGTTCGACCAACTTATCTGTTCAGGCGGCAGAAAAAAGAACTACAAAATTCCCTCAAATTGTGACAGTTTGTAGTTGATTTCCTTGACCAATATGCCCTCAAGAACTGCACAGTTAAGTTGGTGGTACTATACTCCTGATGATTTTTCAGAACATTCAGGGCAATTCTCAAAATTGAGATAAATTTATCGATTCTCGATATTTATCCCGTGTCACCTATAGTCAAAGTCAAAATCATTTATTCAATTTAGGCGTCTACGACGCTCTTATGAAGGTCAATTACAAATTTTAGTATTGATATATTCTACATTGTTCAGCAAATAAATTGTATAGAGCACTGCGAGAAGAACGGTAAGAAACTCGGGGCCATTCTTTTAAACATCTTTTAACAATGTGTTACATACTATATAATAGAGTTATTACAATATTTGTTTAAATTATGTAGGTGACAGGCAATAGCTTGGCAGAGGCGGAATTGTCCAGGCATTTTGTCGTTTAAGTAATCAGAAACTGTGTAGTAGGATTTTTTAATCAATATGTTTTTCACATGCAACTTGAATTTCCCTTCTGTGAGCGTTGTAATATGTTTGGGAACTTTATTATAAAACCGTACACAATTACCTAAGAAGGACCGCTAACTTTTTGAAGCGCTCGTAGCGAAGTTTGCTTAGCTGTTCTCAACCGATCAGCAAAGTTAAGCAACGTCGCGCGCTGTCATGAGTGAGATAGGTGACCGCTAGTGACATTACTACTGAGCGTTTCCGTGCTTCGGAGGGCACGTTAAGCCGTTGGTCCCGGTTGCTATCTTAGGATGGCAGTCGTTATAGCATGGTGGTAGGGCATTTTGCGAATGCCCGCCTAGCTAGCTACCACCCTCAAGTAGAAAATCTGTCACCAAGCACCTAACGGTGTGTTCCGGCAGCTGTCCTTGAGAGCCAGTACTTCTAGGTTAGCCTGAACAACATCTTTGACCACATCATCACTTACCATCAGGTGAGATAGTGGTCAATAGGCTAACTTATCAGGCATAAATGGAAATGAGGACCTTTTATTTGTCTTTGCTAATCTAAAACCTGGCAACAACACACTCAAACAGTGAAACATTTTTAACCAGCAATCATCATGGGAGACGCAATCAACAGAAATCAGTCGAAAAATATTTGCAGCAACAGAAGCTAACCAAAAAGTACTAATGGAAACGTATGATGATATATGTGAAGCAAGAGAGAATTATATGAGATTGAAAAAAATTGATAAGAAAGTTGTAAGCAGAAAGAAAGATGAACGTAAGGATATGTTTGACAGAAGGTTTTCCGAAGATTTCCAGTCAAATGTGAAGTTTTTCTGGAAATCTATAAGAACATCTCGAGGCAAAACCACGACCTCAGAGCTGAATCAAATCAGAAGTCATGATGGAAGCATCATAAAAGGAGAAGAATGTGTGATGAAAAGATGGAAAGAGTATTTTGAAAGTTTATTTGAAAGAGAGGGAACACTGGACCAGGTTCCATGAACATAAATACAAGATATTGTATGTACATAAATATAAGTGATGATGAAATTTATATAAGCATGGTTGAGATTTTAAAAGCGTTAAAGGGAATGAAATAAGGTAAGGATATGAATGATATAGTGCCAGTCGAGACGCTGAGAGCTGGGTGAGGCATAGTATCTAGTCTGCTGCACCACCTTTTTAATTTGTGTTCGAGGAGCAGCTGAGTAACCGGTGACTGGTGCAAGGCTGTGATTGTGCCGCTATATAAATGAAAGGGGTCACAACAAGACAGCAAGAATTACTACGGAACTGATTCCGTGGTAATTCTTGCAGTCTCAGCATATAGTTTACCGACGAGACGCTGAAGAGGCTGACCTCTTCAGCGTCGTCGGTAAACTATATGCGAAAGTATTTATTGAATGGGTAATAAAAGAGACATATGAGAAGGTATGGGATGTACAAGCAGGGTTTAGAAAGAGAATGGGATGTACGTATCAGGTCTTTTCTTTACGATAAATAGCCGAATAATGCTTAGCGAAAAGCCAAAAGGTCTATTACACTTTCGTAGATAGATTAGTCATAGCTATTGATACGTTCCATGTCGTGTCAAACAAGTATAATAAATATCTTATTTTTTCTCAAATTATATCCTTGTTTTACTATAAATCCACCCAGAAACTATCTGGTTAGTTCTATTTTTCCCAACCATCGGTTATATTACTTGCTCAGTGGTTATGGGCCCAGCCACGGCGGTGATTCTCGTGCAGTGATATGAATATCATAGTAGATAAATATCGAGAAAACATGGCGAATATCGAGTCGTGTAGTTTTGTGTTATTCTCGCAATATCACTATCGATAAATATCAAGCCCTAGCGATCGACAAGCAACATTGCGATAACGGGATTATCATTATATAATCAAAATAAATTTAAACGGTTTTAATTTGTTTAATTACTATATACAACTTTAACGGTTTAATTTTTTTAATTACTAAGTACTAAAACTCCTAAACAGCTTAGGAGCTTAGGAATTTTTCTAGATCTACGAAAAAAATTCTAAACATTCTATTTCATTAAAGTGACTTGATAGCCTACTCTTAAAAGAATGAACTACAGTGGAATTGAAAACGAGTAGAGTTCTCACAAATATATATATTAAATAAGATAACAATTTTTACATAGAAAATATAACACACAATTAATAACTTGTCAAGAGAAGTTAATCATTCGTTGACATTACAAAACCAACAAACATTGATTCCTTAGCAACCAGTAGACTATGGTAGTAGTCCAACCTCTTTACACTGATGCTAAGTAGGTTGGTATATCACCTCAACACCTACGACGTCAATGGGTTCTGTTTAAGTTGGTTGGTATAGTCCCTATACCAACCAGCTAAGACTATACCCACTACAACAACTAAAAACCCCATGGTATTCCGCCGTCATCGACTGGTGGCAGAGGCCACACAGTCACTCTCTCAGTCATCCACAGTCAACGTTGTAGGTGTTGAGGTGATATATCAACCTACTTAACATCAGTGTAAAGAGGTTGGACTACTACCATAGTCTACTGGTTAGGTTAACCCTGAGCCTTATGTAAAATAAGGTATCAGGGGTATGGTTCATGAGTGGTTCAAGGACTACTTAACCGGAAGGAACCAGGGTGTTAAGATTGACAAAAATATAAGCGACAGTACCGTCTGCACATACGATGTTCTTCAAGGTTCCACATAAGGTCCCACACGATATCTTGTCTACATTAACTTTTTATGTTTGCCGACGACACTATGCTATTACTTCATAAAAACTTAAATAGTAATGCGGAGGTAGAAATGCAAGATAAATTGAAAATAAAACTTTATGTTATGCTCAGAGATGGACAACTTTTCTTAAGGACCTTATCTACATCTACTCTTCAGCTCTAATATTATAAAAAGTGCATTTGTTTTATACATCCTTTTTGGAGAACGAACACCCCACGCATCTTGTAAAGTTTCCAAGATATAACTAAGTGTTTGAACATTATGAAAAACGACAATGAGCGCAATAATATTTAGTTCCTAGAAGAACCTCATCCCTTGACTTATCAGTCTTATGATTTCCGATATTAGCCATCCAATTGTACTTGGGAGAGGACATTTTCAGGTTTTCTGATGTTATCCATACATACGTTAACAGCCTTTTTATTTGTTGTCTACATTACTTTAACATCCCACGACTCCTTCTGGGAGAACAAACATCCCTTCAACTATCTCCCATGGTTACCGAGACAGAAAAACACGCAAGTCGAAAAAAAATATTAATCCATTTTATTTTGGGAAATAAGTGGGGTGTTTCTTCTCCCAGCAGAAGTTGTGGGATGGAGGTGAGTTTACGTTACAGAATCAAAAAAAATTACAAAGTGGTTTTATGGTCAGTACGGCAAGATAGGCAACTGATCATTTATGCATGTGAGCATTTTCAAGACAACACAAATTAAAATACGAAAACACAAATATATTATCTGCCAAGTAAAATTGGATGCAAAATCTAGGAAACTATAAGACATAGAGGTGCAGATAAAACTAAATCAAAAAGCACTCTTTGTCGTTTTCCGTAATGATAAAAATATTTTAAACGCTTATATCTCAGAAACTATTTATTCATATATGATAAATAATTTTTAATTAGCTATTACACAAAAAAATATATTCAAATTATCTCAGAAACTATATGAAAAAGTTGGAGTATTAGTAATTCTTTCTGAAAGAGTCTAGAAGGCATAAATATTCAGATATTGAGCATCGTATCCCTATGCCGGGTACAGACCAAGCGAACGAGAGCGAGCGAAGGGTAACGAGCGAGTGCAAACGAATCGGTGTGGACGTTATGCCGTAAGCAAGCGAAGCCAAGCGAGGGCCTTCGTTCGCCTTCGGCCGTGCTCCGGCGGCTGTCGGTACATCAAAGAGAAATGGAACGAACGAACGGCCGCGGTGTGGACGGACGAGCGAATGCTCATTCGGTTGCGGGGATTGCACGTAACGGACGTTTCGATCCAGCGATTTTTTTTTATCAATTTACGATTTTGGAGCTGTAGTTATTTATCTCATGAACCGTATTAGCTAGACAGTTGAATTTATCACATATGATGTATTTCTGGTGTCGCTATAAAAAAATACTAAAAATCGGCCAAGTGCAAGTCTGACTAAGTTTGTCTGTCACCAGGCTGTAGTTATCTCATGAACCGTATTAGCTAGACAGTTGAATTTTTCACAGATGATGTATTTTTGGTGTCGCTGTAAACAAATACTAAAAATCGGCCAAGTGCGAGTCTGACTAAGTTTGTCTGTCACCAGACTGTATTTATTTCATGAACCGTATTAGCTAGACAGTTGAATTTTTCACAGATGATGTATGTCTGGTGTCGCTATAAACAAATACTATAAATCGGCCAAGTGCGAGTCTGACTAAGTTTGTCTGTCACCAGACTGTAGTTATCTCATGAACCGTATTAGCTAGACAGTTTAATTTCTCACAGATCTCTCTTTTTGTAAGTCGTGCATTAGTTGGGTTCCATCATACAAAAACCTGCTTGTAATAACGACGGCATCCACCAGCGCCACCGTTTTCTTCTAGATTGAGTACTTTCGTTTATCTCAATAAATGCAGCGCTAGCTACTGAAGACCGTTGTTGTTCATGATCACCAAAATACTACGTGAGTATCGCTTCGCCGTGGTTCGCCGATTGTCGATGAACTTCAATGCGTTCACTTAGTGTGGACACAACAGCGAAAGCGAGCGAGCGTGCGGTACTGATCGGCTAATCACACTCGTTAGCAGTCGCTCGGTCTCGTTCGCTTGGTCTGTACCCGGCATTAGACAAAGAGGTAAATAGCTCCAAAGACTATATTATAAAGAATAGCTTTATGCTATTTCAGATAGAACAAAAGGGGCGTTCGTTTTGGCTCGATTGCGTTTGTAGCAGTTTCAAAAGTGGCATTTGTGTTTTAGCGTTCGGATAGAAGCTTTTGCTATTTTTGACCACCAATTACTGCATGCTATCCGAACGGCTTAAAACATACTTTGACAACCAACAATATTTTAACAATTTTGAAACATGGAATCAATCTCTAAAATTAACAAAACAAGTAGGTACCTACTAAATAATATGGTATTTATATTATATATTTATATATAATATAAATACTATATAAAAAACTTGTGAAACTCTTCAATCGCGCCAAATACAACAGTCAAAACAGCAGTTGTCAAAAAACGATCACAACGATCCCACGGTAAGACATGGGTCAAAAATATCACTTTTCTCTGTCATTTGTAGCGTTTTCAAAGCTATCCGAACGGTGAGCGAAAACGATATTTTTGATCACGAAGTCCCAAAACGAACGGCCCGTGTGATCATTTTTAGCGTTTGTGAGTGTTATTTTTGGCACCGATAGGCTATCCGAACGCCCTAAAAGAAGCTGAAGTGGAATCTCGAAATCGGCAAAGTTCTAAATTTAAATTCGTTGGTCATTTTTACTCACATGTGAACAAGGAGAATGCAAGATTCTCCTAACATTTTTAAAAATAAAGTATTCTAGTCTATTCTTCAATACTGCCTGACTATTGGCCAATCCGCCGGCTAGTATCATTTGCATTTCTTGCTTGAAAACGCCAAATTCGCTTCTTTCAAATCAAACCAAAATGGAGGATTTGTCGGTCGAGGTGTACGGTGAAAATGGTGCTTATTATAAGGTTTGTAAATTGTGAAGTACACTGAAATATAGTCTAAAGAAAGTGAATTTTATTAGTGTGAAAGGTGCTCAATTAATTTTAGCAACCGGTGTTGAGATACGGCTTATACTTGCTAAAATATTTTTCCGGGAATATCATCTCTGCTGGAATGGACGCCATGTCCGTCTGACAGGGCGTGATTTTTCCATGTGTTGTAATAATCCAGCACTCTCTATATTTTTAGCAGCGACTACGACGTAAGGAAATTGGAGCGGCACGCGCCGCTTTCTTATAATTGCACATATCGATGTATATGACCTAGATAACTTATTTCTGGCGCTTCGTTAAGTTGCCGAGTATTGAAAATGTTCTAAAAACTTCTTTATTTTTAGGCCATTGTCACCGACGTGCTCGACAACGAGGTTCTGGTAACCTTTGAAAATGAGTAAGTTTCAGTCCGAATCTGTGTATTCATTGTGGAGTCCTATTCGAAATATTTATTTACCTACATTTATGTATGTCTTTTAGCTGGCAGCCTGAGTCTAAGTTCCCGTTCTCTCAAGTGTTCCTCCCACCCAAAGATACTGGAAAACACACAGAGTTTGTGGAGAACCAAGAGGTGGAAGTTTTCGCTAGATCCAATGAGAAGGAAGCATGTGGGTGGTGGACTGCAAATATCAAGGTAGGTATTAGGTTACTCACTGCTACATACATTTTAATTTATCATCAGATACAAAAAAATAATTGTTATTTTAGACTACCTACATTGTGTTTTCCTATCGTGTTACTGCTCATCAAGTTTGGTCAATAAAATTAAAAAAAATAGTATTGTAGCTGTATTTTTGTTTACTATTTCCTACTGTATTTTCATCCTGGATATTGTTCCACTGGTTTTGTGAGATGTCTGTGGGACATATTTATTATTACATTGTTTACTAACACAGTTTTCTTGTTATTCAGTAAATGAGTAAATTAATAATTAAATAATAAAAAAAAAACTCAAACATTTAACATTAAATTTATACAACCATAGATTTGAATAATAACCTTTGTTCAGCACTGTCTGTTTTTGTTTACCAGGTTTTCTGTAGAGAGAAGTAGTATAGTGTTATTAAATTGATCTAGTAAACCCAGATCAAATATATTTATCTACCAAATTTCATCAAAATTTGTCAGGCCTTTTTGATGTATCCTCCTGCCAACCTGCATATATATGTATATATATATATACCTGCGTCCTATACATGGGACATTGACTTGCTTAAAATACATCCCAATAAGAATCAAAATAAGTGTCTCTTGGAGGCAGGAGGGTATTCAAGGGTCAAGCATGGAATAGAACTGGAGATCATTGACCTCTAAAAAATAGCCTTCTAAATAGCTAGATTTTATTATTGTCACAATAACATAGATATAAATAACTTCTCTAAAAATTCTAGAACTGTCTAAGAATATGTACACCACAACTTAAATTGAAGTATTGTACCACTTAAATATTATTTTGAAGTGTGATTCTCCACTGGAACATCTGCATTTAAGAGGTCATTGACATTAGTGATATACAACTTCACCAAAATATTTATAATATTCTTAACTTTTACTTTTCCCTCTGTTACATGAATGCTGGCATTAGAGTATTGCTTTGATTTTATATACTAGAACACTTTTTATCTTAAATTGGAAATTTCAATGTACTTTATTATTGTTGTTGTTGTTATTATTGATAGAAATGTAATTAAATTTGGTTGTATTGATGTGCAATATCAAATGCTACCTGAAGGGACTTTATGCAGACTTGAGAGAGTGACTTGATAAGCAGTAAGGCAATCACTGGAAGACCCCACTTTGTAGTTACCAAACTCAACCTATTGTTTTGTTTGGGGCCACTTTAATATGCTATTTATATGTTTTTGCTTTCTAAATACTGCTGTCATTATATAAAGTAGAATAATCTGAATAATATACAGAAAGTGGAATAAAATGAATAATACACTCAAGATTTAAAAATAGATACTATATTTTGGCAGAGACATGAATCTCAAATATATTTTGTAATTGTAACTTGTTAGCATTCTATTGGTGTCTAGAAACCGTCTAACTGAATAATTGACTTTGAATTTGACTTGAAATTCAGTGTGATAACTTGCTTCTCAGTCTCTGCAATTGGCAGTCTGAGTCTCTCTCTCTCAGAATAAATTCTGAGGCAATGAATAATGTAAAACAACTTACAACCTTGGTATTATCCACCTATTGGGAACAAAGGCTTAATATCTTTCCTGGTTCAGAACAAACCATTTGAATTTGACTAAATAAATGATTTATTTGCACAAATAGTTCAACATCACATTTCACACTGAAAAATACAGCATTCAGAGGCTTCCCGCAAGCCCGGATAATTAAAATAGTCCACTTATGGCTTGCATTGTAAAATCTTAAAAACCAGTATTATTAAGTTCTTATCAACTTGTGACTTATCATTTTGATAGACTGTTCTCTTGCTGATTAAAATACACTAATTAATTACAGAGGTATGAACTCAGATTATATTGATCACTAAACAAACAAAATCCCTTTAAAACAAAAACAATACATACCTTATAAATATAATTTGAAGCACTATTGCATGGAAGGTGATAATTGTCGCCTTCTAACCCATTTACCATGTGATTCACTAAATATATAATAGTACGAAATTCATATTTTCAGAATTAAAAAAATATAGGGGTAGAAAATATATTACCAAAGTTCTTATGAATTCCAATTATTTCCTTCACATGAACTCTTATAGTCTGCTGGATGGCCCCACCACCCTTCAAATGTGCAAAAAATTTAGATACCTGAGCTTTAAATTCACGCCACTGCTATTGGGTCCGAAGAAATAAATGTGTCCGATGGATACAGGCAGAAGGAGCAGGCTCAATTCTCGCTAGAGTCAAACACTTAAAGAATAAAAAGACCTTTGTCACTAAAATCATCATTAATACTCAGTGTTTTAAACATGACAGACCTAAATATCTCATTTTTGCTGCAAACACAGTATTGCTTAAATTTAATGTGGCTATACTTTCTTCTGTACAAGTTCCTTGTTTTCAGATGATGAGGGGCGATTTTCTTGTGATAGAATACCTAGAATGGGACAACTGCTACACAGAAATAGTGCCAAAGGATAGGCTGCGAGTGAAAACTACCAAGACACCTATTGACAAGAACACCTTCCACAAGTTTGAAATACCAGTACCAGATGAGCTCAAGGACTAGTAAGTTGAGTTTTCTTTATTCCATGAATAGTCATAAAGCAAGTGTTAATAATAACAAATATATTAAAAGTATTTTAAGAAAACATTTAAATAATTATTTCGTAAAACAGTTAAAAAATCTTTATTAAAAAATTAAATTAAAGATTTTTTAAGTGTTTTATGAAATAATTATTTAAATGTTTTCTTAAAATACTATTAAAATATTTGTTATTATTAAAAATGGATTTACGCAAAGTAACGCCTGAATCTATTCATTATCTTAAGCAAGTATTGTTCAACTCAAATACAGACTTTTCCACTCATAACTGATAAAGGTGCATCTGGCCACATTTTTGATTGTAGTTGGAACTGCTGACTAGTACTCAAGCAATCATGTTATATATTTTTACTGTGTGTGCCATTAGCATTTGAACCCTTATTTATAGACATAGTACGAGGCATACCTATACAAATATTGGCATGGTGCTAGGGCATTTTGCGAGTGAGCTTGCACCCTCAAGTAGAAAATCTGTCGCTAAGTACCTGATGGTGTGTTCCAGGAGTTGTCTTTGAGAGCCAGTTATTCTAGGCTAGTCTCAAGAACCTCTTTGAACACATCACCCCTTACCATCAGTGAGACAGTCGTCAAAGGCTAGCCTATGAACTATAAGAAAAAAGAATGCTTATCATTAATTTACTAGGGATACGAGGGCGGCACTGATAATTTCGGGAATAAAGAAAGTGACACAACATTACTATTTAAAAATTTATTAATTGCATTTCGAAGTATTCTCCGCGAAATTTGACACATTTTTCCATACGATGGAGCCAATCATTGAAGCAACCATTCCATTCGGAAGTTGGGGTATCCAAAATGGCCGTTTTGTAGGCGTCCACAGCTTCTTCAGGTGATGAAAATCTCTGACCACGCAATTCATTCTTTATTTTAGGGAAAGTATAGAAATCATTAGGGCTTAGGTCGGGGCTGTACGGCGGATGGTCTAATAATTCTATGTTTTCTTGCTCTAAAAACTCTTTTGTTCTGTGCGCGGTGTGAGAACTCGCAATGTCGTGATGGAGGATGATGCGGCGGTTGCAGTTCTCTTTACGGAGTTTAGAAACGACCTGTGGCAAACAAATGCTAGCATACCATTCTGCATTAACCGTTCTTTGTCCCTCAAGTGGAATAGTCGCAACATGGCCGGTTTTGGAGACAAACGTGGCCACAATTTTTTTGCAACACTCCGTGAACGAACAATTTTTGTTGCCTCTAACTCATTTTCGAACACCCAAACTCGTGACTGGTTTTTTGTTTCGGGTTCGTACGCGTATATCCAGGATTCGTCACCTGATACGATGTTGTATACAGCATTTGAGGATCCTGCGTTATTCCACGCAGGATCGAGAGTTCTGACGCACCAAGTAACGCGAGCCGCTTTTTGCTCTTCACCACCTAATTGTTCATGCAAGATTATTTGTATTTGACTCATGCCAATGTCTAAAGTTGCCTGAATTTCGCGGTATGTCACGTGTCGATCTTCCTCAATCAGCTTACGCACAGCATCAACGTTTTCTTGGGTGACTGCAGTTTTTGGACGACCTTGACGGGGATCATCACTGAGCTTGACACATCCACGTTGCAAACCAGCGATAAATTGTGGTTTTGGATGGGGCTTCATCACCAAGTGCAGAAATCATGCGGTCAAAACACTGTTTTTGTGTTAAAAAACACTTCGAAAGTCATAATAAATCATTGCTCTTGAATTTTCTTGACTCAATTCCATTTTCTCACCAACTAAACAAGTTTGACAAGACCGAGAATCTTTTTTTAAATAAATAAATGGTATTCGATTTTTAAAACCAAGGAGTTTACAATTAAAAAGATTTTAATATGACAGGACAGTGGAAATGTTCCATTCCCGATACTTTTAGTGCAGCCCTCGTACACCTTCTTAACTGAAAGGTGGTACCTACCCCCAAACTAATAATTGTTGGATAACTTAATAACCCTTTAAATGGCGGAAGCCAGTTCTGGTCAAAGTATAATTATTGTATCATTCAAAATATTTCATGGCAGTTAACTATGTCATTTAGGCACTTGTCCCATAAAAGCGCATAAAACGCGCGCCGGCGAGTAGCTAGCGACTTTATTCTCGCTCAACAAATGTAGGTACAAAAGATCCAAATCCCACATCAACAAAAACAAATATATATTAATAGTTGAGACTTCGAGCGACTAGCTTCCTCGCCGTGAGACTCGCCCCGAGCAAGTCTCTCGGCGAGCCGAAGGAACTCCCAGCGACAAAACTATTAGAACTACACACTGGCTCCTTGCTGCTCGCCAACTCGTTTCTAGTTTATAGCCCTACTTGCTATCGCTCATTGCCGGCGGTGAGACAAGTGCCTTAGGTCAGGTATTTATATTGACTATTCATAAGAATAAATGTATTGTAGTTTATCAGCCGGATTGTCCACTCATGAACACGGCCTCACCCATTAAGGGGGGTTTGCCATAATCCCCAGGCGTCTTGGGGATCGCAGTTTAAGATATCAGATACTCAGGAGGCGCTGCTGCCGATATTTTACCTTTAGTCGCCTCTTACGACACCGACGCGATTTTGACCATCAGAAAGAAATCCTTGTAAGAAACCTGTGAATACCTTATCACTAATTGCTTCCATCTGAATAACTTCAAAGAATATGTCAGTTCCTGACTGCACCATGAAGTAACAGAAAAAAGTTGCAGACGAAATCTGTTATTATTGTAGTCTTTTGTAAGTTGCCACCCTGTTGCATATAGAAGCATCAGTCGCTCTATTCAGCATCTTCTAGAAGTATATAAAGCTGGTAATGATAATCGTTGATCTGTTCGCCAATATTGATGACCTGCTTTCTTCATTTAAAATTATTTATATACAATAAAGTTACAGAGAAAACAATATTTTTAACTTGTAGGGTAGGGATCTTAAATTCGCGACGTTGTGCAAGGTCATTGACTCTGTGTACTTGACCTTTTCTTACTGCAAACCAGTCAAGTTGTGGTTTATTCAACTTTATTTATTGTCTTATGTATTGGAAGTCATTGAATTCATTTTGTTCTATAAACCAGTTCAATTGAATGTATTTTAGTTTCGTATATGATGGATATTTTAAGAGACAGGTTTAATTCAATACATGCTAGCATGGTGGTAGGGTATTTTGCGAATGCCCGCCTGGCTAGCTACCACCCTCAAGTAGAAATTCTGTCGCCAAGCACCTAACGGTGTGTTCCGGCAGCTGTCCTTGAGAGCCAGTATTTCTAGGTTAGCCTGAACAACATCTTCGACCACATCATCACTTACCATCAGGTGAGATAGTGGTCAAAGGCTAAACTATAAGGCATAAAAAAAAAAAAAAACAGACAAACATGGCTATGTATGTTTTATTGTTATCTTAAGATAATGAATAGATTCAGGCGTTACTTTGCGGAAATCAAACAAACAAACAAATGTTTTACATATATATATTAAATCAATATTTTATAACCTAATAGACTGAGGCCTATCTATATCTATTTACTTGGCCAGTTTGTAGAGTTCCAGCCGTACGTCATCGAACCTCCGTTTAGAATCCGTTTGTCTGCCGTCCGCCTACGCCTGACCTTTAAAGGGCTGTATGTTTGGAACTAAAATCGGTAGCGGGTTTAAATTTTTACAGTATATGGTGTTAGTAAGGAGGATTTCCTTACAAATATGAAGCAGTGATGGCTCAGTGGTATTGGCCATGGACTGATGTTTAGTTACATCATATAATAAAAATATTTTAAATAAGTTTAAAATGTTATGGATTTCATTTAGCATTAAAAATACCCTAACTTTTACTTATATACCTAGAGGTTTGTACGGAACCCTCAGTGCGCGAGTCCGACTCGCACTTGGCCGTTTTCTTATTTGACGTTTTCACAAACTTAGCCCCGTCAAAGACGAATGTTGGAGACACGTCATTGTCCTCTGATGAATACAAAAAGGCACAGTTTGCGTACACAGCTGCAACACCTACTTGGCCTACTTCATCTCTGCTGTTGTCGTTTTTACCTCTCATGTAAATATATGCTTAACTTAAACATGATCATAGCCATTACATATTATATTATATCTTATGGTTGTTGTGGATCCTATGGACTGGCCCGGCATTGTGGGTCCTCGATTCGAATCCTGCTGCATGCTTGAGTTTCACCGCATTGTGGTAGGGCATTTTGCGTATGCTCTCTTGGGTTGCTACCACTCAAGAAGGAAATCGATCTCTCGCGTATTAATACGCCAGTCTAAATTTCAACGTGCTTTCAGTTTCGTAACTGTTCGTGAAACGAGGTCATCGTTTCGTTGTTAAAATTATATTCAAATAATTGCATTCTTGTGCATTCTTTGATTGACAGAATACATATTGTACCATTTTATTGTTCATAGAGAGAGCGGGTTATTAATCTGTTTCTCCGGTATGATATTTCTGATCTTCCGAAGCGATAAATAGTGGCCATCGTGTCCTATCTTCGATCAATTATGTGCAGAGTGTGATTTTTGCGCGAAGGAACATCGGTGACGTAAATTACGTCAGATGTGGCCCTTCCCAGTGATATTCCTATGAGAAATAGAATTCTCAAATAAATTTTGACTTTTAACTATGTAATGGAATACTTTTCATCATGGAAATATACCAACAAGTAGCCGATGTGTTGTCAAGTTAGTAACATATTGTGTTGCATTGCATTGCAGCCTGCACGACATCCACAGCGCGAAGGTTGAAAACGCACACAAAGAGTTCCAGAAGGCGATCGGCGGCGCGCTCGTGTGGTACGTGCCGGAGCAAGCGGCGCTGGCCGTCATCTCCCGCTGCGAGACCACACACAAGCGTGCCATGATGCTGCAGGAGATGCACTTTAGGTCAGTTACATCACATACAACTACACATCTCCCGCTGCGAGACCACACACAAGCGTGCCATGATGCTGCAGGAGATGCACTTTAGGTCAGTTACATCACATACAACTACACATCTCCCGCTGCGAGACCACACACAAGCGTGCCATGATGCTGCAGGAGATGCACTTTAGGTCAGTTACATCACATACAACTACACATCTCCCGCTGCGAGACCACACACAAGCGTGCCATGATGCTGCAGGAGATGCACTTTAGGTCAGTTACATCACATACAACTACACATCTCCCGCTGCGAGACCACACACAAGCGTGCCATGATGCTGCAGGAGATGCACTTTAGGTCAGTTACATCACATACAACTACACATCTCCCGCTGCGAGACCACACACAAGCGTGCCATGATGCTGCAGGAGATGCACTTTAGGTCAGTTACATCACATACAACTACACATCTCCCGCTGCGAGACCACACACAAGCGTGCCATGATGCTGCAGGAGATGCACTTTAGGTCAGTTACATCACATACAACTACACATCTCCCGCTGCGAGACCACACACAACGTGCCATGATGCTGCAGGAGATGCACTTTAGGTCAGTTACATCACATACAACTACACATCTCCCGCTGCGAGACCACACACAAGCGTGCCATGATGCTGCAGGAGATGCACTTTAGGTCAGTTACATCACATACAACTACACATCTCCCGCTGCGAGACCACACACAAGCGTGCCATGATGCTGCAGGAGATGCACTTTAGGTCAGTTACATCACATACAACTACACATCTCCCGCTGCGAGACCACACACAAGCGTGCCATGATGCTGCAGGAGATGCACTTTAGGTCAGTTACATCACATACAACTACACATCTCCCGCTGCGAGACCACACACAAGCGTGCCATGATGCTGCAGGAGATGCACTTTAGGTCAGTTACATCACATACAACTACACATCTCCCGCTGCGAGACCACACACAAGCGTGCCATGATGCTGCAGGAGATGCACTTTAGGTCAGTTACATCACATACAACTACACATCTCCCGCTGCGAGACCACACACAAGCGTGCCATGATGCTGCAGGAGATGCACTTTAGGTCAGTTACATCACATACAACTACACATCTCCCGCTGCGAGACCACACACAAGCGTGCCATGATGCTGCAGGAGATGCACTTTAGGTCAGTTACATCACATACAACTACACATCTCCCGCTGCGAGACCACACACAAGCGTGCCATGATGCTGCAGGAGATGCACTTTAGGTCAGTTACATCACATACAACTACACATCTCCCGCTGCGAGACCACACACAAGCGTGCCATGATGCTGCAGGAGATGCACTTTAGGTCAGTTACATCACATACAACTACACATCTCCCGCTGCGAGACCACACACAAGCGTGCCATGATGCTGCAGGAGATGCACTTTAGGTCAGTTACATCACATACAACTACACATCTCCCGCTGCGAGACCACACACAAGCGTGCCATGATGCTGCAGGAGATGCACTTTAGGTCAGTTACATCACATACAACTACACATCTCCCGCTGCGAGACCACACACAAGCGTGCCATGATGCTGCAGGAGATGCACTTTAGGTCAGTTACATCACATACAACTACACATCTCCCGCTGCGAGACCACACACAAGCGTGCCATGATGCTGCAGGAGATGCACTTTAGGTCAGTTACATCACATACAACTACACATCTCCCGCTGCGAGACCACACACAAGCGTGCCATGATGCTGCAGGAGATGCACTTTAGGTCAGTTACATCACATACAACTACACATCTCCCGCTGCGAGACCACACACAAGCGTGCCATGATGCTGCAGGAGATGCACTTTAGGTCAGTTACATCACATACAACTACACATCTCCCGCTGCGAGACCACACACAAGCGTGCCATGATGCTGCAGGAGATGCACTTTAGGTCAGTTACATCACATATAACTACACATCTCCCGCTGCGAGACCACACACAAGCGTGCCATGATGCTGCAGGAGATGCACTTTAGGTCAGTTACATCACATACAACTACACATCTCCCGCTGCGAGACCACACACAAGCGTGCCATGATGCTGCAGGAGATGCACTTTAGGTCAGTTACATCACATACAACTACACATCTCCCGCTGCGAGACCACACACAAGCGTGCCATGATGCTGCAGGAGATGCACTTTAGGTCAGTTACATCACATACAACTACACATCTCCCGCTGCGAGACCACACACAAGCGTGCCATGATGCTGCAGGAGATGCACTTTAGGTCAGTTACATCACATACAACTACACATCTCCCGCTGCGAGACCACACACAAGCGTGCCATGATGCTGCAGGAGATGCACTTTAGGTCAGTTACATCACATACAACTACACATCTCCCGCTGCGAGACCACACACAAGCGTGCCATGATGCTGCAGGAGATGCACTTTAGGTCAGTTACATCACATACAACTACACATCTCCCGCTGCGAGACCACACACAAGCGTGCCATGATGCTGCAGGAGATGCACTTTAGGTCAGTTACATCACATACAACTACACATCTCCCGCTGCGAGACCACACACAAGCGTGCCATGATGCTGCAGGAGATGCACTTTAGGTCAGTTACATCACATACAACTACACATCTCACGCTGCGAGACCACACACAACGTGCCATGATGCTGCAGGAGATGCACTTTAGGTCAGTTACATCACATACAACTACACATCTCCCGCTGCGAGACCACACACAAGCGTGCCATGATGCTGCAGGAGATGCACTTTAGGTCAGTTACATCACATACAACTACACATCTCCCGCTGCGAGACCACACACAAGCGTGCCATGATGCTGCAGGAGATGCACTTTAGGTCAGTTACATCACATACAACTACACATCTCCCGCTGCGAGACCACACACAAGCGTGCCATGATGCTGCAGGAGATGCACTTTAGGTCAGTTACATCACATACAACTACACATCTCCCGCTGCGAGACCACACACAAGCGTGCCATGATGCTGCAGGAGATGCACTTTAGGTCAGTTACATCACATACAACTACACATCTCCCGCTGCGAGACCACACACAAGCGTGCCATGATGCTGCAGGAGATGCACTTTAGGTCAGTTACATCACATACAACTACACATCTCCCGCTGCGAGACCACACACAAGCGTGCCATGATGCTGCAGGAGATGCACTTTAGGTCAGTTACATCACATACAACTACACATCTCCCGCTGCGAGACCACACACAAGCGTGCCATGATGCTGCAGGAGATGCACTTTAGGTCAGTTACATCACATACAACTACACATCTCCCGCTGCGAGACCACACACAAGCGTGCCATGATGCTGCAGGAGATGCACTTTAGGTCAGTTACATCACATACAACTACACATCTCACGCTGCGAGACCACACACAACGTGCCATGATGCTGCAGGAGATGCACTTTAGGTCAGTTACATCACATACAACTACACATCTCCCGCTGCGAGACCACACACAAGCGTGCCATGATGCTGCAGGAGATGCACTTTAGGTCAGTTACATCACATACAACTACACATCTCCCGCTGCGAGACCACACACAAGCGTGCCATTATGCTGCAGGAGATGCACTTTAGGTCAGTTACATCACTCTCTTCCGTCACAATACCATAGTAAAAAATGCTGTAAATGTTGTATGAAGAGATGTCGATCGATAAACTACGCCAAATCAATCTGCAAACAAAATATACTGTACAATCAATCCGACACCTATATCCGAAAATCGAGATACTGCTAAGCCTATGTGGCTTTACTATAAACTGTAACTATTTAATCCACATATACATAACAGTAACTGGTGAAACGAAAACAAAGGAAATTATCCATGTATTCCTCTTGAAATATAAATACATTAACTTGAGTATTTGAACATATACCAAACCAACCCCAATCTCACTTATGAGGTGTTGGTACAAACTTTTACAGTATAGAGGACATTACAAAAATGTATTAAACATAATACGATTTTGCTAACTTAAGGACTTTTACGACTGACTGCCTGCTTGACATCAACTCTCTTTGAGGATACTCTCGTTGATGGTATATCACCAAATGTGCAGTAACATTCTACTTACCTCCTGATATAGCGTATTGTTTCCATTCGTCGCCTCTTGCTACTCCAATGCATCTTGTGGATAGCTGTGTAAGATGGTAGGTAGGTTCTTCTTACTGATAATTTTGTTTCTATATGTATTAGCAAGTAAAATTCTCTAGCACATAAACAAGATCTCATTTGCGAAGTCACAAGTGAGAACTTGTTTGTATGTCCAGCCGACTCACTGGCCTTACAAAACTAGTGCTGACAGTATACTTGAAGCTTCAGGGCTACCAGTTCTAAGGCTCGGACTGCGATGGTAGTATTAAGCTTCTGATATTCATATTGCCTTATAGACACTGCTTACTAGAACATTTACAGTTACAGGGGCCAACTCTCACCTCTTATAGTAGTTAGAACTTAATCTTACTATTAAATTGTATACATTCACGTCATTTAAGCAGGCTTACAATCGGTAATGAAATCGCTCGGCGTTTTTCAGTTACTTTCTAAAAACTAAAACACATCCGTGATACATATTTCATTCGTTCTTTAAGTAGAATCAAACGAATATTGTTTGTCGCGATTGTGGGTCGGTGATAGTTTGTGTCTATGAATGATTATTTGCATGAAACAAAACGCTCCTTTTTTATGATGGTTTCGTAAAAGGTTGGAGTTGGCCCCCAGAGATTTACAGATACAGGCTTAGAAAAATCATTAAAACAACAAGTTTTTTAAAATTGTGAGACTTCTAAAACATCTTCAATATTCATATGATATATAATATTTTGTTTACCCTTTTCAGGAACTTAACGCAGAAGCTCCAGTTGCTGAAAATGACTGAAGAGGCAGCTAGACAGTTGGAATCCACCAAAATACACAACCAAGGAGGGTAAGTGTACTTTACACAGTTGTTAGCTTCTATAAAACATAATGAAATTGAAAATAATTTTGCATTTGTGGCTTTTCATACTGTCCATACTTGTATTGTACTATATGTAATAAAGACCTTTGTTGAAAACCACTGGCAATCACTAAATGAACAAATGGTTGTTGTAGTTAGACCACAATATTAATGAGATAATACACATTGTAAATCATGTTTATCATGGGACTTGGCATTCAGAGGGTTAACGGCCCCCTTTACAATGTCATCAATATTCGCCTCCACATTTTAAGCCTCCTCTGCCTAACCAAACTGCGTTTTAGTTAATTCGTAAAGTCGATATATTTGTTTTTTTGTGTGGTCTTTAGGTGTTTGTTGTCGTATAGTAAATTTTATAGGTATGTTTGCTCAGAAGAACTTGTCAAACAAGCAAATACCCGTCGTCAGTATAGAGAAACTGAGTCCAACAGAATTAAGGTGAATGTTGTGTGGATAGGTAAGGTAGGTAGGTAGGTAGGGTAGGATAAGTATTGCGAGAAGGAATACAATAAGTATGTGCAGTTGCTCCCCCGACGCCGGCAGGTACAGCGACGAGTTCAGCGTGCGCGAGGACCTCATGGGGCTCGCCATCGGCACGCACGGAGCCAACATCCAGCAGGCGCGCCGGCTGCAAGGGGTTACCAACATCGAGCTCGAGGAGATCTCATGCACATTCAAGATCTGCGGAGAGGTATGTCTCTCTACTCCCTCTCTCCTCTCTACTCTCCTCTAGGATAGCTTTACTGATGGGATGCCCAAGATAAACAGGCTCTCAATTACAGTGAACGTTGACAAGCGTAGTTGAGTGGCTTAGAATGACAGGGCAAGCTCCACTACGAACCATGAAGTGCACCTGAGGGGCTTCTATGCACGCTCACACATACGCACTTGGCGCCACAGGTCTTTACTACCATGGACAGCTTCACAGAATGACAATGTTTGCTTGCCCAGCTGCATTCCTTTATGAAAACAAACAGGTGTATGTTTTGGCAGCTTCCTCGAAAGCCAATCCATTCCAGACTAAACCACGATCAAAATGATGGCATCATTGGTGACATAATCATTTATCAACAAGGAAATATCATAGTGTTAAATATAGCACATAAATACAGGTAATTATAATATCATGAAGATAGTTTGTTCTTGGTAGATTTTTCTCATGCCATTGTTTTTCTGAATTATAAACAATGGCACTGACTGACTCTAAGTATAATATTCACCAAAGCGAGATGAACATTTTTCGTGCATTATAATTTTTTTGATAAATGTCCTCTGCATTCTGCTGCCTGATCAAAATACATTTGGTCCACAACTATTATCCCATTCATTTTGTAATGAGGTCAATGTTATAGTATTGTATCTATCAATTTCCTATTTTTCTTGATGCAATTATAGTGACATTACGTATTGATTGCCGCGCAGAGCCGGCAACCCGGTTAATCGGGTTTCAAGTTCTATGTAATTTTGTGAATGCTTTTCGTGCCTAAGTACCACCGTGAAAATAAATTCTGCCGCCAAGCATCTGTTCTGGTAGTAGTTTTAGAAAAGAAGCCTGCTATAATATTTTTGACCACAACATCACTGCGTGATAGTGGTCGTAGACCTATCCAGTATTAAACGTTATATGTGTTGTCCTTTAATTGGCCCTGTTTCTAAAAAAAAAGTATTTACAATTGTGAATAGGCTGTTGGATGACCAATAAATAATAAAATTACCTAAATTACGTTTACATATCAGGCGAAATATTTATTCTTACATACATAATATTGCGCCTTTTTCCCGAAGGGGTAGGCAAGGACCACATATTTTCACTTGCTACGATCCTCTCATACTTCTTTCGCTTCATCTACACTCATCAATATTTTCATACATAAGTGTCGGCTTAGGGTACTACTTGGCCTTTTTTCAGAACGTCTTCAATCTGATGTCGGATTTATTTGATTTGAAAGAAAACCAGTGTTGCTGGTCATAGTCTTACCCGTGGGGTATGGTTCTACAATGTCACCCCCCTTTATCTCTTCCCGTGGTTGTCGTAAGAGGTGACTAAGAGTAAAATACCGAAAGCGGGCTGAGGAACTGCTATCTTACATTGCGATCCCCAAAACAATAACGCGTAATAGATAAAGATAAAACATATGATAAATTAACTGAAGTAACGCCTGAATCTCGTAATTAATATATTTTTATTGTGTAACGTTCCAGTCGACGGAGGCGGTGCGAGCGGCGCGGTCGCTGCTGGAGTATGCAGAGGAGAGCATCAAGGTCCCTCGGGACCTCGTGGGGAAGGTGATCGGCAAGAACGGGAAGGTCATCCAGTGGATCGTCGACAAGAGCAGAGTCGTGAGGGTGAGTCTAGCTACAACAACACCTGCATATATCTACTATACGCATCGCACATATTACATACATACATCCTAATTGTTTTGCTTTATCTCCAACTTACAATGGGCTACGACTTTTCGTTTAGAATCTACTGCAGTAACAGCAGCCAGTGTGATAAAATATTATTTTGTTTAAATTTACAAATTAATTAATTATCTGAACATATTTGGGAAGCTAATGAAATATTAATATTGTTTTATGCCATGTGGAAAAAAAAACATGTAACATATACTGCATTTGAAAAATATACTTCTTAGTACTGTCATTCTAAAATTATTTCGTGCTTTAGTAAGCGATGGGGCTTACATTAAATATCTTGAATTAAAAATATTGCAGTACACTTTAATCTATTCCACTTCAGTCCAATTGTTCCTTGAAATATACTCATATGCAAAATCAATTTTGCTTCTTGTTGGCGGCTGAATGAATAACTCACAAGCATATCACATTAATGCCACATGATGACAGACATGAAAATAGCTTTTGCAGCTGATGTGACTCTTATATTTATTGGATTGCTTTCTTTATATTAACATGGCAAATTTGTGTGCCAACTAATGCGTTTAATTCCATTGGAATTCCGGTAATTTGGAGTATATTATTATAGTTACTTTATGTAAATTAAAAACACTAGGAAAAAATAAAAAATACAGAAGACCTTCTAACACTGAAATATTATATAATAACTTGTTGAAGTCGGTAAAATGTAGATTCAAAACTTTCATGGACCTACTATCAAGTTATTGAATACATTTCAGTTTTGAAAGTTATTTTTATTATTTTAATTATGCATATACTTACAAAATCGATTGTGTTACTCGTCCGCCTATTGATATAAAATATAACTTACATGTTGATAGTCTTTTTTTTTTAGAAATGTACGTTTTTGATTAATAATGACATCTAGTCAACTTGCAGAATATACTATTATAAATAATAGCTTGTTACTGTTTCATTTTTATAATAAGGTTGGCTAGCTTTTGTCCACAGTATCACTTGTTAGCTAGATGTGGTTAAAAATTAAGGTTATGTCTAGCAGGCCTTTGATGGTAAGTGGTTACACATTATTAGGCGCTTATATGGGGTTCACTGATCACATGATGAGTTGGTGTATGGACAGGGGCCCTTCTTAATCCCAGTAGTCCCACACTTTACCACTGTGTCCTGGAATGTCACAGGAACACACCAGCCGATATAATATGTGTTATTAGGCACGTGAGTATAAAACAGCGGGAACGACCTACCTTCGGACTACGTGCTAGTCGCTTCGTCGAAAGGGGATTATCGCTAAACACCCTAAAGCTAGATAATTGATCAATCAGCTAACAATACGGAATTATAATTAGGATACTTCCCCTGATCTCGATCTCCCGCCGAACAGCAATCCGTTGCTCGCACTGACACTGAACGCCTGGCGTCACAAATAACAATCCCTCACTTTGTTGCACAAAGCATCAATGTTTATCTTCACTAATGAACTAGCAATCCGTTGCTTTTAATCCACTAGGTCGCCGCGACCTCAATTTGTCTCACGCACACCCGAACAACGTGTGAGCCGGCCTCGGCTTGAACTCGTATTAACTCCAACCAAAAGAATGCGGCGTCGCCGGCGCCCGCGCTCAGCCGCATATAACACAAACAAGATTCGCGTCCGCGCGCGCTCAGAAACAGACTGCATTGTTTACCGAACACTTGGTATTATCCAGTGTATGAGTAGCAGCCCCTAAGTACCACCTTGAAAATAAATTCTGTCGCCAAGCATCTGTTCTGTTAGTAGTTAACACTAAACTCACTGGATCGGTTCATATAGATTATGCAAAGAGCACTCTGAAGTTATCTGTGGATGTAGATGTACAGCATTATTTTGTAAACAGGTTCCAGCTTAAATACCTGGAGCCTGTTAACGAAATAATGCTGTACATGTGTGAATTTGCTTCAAGTTATAGTAAAACAGGAAATAAAATATTGCATGTAGTATCATTCTTAGGAGTAGGTGTAGGAATGGATGAAATAATAACGGACAGATGTGGGGGAAAAATGAGATCCGGGTTTGTGATTGGAAGTGGTGATGATGAGTTTGTAGGGGTGGGTAGAGGGAGGCACAGTAGATGCGGTATGCCGTAGATATGAGGCGTGCGGTCGGCAGTGGGCACGGCTGAGGACAGATGTGTGTGTCGCAGGTGAAGGTGGAGGGAGACAACGAGCCGCAGCCGTCGGCGCCGCGCGAGGAGGGGATGGTGCCCTTCGTCTTCGTCGGCACTAAGGAGAACATCGCCAACGCCAAGGTCTTAGTCGAGTACCACGTCGCTCATCTCAAGGTACGCCTTCTCCCTATCTCTCTCTCTCTATATGTACACACGATACTTGAACACAAGTTATTTCAATCGGGGTTCGATAATACTGCCAAGTTGTTCTATTATTTGTTTAAAGTATAAAAGTGGATGTGAAACAATGTTATGGTGATGTTCGATAACCAGGAATATTGACCATAAATTAATGTTGTTTTCTCGTACTCCTTGTTAGGAAAATGTAATTCCATTGTGTGTAACTGGTATTTTTTAAACACCCAATTTTTCACATACATATTATGTAACAATATACACTGAACAAAACTTAAAAAAATTTAAATTCAATAATTTTTAATAATAAATATCACATAGTTTGAATAATAACTTTACATGTACTCTGTGGATAAATGAATATAGTTTATAGTATGGAGGATGGATGGATATAGCCAGTATAGTAATAATTTATTTAATTGACGTTATATGAAAATGTGCCCTGCAGCAACAGATAAGAACTTGAATCATTAATTTAAAACTGCTTAATTAAATAATAAGAGCTTAAATAATTACTTGAAAAGTCCTGTTTGTCCCTCCACAGAAGCAAACGTAAAAATTACTAAGAAACTTTTACTCAAAAGTGCTCAAAAAAAATTAAATAGCTGAGATGACTAAACTTGGTATACCATAAATTACTTTTAATACTTCATGACTTTTAAAACCTCTCAAGAGCCAGTGCAAGATGGGTGCCACTAATGCTCACAATACTGCAAAAACTAATATAAACCGTGAATTTAATATTGTAAAGAGTATTAACTTGGAGTGGTGAAAATTCTACCTTTGTTTTTGATCATACAGTTATTGGAGATGAAAATCTGGGGGTTTTTTACGACCCTGAGAGGAAAAAAAATTCAATGCAGTGAAACAAAAAGGGTGCATCACCTCTGATGAAGTTCAAAGTCACACAATTGGTTGGGAAGCTCATGGCTACAGTATTAATATTTCAGTCATGCACGCATCAAAACAAAATCTTCTCCTATGTACCCTGCATAAGGTACAACATGATCGAGGAGAATGTCTTCCACGTCGTTTTGAGCTGTCAGACCCCCTCTCGGATCGCCACCAGGCACGAAAACAAGCTCGGTCTTCCTTTCATATGATATTCCAGCCCATATCATGTATTACTGATATTTTTGAAGTTCAAATATATTAGTCTTTCGAATAAAAAATCTTTTACAAAAATGGAAAAAGCCATTTGCCGAAAAATCTATATTTTATACCAACATACGGCTTGAGTCTATTCAGTCGCATGCGAGTGTATGTCGATTCAGTTGCACGTGAGCGTATAATAACGTTTGCAACTGTGTATGTTGATGCATTCCTTTTTTATGAATATTTTTGGTTGGCCAACATTGAGATTAGTAGAGGTGACAGATGTGATGTTTAGCGGTAACGTTACGTTGTTACTGTACAGGAGGTGGAGCAGCTCCGGCTGGAGAAGCAGGAGATCGACCAGCAGCTGCGCGTGGTGATGGGCGGCGCGCCCTCCTACCCGCCCCCGCGCGGGGCGCCGCCGCCCAGGGCCAGGCGAGCCCGCCCGCATCATCAGAGATATCCTATAGGTAACGTATCCTATACAGGCACGGCGTAGCGCTCTCTACTGCGCTACTCGAGTGTCGATTGTAACGAGTAGTATGTGTTGTGTTCCAGGTGTGGGTAGGCGCGTGACGCCGGAGCTGGGCGAGGAGGGCGTGGGGCGGGGCGAGGGCGGCGGCGGGGGCAGGGGGCGGGGCGAGGGCGGCGGGGGCCGGGGGCGCGGCGGCCGGGGAGGGGCACGGCCGCACCGGTCGGCGGAGCGGGGCGCAGAGCGGGGCGCGCGAGAGAGGCTGCCCGTAGAGAACGGGCGGCACCACCCGGCAGCGCCGCGGCAGCCCCGCGAGCCCCGAGAGCCCCGCGAGCCCCGAGACCCGAGAGAGCCCCGCGAGCCCCGACCCACCGACGCGCGCACGCAGGTATACCTACCTGCCTTACTTACCTAATGCATGCTTGCTGCTCCTTCCGGTCGACGCTCCCAGAGAGGTTGGCGGCCGGTACACTAGGACTAATGGGGTTATTGATGGCGAAGCGCGTGTTACTCGGACTAACAAACTCAATACACTTTTATTTAAAGTACCAGCAGAGCTCTTTGTGAACGAGTTTGTCTGGGGAAGTACTGCCACCATACCCATTTCTACTGCCCAGCAGTAAGGTTCGAATTAGTGGGTTCCGTTTCAAAGGGTATTTGAATTGAAATTACAGATACATGATGAGACTCAACAACTTTGTCTCAACGTGATGTGTACAGTGCAGTTTACTACTTAGGAAATGTATCCTTTATAGCCAGATGTTACCTATTAACCCGGTGTGTATGAGGTCTGGTATATCATACCTGCCATGTTGTAAAATACTAAATATTTCCAAACTGTGCAATTCCTGGAACTTGGCTAGCTCGATAGCTGGAGGGGGAGATGCGGGGAGTGATTATAAGTAACAGTGGCAGTGTCGCTATGCGCTGGCGGCGGAGTGAACTGCACGTGCGCAAACAGAGCGGATACATAATGCCCGACCTCGTAACTGTTTTGTGTTTTGGTTATGAACCATCAATGTGCCCTCGCCAATAAAATAGGAAAATATGTCAGATGTAGGGTCTGTCCTACTGCCAAAGAAAAATTTTGTATACCTACATAAACATTAGAACCCTTAATAAAGTATTTTAACTAGAACTGGGTAGTATTATATTTATAAAGTGTTATCATATTATCTCATTCCCCGTGTATTAATTAATATACATATTACAGTACTGTACTGTATCAGCCGGATTGTCCAATGCTGAACACAGCCTCCCCCATTATGGGGCTATCCAGGCGGGCGTTCGCAAAATGCCCTACTTATTTTATAAAAAAAATTATTCAATGGTTAGACTGTGAAATTCCAAGCTAAAGATAATATTTTTCACAAATGACTACTTGCCTATCCTAGCTTAGTTAGTAAATACAATAAAAGCAAAGTACCCATAGCCTTGTAATGTATGTTTGTGAATAATGAAACGCGTGGTTATTGCAGAGCGGAAGGCGACGCGACGAGCGACGACGACAGACCGACGATGAAAGCTCCGTACTCGACAGCCAAGATGTCTCTAGTGCAGACCGGGGTAAGTCCTCTCTCTCTCCTTCTCTCTCCCTCCACTCTAATAGTGTATCTACATGATAGAGCAACGCTGCGGAGAGCAGAGTATTGTAGACAGTATCCTACTCTCTTTACGATTGTCACATTGGAAACAAAGAAGAGTGATGCAATTAATACAAATAATTATGAATGATTCAGATCGAAGTATTTCATCAACAGCTGCCTAAATTGAGCATTTACTTTGTGAGCTTTTAATTACCTATGGCTTTGTTACCCAACTACATCTGTTCAGATGCAGGCAGAAATTCTTTTAACTCATGTTTATGGGTAGAAATAAGTATGCCTGCTTTGCAGAAGCCATAAATAATTATTTCTTACAAAATTATATGTAAGAAATATCAATGTAATTGTTTCCCATGTGGCATAAATGATAATAAACTTGAGCTGCAGTATTGGTCTCTCATCTCGTACATAAAGTTTAATGATTACTTGATTTGTTCAGTTCAGTTTGTCTGTATGCACCCACTGCTGATAATAGGTATTCAACAAAGCTATTATTTTTTGGTCTATAAATGTACATTATGATCCAATCTTCAAATGTATGTATTGGCTATGTTGCAAACTCAATGAAAACTTTAAGGAAGGAAGCACTTGTCTTTGTCTGTTTAATTTCCTGACAAATCTTTTTCTTATTAATAACAGTGTTCCTAAGAGCAAATTCCATCCTAAACCTTACCTTCTTCTATCATCATCAATTGCATCATGACTTACCAAAACTCATAGTTGATCAGGTAAGATGGTGCCCATACTCTAGCTATTAATTTAAAAATATTGATGATTTGTCACATTGGTCAGGCAACAAAAACCTTTGGTTGTTTTTTTGTTGTATATAATAAACTTCTGCCTTACATCACCATTTGGGGATATACAGTTGTGACAATATTCATTTAGTTTTTAAGCATGTCAGTATTCCAATATTGCTGTTTCAAATACTATTAATATCTTATAGTTTTTAGAAGCATGTGACTAGATGCAATAGATGTGGTAGATTCTGAGAAAGTGTTTGATATAAGATAATATCTATATGAAAACAGAGAGTAAATTTAGTGCATCTTGTCTGAAAAATTAAGAAGTAACAAGTAAAGATAAAGGTCGGCAAACCATTTGTGATGCCCGGGTGTTACAGATAACCATACGCGATGGTGATCGCTTTCCACCATTAGGCCTGTTAGTTTGTTCTTTCTCAAAGTTTTACAAATGGCTAAAATGTCTTAATTTATTATATATCTTTTAAATAATTACTCTGAATCATTATTATATATATTCATACTTAATTATATCAATGCTTTTATATCCTGGGATGTGTTAGGATGACTTGGTCTTCTCATCATTCACCATCAGTGACAGTACTGATTTCATTTTGCAATTATCAGAAATCTATTCTACCGTTTAGAGATAAAAGCTAGGTCCAGGTTTTCGGGATAGTCTACCAATCAAGAAGCCTGTTTTGCTTGATACTTCTTATTATATCCAGTTAAAGTTAAGTGTTAAATTTGTAATGTTTTATATTTGACAATCTGTAATAAACACAAAATTACAACATAATAAATCATTTTCTATAAATGTATGTACTCTGTATTCATTTGTAAATTGTTACATGTAGAACATACAAGTATATTGTAAGGTGATGCCAAATCACTGTAGACCACACATTAAGAAACCACAAAAGTTATGGTGTTGACAAAATTTATCATACTCTCTATAATTCTATAATTCTTATAGATTTGGATCTATAAGAATTATTGTTTTTGGATCCATGAAAGCATATTTTAAACTAATTTAGTTTGAATGATGAAAAGAGAAAATGATTACTATGATACTAACCTGATTCTCTTCTGTGAAAGTTATTAGCAGACAGACAAAAACACAAAATCATATTCCAACAAAACTGTTTATGTCTTTTCTCTTTATAAAAACTATTGTCTAACTTGTCTGTAATATTATATCAATGAGGTTCATAATTATGATCAGCTTGAGTGGACATTTAATTATAATCCGAGCAAAGCAGTGAGCTGAGCTGCAATAGTCCATGGTTTGATCCTCACCGCTGTCTTGAGCTTCGCCGCATGATGGAAAGGCATTTTGCCTCTGACTCACTTGTCTAGCTATCACCCGCAATTAGAAAATCTGTTGCCAAGCACCTAAAAGTGTGTTCTGGCAGCCAGTAGCTCAAGACTGGTCCATTTACCATCCTCGAACACATCATCACTTACTGTGAAGACTACCCTGTGAAGGTTCCAGTTATTTGGCCAAACCTTAACTTTGTCTTGTGGGATTTATTATGTCCCATGAAACTTTGCTAATGATAATAATTTAGATGAAATCTGAAAATATTACTGAATGTGCTAGTTAAAATGTAGTTAGTAGCATTTTATTATATTTATCTGTTACATAAGTGTATCTACGCATTATAAAGTTATGTTTGTCTCCTATGCACCTGTTTTTTATTACATTTTAATTAGTACATATTGTAGAGGGACGAGTGGGATGTAATTTGTTTATTTTATAACAATTGTGAGCCGCGGGGGAATGGTCGTTTGCTATTGGGCAGTTGAAGCGATCTCTATCATGTTATAGCTTGCCTTCTATCGCTCTGCATAACGATTATTGTTTTTATACCTGGTGGTGGTTCTAACCAATATATTATTAGTATTTTTAATTATTCATTAAAAATAAAGAGCGATATTCATAAAATTCAGTAATGGTCAGTTTTGTCAAAGAATTGTAATTAAAAATTCAAGCTAATTGAGTAGATTTATTTTTTTATAAAACTGAAGTTAGAATAGACCTTGCCATCAAACTGATGTCCAATAAAAAGTGGAGTGAATGGTGGAAAACATTTGTGTATAAGAAATTAAAGTTATTTAATATTATGTAATAAAATTAATTAAAAGGTGCTCGGGTCGTGAAACAAACAATGCAAAAATAAAAATATTTGAATTCACTTAATATATTTTTAATACACATGTATAGTTTTTTTTAAGTTTTCGATGTGGGTTTTCTGCGGTCACCATATTTTTGTGTATCATGTAAAATTGCATTGCAGTATCCACAATTTTTGTACAGTTTGTATTGAATGTCATAAACGTATTCACGCCAACAGCTGTACGTTGAGTTGGCAGTGCCAGTCACATGCGGACAAAACAGTTACCGCCACATCCTCCAACTTTGCCCGCATTAAAAATTTTTTTACTGACAAAAAAGTACGTTTGTTGTACCGGATTAAGGCTTTCATCCGTTTAGGAAAACCATTTTGGAGTACGCGACTATGCTCCGAATCCGTATTCTTTCTTAAGTAATTCAAGCGTGCGGCGAATATATTTTTTCTAGATCTATAGTTGGAGTAATGAGTGCGGAAAGTTATGAAAGTGGAACAAGTATGATACGCGATATTGAATATCGCGATCTGTGTGGATTCCGGCGCGTTAGATCGTTTAGAGTAGAATAATGAGTATAGTGCGTATAGCAAACGAACGTTCCCCCGAGTGATGGTTACGTCGCGGTAGAGTGAGGGGGGTAGAACCGTGGAGGGGTGGGGGTGGGGTTGGGGTACACTGTAGGTGCAGTTGGCATGTGTGTGTAGAGTCGGCGTCGTCGGAGGAGGGCCGCCACGGCGAGGGCGCAGCGCCAAGACGTCGCCGGAGGAGGAGGCAAGGTACACACACACACACACATACACACTCCTACACACTCACCCTGATGCACACTCATATATACGTACACACCCACTCACACTCGCCCCGCCTCTCACAAGCCCTTAGCTTTTGTAAAAGAAGCCGCTCGTATAGCGTTCCATCTGTGCGGTGGGCCAGCGAGGGCATCACGCTTGTGCCATGTAGAACTTGTTCTATAGCTTAAATTGTCTATATCATAACAAATGTGGGCTCGTCGACCAAACGCAATACATCACGTCCTACATTCAGAGTATTTGATTATGAGCTTTCCAATATTTAAAATTAAATAAATAAGTCTAGATATTTATACATTTTCTCAAGTTTGAAAAAAATCTTTGATAAATGCTCGGGTTTTCCATGATGATATTGTAATGTAAGCTGATTTACTTAAACGAAAAAAAAAACATCAGTCATAAAATTATTATATGATTGAACTTGATAATTCCAATATTACCTGGTACGTACCAGAACATATATAATAAGTGACGATTGCATCAGGCCTTTTGAAGTTCATTCTTAGATCCATTGGGACACATCGCACACCTCCATCTCATTCAAAAAACATTCCAACATAACAAAATAACAGTAGTTTGATTTGTGAGCATCTGCATGAACTACATAATATTGCTGACTGTAAAATTACGTGCTTTATCCATAACATTTTAATTTATGGGATACGATTGTGCACCTCATTTTACAAACAGTGGCTTGGTCAATTTTATGAGCTTTAAATTAGAAGTTTAAGTAGCTATTTACGCGTTTACTAATGCACGTTATGCCTAATTTCTTTGACACACGATGTAAAATTTTCAGATTTGTTCCCTTTTCCCTCGTGTAACGTAACAGCCCCGTAGTGTCGGCGGGGTGGGACCATTCGCACCTTAGCTTGTAACGCGCGTTACGTGTTCACCACTGAGTGGGCGAGTGTAGCATGTTGTTGTACGTTGCAGGCGGCGGCGGCGGCGGGTGGAAGAATGGCGTGAGCGGCAGTAGCGGCAGTGTGGCGGCGGGGCCGGCGGTGGGCGCGGGGGCGGGGGAGGGGGCGGTGCGGGCGGCGCGCGACAAGCGGCGGTCGCCGGGCGCGGGCGCGGCGCCGGCGGCGGGGGTAGCGGCTGCGAGCCCGGCGGCCGGCCCGGCGGCGGCAGGGCCGGCTGCAGGCACGGTGGTCGGCAAGGCGAAGGGCGAGCCGCTAGTGAACGGCGCCGCGTAGAGGTCTGCCTCGGCAGCGTGGACTAGGCGGCCCCGGCCCTGCCGACGTGAGGCCGGGGGCCGCGAGTCCCGACCTAACGTATGTACCGTGTGCGACCCGCCGCCGCCCGGATCGAGCCGCGACCTAGAGGCCCGCACACTTGCTCGTATTATGCTTTTGTAAGAGATTCGTGATTTGTATTCCCGATTATTCGATATATGAAAATTAATGATGTGTACTCCTCCCGGACGAGACTTACGCGCCCCGGCGCTTCGGAGATCGGACTAGCGCAAGCACCGCTAATGTGCTCTTAGCATCTACTCTACTCTAACCTAACTCTGCTCTACTGAGGTTATGAGGTTTCCTATAAAATAAACATTTCTGTACATATTTTCAATCGTATTTTTATTTGTACAAATATTCGTTTCGTAAATTCTATGTACACTTTCGATTCGATAATCTATTATGCTTTCATGTAATGCGATATATATCTATGTAGTTACGTTACAAAAATATTAACTAGTGGAATGATGAAGTTACGAATATAATACTAGATTGGAAGACGGCTCGACTGGGCCGCATCGGGTTGGGGTACTTTTCACTTGTGTGTCGCTAAAAATAGAAATTCTAAAAGTGTTGAGATGACACGAATCTATCGTATTAATTATTTACATGTAGCTACACTATAATATCAGTCATTACAATAACTTAACGGTATCGTGATATGCATCGTTGCCGGGGTATCACTAGGAAGTTATATTTACAAAAGATATGAATTAGCTACATCATGCTTGCGTGAACAACAAATGTGAGTGAACCGCTTACTAACATTGAGATTTGATTAATAAATAAATTGTTGTTCGAACCCCGATTTGTTTTTCACGCATCTAATACGCTTTACATTTGATATGTAACATAATATTCGACACGGAAATTGTTGCACGATTTTTCTGTAATTACTCGAAAATAATATGTCAATATAAAAGGACTCTCCATTGAAGAAAATTGAGAAGATCGAGGTCACGAAATGACCGGATTTACACTAAATATGAGTATTTGGCTACTGGACGAACTACGTCTTACGTTAGGCCAATTGGACTTACGATCTTGCCTTTTAAATTGATGTCAAGAATCTCATTCTCTCTGCCAAGAACATCGAATATTGTATTTATACTTACTGTTTATACTAGCGTATTAAAGAAACACTCAATTATACTGTGGTTTTTCAGTTACATGATAGTTTTCTTTTCCAATGCATGACTCGTATTCCAATGTAAATATACCACAATGAATAATGTTTTGTGAGCATTCGATACCTTAGAAAATGGATACCATTAAAGACAATCAACCAAACCAAGTGCTGATAAAAGTCGTTAGTTTTACTACTAATTGATTGGTCTACACACAAGGCTGGCATTATAATGTATTTAAATTTCATTAGTTTAAAAATATATGATGCAACAATATGACTGAACGAGTTTTATCAGTCAAAATTTGAGAGGCATCAAACACTTATACACCAACAAATTTAACTCAAAAGCTTTTTTCTTGACAGTACCAGTTATTACCTGGTTCTATTTAAAGAACTCATACCTGTGGGTTTTATAGATATTTTTCTACAGACAATATATATAAATAATCAAAGTAGTCCTCGGGAAAGCGGAAAAGTATTACAATTATATAGCAACATTTAAAAATTATTAGTTTCTATACTTTAGGGTTAAATTTGTTGGTATAAATATGTTAAAAATAGGTACAGTTACGCTTAAGATTTTCTACATGATACTTTAGAGAGATTACCCGTTGAAACAACTTTTGACTGGCTTCAGTTTGTAGTGATTGGGTAAACTTGTTCCAATCACTGCATGTTTTTGGATTGTGTATATTATAGAAATATTACGAAAAATACAGAAAATCCATAAAAAGCTGTTTCATTTCAGTATTTCACTATTTTTGCAATACCTAGTAACAAGAACGGACCCCGTTTTTATTTTTGTTATCTGCCTCTTACAAACATACAATGTTTTGTTTATAAAATCGTTTATGAACCTGATTGCTATTCATAATACATTATTTGTTTCATTGACTCGAATACAGTTCCAAAACAGTGAGTAATTACAAATTTCAACGAGTCTGAAGTCTGACTTGCACATTCAGGTACTTTAGAGAGGATTAAAACATAATTCTCCGTTATACCTAAATCATTATCTATTTGCCAGCCATGATAACAAACATGGTTCATAATGATCCTCAAGTCTTCAGCAAATTAATATGAGGACAGTCTTATCAGGTCATAGTATTCTCACACATTGATACAGCTTTTAAGACTATTTTCCAGACGGTTCGCAAAGGCCTGAATTTGACTGAAAAGTTTAACAGCATCTTTTAACTTTTTATACACAATTGTAATGTATGGCTGAAACACAAGTTATTTACGATGCCGATCTTCCGTCGCGTAACGCCGCTGCACAGAATTACATGCAAACATTTCACGCCATACATATTTGATAGTAAACACATGGCTACGTTGTCTAAAGCCTAAATTACCCGGCAGAAGATCGGCGACTTAAATCATTTAAACAACGTACTTATTTTACAAAATTACAAATTTACGAGGGGAAAAATTTAAGTCATGTGCGGGAAATTTTCCCTCTCGTAATGGAATCCGCACAGCATGCGTTATTGCAAACATAAAAATATTAAATCGTACTTATCCTGAGACTATGGCTACGTTCGCACGTGCGATTTTAGTCAGTGCTCTGCGTTCCGATTTTGGGGGCTTGGACCGATATAAAAGATCGCGGCGGGTGAAAAGGAGAAGCTATATGGTCTATTGAACGATAAAAATAACGCGCGTAAAAAAAACTGGACAAGCGCTCGTGCGAACGTAGCCTTACAGGTGAAATATTATCTTTTGTAAATGCCATTGAAACTGTTAGTGCCATTTTTTTTACAAATTTATAAAAGTATCTCATAAACTGGAGGAAACCTTGTTCGTGTCTGATCATGCACAGCATGCCTTCGATTCCATATATACAGAAGAAAACAGAACAAGCTAGACCATTTGAATATTTAATAGGTAGGTATTTTTGGGGCTTGTGGATTTACAATTTCAAGTATTTATAAATTTCTATTTTCAAAACCAGTCCCGCTATAAGGCTCTGCTTACTTTCCAAAATCTACAGTTGGATCAATAAATTAAGAGATTTTTGAAGGATTGCTGTTCTAGCATGTTTCTGGTATGCGGTATGGTTTGCAAAGAGTGGAATTAATGGTGGGCCGTGGGACATGTTGAGTCATGAATGTCATGATAGGCATTAACTAGGAAATTGATAATGTATATATTATCAACGGGCATTTGAATTCATCAAATTTACAAAAGATTCAAAAATGAAACCGAGGCCAGTACAGGTTTCCGCCGGTTGGAGGGTGACTTGCCACATTCATCATAAATGAGTAGAGAATACAGATTATGAATGTAGTTGGTAGAGTGGCAGTGGAAGACCGGTTAAGGTTAGGTTATAAAAGGTACACATAAGGTTATGATATATATTTTATGCCATCATGTTGGTGTGTAAGATGGTTGGTACCAAATCAGGTTTACTAATCAAAATATCTTCCTTGATACATAGTCTATCGGGCTATATCACTGTATTGATAATGCAATGCTAGCACTTCACTTGCTTTATTTAGATGTTAAGAAAAAAATAACAAGATGCAGACCATTTCGTTTTCACCCCGTAGTGAGGCCAAACCAAGTGATATGCTTACATTAAAGAATCCCCACTGTCTAGCTCATACTAAAAAGCAAAAGGAAGAGTCGTGATATCCCAAAGGGCCTGTGTCCTGGTCAGGCTCAGCTCAGACGAAGGTGCCCAAGTGGTGAGGCTTCCCGGCAACGATGAGATGCGTGCATTAGAGCAGACGATGTCTCTCCTCGTGGCACTCCTCGTCACTGGAGTCGTCGGAGCGGCTGCAGCAGGAGTCGTCGCTCCAGTGCTGGAACTCTTCCTTGTGGTGCTCCAACGCCATCAGCGACGGGAACAGGCTGTCGCACGCACTGCATCTGTTTCAACAATAATTATTCATTAGCTACTTGTGTGATTCGCGAACGTGTCACCACCAATCGCAATAGTAATCTCCAGCTCCTAATTTGCTCTAAATAATTAGTGCTTTATTGGAGCTTCAAAAAAATATTTTGAGCAAATCCGATCTACTGTTTTCTCTAGTGAAACATTACCTAGTGTGTGGCGTTTTGCTGCCATATTGATAATACCAATACACACTATATTGAAACATAAAATACAATTACTAGGTATGAAAATAATCAACAGCTCAATAAATTCAGGGAGTATTTTATTGTCTACTACATTTACGTTTTACTGCATAGTTAATAAAATTGAGTCAACGGGTAGACTTGTTCCTCTAAACCTATATTTTAACTGCTAACTTTAGTAAAAGTTACATATAAATTTGTATAAGTAAAATAAGAGCACCGTTTTTGGCTACTTTAGTAAAATTAACATTTAATTGTGGTCACTCAGTTCACACATGGTGAATATGTAAATTAATTGAAAGTTCTTGAATTATAAGTAATAGATTAAAATTAAATATATCAGTATTTAGTAAATCTTTTTTACTACAAGGATGTGTCTTTTTATCATGTATTGATTGCTCTTAAGATCAGATAATTGCTATTTAATATTTTCAATACAATTTATGTAGTAGGGTGACCACACAATGAAAATTCATTTGAGTTATTAAGCTTATTTACGCTAAGTATTTCATTACTCAGAACCGCCAGGTTCGCCAGTAATGAAATACGTTGATGACGTTTTTAATAATGGCATAAATAAATTTTACCACGTGACATCACACACTAATACCTGTTATAAAACTGATGAAATTCACGAATATG
Source organism: Plagodis pulveraria (assembly GCA_963890685.1). Lineage (NCBI taxonomy): Eukaryota > Metazoa > Arthropoda > Insecta > Lepidoptera > Geometridae > Plagodis > Plagodis pulveraria. The sequence goes on along the minus strand of OY982956.1, from coordinate 33,050,025 downwards.
GGTATGTATATATACCTACATATATATATATATATATATATATATATATATATATATATATATATACACACATGTGTATATTTAGCCAGTGTCATGTTTTAGAAATAACAGTTTTACAGATATTTTCAAGTACAAAGTAGGTTAAGTCAAAATCAGAGCTTAGTAAAATATTGTGGTCAAGACAAAGGTGAGTCATTCATGCCTTCTTGAAGTGATGGAAATTTTACAGGAATTTTTCATGGAGCTCAGAATAAATCACCAAAAGTTATGTTTTCTACGTTGTAGTACTTACTTACACTTGTGCACGATAATGAACACTCAATGAATCATTCTACATCATAATTGTACATATCAAAGCTCAAAGGAACACTAGTTTCAGTAAAAAATACAAAGTCCCCAAAATTGACTTTTCCTCTCGTACTCTTTCCCGCCTAAATCTTCCACTAGATGTTTTGGAGGGCAGTAATGAGATTTGAATTTGGAACATGTAATATAGTGCCTTTATGCGATCTACGAGATTATTCGAAAATATAGTATGAAAAACTTACTGACAATTTGAACACTAGGTACCGTCGTCGCTGCGTCGATATGTGTAGTAAAAAAAAAAACAAATCAAACGCGCGAGCACCGAATACCTATTTCAAACAAATTAATGACGCGAAACTTTCGTTCTCAAGTTTAATAAGAAAAATTATAACGACAAAGCAAATATAACCGAATTAGACTCTAATGTTAAAAAATTGTTTAAATTAGGTTTTCGCGATTATTACACATTGTAATTAAACAACTTTAAACGGTTTAAATCGCGTATACTTATCATCATTTTTATCAAATTAGTCACCCCGTGACCACGATCACTGCTAAGTGTTTGAAACGTCGTCGGTACAAATATAATGATAAATATACGCGATTTAAACCATTTAAAGTTGTTTAAATACTACGAATTATACTCACTGAATTTAATATTACGATAAAATGATATATGGAATAAAATATAAAATAAAACCGGCTTCTTATACTAAAAAGCGTAAAATTACTCGTGAAAGTCGGTATCATTTCGCTACAAAGGTGGATCTCAATATTCTGTTCGATACTGAACCGATTTTAATGAAACTTGCACTGTTCCCTAAAAGTGAATACCATTAAAAATCGTCACATAGTTGTGGAGAAATGCATGGACAAACATACATACAAAAATTGAATACACCTATAAATTCTCGTAGACAGGTAGGTACTAATATTTGTATGGAGGCCCTAATAGATCACTATAATTATGTGAATAAGTAGTTTCTATAATTTTACAAAAATATGTGTCTAACTATTACCCTAATTTCCCAAGTCTGTTGAAAATGTCAAGGATGTAAAAAAGCAACTATTAGACAACGGCAGTATGAACACGAACACAAAAGCCATAATAATAAAAAAAAAATCTGAATTTTGGCGCCATTAGGAAAATAGCACAAAAATCTTAAAACTTACAAAGAAGCGTTAAAATACGAATAATTATTGCTAATAGCATTGGTTTTACACATTGTAAAACAGTAAAGTGATGCAAAATATTATCACGGGTTAAGAAAAACCCAAATTGTATTACTAAATCACTTGCATAGTAAATTGTCAGTGTGGTCACCCTACTTCATACATTTTATAGAACATATTGAATAGCAGTTATCTTGTCTTAAGAGCAATCAATACATGATAAAAACACACATCCTTGCAGTAAAAAATATTTACTAAATACTGATATATTTAATTTTAATCTACTACTTATAATTCATGAACTTTCAATTAATTTACATATTCACCATGTGTGAACTGAGTGACCACAATTAAATGTTAATTTTACTAAAGTAGTCAAAACGGTGCTCTTATTTTACTTTTACAAATTTACATGCAACTTTTACTAAAGTTAGCAGTTAAAATATATAGTTTTTGTGGCATAATTAATAAAGTATATGTGTTTTATAAGTGGTCTCTCAGTGACACCAGGAAGAATTTTGTAATTTGTAATTTTAGTTTCCACGTTGTGGTTTGTTATCTTCTAAACAGTTTAAAATATGTTTTACTAAATATCTGTATACAATACGTGACTATAAGTTATGTATTTACGCAGATTTGGAATTTTGAGTGTGTGAACTGAGAGACCATAGTTTAACAGTCATAACTTTATTATTAAATCATTACAAATTACAATTCGCATTTTACAAATTATATTATGACTTTTACTAAATCTTGAAGTTACTAACTTAACAAAAATAAACAAAAAAAATGTGGTCACTCAGTCCACACGCACACGAATCAAACGGTTCGCCCAGTAATTTCACTTCATAGAGTGCTCTTCACGTATCGCGGAGTGTTTTCACACTATTCCTTCGAGGCAGAATATCTGACACTGTAGAGGTACCCATCAAGATATGACTTTAGCTGAAGAGATCGATCACCTAATAAACGAGTGGACATATCTACACTAATATAGAAGAAGTATTGGTATTTTTGGATGCAACGAATAAACTTAAAAACGACTGGACCGATTTGGATAAAATTTGGTATGGAAATAGTTTGAGACCCAGGGAAGGACATAGGATAGTTTTTATCCGACTGCGCAAAAAGAGGTTAATGGTTTTGCGTGATAATTGACATACGCGCGGCCGGAAAGCTAGTTAATAATAAAGCGTTGCTCACCCGAAGTGGCGTTTCTTCTGTTGATGGTCGCTGAGCTGGCGGCGCGTGGAGAAGGAGCGGTCGCACACGTTGCAGGTCAACGCCTCGTCTGAAATGTACAAGTACAATGCGATTAAAATAAGAATAGGATCGGCCTAGCGCCATGCTGTGCCGTCAAAAGTAGAACTTGGTACAGTGTGCAAAAAAGAAATCATTAAACATGTATAAATTAATAAAGAAAATAAAAAAGCCGACTGCAAATAATTTATTTTCGTTAAGCGTTTTATCGATCCATTGGAATTAAAACTACAAGTTAATATATTTACGGAATCGTTTTTTAAAGCCCTTCATTTTGATACTCTACACGATAACTTTGGAAGAAAAAATAAATTGATTTTCTCACTATATGGCTTCTAAAACCCACCAGTTTGTTTTTTTTATTTTTTTACGTACTTAGTATCACTTGAGCTATCAAGATAAATCTAACGATATCTTGTGAATTAAAATCGGTTAAGCCGTTAGCCGTTTAGAAGTTATGGTGAAATAAAGAAACTCACAAACACAAATACATATATCAAACCTGAAAACTTAACACACGTTTATGTGGGTAGTCGTGTAAAAAACAAGTAGTCATAGGTGGGTAAACGAAGCTGTAGGTGATTGTAGGTACAGCAAACACAGAAATAATTTGAACTGATTTTATTAGTTAGCAATATTTTGTACTTAGGTATCTTAATTTGAATCGCTTAGCTCTTCGATGCCGCATGTCCTGATGGCCAACTGAGTCAGACTCATCGTTATCATCGTAACGGGTAACAAAAACAAATATAACAATCACCAAAAACATACTAAACCAGCCTTAATCAACCTTATTTTTTCTTAGGCCAAATAAGTCTGACTGATACATCAGGCGGGCCGCACCAACCTACATTACAATGGACAATAAAACTGAACATTAAAATGTAATCATTCATTTAAAAATTAATGTGATTGTTGACTTTAAGGTAAACTTTTGAACTTTTATATCCGGCTTATAATTGCTACCTGCTACTCTCAACACATCGTCCAGGTGCGGATCAGTTAGCTACATCTGTTAATATTTTTTGTATATTTTATTTTAGAATACGAAGAATCACAAAGGTAAGTTTATGCAAACAACGTCAACAGCTAGTACGTAAAATTTTTAAGAGTACCAAAGTTATCGGGCACTAATTTCCAAAATGATTCATATTCTTTTAAATCATTTTTTTTTCCAACAATAAGACCCTAACGCCCGCTTTGTCATCAAACCAAGATGGCGTCTGTGCTGTCAACCTTAAAAATATGAATTTATTAAAATTAATAATTTCGGGTCACTCATTTTCAAAATACGTATAAATATATAGTTATACATTTACACACAACACACAAATTATAATACGTAGTTCAAATTACGTATAAATATACGGCACTGCTCTATTTTTAAGTTTGTTCTGCTGATCGTACTTATTAGAGTCAATATGAGTGAAGTTAGCCGAGAGCCCGTCCTATTCTTATTTTAATCGCATTGTATATCGTTTACATATGTGTGCCTATGACTCTGGCTTCTACAAGTCGAATGGGCAAAGTGGTGACATAGTCAAATCACACAAGCAGTTTATATTGCGGTACCCGGTTGTACATGTCCGAGCGGTACTTGCGCGACCGTATGTGAATACGCGTGCTCAATTTCCGCTCGGGAACATGAATACGCACAGACATCAATTTTGTGCTCTAATAATTTGTATATGTGATTTTCGCTTAGGATTGTGTGGATATATAATAATATATCAGGAATTTCTTACAGGTAGTCAAAGAATTATAAAAAATAGACCAAGTGAGGGTCGGGTCTCGTTGTTCAAGGCCTCACATCATAGCACCCTGTGATTTCTGTATTTTCCCCAAAATCAAAGATTTGATGAGAGGTTTCACTTTTACCAACTCCGAAGAGGCAGTGATAGCGTTCAATCCACACGTAGAAAACATGCCTTCAGATCTGTGGTCCTCCTGTTTTAAAAAGTGGTTGGATCGCATGAAAAAATGTTTAAAATGTAAAGGAGAGCATTACCTACTAACCTGCATGCCTATATAAGAAAGTTATGGTATTTTTATTGCTAAATAAAATCCAAAACATTTTAATTTTTTTTTATTTTATGATGTAACTAAAAGTTTATGCTTTTCGCAATTTTTCTTTATTTGTGCTATAGACGTTGCTTCGTATCAAATTTCAAGGTTTTGATTTCACGGAAAGTAGCCTGTAGGTTTCAATTCCCTTGCGAGTGTTGAAAATTTGCGACATAAACGGGTAAATCTTTTGATTGCGTTGGCTTAGAAGTTTGATTTTTTTGAGTAGGTATTTGATATGAATTTCAGCTTGATACATCCACGCGTTCCTGAGAAAAAGGGTCTTGTCAGACACAAAAAAAAGTGATCTTATAAGGGTTCCGATTTTCCTTTTGAGGTACGTAACCCTAAACATGTTTAGAATTGTGTTTATTCTTCATGTGATGTTGTTTATGCAAGTATTCTAGTGTGCACTAATGGCCCCATGTAGTTATAGGTATATTAGGGATTTGCACAAAGCTAAGTAAACTATTTTCAAATCTGTCCACTACTGAACAGTGGTCAATACGGGGATTATGTCAAATCCCCCGTTTGGCAGGCGTCTTGGAGATCGCCGTTTAAGATATCAGTTCCTCAGAAGGCGCTGCTGCCTCGCTTCCGGTATTTTACCTTTAGTCGCTTCTTACGACACCCACAGGTAGGAAAGGGGGTGACATTCTATCTCGGCACCCCACGGGTGAAAATGTACATGGTAGTTTCTAGTACTGATGTATCTGACCTGTTAAATCATTAGATATTTATATAAGCATTGGTTTTTTCGTCTAAGGCACAGGAGTGTAATTTGATGCATTCCGAATTATTAAAATTAGCTCCGGATTTGTACGGTTAGAAACGTAGAATGCAATAAATTCAATTTTTCTGGCATTGAGTAAGTAGGTTACTTTGCAACCGACAAAGTCCTTCATTTACATCTTCTCTAGTTTTGACATGGAAAACAATAGCAGTGTCATCAGGCATCAGCGAGTGCAAATAGCTTTACATGTTGTATATTTAGCTCAAGAGGTCGTGAAGATATGCTAAAAATGGGGTGGGCCTAGCACACTACCCTGCGGGATTTCAGATTGCTCAATGCGAAAGTCACTGTAGGTATCTGTAACTCTTAAACGTCGTCTTCTACCTGAAAGATATGACTGAAACCACTAAAGCGTTATGTATAGCTTTAAATTATAGGATGAACAACTGTATCAAAAGCTTTTGCTAGATCAAGGAAGACACCAATACATTTCTGCCCTGAATCAAATTTTAATATAGTTAACTAGAGAAGCGAAGGCTAAACTAGAGTTCTTCCATTGACCTGCTAAAACGGAAGTCAATTTATAATCTTGTAGATTCTAACACCTATCATCCCCAAATGTCCATAGAGAACCACCTTATACTTGCCACCGCTTAGTCCACCACTACACTCAATTTTCAAACTGCATATGGAAGCCTAGGGAATTTACAGGCATGCGAAATTCATTAGTAGTTAGTGTCACATAAACTACTAACGTCTTCGTAGCGACAGGGTCAAATTAACAGGCGATTAAATAGTCGCCCCATCACAAAGAGATTACTTACATCAAACTCAAAATAACCTCAAAGATTTTAAACAATCATTTTATTATTTATTTACATCGCAAAGTAATTAATTACGATAAAATAAATTGCTGATACCAGTAAGTATACAAAATTACAGTACATATTGAAGAGCAAAATAATATAATAAGGAACATTAGGTATGTTCAAGCCTAATATAAGCAAGTATGTAATAAGAAAATTAAGATGTTACTAGTAACAATATTTAGCATAACAAAACAAATTACAATCAAAAAGAAACCTTACAATAGTTTATAAAAAAGATAACAATAAGTTATTGACATAAGGCAAGAATATTACAGCTAATAATTTTTATCATTTTCTTAGTAGTACATGAGCAGATGTTCAATGGATTTAAGCTTGATTTAAAAATGTATCTTTGTAAGTTTAAAATACACATAGATATATGCCCTATGCTATGATTATGATCACCCATAGTATAGCACCCTATGAATAAGTCCATGGTTTAATTTCATTTTATACAAAATATTTCTATAATGATAATTCTTATATCTCAATGGTGTGGATTACAGTAGGTACCTGTTTACAATTGGTTACATATTGTCTAAATCATAAGGAAATTAAAGGAATTTCCCTGTCAGACTATATTTCACACCCACTGCCTCGTCCTCAGTACCCAAGCCCCGCATTATGGACACATCAGGCTCATATTGCAAGATATGCATCAATTATTTTGGGCTAGCTTTTTATACTCAATTTGATTTTAACTAATCTGTAGGTAAATTTCAACAATATTTTTCCTGGTAAATCCATAATGCAAAGAGCATTGTATTGCCACCCTAACCAAAATATCAAATGCATTAACCTAGGGACCTTAAATAAATATTAAAGCTATATCGAAAACATTTTGCATCATACATATTCCACAATCATACAGTCTGTAATTTATATAAGGAACACTATGTGAGGTTGTTTTTACCCTGATTATTTATAGCCTAGATATCCCCTTTAGGGCCTGTTTCAGAATGTTCGAATAAGTTCCGGTTATACTACCCAGAACATAAAATAACTGAATGATAAAAATGACAGTTAACATGCAGTGCGTTTCAAGCTTTAACCAATGGATAGGCTAAATTGATGACTGAAATGCAAATATAGTGTTTTATTTATTAAATATGTTCTGGGTAGAAACGGGAACTTACTCGAACATTCTGACACAGTCCCTTAACTAGTTACTTGTCTCTCAACCTCTACATTATCTCTAAGCAAAATAACTTATAAAATGGAATATAATTTGCATAAATACTTCCGCTGTGCAAGATATTCAGAAATTTGTTGAAAATTGTTAAATGTGTCTGGCAGTGTAGGCTTTAAGCCCTTTTAAGTTGCTACTTCTTTACGAAATTGCAGAGGTTTTAACATAGTTCAAGTGACAACAGTGTCACATTATTATTGTTCTATGACTTCAATGAGGTAGGGAAATTAGACCGAAAATATTTTGTCTCATAGTAGAAATGGGATTTACACATCCTTGTTCCCTTAGATTCTCAACTATTGGGGTATATAAACAATTTAAACAAGTTTTTTGGTGATATACTGATACAGACTTGCTGCTGCTACTACTACTGTAACAGGTAGTGGCACAGGAAGTAATCCTATAACACCCTCAATATAAGTATTGCTAAGTTAGTCCTGCTTATGTTGCTGGCCCTAATGTTATGCAAAATGTCTCCAATAACTCTGCCATCTTATCAAAATTAGACTTAAAACATCACTGAGCACAGTTTCAACCATGTGTTAAATAGGTAGAGTACTTGATACAGAAGACTTAAACATGCTTCCAAACCACCTAGCTCCTGTAGATCCCCCGGGTATAGATCCCATCATCATCCAAAACAGCGCCATAACCTGCAGTACGGCACATACAATTGTCCATGGAGTGCTTTGAAGGTGCAATGCTGTGTACAGAGTAGCAATCAGGGTGATCAAGTATATAGACGTAGTGAGTGCTCGCTCTTTTGAGAACATTGACTTTACATGCGACCAGGGCCCATAAAGGAAACTGAAACTGGAAATAGAATCAAAATTAGTCATTTATTAGTAAGAAAGCTATCTAAGTAATATCAACAGATTGTATAGGTTGCTTATCTAGTTAGAAATAAATTGAAGAAAGTTTGGTGACTAGACCATATATTAATACATAGACTGTTATGTATGAATTCATCATCAGCCGCAAGACGTCCACTGTTGAACAAAGGCCTCCCCCATATAACGCCACAAAAAACGCCTATTAGCCACTTGTAACCACTGGCTACCCGCGACTTTCACAAAGTTGTCAGTCCACCTGGTGGGGAGTGTATGAATTAATCACTTCATATTATGTTAATAAATATTTCAGATTTTGACATCTTAATCTAAAAAAGATTGACATGAGTGATGCGATGGACATATGAATTATGGATGCAAGTTAATATTTGTTAGTGTTAAAAGAAAAAAATGAATTACCTACATCAAGCTGGAATAATTTAACTAATCTTACCTCAGCAGAAAGAAAAGGCTTCCCAAAGTGAATAAAAGAGCAAACTTTCTAGCTTGCAGTAGCAATACTGGTATATACAGGAATGACAATATGAAGCACAGGATTCCAAAGAACAAACATATTCCAAAGCCCAGAAACCGTTGCGTTCTACTCTGTAAAATGTAGAAAAGGTTACATATTTATTAGGTACCTATATATTATGGCAGTTTATCAGTAATATTGAAGCAATAATTTAATGAATAGGCAAGTCTAGGAGTACTCAATATCTACTATGCTACATTCAATAGTAGTGAAAATTAATAGTTGGCTAACTGGGTCAATTTGTTTACAACTTTGATTATGTTGTGTGGCTATGAGTCATTCCAAATTCACTAAAAACATACCAATGTAAAATATTCCTTCTGGACGTTTTCGAACCATGTTGCTGTGCTACTTGTTGTGCTTGTTGGAGTCTCTTCAGAGCTTCGAGAGAAAAAACTTGGCGTAGAGAATTGTGGTAAACTGAACTTGCTTCGGCGACTGTCGTTCTGAAGTAGGTATTGGTCTAAATCAGACTTGAGGTTAGCCATTTCGTTTTTCACTTCACTTTGTGCGTTTTTGTAAATATTATCAGGGAATTCAGTGTATTTATATAAGCAATTCACGAATTTATCGTTCCTCGAAATAAATTATTTGCTCTTTGTTGCTCTGGACTGACATGACAACTACTGATGTGACGTATCTATGTCTGACAAGCAAGTAACTTGTCAGAGATAATGGCTGCCTTCCGTTTCACGCTAAAGGCGATTTAAGCGGGGGAATCGCCATTCCGTTTCAACGAAATAGTAGATGAAAGAACCAAAGAAAATTAAAAACGCAACGCGAATAAACTGATCTGAAGAAGATTATAATATTTATTAAGCACAGGGGGCCAACTCCCAACTCTTATAGTAATAATAAATTAATCTTACTGCTAAATTTTATACCTACACGTTAATTAAGCAATTTTACAAACAGTAAAAGAATCGCTCGTCTTTTTTATGACGTCACAACAAATTGTTCACTCTTTTCGCGAACTGTGACGTGACATTTAATACGTAGTATTACTGTTCCAGCGACAAATCCGACATGTTTATCAATCTTAAAAAAGTTACTTTCTAGCAAGCGGATTTAAACGTGATTTTGGGTATTTCACGATATAAATGGGTTTGATTAATGAGTAAATTAAGTGCGATGTTTTTATTTCTATTATTCTTTAAAATAAATGCAGCAAAATTATTTGATGAGTGAAATTAAAAAAGTTTCAGGCAGCAGTTGAGTAGCGTACAATAAAATGTCATAAAACTATGGTTAATCCGTTCCATAACATCGTAGTTCGGAACAGTGCGAGCGGGATAACGATATACTATATACATCTTGTATCTCGCTTGTACATCCGTGATACATATTTCATTCGTTACTTAAGTAGGATCAAACCAATATTGCTTTATGCGGTTGTGGATCGGTGATAGTTTGTGTCTAAGAATTATTATTTTGAAATGTGGCAAATAGTATATGCTTTTGGTCTTATTTTTGTCCTTAAAAAGACGTACTATAATTATACACCGTACGTTTTTTGTATATTAAAACCATTAATAATTACGAAATATACATAAAAAGTGGTAGTATGAAAATTCTATATATTTGGAGTTATAAACACCTATTTTCAGACTTCGCTTCTGAGCACTTCTTTAGAAGAAACCTTTTATGTTTTTATTAATTTTATTGTCCTATGGATAGAAGCATCTGTTCCTAACCTGTGATCTGTGACGCAAGCTTGTATGAGTAACTCAACAGTGCGCTGCGTTCAATGTTTGAGTTTGTAGGTTTATTGTTTTAATAAACTTTGAAATCGAACTGCTTTTTGTGCACATTTCTCCCCGTATAAAATACCAGGGGGCCAACTCCCAACCTATTTAATATACCTCAACCTATTAAGAGACCATCATAAAAAAGGAGCGTTTTGTTTCATGCTTAAAATATTCATTTGCAGCCACGAACCATCACCTACCAACAATCGCGTTGAGCAATATTGGTTTGATCCTACATATAGAACGAATGAAATATGTATCACGAATGTGCAAGCGAGATACAAGATGTTTATACCAGTATTGCTTGTCGTTATTGTGGGTCGGTACGTGTATGCGAATGATTATTTTAGCATGAAACAAAACGCTCCTTTTCTATGATGGTTTCGTAAAAACTGGGAGTTGCCCCCCTGGGCCTTTTTTTGAAATGTGGCAAATAGTATATGGTCTTATTTTTGTCCTTATAAAGACGTATTATAATTATACACCGTACAGTTTTTATATATTAAACATTAATAATATAAAAACATTAATAATTACGAAAATTACACTGAAAAGTGGTAGTATGAAAATTCTATATATTTGGAGTTATAAACACCTATTTTCAGACTTCGCTTCTGAAACATAAAGGTTACCTTTTTAGAAGAAACCTTTTATGTTTTTATTAATTTTATTGTCATATGGATTGAAGGATCTGTTCCTAACCTGTGATCAGTGACGCAAGCTTGTATGAGTAACTAAACAGTGCGCTGCGTTCAATGTTTGAGTTTGTAGGTTTATTGTTTTAATAAACTGTGAAATCGAACTGCTTCTTTGTGCACATTTCTCCCCGCAAAAAATACCAGATCTGTTTGAACGGTAATATATCGCTAAGCTCTTCCGTGCAGGCGCGGCGACGGTTGCTCTAAGGAGCTCTCAGATGGTTCCCCAGCCACTCCATTCACGGCACAGATCCCAAATGTTTCCCAAAATGTCATATTAGTTTTGCGGCGCATGCGTAGAGAATCGATTTTCTCAAGTTGCTTGAGAGGAATCTAGTTATTTTAAAACAAAACTTACCATAATCAGTGTCATCGCTGAAATCGTCATGTGTGTGTTTGCGTATATTATTGTTGTATCTGTCGTGCGCACAAGGGGGGCACACACCGCGAGTGTCACGCTCGTCTAAGTCGGTGCTGCTGGCATCAGACTCTGGCTCTGCTTCTTCGATATGAACATCTTCTGTCTGTCGATTATCCAGTTTTTCATTGGATGAAAGTTGATTGTAGTTTTTTCTAGGAGGCCTTGTGTCTGAAAACAATGAAAAAAATATTTTAACAAACAAGCAATATAAGTTGTATATGTTGTAGAGGAAGTGCAGCAATGGGGCTTGTGCAGTGTGCGGCTACCTCTCTTATTATAGAAAACAGGCACATTTTGATGCGAATACTATCTCAACTGTTTCAGGACTAACACGTCATGTTTCATATAAATAATAGGTGACGTTACACGGTTACACCGATGAACTGATTGTAATTGAATGAATATGATGAGTATATTATGCAAATACATTATTTCAATATTGATTAATTTAGGTATTTCCAAAATGAAAGAAATTCATACCCCAAAACCTATGGTTCTGAAAAGTGAACGCGGAACATGCGATGCGACTGTTTTGATTATTTCTTGTGGTACACCACAATATTTTTCTTTTGACTACCTTCTAATTAGGTCCTTTTAAAATTATCATCATATCATAGATAAACATTATAAATTATTAACTAAATATATTTGATCTAAGAAAAAAGTACTCAAAATACGTCAGTTGTTAATTTTCGCTGTCCGATTAACGGACTTTCTTTCGCTGAGAATATCTAATATATAGGGATCTCTCTGTTGCACAATTATATGCAAGTAAAAAGGACGACCATGAGTGACCGTGATTGGTATGGGGGCGGGAACATTTGTTTTTAATGTTAGGCTGTGTTTATATTGCTTACTACATACTATAGTAATGTAGCAGTCTCATTGTACCTTATTTGAATACTGAATTTTTGTCAAAAATAATTATGATGAACAAAATCTCTGTGTGGCTAACAAAAATTATCTACAGATACAGCCCTACTTTTTCATTTCCCTTTTCCTTGCCCATTTCTTTTCCCTTTATTGTGTTTTTATTAAATAATCTTACATAGGTTTCATTAGCATTTTCTGTCCTTGAATTTTATATGAATATATAGTACGTCTTTTTTTTCTTAAGACTTGCAGTTTTGCATTCCTTGAATTTAATATTCTTTAAATTTATTGTTTGAATATTAGAATAGCTAACTCTCCGAAGTTTGGAATGTATGGTCGAGGGTATTGACTAATAGGGCCTAGGTATTTTTCTTGCAGACTCGAAAAATGTTGACCATTGCGACGGTCTTCATTATACAATCAATATTTTTATCCCTCCTCGTATTCAATGACTACATGAGCAAAGTCGACGGGCATGTATGGCTCAGTAGTAAAAAGTTACTTAGAACAATATCTAAATCAGCAGACTTATTTTAATTTTGTCTGCGACTTGAATCGCAATAAGACAATAGATATTTTATTCCTCTTCCATTAACCAGCTCAAGATAAAAATAAGAAAGTAGAAATTTCGTTGCTGCCGCGTATGCCTTATCAGGCAAGCGGATTCCATATTATTATAAATATTTTCCGTCGTAAGCACTATTATCTTATAAGTTAAGGCTTAATTGTGCCATGTACTAAATATGTCCTTTACTGCTCTCATATTTTTGGTCAATATGAGTTATTGCTCTCACGACCCAAAACTAAAAATATTTCTATGTAACATGTCAGGCGTAAAATCATTTGTATCGCCTACGCCCTACGGTGTTGTTTACGACCCTTGGGTTTTCGATCATACATAGTAGTCGCTGTTACGAGTCAATAAATAAAGATATCCAAATAATTTTGTCCAAAAAATGAGAACGCCATGTTTTGAGAAATTGAAGACTTTGAATATACCAATCGATAGAGTGAAAAAATCTGAGAAGAACTGCATTACAAAGTCAATTTCGCCAAAATGGTTGTAACACCCTTTGGGCCCCGAGGTTGATAAATAATTTTAATGATTCCATTTTAATATGATTAATTAATTTTATTGTTTCCATTTTAATATTCCTGTTTCCATTTTGCGTCGAAAATTCTTCCGGTTTGGCTGCGTGGGGTTTGTGACGTCACGTTGGCTTAACAGGAAAATTAGTCTGACTTGTCACGAGATATATTTTTAAGTGATTTAATTTTTTATATGATTTAAAATATTAATTTAATGTTTTCTAAAACTATTTTTAAACACTTGTTATTCCTAAAAACTATCTGACATAATTCTAATTCGATTCACGAGTAGTGTTGTTGCAATAGCGATAGTTTCACTATCGATAGTTGACCTTGAAAAATAGTCGATAGCACGAATAGTCCTATCGAAAATATCGAAAAACTGCAATACTATCGATACTATTGAAAGTGAAAATAAGGCGATACTATTGAACTTTGTCAATACTATCGAGATACGATACTTTATTATCGATACTATCGAAAGTATCGCGTCTAAATAGTCGATACTATACATGATCTGTCGAAGCGTTTCGATAGTATCCATAGTTTTATTTTATTAACTATACGACGTATTTACGATACTATCATCTGGGAACAAAACGAAGTCGGTAACTGAGGGACACAAATATACGGCATGTTTGATGTTCATGAAAGAACTTGCGATGGATCGACGTTATGGATGATACCGAAACACATACTTTATATATAACAAGGCTATCGATAGCGCAATAATATCGATACTGTCGATACAAATTCAATCAATACTATCGATATTAGCAATACTATCGATCGTGTTTCGATAGTATTATTGATCTTAAGCAATAGTATTATACTTATTTATATCAATCGATACTATCGACATAATCGATACTATCGAAAGTATCGCGTCTAAATAGTCGATACTATACATGATCTGTCGAAGCGTTTCGATAGTATCCATAGTTTTATTTTATTAACTATACGACGTATTTACGATACTATCATCTGGGAACAAAACGAAGTCGGTAACTGAGGGACACAAATATACGGCATGTTTGATGTTCATGAAAGAACTTGCGATGGATCGACGTTATGGATGATACCGAAACACATACTTTATAACAAGGCTATCGATAGCGCAATAATATCGATACTGTCGATACAAATTCAATCAATACTATCGATATTAGCAATACTATCGATCGTGTTTCGATAGTATTATTGATCTTAAGCAATAGTATTATACTTATTTATATCAATCGATACTATCGACATAATCGATAGTGTCGTCAAAGGTCGATAGTTTCGATAGGATTATCGATAGTATGACTTATTTTCGAGGCCACGATAGTATCTCGATACTATCGATAGACTATCGCTATCGCAACAACAATATTCACGAGACGCTACTATAAAACCTCACACGCGAGTGAATATTTTGTTACGTAAAGTTGCACAATTGCAGTTTAAAGAACAGACTAAGGCCTACTTGCGCCAACGAGGAAACGCGAGTACATAAACCAAGTTAACCCGACTTTAACTCTCGAATTAGCGTTGGCGCAATAAGCACTTACTTACATAACATTTTACTATATACCTACGCCTTTCATAGAGAACAACGAGGAATAATTATTGATCACTTATAACTGTACACACAATGTAACATTACGATATAAGTGCGATAAGTTGAAAATTACAGTCGAGGCGATATTGCAAATCCAAGCCGTAGGCGAGGGGTACAAGAAAGCAGAGGCTGTAATTATAAAAGCATACGTTTTTTTCAACACACTTGCGAGAAACAAAACATATACGAAAATTTCGATAAGGAAGTATTTATTTAACAAGGCGCGCTGATTTCGTTATTAAAAATTACCCTGACGGACACAGAGACCACCTTAGTTTTAATTAACTATATCCATAGTCAATTTGTTGATAAATACATAGTACTAGATACAATACGAATCGGAATATACTTTATCTTTTTGATAGCAAAAATAATCTGATTAAGAAAATTTATAATTAAATCTTTTAAAGTTTGACTACAGCAGGTAAATAACCCTTTGGTTTGTTTTTATATGAAAAACGAATTATAAAAAACTACAACCTCCTACCTCCTTAGGAGGTTGTACGTTAGTTTTTCTTATTTTAGAAGAGTGGATTTTTTTTTGCCTGTATGATACAAAAAAAATTGCGGTGAAGTAGAAAAATAAAGCACGCGTGCGTAATAAACTACATAGGCCCGTTACGAGTAAGTGTGTTGAAAATATGTTTTTCGCTAGAGGGCGATACTAGTTGTTACTTCGGCTCAGTGTTTAAAAAATCCGCATACTAAATAAAATATATTTGCGTGTCAAATATTATCAGATATTATGATTCTTATCATTGTGACCGAACTAGCTCGACGCCCACCCGCTGTTAAGCTGACTAACCTCTGTCAATAACAGATGCATTTCATCACAAGTCACGAATTTCACTGCCCAATAAGTGTCCGTAAAATGACTACAGCAAAATTGAATCATGTTTGACCTTTGGACTTTATGCACATTTAGAAATTTAATATTGAAAATTAAAATTAGAATTTTATTCCTTTGTGATCTAAATAATATTTGAAAAATTTGCTCCTTTCTGTTTGATATCTTCCTAAATCCAAGGACGAATCCAAGATGTCTTGAATTGACATCCCAGGATAAAAGTCTGCGGTCCGGGACTTCAAATAAGTCGTGACTTCCCAAAACACAATACGTAAATGTTTTTAGCTGTAGCTAATGACCTATTATTATTTTTATGCTAATAAAGACGTATAATATAAACACTAATAGGTAGTATTTTCTAAAGAAGTCTGCTATTCGAATAGGATCAATTGTATCTAATAAGTAAAATTCGTATTTGGCTACACGTGCTGCATATATCAAGTAAATATTTGCATAGATGCCAACACAAACCAGTCGTCGTTCATTTATAATCAGTTTGTAGAGAGCGTCGTATAGTTACGCACGCATCCAGAAGGAACTACTTTGTATTGTTTACAAGTGAGTTTAAACGACTTTTATCAAACTTATAAACTTAGTTTTACTGTTTAATTTCACCTGTCTACAATGACAGATGTTCTTTGAATTCCTATTTTGATCTTTGTTAAATGCTGGAAGCTAGGTTACAGGTTACAACAGTTAGATATACTTTGTTTGTGTTTAGTTGAAGTACTTAAACTTACTGACATTATGATAACAGCTCTCGTTAGCCGATAACATGTGTAAGTGTGTTGATATCAAATTGCATTGTCTCAAACAAACTATTCTGTTGTTTCAGATATCGACTCAAAATCAGCTCATTAAATAATGGAAAAGAGAAGTCCAAAAATAGCCATACTGGGGGCGGGTGTCGTTGGACTCACTACGGCTAAAATACTACAGGAACGTCTGCCGGACGCGTTAATTACGGTAATTGCGGATAAATTCGAACAGGACACGGTCAGTTGCGTCGCTGCCGGCATTTTTAGACCCGGAACAAGTTTCAAAGGACCTACGAAAGAAATCACTAAGAAATGGATCGTCGATTCCTGGAATTACTGGCAGGAAATACTCAAGACACCGGAGGCCTTCGAAGCTGGTATCATGACCTTCGGCGCTTACATATTATCAAAAGAAAACTATCACGTCACCAGGAACCATCTCATCGAAGACGTAGTGCCTCTATACAGACCCGTCGATCAGAAAGAATTAAAAATGTGCGGTGAGGGTTGGAAGTACGGATCATATTTCTCGACTTTGAAGATCGGATGTGAGAATCACTTGCCTTGGATTAAAAAGCGATTTTTAAAAAACGGCGGAACAATAATAGCCCAAAAAGTGGATAGTTTCGCATATCTATCGGACTTTGATTTGGTGTTCAACTGCACGGGAATGGGCGCAAAGAGTTTGTGCGGCGACAACGACTTAATACCTCTCCGAGGGCAAGTGATCAAAGCTAAGGCACCTTGGTTGAAAACGGCGTTTTATGGTGATTACGACACGTACATAATCCCTGGTTTGGATGGAGTGGCAACTCTGGGAGGGGTGAGGCAGTACGATAGTTACAACATGAGTATTTGTAAACACGACGCGGCTGCGATATTTGAAAGATGTTGCGAGTTACTGCCGGCTATGAAGAAGGTGGAAGTTGTGACGCATAGAGTTGGGCTGCGACCGCATCGAGTTCCGGTCAGAGTGGAGGCTGAGCTGGTGGACGGTGTGAAAGTAGTGCACTGCTACGGGCACGGCGGCTACGGTGTGATGTGCGCCCCAGGGACTGCCATGCACGCCATCGATATAGGGCTCCAGCTTTTGGGAAATTCACAGAGCAAATTGTAAGAGGCGATTATTTAATATATATATTATTATTATCTGGACATTTTAACATTAAACTAAAAAACGGAGAAGCGGCTCCCTACGTCTAACACAGCAATGTCAAATCAGGCGACGCCTCCTGATTGAGTCTCAGTAGTGTGCGTACTATGTGCGTCTAATGCATTTTTTATGTTATTGTGACGGAACAAGCTCGAGGCCCACCTGATATTCAGCTGACTAACCTCTGCCTATAACAGATGCATTTCGTCACAACTCACGAATTGCACTGCGCCCGTCACCTTGAGACATAGTTTTGTGTGCCTGCAATTTCTCAAGTACTGCTGCCGGAACACACCGTTAGGTGCTTGGCGACAGATTTTCTACTTGAGGGTGGTCGCTAGCCAGGCAGGCATTCGCAAAATGCCCTGTTTGTCTTTCTCCTTCGTTAATACGTATCATATACAACGGAAGTGTAGCTGTGTGTATTTTATGCTTGTGTAAAATTTTCGCCACATATATATTGTATGATGTTTTATTTAATTCGATGCATTTTATATGTATCATGGTTGAATTTAATTTACTATGGTTGAATTGACAATTTACCTAGCTGAGCATTGTTGTAAGTAAGCTCTTAGGTCTAGCGCACACCAGCGTATGGCAAAGCAGGGATTGAATTTTTTGTATATCTATATAAGTATACCTACCAAATTAAGCTCGAAGAGAATTCATTGAAATATTTTCGATACTCCACGATGGCAGTGGACATCGTTCGGTTTTTGTACCCTATCTATGTAGATAACTACAAATAAATAACTGTAATCTTTAACCGACTACAAAGGTCATGTATTGTTATCTTAGGTAAACGATAGAATGTATGTTAAAATTAAAGTAATACTTATACATCTAAATTTGCGAAATGAAATTATTAAACTAACTTAGGTATGGCACCTATGGTCTATGTCACAGGCACAAGTAACTATGTCCTAGGTTTAATCTACGTCTATGCTTGAAATGTTCTTACCTAATAACATAACTGCCTTAAGTAAATAGGTACTTTGGTTATGTATTTATCTCGGACTGTGATTGATCACTGAAATTCAGGAATAAGAATTATTTTACAAAATTACGATGGGAAAAATTATAGTCATGTGCGGGATTCGAACCCGTGCCATCCACCCCTATAGCCGGGGCATGCTCAGACCCTTTAATTTAACATGACATATTTAACATCATAACTCTAATTTTTGTCTCGTTCTTCATCGTATTGGGATGGAGCGACACCTATAGTTCAACTTACGTTGTACTTACCTACTACTGTTACTATTTCAGCCGGATTGTCCACTGCTGGACACAGCCTCCCCTATTTAGGGGGTATTTGCCATAATCCCCACGCTTGGCAGACGGCTTGGGGATCGTAGTGTAAAAAGGCAGTTCTGTAGAAGGCGCTGCTGCCCATCTTCCAATTTTTTTCCCCTTAGTCGTCTCTTACGACATCCACGGGATGATATGGGGAGGTGCAATTCTAACCCGGCACCCCACGGGAAACACACACCCCATGGAACAACACTTACCTACTACAACCAAGACTAATTTTGCAATCAGCTTTAAACTTGTTAGCTTAAACGGTCAGAGCACACCCGGCTATAGGGGTGGATGGCGCGGGTTCGAATCCCGCACATGACTGTATTTTTTCCTATCCTAATTTTGTTAATTTGTAATGTAATCAACAGAGCATGCGTTATTGCAAAAATAAAAATATTAGAATTATATTTATTATTTAAGCAGTAAGTGGAGTCGAATCTATAGAAATTCTTTAAACATAAGTGTTTAAACTTCAGTAAATAAATTCGTATAACGCTTGTGGATGACAGTCCTTAAAGTTGACTTTTGTGTTCAATTGTGATATATTTTACGCAAATGTAGTTGCATGTAACCAACCAAGTTTTGTGATCTCTAAATTCATGCAATTGAATAGAATTGTCTATTTTTAGAGTGTCCATTTTAAGTGTTAGACGAATGTGGATTTTAGAATGAGCATAATAAGAACTACCATAGTTTAGAGAATTTGTGTAGATACGACACAATAGCACATACTTATCCAAGCATATCCCTAATTCCTTAGTTACATACCTACATTAGGAACATAATTACTGTTATTTCACCACATCCAAGAAAGTAAACAGTATACCTAGGTATATACCTGCCTACTTAGTAGTAACAAACATGTAATCGAGGCATTATTAATTAGCTAAACCAAATAAATATTTGTTAAAATAAAATAAACTAATATTTATCTACTGTTTTCACTTTATCCATACCTATTAGTTTTTGTAGACAGCAGCCTACGTAGCTGTTCCACAGATTTCTGTCATCTGTTAGGCTATACTAAGCTAATGTTCAAACGATGCACCCCACACCCCATCTTCGAGGGCTTCGATTTCAGTGTAGATCGATAGGAACCCCATATACCATTATCAAAGCAATGATAGACAAGCGGTAATAGCTAGGGGCTGCCGTGCCGCAGGTCCATGGGTCAATCCCCACCGCTGGCATGAGCTTCACCACATGGTGAAAGGACATTTTGCGAATACTCGCCTGTCTAGCTACCACCCTCAAGTAGACAATCTGCAATGTCGCCAAGCATTAAAAGTAAGTTCCGGTAGCAGTCCTTGAGAGCAAATTAATAACAGACACAATATGAGACTTAACAAAAGTATGTCTCAGAGTGACGGGCGTCACTTATGACGAAATGTTACCGCTCATCATCAGGCGGGCCTCGTGCGTGTTTAGCGTATTTCGTCAAAATCCCAAAAAACATATCTTCAATCCCTACAATACCTATGTTCTACCATTTTTGATTGGTTATTATTGTTTTAAAAATCTGCGGAGCTTCAAGAATCTAATCGGACTACTGCATGCGCTTGAGGTCCATGGTCAAAATCCTGCTGCGGGCTTGACGATCACGCACGCTGCCACCACCATTTGCGAATGTTCACATGGCTAGCAACCACCGTAAGATAGAAAATCGGTCGCCAATCACCTAATGTTGTGTTCCGGCGGAAGATATTGAATTTCAGTCATGTATCTAGTAAATAATACGGGATAACTCACGTGAATAAGTCAAATAGCTCCGACTATAGTTTCAACCGGAACATGTATTTACTATTCTCGACCACATCATAGCTCTCCATTTATAGGTGAGATAGTGACCCGACCTGACAGATATCGGATAAAAAAAAACTGTTTTTCAAATCAAAGCTTACCATAGATTATTGAACAGTTGGAGCGTTAACTATCATTGATAAGCCTTCTTGTCTGCGACAACAGGGACACCGGACAGCCAGCCGTGGAAGACGAATGGACTACCTTCACATATGGCCATTAATCTGCTTTGTGAACCATTATGCCTATCGAGTACCTATTCACTGCACACTCCATGCCTACGAAGGCATTGTTTGTCTGTCCCGCTACTAATCCCATGTTCGAGAGGTACTCAATCTACTCTACGTAACATGGCGTCTTTGTATATATATTCCTTTAGTTTATTGGAAATAAGTGTATACTAGTGTTACCGCTAATAACATATTTGGCCACTTTTCGAATGCCATATATTTTACTCGGTGAAAAAATGGGAATTGTAATTTTTACCCACATTGTCAACCTCTCGCTTCTCTAGAGTAAACTGTCACATATTCTGACTATAAACATTAATGCGCAAACACTACCGTCAAACTTGTTAACGCGTGTTCTATCTACAAAAATAAAGATTTACGTTTACAAGGATTAATTGAAGGGAAATTCTTCGGCAAACTCTTCTCGGGCTTAATAATGTAATGCTTCTTAGAAATCCTTGCCAAAACTAATAAGATCACGTTCAGAATACCCTTTAATCGCCCCAGAGTTAATTAAAATAAGGCTTTATTTTGCGTATTACAGTTACATACGGCCCATAATCTGGTTTTAACCGCCCCATAACCGGCCATCATCCGCGAAGTGGCGGTGGCGATAAAGGGAATCACCGACATTCATGTTTATTGGGGTAATATTGGAAATCGGACGCGGGAATCCTGTGTGTGATGTCTTCCACATATTGGGAACGTATATATAGACATAAGTGGTGTTACGCATTATGGCAACATTTTATAATAGTTTATTTTGTTAGCTTGGTATAGCAACACTGTTTGTTCTCTCTTTTTTTATCATCTGTCACCTTGAGCGAGTCAATAAACACGCATTTTACAAATTTAAAAGGTTTTTGGATTTCTTCTCATTCACGGCAGCCACCCTACAACAGTACACGCTCGAACATGGTCCTTCAGCCGAAGAAAATAATTTCTGCCCAGTGGTGAGCAATTTTGGGAATTCAAAAATCTATATTCATCAACTCGTGGACCGATCGCCATATTGCCGGCGCCGTCGCAACATTTCTCGACGCACAACGCCGACAACGAAAGGGACAGCAAGAGCCGCCGACACGCAAGGGCGAGTGAGACGGAGTATACGAGAAAAACGCGGATAGACGCTTCAAGACAAGAAACGGCCATTTTGTTTCTACTTCGTCGCCGCGCCTTTTGCATCTTGCGTATCCTAGCCCATATATATTATCGCCTGATCAATAATCGGAGTTTTTAAGGTGTTTGAAAATCATTTCTTTGTGAGTGGAAGCACAATGGAAGACGATTTAAAACGGAAAGTCGCGTCACGCGCTTACACCAAAGGTATTATTACTAGATTGTACGCATTCATTACTACAGATCTTTCAGCGGTGCCTCTGGAAAACTTACTTGCTAAACGTGAGCGGCTGGTAAGCGTCTTCAGCGATTACGAAGGCTACTGTAAAGACATCCTATGTCTATCTCCTAAAGACCCGGAAAATGTTGAGTTGGTCGAAGAAAACTATTTCAAAATACTAACAGCGTTGGCGCAAGAAATTAAAAAGAAAGAAGACCAGGCGCCGATCTCCAGCGGATCTTCTAGCTTAACAACTAAGGCAGCAAAGATAAAACTACCTGCCATTTCAATCAAAAATTTCGACGGAAAATTCACAGAATATGTGCCTTTTATCAGTTTATTCAATTCAATGATTCACAAGGACTCTAGTTTAGATTTAGTGCAAAAGTTGTATTACTTAAGGTCCTTTTTGCGTGATGAGCCATTAGATTTAATTAAAAACTTGCCGATCACAGCAGACAGCTATAGCGAATCTCTGAAACTGCTTAACGACAGATATGATAATAAATACAAAATTGTTAACGAGCATATTGCAAACATATTAGACATAAAACAAATTACTAAGTCCACAGCAAGCAGTTTAAGAGATTTCGTCTCGCTAGTGAGGCAGCAAGTAGCCGCTATACGCAATCATAACCCTAATGTCGACCAATGGGATGCTATAATACTGTGTGTTCTCTCCCGGAAACTAGATATTTATACAGCAAGGGCCTACCAGCTCGATCGGGACCATGCGGCAGAGCCAAGCTTGGACGATTTTTTGAAATACCTGGATCGACGAGCACATGCGCTGGAAAATGCTGACCCAGGTCGCAACCAACAAACTATGGGTAATAAGGTAGCAGCACATGCCACTACTGGAGCAACATGCACCTACTGTAAGTCTACACATAAATTATTTAATTGTAAAAAATTTCAATTATTGCCGGATAATGAGCGCATAAAATTTTCTGAAGAATATAAGTTGTGTAAAACCTGTTTGGGTGGGCACACAGGAAAGTGTAAGTTTCATTTTAGGTGTTCTCATTGTAAGGGCAGCCACAACACACTCTTGCATTGTAATTCGACTGCATCTACACCACATGTAGCATTGACAAGCAATATTAATAATAATGTTCTTCTTCCCACTGCCAGAGTGAAAGTATTTGGCAGAGATGGCAACGAGTTCCACATCAGGGCGCTCTTGGATAGTGGCTCACAGGTATCACTTATCACTACAAAGGCTATCAAGGTACTGGGTTTGACACCCAAGCAAAGTGACACATGCATCATTGGCATTTCAAATGCTAAAAGCAAGACAAAATATTGTGTGCCACTGGTAGTTCACTCATTACAATCCCCATATAAAACTCAAATAAATTGTCATGTTGTTGAGCAAATTACATGCAAGCTCCCTCAAGTAAGATTTGATGTAAAGAACATAAAAATACCATCAAACATTGTCTTGGCAGACAAGGACTTTAATGTACCAGGTGAGATTAACATGTTAATAGGGGCTGATGTGTTTTTCCAGACACTGCTGCCGACAGACCCGCAAAGCAGCCTGGATGGGTCACTGCCAGCAGCTGTGGAGCACACCCAGCAGGATAGTCCTCACCAGCCCTCACAGCTACGCTTCATTAGAACTCATTTTGGACACATAATTGGAGGTTCGTTGCCACACAATGTATCTCAACTGTCATGCAATAAAGTTGTTTTAAAGTGTGAATTAAATATTAACATAAATGACACACTTGCACAATTCTGGGCTACTGAAAAGGTACCAGAATTGTTTGCAGAAAAAACCTCAGAACAAGAACTTTGCGAAAAAATCTTTCAGAGTTCTGTAAAGTTAACTAACAAGCAGTTTGAGGTAGCATTACCTTTAAAATTGCCCTTATCTGAAATGAATGAAGCCCTTGGTGACTCATTTCATTTTGCTTTGAAACGATTCTATAATTTAGAAAAGAAACTTCAAGCTAATTCAAATCTATTCATGCAATATCAAAAATTCATACATGAATTTTTAGAACTGAATCATGGTCACGTTGTAGACATTGAGTCCTATGAATTAGATAAACAACCTGTTTACTTTTTGCCTCATCATGCTGTGTTTAACAATAAAAGCCAAAGTACTCCTGTGAGAGCAGTTTTTGATGGGTCCATGAAGACTAACAAAAAAATTTCACTAAACCATTTGCAACTGAATGGACCGGTGGTTCAAAGAGAATTATTTGACATTATCTTGCTTTTTCGCTTTGGAAAATTTACATTCACAACAGACATTAGACGCATGTTTAGGAATGTTAAGGTTGATCCAGCATACACCTCCCTTCAGAACATATTGTGGAGGAACAACCCATCTGAGCCAATTAAATGTATAAGATTAGATACCCTCGTATATGGCTTAAAAAGTTCAAGTTTTTTGGCAACTCGCTGTTTGGCTGAGCTAGCAATTAGATTCGAAAAGTCACACCCCCTAGCTTCATCCATCATTAAGAATCACAGCTATGTCGACGACATAATATATTCTAATAATGACCTGGAGACTACCATTGCTGCCAAGGAGCAATTACGCAGCTTGTTGGAGTTAGGAAGTTTCCATACACACAAGTGGTCAACAAATAATGAAAAGGTGCTGTCAGATGTACCATTAAAAGAACAAATATTTGACAGTTTAAATCTACAAAATGATAACAGCATAAATGCATTAGGGTTGCATATTAATGTCATGCAAGATAAATTCATTATTACTTCTCCTGAACCATTCAACTCACATTCAGTCACAAAAAGAAGTATATTAAGCTACATAGGTAGATTCTATGACCCTATGGGGTTTGTTAGCCCCATTGTAGTCACAGCAAAGGCCATTATGCAAAAGCTTTGGCTCCTGAACATCAATTGGAACGATATATTACCATCCAATGTTCAGCAAGAGTGGCTGAAATTTACGGCTGACCTAGCTGTAATGGAACCTATCCTAATAGATAGAAACATAGATATTTCAGAAATGCAGACAGCAGAATTAGTAGGCTTTTCTGACGCATCGAGCACGACGGCGTATGGGTGCTGTGTATACCTACGCGCCACGGACACGTCAGGTATGACGAAAACGCAATTACTCTGTTCTAAATCTAGGATCAATCCTGTAAAAAAAAAAAGGCCTCACAGTGCCTAGGCTTGAATTAAATGCTGCACTTTTACTGTCAAAATTAATAGCAAAGACCTATGACACAATCAAACTTAAAGTCAATATAAACAATGTTTACTTATTCTGTGATTCAAAAATAGTACTTGCATGGTTAAATACAGAAATAGCAACGCTTTTAGCCTATGTGGCGAACAGAGTGAATGCAATTCATCAAAATACTGGTAATTGGAGATGGTCTTATGTCAACACACATGAAAATCCTGCTGACCTCATTAGCAGAGGAGTAAAGCCGAGTGAGCTACATAACTCTGAGCTATGGTGGCATGGACCCCAATTCCTGCAAAACAGTGAGTACACATTTGTTTGCTATGACAGGGATAACACAGTACCTAGTGACCTGCTAGAAATAAAAAAAACTTGCTTGGCAGTTTCCAGCGCCGTGCCGCGTCAGAGCTGTAACCCACTTGAGTACGTATTTACACGCTTATATAATTACTCAGATATTCAAAAAATCGTCAGGCTTTTTGCATATATCTTGAGGTTTTTAAATAATCTAAACAAAAATAAGCAAAAGTTAAACACTAACTATCTAAGTAGCTCAGAGCTTCAGCAATCAATGAAGCTTATTATAAAAAACGAACAATGCATCCATTTTGCATCTGAAATTGATGCACTATGTAAAGGTAGCAATGTAAGGAGCAATTTATCAAATCTGCATCCATTTGTCGACGACTTAGGGCTTATGCGCGTTGGTGGTAGGCTCCATCACGCTGATATAGCATATGCTCAAAAGCATCCCATCATACTACCCAGAGGCTCTCTTATAACTAGCTTGCTTATCCGATATGAACATGTTAAGTCACTACATGCAGGACCAAAGCTTATACTTGCAAATTTAAATCAAAGATATTGGATTGTAAATGGCTTGTTAGAAGTGAAGAAAATAACACACAAATGTATTACATGTTTCAGGCAAAAGGCTACTGTGGCCAAGCAGCTAATGGGCTCCCTGCCAGCAAGTCGAGTTACCTCTACTAGCCGCCCATTCGAGAAAGTGGGAGTGGATTTCTGTGGGCCAGTAGAAGTGAAGCTGTCACGAGTCAGAAAATCTGTAGTCGGGAAAGGATATGTATGTGTGTTCGTATGTTTTTTTTCAAAATCTTTACATTTTGAACTTGCATCAGACTTAACGACACCAACATTCTTGGCTTGTCTTAGAAGATTCATCTCGAGAAGGGGAATCCCCACAGAAATCCACTGCGATAATGCTAGTACGTTCAAATGCGCAAGGAGCCAATTAGTTGAGTTGTATATGTTAGCAGCCTCACAAAGCCACCAAGCTAGAGTTCATAGCTTTGCATCAGAGAAAGGCATAAAATTCCACTTTATACCTAGTTACTCACCAACCTTTGGTGGGCTCTGGGAGGCTGGTGTCCGTAGCATGAAAAATCTCCTTAAGAGAGTATTACAAAGAGCTTTGTTAACTTATGAAGAACTAAATACAGTTCTTACTGAAATTGAGGCAATTCTCAATTCTAGGCCAATACTACAAATGTCCTCCGATGTAAATGATTATTGTTACTTAACTCCTGGTCATTTTATCATAGGCACTGCTCTTACAATGTACCCAGAGCAAGATGTAACTGAAATTCCACATAATAGACTTAAGTTTTGGCAGTTATGTACAAACTTAAAACAATCATTTTGGAAAACTTGGCATAAACATTATCTAAATATGCTCCAAAGCAGACCTAAATGGCTGAATGATGAATGTAATGTAAAAATAGGTAGTTTAGTTATTCTAAAAGAAGACAATACACCCTGTATGTCGTGGCCTATGGCAAGGGTAGTGAATATATTTCCTGGTCACGATGGCAAGGTTAGAGCAGTAGAAGTAAAAAGGTCTAACAACAAAACTCATATTAGAGGTATTCATAAAGTTTGTATATTACCTATAGATAATGATAGCTGATAAGTACCCACCTAGCATAACAATTATACTTATATGTTACTTACTACTATAGTTGCATAAGAATGTCAATAGATACATGATTTGTAAACTAACGTGAATTTATAGTAAAATTAAGAGTTATGTTTCAGTGGTATATGCACAAGAAGCTAAGGAAATTTAGTAATGTTTTCTCTAACTTTGAATGATGTTTGTAAAAAGAAGTTACTTATCTTTCAATTCAATATAACACTGGTACTAGAAGATAATTTAGTTTATATATCTTTAAGTTCCTACATACTATGTTAATAGAAGAAAAAATGTTAGGTTTGTTATGATACTTAACTGTTGACTGTTGCGGTTCAATTAGATGTATTGTAAATGTACTAGCAAAAGTGATTGCTACTTGTTGGGCTGCAGCATGTTACGCATTATGGCAACATTTTATAATAGTTTATTTTGTTAGCTTGGTATAGCAACACTGTTTGTTCTCTCTTTTTTTATCATCTGTCACCTTGAGCGAGTCAATAAACACGCATTTTACAAATTTAAAAGGTTTTTGGATTTCTTCTCATTCACGGCAGCCACCCTACAACAGTACACGCTCGAACACTTAACAAAGAAATCTTTTAACACTTTATATTTAAATATGATTTTACAAGCAGTATCGCGTTCTTAAGGGTGAACTGGCCAGGCCGTTCTCCATACAAACGCCGTAGGATGATTACTCCCTTATTTGCGGATTTAGGTCCAAAACAAAGCATAATACCGATTGATCTCATCATTACCTAGGCTTGTGTGATGCCGAAATTTTAATAAGATAATTAACTTGAAAGTTATGAGCTTCGAAACATTTTCATATAACATTTTCAAGGCTCATAACTTTCAACTTAATTATCTTTTTAAAATTTCGGCATCATACAAGCCTAGATAATGACGAGATCAATCGGTATTATGCTTAATTCTGGATCTAAAGTGATCACCCTACGGCGTTTGTATGGAGAACGGCCCGGCCAGTTCAACCTTAATGAATAGATATCACGTCTACAAACAATTAGAGAAAAGGAATCAAACAATGTTGGAAAACAACACTTTCCTGTACGGAGACTACTTCGTTTTTTACGTTATGAATTTATTAAGTACGTACGATTTGTTACCTTCAGAATAAAAATACATATTAAGACCCTTAGTCCCTTACCACGAAAGTTATATTAAATTGGTAGGTCTTCACTAAACATAGAAACACACTTTTAAAACTAAAACATTAAAAAAATACCTTTGTAATATGGACCGAGAGGAAGAGCCTACGCAATACCACATAGATACTAGATACTTCCCCAAAAGCTAGGAAGGAAGGACGGTCGGACAGAAAGCTTAAATAAATATAGGGCCCTGGTTACCGTTAGCTGATAGTTAATAAGGAATTGAATTGAACTATACATAATATTATGATTGGCAAGTATTATCCAAGAATCTTAAAAAAATCAAACTGATAAATGAAACTTGGCGACAATAAGATATTCACTTTTTCTTCCCGTATTTGGCCAGTTTTTATTATTTATTGTTACACGTTAATATTTTTGCTCTCTAATCAATAACACGAAGTTTAATGCGTTATGGTTATAAGTATTCAACGGAACTAAATCACGATATAAACATGTATTTTATATACCTTGACGTTTGGATCTATTTCAATTAGCGGACTGAAGAAGCGGGTGTCAATGTCTCGAAGGGCGCGTATTTTCTCCAACTACCCGCATTTGATCCAGATATGTATCGTCTCGACACACAACACTGACATCCACAAGTTTTAATGAACGTAAAACACGCTCGGCGCATTTATTTAGCACTGGATTCCAGTATGCATCTAACTTAAAACCATCCTCTCGATTGAAATTATGATATTTCCTTATTTCAATAGCATCTCCCACTTTTCTAGAATGTTAGTGACGTTCCGTTGAGAGGATTTTCGGTTCATAGAGCTCAATCCAATCCTGACTTTACTTTCTCAGCTATAGTAGATTTTACCACCTGGCGATTTTCACAGCTGCTATATGTTCTTTGATCCTTTCAGCTATAGTTCGCTTAGTATGTCCAATATACCTAAAAACTCCCTTAATACTTATAACTATGTGTTCAAGTCGCGAAAGTCTACTACTTCTATGTGTTACCGTTTTAAGATAGAGCAAAATCAAATAACGTTAAAAAACGTGAACTTTTCATTACGTTATATATTATGATATGTTAGGCAATCTGCCGTTCTGATCAATGTTCTGGGAAAATGTCAAACTGCTCGTCGGTACTAAAGATACGCAGCTCTTTACAAGGCGGACAGTCAACGCCGGAAGGACAGTGGAAGCTTACTACGCTTAGTCATCTATTGCAGTCTACAGATAATACCTAATAGGTATTTTGGCATCATAACGCAATGTTCCATTGTAGGTAAGATAGTGCCAAGGGAATAGGAAAAGGAAAATAATACGAATTGATCACGTTCGGGGCACGGACGCTCTATTGGCCGTCAGTAAGTCCCGGGGGCCGGAGCGTCTGGAACTTTCCCCAATTTATTACAAGAAGCAATAAGCTGAAATACTGTGTTTTTTCCATCGATTTAACCAGAGGTTCATATCCAATTTCCTTTTTGGCTTATACTACTAAAAGGACGGTATACTAGCCTATTGTGATATAAAAGAGAACCAACGGCACAGATTCGGTAATAGTCCAACAGTTTAAATTGCAGCTCGAGAAGAAAGGCGAGGGAGGACCTAATGAAGCCGGTAGGTAGATAATCAAAGACAAATCAGCGTGTGTATGTGCTGGCTGATATACGACGTTTTTTAATGCGAAGAAAACAAAATGTTATTACCGTAATACTTAGTGCTGGAGGTGTTTACAAAGACTTTTACTTTCATCAAAGAGTATTTGTAAAACAATTGTAAGTAAACAAGTCACTACATAATGTGCGGGTTATAAACTGTGTTTTACAAGCTGCATTAAAAGCCTAGGAGCCTTGCAATAACACACTATTTAGCAGCAAGCGTTTAAAAGTTTATTGACATCAGTCTTCTGACGGAAACTTTTTAACGCGAACGTTTATTACTATTTATATAAACTAAAAGTTTGCTCGTGAGTAGACAGTTAGACAGTCGGAATATTTGCTTAGAAATTATACTTTATTTCGGATTACATACAAAGCATACCAGATATAGCCGAGCCGCAATAGGAATTGCTCGAGCACCGATGTTCCTCAAAATTATTTAACACAGCTTGTCGTTATCAATTAACAATGTAATATTTGTATGATATATTTTTTAAACGAACCATAAACAAGAGGAAAATGTAATATACTCGTATAGACACACATTAAAATATACTGTAATACTGTGGTCGAGATCTTTCAGTCTAAAGACGCACGCCCTTCCTCTAAACGTGATTAATGAATGTGTGTGCGTGCAGTGAAGTGTACTGTGAACTTGGACACGTCCGTACACTCCGCACGCACACCACGATCACTGAAGAAGAAGAATTCATATTGACGAGGTAGCGTGTGTTACCTCTATACACTTTTATTTTTATTTATGCCTGATAGGTTAGCCTTTGACCACTATCTCACCTGATGGTAAGTGATGATGTGGTCGAAGGTGTTGTTCAGGCTAACCTAGAAGTATTGGCTCTCAAGGGCAGCTGCCGGAACGCACCGTTAGGTGCTTGGCGACAGATTTTCTACTTGAGGGTGGTAGCTAGCCAGGCGGGCATTCGCGAAATGCCCTACCACCATGCTATAACGACTGCCATCCTAAGACAACAACCGGGACCGACGGCTTAACGTGCCCTCCGAAGCACGGAAACGCTCAGTATCTGCGCGTAGATCCGCGCTCACTAGCAGTCACCCATCCAACTCATGACCGCGCGCGACGTTGCTTAACTTTGCTGATCGGTTGAGAACAGCTAAGTAAACTTCGCTACGAGCGCTTCAAAAAACTAATTTACATGTAGGGGTAACGACATTGGCGGGGCGTGCAGTTTTACACTGAAATATCTCTATCGATATATGGAGCAGCAATAAATAAAATCCTACGTAATATTTAATTCTCCTTGATTACCAGTTAACTAACACACTTTCCCAAAAGTACCAATGATTTTACTTAGACATAGGACGTAAAAATAATGCCCGTAAAAATAACATCCTAATCTAGTCCTAAATATAGAACCTTCACCGTCCGTAAGCTTGGGAACGGGCCTATTTTAAATTGAAAAGAGGAATTATCTCATAATCCCGCAGAAAATTATCTCTCTGGGTAGCTGAATATATTTAACCTTTAGTGAAATTAATATTTACTCTGGTAAACAATGTGTATAGGCCTGTTTGCACATTGATTAGTGTTTATTGTAAGTGTTTAGTGCACGTGTTTAGTGTAGTACTTTACACGTACACACGTTTGGACAGCAGATGATTAGTGTTTAACGATTACTGTTTAGTATATGTGTTTAGTAATTGTGTTTAGTAGCGCGCAGTATTTTTTGCGAGCAGCCACGCACGTTCTGCACGTACCTCCCTAACCTTCACTGAGAGCAGTGTGCCTGGACTGCCTGCCGCCCGACACTTGGACGGTCGTTTATTTGTTGTTACGCGCTTGTACGTAGTATGCAGTAAATAGGTAACCTATCTCGTTTTTAAATAATGACAATGTGGAGCGAAGATCTAACCAATATATGCTGGAATATATAAAATATGTGCCTGTAGTTCCCTAAACGACTTTAAGCAAGGACTGCTGCCGGAACACACTATAACAAGTCACCGAACAGCACTCGGGTAACTTTTACATTCACCCAGTGCTACGCATCCCTATTTCATAATATTATCTCCGAATTTTAAAATGCAAAGGCCCAAATAAAATCAATTAAAACAATTTAATCGAATAAAACATCAGTAGGCTCACAATAAATAATAGTTACTTCAAAGCTACGAATAAATAATAAGTCTATTTATTCGTAACTTCAAAGAAAGCCTTAAAGACTTTGTCAGATACCGGACGGCTTTGTCTACGAAGAAAATTGACATTTAAAACAATAGTGAAATAAAGTTGAGAAGACGTAATTACCGCCTTTGTTATACAACCGGTTTAAGGAGGACCTTCTTTTTATATTGAAGTAAGGTTTGTGGAGGTTGAAATAGAATGGTCACATTGTGAAGTAATGAGAGAAGCAATTAGACTTGATGGACATTAGATTTTTGTGTGGTAATCATTGTGACATTTTCGCGATGCGGAGAAAAATATTGACTAATTAGGTGCGTTCTAAAGTATAGGCGCAGTGTGAATGGTGCCTCGGCTTATTGGGGTTCCTAATAAAGACTCCATTTGTTGACGTTGAAAATATAGAAAAAACACGAGTTTTTCAGAATTTGTTGAACAAATAGAAAATATATAATGGTGCATGAGGTGAATTATAGAAGTAAACTCTTGCAATTTCAAGGTAACTAAGACGTTACGTTTAAGTTTGATAATAATATTAGATAATATTAACTACTATTTATTATGTTATTATTATTAAAGTCCAAATTTATATCGTCTTTCTCCATATATATTTCGTCCTTATTGCATGCAAATCCTTAGAGTATTTTAATTTACTATAGAATATATATTAGCGAGGTTGAATTAAATATAATCAAAAATGCATAATGTGATGAAATTAAGCATGTAAGTCCAGCTTACTTTTTTAAGCCTTAGCATTTGTTGGTTGTTAACACAGTACCAACTAAATACACCACTACTACAATCAAAACATATTTTAGGCAACCTTAAGACCATTGCATGCCTACAGGCAGTCCAAATGCTCCAGCCTACTACCAGTTGGCAGCATGCCCAGCATGCTGGCAGCATTGCCCCGTTGGATTGCAATACTTGTTCGTTGAGCCAAATCACAAGTGTCAGCATTTTGAACGTGTGCAGCGAAGGTGACTTGGGGTCTAAACGGCGAGATTACGAGAACGATATATGTCGCAGTGGTGGAACCCATCATAACTTATGCCGCAAACGTGTGGGCACAGGCAGTGGACCTGGAAATGAATAGATCCCAGCTATTTGCCCTACAAAGAGGCTTTGCCCAAAAGATATGCAAGGCCTACCGTACTGTTTCTCTCACCTCAGCACTCGCACTCTCAGGTCTGCTTCCAATAGATCTGAGAATCCTAGAAACAGCGAGCCTGTACCGAACGAAGAAGAACCTCTCACTTGACTACCTCCCTCCAGAAAAGGAGCTCGAACAAAGCATACGCTTTATGGACCAACCCCATCCGTCCACAAGAACATCCGTGGAGTACGAGCTTCTCGAAACTGACACCAGCCATATCGCCGGACCCCACATTTACACAGATGGCAGCAAAATTGAGGGGAGAGTAGGTGCTGCCCTTACCTGGTGGGAGGAAGGAAAAGAGATCAGCTCTTCTAAGTTCAGGCTCCATCCTGACTGCACAGTCTTCCAATCGGAACTATATGCTCTTTACAGGGCAACTCAACAGGTGAAAATGAGCAAAGATCCACTAGTCAACGTGCTTAGTGATTCAAGATCCTCACTAGATCTGCTCAAAAGTCCCAAAACGAGTCACCCCCTGGCAAAGAGCATAAAAGAGAACATTGGTAAGATTAAAGCTGAAGGTAGAGATATTCGCATGTTTTGGTTGAAGGCTCATGTGGGAACCGCTGGTAACGAGAGAGCTGACGAGCTTGCAAAATCAGCGGCACGCACAGATACCTCCCAAGACTATGACAAAATCCCCCTGTCTTATGTCCGACGAAAAATCCGCGAGGAATCTATCCAGAAATGGCAAGATCGGTACGAGACCTCAAGCACTGGTGCAGTCACGAAAAAGCTTCTACCGGATGTCACCAAGGCATACCAACTGACGCGGACTGTGAAACTGTCACCTCTTGTAGTGCAAATGATGACAGGACACGGGGGAATATCCGAGTATCTCCACAGGTTCAAGCTGAAAGACAGCCCAGGATGCGAGTGCGATCCAAACATCCCCGAGACGGTATGGCATATAATGTTAGAATGTCCCCGCTTTTCCGCTGCCAGACTGGATCTCGAAATCTTGCTCAACAAGAAACTACTAGAATCTGATCTGCCCACCATCTTAGCAGATTCAGATAGCAGAACACATTTCTTGTCTTTTGTTGAGAGGTCCTTCAAAACAGCGGTTAAAAGCAACTCAAACCTACCCCCCCGTTCTAATACCCCGCTTACCCTTCCTGCCCAAATCATAGCCCCACACATCCCCGTCACGAAAAAAAATACAGAAATATCCCAACTGCTGGCATGTGGAGAGCAAGGAGAGCCTGGGATTCGCATCCGAGGCGTTGCTCTCTTTATGGAAGGCAGTAAAGAGAGACTCGGAATAAGCTTCTGCCATGCTGGAGCCAAGAGCCGCGTCCGATTATCACCCGGGTTAGCTTGCCTGCTGAATGGGAGCAGCTTCAAAACAACCATGAAGCGTAAAACGTACAACGCGATGCCAGTGAAGATTATCATGGGAAATCCATGTCGTTTAGTACGACTGAAAAACAGGACAGTCGTACTAATCGAGTGGACGGACAAGACGCCCTTTGCTCAAGCATGTGCGTTGCTCTCAAGTATTGCAGAAAATGCCGAGAGAGCCCGAGTGATAAGCGTAGACGCAATGGTAATAGAACACTCAAAGGGAGAAGTTGCTGACCAACTTGGTTGCATTAAAGCCTCAGAACACCATGAGGTAGTTGTGTATGAAGACAGAGAAGAAAATCTTAGTTACCTCAAAAACCCCATACACAACAATGCAACTGATTGTTGGGGACATCCGATTCCGAGCTCAGTTACCAAAAGTGGTTCAGAAAGACTCCAAGAAAGAACAGAGGCGGAAAAAAGCCAAGAGTGTAGCCCAAAAAACAGCAGTGGCCGAGTCGCCGCATTCCTGACTGCTTTCGGTACAGCAGTAGGAAGTTTATTCCGACACCCATCCCAACCCCGAAACCCAATGCCCACGAAACCACCATCCCGTGGCAAAACAGCATCATCAAAAGCTATCCGGACGAGAGCCGACATGGGACAGGTCAGTCCGCCCCGATATATCCCCGCACAGGAACCAACGAGCCATGCAGCTAATGCCTTCCTAGAATTTCTAGCCATTACAAGGGCGACCAGAGAGATCAACCATAGAAACTGCAAAAACATCTTGCAGTCCTTCAGGCTAGAAAATGAAAACCTTTTAAAGGTGAGACTCGAAGAGGCAGAAGCCGCTATATACAACAACGACACAGCCCAGGTCGTCAAGGGGAAAATGTCAGGTAAGTATATGGCGGCATACAATGCAATAGGCGGATTTGTGTCCCTGGACGAGGGAGAAACGGAGCGACTAGGTAGGCCTAAATACGCGACACCACAAAATGACCCAATAGTAGTAACGGCCCAGTGCACCAAAATAATGTTAGATGACCGTATCCTCGAAATGGCGAAATCTATTTTGGGGGGAGCGGACATTGAAGCATTCTGGAAACACTGGGAAGTACCGAAAATACAATGGGTAAATGGAGTTCCAGGATGTGGTAAAACAACTTGGGTGGTAAGGCAATTCGATGTGGACAAGGACATCATTATCACAACAACTACAGAAGCAGCAAAAGACCTGAGGGAGAAGCTTGCGCACCGAATCGGAGACTTAGTGAAAACCAAGGTGCGCACAATGGCTTCTGTCCTCGTAAATGGTTTTAAAAGGACTGAGAGCTACAGCCGCCTCACAGTGGATGAAGCTCTCATGAACCATTTCGGAGCCATAGTCATGGCTTCCAGGCTGGCTGGAGTTGGTGAACTTGTCCTCATCGGAGATGTCAATCAGCTGCCTTACATCGATAGAGATAATCTCTTCGTATTAAGGTACAACCGCCCTAACCTGGTCACAAACATCACCCAGGAGTTGTTATGCACGCATCGGAACCCAATGGATGTCGCGTACGCACTGAGGGAAATATACTCTGGTATATATTCCTCAGCTCCCCGTATTAAGTCCCTGAAGCTTGAAAGGTACACGGGTGCGAAAATTCTCAAGTCTCTCCCCAACACCTTATTCCTGGTTCACACCCAGGAAGAAAAGGAGACCCTGACAAGCCAGGGCTACGGAGAGGGAAGGGGATCACGCACCCTTACCATCCACGAAGCTCAGGGACTGACATACGAGTCGGTCATCGCCATCAAGACCAAGAGCAGCATGAAGCTGCACGAGAGCGTCCCGCACGCAGTCGTTGCAGTTTCACGGCATACTGGAACCTTCACATACTACGCAGATGACGAAGAAGACGCCATAGGACGGTTCGTCAGGAAGGCGATGGTTGCGACACCAAAAACCATCCATAATTACAACCTAAAAATGGCGATCAAAGATCGAAACAGCGTGGTAATGGAGACCCTGTTACAATGTGACGTGGGGGAATGACACAAAAAAGTAGAGTAATCCCAAATTGTAATCGTTGGCACGGGTATCCAGAGCGGTCAAGCTCACATAAAGGTGTTGTCTAGCGGCGGTGTTGTGTGTCGGGTCGCCATCTTCCCTCAAAAATGGTTGAGGAAGGCGATGGCTGGCACATGCGTCAACTCGTGAACGGGTGCTGCTAGAGGACACTGGTCTGCTCTGGATGCAAGTGGTAATGACATTTATCGGAAAAAAAAAAAAAAATGTTCTTTTAACACTGTTCTCTTTTAGAATGTTGCATGTTTCCTATATATTGTAAGTATCTAGTTTGTAAATAAAATATGGTCATAATTAAAAAAAGGCACGGACCCTGGAGTCTGTGGAGTGTAGATATATATTAATAAAAAAAAAAAAAAAAAAAAGTAAAGTAACTAAGCATACAGACTTCTGCTTGCTTATTTAATACCTCTTTTCCATAAACAACGAAAAAGTTTGAGGTAGAATTAATTATAATGTTGGCAGGTTACAACTAAGACTAATGCTCCACTTTTTGGATTATAAGTTTTGCAACCTTGTCGTAGTAAAATAAAACATCAGGTAAAAGAAACACGTAGCATCATTGATACCCATGCGAGGCAGTCTCTGACCCAGAAACAATTTATGGTCTATACATAATGTAGAACCGAAACGTTCCTTTTTTATGGTTATATCGGGTTTTCCCTATATCTTTGTATTTTATTGCTACTTTAAATATGGCTTTACTTCTATAGCATGTAAGGGACGGTGAAATGAAACGCTTTATTTCTGCGGACTAACGCTTCAATTGAATATAAAATACTTATTATTTACGTGCAAAATCACCTAAAGCTGTTGTCCGTAACGTTGCGTACTACGTATCATTTATTGCTATTTGAACGTCTTCTTAGTGAAAAGATTATGTAGAAAAGTTCACTTTCTATGTTTTTTAAACCTTAATATGTTGATAATTAAACATTATTTTAAAAAACAAGCTTTTATTTTTATGCTCTAAGAAGACGACATTTTCGATTTGTTCCAGCTTGAACCCTTTCATTTGACATCCATAACATTGGAGTACGTAAAATGAATAAAAAAAATTAAAAAGTAATCTATACGTATAAATTTGATGTTTATGCCAACACAAAATTTCATGTTTCTAAATCCTAAACGGGTCTTTTCACGCACGAATAAACATAAAAATATTTATATTTTGACTAACCTCGACGTTTCGATCAAGTTGCATTGACCGTGGTCACGAGTAGACAGATAAAATTTCATTCTCGCAATTTCAAACAAAACTCAGGTAAAACGACACTAAAAAGCCCTCTCTCTCTACGGTTTCATTTCACACTCAAGTTGCTATAGTCTATGTTTAGTGTACTCTAGGTATTTAAAATTTAACCACGTTTAGAATTCATTTTGATATCATTTACTGCGGTGAGAATACGCGTCAAACTCACGTAGGTACTTACTGTGTTTGTTTAACCTAGTAACTTGGCTCTTGTACTTTTAAAATACCAAAGAGCATTGTTTGCTTCGCAATGAAACACAGAAAAGTAAAAGTAGAAATAGGATGTCCTAATAAGTCTTATACTATAGTAAAAACAATCGTTTCCTGCCACAGATTGAGACTCTAAGAATGTGTTTGATGGTTATTCATTTTTCCCCCCAAAAAGTTGAAGACTAGTAAGTAGTAGTTGCGAACCAATGGTGATGCGACTGCGCGAGCACAGCACGAGGACCGTCCAATGCTACTGACACCACAGCTGATACGAAGTTGCTTCAACTGCTCTACTTGCAATAGAACGCGCATTTAACTATCAATACCATAGGTCAATTGCTAGGAATGTCAATTCAATTCGGTAAGTTGAAGGCTTCAACGTCTTTACTCTGATATGTTGAGTGATGTGAATACGATATGATGGCGACATGATACGTGTCAAAGCGCTTCGTACTAACAAAATTTAGTTTACTTTATTCCGTGTAAAAACATTGAGCAACTGCCATACAAAATTCAAAAACGATTTACACTAATGAGATTCGTGCTAAGGCCTATTCGATTTATGTACATTCTATACGAACAAAGGCGTATATATTTTATTTCTATAGCGTTAGAACCTTGTTCTCATTGTGTCTGTAACTTGGAGCGTATTTCTCTACTCGCGCAGTTTGGGCACTAAATAATTCTATTTTAGTTCGCGTGTGTAGAACACATTAGCAGTAGTTCCGCACCGACTCCTACCAGGTGGATATAAAGTGATGGATGCTCCCTAGACACAGTGCAATTTGTGAACCTATGTTCATGGTTTGATATTTTTACGAGGTTTTACTGAATTTAACTAGTTTTGGTAGTAACCATTGCGTTTGATGTAGCAATCACCATCAAAGTCAAAGTTATTTATTCTAATAAAGCACCAATCGGAAGGTGAGCGACCCGAATCGCCGCCCTACCCACCTCCGAAGGACCGGGCGAATGGCATCCACCGTCCTCTGTCCAGGAACCGGTGGAGCCAGGTCCTCCGTCGACCGCCGCAACAGGGCGGCCCGCGCCTGCCGTCGCATGCGCGTGACCTCCTCCCACGCTGGAAGCTCCCCGCGGGATCTCCTCGCCGCCACGAAGTGGTACACTTCGGCGAGGATCTCCGCTTGGAGCTCCCAGGGGGGATCACCGGCCAACACGCATCCCGCCGTCCAGGACACCGTCCGGTACCCGCGTATCGCCCTCGTCGCGATGACCCGCTGCGGACGACGCAGCAGGGTCTTATTGGCGCGACCGAGGGCGTCCACCCAGACAGGTGCCCCGTACAAGGCCATACTCCGGATCTCTCCGGAGTACAGGCGACGACATGTGGCGCTCGGGCCACCCACGTTGGATAGCAGCCTCCCAAGGGCGGCTGCGGCGCCTATGACTTTTGGGGCCAGTTGAGTGAAGTGGGCCCCAAAAGTCCACCGCCCGTCCAGGATGAGACCCAGGTACCTCATCTGGGTCCCAACCCGGACCAGGACCCCGTCCAGGTCTATCCTCGTTCCTGGAGGGGGTCCCCCCCGAGGCCCATGGAACATTAGGGCCTCGGTCTTGGAGAGGGCGACCTCCAGCCCCAGGGCACGTATGCGGCCGACCACGAGTGTTGTGGCCACCGTGGCCCGCCGCACCGTCTCCCCGAGGTCCCTCCCCTTGACTACGACTAGGGTGTCATCCGCGTAGCACGCAACCGTCTATAACATTACCCTGACGCAACCAATCGGATGCTATATTTTCTAAGCGCCAAATAAATTCACCAATCCCATTGAACTTGTAAGATTTTGCGTGTTTTGTTAATAGTGAACTTGATGAGCCCGAAATCAAAGCGGTAACTGTATGAGAGTTCTCTCTCTCTATGGTCGTTTCTTCATTGCTGAAGGTCGTGGTCACTCTTGGCTAAGTGGGATCGGACAAACTGTTTCCATTGTTTTCGGTCCGTGGCCTCCCTCACTGCAGCATAGAATTTAGACGGAGGAGGTGTCTCTGGTGTCTCTGATCTGGTCTGATCCGTATGAGAGTTACACTTCTTTATATTCATAGTGTACACCGTATTTATATCGAATATGTGTGACACAGTATATAACAATAACCGAAGAATCTAGCGCAGAATAGTCGTCCATTAGTGATATTAACTTTATTTGACAGAAACATTATTTGATAATAATCAAAGATCGTAGGACATTCCACCATAAATAGAATATTATATTAAACGTACGTATTTTGTTAATAAGGCCCAGAAACTTAATTAGTTGGACAAAGTAGGTTTTATGTACGGTCAGAAATAAGGGCAGGCCGGCTCACTATCGCGTGTTATACTCGTATAGACCCACAGAGCTCTGAGGACAAGAAATAGGATCCGTATTTTTTGCGAACCCTACACTGTTAGGGCTGAGGCGATATGACATATAGGAGCGTTACAAGCACAGTTACAAGAATTGTGAGTTTTTGTAAATAATCGAATGCTAAAATAAGTTTTGAAGTAGAGATGGGTCAGCGGCAATAATTGTTGATTGCCGTGCAGGTCAAGGGTTCGAATCCCGTCATATAGGCTTGAGCTTCCGCGTATGGTAGAACAAGTCAAACCCGACTAGCTAGTAAAAGATCTATCGCCAAAGAACTAACTTCTTTCACCGTTTAATCACTTACGATAAAGTAAGATTATGGTATATAAAATATAGAGTAAATACATCATCAAGAACAGTACTATTTTTAATTTACTATCAGGATTTCACGAAATTTAGTTAGAATTTTATCTAAATTTAATTTCATTTTTGTTGAAACTGAACTGTACAAGAATAATGTTATTTTTAACATTATTCGTGTACTGTTCAGTTTCGGAGGTATCAACTAAATTCATTAATAGAAATATTTAGTCATAGTTTATATATGATACTATTTTTAAATATATACTATTCATAAAATACGGATTTTCTCTTAGAAAATAATTCGCACACAGACAAGTTCACGTCTTTACTAGATAACAATGAATATTTTTTTTAAATTTAGTCCTGAGTTGTACAAAGAATTAGCGCATAAAGTAACAGAGATAAAACACATCTGTCGACGACGATGTTCAGTCCAACGTCATAGAAACGTAAAATATTCATGAACAATAATAAGGAGATTATCAGAGATCTGAATGCCAACTGTTATATAACGGGGGAATCAAGTTATACAGGTTCATAGAAAACAAGCAACGTTAGTGGTTAAACACAATACGTTGGAAACAAATCTTCTTAAGTTATTAATAACTAGTGGCCCGCCCTGACTACAACTCAAATATAGTCACGTAAACTACAAATATACGATAGGATAAATTTAAGTAATGTGCGGGATTCGAGCCCACGTCCATCCACCCCTTTAGCCGGGGTATGCTCTAACCAATTGAGCTAACATGACATGACGTCAGAACTCAAATCTTTCCTATCGTTCTTTAACCATCGTATTGGGATGGAGCGACATCTGTAGTACACCTTGCGTTGAACTACAAACAAGACCAGGGTGATTCGCCAAAATCATGACTTTTTGATGTCCGAATGGACGAAAATTATATTATTGATGTTTATAGTTAATATTTATTTATATTCAAATAATGTATCCTTATATACACCTGTTTGTGCTAATCAAACATAAATATCTATATGCAATATATAAAAAATAATAACGAAATGTTAAAATCCTAATTTCCTTGTCATGTCCGTTTTGTATTTTATTTTATATTATCACCCATATTGCATAAAATTGTATTCGTAACAGTATATACATTTTATCATAATGTATAATAAGCCCCACTTCATCAAAAACAGTGTTTAGTGTATTAAAAAAGATATGGTTTTATAGTTACATTCAGTTTCATCCGTGTCCGTGAATAAAATATAATTTCCTTGGTCAGTTATTTCAACAGTTGTAATATCGAAACACAAACGTTTGAAACAAATTGAGTTACACCGTTTCTCTCAACCATTTTGCCGCGAGAAACCCATCGGAGAAAGATGTGCACACCGTTGTTTAGTTTCACACCATTCACATAAGTACACCCCTCCTTGGCTTTTGGTTTATAGATTTTTCAATTTCCATGGTCGTTATTTGTCAACAGTTTGATAGACTTCTAACTAATAGTTTCGATTAACGGTAATGTTTGTGGCACAGGTAGTCTCAATTTGACACATGAATATTATAAGTTAATGGTTTTAGCTTCACCAATTTTTAATGACTTAAATCTAATTTCCGTGCTTCTAATTTCCATGTTTTCCCTGGCTCATGATTTGACATGGAAATTATGGTTTACCAAGGAAATTATAAAAATTACGCTTTATTTTATTGTCTTACCAGTGGTGAAGAGAATTATGTTTATACTATTAGATTTAATCTCTTTTTTTAAGTTTTACACATAAATAAATTATATTAAATTTATATATTACTTAGAATAAAGATAGATATAACGTGTTTCACAACATTTAACTAATATATTTAAAGACATTACTATATTTCAAGATATACAAAAAAATTTATTCGTTAATTTTTCTCTTACGTAGAAAACTCAACATGGGGAAAACAAAAAAAACATAAGAGCTGAAAAATTCGAAAAAAATATTAGAAAAATGAAGAGTGATCTGCTACACTGGCTTGTAAATATAAGTACAACACTTTTAAAATTGCAATAACTTTTTAAATAAACAAGATATGCTTTTGAAACAGAATGTTGGGTGTGACGTTACAAACAGTCCAGAAGGTGAAGCGAAGGTACGAAAAGACTGGAAACCATTTGGTAATGGCAGACCCAGATGTACTAGTGCCCGAGAAGACCGTTATATTGTTTCCACTGTGTTGTGAAATCGCCAACTAAATGCAGTTGAAGTCCAGCATCTTCAGACCCGAAGGGACTACATTAGTAACAGTTCAGCGAGAAGAAGACTGGCTGAAGCAAACCTGAAACCCCGAAGAACAGCGAGTGGTCCCAAATTTGAGAGGGAGCATCGAGTAGCGAGACTGCGATACACACATGAAAACATACAGTGGGATCAACAAGAATGTTCAAGAATTTTGTTTACAGATGATTCTCACTTTACACTTCTGATAAAAGGCCAAGTGTCTACAGGTAACCTGGTGAGTGATACCTTCAAGCCTGCTTCTCAAAAAGAGTCCAGTACGGTGGAGGCAGTGTACATGTAGGGGCTGGCATATCTTCAGAAGGTCGCACAGAGTTAGTGACCATAGAAAATTGCACTCTGACTGGGGAAAGATACGCCTAGGAGATTCTCAATGAGTATGCAGTGCCGTATTTAGTAAATATGGGTGAGAGGTCGTTGCTGATGTATGTAAGGCCACACATGGCTCGGGTCGTGCAAGAGTATATTCAGGAGGTTGGTATCAGCGTGATGGCTTGGCCATCAAGAAGTCTTGATCTCAACCCGATTGAATACGCCTGGGATGAGCTAGGGAAGCTAGTCAAAAGCTGCAGACCACCACCTACCACCCTCAAGGCACAACAGGCCCTGACAGAAGAATGGGAGAATATTTCCCAACATCGGCTCCTAAACCTCGTGTTCAGTATGCCAAATCGACTTGAAGCTGTAAGCAGAGCCCGAGGAGGTAATATCAGTTATAAATAACATGTAAAATGTATATTATAATTTGCGCTTCATTATTATTTTAATTATAATAATAATCTTTATCTCCAAAATATCAGCTAATATTTACAATTATCAGTTCGTAGGTATGAATATGATGGCAATTTATAAAATGTTTCAAACATGATAATTTATCAGTTACGAGTAGTTTTTAAATATATAAATAAAAACTTAATTACGTAAATAATTTGTTTCATACTTAACATTTCTTGAAGGAAAATAAATAGTGTAATTAATATAACAT
Organism: Plagodis pulveraria; assembly: GCA_963890685.1. Classification (NCBI taxonomy): domain Eukaryota; kingdom Metazoa; phylum Arthropoda; class Insecta; order Lepidoptera; family Geometridae; genus Plagodis; species Plagodis pulveraria. The sequence continues at coordinate 33,005,271 of OY982956.1, read as the reverse complement.
AATACTGATTTCTGTGGCAACCTATAACTTCCTTGCAATAGTTTTCTAATTTCCTTGGGACCTTACTAATTTCCTTGACTGTTTAAAACTTCATGACCTTATAACTTTTTTTCAGGAATGTTTTGAGATACCCCTTTTTTAGAAATGAATACTGCTTTTATTAATTTATATAATCAACAACCTAACTGATAAGTATTTAGCAAAAAAAATCATGCCAAAGAAATTAGGCAAAAAATATTTTTTTTGGCGAATTACCCACCAATTTTGCAATAGGTTTTATACTTGTAAATGATGACTCTCAATTGGTTAGAGATTAGAGCATACCCCGGCTAAAGGGGTGGATGAACGTCCAATCCTGCACATGACTTAAATTTTTCCTATCGTATATTTGTAATTTTGTAATGTAATCCGCATAGCCTGATATGCGTTGTTGCAAACATAACAATATTAAAAAAATGTCACGTAAAGCTGTATAAGTTGGTACCTTCTAAATTTAATATCATTAAAAAGCTCCGTTAATAAATATTTATAGTAGAGAGCTAAAAGCAAGGATACAATCCAAAAAGCACATAATTTAATTTCTTTATAAAATAAACATTAAGCCAACTATCACAATAATGGGTATATAATTACTTGCCCTGAAGCTTAATTGCTAAAAGTAATTTTATCTTTCAGTTTCATGTCGACCCTTATTAACCTAACATTAAAGCAAAATGTGTCTTCTGTTTTAACTTAGAAATTAATTTGTGATGGGAGAAATTATATTCACACTGGAAAGCTCGAAGGGGTTATGTTTGCTGAAAATTTGAATTAGTAGAGCTTCATAAAAAATCTAAAACATCCTAGTCTCTGAACGTTTTCAAGGAGTTTTAAAAAATTTTGGTTTTGTAGATGAAATATAAATCATAACCAATCTACAGTACCTATTTTTCGATCATTAGATCGGACAGTTATTTAGTTATTTTGAGAAAAAAATATGTACAGTACCAGTCCGATGTCACTACTGTACCCACCCAGTAGGGACACGGCAACACGGCACTCCCCCTGTTATATGGCACCAATATACACCTAACGAATCGTGGGGCTATAGGTATAGACAACACTGTCTATATTTTTAGTATCATTATAATAGCATTTGTATGATTTTGAAATTTTGAAGCGCTCGTAGCGAAGATTACTTCGCTGTTCTCAACCGATCAGCAAAGCTAAGCAACGTCGCGCGCGGTCATGAGTTGGATGGGTGACCGCTAGTGACATTACTACTGAGCGCTTCCGTGCTTCGGAGGGCACGTTAAGCCGTCGGTCCCGGTTGTTGTCTTAAGATGGCAGTCGTTATAGCATGGTGGTAGGGCATTTTGCGAATGCCCGCCTGGCTAGCTACCACCCTCAAGTAGAAAATCTGTCGCCAAGCACCTAACGGTGTGTTCCGGCAGCTGTCCTTGAGAGCCAGTACTTCTAGGTTAGCCTAAACAACATCTTCTACCACATTATCACTTACCATCAGGTGAGATAGTGGTCAAAGGCTAACCTATCAGGCATAAAAAAAAAATATATATATCAAATGTTGAAAGACGAAAAATAATTAAGGTAACCTGATCAGTGACGCCTTGAGCGGCCAGCGGAAGGTTTTGTATTGAGCTTTATATCAAGAGAATGGATTGTTGTGGCGGCGGAAACCGATTTTATTGCGTACACTCTACGATTGATGTGTGGCTCAAGTTATAAACAAAAGCGGGAATTTACCGCGAGTTACATAATAGTATAATGTAGTAGCAATTATATTTACCAATACATGGAGAAGTGAGTATAGCAGGTATTTATAGCTTCCACTCACAGAAATGGCAGTCGTTGTAGCATGGTGGTAGGGCATATTGCGAATACCACCAAATGAGTCACAACCCACTGCTGGCCTTGCCTGCCAGGTCTTGGCTTCTTATTACTTATTACTATTATTCTTTCAAATATAGTTAAAATACGGAGTTCAGAGACAAATCTACGGTCAATTGCAATGTAAATGTTTATGAAGTGACAAAATAGCTCACAAGAGGGATTTCATTCTATAATAGAACTTTCTATTCTGTGTCCTTACTCCAGTCAAATAAAATCTCGTGAGGAAAAAAAGAGTATTTTAGTTTGTACCGTCTGTAATCATATTGACCTCAACATACCCGACGGATTTCGTCTTTTCGCCAACAATACCCTTTTGTATCGAACATTTTTTTTCTTTAAAAATATAGTTTCAACCACATCAGGTGGTCTTTTTCCAGGATTTTTTACGTTTGTTGTAGTTCTTTAGAGCTGTATAAACTGTATTACAATGTGAATATAATTTCAAACAAGGCGTAATGAGATATTATTAAACAAATATAAAAGAATCTGTCATCACTCCTGTGGATTAAGCAGATAAATCTGATATTCGCCAGATATGTTCTAGTCTCATGTAATGGGGGGTTAGCATGTTGCCATCACGCGGGCCCACAATGATATGGGTTTGTCAGAAGAACTTAACAACTTGTGCGGCCTGCTGATCTGAATCTAGGATCTTCATCTTGATGGGGTTCAATTGATACCGCGGATTCTCTTGTTCGATTTTTATAATCCTATTCGGGTTTTCGGCGAATACTCGTCTTGCTTGCTACAATCCTCTTGTCAGCAAGCATTTAATATTGTGTCCCGGCACCTTACCGTAAGTTCTAGGTTTAGTCTGTTTACCATCCTTGATTATATCCTCACCAACATATGAAATAGTGATCAAAGGCTAATATAAACTTGCTTAACAAGTGTACAAACGTAAAATTTTGAATTTCTCATCACCGGATGCAGAATTCAAAATTTAATTGTTCATATTTATTCATATAATTATGCTTGCTTTGAAGATTAGCACAGAATCCTTAATCCAAAACTATACAAAGCCTTTAAACAATATGATGCCAGTTTGTAAACAATCTTCAGTAGCATAAAGCCCGGTCCGGTATAACCAGAGACCGAGTCGAGTGGAACAAAGGTCATGGGATAGGTAAAGTTCCCAAGTGTGGCAATTACGCTCGGCCGGTTATAGCGGAGCGAAGATAGAATAAGCTATTCTATCTTCGCTCTGGCATTGAATTTGCAGATTACACTTAGCATAAATTAGTCACTATTGAACTCATACAGCAATAATTGATCTTTGATCGCCTGATCTACATTATTGGCTACAGAGTGTTGTTTAAGTGTAAAGTTTCTGTTAATAAATCATGACTAAAGAAATGTCTTCGAATATAATCTCTTTCAATTCAAAATTCAAAACTAATTGTAGGTCACACTAATTGTGGAATGCAGGTCCAAATAGATTTATGTTCTACCTAATTTTTCGTAGCTGAATCTGGCGAAACCGTACCTTAGAAATCTTGAGGTCCTGGGTTTGAACCCGAATCGGACAGCTAATATATGCATTTCTGACAAATACATTCTTTGCAGCAGTCTTGTCTGAAACCGTTACATATTTTACATCATACATTTAACTGACTTCCATAAAAAGAGCAAACTGTCTTTTAATACTAAATTAATAGTTATTTGTTATGCAATTCTGCAAAGTTGTTATTTGGCAGGATTTTTGTTTTGAAGTTGTTATTTGATCTGTTGTATTGTTGAACAATGAGCAAAACGAGTGGTTCAACTATAGTATCCTGAGCGTAACGAGTGTTCAAACGTACGAGACGCAATAAAACTTTGCTACCAAGCGAAACACTAAATTTTTCACCCCATGCACTACAGCGAGGAAAATGCTGGGGAAATAAAACAATATAAAATAAGTGTTTGTATTAACAATCAATTATTTTATATAAATAAACTCAGAATACGACAAAGGTATTTCATTTGTAAAAATAAAACTACTCAGCTTTTTATCAACCCACTTTTTCCACTTTTACAATTCAGCAGTCACATTGACTAGAACGCGTTACCATTCGAAGATGTTCAAACCAGAACCTCTCCGACATAGGTATGACGTTTTATCGACACTATTCCGTTATTTACCGACATGTTCCTACGTGTGAGATGACTCGCGGGATGGCGAAATATCTACACAGCTTTCTTTGGGTCAAATCTTAACAAGGCACATCATTTCAAAGCTTCCGACCGGAAATCGTATTTTAAGCTCTTGAAGGCAAACATTGAATTATTACGAAACTATTAAACAGCACCCGTCGCGTCATGTTATTGTGTACAGTTAACCGAAAAAATATCTTTGTTTTCATAATGAATAGATTCAGGCGTTACTTATCGGAAATCCATATTTAATAATAAAGATAATATAATATAAAAATATTTTAAGAATACATAAAATGATTTTTTTGAAATACTTATAAAAAAAATTACTAGTGACAATTCCGCCAAATTCTTCTATATCCAGATATATGCCCGTGGGGTGCAGGGCTAGAATGTCACCTCCCCATCTTTACCTGGATGTAGTAAGAGGCGACTAAGGGTACCACAATAGATGGTGGGCAGCGCTTTCTGAGGAACTGATATCTCACACTGTGATATCCAAGACGCCTGCCGAGTATGGGGATAATGGAAAACCCCCCAAAACGGGGGAGGTTGTTCAGCAGTGGACAATCCGGCTGATACAGTATACCAGATATAACCAGAGACAAGCACACAGCATTGTCACGCAGAATGGTGACACTACAGCTGTAATAATTGACGCAATCAATTATTACAGCTGTAGTGTACAAATTCTGATAATCTAATATTAGAGCGAAACGAGCATTTCTTATACGTAATTTAGAGCAACATTCATTGAACGTAGACTCAAGCAGAAATAATCCTCTTTTACGTTTGAAATGTTCTGAAAATAACGTCAAATGTATTCTAGACAATACATTTAACGTTATTTTCACAATAACCGAGTACAGTGACAACGAACTGAACTAAAAGTATCCCGACTTCAAACACTTAGTAAGTGCCACGTAACCACATCCGGCTCGGGACCTAACGCCATCAGGACTGTTCGATATTAAACTATTGAGTATTTCATAATTTATATCATTGTCCAACTAAATATGGCATAGTTTATAAAATATACTATCGAGAAAACAATGAGTTATTTTGTTTTCCTTTAGAGAGAACATACACATTGTTCTGATAAAAATAATATAATAACTTAAGTCGTGACTTGGTTGGAAATTTTATTTTTTTGCCTCAAGCGTTTGCTCGTTAGTAGACAGTTAGACAGTCGGAATATTTGTCTGACATAATATTTTATTTGGGGCTTAGTACAAATGAATGAAAGCTGAGCCGCAACAACTCAAAAATATTCAGCTCAGCTTGTCGTTATCAATGAACAATATTATATTTTCACGACATTTAAGGACGATAAACACGAGGAGAAAGGGATACTTACATCGAAACAGTATTAGAATATAATGTAAAACTGTGATAGAGATATTTCAGTGTAATTGCACATAACGGTGTATTTCGAAAGCTGTATGAGAGCCAGTGCCCATTCCAGGCTATGAGCTTTGATCGCATAAATAAACAAGCCAACTGCAATAATTACAACACAGCTGACTAGTGTTCGATTTAGAATTGATGGTGGTGAATTGCCACTGCCCGAGATGATTTTCGCGTCCTACCCTCGTCTTGGGATGGAAACGGAAAAGAAGCGGCACGACAGAGACACATCTGCCAGTTTACGTCGAGCAGCCCCGTGGGTCGCATTTTTCGTACTCTCTTCACAGGAACGTTTCTTTATATTAGCTCCGTGAGCTCTATTTTGAACTACTGCCGTGCGATATTATTACTTGTATGTGCGTGTTTGAACTTTCCAATGCCGACATTACCAAGGAGAAATTTCATTCATCCAGCCTGTCTCGGGGACGGTTCGTGGGAGCATTAATTATACGTTATTCTGAAGCAGTGATGGCTCAGTGGCATTGGCTATGGACTGCCGCGCAGCAGGTCCATGGTTCGAATCCCGCCGCGGGCTTGAGCTTCACCGCACCGGTGGTGGTTTTGCGAATGCCCGCCTGGCTAGCGACCACCCTCAAGTAGAAAATCTGTCGCTAAGCACCTAACGGTGTGTTCCGGCAGCAGTCCTTGAGAGCCAGTGAAATTACAGGCACATGAGACTTAACAACTATGTCTCAAAGTGACGGGCGTAGTGCAATTCGTTGCTTGTGATGAAATGCATCTGTTATAGGCAGAGGTTAGTCCGCTTAACATCAGGTGGGCCTCGAGTTTGTTCCGTCACAACAACATTAAAAAAAAAAGTGGTGGATTTCTTTGCCTCCTCTTCTCTATTTGTTTGAATCCTTATTTCAAACGACATTGTCATATTATTAGTATGCATACAGTCCACACAGCTCCATATTTTGAGTGTTCGTAGATCGAACGGAGTATGGTATATAAAATAAGTCAACTAAGCGTTACATATGATTTCAATGGAAAAATATCGAGTCAGTTTCTGCTTCGTAATGTAAACTGGCAAATGAAAGGGAAGGCTACCCTTCGACATCGAATATCCAACGATGAGACACTTGACTGGGTTCCAAGAGAGGTTCAAATCAATTACAGGGGATATTTCTGATCCAAAATATACCGTAGAAGAGCTCTTGACAATGTTCGACATTCGATAGCATCTCTGTAACCTCTTGTTGAATTAATGTGAGGTGATATCTATTGGTATTTTAGGTAAGATCGCTCAAGGGAATTTAGTCGGAATTCGTTAGTGATCAAAGGTACGAGTTGTTAGAAAACTCGTGTTTATTGCTAGTTTTTGACTATACTCTCTCTGTTGGTTACCGATGACGTGGTATAAAATGATATGGCATCTAGAAGTAGGGATTAGCTCTTCAGAACAGATGCCAAAACACACTGTTAGGTGCTTGTCGACAGGTTATCTATTCGAATGTGGTAGCCGATGCGAGATTTTGCAAAATGCGATATCACCATACGGTGAAGCTCAAGTCCTCGGTGGGATTCAAACAATATACCAGTCCATAGTCATCGCCACTGGGCCATCATTGCTGCAATACAATAATTTTAACTAATAAATAAAGAAAAATAAACGATACATTAATTACCAAGCTACAACTGCACCGTCCCCTATGACGATTAAAGTAATGCAATTACATCACACAGTTCCGGTTCGACGAATAATTTGTAAATGTGATTTATGCTTAGCACGCGATACAGCATGTATTCATATTTAGAATAAAAATCCTCTATTTGATCCGACCTGTATCCCTGACCTATATCTGTACACTAAGTTCTTTGTTACTCTCGGGATTCAATATGTCACCTGCGACGTGAGATACTGCTTTATCACTTTAGGGCATATTACCAACCTGCATGCTGTTTTAACATCGGTTTCACAAAGGGCGTTTTAAGACGGCTTTGAAATCTTACCTGTAGCAAAGAAAACAATATAATTAATTATTGCAGTCGTTTGAGCAGTTTTTGTAATGCGAAAACGCTCGAACCGAAGTTTACTTAGCCGTACTAAACCGATCAGCTAAGTTAAGCAACGTTTGCCGCGGTCATGACTTGGATGCTGACCGCTAGTGAAAGCGATTGAGCGCTTCTGTGCTTCGGAAGGCACGTTAAGGCATCGGTCCCAGTTGTTGTCTTAGGATGGCATTGACTACAGCATGGTCATTTTGCAAATGCCCACCTTGCTAGCTACCACCCTCAAGTAGAAAACCTGTCGCCAAGCACCTAACAGTTCCGGTAGCTGTCCTTAAGAGCCTGGAATAATTCTAGGTTGGCTTGAACTAATTAGAATTACATCTAAGTTAGCCTGAATAACCTCTTCGACCGCATCATCACTTACCATCAGGTGATTTAGTGGTCGAAGCCTATCAAATATAAATAAATAAAAAGTGAATACAGATCAAATAAGCTTGTAACGAAACAGACCGAACAAACATTACATACGAGTACATGCCTTTTAGATATACGTGTACATAGGTCTTTAGTAAAATAGTATTCCGCTAATACCAGATTTTAAATGTATACAATTGCTTTAATAGTTATAGGTACTATATGTACATACATAGCTGTGCATGCGTTTGAGTACAAGATACTGCGACACCGCATACTGCGTCAGAAGAGATAAGAGCTACGCGATAGAAAGAGAAACGTCTTTGCGGAGAGATCCTTCTGGTCCTTTTTATTCTGTGCTACTATCTTATCTGTTGGTAAATGCTGATGCGTTGATAAATCATTTTCAAGAATAGCTGAAACGGTGCCTTGCTTTGGTGGTAGGTCACGAAATGATATGATGAAGAGTTACAAATATATACTTATAGAAATACTTTACTCAGTCATTGTTCGTATGTGTTCTTTAATAAAATATGAGACGACCGCTTTGAATTCTGGCTCGGTAATGTCACAGAAAAAATAATATTAGAAATATATCATAGCACTCTAATAAAACAAGTTTCAGTTATGTTCCTAATAAACATATTTTGTATAATGTACGTCCCCAGTAAAACTTGATTGAATTCACGTCTATCTGTTACAATTTCAACTTTATAGCGTAAATTAAAGGACCCATTTTGCCGTGACACCTACATGATTGTATCTAGACATTTTGTGAGCAATTTAACAAGAATTATTCTGTGACATTGCTTCGGATGAAAAAATGTGGTCGCATTAATTATGACATCATTTTGAATTATGATATCTATTTCAGATCCCACGGTACGCTATAAAATGGGGTAATAGCTGACGCATGATGTTTTGCTCGCGTGGATACCAAAGAGGCGACGAAGGGTGAATGAAGTACCTGGTGCGCAGCAACGCCTTCTGAATAACTGCCCTCTTACACTGAGATCCCAACAACAGTCAACCGTGGGGATTATGGCAAACCTTCCCTAATGGGGGAGGCATTAGTTCCACAGTTAATCGTTTACGTCATGGCTGTTTATGATGATTACAAAACAGCTCGTTACAAAAGAACATATTTATTGGATTTGACCGCAGCTATATATATAGGATATAACTCGGCGTTTTTAGTAGTTGCTGGTTTAGTAAATTATATGGTACATAGCATACCGAAACTACAGATTCATAACTCATTTAGTTTCCGCGATGGACCCCGTAACAACAATGCAACAATAAAATCCTAATAGAGCCGGACTAGAACTTGGCCGGTTTTATTTGTATAACCGTTAATAACTAAAACATAAATTAAAACTGTATTAAAAATAACATAATAAATTGCAAATAATTTAACTAAAACCAATTCAAGCCAGATTCAGCGATAGTCATAATGGTCCACAACAACCAACCGTAACTACAAACCAAGCGCTACACGCTACACAGACGTCACATAACTAATGCCTATAATCCTACAATGCAGCCGTCTACCATAGTAGAAGAAGTGGGGAAGTAAGTTATCTTGATACAAACTCACAGCGTTTACTCGCATATAATTTGCATTTAGGTACTAACTTAATTTTGTAGGGATAAATTACCCGATTAATATGAAAATACTTGGTTTACTCGCATATAATTTGCATTTAGGTACTAACTTAATTTTGTAGGGATAAATTACCCGATTAATATGAAAATACTTGGTTTACTCGCATATAATTTGCAGTTAGGTTACTACCTTAACTATGTAGGGATAATTCTATACTGCACTAGTGTATAATATTATTATGCACGAGGGTGTTATAGTTCGGTTTATTGCCCTAAGAACGATATAATAAAGCTCACTTTACGAGCAAGGGTGTTGAAAAGTACGTTACTAGCCCAAAGACGAGAGATAAATGCTATAATTACGTTTGAAATAGGCTCACAGCTCCTGGATATAATAGACATACATACATTTTAAGTACACGTTACATTTCACCCCTAATATCACACTAAATGGCGTGAATCTGAACCGGGTGTGCAAATTTAAATACCTAGGACATATTCTTGCCGACGACCTCAAGGATGATGCTGATATTGAGAGGGAACGCAGGGTTTCGGCGGTTCGAGGGAACATGCTGGCCCGCAGGTTTGCCCGCTGTACGGACCAAGTAAAGATAACGCTTTTCAAAGCTTACTGTCAGGGTCTGTACACGGGTAGCCTGTGGATCAGCTGTGCGCAAAAATCGCTTGACACTCTGCGTATACAATATAATAATATTTTCAGGATGATATTGAGACTCCCTCGTTTTTGCAGTGCCTCCGAAATGTTTGCGCATGCCCATACCGACGGCTTTTATGCCGTAATTAGAAAGAAAGTAGCGTCATTGATGAGCAGGGTGCAGGGGAGTAGCAACATTGTCTTGAAAACTGTGGCAGATGATCAGAGATCACCTTTTCTTACACATTTTATGCGAACAATGTTTTCACGTGGATAACCTCGTAGATATATTACATGACTAAGCGTTACAGTTGTGGTTTGTAATAGTCTTCGAAATTAGTATATAAAGTTTTTAAGTTTTTATTTTTGTACCAATACTTTTTATATATGGATTTCTGTTGTCCGAAATAAACATATTTGATTGATTTGATTGATTACATATTAATACAATGATAGCTCAGTGGCAACGTCTACGGACTGCCATGCAGGCAGTCCACAATTTGAATCCTGCCGCGTACTTGACCTTTACCGTTAAGTGTTAGGTCATGTTGCGAAGCTCGCCTTGCTAGCTAACACACTCAATAAGAATTTCTTTCACTTCACCAAGTACCCCACAGTACCCACGTTCGGAAGCTGTCTCCCCTTCAGATTATTTAAACCACACTTGAGTAACATCTTCGACCGCATCGTCACTTGCAGAATGTGAGTCAATAGCTGATATAGTGCTCGAGGACTAATATCATCAATCAAAAACTACTTGCTTGGCGAACGCTATGTGGCAAGTTATATACGTGTTCTGACTATTACGTATATATAACTAGAACGGAGCAGCTGATTGTTGTGTTGCTCTACATTAGTCTATAACATGAAAATTAAATTAAAACACAGTACCAATACAATATCTCGAAATTCATATAAAAGCAAATTAACAACCTCACTCCTCATAAATTAAACCGAGGACCCACATTCGAAAGGGAATCAGGGTCGAACAAACAAATGATATATGTATACAATATACCACAATGTATCCCTTTTCACGAAGATATCCTGTCTTTTGTTGCGGTTTGTTTAATTTAGTTCGGGGTCCTTAGCGCGAGTACAACTCACAATTGGCTAGTTAATGTTATTTTATAACAGTACGTAGTATATAATGTACAGATATTTTTCAAGTTTCTGTTCTCAAAGTACTGCTACTGAATTTTTTTGTCCGAAATAACCCGAGATTTGAAAACGACTCATTACGCCACTCAACCAACGAAGCAAGTCAAAGACGAAAAACAGTTTGACATGAAACATTTATTGTTTATTGATATTCTAGCACCTACCTATTCTACTACCTATAATTTCATATCAGATATTAACGAAATCAATTTATTAAGGAAAAAGGTTTCACTTCACAATCCTTAGGAGATTTTCCATCCATTTTCCATTGTCCAGGTCAAGACAATCCTATTAAAAGTACTCCGTGCCATTGTACAAAGTGGTGCAATTTAAAAGGTTTTTTATCGCGAGCTGACCAACAATAACAGGACCGTTCAGTTTAGAGCAGGACCCATTGCTGTTGTATTATTTGTTTTGTTACGTACTGAGCTAGTGACTTACTTTTACTGCGATGATGCGGTCGAAGATGTACTGCACGGTAACCTAGAATTACAGGGTCTACCGAACAGCTGCCGGAACACACAATTAAGTGCTTGGCGGCAGATTTTTTTAATTAAAATATATGCATAATATATTTTCTGTAGAATTAATGAGCCAGAAAACCAAATAATGGATATTTAATTTTAATAAATTTCAATTCAATGATGGTATTTTTCATGGAGTGTATGTGAAGTGGGAGGAGGTCTTTATTAATGGAGGAGCAAAATACAACATAGTAATTAAACAACTTTAAACGGTTTAAATCGCGGATATTTATCATTATTTTTGTCCCGACGTTTCAAACACTTTGCAGTGATCGTGGGCACGAGGTGACTGCAAAGTGTTTGAAACGTCGTCGGGACAAAAATAATGATAAATATACGCGATTTAAACCGTTTAAAGTTGTTTAATTACTATGTGTAATAATCGCGAAAACCTAAGACAGCAAAATACTACGTTTTATCTGCACATGCCGGTTGTTATATTTTGCCTAAACTTTAATTATATATTCCTACAACTTGCTTACACACTGTTCTACATTTAGCCTACAGGTGCAGTAATTATAGCGTTGTGGCTGGTTCATATGTGGCACACGTTCATTTTCAGATTTTACTGATATTGGATTTAGTGTGATACTTATATAGTTATGATTTTAAACAGTTGCGTTTGTTTTATTTTATATCAAATTATGTTGAATGCAAAACTATCCGATATTGGATACAACCGAACTCTTTCAGGGTTTCCGTCTGGGTTACTTGGCATATCTAACGACATGTCATCTTAGCATGAAATATGTGCGGGATTGTGATATTGATATATGTTTTTATTAGGGGTTTTTCTACCATATTATTTCCATATAAACTTTTTTTCTAATATTTATCATGGTTTATATAGGGTAAAAGCCGGATAGTTGCTTCACTTTTCGAAAAAGTTTTTTTTTTTTAAATATGAATTTCTTTGAAATTTTGCAATATGTATCTAAAAACATAGGTCTTTTATCTTTTATAATAGACTATTTTTGTATACATAATTAATAACGTTTTTGAATAAATACTGTTTTATTTCACCTCTCAGAAAAGGGATAGTTGCCTACTATGGCGGATAGTAGCCTAGCGTAAAAAATGCTTCGGAGGATACTTGTCTCATGCGGGATAGTAACCTCGGTATGATTATTATTTAAAAAAAAGATTTTTATAGCACATAAAGTGATATTTATTATTTATTTAACAGTATTTTCAATTAAATGAGATCTTTCAATAAATACTATTCGAAATATTAATTAACATTATTAAATAATTTTCAGTTTTAAGAATATAAATTATATATAAATATTATTCAAAATAAAGGTTATGAAAGTTATTATAATATATTACCTTTATAATTATAATATTTATAATATATTATCTTAAGAATACAACAATTTGGTAATTAACTTTGGTATTACCATTATTTTTTGCACAAGCTAATGTTTCAAACTTTCCACATCTCATGCAATAGTTTTTAAATTTTGTAAGTACATGTTTCATGCAACCACATCCGACATATCTCACATTGAATCCCATCTGAATTAAACAAACAAATAAAATCCAACTTTGCATTTCAAAAATGTTTAGCCACTCTAGGGGCAACTATCCGCGCAGGTAAGTAGGGCAACTATCCTTTTTGATGCGGTTACTTGCCCTTTTTATTTACAAAATAAATAATTATTACTTAACAATAAAATATATTAAACAATGTAATTTAAACTCTAATGTGTGCAAAGAAACAAAAAGATGACTGAAATTACGATCAGTAATAAAAATATTCCATATAAATTACTTACCAATATAATTATAACGCTCGTCAAAGTTTCACCGCGGAAGATTTTTGCTCACACGGACAAAACACGTGCACCTGTTTCGGTGGCTTATGCGTCACTAAGACGTGCAGGGGGTCACTACTTATTGTGGTAAAGCATTAACATATCTTATAGTTCTAACATAGTGTACTAAAAACTGAGGCGTGTATCGGTCTGAGGCAACTATCCGGCTTTTACCCTATTTTAGGTGTTCCCTAGAAATATGAAACATTAACCTTTCTAAAATAACGAAAACTAAGTTATTTTCATAGATAATGAATCACTTCATTGCGCATATTACTCATGGTCTCGAGATCAGACAAAAGTACTCATATGCGCATAATTTAATCTTCAAAAATAAATTTGGTTCCAACAAACTTCAACAACTCACAACCTTCCGGAGCTTCAACTATATAACAGTTCTAAACCAATTAACATGTCTAGCACCCAGTTCGACGGCTTAAATAATTCTACTTATACATATAATATTTTGTGATAACTTACATTGATAAATATGTTCCATAAATTCCATACACGAACTAAACTTAGTCCTATGTAGTCGTCGCATACCTGAAACAAAACATATCAAATTACACTTTTGTAAAAAATACAACTAAAAAAGATTAAAATCTAGCACAGGTTTTTATACTCTTATCAAAAATCATTTACATACGAAAAATATCATTTACACTTCTCATGCTCGAAAATTTCTTGTTTTTGCCCGGTTTGAGTGGACTAATAGCTTTTTAAGCTCTAAAGTATAAAAGCCAGCAGTATTATCATAAACATGATTATTTTATTTTAAATTGCACCTACTAAGAGTGGTATAGGTTATTTTGCAAATGCCCACCTGGCTTTAGGATTTATCATTAATCATTTATCTATTAGGAGAAAATCGGCCGCCTAGCACCTAAGAATGTGCTTTTAAAAATGCCTAATAATGTGTTTCAGCTGTCTCTAAGGAGAGACAGATATTCTAGGTTAGCCCGAACAACATCTTCAGCTGCATCATTACTTAATATCAGGTGAGATTGTGCTCCAAAGGCTACGCTATCATCAGCTTTAAAAACAATCATAATCAATATTCATAATCTGACAGTACTCACACAAGAGATGGTATAATAAATATATACCATATCCAAAACATTGTACCTCTAAGTAGACGGCACTGAAATATTAAAACAGACAATCCTCAGGCTCAACTTTGATAGCTTAAACTTTCCATCCATTTACAAATATCTATTGCACTCTTGAACGCAAATCGTAAGTAGAAAGAGGTCAATACCTAAATGATATAATCCCCTCCTATCCACCCTCGAGTGAGGGCTGGGGGTGGCTGTAATCTGCTAAGCAAGTGCCTTACGTGATGATTATGAAGTGATTTTCCGCCGCTTACTATAATAGATTTTTTTCTAGGTTAGCCTGAACAACATCTCTTCGACCACATCATCACTTACCATCAGGTGAGATAATGGTCAAAGGCTAAGCTATCAGACATAAAAAAAAATATTTGGATCTTATGACAAGACGTAGTTTATTTCTGTAATATAATCAGAACGAAAACAGCGCAAAGTCGGTGTTTTGGCAGTTTTTGCTTAGTCACGTAAGTACGTGAGCGGAGCCGGGGGCGGTATAATGTACTGTTAAATAGACGTAGATAGACTTCATTAGAGTCGAATATGAAAGCATTCAACAAGAATTCGTTTTGCAATCTCATTGAAATTCAGCTGAAGGACCGTTTCGTCTTCGTGACGATATCTTAGTATCGCGATAAACAAGCAGCGACCGTTTTAGGAATTTATATCTTAAATCTAGTATTATATGTGCGCCTTTACACGATCCACGTTCTACGTGTGATGTTTCGTAGGTTCTTATATTTTAAGTTCAAACTGACGCTTAATATTCCATTCTAAGTTTGATAATTACAAACAAGGCCATCATGGAGCTATGATTTATATATAAACTTTTTTTTTTTCAAAATACTTGGGCGGTATAAAGATACAATTGCGTATACTTTGACTTTGTTGATATTTCAAACGAAGTTGTAGAAATGTGATTAAAGAATACAAACCCAGAATGGAAACTGACCCTCAAAACCAATTTTAACCTTTTTAAAATGAATACACTGTCTGGTGCTTGTAAAAGTTTTTTTTTTATGCCTGATAGGTTAGCCTTTGACCGCTATCTCACCTGATGGTAAACATTGATGTGGTCGAAGATGTTGTACAGGCTAACCTTGAAGTACTGGCTCTCAAGGACAGCTGCCGGAACACACCGTTAGGTGCTTGGCAACAGATTTTCTACTTGAGGGTAGTAGCTAGCCAGGCGGGCATTCGCAAAATGCCCTACCACCACGCTTTAACGACTGACATCCTAAGACAACAACTGGGACCGACGGCTTAACGTGCCCTCCGAAGCACGGAAGCGTTCAGTAGTATTGTCACTAACGGTCACCCATCCAACTCATGACCGCGGGCGACGTTGCTTAACTTTGCTGATCGCTTAAGAACAGCTAAGTAAACTTCGCTAGGAGCGCTTCAGATCCTATCCTATCAGCTATCCGTGAGGGTGGTATCCAGTCAAGCCATCATGAGCAAAATGCCCTACCGCACATTGCAGTAAAGCTCCAGCTCACGACAATGTCGAACCACAGCCCCCTACGTGACAATATATTGCCTTACATTTGGTAGCCGGGACATGCTCAGCCAATCTATACCGCCGCGGCAGAGGCGAGTCACAGTTCGAATTTATCCTTTCGTTCTAGTTGTTCGTGTTAAGAGCACGGAGCGACATCTATACTCAATGAACTACCGATAAATACATGGTGGTAGAGCATTTTGCGAATGCCCGCTAGCTACCACCCTCAAGTAGAAAATCTGTCGCCAAGCCCCTAACGGTGTGTTCCGGCAGCTGTCCTTGAGAGCCAGTACTTCTAGGTTAGCCTGAACAACATCTTCGACCACATCATCGCTTACCATCAGGTGGGATAGTGGTCAAGTGTTCGAACATTCCATTTATTTTGCTTTAACGCTTGCCAAATGAATAAGCTCATAAAATCCCAACGAAAAGAAAAACTTGCATCACGATCGAACCGGTGACCATCCGACCTTCGTCCCGGGAATAGAAGTAGTCCAGTGTAACTTTACACACGGAAGTATTTTATAACGCTCTAAAAACAGGATATTTATTACTTTCTCTGAGTTCAGTTTGCATCACTAGAGGTCCAAAGTGAAAGGTCTCGTTAGGTGTAGTGCTGCACCCGTGGGAGCTGTGGCTCTCAGGTTCATTGCGATAGTATCGAAGTGAAACTAAAATAAGAAATGGAGAGCTTTATACAGTTGGTAGGTGAGCTTTAGCCACTATCTAACCTGTTGGTGTGCTCGGGGAGAGTAAAAAAGCTTAATCTAGAGTAAATAAATAATTGGCGTGTAGTGTAGGGCTTGTAGGGGTCACAAAACTCACGTTGTATCGTTTTTGTTAGGATTTCAGTTTTTTTAGCATAAATTCTGTGAAAATGTCTATAAACTAATTACTACTCTCCCTAAAACGTATATATGAATGGTAAACTTTATTAGTAATACAAGTTGAGCCATTGATATCTATGCTTCACTAACCTACTCGACTAGTTACTACTGGACACAAGTATAAATTATTAAAAAAGTAAAAAACCCGACTGCAATTATTTATTATTGAATAGTTTCCTAAAGCCCTTCATTTTGACAACAGATTTGATGGGGTTGACAAAAAAATTGTCACAATATGGCGTATATAATCCGCCAGTTTTTTATGCATATCGTGTCACCTGTGCTATCAAGAGGAATCTAATGATATCGAGCATTATACTCGGTTTACCCGTTAAGAAGTAATAGTGGAATAAAGAAACTCACAAACACAAATACATGTACTATATACACAACCTAAATATATAACACTCCTTTTTGGACAGTCGAGTAAAAAACGTTCGAATCGCTTAAGTTAGTCGTTAGTTTCTCGATCGTGCGCTCGTAGAGTCAAGACCTCCTGAGGATGCTTCGTGTAGAAGCGGAAAGCGTCGAAAATTCTTCCGGTTTGGCTGCGTGGGGTTTGTGACGTCACGTCGGCTTAACAGGAAAATTAGCCGGAATTGTCACTAGATATATTTTTGTATTTTTTAAGTGTTTTATTAAAATATCAATTTGATGTTTTCATAAAATATTTAAGTAAAATTTCTCCGATTGATCTCGTCATTATCTAGGCTTGTATGATGCAAAAATTTTAAAAAGATTATTAAGTTGTAAGTTATGAGCCTCGAAAACATTATATGAAAATGTTTCAAAGCTCATTATTCTCAAGTTAATTATTTTATTAAAATTTCGGCATTACACAAGCCTAGATAATGACGAGATCAATCGGTATCATGCTTTACTTTGGACCTAAATCCTCAAATAAGGGAGTGATCACCCTACGATGTTTGTATGGAAATCGGACCGGCCAGTTCACACTTAAACAAGCGAAGCGCTTGTAGCGAAGTTTACTTAGCTGTTCTTAACCAATCAGCAAAGTTAAGCAACGTCGCCCGCGGTCACGAGTTGGATGGGTGGCCGCTAGTAACATTACTACTGAGCGCTTCCGTGCTTCGGAGGGCACGTTAAGCTGTCGGTCTCGGTTGTAGTCGCATTTTGCGAATGCCCGCCTGGCTACCTACCACCCTTAAGTAGAAAATCTGTCGCCAAGCACCTAACGGTGTGTTCCAGCAGCTATCGAGAGCCAGTTATTCTAGGTTAGTCTGAACAACATCTTCAACCACATCATCACGTACACGTAGTTTCACACATATTTAAATATTATACACTGAACTGTATCAGCCGGATCGTCCAATGCTGAACACAGCCTCTACTATTAAGAGGGTATTTGCCATAATCCCCACGTTAGGCAGGTGGCTTGGGGATCGCAGTGTAAGATCGCAGTTCTTTAGAAGGCGCTGCTGCCCACCTTTCAGTATTTTTCCCTTAGTCGTCTTTTACGACACCCACAGGATGGAGAGGTGCAATTCTAATCCGGCACCCCACGAGGATATTAGTTATTATACACTAACCGGCAAAAATCTCACGTTTGGGATCAAATGCGTCGACTTCGGTTTCGAGAATGCCAGATGCACTAACCCGTGTGCCCGCCGAGAGCTCGGAGATGCAGGTGCCTGATGACTCGCCCTGATGATGATAGCATCTGATATGCTGGAAACCCAGCATATCAAATCAGACCAACATGTTTCTGCCGGTTATTGTATAATATTTAGGCATTTATACGCATTTCGCGTCAAACTTAGTATGGTTCTAGTTCAATATTTATGCTTACCTTCTACAATAAATAATAAAAACTGACTCGCTGCGGGTAGGGTAGGATTTCGCTAAGAATCTCGAACTGTACAACAAAATACGATTTGAGGTACATTTAGTGTTGGTACGGAACCCTTGATCTGGGAGTCAAACTCGTACATGACCGGTTTTCTTACCATTTTTATATAAATATAATATAATTTTTAAAAAATACGGTTTCGTATGCTCTAGCTTATATCAAGAGATTGAGATTTGAAGCGCTTGTAATGTAGTTTGCTTTGTCGGTCTTAACCAATCAGCTAAGTTAAGCACCGTCCACCGCGGTCATACCTTGGATGGGTGACCAATAGTTGCACTTCTACTGAGCGGCGTCGGTCCGGGTCTTATAATGAATCATTTTCCGAATGCTCTAGTTACCCTAGTAGAAAACCTCGCGCATTTCGGAGTAATTGCCTCGTCGCGCTGAAATGATTCTTATTTCAAAGGTAGTTTGTTTGATTTTCGTACTCGCTGACAGCGATCTGCATTTGTCAGTTGCTAACCTCATAATCGGAAATCATCAACGTATTAATTTTTAATACGTCGACCTGTTTAGCTTCGCTTTGATAGATACCAACACCGAGAACAGAAAATAAAATGCGCATTTATGCAGATGTAGGCAGTCTTTAGATATTATTTGTCCAAATTATTTATTTGACCAAAACTTATATATACCTAAAGGATATATGGATAATAGTTTTATGATGTTTTAAGCTGATCAGTTAACTCGTGTTCACCGACGAACTATCCAAATCAAACGTTCCCACGGCACATCATACTTCTTAAAAGAACCTTCACAGAATTTTTTACCAAATCCCTCAAGTTATAGGACTCAATTTCGTATAGTCGGAATTAGCTAATAAGATGCGCTAAGCAAAAGTGATACTATATAAAATATTTTAAAAATATTTGTTATTATTAGTCGTTAGTCTCGTAGTTGACCCTACAGTTCGAATTGAGATTTGACTAAGTTGCGCAACTACTTGTGATTCCGGGAAAATGAAGTCCAAACTCGTTTGGACTCGTTTTTCATTTCGGACGCTAGGCTCTCGAGCCTAGCGTCCGAAATGAAAACTTTATTCCTACATTAGTTTTATATGATTACAATTCTCTTTTTAGCGTGCTATTTATCCCGCTCGCTGTGTATTCATAAAGTTACAAACCGTGGTCGTGTTTGGTTAAATTCTCTGGTAGGTAAGGTACCTACGCCGGAGGTCCACAATTATGGGTGTGTAATGTGAACATTGTCTTTCACGCTGCGGAGCGGATTCCCGCCGAAAATTCCCCGCTATTATATTTTATATTTTAGACCATTCGGTTAAAAGTTACCGTTTAACGTTTTTAATAAAGCTGCGGCTACAGAGCTGTTGATTATATTATCGGACGAGGTTATTACTCGTAGGATTTGGCTGAACTAGAAATCATAAAGCGAAAATGTTCTTTTTGTTATTTTGATTTATGGTGTAAGTAAAGTGTTGGGCCGGGCCCGAACAGATTTCATATTCAAAACAATTCCTGGACTTCACATTTGGTCTTAAAGGTTCTTGATGTGGTTGTAAGCTGGGCAGACCTAGCATAGGACTAGTTTATGGGAATAACTTTAGGCTACTATACGGCAGTAACGATGTTGGTGATGTAAATTATACGAGGAAAATATTTGTATAGAAGTTATTGTACAAAGACATCAGTCTGTACACATCTAACCGGTAAAAACGGTCTTGACGAACTTTCTTTTGAATGTTCGTTTTGTAGACCAATAATATTTACGAACTTTCAAAGTTTTTATATCCTATAAATCTTTATACCTTTTCTTTCATACTTAAACAAAAGTTATTTATTTGGGTCTAATCAATCTTAAAGTTTTGATAAGGTGAAGAAATAGTGAGTAAAGAACACGTTTTAATATAATTCTGGCCGTAGTTCAAAATGAGCCTATCCATTAAAACGTAAAAGGGTTTATAACTGCCAAATATATTTTCAGTAGCATCATGGAGTCTGGATATGCTAACGGTAGTTGGCAACAGGCTCACCTAACGGGACCATAAACAAGTTATAGTTGAACATTTAGATAATTCTGCCTTAGGAATCTCCGTATTACATTTCAGTATCATCTGTTTAGCCGTTGTGGTAACTAAAACACACACACACACACACACAAAATCTTCTGCACGTATACTATCGTGATATAAGCACAAACTTTTGCAAAACTTTCTTTGTATGAAATACCGGGTTTGGATAACGTATTGCTTCCACAGAAATCACTCCATATTGCTATAATGTTTGATATTTTCTAGATATTTTCCAATAAAAACCGTATGACATGCTTATTTATTCAAATAATGTACTATGTATAGATTCTGAGTATACAAATCATCAGTAAACGTTTCAGTTAAAATACCAATAATACAAACCTATTACCTAAAAAGCAATAAATAAACTTTTGATAAGTAAAGCGATGTTAGATTGAAAAGAAAGGTCGCGACCGCCATGTTTATTAAAAACAATTTCCGTAAGCGAAACTTCCGATACCTAAATAATGGAAACAATTTGTTTTAGATATTCGTAATTCACTTTGTAAAGTAGAAATTAGAAGTCGTGGATCGATCGAGGTGATGGTGGTTTGTATGTGGCGGTATGTTAATCAACATGTTCCCACCGTAATTGCACATATGTGAGAGCACAATATGTTTGATAACTACACAATTTCAAGGATAGGTATATAAATTTTATTAGTTTTGCCGAGGGTAGAGAAAATAATGTATAAAGAATGTATAAAACCTACATAATATATTTTATATTTTACTATCTTCTTAAGCGGTACGCTCTTGACAGAGCGGTCGTGATCGCTATGCAGAAGTAGTACTGGCAGGGGCAGATGTGACGCGTCTCACGATGTTCGCCACCTTTGCTTGCTGGATAATGGTAGGAAGAAGCTGATGAGTTCTATAAATCGTAATCAAAACATAATTGAAGAACGAATATAATAAATATTCCTCCAGATCCGGTTCTCAGATGACGTTTTTGAGATGGCAGTAACATAGATGCTGTTTCTATTTATTTAACCGGCTTGCACTCATATTCAGTGATTTAATTAATTGATAAATTCTTTAGTTTTAATTGTCACACAAATAACATGGGAGTATTCTTTTCCCTGGTGGATGCTTTATCCAAGGCAAGGATGTTGATAAAGTGCGTATGAAACTCGTGAGCAACTTGCTCATTATACACTCGGCTGATTTACGCTCTCGCCTACGGCTCGGGCTGCAGCACAGCCTCTTGTATAATGAGCAACTTTGCTCACTTGTATTATAATCTACTATGGTAGTACAATGTAGAATATTTCAATATGAAATTTTGTAATTGACCTTCATAAGGGCGTCGTAGACGTCTAAATTTAATAAATGATTTTGACTTTGACCATCAGCTGACACTGTGGTTAAAAGTTGCCCATAACAGTTCGTCATTAGTAAAAAAAAGCCGTGACTCACTGACACTCCTCTCAATCCTGACAGTCCACCCGCATATCAAAAACAGTATCCTCACCGGGCCTTATCCTTTTTTATTTCAGGTGGAGCTGTGGCCGCAGCGTTTTTGCCTTCCGATGGACTCCAAAGATAATTAATAATTCCATATTTTTGTATTGTATTTGATTTTAACTATGAATAACACATAAGGTTCCTATGTAAGTAGTTAATATAATGTATTTACAAAGATAGTAATTGATTGTGTTCTGGACGAGTCAGTTAAGTTATTCTTTAGAGTCAGTGTTTTCTTTGTTTTTTAGTGGAGAATCCTTTATGGATACCCTGTTTTATGCAAGGTTACGCCTGTTTTACGCAAAGTTATGGACTCACCAGCGGGTGTAAACTAAAGCCCACTGGTCCTACCTGCTACAGTCCCACCAACTTATCTGTTCAGGCGGTAGAAAAAAGAACTACAACATTCCTTCAAATTGTGACAGTTTGTAGTTGATTTCCTTGACCTGCAGCGCCCTCGCGAACTGCACAGTTAAGTTGGTGGTACTATAAACTCCACTGTGTTCCTTCTTCTTGCATAGGTCTACCTTGCTCAAGTTTCGATTACATCATCACTTACTATTATGAGGGTAAGATGATAGTAAAAAGGGTAGCTCAGCTGTATAAAAAAAATACTAGCTCCACTTTCTGATACTGGGCTGGTAGCTTTCTGTTTCTAAATCCTAAACGGGTCTTTTCACGCACGAATAGAAACATGAGCTTAGTTCACGAAAGTTTAAAGAAAAGTATTGGTAGCTTTCTGTTGGACCACGACTTTAAAAATGTAATGTAGCACTAAAGTAATATCGAGCTTCAGTGTGTCGATCTAGCGTACAAGCGACCTACGGTAAGTCGGAATACAGTTTTGTCGCAAAAGCGTTATACCCAAATCAATTTTTTTTTGTTTGTTAATCTTTAACCATCTTGGCAGAACTTGGAGCCATCGCTCTAATCAGGATTCTAGTCCTGAAGATCCTTTATCTGTACACAACGCTACATAAAAACTCTTCGTTACTTTTGGTATTTAATATGTCTTTTGCGACGTGAGATACTGCTGTGTTACCTTGGTGCATATTACCTACTTGTATGCTGTAATGACAACTGTGATAAGAGGCTTCTTACACTCCGGTGATTTTAGGACGGCTTGGAATCTTACCTGAAACAAGAAAAACAATAGAATTTAAAAGAGTTGTCCGTAGTTTAGTTTGTATCATCATCATGTCAACCGGAATGTCCACTGTTGAACAAACCCCCGTTTGAGAAGATTTGCCATAATCCCTATGTTTGTTAGGTATCTTGGAGATCGAAGTATAAGTGGCACTTCTTCAGATGGCGCTGCTGCTCAACTTCTGGTATTGTTCCTATCGCCGCCTCTTACGAATCCTACAGGAAGATATGAGAGTAGTCCAGCACCCTACGAGGCAAGTATAAGAAAATTAAATAACGAAAATTGATATCGTTATGTATTTTATGTATTTGTATTGTATTTGAACGTTATGATTTTCATTCTTATTTATTTTTTAAATTTGTAATTAGCTTTTACTATTGAAGTTGTCGATGTAAAAAGTTTTTAATGAGCGTTGCCAAGTTAATTATGCTCTCACAGTCTCGGAACGATCACTAAAAATATTTGTCTTTGAAGATTAATTTCATTATACTTTTCTTTACTATTGTACGGTTATATTTAAGAATAAAAGAAATACCTATCTGGAGAAGGAAATTCATTGGAAAACTTTAAGCGGATATATATTGTGTTTCTATGCTACTCGTAGTTACAATAAATTTCATTATTTCACATGAAATCAAATAATTCTATTGCCATTTCCCGAAAACAATTACATACCTCCTGCACCCATTAGAATTTATGTTAAAGTCAAAGTCAAAATCATTTATTCAATTTAGGCGTCTACGACGCTCTTATGAAGGTCAATTACAAATTTTAGTATTGAAATATTCTACATTGTACTGCCACGTTCAGCAAATAAATTGTATAGAGCCACTGCGAGAAGAACGGGCAAGAAACTCGGGGCCATTCTTTTAAACATCTTTTAACAATGTGTTACATACATACTATATAATAGAGTTATTACAATATTTGTTTAAATTATGTAGGTGACAGGCAATAGCTTGGCGGAGGCGGAATTGTCCAGGCATTTTTGTCGTTTATGTAATCAGAAACTGTGTAGTAGGATTTTTTAATCAATATGTTTTTCACATGCAATTTGAATTTCCCTTCTGTGAGCGTTGTAATATGTTTAGGAACTTTATTATAAAACCGCACACAATTACCTAAGAAGGACTTTTTATTTGTCTTTGCTAACCTAAAACCTGGCACCACTATTTTATCTTTATTCCTAGTATTATAATCGTGATTGTCACTGTTTAATTTAAATTTACTTAAATTTTTACGAACATACATAATATTTTCAAATATATACAGACTTGGTAAAGTTAAAATATCAATTTCTTTAAAAAGATCCCTCACAGATTCCCTAGGACCCATTTTATATATGGCTCGAATTGCACGCTTTTGTATGATAAAGATTGTCTCTATCTCAGCAGCAGTTCCCCACAGCAATACGCCATACGACATAATACTGTGGAAGTACGCGAAATAAACTAGCCGAGCAGTAGCTACGTCTGTTAACTGTCTTATCCTAAGAACTGCATATGCAGCAGAACTAAGTCTTCCGGAGAGATCATGTATATGTGGATCCCATTGTAAAGTGGAATCCATTTTGATTCCCAGGAAGACTGTCGCTTTGTCAATAGGGAGTTTATCTGGGCCAAGCTTTATGTTTGGTTCAACATAAGGAACATTTGGTAAAGAAAACTTTAAACATTTCGTCTTTTTTGAATTTAGGAGAAGATTATTAGCGGCGAACCATTTACAAATCTTAGATAATACATTATTTACATGCGTCAGTTCACTGTCTTTCCTATCTACTTTAAAAATCAGAGAGGTATCATCTGCGAATAAAACAATATCGCAGAAATCTTTGACCATGCAAGGCAGATTATTAATATATGTTAGAAACAGAAAAGGTCCCAAAATTGATCCCTGTGGTACTCCCATTTTTACCAATGACCCGGAAGAAGTATTGCCACTTATTTCAACCCTCTGTAGCCTGTCTGACAGATATGACTCTATAAGATTCAGAGCTTTTCCACGAATACCATAGTGGAAAAGTTTACGAATCAGAGTGCAGTGCTCTACACAGTCGAATGCCTTGGAAAGATCACAAAATACGCCAATAGCATCATGTGAACTCTCCCAGGCTTCCAGTATATGCGACATCAATTGAACACCTGCATCTGTTCTGGATTTGCTCTTGGTGAAACCAAACTGATTCTCATTTAATAAATTATGCTTGTTAAAATGGGATAGTAGTTGTTTGACCATAATTTTTTCGAATACTTTACTCAGAACAGGTAAGGTGGAAATAGGTCTATAATTGCAAGGGTCAGATGTAGACCCCGACTTTAAAATTGGAGTGATTTTACTTTGTTTCATTAAATCGGGGAAGTTTCCACTATCGACACAAAGATTGAATATTGTTTCTAAATATGGGGCAATAATGTAAATTATAGACTCTACCACTTTTACTGACATACCCCACAAGTCTTCAGTACTCTTTATGTTTAAACTTTGAATTTTTTTTATAATTTCAAATCTTGTGGTGTGTCTGAAAGAAAAGTCCGGTGAATTGCTTGGAAAATTATGTTTTAACATAGTTTCTGCTACATTGGAACAAGAATCCAATGACTTAGTGGCTTCTAGGGGCAAGGTAGAAAAAAAAATTTCAAATATATTCGCCACTTGTATTGAATCAGAGATTTGATTTTTATCAATAGTTAAGACATATGTTGAATCTCTAGGTTTATTTTTACCAGTTTCACTATTTATAGTCTTCCAAATGGTTTTTATTTTATTTTTAGACATGCTAATTTTGTTTCTAATAAAAAGAGATTTAGCACACAAGCAAACAGATTTGAACATTTTTGAATACTTCCTAACATAATCATGATACTGTTTGCAAGATGTTAAGAAATATCAATAGCAGTTGTCCAAGTCAGGAATAGAATCCACCACCTTGGGATTAGTAACACGATGCGCTTGTCAATCTTTTACTAATGATACAACAGTTTACATCAGGCATTGTTTAACATTATTTTATGTAGGTATCTTATCAAATCGGTTATATAAATGAGATATAGGTATAATATTTATCATTACCTATAATGATTATTTTTTGGTCCCAGCTATAGAGACGGAGGGTCACGGATTCGAATCCCGCTCGTAGCACAGAACAAAAAGGACATCGTAGTTAAAAAAAAACCTTTCGTTGTAATTTAGTTAGTAAAAAAAAGTAAACATCGATCCTGTTGAAATAATTTATTCTGTTATTACTCTTGTATTATGGTTAGTAATCTATGAGACGAACGCTTTCTAATTTATGCTTGGTAATATTAAAGGGCCCTGCTGGGTGCCGGATCAGAATCACCCTCCACCATTTCTTCCCGTGGGTATCGTAAGAGGCGACTAAGGGTAAAATACCGGAAGGTGAGCAACAGCGCCTTCTGTGGAATTGATAACTTCTACTGCGATCCCCAAGACGCCTGCCAAGCGTAGGATTTGTGGCAAATCCCCCCAATGGTGGAGACCGTGTTCGTGACAGTGGACGGTCCGGTTGATATTATGAATATCACAAAATAAACAATAGTAGAAATATGTTATAGCTCTCTAAAAAACAAGTTTCACTCAAGTCCCAAATGGACAATTTATATTGTTACGTTCGCAGTAAAACTTGATTGAATTTTTGCCTATCTGTTACTATTTCAACTTAATACGAACGATAAAAGGACCATTTTGCCGTGACACCTACGTGATTGAATCTAGCTAGACATTTTGTGAACAATTTAACAAATCGTGTTAAAAGTCATTGCTTTGGATGAAAAAAATACGGTAACGCGAAATCCGATGTGACATAACTTTGAATGACAGCTTTTTAAACCTTAAAATGCCGTAGTGGCTAACCACGTGAGGTCTTGCTCGTGTGGTCTACAACATATAACGCCATGCAATCATGAATCATTATTTCCAATATCGTACACGTGTTAAGCATCTCAGCACTCGTAGATAGATCCCTTAAACTACCCACAACTAGAAAATCTTTCGCCAAGCATCTAACGGTGTTCCGGCAGATGTCCTAGAGAACCAGATTTAAGGATAATTCTAGGTTAAGCCTGTTAACAACATCGAACATATAATAACATACATTATTCTATATAATCAAAGATCTTAGTGTATTTATAAAGCTCAAAAACATAATTAGACAAAAATAGTGTCATGTGCGATAACAAATTAGGGCAGGCCGGCTCACTAGCGCGTGTTATTGACCCACAGAGCTCAAACAAGGGACAAGAAATAGGATCCGTATTTTTTGCGAACCCTACACTGCTAGGGTTGAGGCGATGTGACATATCAGAGCGTTGGATGTAGGTAATTACTTAAGTACCGAAAGTTTTTGTAAATAATTGAGTGCTAAAATAAGTTCTGAAGTAGTGATGGATGAGTGGCATTGTCTATTAATTGCCGAGGAGGCGGTCCTACGTTCGAATCCCGCCTTGGAATTGACCTTCCAAATATGGTAGAAATGGCATCCAAACTAGCTGGTATCATCAATTTAAAAAAAAATTGGAGCTAAAAAACTTACGTCGAAATACGACCACATCATCAATAATTACGATTAACTAATATTGTGGTACGTAAATAAAGTAAATATATCATTAAGATACTATTTTTGAATTTTTCATCAGGATTTTACGAAATACGAGATAGATAACAGATGCATTTCATCATAAGTCACGAATAGCACTGCGCCCGTCACCTTGAGACATAGTTGTTAAGTCTCATGTGCCTACAGTTTAACGGGTTCTCAAGGGTTACTGCCGGAATACACCGTTTTGTGCTTGTCGACAGATTTTCTTCTTGGTAGCTAGCCAGGCGGGCATTCGCTAAATGCCCTTCCACCTTGCATTGCCATTTGAAGCACATTATAACGAGTAACATCGACTATATAGTCAAGTATTTTAAACTTCAGCGAAGGAAATAAATATATTATACTACGGGTCTATTCGCATACTATTCCAATTCAAAATCTAATAACCTCTACATTTCGATGAAGTTCATCCACGTCGAAGTTAAGGTTCGCCAAAGTTAAATTTCAATATTAATAAGTGCGCGGATATACCCCTTGTATAGGTAAAATATTACGTTGTCGACTAAACTAAGCAAGCAGCTTTAGTAACCGTGAACTTCACGGGCCACGAAATATGATACAAATGCTTTTGTGAAACTTTGAAACATCCAACCACTTTAGCGCTCTAACATTTCAGCAAAACAATTACTTAGAATATGCATTATTCATTAAACGAACAATCTCCCGGGATATATACTATATATATATATTTTAGTCTATATTTATTAGAATATATATTATACCTCACTATCTCACCTGATGGTAAGTGATGATGTGGTCGAAGATGTTGTTCAGACTAACCTAGAATTACGGGCTCTCAAGGACAGCTGCCGGAACACATACCGTTAGGTGTTTGGACGTCAGATTTTCTACTTGAGGGTGGTAGCTATCCAGGCGCGCATTCGCAATTTGCCCTACCACCATGCTATAACGACTGCCATTCTAAGATAACAACCGGGACTGACGGCTTAACGTGCCCTCTGAAACACGGAAGCGCTGCCGCAGTCTCCTTTACAACATATTGTTCTACCTTACATCCCCGCGCTATCTCAAGGAACGTTTTGATTTCCTTCACTGTACTTCATACACTTTAAGGTCAACAGAAAATCTCACACTTGAAATCCATCCTCATACGAGTTCGTTTCATACTAAATCTTTCACTATTCAGGCTGCCCAGTTTTAGAATTCTCGTGTCTCGTTCTGTGTCAATCAGACAAGCACCGACTCTGAAAATGTTCAAGGGAAGTTAAAAAGTTATATTTGTCACAATAATGAGTTTTCTATCTTCTATCTATCTAATTACCCGATAGGTTTTGAAGCAGCAATAGCCTAGCGGTACTGTACTAGCCATATTGTCCACTGCTGAACACGGCCTCCCCCATTATGGTGGGTTACGACACCCACGGGTAGAGATGGGAGGGTGACATTCTAGGCCGAGCGTATAGTAGTTCTAGGTAGAGCCTAGCGGTAGTAGGTATAAATTGCCGTGCCGAAGGTAACTGATTCGATCCCCATGGCAAGCTTGAACCTCACTGCATGGTGTAAGGGCATATTGCAAATGCTCGCCTGACTAGCTACCACCCTCAAGTAGAAAATATATCATTATGCTAATAGTGTGTTCCGGCAGCAGTCCTTGAGAGCTGAAATTAGAGCTAATGAAACTTAGCAACTTTTTTTATTTTTATTTTATTGTGACGGAACAAGCTCGAGTCCCACCTGTTGTTAAGCGGACTAACCTCTGCCTATAGCAGATGCATTTCATCACAAGTGACGAATTGCACTGCACCCGTCACCTTGAGACATAGTTGTTAAGTGTCATGTGCCTGTAATTTCACTGGCTCTCAAGGACTGCTGCCGGAACACACCGTTAGGTGCTTGGCGACAGATTTTCTAAATGAGGGTGGTCGCTGCCTGGCAATCGCAAAATGCCCTTCCACCATGCGGTGAAGCTCACGCCGGCGGTGGGGATCGAACCAGGTATCTGCGGCACCGCAGTCCATCTATGTATGCGAGATAATGTTATTGTGTTGTTTTTTGTTATGTGAGGAAAAACATAAGTTTTATTTATTCCTTATAGGTTAGCCTTTGACCACTGTCTCACCTGATAGTGAATGATGATGAGCTCGAAAATGTTGTTCAGGCTAACCTAGAATTACTGGCTCTCAAGGACAGCTGCTGGAACACACCTTTAAGTGCTTGGCGACAGATTTTCTACTTGAGGGTGGTCCCTAGCCAGGCGGGCATCCACAAAATGCCCTTCCAGCATGCGGTGAAGCTCAAGCCCGCGGCAGATTTCGATCCATGGACCTGCAGCGCGGCAGCCCATAGACTATACTACTGACCCATCACTGCTTCAAAATGTGTAATGTTCTAATTGATATTTCTAATACACTATTACCGCTCGGCCATCATTGCTTCAAACCTTTATTCAAAAGTGGACGTCTTCCGGCTAATGATGATATAAATCATAAAATATCACAACTCAAATCATAATATTGTGTAAAGACCCCAGTTCCTAAATGCTCAACCACCAAAACCAAGCTAACCTTTTCAAAATAATGAAGCTCTTAAACTGGTTTCATGACTTCCGGCTTTACAACCTTAGTGCTCACATTAAAAAGTAAGCTTGGTATAATTAAAACTGCGCCCTTTCAGTTTAAGGCTCGCGTTCTTACGTCTTCAAAGTAAAAGCTGTTCTTTTGGAGCTGAATTTTATAAACAACAACCTGAATGAAATTTCTAGCTGCTAGTTTATTAAAGGAGTTTAAAATACTACTTCATTGAAATTTTATTTGGTTTTGTTTAGTAGAGTATACCGCCAATTGTACCATGTTACATTTAACTGCAAAAATGCCTCTACGTTGAAGCTTTAACTATGGCTACTATGTTTTGTCGACGGTG
This sequence comes from Plagodis pulveraria, assembly GCA_963890685.1. Classification (NCBI taxonomy): domain Eukaryota; kingdom Metazoa; phylum Arthropoda; class Insecta; order Lepidoptera; family Geometridae; genus Plagodis; species Plagodis pulveraria. The sequence continues at coordinate 32,974,198 of OY982956.1, read as the reverse complement.
ATTATAACTGGGGGGTTACTGATACAAAAGATCCTGTGAATAACGTGTATTTTAGAGAAATAGGTATTTTTTTTCTTTTTGGGCGCAGACGGTGAGTACGATAGGTGTAAAATTAAAACTGACTCTAGTGCAGTTGCCAGATAGATTTTCAACTTAAGGGGTTTCGTCAAGTACCACTGGCAAAAGATCATGGAAAGTGTCCCTAAGTGCTAACAAAAGTAACAAATAATAATTTGATGTGTTGCAGTTACAAAAAAAGTTTCCTACGGATGACCGAATTCGCGAAAAATACCAAGATTATTCTAAGAGGTATAACACGTTATTAAAAGACAAACGAACGAAGTTTTATAGCGACCTAATTCGTGAAAATCGTAATAAGTCCAAATGTATGTGGAGCGTTATGTAGTATTATTGTTTTACTACACACATTTCCAATAAGAAAATGTTCTAATGTTATGAGTAGAAGTTTGAAAGCCCACAAGCGCCTAGAAAAATTGCGATATCATCGCGTGGATAAAATGTTTGCTAGTGATATAGACAAGTAGTATACAAAATTATGTTTAATAATAAAGTCCTGCTCTTCCCGGCATTCTGGAAGCTGGAAAAGATGATGAGGCGATCTGTACTCCGTGTATAATAATATGTGATAATGCTACTATTTTTAGAAGTAAAGAATTCAAAAATTTTGTCGATAAATTCAGTATTCCGAAATTTTTTTATAACGCCTTATATACACCGCAATCAAATACGGTGGAAAGGTACAATCAAACAGTCGAAACATGCTTAGCTATCCTAGTAGGACAAGACCAACGATCGTGGTCGCGTCATTTGCCTAGAATACAATTAGCGCTGAACAGCTCCATAAATGTAGCAACAGGATTTACACCCTATTTTTTAGCCACAGGGCGAGAAATTTTGATAGATGGGAAGTTACATTCTTTAAACTCAAAACTACCTAATGACCTTAATGATTTGGGCGTGGCCGACAGGACATCATCCGCAACAGCGCTTGATGAAATGTCCAGAATCTTTATACGGGTTCAAAATGCGCTTACTGAAGCATATAAGCAGAACGCATTGAGATACAACACTAGGCGAAAGCATGTTACGTTCTCAACAGGTGATATAGTATGGCGCAAGAATTTTGTGCAATCAAACGCAGCAAATTTTTTTTCGAGTAAGTTAGCTCCTCGATTCGTGAAATGTAAAGTTTTGGAAAAAATCTCAAACAATGTATACATATTAGGGGATATTGAAACTCCAAACAAAGGCAAATATCATGTGAAAGACATAATAAAAGTAGGCAAGTTATAGAGTCAAACGACCCCAACAAGTCGTTAAACTGTGCTGCGACGAAAAAACGTCGTTAAATTGTTACCCTAGGTGGAAGGATTCATTAGGAATCTGTCTGGGTGTATACCACCACCATGTCTGCTGTCACCGTAGGACATGGTACCCAGCCAAACGACCCCAACAAGTCGTTAAACTGTGCTGCGACGAAAAAACGTCGTTAAATTGTTACCCTAGGTGGAAGGATTCATTAGGAATCTGTCTGGGTGTATACCACCACCATGTCTGCTGTCACCGTAGGACATGGTACCCAGCCAAACGACCCCAACAAGTCGTTAAACTGTGCTGCGACGAAAAAACGTCGTTAAATTGTTACCCTAGGTGGAAGGATTCATTAGGAATCTGTCTGGGTGTATACCACCACCATGTTTGTTGTCACCGTAGGACATGGTACCCAGTCAAATCACCCATATGTCTCATATTTAAAAACCAGCGTTACTAGTAACAAACATATAGTAATTTTTCATCCCGCCAAGCAAAATTTTTCACTTGTCAAAATTTTTCAAAAATGTTTAACACTTTTCTGTAGCTACACCATTAGGCGAGTCTATTACCGTTTAAATTTTTGATGTAGGACATATACTTTTTGAGTAATTAAGAAAATTAAGTTTTTTTTGGAACAAACATTCTTTCACTTGTCAACATTTTTCAAAAATGTATATAACTTTTCGATAGCTAGACCATTAGGCGAGTCTATTACCGTTTAAATTTTTGAGGTAGGACATATACTTTTTGAGTAATTAAGAAAATTAAGTTTTTTTTGCCACAAATTTCATCATAATTTTATGTATAAATTCTTGTCCATACACAATGTAAAACCTAAATCTGACTTGGTTACTGTTGAATCTTAACTAAAAATTTAGCATAATTCAAATAATTATCAGTATAATTTTTCATATGGGTGCCTCTCTTTTAATTCCTTTTTTGAACTTGCCATACTCAAACAAATTGAAGTTTCAAAGACCCGATTATATACGTTTCGCCTAACGTACATGTCCATTTATCAGTCTGTAGTAACTACATAAAATTATATGTAACAAAAAAATACACAATTTAGTATATTACAGTTTTTTTTGTGTGCTCATCTAGCACTATTTAAGGAAGGTTTTCCTATAATAAAAACCACATAGCCAAGTGTACCTATTCAGGTATATAACTATGGACTTAAATTATCTATTAAAGTCTATTTATAGCTTAATGAAGTCAAAGTGACACTTTCATGAGGTAATGTTGTGATAGTAGGAAACATATCTCAATAGTATCATCTCATTACTAAGTTTCTCTTTACGGTCAATATTCATGTACTATGTAAGCACATGATGGTAAATTCGTTTTCTGTTTAGTTAGATATACCTACTAGTTAAGTATTGTAATAAATAGATATTCAAGAAAATATCAACACATCATACTCAGTGTTCTCATTATTTTTAAGTTAGGTACCAATATAAAGTACCTACTTTATAATTTTTTTCTTTATCATATTGTTAGCTATTCTAATCAAAGCTAAATAAATACTCTGGTCATTACAATGACTACGTACTAAGTATTTATCAATGTACTCTGATGTAGACTTAAAAAGTATGCTGCGGTTAGCAAACCATTTAAGCAAATACTTATTATTAATGACAGTTAAAAGCTCACTTAATATAAACACTAGAACATTAATATGAACTAGTGGTAAGTGAACTACGTAAGTACTCTGATATGACGTTCTAGACATTCATTCAGGATAACGTCCGTATCCTTGAATCAATCTTCTCTTTGTTTTAGGTGTGTTACTCACGAAGTACCACCGTATCGTTTTAAAAATAGTTAGTAGTAGTAACAAGGTATGATACTTTAAAGGTACAACCAAGTTTTTAGGAAGCTGAAGCTATAAATGCTATACTCTTTATTTCTTTAGCTACTTCTAATGTTAGACATAAAATAGAATAGTACGAATGGTCATTTATTATAGTCACTGATGTACATACCTACTCTAACGTATAGATCTTATACAGTCATAATTTCTAACTTAGCACTTGTAACTTAAGTCTATAGTTAAATAATAAGTAGTCTTTTAGCCCCCAAAGAAGGGTTTTCAAGTTTAAACTTTAGCAAATAAGAATGTAAAAGAGCTAGTAGCAATAACATTTGTATTAGTAGTAGAATCTTAGGCTTAATATTAATGAATAATTATCATTCTAGTTCCCCAAAGCAGGGATTTTAAGTTTAATCATTACATATCAAGTAAGAATTTACAAATAAGGCTAGCAGTAATTGAAACTGTTTTTAAGATAATATAGTGTTGATTTTCATTATAATGGTTGAATAGTGGACAGGAACACAGGATGGACTAAGTATGCAAGGTTAAAACATTTTGTATATATGAAAGAAGTATGTTTAGGTATGATTATGAAAGAGTGACATGATTGCAGATGAACAAATGGTACGTAAGGCAAAGCTTTTGAAAGGCGATGTATGAGCGATGATGCGTGCATAATAGATGTATGGAGCTAAGAATCAAGTATGCCAAGAATCTTAAAAGGTAATGATGAAAGAAGAATACGAGTGGAGTCTATTAGGTGAACCTGGGCATGTTTTTGTTTAGGACTGCCGTGGCTGTAGCGTCAAACTGAGTTTTCCGCTTTTCCTGGGAAAGGGGGTATTGTAGTATTATTGTTTTACTACACACATTTCCAATAAGAAAATGTTCTAATGTTATGAGTAGAAGTTTGAAAGCCCACAAGCGCCTAGAAAAATTGCGATATCATCGCGTGGATAAAATGTTTGCTAGTGATATAGACAAGTAGTATACAAAATTATGTTTAATAATAAAGTCCTGCTCTTCCCGGCATTCTGGAAGCTGGAAAAGATGATGAGGCGATCACTGAATATTTTGTGCTCGTCCCACATAAAATTATTTCGCGTTTAATAAACTTTTTACCATTTACAAAGCAATATATAGTTTGTCAATGAGTTTGTAATCAGCTCTTCTGGTTTTCAAGATATTCCTTTTATAGTGGCCAGGCTCATTTTGAAATCCTGTTTAATACCTTGTCTAGGTCAGGTAATTGTACTAACTCAGTTAAAAACAATCCTCATTTAATTATAAATCACAAAATGAAATTTGGTCGGCCACATGGTATATTTTTGTAATAAATACTAAGTGTATATGTATGAAAATCTGAGAGATTAGCATTTGAATTTTCCTCTTTGCTATTGTATACTTTAATTAGGCTTTAGAGTTAAATAAAGAAAAAAATAGTAAATAATAAAGTGAGGTTATGAAAAAGAAAGAGAAAGCATATACGAGCGAGCGAGAAGAAAGACAAAAGTATCGGGTGATACCCTGCCTCCCGCCAGCTGGTTTATATACCCCTCATTCACCGATAATGAGGAGAGACCCGTCGACACTCGCACTCAAAGTATACGTGCGCAGCATTTTCGCGTTCCAGGAACAAATTGCCAAGTAAAGGCAATAGGACCCTATTAAGCTCGGGTTCCAATAAACCGAGAAGTCCAAGCTGTTATTCCGAAGAACTGGGAGCGCCTAAACCTGGATGGCGTCACGCAGTCTCCCGATAGAATTTTAGTATACGGGTGCGGCCCGTCAAAATGGCGGCCAAGGCGATCAGCTCACAAACAGCATTTCGATGGATGATGGAAGGCAATTTTTAAGGATATGGTGAATGGCCAATACAAACAACTGGAGGTTCGTTCCACATACACAAAGGTACCTTTGCTTTAAATCAAAAACCCCCATGTGCGCGTAATATATTCGTACCCTCCCCGCGCGTAGTAATATAGGCTACAGTGAACGGCGGACCCCTTAATTCTAGACAATGTATATTTAAGAAATAAATGTGATTTTTCTGTAATTTAAAATTTGCATTTTCAATCAGTGTTGCCCTTAACGAAGTATTAGGTTGTAAGCCACCCCACCGTCAGACGGCCTGGTCACAAGGTCCTCGCTGCTGCCCGCTGACTATCCTGGAGCAACATCAGAGAAGTATCTTCTGTAATGTAAATCTTCTGTTCTGTCTACACCCTTAGTAAAACCAGTTACGACAGTTATTAACTCCGAACTGGGTCGCAAAAATAGGGAACGAGTTGATTATACCGATCTCGTACGGAATGACGGTCTGCCATTCGTTTCAAAAAAAAGCACTAGTGGATTCGCTCAACCTGGAGTTTGCGACAGCAGCCAACAAGTGTGGTGCTCCGGCGGCCAACGGCACGCACGCCGTGACGTATCAATTAGGTTATGCCCTTTCACCCCAATTGAAATGTTTACAATTGCCACCAAATTAATCGCTCCAAAAAATAGCACTGATATACACTCGAGAGCAATGAATCCGGGTCACTTAAAGAATCCTAAAAATCTCGGAAACTAAAAATGCTAGGTTAATGCAATAAATTGTATTTAATAGACAATGTAATACTCCTTAAATGAAGGTATTAAAACTTCTTAGTTATTGTAAAGTTATATCATAAAAAAATCTAATTTGAAAAAGGGCCACTTTCGAAGATGGAACTACGAAATTACAGCATTTGGTTTTGCTTTTGTTTGTAATCTGTCATTTATGTGGGTACATAAACCATGTTGATAGTGCTCTATATTCATTATTCAAGCTGAAATTATGTCGCTTACGCCTGAAGAATGCACCAGAATACTTACAATGCTGGAAACCGGCCGGAGTCAGCGCGATACAGCCAGGACTGTCGGTGTGTCGCTGTCAACAGTACAAAGAGTTCTCCGACGTTACGAAGAAACTGGTTCTAACCTACGCAGACCAGGAACGGGCAGAACCAGGTGTACCACAGCACGAGAAGACCGATACTTGGTGAACACCATGCTTCGAAATCGCTTTCTCACAGGAACTGAACTCACCAATCAGTTTCGACGCCTCGGAGGAAGTAACCCAAGTGCATGGACAGTAAGACGTCGGCTTGCTGAATCTAACTTAAAACCCCTTAGACCTGCAAACGGCCCTAAACTGGAGCGTGGGCATCGTATTTCGAGACTAAGATATGCCCAGAGCCACGTGAATTGGAGTATTGAAGATTGGTCAAAAGTTATGTTCTCCGACGAATCAAAATTTATGCTCTACAAGCACGATGGAAGACACAGAGTGTATCGAAGACCAGGGGAAAGATTCAAGCAAGCATGCATCGAAGAAAAAGTAGCCTACGGTGGTGGGTCTGTACTTGTGTGGGCCGGAATTTCTTCTGAAAGTCGCACAGAGCTGGTGATCATAGAAAACGGCTCTTTAACTAGCGTAAGATATGTGGAAGAAATCCTCAATGATCACGTTGGTCCATTTATGGTCAATTTAGGTGAGGATGCTATATTTATGCATGACAATGCCCGACCTCATACAGGTAGGATTGTGAATGACTACCTTCAAGAGATGAACATTACTCGTATGGAGTGGCCAGCGCGCAGCCCGGATATCAACCCGATCGAGCATGCTTGGGACGAGCTAGGCAGATGCGTAAAACAACAAAACCCTCCCCCAATCACGCTTCGTGAGCTCAAAATTGCTCTCACAGAGGAATGGGAGAATATTCCCCAAAATCGTATAAGGAACTTGGTGTACAGCATGCCAAACCGCGTAAACGCAGTAATGGAAGCACGAGGAGGCAATACGAAGTATTAAAATTCAAGAAAATCGTAATAAAGTTCAAAAATTTCATGTTTCCTATTTTTGTTTTAAGGAGAGATCAGCAGTTTTTTTCTTTATGTAATTTTGTGTTAATAAAATGTATGGTGACTCATATTTTTTTTACTTTCATTTAAGGAGTATTACATTGTCTATTAAATACAATTTATTGCATTAACCTATCATTTTTAGTTTCCGAGATTTTTAACATTCTTTAAGTGACCCGGATTCATTGCTCTCGAGTATATGGTTTATCTGCAAATCTGCTGAAAACTGCAATAAACCCTTTGGCTCCCATTATCAGCTATCTTTTTAACTCGTGCCTTCGTGAGGGCACTTACCCTGTCTCTCTGAAAAAAGTAAAAGTAATCCCACTCTATAAAGGAAAAGGCAAAAAGACCGACATTAAGTCATACCGTCCCATATCTCTCGTCCCAGCGAGCGGTAAGCAAAATGTTCGAAGTCGGGCTAAATAAAAGACTTATCATTTATAAGTGAGCGAAATGTGTTGTCAAATAGACAATACGCGTACAGAGCTGGGCGTGCTACAACCGACGTCGTGCGAGAAGTAGTGTGGCACGTGATTAGTGCGCGCGAGGCGGGAGAACACGTCGCATTGCTGTGCTGCGACCTCTCCCGGCCGTGCGGACACTGCTGACCACGCTCTTATAGCTGACAAGTTGAGGTTTTACGGCATCCGGGGTCCGAGTCTGTCTCTGCTTACTTCCTTCATGACGAATAGGACGCAAGTTGTGGTAGGAGACAAGGGAAAGGCGATGTCGTCTGAATTGGAAACCGTCATGGGAGTCCCGCAAGGCTCCTGTCTGTCGAATACTTTGTTCAGTTTGCTGCTCAACGATCTTCCAAACGCCATAGACAACGCCGAAATTTACATGTATGCTGACGATGTTGCCGCAGTGATCTCCGCTCCTACTCATAAGCAGCTTGAATGTAAATTAAACTCGGTAGTACAACAGCTCGAGAGATGGTTTAGATCAAATGGGCTGGCATTAAATAGGGAAAAAACATGTTTTTTGACTTTTAGTTTTAATGGACATTCACCAAAGCCGCAGAGGGTTATCGCCGGCGATGCCATAATTAAACAGGTCCAAAATACAAAGCTTTTAGGCTTCCACATCGACAGCGCTCTCGTATGGGACTATGGGACACCCATATCGACGAACTGTGTAGCAAGCTGGGCCGCTCATGCTTCGCACTGCGCCGGCTCGCGGCTACCGCATCGCGCGCCGTAGTGCGGTCGTGTTACTTCGCTACGGTCCACAGTGCACTCACCTATGGTGTGGAGATCTGGGCAACCGCCGCGGACACCCAGAGGGCGTTCGTGATGCAAAAACGAGCAGTGCGTGCCGTAGTGGGAGTACCTGACGACGTCTCTTGTAGAGATTATTTCAAAGAGCTCAGTATCCTCCCACTGCCGTGCGAGTTTATTTATAATGTAGCGCTATTTACATACGCCAACATTGACAGATTCCAGCGCAGGGGTGTGAATCCGTTTGTCAACTTGCGCAGTAACAAACATAGGGACCGTCTTTTGATGCCATCGCACAAACTTAAAAAATCCAAAAAATCCGTATTTATATTGGGTTCAACGGTATACAAAAGATTGCCGCAAAATATCAGAGATGCAACCTCCACCGTGCTATTTAAAACCAAACTAAGAAAATGGTTGTTTGATCATGTGTTCTATGATCTAGACGAATTTTATAAAATGCCTGAAACATGAATATTTATTACTTTTTAATAATGGTTATGTGTTATATAATAACATTGTACTTATAATAATATTATTAATTAATTAAGAATATTGAACAAGAATCTATTCTTACAATGCGACTTGTAGCTATGGAGCTATCAATAAATGATTTGTATTTGTATTTGATTTATGCTGCAACTTAAAAGTTCATATGCATAAGCACAGGTTTTACCTTTAAAGTTATTGCTTCCCAAATCGCAGAATCACGGTCGGTGGAGGCTGGACATAATTATAGAGCATTTTACAAATTCATCAATTTGCTAAAAAATTCACGGATCTCTTCTCTCCGCTGTGTCTACAGTGTACTTATCGATTAGTGAGATCAGCTTATCACAATTTGAGAGAAAACTAGAAACGGGAAGATTTGCATCTGCCTCCGCTTGTGTTATTGTGTATCGTGGTATATTCATCTATAAGACTGTGCCATATAATTCTGTTGGATGTGTCTGAAAATATGACCAAGGGAAAGAATGCGCAGAATGAGCGGCATGCCGTTAGTGCTTTGCTGTGCACTAACACAAACTTTATTCAAAAGAAATTGGTCACTATGCGCCAGAATTATATATAAAATGGTAGATAAGTTGCAGTAATGCAAATAAATAAAATAAAATTGTGGCCGGAGTTTACAGTTTCCATATTGCTGTAAAAAATACACAAACCTGTTATTAGTACGAATAGACAAATTGAATTACTGTTGAAGAAGATGTGTCCTGTCTTTACAAAGCACTCAATTCTTGAGAGTACATTCAAAACAATTTCTCTCCTCAATTAGACGCAAAAGGAACCCTACAATCGTAACCTAAGTGCCCTCATTACAAACCCATGTTCCATTAATATAAACGTTACGGCGCCAAAAGTCTACATGTCCCTATCGATACATTTCTTGTGTATCGTTCGCATAAAGTCGTTTATGTGTAAACGTGAGGAGAATTCTCAACGAATGTCTGTCGGCAATACGATAATGTTATAGAAATAACATTATTTTTACAGTTTTAAGTTATTACTACTATTCCGCCTGTTAGTAAGTGATGACGTAGTCAAGGATGGTAAATAGGTTTACTGAAACTGGCTCCGAATGACAGTTGTCGGAACACACCATTAGGTGCCAGCAGGCGAGCATTCCCCAGACGGCCCCCCACTGCGGACATGCGCTGAAGTACAAGTTCGTGGCCGCATTTTTTTTTATTTGTGCATAATTGTCATTGATTACATCCAAAAAAGCACCGCTTCTATCTACAATAGGCAGTAATTGTAAACATCCTAACAATCCCCAACCAGCGGCTAATTGATCAAGGAAACGGCCCTTAACCTCTACTGGTAGGTTTTCATTTAAATTCTTGCAATAAACGGCGTTTTGCCATAAAGTTTAGGGAGATAACATCATTCATAGCGAGCGGCAGGTGAGGGGGCCTCGGGGACTCTGGGCACTTAAACGGAGAGATGACGGTTAGAATGACATTAACGACAAATAGCTACCTAGTTTTGAAGCGCTCGTAGCGAAGTTTACTTGGCTGTTCTTAACCGATCTGCAAAGTTAAGCAACGTCGCTCCCGGTCATGAGTTGGATGGGTGACCGCTAGTGGCATTACTACTGAGCGCTTCCGTGCTTCGGAGGGCACGTTAAGCCGTCGGTCCCGGTCTTAGGATGGCAGTCATTACATCATGGTGGTAGGGTATTTTGTAGTAGAAAATCTGTCGCCAAGCACCTAATGGTGTGTTCCGGCAGCTGTCCTTGAGAGCCAGTACTTCTAGGTTAGCCTGTACAACATCTTCGACCACATCAACACTTACCATCAGGTGAGATAGTGGTCAAAGGCTAACCTATCATTCATAAAAAAATTAAAAAAAGTACTCACCAAGTATCAACAGCGACACTCGCGATTCAAACGAGGGTACTTCTGGCGTATGTTACCCGGTTATCTTTTTACATTTATTAAGGATAACTGATTTAGAATTATGATCATGTTATTATCACTGATGTTATGATGTAAAATAAACTGATGGTATACATGGACGTGTAGTTGTAGATAGGTACATACTTATGAATAGTTCAGTGCTATACTCAACTTGTTATGTACTCGTATTGTTAAATACTTATGTAGTTGTTATAGTGCATACCTACTTAAGTATTTTGTCTGTTCGTGTGTAATTGTGTTTGTGCCGATGTTGTTATAAATGTGTACTGGAACAAAGGACACATATGATTTAATTCATCGTAACTAATGTGAATAAAATACTTTCTTAGAATATAATATATGTTTAACAATGTAAAATTTTCATAAATAGGTATCTATTTTATTAAAAGGCTTTAAAAAGGTGATGTTAACCTGCCAAGCTAATGTAAAATTGTTGAAAAAAGTACTTGACCGTTTCTTGTAATTATTGTAAATAATATTTTATATGTTAAATAAAGATCTTATAAAACAATAAAAAAAAACACAAATGCTATACAATCTAAATGCAAGATGTTGAACAGTTCTACTAAAATTGTATGCTTGTGTATACATAGTGAATGCTTTATGGAACGAAAATGTCATTGCTTAGGTATAGTTAGGACTTGACTACAATCTCACCTGATGGTAAGTGATGATGTGGTGGAACGTGTTAACAGGCTTAACCTAGAAGTACTGGCTCTCTGGGATAGCTGCTGGAACACACCGTTAGGTGCTTGCCGACAGATTTTCTACATGAGGGTGGTCGCTAGCCAGGCGGGCATTCACAAAATGCCCTTCCACCATGCGGTGAAGCTAAAGCCCGCGGCGGGATTTGAACCATGGACCTTCTGCGCAGCAGTCCATAGGCAATGCCACTGAGCCATCACTATTTCAAACCATATATCTCCTATACTTAGCCACCACGAGTGGGATATTATTGCTTCATAATAAAAGTGACTATATAATTATGGACTGCCGTATAGGAAGACGTCTACATAGCTTGAATGCCACCACGGGCTAGAACTTCAACGCATAGTTCAAGGCCTTATGGGGAATATTATTGCTTCAATTCTGAACCAAAAATATCCCACTTGCGGTGGTTATGTAGTTTGTATTCCTCTTATTGAATTACTACTTTTCACAAAAGTGTTTAAGCTTTAGTTTTTCAGATGCTAAGGTGATTAATTTAGGAAGTACATTTTTTTTTCAGACCATCCCAAGTATTATTAATAACTATTACTTTCAACTTAAATGATAAAATCGTTTAAAAGAGTCAAAAAGTTTTGGACCACACTTTGGAAGATAATTCAAATATTGACAATGGATGATTCTGAAAACTAACGAAATTTCGAACTTAATCTTGAAAGTATCCAGGTTATCCAGGTACACGGACAACATTTAAAAGTATAAAAACCTTCTTTTAAATTAAGACTAATTTTACAATGTTCAGTTAAAGGTTTAGATAAAGCTATCTGGCAGATTTTTTCATGGATAACTATTTCTTTCGTTATTGTCGATGGGCTAGCCTTGGAAAACAAAGACACCTGATAGTATGATATGTCGTGGACGAAGATTGTAAGCCGGTTTCGTCTAGAATGGGAACTGGCTTTCAAAACAGCTGTTAGATGCTTCGCGACATATTTTCTGTTTGAAGATGCTTGTATTGGCAAAATACTTTATCACTGTAACATTTGGCCAATATAGGAACCAAGCCTTGGTGCCTTTACTTATCCGCTCTAGCACTAGGTACAATAACATATTAGTATCTTGTGTAGCAAAATATTCAGAATCCTTAAGTACACTTCATTGATATAAGAAAGTACTTCCAAGTTATTTCAAATATATATTGTATTTAAATTGGACAGGAGAAATAACAAAATTAACAAACATGACTCCAAGCATTCACAGCGAATACCGCATTTATCATTTTAAGAGTAACTACAAAATCGATATTTTTAAATTAATTATACATATATTATCTGTTTCTACTCTAACGGTATCCAAGGGGTTAAATCACCCGGCGCGCGACGCGCAGTTACAATATGTAAATTGAAAAATATGTAAATGTAGTAACTAGATTTTACAATCAGTTCTCAGTAATACAATGCCCTACAGACTCATGGTCCGTACTCTTTTTAGACTATATTTTTTTTTTTTCCGATTACAGTTCATTACTTATATCATACTCCATGCATCACATTATGACTTACAACTATGATGTTATGCGTTGTTAAAGTATATTGCCTTAAAAACTAAAGTGAGTCCATAATTTTAACTTACTACTACAATTAAATTTCCTTTATGGATATATATATACATATATATATATATCATGCCGTTTATTATTTGTTACAATCTTACTTTTAACTTACTATGTTAATCCTATATAAATATGACACTACAATGAAAGTTGGTGCTACAATTAAATACATTTATATTTGTGTGCTGTTTTGTCATTTCATTGTGTTAGGTCCCTGATGGACCCGCCACTGACCCCGGGGTCCGTTGTCTGTTAAGGATTTCCTCCACGACGTTTTCGTTGCGGTCCTTCAATGCCATTTTGAGGTTGTGGTTGGTTATTTCCTCTTTCGTCGCTTTTTCTGCCCGCCGCACAAATTCGCCGATGGTGTCAGAGCTGTCGTCGGTGTAGTATGTGCAGCTCTCTTTGTGACGCGACAATGCCACAACCGCATGCGAGACGCTGTCCCTGAGCCTGGTCACTTTTTCTCTCATTTGGATGATAATTACGATCTCGTATGTCAGTCCCTGTGACTCGTGCACGGTCAGAATGCGAGACCCCTGGCCACACCCATACCCTCTGCATACCAAGGTGGATTTCTCCTCCTGAGTCAGCGTCAGATATAGGGTGTTTGGGAGGTCTTTTGGTATTTTTGCACCTGTGTATCGTTGGAGTTTCAGGGAGTAAACACGAGATCTTGATGAGTAGAAGCCCGGGTACACCTCACGCAGGACATATGCCACATCCATCGGATTTCGGTGCGTGCAGAACAACTCTTGGCCGATGGTCGCCAGGACGTTTGGATTGCTGTACCTTACATTGAAAAGGTTCTCTCTCTCAATATAAGGCAGCTGGTTTACGTCTCCGATGATGACAACATCCTCAGCCTCCAGTAACCGCGCAGCCATTATGATGGCCCCGAAGTGGTTCATGTGAGCTTCGTCCATGAGAAGACGTTTTTCTCTACGCTCCATGAACCCATTGGCCAATACGGAGGCCAAGGTGCGCACTTTGGATTTAACTCCATCGCCTATGCGGTGCGCTACCTTGTCTCTCAGATCTTTGGCTGCTTCGGATGTGGTAGTGACTATGATGTCTCTGTCAGCATCGAAGTTTTTAACTATCCAAGTTGTTTTGCCGCAACCGGGAACTCCGTTAATCCAAGTAATCCGTGGCATTGTCCAGTGGTCCCATGCTGCCGCTGGGTTGGAGTCATCCGAGATGGTTTTAGCCATCTCGATGATTTTCTCCTGCAGCATTATCTTCGTGCACCGGGCTGTGACCACAAGGGGATTGTCTGGTGGTGTGAAAAATGTAAGTTTACCAGTCCGTTCTGTCTCATCCTCATTCAGAGTAACGAAGCCCTCTGTGGAGCTGAATGCAGCCATATAACGACCCGTCATACTTCCCTTGATGACTCGGGATCTCTCGTTATCGTATATGGCTGCTTCCGCTTCCGTGAGTCTCACATTCAACAACCCCTCGTTTTCCCAGAGATAGGCTTGCATGATGTTCTTGCAAGTGGTCAGGTTGACATCTCTCGTTGCCTTCTCTATCGTTAGGAATTCGATGAATGCGTTGAATGCGTGGTCTGTTGGCTTCGTTACTTGGATGAGGTTTGGCGGGTTAACTTGCCCCTTGTCGGCTCTGGTCCGTTTAGTCTGCGGGGGGTCGGGATGTTTTGTGGAGGGTTTTGTGAATTCCTGAACGGCAGCTGATTGTCGTTCTGCCGTTCTGGAGATCATATCTCTTATGCCGTGTAATGCTGAGTTGACAACGTCTATAAAATGCTTTTTATGTCCGACTCGGCTTCCTCTTTTTTCTGGACTGGATTTTAGCCTCTGTGCTACGGATTTTTTGGCGTCGATCTTTTCTTGGAGGCGCTGAGCTCCTGTCTGCGTACTCGAGTATGGTTGGAGGCTTGTGATGTTTTTGGTTGCGGATACGGTGGGTGCTTTGAGGTAGCTAAGATCTTCTCCTCTGTCCTCGTACGCCACTATGTTGTGGCGCGCTGAAGCTTTTATACACCCAATGTGGTCCGCAACTTCGCCTCGCGAGTACTCTATCACCATCGCGTCTACGCTGATAATGCGAGGTGTTGCGCCTTCATCCGCCTCTCCGAGTTTGGTGAGCACTACGTTTGCGAGAGAAAAGGGCGTCCGCCTACCCCAGTCGACCAGGATGATCGTTTTATTGTGCGACCTCACTATTCGACATAGGCAGCCGGCCACCCTCGTCTCCAGAAGCTCTTTGTATTTCTTCCGCTTCATGGTGGTCTTGGTAGTGCTCCCGTTTAGTAGAGATGCTAGTCCAGGTGATATTGCAACTCTGTTCTTTCCTTGTGCGTTGCAATAACTCAAGCCGAGTCTCTCGTTGTTATTGTCCATGAACATGGCCACTCCCCTTATCCTAATGCCTGGTTCGCCTCTCTCTCCGTATTCCAGAAGCTGGTTTAGTGCAGTTCTGCTTATAGAGGTTTGCCTTGCACCAGGGTCCGGGATTGTAACGATTGTAGCTGGTAGGGATGATTGGGTATCTGTGGGACGGGTTGTTGTTGTGCTGTGTCTTTTTGCCGCAATTTTGAAGATTGTATCCACATAGTCGAGGAACGGGGTCCTGCTTCCTGAGTCTGCCAGGATGTGCTGCAGACTATCTTTTGTAAGCCTGGTTTTGGTTTGTATTTCCAGGTCTTGTCTTACAGCTAGGAAGCGCGGACATTCCAAGACTATGTGCCATACCGATTCGCTAATGGTGGGATCGCATTCGCAACCTGGGCTGTCTAATAGTCTGAACCTATGGAGGTATTCGGCAATACCTCCGTGTCCCGTCAAGGCTTGCACTTGTGTTGGTGTCAGTTTAACAGTTCGTACCATACGGTATGCCTTGTCGACATCCGGTAGGAACCTTTTAGTGACACTACCTGTGCTGGAAGAGCTGTATCTGTCCTGCCATTTGCGGACTGTCTCTTCCCTGATCTTCTTCTTGACGTAGGACAGTGGAACTTCTGCGTAGTCTGGATCTTGGTTCGCCTGTAAGGCCGCGGACTTTGCCAGCTCGTCGGCTCGCTCGTTCCCCGCGGTTCCTACGTGCGCTCGCAACCAGAAAAGCCGTACCTGTCTTCCCTCCGCACTCAACTCTCGTATGCACTCCTTTATCTGTTTTGTTAGGGGGTGTGTCAGCTTGGGATTTTCCAGCAGGTCGAGCGAAGATCTGGAGTCGCTCAGAATGTTGACTACTTTCGCCTCGCTGGATTTTGCTGACTGGACCGCCCTGAGAAGCGCGTAGAGTTCAGATTGAAATACCGTACAGGAGGGATCTAGACTGAAGGTGGAGAAGCACGATTCTTTTCCATCCTCCCACCATGTGAGGGCTGCGCCAACTTTTCCCTCAATTTTACTGCCGTCCGTGTAAATTTGTGGACCGGTGATTTGGTGGGATTCAAGGGTTTCAAGATTCGTGTCCTCAAGGAGCGTGTACTGAGTTGCCTCAAGTGTGGAAGGGTGTGGTTGATGTAGGTAGCACACCCTCTGCTCCAGTGTCCTTCCAGGTGGTATGTAGTCTAGAGAAAGGCCTTTTTTCGCCATGTATAGGCTTGCAGCTTCCTGAATTCTTAGATCCAGCGGTAGTGTACCAGATAGTGCCAATGCCGAAGTGAGAGAGACCGTGCGGTACGCCCTGCAGATTTTCTGTGCAAAGCCCCTTTGAAGTGTATTCAGACGATCACGGATCATCTGAAGCTCTGTCGCTTGGTACCATGCGCAGGAGGCGTACATCACGATAGGCTCTATCACTGCGACATATATGGTTCTGACTATTTCGGTGTTCAAGCCCCATGTGACTTTTGCTGCACATGCCAGTTGTTTGTAGATTCCGGTTACCTTCTTGCAAGTTGCGTTGATGTGTGGAAGGAAGTTCAGATTTCGGTCAATTATGAGGCCTAGTAGTTTGATCTCGTCTACTAGGTTCAGCTTGCAACCCGACATATAGATGTTTGGGGGACAGTAATTAAGTTTCTTCGTTAAGAGCATCACGTTTGTTTTGTGAGCTGCGAAGTTTAACTTATTGTCTTTCCCCCAAGTGGCAACCTTGTCGAGTATTGCGTTTGCTGAGTCCTCGATGGTAATGGCCGAGTGTCCGGAAAATACAATAACCCCATCGTCCGCGAACGCTTGGCAATACACTCCCTCGCCAGATAGTTGCTTCAACAGCGGGTCTAAAATGATGTTCCAGAAGGTCGGTCCACCGATGGAACCTTGGACACATCCCTTCGTGGTGCATCTCTCGCTTGTTGCTCTGGCGTAGTTGACTATTATCTTACGGTCACTGAGGTATGAGTTAACTATTGCGTATAGGTTCTTTGGACAATTCCGGGTTATCAACTGGTGCTTCAGAGCCGGCCACCACGCGTTGTCGAAGGCGCCCTCTATGTCCAGTGAGACAATTACGACGATCTTCTTGTTGTTTAACTCAGATCGTACATGTCTCATAAGGTCATACAGGGCGTCCTCGGTTCCGCGTTGTGGCATGAAGCCGTATTGCCTGGAACTTAGAGTTGGTAAAATATGCCATTGTAATCTGCATATAAAGAGCTTCTCAACGATTTTTCCCATGACTGAAAGCAAGCCGATTGGCCGGTAAGACTTTGGATGGGTGTAGTCCTCTTTTCCCGGTTTCCTGAGGATCACGATGTGTGCTATTTTCCATTGCTTTGGGAAGTGCGCCAGCGATAAGCATTTGTTAGCTATCGCCATAAACACTTCCCTTTCACTCTGGATGGCTTTCGTGCATATATCTGAGGTCAACCCGTCCAGTCCCGGGGCCTTCTTTGGATTTAGTGCTCGCAGCACCATTTCCACTTCGGGCCATTCAAACGGCGGGTCGTCCTCCGATAAGCCTTCGATTTCCTCAGGTGGCCTGTCGTGTGTCAGCCCTCGGATATGCATGTGGTGTGGACTGTCTGTAGATGCAGAGTCATCAGGGTAGAACGTTTCCGCAAGAAGGTCCGCTGACTGGGCAGGAGTTAACGTCTGGCCCTCTGCTCCCCTCAGCAGCAGGTCCTCTTTTTTTCTGGTCGTTCTTCTGATTACTCTGTATATGCCATCCCACATGCTCTCCTTCTCTTGGGTCGTACAAAACTCTTTCCAACTCTTCGTTTCGGCTTCACTTGCTCTTTCAGCGTAGGTCGCTCGCGCGTCTTGGTAATCTTGGAGCACCGCATCGAGTCTTTGTGGAGCAGCGTTTCGTATTCGTCTTTTCTTGCGGATGACGTCTTTTTGCAAGTTTTGTAGTTCTTTAGTCCACCACGGGGGTAGTGGATCACCTTCCCACGAGCCTATCTTCGGTATTAAAGCATCGCAGGTCTTATTGATGGTTTCCGTGTAGGCTTCGGTGATGGCTTCCAGATCCTCTCCCGTTGAGACTCCCGCTACTGTGAAGGTTGTTATTTGTTGTTCTGCTAGTTGTGTCCTGAAAAGTGCTTCGAAGTCTTCCCATTTTGCCTTTTTGGTGTTGTACCTCCGCGTCGTTATGGGCTTGAGTGTTTTCAATCGCCCCTCAAGACGTACGTCGAAGGTAATGGCATTGTGGTCTGACGTGGTTAAACTTCGATTCACTTTCCAGTTTTCGACCTTTCCTAGCAGTGACAGGCTACAGGCGGTAACGTCTACACAACTAGTGTATAGTTTCCCTGCCCTGTATTCCTCAAAAGTAGGAGTGTCCCCCGTGTTTAGGATCTGTAGGTCCATCTCGTTTAGGAAGGTGTTATAAGACTCTCCTCGGGTGTTTTCTGTTTTGCTGCCCCACCAGTGGCTCCATGCATTGGCGTCTCCACCGACCAGGATGTTTTCGGTCGGTAATTTCCCGCATGCCAGCTTTATGCGATCCAAGTATGGCTCAAAATCTTCTTTTCCCTCGAGGTAAATAGACACCACCCCTAGCTTCAGACGGCCCGCCAGTATGAGAACAGCCGCCTCCGTCTCTGTCACCAACTGTGGGTCGTGTATGACTTCCACGTTGTTGCCGAAGACGATGATGGCTGCCTTCACTGGTTTTTGACGGTTAAGGGTGCACTGGATGACTTGAGTGCCTGGGCGTGGTTTCAATGTCCCTGCTGCGCCAACATACGGCTCTTGCACTAGGGCAATTGAAATTCCCGTTTCCGTCGCCGCCTGGTGGAGTTCGATGGTGGCCTTCTTACAACGTCGCAGGTTTGCTTGGATGATACGTAACCTGCTAGTGTCATTACCTGAGGGGGTTGAGCTGGTGTTGTCTTGGTCGCCTTTAGCAGTAATTAATGCGGGAGCGCGCTATTGCATCCCATTTCTGTTTTTCTTTGCATTCTAGGTTGAATGCGTTATGGGCTGTGTCTCCGGTAGTCCCTTGTGCCTTTGTACAATTTTTGCACTGTGGTGATTTGCCTTCTTGTCTTCTTTTGCAGTTCTCCCAGGTGTGTTTTCCTCCGCAGTGACTGCAGAAGTCATCTTTTTCTTGGCAGACTGTTTTTGTGTGGCCGAATCCAAGGCATTTTGTGCATTGCACCAAAGGGGATTGATCGTTCACCGGCCTACGCTGTATGCCGATGTACACCCTCCCTTCCTCTACGAGGCGTTTGTGGACTACTGGTGACACTTCCAGGACTGGGTGACATTCTAGAGAGTTTCTCGCTCGTTTCCTGTACTTCACTCTTATGGTGCTTTCTTTCATATCGACACTATGCAGAAGGTGTTTATTCTGCGATATGATATTTTCGACTATGCTGGTGTCGGTATGGTAAGAAAGCACATCTCTTATTATGATGAGGGGATTCATCGACTTTGCCACCTCCACTTTCAGCTGTTTGTTCATTTGGACCTGCTGCCTCACCAGGTTTAGGTCCTCCCTGCTTCCGCAGCTAAGGATTACCTTCTGGTTCCGCGCCTTTCTCACCCTGTCGATCTTTGCCCCTGTGGTTTTTGTGTCGATCGCGTCTCTGATCCTCTCGATTACATTTTCCCCGGTGTTTTTGGGGTCCGTGGATGAGATTATCAGAGTGTGATTTGGTCTCAAGGGGGGTGGGGGTGGCTTTGCAGTCACCTTGGCGTATGTTAGTTTTTCCACCACAGATGCACCCGCTGCCAGATCTTTTGGCGCAGGGAGCGGTCGATCCACTGTTTGTAGTTCGGTCACTCCCCTCTGGATGGAGGCTAAGGCCTGTTTCACCTCGACTGCTGCCAACTCAGTCTCTATATTGGGCCCTGGTGTTATCGGCACCTTAGAGGTGAGGTCTTGCAGCACTCTCAGTTCCGAGGCCATAATGTCCAGGCACTGTCCACTCTCAGTTCCGTGATGGGTTTAAACTGAGGTTTTAGGTCCAATTTTTGGGGTGGAGGTGGCTCTATTGTAATGGGTTTTTCTAGGACTTTGAGGACGAGGCTTTTTATGTCTTTGAATTCTTCTCTCAGCGCAACCAAGTCCTGGGTTTGTTCTATTGTTGGTGCTATTTCAGGTGTATATGGTATTGTTGTAGGTTTCTCTCCCAGTTCCTCCACTATTCTTCGGAGCGCGTCTAACTGGTTTGAGATGTTTTTCGTGTGGGTATCCAGCCGGTGGATACCGGCTTCTATGTCCACCCATTTTTTGGCATCTGATGGATCCCCACTCTTTTCGCTCCGAACTCGTTCTTCTGTCATTCTTGATCCCAGCGTCACGATTGCCTGCTGGGCCTCCTTTATGCCCCTGAAGGGTTCCAATGTTTCGTAGCCAAGCCAGCTACGAATGGCTTTGGTCTCCTCCAGAGTGTTCGATATGTCTGCCCTCGCCATGTTCATTTGCTCGCCCAGGTCCCGTTTTAGGACTCGTATCTCCTCGGCATGCGCTCTCTCCACATTGAGTAGCTCTTTAGCATGCCGAGATAGGGCTTTTTCAAGGTTGAATTTGTGACGAGCTCTTGAATCAGCGAGGGCCAGCACCCGTTCATAGAGGCCCTGCAGGCTCTCATGTGCTACGCTTTTGCATTCTCTTTTTATGTTGCCCGCAGACTCCAGGGCGTCCTTTCCTCTTTGCAGCAGGTCGTTTGCGTCCCTTGTCTCCTCATTCATCGCTACCCCGGACATATTCCTTGTTGTTGCAGGAGACGAGAACAGGCTGTATCTCCTGCAAGAAGGATTGTCGGAGTTCACGGACGAGGTTTCGCTGGCGTCTGATTCCAACATGCTGGTGGTGGCCGCACGCTGACTGAGCTGCTCTGCTGCCTCTAAGTGTGCAGCAGTATGTTCCGCTGAGGAGGAAGCAGCCACGGGTTTCTCTAATTTAGAGGTCCGTGGCTGCTTCCTCCTCGGCGGTGTTTGTGGAGCAGCTGTCAACCCCGAGTCGGATTTGGCTTTCGACACCGGTGCGTTTGTGGGGCGGGGAGATGTCCTAGATAGCTTTTCGGACGCTATTGACGTCGCCGCTGCAACTCGCGATAGAACTTTTTCGCGGAGTGATCTTTTTGGGGCGGCGGAGTCAGTGGTGGGTTTTCTGACGCCGGACATTGTATGGAGAGGGGGAAGAGAACGACAAGAAATACAGTAGTTAAACACACAATTAGGAGAATACCAGAATACACAGAAGAGAGAATACTTAATCACACAGTTATTATTACAGTTTTTATTAATATTAAGAGACAAACACAGTAAATACACAAAAGAGAACTTAAAATTACTTAATTCAGCTTAGCAGTGGAAACAGACCATTTCCCGCAAGCAGCACTTGTTCACAAGTTGACACATGCACCAGCCATCGCCTTCCTCAACCGTCTTATTGGGAAGATGGCGACCCGATGCACAATGCCGCTGCTTGCCGAAACTTTTCCTGGTGAGCCTGACTGTTTGCACTGCTAAAAGGAATCGTAGGCGGTTAGTGTAATTTTTTTTTTTTTTTTTTATGGACTCACTTTTTTTCCTTCGAAGTCCGTTGTGATGGTGGAGTACGATGCTCGACGCGTGTTGGAGCTCTGGCTACGCGATTCAAAGCGCACAGGGTGACTTTTCAGTGGTGACTTGATGGGTGATGGTGGAATTTCGCAGATTTGCCGGGGCCAAGTTGTAGATCTTGAGCCGCTGATTTCTATGAACCCAAACTCGGGGGGTCTATCTTCAGCGGTTTCCAAGATATGGCAAGGAGGGGTGAGGTGCAAATCTCGAGGGTGTCGGGGGAAATGAGCGGATGCAAATCTCGAGGGTGTCGGGGGAAATGAGCGGTTTTGGGGGTTTTTGGTTTTGGGGGGTTGGGGGGGGTAGGGGGGTTGGGGGGTTGAGGGTTGGTCCGGGAGTGGTGTGGTCAACGAATAGGTGATAGGGTAGGAAATCACAGATTTTATCCGTGGGGGTGCGGGGGTGTGGGTGAGGGTGTGCGGGGTAGTTGGGGAGGGGTGGGGTTTGGAGTGGTCAGCAGCAGCAACTCGTTGTGGTGAGGGCGAAGTCTTGGGGCTGGCTTATAATATGTAGGTCTCGAGAGTCGCTCCGACGTCACGTCTCGTGTCACCTTGTCGAAACTAGGTCACACGTGTAGCGAGCGACCGCGAGGTTTTATGTGAGACGGCTCCTGTTGGGTTCCTTGCAACTTTCTTCTCCGTTGTCGGATTTTCACAATCAGCACGTCGTTTGATAGGACTTGAAAGCGACTACAAGTTGGTGTATTTCGAAAGAGCAGGGCACTCACCCCTTTGCCGCTATTTAATCCCAAACTCAAATCCTTT
Source organism: Plagodis pulveraria (assembly GCA_963890685.1). Lineage (NCBI taxonomy): Eukaryota > Metazoa > Arthropoda > Insecta > Lepidoptera > Geometridae > Plagodis > Plagodis pulveraria. The sequence continues at coordinate 32,951,541 of OY982956.1, read as the reverse complement.
CTGCTCCTGAACCCGCTGAGATACAAAGTTGCCCACACGTATCCGGGCGAGTCACACACTAACTCACTTTACTGTATACTTTTTATGCGCGCTGCTCCAAAATTGTATTTTAAAACAATTTTTTTCTGCGGAGCCGATGTTAGATTTTTAGCGTACTATTAGCGTTCCTTTTACAATCAGTTCTAAAAGTAAATCATATATATCAATACCATCTACATTAGCCTATTAAGTGGCATATTACAGTGACAAAAGAAGCCAAAGGAAGATATGTACCTAAATCAATTCTTCCTTCTCTCTTAGATTAGAACTTAGTCGTGGGCGGTACAATATTAAATATCTATTTTTAATTCTGTTAACAAGTTTATTAACATTTAAAACAGGTACATGGTTTACTGTCCGCACCACGTCAATATACATGTCAAACACATAGAAATATTTTTAAAAACTATATACAACACTACGAGTATAACAGCTACTACAATAAAAGCATTAAGTCAACCTATAAGTCTTTGCAGACTCACAGGCATTCCAAATGCTCCAGCCCACTACTAGTTAGAAATGTGCCCAGCATGCTGGCAGCATTGCGCTGTTGAAATGCAATTCTTTTTGTTCTAAAGTGTATGTTAATACATGGCTATTAATATTTGAATTATTATGCCACCCCGATATGTAAAGATACGATACAATTTGTGAAACAAACCCATAACTTTTCTGCGAACTTCTTTCAGTTCCTTGAAACAGTTTATCTTACGTCCGATCAAGCAATTTCACGCCCCTCGGCAGTTTTTATTTAATTTGTAACTTATACAAACAACTTCAATCTTCTCCGAGTTTTCAATAAAGTTACACTAAATGGCAGGTGGAAATTTCAGTTGGACAGGTATACCTACTAGAGCTTGTTAGTAGTAAGGTGTAGAATTGTTTAACAGGTGATTGTCGGCTATTGGGTTATGTTTTCTCATAAATTCATTTTGTTTGTTATATGAGGACCCATGTCAATGTTGGTTTGTGTAAGCAGGATTTATTATACAACTGTCGATTTCAAAGGATATAAGATATGTCTTTAAGAGGAGACAACATATTTATTTCTACAAAAAAATCCGGCCAAGTGCGAGCTCTGTTAGGGTAGTGTTAACCCGTGAAGGAAAATTTGTTGAACAGTCATAGCTACTGATTGATTATCAAGCTTATCATTAGCCTTACCAAATCATTGATCATTAATAAAAATTGGGTGGGGCCAAGCGTACTACCTTGACTTACCCCAGAAATGGTTATATATGTGTCTGAGCGGTGACCAGAGAGTTGAACATATTGAATTCTAATCAAAAAATAGTTAGAAAAAAAAATTGTGTAACATGTAGGTAATTCTATTCTCCGTGGGTATAGGTATAACGTAACTATTATAGCATACTATTTCAAACCGCACGGGTGGTTGTGAAAACTGACATTGTATTTAACTCCGTAATCGCTTTGAGATTTTCCTTTTATTTCTTAAAAGTTTTCAGTGGTATTGTACAGTATGTTTTAATTTAATAGCTGTTTCAACGCAACCTGATGAACAATACCGTACCGGCGAATAGGGTCCCGTACTTATAACGACTGCAAAAACATATGTGACTATGACATTTGATGACTATATACATTTGATGCGACTGTACAATTTTCTTTTTGTTCGGAAACTAGTATGTGGTGCGCCTGATGTTTAATCACAGCCCGTAACGTGTATACAGACTGTCCACAATACGTATATTTTCTGCACGGTACTAAATTTTTTATCGTTTTGTTTGCTATCCGGGACGGGTAGTTTTATGTTCTATCTTTACTGATTATCCTTCAATTCATAATATGTTCTGCCCATTATCGGGCCTGTGTAGGGCACAAATAAAAGTACGTTATTTCTACTTTGCAATTAATATATCACAAATTAAACTACACAGTGAACCTGAGACTGCGGAGTGTGCCTTATTGTAAATCCCGGATGAATAAATTGACAATTTAAATTTGATGTTTGAGAATCTTTTAATATTCTCAAACATTCATAATAACGTTGTCATAGTATAATAGATACAAAACCAATTCCCTTTCATTAAACGCCTGCGAGTAGATAGTGCGGATGTGTAGTAGAGCCCGCGCCGACCTAAATTACAATGCTATATTGTAAGTTCCGGGCCGTGATTTACAATCGGCCCGGGAGTGTTTGCTTAGCCCGGCGTGGCGTGGCACGGCCCGGCGCGGCGTTGGCGGCGGCAACTGAACTGACGTTTAGTTTCACATTTTACTGATATTGAAGTGGATTTTGTGACTGTTTTGATGTAAACTATCTGCGTTGCGTTTGCTAGATATTATTATTGGCCAACCTATTTATTAATGTTGGTATTATGTGTTAAGTTACCGTTGTCATGAAGCAGTTAAATAAACAAAAAATATGAAATGTTTTGTGTAAGGTGTGAATGAAATGAAATGTGTCTCAGTTTTCTTTTTTGGTATATATATATAATCGAATCGCGTCGAAAACCGTTCCGGCTGGGTCACGTGCCGTTTCTGACGTCACCCCATCTTAGCAGGAAATTTAGGTGGAATGTTCAATAAATTTTTAAATGTTGATCTTCTAACTAGTTTCTTCCTGCAATGTTTGTTATGATTAATACATTAGGTCCTTATTTTACCAAAATAAATACCTATTATGTTATTTTCAAGAAATTTAATCGCTTCACGTTAAATATTACGTTACCGTTTCGAGATTAAGGAGAAGTACCAACACGAAGCTTGTATTTAAATATTGTAATAACTCTATTATATAGTAAGTATGTAACACATTGTTAAAAGAAATAAAATAATGGCCCCGAGTTTCTTGCCCGTTCTTCTCGCAGTGGCTCTATACAATTTATTTGCTGAACGTGGCAGTACAATGTAGAATATTTCAATACTAAAATTTGTAATTGACCTTCATAAGAGCGTCGTAGACGCCTAAATTGAATAAATGATATTGATTTTGACTTTGACTTTGAATTCCAACAATTTATAACAACTCACAAGCTTCCGGGCCTTTGAAAATTTATTTAATTCAGTATAAGTAAGTATTTAGTATAGAAGCTAATGTTGGATATTGTTACTTTTGTGACTATACTCCTAAGCTTAAAGAGTATTATCATAGCCAAATCGTATTCATCAGAAGAGCAGTAAGACTGCGTCGATAACTACAAAAACGTACTACTTACATATTTAATTTTCCAAAAAAATGTGCTTTCTTTTATAGACATGATGTTTTGAAGAGTAGTAATTAGGAAGAGACAAAGTGCCAATGTATAGTAGTTTGACGCTATGTATAATGTGACTCGTTTTCGTAGCGCAACTTCGACTTATTATAGGTTTACATATTTGCCTATATGGTATTGGTCTTCAAGCTCTACCGGGCACCCAGCCACAGTCACGATGCAACTCGACTCTCTAACAGAATATTTATTAAATGTGACAGAATGCAAAGATAAAGGGATCTTGTCCCATTAAATTCACATGCATCGGAATGTGAGCATTTAAATGAAATCCTAATGTTTTCATATGACGTAACATAATTCGAAAAACAACAGCTCCCAAACTACTTCCATGACGCCATATTATACAACTTTATTCCTTTTGAAAACAACATTGTACGAGTAAAAGCTGTGAACGACGACGTTTCACAGTCGCGAGAGAGCTGCCTTTTATTTGCAGATTTACATTCTCTTCTAGGAACTTTCTGACAAATGGCCGGCATTTTACGGAAACAAGGACTGACTTACGTTATTTTTCGAAAGTACATTCAATTTGTTTTGTCAATTTGTGACTCAAATAATTCTTCTTATTACGCTCCATGCAGTTCACAGTTTCAGATTCAGGACATTTCCGTATCCTCCCAAAATGGTAAGTGGTAGCAGCCAACAAATGGAGTGTATATCTCAAAGCATTCCTTAGTTCTTAAATCAACAGAAGGTGAACAAGACCTTGCGTATATACGATGACGTCATGGAGTGGCGGCATCTAGAAAATAAGTAAAATAATTTCCCATCCTACGTCTTGAATAAAACGAGTTAGGTTCATTAATAAAGACATATTTTTTATCAAAATAAGTTGTTTCTCTGAATTCTTAATCGTGATTTAGGTAAATTTAATTAATATTTCGAAGTGTAGACTACGCGGACACTAATTGTATCATGTTGGATGCGGCGAGCTATTATATTATATACACTGTAGGGATTGCTGTATGTATATACGAGTATTTTAATATCAACCTTATTAAATATTTACTTTTCACTAATATTCGTTTAACTATTTAAACGAATTTTAGTTTGTTGGCCAATGTTCTTGGAAAGGAAGTGTTCAAGAAGCAAGCTCTTATAAAGAAAACGTTAAAATAAATTATACCCTGCCTTCAGTACATCAAATCAATCATATCTGCAGATCTGAAGGATTATTCCTGACGATATTATTATCGCCTGTATGGATAATTCTCTGCCCGTTCCCAATATTTATCTTTGTAAAATTCCGTGGTATGGTTGCTATGCAGCTACTATAACAAATGCCATTCACTAAATTATACTTGACATCGCAGAAGCATTAAGCTCTATAAATAATTATTTTATCATAAACTCTCATACAGTTCGGAACGTACGTTCTTCAAACGGAGAGACATTCGAATGTCGAGCACTCGGTTAGTCAGTTGTTATAAAGCGGCAGAACAGTATCCGGGGTGTTATGGGGTTTAGTCTCGCTGGTTGATATTTTTGCAGCAAAGTTTTGAAGCAGTGATAGCCGAGAGCGTATAAGCGATAGACTGCCTTGCTGCATGCCCATGGTTCGATCTCCATCGCCGACTTGAGTTTCAAAGCATGGTGGAAGAGCATTAAGCGAATACTTGCCTGAGCTAACCTGCTACCGTATTCATATAGAAAATAATCGCCAAGCACCTATCAGTCTGGTCTGAAAGCCGCCCTTGAGAGCAAGTAAGAAAGAGCAAGTATGTTCCGTAACAATAAAAAATAAATGGTCTGGTTTCTTGTAGAAGGCAAGTCTACTTTAAGATAACTTTTTAATAAAAAAAGAATATGTTTCATTAAAATACGAACTAAACTTATCCAACGTAGTCAACCCATACCTGAAACAAAAAATATCAAAATCACACATTTGTTAAACAAAATACTTTCTATAATGATTTACTATGTAGTAAGTACTATTGGAATTTGAGAGGCGGCCTTTAAGTCATATTGTACCAACCCCACATGAGTGTTGTATGGGTTGACGATAAAGTAATTGAAAATCACTTCCATTGCCTCTCAGTCTTAAGTCATAATAAGAATAAATACACTTTCGGTATACACAATAAAATTGTTATAAGTATATTTCATATATCGCATCATAACTCAAAGTAGACGACATACCAATATTAAAATACACATCCCCCAGACCAAAAGTTAACAGCCTTACCTGTCCATCTTCTTATGAATATTGCTTTCTTGAACTCAAAGTATAACGAGGTTTCCTCCTAAGTACAACGAGGTTTGCAAATTTTGAAATACCTGGAAAATAAATCTGCTGAGCATGTGCGCTGCGGATTTTCCGCCTTGTATTCGAAGTATTTGGCACTTTTAGCATAAAATCATTTGAATTATTATTTAACGGGGAACTGTCTTGAACGCAAAATTAAAATAATAGGAGACTTACGTCGAAGCCGTACTTTATCAAAGATTAGGTAATATTGTATACTTTTGGCCTCCGGTACTTCACTCACTGGCCGCACTATAAATTAGTAAATTTGTCATAAAGCATCTAACGTTGTGTTCAGGTTTTGTTTTGTGGTTATGTTCAGGTCAACAGCTATCCACGCCATCAGTCAACCAACAACGGACACATTCAAATCAAAGACACGAAGTATTTAAATGATTAGGGGTAAAGTAGAACACAGATCCGAAAATTTACTCTGAGGTCAGTTAAGAACTTGGAGATAATTATCTAAAGTTTTTTGATTGCTACATGAAAAATACTTTTCACATACATGTAAGTATTTTGCACGTAGCAGATTGTGTGATATCAAGGAAGTTAACTGCGTTTTATGGTAATCACAATCAATAAGGAAGTTGTCAGTAGTTTACTTAAATAACAATCAAATAAACTATTTCAATTTTAATTCACTTCTATCTCATAGTTTGTTAAGTCAAAATTTTGTTGAGCATACCTTGCCCTGGATGAAATGTATATTTCAGACCATACGGTCTGAAATACACATTTATTGTATAATCTTACACCAAATAAAAAATTGTAATATATTAATTTTGCAAATTGCACTTCAGAGCCTGCGCTAGCTACAAAGCGCGTAATGATACACAATGGAAGTCTCTAGAGGTGTCTAAAGGACGTCGCTCACTAGATCTATTCAGTTAGGCAAGAGTTATGTTGTAAAACTATTTTGAAGAATCATTGATGGCGAAAAAGTTCAGTGTTGTCTCATAAATATATATTAAACTTCAACCATTAAAATTTAAACTGTGATTCAAATGTCTAAAATTAAAGAAAGTTTCCCGTCAAAACTACAGCATGAATATTTCAAATAAACATGTTTTTATTTAAATTCCTGAATTTGGTAACTTTTTGTAGTTGTCCAATTCAAATATATGGGCTTCAAATTTATAATGAACATGGAGCCGGTCATGATCAGTTTGAACTCGTAGTTCCTAAAGGAACATTATACATAATTATAACTAAGATCAATGCGGAAGCATACAATGTTGCCTGTACACAGTGTACAACTTTACACGTTGTATGCACTGTTGAGTAATGACACCTAAAAATTATACGCATTTTCTTTGTTAAAAATTTAAAAAGCTGCATATCGAACAATTACTAAAAATAATAATTTGTTTGTTAAAATGTGACCTATTAAAACAATTCATATTAAACAAGTAGAGTGATTTAAAAAAGCTCACCCTTTTTAAAAAAAATTACAATACGACAACCAAACACAGTCTTCTCTCGTTAATTCAAACTTGCGATAATTCGACCCTCTCTATAATTCAAAGTTATCTGGAGTTACCAAGAAAATCTCTTAAATTTGGAACTAAATCAATATATTTTTATGCACTTGGTAATTCCAACGAAAAAATCAACATGACGAAACAAAATGAAAAAAAAAAATATGATATCGCTCCTTACGTTGTAAAATTACTACTTGGTATGAAATTTGCAAAAAAAATATGACTTAAATAATGAGCATGATAAAGAAACATAGTACATACGAGTAGCACATGAATGAATAACTGTACAGAAGGAAAGCTTCCAAATTCCAAAATTCTAATCTTTTTTCATAGGGCTGTCACAAGTACATGGAAAATGAAAAACTGGGCAAGTGCGGGTTGGTATTCAGCAATCAGCACATATGAGCAAATGAAACGTACAGAATGATGGGCAGACATGACCGATGTCGAAGTGACAGTTGATGACGTATTCCCAGATTTTAGTTTTATATTTGTATACCAAATATCCTAAAAATTACTGGGCCAAAGATCTTAGATGTGACAGATGTCATATTGACACTCGTAATATATCTCGATTTTGAGTTCATTGAATATTTGGGTTGCAAATTTTCTAAAAATTAATAGTAAAAATGCCCTTATAGCAGCTCTCAAGATGGCACTTGACGACAAATTTAATGTACTGTATTAGGTAGTGATCAAAATCTATTTTGATTTTTCTTTTAGATCTCGATATCGATATCATAAAAAATACATATTCAGAATTACGAAGTCCATAAAAACCTAGATATCGATTTTCAGCCAAATAGGAGTAACTTTTTTCACTTGGCAGACGTCATCGGAAAAAGTTTCGAATTCGGAATGAGGACGTCCAGAACAACCTAGACATCGATTTTCAGCTAAATTCGTGTAACTTTTTTCACTTGGCAGACGTCATCAAAAATGAAATTCCATATACGTAATATGGACGTCCAGAACTACCTAGATACCGATTTTCAGCCAAATAGGAGCAACTTTTTTTCACTTGGCAGACGTACGATAAAAGTTTCAAATTCGGAATGTGGACGTCCAGAACTACCTAGACATCGATTTTCAGCCAAATTCGTGGAACTTTTTTCACTTGGCAGACGTCATCGAAAAAGAAATTCCAGATTCGTAATATGGACGTCCAGAACTACCTAGATATCGATTTGCAGTCAAATAGGAGTAACTTTTTTCACTTGGCAGACGTCATCGACAAAAAGTTTCAAATTCGGAATATGGACGTCCAGAACTACCTAGACATCGATTTTCAGCCAAATTTGTGGAACTTTTTTCACTTGGCAGACGTCATCGAAAAATAAGTTCCAAATTCGTAATATGGACGTCCAGAACTACCTAGATATCGATTTTCAGCCAAATAGGAGTAACTGTTTTAACTTGGCAGACGTCATCGAAAAAAAAGTTCCGAATTTGGAATGAGGACGTCCAGAACAACCTAGATATTGATTTTTAGTCAAATTGGAGTAACTTTTTTCACTTGGCTTTTATATATATTATTATTTTATCTAATCATATACTAGGACTTAACTCCATGCGAGCGAAGCCGCAGGCGTACATAATTAACGCTAGATAAAAGGGCAAAATATGGCATGAATGTCCTACATACCTATAGGATATTATTATATCCTATCTACACTAACCTATACAAATATTGTTGATATACCTACTATATTTCAATTAATACATAACTACTAAAATAATAAATCATTTATTTTGCCATTGCATCATTAGGCGTTGAGCTAAATTTTTAAGAGTATCTCATTTTCGTTTCGAATTTAATGCATTTTATATGGGTGTGGCTTTTATACCTATATACGTATCTCAAAGAGGGAAACGCATTATGTGTGCGCTCCCGCCATGCGTGCGCTCTCGCCGGCTGCAGACGTAGTATTGTATCCTCAATGGGCTGCGGCGACATACTGCCCTCGCGTCAGTGCTGCCAACTCTATTTAGCAAAAACGCGCTATCAGCACGTTTTTGCTAAATAGAGTTAGCAGAAAATAAATTTAAATTAAACAGTGACAATCACGATTACAATACTAGGAATAAAGATAAAATAGCGGTGCCAGGTTTTAGATTAGCAAAGACAAATAAAAGGTCCTTCTTAGGTAATTGTGTGCGGTTTTATAATAAAGTTCCCAAACATATTACAACGCTCACAGAAGGGAAATTCAAGTTGCATGTGAAAAACATATTGATTAAAAAATCCTACTACACAGTTTCTGATTACATAAACGACAAAAATGCCTGGACAATTCCGCCTCCGCCAAGCTATTGCCTGTCACCTACATAATTTAAACAAATATTGTAATAACTCTATTATATAGTATGTATGTAACACATTGTTAAAAGATGTTTAAAAGAATGGCCCGGAGTTTCTTGCCCGTTCTTCTCGCAGTGGCTCTATACAATTTATTTGCTGAACGTGGCAGTACAATGTAGAATATTTTAATACTAAAACTTGTAATTGACCTTCATAAGAGCGTCGTAGACGCCTAAATTGAATAAATGATTTTGACTTTGACTTTGACTGCCTCGCGTGGTGTGTAACCGAGCGTCCACACAGTCGGAAATATTGGTCGCTCACCACGGTCGCCAACGCATGCTCGCTCACTGAGGGCGTTGGAAGGTCAAACATAATTTGGTCGCAAACCACCGTTTCCACAGTCGTAAACCATGGTGAGAGGCTCGTTTACGACTGTGTAGCACCACTTTAACGCACACGTGAAGGCAAGGAAGAAAAAATCAAGCTGATAAGACATAACGCAATTTGAGAAAATAAAACACTCAGCAACTGAGGTGTGGCGGCAACACGTTCGGACAATAATACATCCGACTGTACACGATGATATCGGATTGTTCTGAGTGAGGTGTGTAGAGGTCAGGAGGTGTTGACATCCAGGCACCCAGCTTTCCCAAGTAAAAAACCTTTTTTGTGATTGAAGGCTCATATGACAATATCTTGTATAATAAGATTTAGATAAAGCTATGTGTCAGATTTTGTATTAGATAATTATTTATTTGAAATATAATGTCTGATAAATTGAACACTGTCTTCTTTTCATAATTGTCGATAGGCTAGACTTATCTGATGATAAGCTATGATGTGGTCGAAAATGGTATACACATTTAACGTAGAATACGAGCTGGCTCTGTAAAACAGCTGAACACACCGTTAGGCGCTTGGTGACATATTTATTAGTTTGGTAAGCAAAATGAAACATTTAAACTTATATTTGGAATTTCATTTGATTACAAATTATATAAATTGTTCATGTAAATATACATGAAAACATTACATAATTTGTAAAATATACTCAATACTTTTCTACAATGATGAAATACAAATACAAACTTGAATTTTTCAGAGTCCTTAAACAGTTTAGCATATTATGTCCGATCGAGCCTTTTCACGCCCCTCGACCTTTTACATTTAATGTGTAACTGAAATTGAAAGTACATCTTTAATCTTCTCCGAGTTTTCAATAAAGTTAACACTTGATGTCAGGTGGATATTCAAAAGGCGTAGAATGTAGATACACCTTATTTTTATAGTAACAGAGTGTTGAATTGTTAAGCAGGTGATTGTCTTTTGCATGTTATAGAAGGACCCATGTCAATGTTGGTATGTGTAAGCTGGATTTATTATACAACTGTCCATTTCAAAAAGAAAAATGTGTGTTGGTGACATGGTAGATAGTTATTTCTACTTAAACGAGTCTGTCAATGTTGTATCTAAACATGTATATGTCACAGCGAAAGTAATAAATCTGGATATTATATTTACTGTCTAGCCATTATATATAATGTCTACTCAATTTAGATAAAGTGATAATTGACACAAAATTGTTTTGGTAAATGTGAATAAACGATCGAAATGTATTACTTTTAGTAGTAATTATTAATAATTCACGACACATATTGGTAAAAGTTATAAAAAGGGGTTAAATATCATTTAGTCTAGGGCAAAGTGATATTTAGGTTTGACGACGAGCGAAGCGAGGAGCGTTAGGTTACTTGTGACTACAACAACGCGCGAGCCGAGCGAGCGAAGCGAGCGTGCTGCGGCAGCGGCCGGCGATGCGCCACATAAATTACTACTATTCTTATATTTATTTTTAAGCTCTTTAACCATTCTGGTGCGCCCTCCGTGACCAATAGAAATATGAGTCTCATGAATAATATCAAAATTTTGTGTCAATTATCACTTTATCTAAATTAAGTAGACATTATATATAATGGCTAGACAATATATATATAATATCCAGATTTGTTACTTTGGCTGTAACATCTGGATATTACTAATTAATACTACCTTCGTCTATCCCTGGAGGGAATATGAATGGGTGATGATACAAGTATGTATTTATCTGTATAAACTACCAAAAGGTCTTTATATAATATTTTGATACACGTTACAAGAATGTATATAATTATAGTTATCAGTCTAGGCATGAAGCCTCTCATTTATCAAAGTTCAGACACTCTGATTATTGGTAGCTCCTATACTATAAACCAAACAGTACCTAATATACAACAAGCTGTCTGTTTCGGCTGCTATCTTTATGAAAAAGTGTCTATACATCACCGTATACTTACCTACAGTTTAGATATATTTAGGTTAAAGTCTATCCTTCTTTTAGCCTTCTTCCTGCCGCTATCCCACGCCTTGCACTTCTCATCCTCTCTGGTATATCGGACTTACTGTCGTCTTAGTATTTACACCTTTCGTGCTAGGTATATCGTTTTGCACGTAGTCCGTCTCTCCAAACCTCTTCCTTTTGTACTTCATGTACCCGTATGCTACGCGGGTGTCATCTACTCACAGAGATCTATCGCCTTTTCATCCACCCTGCATTTATCCTGATCTTCACATACAAGTTGATGTTATAGTCGGTTTGGCTCAAAGAGCCAATCAGTTATAAATTATGTAATGTTTACATAAGGCTGCAAAACTAGAAATGCATTGCAGATACGATACGTACCTACTCTTTATTTCAGGCAATTTCATAGATGTATAGATTTTATATTGAATAAGTACCTACATATAAATATGACCCCGTGAGGTGCCGGGTTAGAGTTGCACCTCCCTATATATCTTCCCGTGGGTGTCGTAAAAGGCGACTAAGGGAAAAATACTGCCAGGAAGATGGGCAGCACTTTTTTTTACTGCAATACTAGGGTGTGTGTGCTATTTGTTTAGTTACAGCATCGACCACGTCGTCAATGAACATTAGGTGAGATAGCGGTCTGTTAAAATAATACCCGTAGTTATTACTTTGTGTAAACCTAGGTTACTGTCTTATAGAGTCCTAACGTAGCGTGGGACGGCATGATACAATATCGCACTAACACTTCACTAATGGAGCTTGGGGCCAAATTCGATTGAGTAATGAAGCTTATATCGTATCGCCTAAATAGAGCTCATTACACTGAACGTAATAGTATAGTGTTTAACTAAATTCAAGCGATGAACACAAAGACGATGAAGAATTGTACAAAGACTGTATTCTACTTATCTTCTTATATTTTATCTTTTTTTTTCATAACTGGTAGGCTATCCTTTGACACTAACTGATGGTAAATGTTGTGGTCAATATTGTTTACTGACTAACCTAGAATTATTGACTCTCAAGGTCAGGTGTCGGAGCACATCGTTTAGTGCTTGGCGACAGGTATTCTACTTGAGAAAACGTATATATTATTGCCTTTATATTAGCGGTAATTTATAGTTATCATTGACGGAATCCTTGAGTAGTAATTCATTAATCTTTAACCTTTAACACTTGTAATTGAAGCCCTTCGATAACTTTGAAGGCAACACTCGTCAAGTAACTTTGTAATTTGAAACATTAATTTATATCTAACATATTTCTGAACGTTTTAGAGAGAATTTTCTCAAATATCTTATAATTTATTACTAAAGAGAGAGTTATGAAATATAGGTTTATTGGAAATACCTAGTAATCGTTAACACCAAATATTTCAGTACGGTTATGTATTACTTACAGCATATTTAAATATTCAGGCTAGCCGGAATAATGAGCGCACAATGAAAGTCTCTAGAGGTACATAAAGGACGTCGCTAACTAGATCTACCGAGTAAAGTAAGAGTTACACAGAGTTGGAAACTGATTTTGAAGGGATATTTTTATGGTAATTAACTAGTTCATGGTGGTCTCATAAAGTAGATTGTTATACAAGGGTCGAAAAGAATCAATTCCCACACGAGGTATTTAGACGCCCGAGCGTATTGAGGGTGGCTATAGTCTGAGTAGGAATTGATGACTTTTCATCCGTGTTAAGCACTCTACTTTTCACTTCAAATATAAACAAGTAAAAAATTTAGTTTTTCTTAATTATTCATTAATAGTAATAACATAAACAGGCACCTATTTAAAATTAAGTAATTGAAATGTTAGAAATATATGTAAAAAAAAAATTTTTTTTTGTTTTTTTATGCCGGATAGCCTTTGACCACTATCTCACCTGATGGTAAGTGATTATGTGGTCGAAGATGTTGTTCAGGCTAATCTAGAATTACAGGCCCGCAAGGACAGCTGCCGGAACACACCGTTAGGTGCTTGGCGACACATTGTCTACTTGAGGGTGGTAGCTAGCCAGGCGGGTATTCGCAAAATGCCCTACAGGCGGGCATTCGCAAACCGCCAAGCAGTAATGTTCGCATTACTGTGTTCAGGTTTCAATGGGTGGCGATAAAATACCTACAGGCATATGAGACTTCACAACTGTATGTCTCAGGGTGGTTCGCGCACTGAAGTCCATTACTTCTGACAACCTCAATCTGTTATAGGCAGATGTTCAGGCACCAGCCTAAACTAGTATTTGGCGGGGACAGGAGGCGCGGGGTGCGCCGCCGACTTCACTTCTCACTCGCCCGCGGAGCAAGAACGCCGTGCTCAATTAATTTTAACCACTCGTTTTGGCATCTGATAACTTGTATTTTCCAAAATTATATATCAACATTTATACAGTCCACCCTTTTATTCAAGTCCCTAGCTAGGACCCTAACAAAATGGTCCTCTCGCCATCCTAAGAACAAGCGAGGAAAGGAATTTAACATCAAGTTATCGGACTTTGGACCTGGCGCGTACGCTTGCAACTGCGTCGTTAATATATTCAAAGCGCCTTGTCATCGCCACCCGTGCCGCGGGAGTTTGAAGTCACCGTATCAAGAAGAATTTATGGATTCAATGCAATAAATGGAGGAAGTTCAGTGTTATTCCAGGAGTCTTCAGTACGACTATTGTGCAATTTCGATTGAACGTAAATCGAAATCATACGCCTCCGAGTCGTAGCTTCGTCGATGGATAACAGGTTTCCTCGCGGATAAGGATAACGATATTTAGTGAGTTCGTTCCAATTATTTACCTTCTACATACCTAACATTTTGATTTATTTGTCAGTTTCCTAGTTCATATCATTACATTACTATTTTTCTCATTGCCTCATGATTATTTGAGTTAGCACGTAACTACCTACATTTTGAATAATTTTTTTCATCTTTTTCATTTGCTTTGCATAGCAATCTTCATTTAGAAAGTTTTTATAATATACATAAATACTGACCTTATTTAATCTAATTACTATCTAATCATGTTCTTCGCGCAGTTTCTGAAGCATTAAAGTTGTAATCAACGTATAATATACTTAGCAAACATTCCTTTAGTAAACGCATCAGCTGTACATCTTTCAAGTTCAAGGTCATGCGCCTATCTATTCACGCCTGATAGTTATTATTTATTATTTTATGCAAATTGAATGCTTAGCCTGTAACTTTCCTGTGCTTATATTTCTCCTTTCTCTTTCACCATGGTTGATGAAGACACTCTTATTAAAAAACGCAGTGCTATGAAAGCAAAGCTTACAAACTTTGCTAACTACATTAGCATAATAGTAAGCTGCGAATCCCTTTCAGATCTTCAACGAATCGAGTTAGAAGGGCGGTTAGCAAAATTTGATGCTATATACGATGAATTTGATGAATTACAGACGGAGATCGAGGTACTGTCCGATCAACCAGACGATGCCTACGCTGAGCGAACCAAGTTCGAGGAGCGATTTCACTCACTAGCTGCGCAGGCTCGCATGGTGCTGGCGAGGTCCAGCGCTCCCACGCATGGTGAAAATGGGTCTGTAGCGAGCTCGGGTGACCATGACACAGGTAGATCGTCACAACAAAATTTTATTCGCTTACCTAAAATTGATTTGCCCGTTTACAATGGCAGCTATCAGTACTGGCTCGAGTTTAGAGATACATTCTTATCGTTAATACATAACAATAAAACTATTGATGACATAAGCAAATTACATTACCTTCGCGCATCACTAAAAGGAAATGCACAAGAATTGATAAAGAATTTGGACTTTAAAGGTGATAATTATCAAATTGCATGGAAAATGCTTTGTGAGCGATACGACAATAGTCGGCTACTAATAAATAACCATTTGCAGGCATTATTTAATGCCGAGCAAATAACAAAGGAATCAAGTTTGTCTTTGCGTCGTCATATTGACGTCATTAATAAAAACATTAGAGCTCTTAATATACTGAAAGAACCTACTGAGCATTGGGACACACTTGTAATTTTTATGATGCTTAACAAATTAGATACAGTTACTAGTAGGCATTGGGAGGAGTACCGTAACACCTTGTCTAGTTCCCCTACTTTGTCTCAATTTTGTACATTCCTTAGTAACAGAGCCGATTTACTAGAAACTTTAGAACACAGTCAAAGTTCTTTTAAATTAAACAAATTTGAACCGAAATCTAGAAGTTTCATAGTAGCTGCTAAAAATGATAGTACATATCCATCAAAACATCAACAAATAAACAGTAAACCTTCTTGTCCACTATGTTCTAGTAACCATCTTTTATACACATGTGATATATTTAAAAATTTGCCAGTAGAATCAAGAATCAACAAGTCCAAGGAACTTAAAGTGTGCCTAAACTGCCTACGTCCAGGACACTATTCAAAACAATGCAAATTGTCTCATTGCAAATATTGCACTAATAAGCACAACACTCTGTTGCATGTTGACGAACCTAGGCATATTAACTATCAAGAGCCCATGCCTAGTGCTTCTAATAATACTAATAATGTTGCCCTTCCAATTAAAGTTCCCGGTAATAACGTTACGCCTACATGCGACTCAGAAAATATCGTTTTGTCTAGCAAAACTGCTTCTAAACAGCATACTACTTCTTCCCAAATTTTACTTTCCACAGCGATGGTGAAAGTAATCAGCAGTGAAGGCAAAAGGCTTGACGCGCGAGTCCTTCTCGATAATGGCAGCACTGCAAACTTTATCACCAAGGCGCTTTGCGACCGCCTGAGATTATCTCGAGATAACAGCTACTCTGCGGTAACAGGTATCAATAATCAGACTTCATTTAGTACACAGTCTTGCAATTTAACTATAGAATCGTACAACGGTGCCTACAAAGCAAATATAGATTGTTACATCTTGCCAGAAATTACTAAAATTCTTCCTTGTTCTTTGATCGACATCGGCAGCATTCCCTTGCCGAAAGATCTTCATCTAGCGGATCCTACCTTTCATATACCATCAGTTATCGATATTCTGGTGGGTGCTGAGGTCTTTTGGAATGTCTTAGGTAGCGCATGTATTACCCTAGGCAAAGACCAACTTCAATTACGTGATACTAAGTTCGGGTGGATTGTATCAGGCCCTGTGGCTCTTCCATTACATCCATCTACGTCATCAACGAAACAATTTTGTAACTTCTCAATGAATGAGTTAAACACTAATATTAGTAAATTTTGGGAACTTGACTCAGTATCTTCTAAGCACTCCTTGTCTAAAGAAGAGCGTGCCTGCGAGGAAAGTTTTGAACTTAATACTTTTCGTAATGATCAAGGTCAATTTGTAGTAACCATCCCTCTCAAAGATAATCCTAGTGTTCTAGGTAAGTCGTTCGAAATGGCGAAGCGACGTTTTTTATCACTGGAACGTCGTTTCCAACGTGATCCAGCCTTCAAAGATAAATACGTAGCTTTCATGCAAGAATATGAGTCTCTTGGTCACATGATAGAAAATAACTGTCCATCTAAATCGAATGATGTCGATTATTTTTTGCCTCATCATGGGGTCATTAAAGAATCCAGTTCTACCACAAAGCTGAGAGCTGTCTTCGATGCGTCGGCATCAACCACGTCTGGACTGTCATTTAACGATATCCAGATGGTGGGTCCTACAGTTCAAGAAGATCTTCTCTCCATACTTTTGCGATTTCGCCAGCATAAATATGTAATATCTGGTGATATAGAGAAGATGTATAGAGCTATTCTAGTGACACCTTCACAGCATTCCTTACAACAAATAATTTTTCGTAGTGATACCAAATCCCCTTTAAAAAAATATAGCCTCAATACCGTAACATACGGTATGGCTTCTGCCACGTTTTTGGCAACTAAATGCTTGGTAAGCTTAGCATCTACTACTACTAACGAGATAGCAAAAACATCTATACAACGTGACTTCTATGTTGACGATTACTTGAGCGGTGGAGACTCGATTCCCCAAGTTGTAAACCTAGGCAAAGAGGTGACTGCCATTTTAGCATCTGCAAAATTTAATTTACGTAAATGGCACTCCAATAGCCCTCAAATTTTAGCTCAAATTACTAGCGATTTCAAAAGTTCTAATATAATGAACCTGTCTGAACACAAAAACGTCGCTTCGAAAACTCTAGGCCTACATTGGCTATGTGATTCGGACTCATTAGCATTTTCAATTAATATTGATACCGAGAAACGGGTGACAAAGCGTCACATATTATCTGTTATCAGTCAAATTTTCGATCCCTTAGGTCTCCTAGGTCCATGTGTGATTTTAGCGAAAATGATCATTCAAAAACTATGGATCGCTAAAACTGACTGGGACGACCAAGTTTCGGATGAAATACAAAACCTTTGGGTTTCATTTGCGAACTCTCTGCCATTTTTAAACTCTTTAAAGATTGACAGATGGGTTTTATGTGACAATTCTACTAGAAATGAAATCCATACAATGACGGACTCATCCCTTAGTGCCTACGGAGCCTGTATCTACCTTCGCTCTATTGACAACGAAGGTTCAATCAAGGTTCAACTTCTAGTATCTAAAAACAGAGTAGCTCCTATCAAAATAACTACCATTCCGCGTCTTGAGCTCTGCGGCGCTCTGCTAGGTGCTAGACTGTGTACTAAGGTCCTGGAGTCACTTACATTACCTGTGAGTAGATGTTACTTCTGGTGTGATTCGATGATAGTGTTGGGTTGGCTGTCTATGCCACCTAATCAATTAAAACCGTTTGTACGTACCCGTGTAGGCGAAATACTAGAACTGACAGCCGGTCATGTATGGTCATACGTTCAGTCAAAACACAATAGTGCAGACTTGCTTTCTCGTGGGCTGAAGGCAGATCTCCTCGGCAATTGTTCGCTGTGGTGGTCAGGTCCCGAATTCCTGCATAAAGACGAGAAATACTGGCCTAAAATGCCTAACTGTACTTCGCATAAAGATTTACCTGAAGTTATTTCACATCACCACGTACATCATGACTCTCATGCAAACTTTCATAATCATTCAAAGGATAGTTTATTCATTAAATCTTTACTACATAAATATTCGAATTTCAATCATTTGCAAAGAGTGGTCGCTTACATTCAAAGATTCATTCACAATACAACCAAAATACTAGATAAACATCACGGTCATCTCTCAGTCCAGGAACTTAATAATTCTTTTACATTCATTCTCAAACACACCCAACGCGACATGTTTCCTGAAGAGCATGCCATACTTATATCAGGAAAATCATTACCACGTAAACATAAATTCATCTCATTGACCCTCTTCATGGATACTGATTCTATTATACGTATAGGAGGAAGGCTTCAAAATTCACCCTATGACTACAATGTCAAACATCCTATTTTGATTCGCAGTGATCACCACATTACTAAACTTATATTTCGTAAATATCATCACGATTTGTTACACGCTGGTCCACAGCTGCTGTTAGCACATATTCGTCAAACGTTTTGGCCCTTAGGGGGCAGAAACCTTTCTAAGACCATAGTCAAACAATGTATCAAATGTTTTAAATACAAATGTCAAAATGTTCAACCTATCATGGGACAGCTCCCTAGTTCAAGAACGCAGCTAGAGTTCCCATTTTTACACTGTAGCGTAGACTATGCTGGGCCCGTATTTATAGCTGACCGAAAAGGGCGAGGATGTAAGCTTATAAAAGCCTACCTATGTATTTTTGCTTGCTTTTCAGTAAAAAGTGTCCACATTGAGCTCGTTACAGATCTCACCAAGGAAGGGTACATGGCGGCCTTAAATAGGTTTATAGCACGTCGCGGAAAGCCTCTTAGTATCTTGTCCGACAATGGTACTAACTTTGTCGGTACCTGTAATGAACTTCATCAATTTTTGCAATCTGATGCCTCGCTCGAGGTCGCTCAGAAAGGTATTGAATTCAAATTTGCCCCAGCCTATTCACCCCATTTTAATGGCTTAGCAGAAGCTGCCGTTCGTTCCACGAAAACACATTTGAGGAAACTATTACAATTAACGCATTTCACTTATGAAGAAATGTATACATGTCTAACTCAAATAGAGGCAGTGCTTAACTCTCGCCCACTTACCCCACTCTCCTCTGATCCCTTAGATTTTACTGCCCTCACTCCCTCACATTTTTTAATTGGACGACCACTTATCTCTATTCCACAACCGCAGGTACCTAACATGAACATCAATCAGCTTGAACGTTACAAAAGAGTAGAGTGCATCAAGCGACACTTTTGGAACAGATTTCATTTAGAATATGTATCTCTGCTACAGCAAAAGACTAAGTGGTCTTCTTCTTCTGGACAGTTAACGGAAGGAGCCCTAGTAATAATTAAGGAAAAAGGCCAATCACCACTGCTATGGCCTTTAGGACGGGTCGTGAAAGTCTTTCCCGGCAGTGACGGGGTTTCACGAGTAGCGGAATTGAAGACGAAGAAAGGGACAATTCTGCGAGCATTCAACAACATTTGTCCTCTTCCACTGAATTGAAGTGTCCAACGCCGCGGAGTATGTTCAGGCACCAGCCTAAACTAGTATTTGGCGGGGACAGGAGGCGCGGGGTGCGCCGCCGACTTCACTTCTCACTCGCCCGCGGAGCAAGAACGCCGTGCTCAATTAATTTTAACCACTCGTTTTGGCATCTGATAACTTGTATTTTCCAAAATTATATATCAACATTTATACAGTCCACCCTTTTATTCAAGTCCCTAGCTAGGACCCTAACACAGAGGTTACGGCTTACCACCAGGTGGGATTCGTGCTTGTTCCGTCACAATTCCACAAATAATGCCGTTTTTCCAACGTCAGTAAGGTTTGGCTTCTTCGATATTTAAAACTTCCCTCCACTGAATACCTTGCTCCACTATGACAGTGATGTATGTACATAGTTAGTGGTACTGCTCCTTCTCGGAATCATTATCGTTACAGCAATGTATCAACAGCACATCATGTACAGTTCCAACGGGGCAATGCTACCAGCATTCCGACAACTTGTGGGCTTGCAATGGTCTTTAGGTTGCCTTAACGTTATAGTAGCTTTAGTGCTATATATCGTTTGTAATGTTTTGTGACAATATACTACATCGATTATACTATAAAATATGGCTAGACACATTTGTTTAATCGAAACATTTCATTGATAAGCTTTTCTAAATGGTACCGACCATTATCCTTTTCAATGAATTCAAAATACGTTAAAACCTATCGATCGTCCCGGATGTCACCCGAACCGATCTCCGGTTCTGGCGCTAACCGGAAATAAAGCGGGTCGTTCTCTGATAACGATCGATTTCCGAATACATGATGATTTGGGGTAAGAAGAATCTTTAAAATTTAAATGTAATTAAATTTGTATGATTGTAAGACACATTACGGTGTTCGCCTGGCTAGCTTCAATATCTTGTAGAAAATGTGACGACAAGCACCTAGCGGTGTGGTTTGACTTTGATGTTATACGTAGTGTTTTTTTCCTTATGTAGCACAATAAAATAAATAATAGGACCCAGCCCAAAAAAAACGATTGATGCTCATCACGATAAATTAGAAAGATCTGGCTTTAAGAGATACAAATGACATTACGGAAGCATATTAGTGTTACTTTGCCGTCTGTCTGTTTGTCTGTTCATCCTAATATAAAAAGTCTATAGTTTGTAAACGGAATGAGTTACGACAAATCTAGAATTTAGTCATTTGAGTGGAATGTTTTCCCAAAACCAAAATTTGAATTAGAAATGTCCAATGATGGCGAGTACCTTTAATAAAAGGTATATATGGTACATTGCTAAACGAATAAATTGACTTAAATCAACTGCAGTCAGATTCAGAGATAGTTACATATTTATAATACCAAACCGTAACCAAACCAAGCCCTACACGCTACACAGACGTCACATAACTAATGCACGTAATCACACGTCGTGTCGACCGTCTACCGCACACTGTGTGCACGTAACATCCGAGCTCAGTCTAGCTCAGTGTATGCCTACATTATGGGGGAAGCACTCAGATGCGCTGGCAATACAACTTAACTAGTAACATTCAAATAATAATTATACAATAGCTAAAATCTAACCAAACGTTTATCGGTTTATTGATAATAATATTTATATACAAATAAAGGGGATTAATAGAACCCTTAAGGGTCGGCAACGCATTGACTGTACTAATGGCGATAGGCGACAATACCCGCTTACCATCAGGCAAGCCGTATGCTTGTTTGACATTGATCGCATAAAAAAATAGCGCTCATACCTACTATGAGCAATTTTGAATTCAGGACAAAATGACGAATTAGAACCACAAGTAGAACTGAATGTAGGGTCTCAGTTATAATGTATGTGTTAATGTTTTATACATTATTGAATTACTTTTTGCGTACCACTTAAGCACTTATTTTTTATGCCTTTAATAACAACATACTACAAACTGTATAGAATACTACAGCTACTACAGTAAAAGCATTTAGATAACCTACAAGTCATTGCAGGCTCACATGCAGTCCAAAAGCTCCAGCCCACTACCAGCTGGCCGCATTGCCCAAGAACAAAAGCTCTTATGCATACATAAATATTTTCTTGTTCATCATATTTGATTATAAAAAAATATATAGTTGCGAATCGTTACTACTTTAAGACGCTTGAGATTGATGAAGGGCATCGAAACTAAAACCAAGGTTCTTAATTTCGGTGGCAGTTACAGTACAGTTGAGTACAGCCAATAGAGTATAGCAGGTTATTTAAAATAGATAAGTTGAAAATGTATCACTTTTTTGAACTTATGTACAGTGTATACACTGTACATAATAATATAGATAACTTAACTCAAACAAAAAAGTCCATCCCCATGTTGGACTGCTCGGAGCGGTGATTAGGAAATGTTAAACTGTAAATAATGCATTCTGATAGTTTAAAGCAAGCGCCCAAGTTGTTTTTGTATAAAAGATTTGAGTATAAAAACTAATAATAATCTAATAATATATACGAGTGTTAAACCACACAGCTACATAGTCTTTTGTTGTAAAATATAAAGTCAGTTGTAAGAAGATAGCCTAAGCGTTTCAGGAGAACAAACCTCCAATAATTACTTTATCCAAAACAGACGCGGTACTCTAACTAATGAGCTATTCGGTGAAGAGAAAACCAACCAGATTATTTTGATAACTCCACAACGCCAGGAAAGTCTTTTGTAAGAATAAAAGCCCTGCTGAATTGCTGAGAGTTAAACAAAAGTTGATTTCCGGCGGTCGTAGATTATATTTGACCGCAACGCCATATTATTATATGTTCTATGGTGAAGCGTAAAATCCGAGCATCACTCGAATAGGAATAGAGTAGGGCACGGATTAGTATCAGGGATGTTTTATTTTATAGACCTTATAAAGCAACTTATAAATAACAACATAAAGGCCAATGTTTTTTTGATGTAACAAAAATGGCCGAGCAGTAATAGCTATCGACTGCCGTGCCGCAGTGCCCTGGTTCGATCCCCACCGCCGGATTGAGCTTCACCACAACAAGGTGGAAGGGCATTTTGCGATTGTCCGCCTGGCTAGCTACCACTCTCATGTATAAAATCTGTCGCCATGAACCTAACGGACCTTTGAGGAGAGGTAAATATCTCTGATAGTTAATTATTATTATATAAATTAATTGTAAACAGGGTTCCTGGAGGGAAAATGATGACTTTTGACGTAACAGGGCCCTGGAAATAGCAAGAATGTTGGGACAATCACTTATATATAAAGTGTAAAATGTCTTTGCCCCTTGCATGTTTTAGTGCTGACTCATGCTTGTCATGCCTGGAAATCAGGCACGACTAAGAGAGTTGGCATGCGCATGTCAACAAGTTGTGTAATATTTTAGAATAAGTTACTTAAGAAATTCCCCACTTGTCCGTTAGGTAAGGCCCAGACCTAAATTTGAATCAAAATAAAGTAAACGGTAACAGTAACCGAGGAATAAAACTTCATCAACTAGGCAATTGGTTTCCTCACGGACAAACAATTTTAATAAATAGATAACATAGAATAGTTGTTTGAAAGTTGTGAATTCGTCCGTTGGGACAGGACACAACTGAAGTCGGTAATAATTAAATGACAAGAATGGAGCGTGAAGTAGGCCCTTTCCCAACGGATGAACATAATTAATGAAATAACGAATGAACATATATATTTATATTTATCATTATATTACTCATATAATATATATATATATACTTAATAAAAAATATAATAATAATAAAAAAAAAAAAAAAAAAAAAAAAACAAAGAATATTACTAAATAGAGATTTTTAACCTTCCGTAAACCACGTGGGTAAAAGTTGCGTCCTGCACTACGTGGGGTTTCCTATACCCAACATCATTATATCTATATATAGAGAATTTATTTTCAAAGTATATTTTATACATAATTATATTGTTTTTGGACTATTAGGAGATAGAAATAAAATAAATTTGTTAAGTAAAATAAACATTTTTAATATCTATAGGCATTGTAACAAAACTGTACTTTTTTAACAACTTAGAGGAAACTATCTTCTTTGGTTAAGCCTTTAAAAAAAAAACGAACTAAAAACTTCTTATTGCCCTTTATTTTAGGGCTTAATAAGATAAGAAACAATAATAAAATAAAAATAACTAAACATAATTAGTCTTCATGAGATCCCAGTTGGCTAAAATCTGCACAGTTTTTACAAAAAAAATATGCGTGTTCTAAGCATACAGGTACTTCGCATCGCTGGCAACCGTACTTGGTCTTCAATCTTTTCTTCCATAGCATTCCGAACATCTTGTTACACGTCTTGGCATCTTCTTTGATGGTTCCACACTTGGTTCACCAAGTAAGACATGCAAGAAAGCACTTACGAGAATCCCTTGGAATTCGTGGATTTTCTTTGTGGTTTTTCAGGTGGTCTTCAATCGAAGCCATTCCCAGAACACGAATAAACTTCAGCCATTATGAGACCTGAAAACAAATACACAAACGATTTAAGTAATAAAAAAACAAAATAAACAAATATTTATATAGAAATATGTATATTTTGCATGTCAAACTGCTTACCTTTTAGACGACGTGCCGAACTACGTGGGGTTTGTGACACCCTGCCACAATTTGGGAGCTACCATCCGCGGCGCCTGCGACGCTACTACTAAATCAATATTCCTATCCGACCCGGCAACGTCGTAACTCCAGCTACTCGATGTTTCGTGGAATTCGCGCAGCCGTTTAAAAAGATACGACGATTTTTGTTTCGCTGGGGTTTATTAAACCCCACGTGGTGCACGGAAGGTTAAGGGTACCCCATATTAAGTAGGGGTAGGAAACAAAGAGGGAGGATGGTTTTAGTCCGTAGGTCGTCAGGCAACTGACGGAGTCGGACATAACCAGGAGATTGGCGCTTGGATCAAGCATACAAGCAGCAACGCCCTGGTATCCATGACGATTTCATCCTCCCTACAGAAAAAAAATAAATAAAAAAAACGGTGTGTTTCAGCAGCCTTCCTTGAGAGCCAGTCAGCCACAGCCAGTGATATTACAGACAGGCACCTGAGACTTAACAACAATGACGAACTTAACGACATGTCTCAAAGTGACGGGCGCACTCCGATCAATTCGTGACTTGTGATGAAATGCATCTGTTAATTTTAGGTTGGTTTGAGGTTAGTCCGCTTAATATCAGGTAGGTCTCAAGCTTGTTCCGTCATAATAACAAAAAAGAAAAAAAAAATACGTTTGAAAATTAACCCGACAAGTCTGAGCTAATCACTGTTTATTCGTTTGAGTATTACAGAGACCAATTTGCATTTTAACAAAATGTACTAAACGAAGTTCAAGCTAAACCCAGTTTGTAGTATATTTAAGATCTATTACCAAAGAGTAAAGAACCTTTTCGAGTGTTAACAAAGTGCATCCAATCACAGTCATATTTTGTATTTCACCAATCATCATTCGTTGCCATCATGTAAACTTGCGGTTTTCATAAACGCGATTACATTGAATGTTTACGTTACGACGCGACGGTAGACGTTGCAGCTGAAATCAGTGAGAGGAATGTCGAGATCACTATTGACATACATAATTTGAACTCGTTGAAGGGATTTTAAACATAAAATAATTAATTTCATTTCTTAATAAAAAAAATTAAATCCACTAAGTTTTCTGTTCATATTAGAATAACTTAAATAAGTATTTACGATTTATGAACATGAATATTAAAGTTCTGTTAGGTGGAAAAATAATTGGCTACCATTATTGGTAATAATTATCTGTTCATGTCCATAATATCTTCGTGTTCATGTTCTCCTGTTTTCTCTCCTGCCCATATCCCTGCTTCAGTAATGTCAATCTGACTCTGTTTTGATAATTTCACGTCGGTTACAAAGAAAGTTATTCAAAAATTGGATTCAAACATTGAATATTAAGACAAGCAATGAGACAGTTCTGTCCCTAGCCATGTACATGTACATTCGATTATGTACCAAATATGTTTATATTTTGTACATTTATAAAACATTTT
This sequence comes from Plagodis pulveraria, assembly GCA_963890685.1. Classification (NCBI taxonomy): domain Eukaryota; kingdom Metazoa; phylum Arthropoda; class Insecta; order Lepidoptera; family Geometridae; genus Plagodis; species Plagodis pulveraria. Next base: position 32,925,376 of record OY982956.1, on the reverse strand, counting down.
CAAAGTCTTATTAACATTAATAGACTCTTGTATTGCTCACGTCTCGGGTACAATTACTGGCTCGCGAGGACAGCTGCCGGAACACACTGTAAGGTGCTTGGTGACAGATTTTCTACTTGAGGGTGGTAGATAGCAAGGCGAGCATTCGCCCGGCAACTGCCCTACCACCATGCTATAACGACTGCCATCCTAAAACAACAACCGAGACCGACGGCGTAACGTGTGCTCCGAAGCACGGAAGCGCTCAGTAGTAATGTCACTAGCGGTCACCCATCCAACTCACGACCGCGGGGGGAGTCGCTTAACTTTGCTGATTAGTTAAAAATGGATAAAAAAACTTCGCTACGAGCGCTTCAAAAGATAAACTAACAATAATATAAGAGCAGCAACTTTACGATCATAATATTCCTGAAAAAGCTCTGAAGGAATTAGGTATATATAACAAAGAGCAATCTTATACAGCGAATAAGAATAAGCCACTTCAATTAAAATTAACGAGATAAGTTCACAGAGAAGGTTTTATGTGTTTTTTAACTTCTTATAAGATAATTTGTAAGTAAGTTTGCTAAATTAAGATGTTACGAGACCTACGAGTAACTTAATTTGTCTAGAGGGCGAGTTTGGGAATAATGGTTAAAAATACCAGTTTTGTGTTATGTTTTAGTTTATAACAATATTCTTACAGTTTAATAATAATTTAGTTTCGGATAGCGGTGGCCCAGTGGTACGTAGGTAATAGCTACGATCTTCCTCACAGTAAAGGTCCACGTCACAATATTCGGTTCATTAGATTATTAGGTTATTAGTGCGTAATTTATAATTACGCACTAATCTAATATCATCCTTCAGAGCTTTTTCAGGAATATTATGATCGTAAAGTTGCTGCTCTTATATTATTGTTAGTTTATCTTTTGAAGCGCTCGTAGCGAAGTTTTTTTATCAATTTTTAACTAATCAGCAAAGTTAAGCGACTCCCCCCGCGGTCGTGAGTTGGATGGGTGACCGCTAGTGACATTACTACTGAGCGCTTCCGTGCTTCGGAGCACACGTTACGCCGTCGGTCTCGGTTGTTGTTTTAGGATGGCAGTCGTTATAGCATGGTGGTAGGGCAGTTGCCGGGCGAATGCTCGCCTTGCTATCTACCACCCTCAAGTAGAAAATCTGTCACCAAGCACCTTACAGTGTGTTCCGGCAGCTGTCCTCGCGAGCCAGTAATTGTACCCGAGACGTGAGCAATACAAGAGTCTATTAATGTTAATAAGACTTTGAAAATGTTTTATAAATGTACAAAATATAAACATATTTGGTACATAATCGAATGTACATGTACATGGCTAGGGACAGAACTGTCTCATTGCTTGTCTTAATATTCAATGTTTGAATCCAATTTTTGAATAACTTTCTTTGTAACCGACGTGAAATTATCAAAACAGAGTCAGATTGACATTACTGAAGCAGGGATATGGGCAGGAGAGAAAACAGGAGAACATGAACACGAAGATATTATGGACATGAACAGATAATTATTACCAATAATGGTAGCCAATTATTTTTCCACCTAACAGAACTTTAATATTCATGTTCATAAATCGTAAATACTTATTTAAGTTATTCTAATATGAACAGAAAACTTAGTGGATTTAATTTTTTTTATTAAGAAATGAAATTAATTATTTTATGTTTAAAATCCCTTCAACGAGTTCAAATTATGTATGTCAATAGTGATCTCGACATTCCTCTCACTGATTTCAGCTGCAACGTCTACCGTCGCGTCGTAACGTAAACATTCAATGTAATCGCGTTTATGAAAACCGCAAGTTTACATGATGGCAACGAATGATGATTGGTGAAATACAAAATATGACTGTGATTGGATGCACTTTGTTAACACTCGAAAAGGTTCTTTACTCTTTGGTAATAGATCTTAAATATACTACAAACTGGGTTTAGCTTGAACTTCGTTTAGTACATTTTGTTAAAATGCAAATTGGTCTCTGTAATACTCAAACGAATAAACAGTGATTAGCTCAGACTTGTCGGGTTAATTTTCAAACGTATTTTTTTTTTCTTTTTTGTTATTATGACGGAACAAGCTTGAGACCTACCTGATATTAAGCGGACTAACCTCAAACCAACCTAAAATTAACAGATGCATTTCATCACAAGTCACGAATTGATCGGAGTGCGCCCGTCACTTTGAGACATGTCGTTAAGTTCGTCATTGTTGTTAAGTCTCAGGTGCCTGTCTGTAATATCACTGGCTGTGGCTGACTGGCTCTCAAGGAAGGCTGCTGGAACACACCGTTTTTTTTATTTATTTTTTTTCTGTAGGGAGGATGAAATCGTCATGGATACCAGGGCGTTGCTGCTTGTATGCTTGATCCAAGCGCCAATCTCCTGGTTATGTCCGACTCCGTCAGTTGCCTGACGACCTACGGACTAAAACCATCCTCCCTCTTTGTTTCCTACCCCTACTTAATATGGGGTACCCTTAACCTTCCGTGCACCACGTGGGGTTTAATAAACCCCAGCGAAACAAAAATCGTCGTATCTTTTTAAACGGCTGCGCGAATTCCACGAAACATCGAGTAGCTGGAGTTACGACGTTGCCGGGTCGGATAGGAATATTGATTTAGTAGTAGCGTCGCAGGCGCCGCGGATGGTAGCTCCCAAATTGTGGCAGGGTGTCACAAACCCCACGTAGTTCGGCACGTCGTCTAAAAGGTAAGCAGTTTGACATGCAAAATATACATATTTCTATATAAATATTTGTTTATTTTGTTTTTTTATTACTTAAATCGTTTGTGTATTTGTTTTCAGGTCTCATAATGGCTGAAGTTTATTCGTGTTCTGGGAATGGCTTCGATTGAAGACCACCTGAAAAACCACAAAGAAAATCCACGAATTCCAAGGGATTCTCGTAAGTGCTTTCTTGCATGTCTTACTTGGTGAACCAAGTGTGGAACCATCAAAGAAGATGCCAAGACGTGTAACAAGATGTTCGGAATGCTATGGAAGAAAAGATTGAAGACCAAGTACGGTTGCCAGCGATGCGAAGTACCTGTATGCTTAGAACACGCATATTTTTTTTGTAAAAACTGTGCAGATTTTAGCCAACTGGGATCTCATGAAGACTAATTATGTTTAGTTATTTTTATTTTATTATTGTTTCTTATCTTATTAAGCCCTAAAATAAAGGGCAATAAGAAGTTTTTAGTTCGTTTTTTTTTTAAAGGCTTAACCAAAGAAGATAGTTTCCTCTAAGTTGTTAAAAAAGTACAGTTTTGTTACAATGCCTATAGATATTAAAAATGTTTATTTTACTTAACAAATTTATTTTATTTCTATCTCCTAATAGTCCAAAAACAATATAATTATGTATAAAATATACTTTGAAAATAAATTCTCTATATATAGATATAATGATGTTGGGTATAGGAAACCCCACGTAGTGCAGGACGCAACTTTTACCCACGTGGTTTACGGAAGGTTAAAAATCTCTATTTAGTAATATTCTTTTTTTTTTTTTTTTTTTTTTTTTTTTTATTATTATTATATTTTTTATTAAGTATATATATATATATTATATGAGTAATATAATGATAAATATAAATATATATGTTCATTCGTTATTTCATTAATTATGTTCATCCGTTGGGAAAGGGCCTACTTCACGCTCCATTCTTGTCATTTAATTATTACCGACTTCAGTTGTGTCCTGTCCCAACGGACGAATTCACAACTTTCAAACAACTATTCTATGTTATCTATTTATTAAAATTGTTTGTCCGTGAGGAAACCAATTGCCTAGTTGATGAAGTTTTATTCCTCGGTTACTGTTACCGTTTACTTTATTTTGATTCAAATTTAGGTCTGGGCCTTACCTAACGGACAAGTGGGGAATTTCTTAAGTAACTTATTCTAAAATATTACACAACTTGTTGACATGCGCATGCCAACTCTCTTAGTCGTGCCTGATTTCCAGGCATGACAAGCATGAGTCAGCACTAAAACATGCAAGGGGCAAAGACATTTTACACTTTATATATAAGTGATTGTCCCAACATTCTTGCTATTTCCAGGGCCCTGTTACGTCAAAAGTCATCATTTTCCCTCCAGGAACCCTGTTTACAATTAATTTATATAATAATAATTAACTATCAGAGATATTTACCTCTCCTCAAAGGTCCGTTAGGTTCATGGCGACAGATTTTATACATGAGAGTGGTAGCTAGCCAGGCGGACAATCGCAAAATGCCCTTCCACCTTGTTGTGGTGAAGCTCAATCCGGCGGTGGGGATCGAACCAGGGCACTGCGGCACGGCAGTCGATAGCTATTACTGCTCGGCCATTTTTGTTACATCAAAAAAACATTGGCCTTTATGTTGTTATTTATAAGTTGCTTTATAAGGTCTATAAAATAAAACATCCCTGATACTAATCCGTGCCCTACTCTATTCCTATTCGAGTGATGCTCGGATTTTACGCGTCACCATAGAACATATAATAATATGGCGTTGCGGTCAAATATAATCTACGACCGCCGGAAATCAACTTTTGTTTAACTCTCAGCAATTCAGCAGGGCTTTTATTCTTACAAAAGACTTTCCTGGCGTTGTGGAGTTATCAAAATAATCTGGTTGGTTTTCTCTTCACCGAATAGCTCATTAGTTAGAGTACCGCGTCTGTTTTGGATAAAGTAATTATTGGAGGTTTGTTCTCCTGAAACGCTTAGGCTATCTTCTTACAACTGACTTTATATTTTACAACAAAAGACTATGTAGCTGTGTGGTTTAACACTCGTATATATTATTAGATTATTATTAGTTTTTATACTCAAATCTTTTATACAAAAACAACTTGGGCGCTTGCTTTAAACTATCAGAATGCATTATTTACAGTTTAACATTTCCTAATCACCGCTCCGAGCAGTCCAACATGGGGATGGACTTTTTTGTTTGAGTTAAGTTATCTATATTATTATGTACAGTGTATACACTGTACATAAGTTCAAAAAAGTGATACATTTTCAACTTATCTATTTTAAATAACCTGCTATACTCTATTGGCTGTACTCAACTGTACTGTAACTGCCACCGAAATTAAGAACCTTGGTTTTAGTTTCGATGCCCTTCATCAATCTCAAGCGTCTTAAAGTAGTAACGATTCGCAACTATATATTTTTTTATAATCAAATATGATGAACAAGAAAATATTTATGTATGCATAAGAGCTTTTGTTCTTGGGCAATGCGGCCAGCTGGTAGTGGGCTGGAGCTTTTGGACTGCATGTGAGCCTGCAATGACTTGTAGGTTATCTAAATGCTTTTACTGTAGTAGCTGTAGTATTCTATACAGTTTGTAGTATGTTGTTATTAAAGGCATAAAAAATAAGTGCTTAAGTGGTACGCAAAAAGTAATTCAATAATGTATAAAACATTAACACATACATTATAACTGAGACCCTACATTCAGTTCTACTTGTGGTTCTAATTCGTCATTTTGTCCTGAATTCAAAATTGCTCATAGTAGGTATGAGCGCTATTTTTTTATGCGATCAATGTCAAACAAGCATACGGCTTGCCTGATGGTAAGCGGGTATTGTCGCCTATCGCCATTAGTACAGTCAATGCGTTGCCGACCCTTAAGGGTTCTATTAATCCCCTTTATTTGTATATAAATATTATTATCAATAAACCGATAAACGTTTGGTTAGATTTTAGCTATTGTATAATTATTATTTGAATGTTACTAGTTAAGTTGTATTGCCAGCGCATCTGAGTGCTTCCCCCATAATGTAGGCATACACTGAGCTAGACTGAGCTCGGATGTTACGTGCACACAGTGTGCGGTAGACGGTCGACACGACGTGTGATTACGTGCATTAGTTATGTGACGTCTGTGTAGCGTGTAGGGCTTGGTTTGGTTACGGTTTGGTATTATAAATATGTAACTATCTCTGAATCTGACTGCAGTTGATTTAAGTCAATTTATTCGTTTAGCAATGTACCATATATACCTTTTATTAAAGGTACTCGCCATCATTGGACATTTCTAATTCAAATTTTGGTTTTGGGAAAACATTCCACTCAAATGACTAAATTCTAGATTTGTCGTAACTCATTCCGTTTACAAACTATAGACTTTTTATATTAGGATGAACAGACAAACAGACAGACGGCAAAGTAACACTAATATGCTTCCGTAATGTCATTTGTATCTCTTAAAGCCAGATCTTTCTAATTTATCGTGATGAGCATCAATCGTTTTTTTTGGACTGGGTCCTATTATTTATTTTATTGTGCTACATAAGGAAAAAAACACTACGTATAACATCAAAGTCAAACCACACCGCTAGGTGCTTGTCGTCACATTTTCTACAAGATATTGAAGCTAGCCAGGCGAACACCGTAATGTGTCTTACAATCATACAAATTTAATTACATTTAAATTTTAAAGATTCTTCTTACCCCAAATCATCATGTATTCGGAAATCGATCGTTATCAGAGAACGACCCGCTTTATTTCCGGTTAGCGCCAGAACCGGAGATCGGTTCGGGTGACATCCGGGACGATCGATAGGTTTTAACGTATTTTGAATTCATTGAAAAGGATAATGGTCGGTACCATTTAGAAAAGCTTATCAATGAAATGTTTCGATTAAACAAATGTGTCTAGCCATATTTTATAGTATAATCGATGTAGTATATTGTCACAAAACATTACAAACGATATATAGCACTAAAGCTACTATAACGTTAAGGCAACCTAAAGACCATTGCAAGCCCACAAGTTGTCGGAATGCTGGTAGCATTGCCCCGTTGGAACTGTACATGATGTGCTGTTGATACATTGCTGTAACGATAATGATTCCGAGAAGGAGCAGTACCACTAACTATGTACATACATCACTGTCATAGTGGAGCAAGGTATTCAGTGGAGGGAAGTTTTAAATATCGAAGAAGCCAAACCTTACTGACGTTGGAAAAACGGCATTATTTGTGGAATTGTGACGGAACAAGCACGAATCCCACCTGGTGGTAAGCCGTAACCTCTGTGTTAGGGTCCTAGCTAGGGACTTGAATAAAAGGGTGGACTGTATAAATGTTGATATATAATTTTGGAAAATACAAGTTATCAGATGCCAAAACGAGTGGTTAAAATTAATTGAGCACGGCGTTCTTGCTCCGCGGGCGAGTGAGAAGTGAAGTCGGCGGCGCACCCCGCGCCTCCTGTCCCCGCCAAATACTAGTTTAGGCTGGTGCCTGAACATACTCCGCGGCGTTGGACACTTCAATTCAGTGGAAGAGGACAAATGTTGTTGAATGCTCGCAGAATTGTCCCTTTCTTCGTCTTCAATTCCGCTACTCGTGAAACCCCGTCACTGCCGGGAAAGACTTTCACGACCCGTCCTAAAGGCCATAGCAGTGGTGATTGGCCTTTTTCCTTAATTATTACTAGGGCTCCTTCCGTTAACTGTCCAGAAGAAGAAGACCACTTAGTCTTTTGCTGTAGCAGAGATACATATTCTAAATGAAATCTGTTCCAAAAGTGTCGCTTGATGCACTCTACTCTTTTGTAACGTTCAAGCTGATTACTTTATTAGTTCAAGCTACCTAACTGGGCAGTCTGTCCCAGGTAAATTTAATGGTCAACAACTTCGAGTGTATCGTTCCCAACAACTACTGGTACGGGTGCAACATGGACATTAGACATAATTTTCGTCTTGTCCATGTTCATTTTAAGACCCACCTGCTTGGAAACTCTACTGAGGTCGCTGAGCATTGTACTGAGTTCTTCAAGCGATTCTGCCAATATGACTATGTCATCGGCGAAACGAAGGTGAGTGATGTATTCGCCATAGATGTTGATGCCGAATTCTTTCCAGTTCAAGAGCTTAAAAACGTCCTCCAACGCATTCGTGAACAGTTTCGGAGAAATAACGTCTCCTTGTCTCACGTCTCGTTGCAGTTGGATTGGTTCCGTGCTCTTGTCCGTGTGCATTTATCAGACCTCACATTTTATGAATACCATAGGGGTACATCTTCAGTGTTTAAATTAGAAACGGTAAGTGAGCATGTTGTTTCAAGCGTGGTACTAGGTTTATCTTCAAATGCAGAAGGAGTAGATGAAATAACTTTAGATATGATTAAGTTAACACTACCTCACACATTGAGCATTATCACCAAAATTGTCAATCTATCAATTTCTTCGAGCACTTTTCCCGATCTCTGGAAAATCTCACTAATAAAACCTATTCCAAAAAAACAAAATGTCAATTCTGTCAATGATTTGAGACCTATTAGTATACTACCTTGTTTATCAAAAGTTTTAGAAAAAATTGTGTGCCACCAGATTATAAATTATCTTGAAAATGAAAATATTCTACCACCCACCCAATCAGGCTTCCGTAAAAAGCGCAGTACTGCAACCGCATTGCTGGATGTCGTTGATAATATGCTGCTTTTTCAGGATCAAGGCATGGGCACTATTCTCGTGCTGCTTGATTTTTCTCGCGCATTTGACGCCATTAATATTCCATTGCTTTTATCTAAATTATCTTTCTATGGTTTTGATATAGATACTGTGAAATGGTTCGATAGTTACTTAAATTTAAGATCACAAATTGTCAATGTTACTGGTCTTGATGGAAATACAATTTCATCCTCCAGAATCTATAATCTTAGAGGTGTCCCCCAGGGGTCTGTTCTTGGCCCAATATTATTTATATTATGCAGTGCAGACATCATAAATTGCATTCAACACTGTAATTATCATATATATGCTGATGACCTGCAGGTCTACATAAGCTTTCCCCCTCAAGACAGTGATGTTGCAGTTGAAAAAATAAATAATGATCTGGGCAGATTAGCTGATTGGTCAACCGCAAACTGCATGGTTTTGAATCCTTCTAAGTCAAAGTATTTGGTTATTGGGTCTAAAAAGCAGGTAGCAGATATTACTAATCAAAACCCAAAGATAGTCATAAAAAACAAGCAAATTGAGTATGTTACTGAAGCTCGTAATTTAGGTTTAGTTATGGATAGCCACCTGGAATTTGAAAAACATATTCAGGAAGCAGTACGAAACTGTTTTTATAGACTTAGAGTGCTGTACAAGATAAGACCTTATCTTAGTACTGATATCTGTAGTGTACCTACTTCCTTAATAAAATAAGATGAATTTAATGTTTTAAATTAGCCCAGTGTTTTCTGTATTTTGTTTATTTGTAATTTCATAGACACTGAAAAACACTTTTTACCACTGCATAAATCCTTATGTACTTTGTGAACTGTTTAATCACTTTCTTCATAAAGTAGCTCTATGTTTATGTTTAAAAGTAGAAAAAAGCTTTCTTTGATTTTGCATGTAATTTCGGCTGTATGGATTAATTATGATAAATATATTAATAATGATTACCTATTGTTGAACACTTTTGAAAGTTGTGCTTGGTATCAAAATTCTAAGCACTAGTTTAGGCATTTATAGAAACTAAACAGGCTTGTTCAAAATTAGTGTCTAAGCATATGATCTTGATGGTTCACTTACCACATTTCATTGCTCGATGTACTAAGAGACGGATATTAATGCCGTAACACTACACTTTTACTAAGCACGTTGCTTCTCCATTTTAAAAGTGAACTGTTCTGAGTAAATGTTAGGGAAACACGAGTAAATCTATATTCACATAAGTTAAGTGACAACCTATATTCTTGTATGAATAAATGAATACGTGGCTGATTGCATGTCAAACAATAACCACGTGACGACACGTAGGCATACGTATATAGTTTTTTTTGTTTTTTTTGTTTGTGGCAGCTAGTGATGCCACGTCCGCATAGATTATGTAGCGAGGTATTCTGTACATTCTATATCTTGTACATTCTAGTATTTATGTAGTGGTTTAATACTGTATAGTATATGTTTATATTTATGGATTTGTCAACTTTGGACACAGTTTTGACTATGATCATTTATAATTTTATATATGCTAGATAGAGTAATACAGTTCGACCAACTTATCTGTTCAGGCGGCAGAAAAAAGAACTACAAAATTCCCTCAAATTGTGACAGTTTGTAGTTGATTTCCTTGACCAATAGCGCCCTCGAGAACTGCACAGTTAGGTTGGTGGCACTACAAACACGTTATTCGCTGCATCGCCACAGATAAATCACAAAGATATGTTCAATATGTTCTAAATGGTAGTAAAGGTCACAATGTCTTATTTATTATTTAAATATTTTATAATTTTTATTTATAGTTCTGTTTCTGTTATTTAATTGTTTTGTTAGTTAATGTCATGCACGTTCGTGATGTTGGTCGGGAGTGTCGTCTGAAAACCAGCGCTTAGGTTCAATTTTGAACCTGGCACATGCTGAGACGGGACTCGTTCCTAGCATCGCGCAACATTGCAATTGCTGTATTATTAGTTGTATTACATATGTATTTAATTGTGCTTCAGTAGAAGCTATTGTAGTGTTGTGTAGTGCTGGAATAAACTTCATTTCATTTCATTGTCCTGTAATCGAATCGACATGGTGGCGTTTCTATACAAACACTTCAGCGCTTCGATATACCTATAGTCGATTTGGCATCGCTGAAGAGACTGCAGTACGGCCCAGGTTTCGATTGAATTTTCATAGTCCACAAACGCTAAACATAATGGCCGATTATACTCCTCAGTCTTCTGTATAATCTGGCGGAGCGTATGAATGTGGTCTATGGTGCTAAAGCCTTTTCGGAACCCGGCTTGTTCGGGAGGCTGGAAGTCATCAAACCTACGAGCAAGACGATTCGTAATGACTCTCGAGAACAGCTTATAAACATGGCTCAGAAGTGAAATGGGCCTGTAGTTCTTCAACAAGGTCTTGTCGCCTTTTTTGAAGAACAGTACCACTACACTTCTGCTCCACGCTTCTGGCATTTTACCTTCAAGGATGACGGAATTAAATAACTTCTGGAGGACTGAGAGTACTGGTTTTCCACCCGCTCTCAGAAGTTCTGTCTTGATTCCGTCATCCCCTGGCGCCTTGTTGTCCTTAAGCTGTTTGAGAGCCATTCTAATCTCGTATAGGCTGATGTCCGGGATATCTTCGGTATAGTGTCGGGTCAGTTTAGCTCTCTTGTCCTGAGCTGCACTGACAACGGGTTCTCGTGTCGAGGTGTATAGCTGTCCATAAAACCTCTCAAGCTCTCTCAGAATCTCCGGTTTGGATGAGATGATTCTGCCATCGTCTATCTTCAGCTTCGTCATTTGGCTTTGCCCTATAGACGAATTTTCAGTGAACACTTTGGAGCCTTGGTTACGCTCGATTGCGGCCTTTATCCGCTGAGTATTGAAGGCGCGCAAGTCGTGTCGCAGTGCCTTGGAAATTCGTCTATTGAGCTTGCCGTAGTTCGACATATCAGCTAAAGATTGCAGTCTCATTTCATTCCGGTCTTCCATCAGCTTGATGGTTACTTCTGAGAGTTTCTTTGGTTTGTTTCGGCGGGGGGTCTTAAAGAACTGAGACCCCACCGCGTGGACAGCTTCCACAAACCCGTTGTTTATCTCGTCCACTGATTCGCATTAAGCTAGACACTGGAAGCGGTTATGCAGTTCGAGTTGAAAGCTTTCGGGATTTGGGCAGCGCTAGGTCGGAGTGTGGAGTTTATCAGACGCGACCTTTCCAGCTTAACATTGATATTCAATGAGCCTCTGACGTTACGGTGTTCACTACCGGTTTTCACCTTATGGATCACAGAGACATCATCGAATATATGCTTCTTGGTTGTCATGATAAACTCGATCTCATTTTTTGTTGAACCATCGGGGCTTATCCACGTCCAATTCCTGGATGGTCGCTTCTCGTAGGAGTTCATCGCAAAGAGTCCCTCCTTCTCCATGAAGTCGACCAGCCGCTGGTCCCTCTGGTTCCGCTGCCCATATCCAAATGGCCCCACTCTCAACTCATCGCCATTCCGTGTGCCCAACTTAGCGTTGAAATCCCCCATAACAACGGTGAAGTATGTTTCGGAGGAATGTATGGCTTCTGATATCTCCTCATACATAGCCTCTACTTCATCGTCTGAGCGTACCGAGGTCGGTGCGTAAACCTGTATGACCTTCAGCGAATACCGTTTGGTGATTCTGAGTATAAGGTACGCTACCCTGCTCGACACACTTTCGACTTTTACAACGTTGTTAACAAGGGACCTCCGGACGAGAAACCCAACACCACCTTGAGATTTTTGGTGACCTTCCCGGTAGAAGAACAAGTTACCGGAGTCAAGGATAATGGTGTCCTGTCCCTGTCTTCGGACTTCCGATAATCCCATGACATCCCAGCGTAACTTGCTCAGTTCTTCTTCCAACTCGACAATCTTATGGTCCTCCCTGAGCGTACGGACGTTGTGTGTTGCCAGGGCCAAGGGTCGTCGTTTCTGAGTGCGGTAGCCGTGCATCTGCCGGGGATTCTTCGCACCCCCTGCTCCACCGTTACCTGGCCTGCTACCAGGGCCAGGAATAACAGAGCTGCCGGGGACTGGGGGCCGAGTTATTATTGTGCTTGTCATTGGGGGGTTTTGCCATAATCCCCACGCTTGGCAGGCGTCTTGGGGATCGCAGTAATAAGATAACAGTTACTCAGAAGGCGCTGCTGCCCACCTTCTGGTATTTTTCCCTTAGTCGCCTCTTACGACACCCACGGGATGATATGATATCTCACTCATCATCAATAAAAAATTATAGGTATGCTAGAATAACTTGCTTACCTTTCCTGTTCAGTAGGTAATCTGAACAGAGACAACTCTGAAATAGATGAACTGTTTAAACAGCCAAACACAGCAATAAGTTCTCCTGCGATTATCACACATTTTTAATTTATTTAGAGGTGCCGAAAAGCCGTGACGCTCAAACTTTGTGCGATGTTAGCCCCGACTGGCGCACGGTCGAAACGGGTCGAGATTTTGTTAGAGTATGCGTGCGGGACGCATAGATATTATGGCGCACACATAAAAGCCGCGCGCGGTGCGTTTGTATGAAGATAACTTACTTCCCACTCTTTCTACTATGGCATGGTGGTAGGGCATTTTGCAAATTCCCACCTGGCTAGCTACCACCTTCAAGTAGAAAACCTGTCGCCAAGCACCTAACGGTGTGTTCCGGCAGCTGTCCTTGAAAACCAGTAGTTCTAGGTTAGCCTGAACAACATCTTCGACCACATCATCATAACCTATCGGGCATAAATCGGCCACAAGAATTTAATTTTGGTGACCTTTACTACTTTTGGGATAACAATGATTTATTTTGAGTAATTTTGCTTAAATAGGATAGCGAGATGTTGAAACTTTGGTTATAAGATTACATTAAAATGCGGGTTTAATTTTGGTGATCATTTACTATTTTTGTCTGTTATATGTTACTCTACTATATCTGTAAGTTAAACATAAGCCAAAAAATAATACATTAAAAACCTGTACCTACGTATTTTACTTATGGCCACTGTAATACTTTCGTAGATCTATGGTAAATTGTTGTTGATCCACATATTTACAATATGACGGCTGGACATGGTCAGTTTATAATCTGACGAAAATGTGAGCGTTAGATTGTAAATTTTAATGTTCGTTCACAATCTATCGACAGTTTATAATCTCACTAGATAGTTAATAAACTAACGTGTCGTACAATTACCCGGTGACATCTATACACCAAACGGCTTAAATATGTCACCAATGCTGACGTTAGCATACTTGCGCCGGTTGAGTTGCTCCGCTGAAGTAGCCGCGGCGCCTCTACTGTCCCACACTTAGGGTCGCCGTTACTTCCAGGGAACCAGAGTCATGCCGTCCGCTTAAGTAAATTTAAAAATATTTAATTTTGTCATAAGGTCATCTAGTAACTTCAATAACGAATTAACGTATATATTGCATAATATTAAACCATTATGAAGAGCTGCTAAATAAATATAAATTATTGCAATTAAACTATAGAAGGCAACAATTAGATATAATGCTTCTGTATGACCTATATCATAAGTCATAACAGATATGACTGTACAGAGTTGATCGATTAGCTTCGGTACGAGTATAAGGTACTTTTTAGACCTCATCCTCGCCGTCTCATAATTATTATTGTAAATAAGAATAATTATTCATTACGAAAATATTGTGACTCTGTTTGTTGGTTCTTGAATATATAATAATATATGTATATATGTGCACAGTCCTTCAGTGTCGTTATATAGTTTACACTATATATAGATGTATATATATATATATATACAGTGTAAACTCAAGGGACTGTGCATTTTATGGCGTTATAGAGAGGTGTCGTTAAATGGAGAGAAGTAAAAAGTTTGTGAGGAACTAAGAAACGTATATTCCAACTTAATAGTCACGGTCAACAACAGTCTACATGTGCAAGCAATCACAATTTATAAACAAAAGAACAAATTGCTTAGAAAGTTATAGGTAGAGAGATAAAAAGAAAAAGAACAACAGAACTATTCTATATTATTATAACGGGCTACTACGGAACCCTACATTACGCGTGGCCCGACACGCGCTTGACCGCTTATTACTTTTTTAATAATATATATTTGTTTCCAGTAGTAACTAATCTAGTAGGTTAGTGAAGCATATATTATATATCGATGGCTCAACTTTTATTACTAATGCAGTTTACCATTCGTATATATTTCGTTTTAGGGAGAGTAGTCATTAGTTTTTAGACGTCTTCACCGAATTTATGCTAAAAAAGCTGAAATCTTAAGATTTTTTTACTCTCCTCGAGCACACCAACAGGTTAGATAGTGGCTAAAGCTTACCTACCAACTGTATAAAGCTCTTCATTTCTTATTTGATATTCACTTCGATACTATCGCACTGAACCTGAGAGCCACAGCTCCCACGGGTGCAGCACTTCACCTAACGAGACCTTTCACTTTGGACCTCTAGTGATGCAAACTGAACTCAGAGAAAGTAATAAATATCCTGTTTTTAGAGCGTTATAAAATACTTCCGTGTGTAAAGTTACACTAATAATAATAATAATAATAATAATAATAAGCATTTATTCAAGAAAAAGCACAAATTTACAAACATACATATTGTTACGCCAGAGAAATTTAACATTTTGCTTCTTGGGTATCTGCTGCCGAACTAGGCTTGTGGCCTGTATTTCAGCATACAGCGCCCTCCCCTATGGTAGTGCTAGTCTAGCATAAAAATAATATCCTTACTTTACAACAAAGCAGTAGTGCTATAATTTAAAAAAAAAAGAAACAATTTCAATGCTTAGCTTTAACAGTAATGAGAGCTAGTTTGTTATATAATATTATATTATGGTGTTGGTATACAATTACAGGAGTTGGTATATTTTAATCATAAATTTATATATTTTTTTTTTACGTTTTTTATTTCTATGGACTATATATATACACTGGACTACTTCTATTCCCGGGACGAAGGTCGGATGGTCACCGGTTCGATCGTGATGCAAGTTTTTCTTTTCGTTGGGATTTTATGAGCTTATTCATTTTGCAGGCGTTAAAGCAAAATAAATGGAATGTTCGAACACTTGACCACTATCCCACCTGATGGTAAGCGATGATGTGGTCGAAGATGTTGTTCAGGCTAACCTAGAAGTACTGGCTCTCAAGGACAGCTGCCGGAACACACCGTTAGGGGCTTGGCGACAGATTTTCTACTTGAGGGTGGTAGCTAGCGGGCATTCGCAAAATGTCCTACCACCATGTATTTATCGGTAGTTCATTGAGACGGATAACTACAACAAAAGGATAAATTCGTACTGTGACTCGCCTCTGCCGCGGTGGTATAGATTGGCTGAGCATGTCCCGGCTACCAAATGTAAGGCAATATATTGTCACGTAGGGGCCGTAGTTCGACATTGTCGTGATCTTCAGCTTTACCGCGGTGCATGGGTATTTTGCTCATGATCGCTTGGCTGGATACCACTCTCACGGATACAATCTTTTACAAGCACCAGGCAGTGTATTCATTTTATAAAGTCTAAAAATTGTCTTTGGGTCGGTTTCATTCTGGGTTTGTATTCTTCAATCACATTTCTACAACTTCGTTTGAAATTTGAACAAAGTCAAAGTATACGCAATTTTATTTTTATCCCGCGCAAGTACTTTGAAAAGAACATGATTTATATATAAATAATATTGGTTATTAATATGATTGGCTTGGCTCCATGATAGCCTTAATTGTAATTATCAATCTTAGAATGGAATGTTAAGCGTCAGTTTGAACTTAATATTTAAGAACCTACGAAACATCACACGTGGAACGCGGATCGTCTAAAGGCGCACATAGAATACTACATTCAAGATATAAATTCCTACAACCGACAACGCTGCTTGTTTATCGCGATACTCAGATATCGTCACGAAGACGACACGGTCCTTTAGCTGAATTTCAAAGAGATCTCAAAATGAATTCTTGTTGGATGCTTTCATATTCAACTCTAATGAGTTCTATCTACCTACAGTTTATAGTATTATACCGCCCACGGCTCCGCTCACGTAGAATACTGAAATCGTGCTGCCTACGTGACAAAGCAAAAATTGCTAAAACACCGATTTTGCCGGTATTCGTTCTAGATACATTATAGAAATAAACTATATCTTGTCGCAAGATCCAAATCTATTGAAGTACCGACTTTACCGGTAGCGTCAATCCACCTAGTGAGTGGAGGCCTGTCAACTCTACGTCTTCCAGTAATCTGGTAACCAATCAAGAACCTTCCCTTACCCATCGGTTATGGATTCATCGAGCAATGTGGCCTACCCATTGCCACTTCAACATATTTATTCAGAAAAATATGTCGGAGATTTTGTTTTCTACAATGTTCCCCGTTCCGTATTTTATCGCGCAATATAACTCCGAACATGGCTCTCTATATAGCTCGTTGAATGACTCTGAGCTTCTTCATAAGAACCTCAGTTAAGAACTAATACACATTGCCATAAGTCACCACTGACAACATATCCACTGACATAACTAGCTGTTTACGTTTTCAATATAAAAAAATAACTATAGTCTGGTTTTTAATTCGAGATCAAAAATGTAAACAAAGAAATGTCAATATATGTCATTGTCAAACTGATAGGTCAGGGTGTTCAATAGTTTTTCTTCAAAAATATGCTCACAAGTGTGGCTATTAAAAACAATAAAATCTTACACTATTTTTTTCAGGCTTGAATATATGCGTAAATATGTACGCGCATATAAAAGTGTTTTATTGTTTCATAATAAGGCAATAAATTATAGCATTAAATATATTTTTTACATTAAATGCTCCATCCGTTCCCAAAATTAGATAAATTACCCAGTACTTGTAATTTTTTTGCACGGTTAACACCTTTGTTTACATTTTTGATCTCGAATTAAAAACCAGAGTATAAGTACCTATTACACCTCGAAAGCGTGGGTAATCAATCACGACTCTCCAGCACGAACAGTCTCACTATTTATACAAACGCTCTGAGAAAAATACTAATCAGAAATCAACCAAGTATGGAGTTAAAAGCAAACGAATCATTAACAAGTAATATATAACTAATCCAGCGCGAGCTGGATTCAACCGGTATTGAAACAAATTGCTCGTGAATAAATAAATAGCGGTAATACATGAGAATGAATGTGACATTCGTAGCTTTGTCTGAAAGTAATCTATTTTCAACGTCAACTGACGAGGCAAGCTTGCCATTGAGCTGAGTAAAGGTTTTGTTTTTATTTTTATATGACACCTAACACGACGTTGCGTACCTAACACGAAGCGTAAACAACAAGAGTTCACCCAGTGTCGATCAAATAACTACTGCGTGACGAATTGCTGATGTCTACGGATAATTACTTTTTACTGTGCTGTAACTAGCCCAGTGATTATTCGCATAATGCCCCAGGTACCACAAAATCAAAATGTATAAACAACTTTGCGTAGTGAGAGGGCATTTGCAAACTCTCACTTGCAAGACTAAAACCCAAGAAGAAACTCTGTCGACATTCCAGATAATTACGAAGTCATAATGTGCGTGCTCGTAATGTTCGTTAGTATCTATTCTATATCAGATTATTTATGTTGTCCTAGAAACATTAATATAGCATAACGATGTCTGAACAATATTATATAGTACACTTAATTATCGGCGTTATTAAAGCAATATTAAGTTACTTACATTTGCTAATTGAAGCACCTCTTAATTATGAATATGAATAATTATTCTGTAACTATTATTATGTATTAAGGTTTGTACTTTGTAGATGGATTTTAGAAAATTTAACTTTTCATTAGTCTTTGTAGTTCACTGACGTTAAGCGCCGGTTTGTTAGTCGCGAGATCCTGCATTCGATCCCCGCAGTCTATTACTTTCGGTAGTGGTTTATCTTCTTTATTTGCCAATATTTAACTATTACCGTCGTACATTCAGTAAACCCTCATCATGAATTTGGAATATGTAATGTCAAAAACCTCGGATCAATATGTAATGTATGCAGGGAAATGACTCCTATCCCATGGGACGAGACAGCTAAACATCCACGTGACGCAAAATGCCTTCGGAAGGTCAGGGCACAAGTGGATTGTAGGGGAAATACCAGGGGAAATTTATAGGTATAAGGCTGGGTTAGGAAGTAGAATGAAAACATTGTGTGTAACTTAGGGTTGTCGTTGAATAGATTTGCTTGACATTGTTAGAAATTTACATCTTGACAGGAAAGAGATTCCTGATAAGAGTTTATATATATTTCATACCATAAGTTAGTATAGAAACATCTTGGCTAGCTATCAGATTTAACAACAAACAAAACATTTTGTACAAGATTACTAAATTATCATATCAATAGTTTAACTACGTAATGAGTCCGATTTCGAAAAGATGCAAAAAATATGTTAGCACCTATAAACAATTTCATATTTTGATAGTAGCTTTAAAAGTTGTTCCAGGAGCATAGATCAAATCTAGCCCGACCAGTATTTGGCCAAGGCCTTGTAGGAACGCACAGGCAACATGTTTGTTACAAATTTGAACCTTTTACCTATGTTTTTTTTTTTTTTGCTTTAGACCACTATCTCACCTGATGGTAAGCGATTATGTAGTCGAAGATGTTGTTCAGGCTAACCTAGAAGTACTGGCTCTCAAGGAAAGCTGCCGGAACACACCGTTAGGTCCTTGGCGACAGATTTTCTACTTGAGGGTGGTAGCTAGCCAGGCGGGCATTCGCAAAATGCCCTACCACCATGCTATAACGACTGCCATCTTAAGACAACAACCGGGACCGACGGCTTAACGTGCCCTCCGAAGCACGGAAACGCTCAGTAGTAATGTCACTAGCGGTCACCCATCCAACTCATGACCGCGCGCGACGTTGCGTAACTTTGCTGATCGGTTAAGAACAGCTAAGTAAACTTCGCTACGAGCGCTTCAAACTATATGTTTGTTTAGGACAGCCACATAAAGTAACTAATGTCAGGATATTAAAAAAAATATGTGTTTATATTTACCGAGCGAGAACTTAGTTCGAGCAAATTTGTGTAAGTTAAAGCAGAGACTTGCTTTGATTTGCTTTAACTTACACAAAAATGCTTTTGTATGTCAGGTTGTTCTCCTCTACAGGTCGCATTTCTTAACTGATTTTCACGAAATTTTGTGAGCAGGTTTGATAAGCCCATAATTATTTTTTTTCATACGGTTTTTTTTTTTTAAATGACAGATATATATACTTTATATGGTGTTGAAAGTATTACGCCTGCGCTTAATTGAATGGCAATGTCCCTGACCTTACCTATAAGTGATAGTCGCTCTCTCTCGTATAATGAATTATTTAATTTCGATGTTTATGTATGTGTTGCACTAATATACTGGTATTAATGCAAGATATACGGGAGAAAATTAGATCACAAACAACAAAATTATGTAATTGTAACTTTACCAAGTATGCAAAATTATTGTATATTTACTACTTACCTACCTATTTCTGATACAACTAGCTTTCGCTGGGGCTTGCGTGTTATTGATTTAAGTCCTAGAAAATTATTTATTATTTACATTATATATGTAGATTTTTGTATTTTGTGACCCATTCCCCCATCAGCGTGCGCAGTGAAATTTTATTCTATTGTGCTTTAATTTTAGCTATGCAAGGGCAGATTCGCGAGGTTTACAGCTCAGAGAGCCACTAGTAATAACTTTTATTTTGACAAGGGTAATTTTCTTAAATTGTTGCGATTTGTATCCCCATTTAATTTTACCACTTTCGGAGTTGAAGAATAATTTATTTTTATGAGACCACCATGAACTAGTTCATTACCATAAATATAACCCTTCAAAATCAGTTTACAACTCTGTGTAACTCTTACATTACTCGGTAGATCTAGTTAGCGACGTCCTTTATATACCTCTAGAGACTTTCATTGTGTACTCATTACGCGCTTTGTGGCTAGCGGAGGCTCTGCAGTGATTTGCTAAATAATTATATTACAACTTTTTGTTTTGGTTTTTGATTGTACGGTGTAGAATAACATTTCTTGCAGAGTAGACGTAAGTCCCCGACTTCCCAAGCGAGCAAGGTATTCGCTACAAAATTTTAAGTTAAGAATCTCTGTGATGTAGTAACTATCTCTTACAATTATGTCATATAATTGAACTGAATATAGATTTATATACATATGTCCGGCGGAGGGCATTGGTATGCCATAACACAGGGCTCCTAGTTTGGGTACCAATGTTTTTCTAATCAGTAAGAAACTATTATGTTCTGTAATTATATGATTGTTTATGAATTTTAAGATGTTTGTGGAAATACAATAAATTATTATTATTATTATATTATTATTATCTGAACAACTGGAGTACTACAATCTAAATAGTTAATTGTTATTTTAGTGAAATGCTGACATGTATGTGAAAAGTATTTTTCATGTACTAATCAGAAAGCCTTAAATAATTATGCTCAAGTTCGTCAAATCACATCAGAGAAAGTTTTTTTTTTATACTATTGTGACGGAACAAACCCGAGGCCCACCTGATGTTAAGTGGACTAACCTCTGCCTAACTAACAGATGCATTTCGTCAACGACGAATTGCACTGTGCCCGTCTCATGTGCCTGATTACAGGCACTATTTTTCGATATGATCCTGATTACAGGATTATGTTCCGGCAGCAGTCCTTGAGAGCCAGTAAAATTATTTACTGGCTCTCAAGGACTGCTGCCGGAACATACTGTTATGTGCTTGACGACAGATTTTCCACTTGAGGGTGGTCGCTAGCCAGGCAGGCATTCGCAAAATGCCCTTTCACCATGCGGTGAAGCTCAAGCCCGCGGCCGGATTTGAACCATGGACCTGCTGCACGGCAGTCTATAGCCAATGCCACTGAGCCATCACTGCTTCAATAGTTTCTGGATCTGTGTTCAACTTTTACCACTTTGTGTCTTGCTATTTTTTTATAATTTGAATGTGACCGTTGTTAGTTGATTGATGTCGAGGAGAGCTTACGCAACACAACGTTAGATGCTTGGTGACAAATTTTCTAAATGAGGCTAACGAGTAGAGTACCCGAGGCCAAACCTATACCAACATTAAATCTCCAAAGCTTATCAGTCTTTAGTACGATCAATATCAAAAGTTTAGCAAAAAACTGCTCAATTCTTATATTTTCATTCAAGATAGGTATTTCAAGATAAAAAAAACCAAATGATTTTCACTACAAAAATTCCAAATCCTTCGAATACAAGGCGGAAAATCCTCAGCGCACTTGCGCAGCAGATTACGGCCACCTTCAGTCCCCACTTGAGGAAGGGGGTTGATATTTTCAGGTATTTCAAAATTTGCGAACCTCGTTGTACTTATGATTTGCATTCAACAGAGCAATATTTATAAGAAGATTGAAAGGTTATGCTATCAAAATTTGGTCTGGGGATTATCTTTTTTTATATTGGTCTGGCGTCTTCTTTGAGTTACGATGTTTTGAATATGCAATATACTTCTATCATGTCTGGTATGTGTACTGACAGATTATGTATACTGATTATTACCTAAACCTGAGAGGCGCCGGGAATAATTTGCAATTACTTTATCGTCATCTACCTACCCTTACCTCACTCATGTGGGGTTGGTACTATAATATGTCTTCTGTAAATAAAGGACATAGGCGTGGAAAGTTTTGACTAAGCCTTTAAGGCCGTCTTCCAATTTCCAACCTTACCATATATTTGTGAGATTAATCAAGAAAGTGTACTGATTTACAAATGTGTGATTTTGATATTTTTTGTTTTAACTTTGTCGACGTTGGATAAGTTTAGTATGTGTGTAGTATTAATAAAATATATGTATATAAACATGGTGGTAGGGCATTTTGCGAATGCCTGCCTGGCTAGCTACCACCCTCTAGTAGAAAATCTGTCGCCAAGCACCTAACGGTGTGTTCCGGCAGCTGTCCTTGAGAGCCAGTAGTTCTAGATTAGCCTGAACAACATCTACGACCACATCATCACTTACCATCAGGTGAGATAGTGGTCAAAGGCTAACCTATCAAGCATAAAAAAATAAATAAAAAAAAAACAAAAATACCATTTAAATATATTTTTTATGGTAAGTTATCTTAAATAAGTCGATTAAACAGATGGATTAAATCGATTAATTAATAAAAAAAACAGTCCACAGCAATGCTCGCTCGCCCAGGTACTGTATCAGCCGGATAGTCCACTGCTATCATAAATATCAATATATACGCTGACATGCACCTGGACAACTTTTTAAGGACCCATGTAATATGGTGAGAGCTCCTTGTAATTCGCCGACCTGAGGTCCATCCTCCAAATAGTTATTTAGAAAAATGGCTAATGAGTAAGTATCCGTTGATAATAATTTATAAGATAATACTATAAATAGGATCATAAATTCCCCTAATTTTTTTTGTAATCTAACTATATACTCATTCCTGACTCCTATATATCTGTAAAGCAAAATGAACAGTTAGGAAGTGCGTTATCGACAACCTCCCCGGGCGGCGCCTGCTGGCTCCATCCTCATCCATCACGTACACTCGGTACTTGCTGCTCAGTGCGTGTTCGTACACGTTACTTATAGCTATCGACAACCTCCCCGGGCGGCGCCTGCTGGCTCCGTCCTCATCCATCACGTACACTCGGTACTTGCTGCTCAGTGCGTGTTCGTACACGTTACTTATAGCTATCGACAACCTCCCCGGGCGGGGCCTGCTGGCTCCGTCCTCATCCATCACGTACACTCGGTACTTGCTGCTCAGTGCGTGTTCGTACACGTTACTTATAGCTATCGACAACCTCCCCGGGCGGCGCCTGCTGGCTCCGTCCTCATCCATCACGTACACTCGGTACTTGCTGCTCAGTGCGTGTTCGTACACGTTACTTATAGCTATCGACAACCTCCCCGGGCGGCGCCTGCTGGCTCCGTCCTCATCCATCACGTACACTCGGTACTTGCTGCTCAGTGCGTGTTCGTACACGTTACTTATAGCTATCGACAACCTCCCCGGGCGGCGCCTGCTGGCTCCGTCCTCATCCATCACGTACACTCGGTACTTGCTGCTCAGTGCGTGTTCGTACACGTTACTTATAGCTATCGACAACCTCCCCGGGCGGCGCCTGCTGGCTCCGTCCTCATCCATCACGTACACTCGGTACTTGCTGCTCAGTGCGTGTTCGTACACGTTACTTATAGCTATCGACAACCTCCCCGGGCGGCGCCTGCTGGCTCCGTCCTCATCCATCACGTACACTCGGTACTTGCTGCTCAGTGCGTGTTCGTACACGTTACTTATAGCTATCGACAACCTCCCCGGGCGGCGCCTGCTGGCTCCGTCCTCATCCATCACGTACACTCGGTACTTGCTGCTCAGTGCGTGTTCGTACACGTTACTTATAGCTATCGACAACCTCCCCGGGCGGGGCCTGCTGGCTCCGTCCTCATCCATCACGTACACTCGGTACTTGCTGCTCAGTGCGTGTTCGTACACGTTACTTATAGCTATCGACAACCTCCCCGGGCGGGGCCTGCTGGCTCCATCCTCATCCATCACGTACACTCGGTACTTGCTGCTCAGTGCGTGTTCGTACACGTTACTTTTAGATATCGACAACCTCCCCGGGCGGCGCCTGCTGGCTCCGTCCTCATCCATCACGTACACTCGGTACTTGCTGCTCAGTGCGTGTTCGTACACGTTACTTATAGCTATCGACAACCTCCCCGGGCGGGGCCTGCTGGCTCCATCCTCATCCATCACGTACACTCGGTACTTGCTGCTCAGTGCGTGTTCGTACACGTTACTTATAGCTATCGACAACCTCCCCGGGCGGCGCCTGCTGGCTCCATCCTCATCCATCACGTACACTCGGTACTTGCTGCTCAGTGCGTGTTCGTACACGTTACTTATAGCTATCGACAACCTCCCCGGGCGGCGCCTGCTGGCTCCGTCCTCATCCATCACGTACACTCGGTACTTGCTGCTCAGTGCGTGTTCGTACACGTTACTTATAGCTATCGACAACCTCCCCGGGCGGCGCCTGCTGGCTCCGTCCTCATCCATCACGTACACTCGGTACTTGCTGCTCAGTGCGTGTTCGTACACGTTACTTATAGCTATCGACAACCTCCCCGGGCGGGGCCTGCTGGCTCCATCCTCATCCATCACGTACACTCGGTACTTGCTGCTCAGTGCGTGTTCGTACACGTTACTTATAGCTATCAAGGTCAAGGAATTACGTCGTTCCATCAAAGTTATATTATAAGAACGATTGTGGTCTTGAGATAACTTTTATTCATTGTATTGCAACAATTTAAAGAGTGGTATAACTCATGTAGTTGTATAGATCACCAATCTCAAGTAGAAAAACTATAGCCAAGCATCGTATGGTGCCTCGTGTAGTGCCGCGCTAGAATTGCAGTCCACATCTCCTGTGGGGTCATAAGAGGCGACAGGAAAAAATACCAGTAAGTGGGCAGCAACGCGTTCTGAAGAAAAACATCGCACACTTCAATTCCCAAGACGTCTGCCAAGCGTGAGGATCAAATGGCAAATCCCCTCTTAATGGAGGAGGTCGACCATCGGACGATTCAGCTGATACTGTACAGTACCTAATGTTATGTTCTCGTGGCTCGTGATGGAATGAGTCATGCTTTCACAACATAACTGGTATTTCTGAATATTCTTTAAGAGGCCTTTTACATTATGCAGCCCTCTCACTCGCACTTTTAAAGATAATTTCAAATAGCAACAATACGGTTTATATTTTTTTAAATGTGGTCAATCATTATTTCGTTGCATGGGACTATAGATGCTTTCAACATATTTTTAATTTGTAACATGTTGAGTCCAATTAGAATTAGAGGCCCGAAATTTAAAATAACTAAATTACATACGCGTTTTGAATCACCCATTACAGATATCAAAATGAAAATTTGTCGAGAACATCTATAGTCGCATGCAGCGAAATAATGATTGACCACATTTAAAAAAATATAAACAGTATTGTTGCTATTTCTAATTATCTTTAAAAGTGCGAGTGAGAGGGCTGCATAATGTAAAAGGTCTCTTAAGTTTATCATTTGGGCAGCATCGTTGCGGTCTACGAGGGCTTCAGAAGATTGTAGACTTTGTAAAATAGCACTGCGTTTTGATTTATTGGCAGGTGGTTGAATAAATTGGTCAATCGATGGTACACATATGAATAAAAACTTCCTTACGATGTTTCTCTGTCTAGTGATTTAGTTTGCGACGCATCAAGATAATAAATAGTTTATAATCGCCTAAAGGCATACCTACCTTATGTAAATAGATATAGACACCTTCGTTGTGGCACTTGTTTCGGTTCATATCGTATTATAATCGGATATATTGTGTTAGTCGCGGCACAGATTAAAGAGATAATGTGGCGCGTGTCGGGGAAGTTAAGCCCCATATAATCCGGGTGAGGAATTACCGGGTGTGGCACGTGAGGTCGATTAGTCTCCGGACACGAGGATAACATTGGCAAACTTTATTTATCTAGTGAGAAAAACTTTCGGGAACTCACCGGAACAAGACGTTGTTTTAACGTCTCCGTACGAGACTTCACCCATGTTGGGTTTGTCTGCCCTGCCTATTACCATTAATAGTAGAAGGAGTGGGGAAGTAAGTTATCTTCATACAAACGTACCGCGCGCGGCTTGTTTGTGTGCGCCATAGTATCTATGCGTCCCGCACGCACACTCTAACACAATCTCGACCCGTTTCTCAGTGCGCCAGCCGGGGCTAACACCGAACAAGGTTCGCGCGTCACGGCTTTATGGCACCGCTAAATAAATGAAAAATGTTTGATAATCGCTTGAGAACTTATTGCTGTGTGTTCGGCTGTCTAAATAATTCATAGATTCCAGAGTTGTCTTTGTTCAGATTACCTACTGAACAGGAAAGGTAAGCAAGTCACTTATTCTAGCATACCTATGATTTTTACTTGATGATGAGTGATGCCTACTTATTTTTTTGTTGTATTAGGTATGCCCCGCGTCGCACGTCTCTGGCCCCGCAACCACATAGGTATCGCCAGTCGGTATTTTTTTTCATCGTGAAAGGTATAAAACCGACTTCACTAACCCTGAACCCAGACAACACTAGTAAAAAAATACAACTTCCCGGCCCTTGCCTATTTCTAGGTACTGAATTAAAATTTAGCATATACGAGTACATACATTATAAATAAGTAACAACCCTGAGACAGGCAAGTATGGTAGGCAATTATATCGCGAATTGGGCCGGAGATGGCCTACATTTGTTATTTCATGTTTCGCTAAACGTCATCCAAATTTCTTACTTCCACTTGTATTCAATAAGGTCTTAGGAAAAATTTACTTAAAAAATGAATCCACTTTAGGAACAAAACATTTAGTTAAAAAGTGGTTGCTGACTCAGTCATATGATGATTCTGAAGATGTTATTTATTTGTGAGCAAATTTTAATGATAACTCTTAACACACAGATACACTACATTACACATCTTTCTTCAAAATTACTCTTCACACACATACACACGCATGCCTTTTATTTCTTACTTAACTTATTTGTTACTTAACTAATACGCTCAGATTAAAGATTAATAAACAAACTCTATTTGTAGTAACGAAAACACCTCTTTCGTCTAATATTATGTCGTTTATCTAACTGGTTTCCACGATACGGGCCAAGAGCCTAGTGTGGAGCCGCTATTCATATATCTAGATATTCTAAAATGAACATGTTAATTATATCTACTGCACTTCAAATAAGTTTGTATAATCTTGTTATGGTAATAAACATATTTATTATTATTATTATTACTTCCCACTCTTTCTACTATGCTATTACTCTCAGATCTTTTAGTATTTCTCACAAGATGCGAGAGAAAGAAATTGAGAACACTACATATAAGTTAATAATGTTATAAAATAGTATTTGCTGTTACGTATACTTGACGTTTTATTTTTAATAATGTTATGCACCGTTGACATCGTGTACACAGGCTAATCAGCCTTTGACCACAATCTCACATAGGTGATGATTAGGTCGAGGATATAAAAAGAATATGCTAGAAGTAATGGAACCAAAATAGCTACAATACAAATAGGTTTTTGGGGAGAGATTTCCTACAAGTGGTTGGATAGGCCAACTACTTATAGGAAATCTCTTAGCCATGGACCTGCGGCACGGCAGTCTATAGCTTTTACCGCTCGGCCATCATTACTTCAACGTCAAGGTTTTGTTTTTAATAAGTTGGCATCGTCAGGACCACTACGTCCTAGTTATGAATGAAATTCTATTGTTATCATTATTGCCGATGCCCATTTAAGGGGGTTATCCATAATCCCCACGCTTGGCAGGCGTATTGGGGATCGCAGTGAGAGATATCAGTTCCTCAGAAAGCGCTGATTGGCAGATGAATTCGAGGGATGATCAGTGTTTGAAGTGGCAAATGAAGTTATCCACTTCATCGGGTAACAGCTCTAAATTAATTCAACTTTAACACTCAACTACACCCTTCGCCCGTTTAATTCACGGAGGTTGTTCAAACAAACGTTTAGAAGTCGTGGTAGATGGGAGATTGTCAAGTAGTATAAATCTCATGAGCAGACGCGATCAGGAGCGCACGTACCTACTCCATGATGAAGCGATTCTGAAAGTCGTGAAACCGGTCGGAATCGAGCCACTCGTCTGATTTAACGTAAGTGAAATGGGATTGGAAATTGTTTAAATATGTGTACTACTTACGAAAGTTTAAATAAAAAATAGTATAAATCTGGTTCAGTGGCTTGAGTTATTAGAGGTAGATTGTATTAGAGGCTAATACAATATTCATTTTAACTAACTGTTGAGTGAGCTTGAACCTATATGAAGCTGTGATGCATTCGGGGTAGTTAGCCGTGCAGCTCCCGGTTATAGAATATAAGAACTGTTGTTCTATGTCCTCCTGTTATGAAGTAATGAGATAGGCCAGTCATCCGGCTGATGTATGTCACTCCTGTCTGTGTTACCGTTCTGGATGTGTTTGACACTGCACTGTTCCCGTCGCTCCAAGACGTTAGTACGATTGGTTCACCCAGTAACTTCAATTGCTACAGTGTCCTTCACTATTACGAAATAAAAAAGAGAACGATGGTGGGAGGTCGCTGGCCATAAAATAGAAGCCAAAGCTTTTATAATTGCGTTTCCAAGTTGTCATTAATTCAGATAGAATGTACTAGGAGCTAATGGTCCTTTCCAAAAATGCGAATGATTTCAAGAATCTACTATCGCGTTGAGCACAAATGGTATACATATTTGAAGTATCTACTGAATACAATACTTTTACGTAATAGCCTAAACTTCGATAATCAGTTTCTCTAAACACATTGAATACCCAGAAGAGTCCCCGTTACTAAAGTCACGTATCGCCTCCTCCGCCTCATTCCCCGGCACATCGCGTCTCTATCCTTGTTATTCTCTATCTTGACTCCGAGATAGATTCCACGGAAATATATATGTTATTCAATAAGAAGGGATCAGTGATAATATATGTTTGCAGCGGCGTTTAATCGTAATTTAATGTGGGTTGAGGTAAATCGTAAGATTTGCCAAAATCTATTTTGTAAAGTCAACCTGTTTACTTTGCAATCTGTATATTTCAGGGTTTTTTTAGAATGACCGTTCTATATGCTCCTCCTCTGAAAAGCGACCAAGGAAAATAATGCACCGAGTGAGCAGCATGCTACTACTCACGACAGCGTGACTAGTAGCACAGTCATAGCTATGTACGGATGAGGCGTGTACGGACCACTGTGGATGGTGTCATCGTCTTTATACTCTTATCCCACATAGGTGTATAAAGTCAGGACTATGAGTCCTATCTGTACTGTACTGTATCAGCCGGATTATCTACAGCTGAACACAGCCTCCGGTATGCAATGATGAGCTCCTGGACGTGATCACCTCCATGACGATGTACGCGAAGGTTGGCTGGCGACTCCGGCTACAGAATCCATTGAACTGAGCGCAAGGATTCATTCAGTTCTTCCGTCTCTATACTGGACGATAACCCGTGAATACGCCCATTTAATTTAATCTAATAAGATTTTGTCTTAATGTGACCACCACTTACTACCGGAAATGCTACCACACCCCACCACCACTTCGTATCACGACAAAGGCCGTAGCATGATTTTATTGCACTATAAAATTTTTGGTCAATCAACTACCTTTCAACCATGATATTCTTGCTCATACTAAAGAGATGCCTTTTGTATTTGCCGTTGAAGTTTATTCACAGAATCCACATAAGGTTAACAAGTCAAAGTGAAGCTTTGAGTAAAAGCGGAGGTATTTAATTACATAAACTATTTAGCTAACACTTTGTCTGGTAACAAAGGAAGTACT
The DNA here is from genome assembly GCA_963890685.1 of Plagodis pulveraria. Lineage (NCBI taxonomy): Eukaryota > Metazoa > Arthropoda > Insecta > Lepidoptera > Geometridae > Plagodis > Plagodis pulveraria. The sequence goes on along the minus strand of OY982956.1, from coordinate 32,895,466 downwards.
TGTAACATTCTCACTCCGTAAACATTAAACAAGAGTGGTTTGGTTTTGACTTCAGTGTTCAAGCGTGGCTTTAAGGTTGAATACATTATGATAACGTTTCAGAAACGTTCCATGGAATAGTATATTCCATGTTGTATCTGTAATTTCTTCACAATTTTTTGAAGCAGTGATGGCTCAGCGGCTTTGGCTAAGGACTGCCACGCAGCAGGTCCATGGTTCGAAGCCGCGGGCTTGAGCTTCACCGCATGGTGAAAGGGCATTTTGCGAATGCCCGCCTGCTTAGCTATCACCCTCAAGAAAAAAATCTGTCGCCAAGAACTTAACGGTGTGTTCCGGCAGCAGTCCTTGAGAGCCAGTGAAATTACAGGTACATGAGACTTTACAACTATGTCTCAAGGTGACGGGCGCAGTGCAATTCGTGACTTGTGACAAAATACATCTGTTATAGGCAGAGGTTAGTCCACTTCACATCAGGTGGGCCTCGATCGTCGCTTGTTCCGTCACAAAAACATAAAAAAAAACAATGAAAGATGGAAATATATTCGAATTAGTAGTAACAACGGCTCATTCCCATGGATGGTTCTTGGATGGTTCAACAGAAAATAGACGCTCTGGAAATGTGGTGGTTGAGAAGAATGCTCGGGGTTTCAATGCAAAGGTACATCACGTCTGCCAGTACCAGTACTACTACTGCACAGCGATCACAACCTCTCTGTCAAGAACGTACCGGATAAGAAGAAGAATGGTTCTTGGATTAGGACAAAAGGAGCTCTTTCCCATTTTAGTGAGTAAGGTACTCACTAAAATGGGAAAGAGCTCCTTTTGTCCTAATCCAAGAACCATTCTTTCGTTCACGACGGAGAGCGATACATTCAATAACCCACGGGCAATTTTACCTATTCATAAAGCAATTTAGCACGGACTTAGTGCCAAAACACATTTTATTTTTCTGAATGTAAATAAAGACCCGCTACAGGTTCACCTTCAAAGTTACCTAATATCGAGGAATCACCTTCTTAACATACCTAAAGCCCCCAGTGGGATTCAAACCGTGGACCTCTACTGTGCGGTTAACTGTAGCCATTACCTACCACTGGGCCATCACTATCTGAAATTTAATTATTATAATATTATATTACGAACATCGTTATAAATTTACAAAAAAGTAGCATTTTTAACCATTATTTACTTAAATTACAAGACTTCTTTCTACCACACGCTTGGGATTTAAAATGCCGCCCAACACGTAGGTACCTATGTCAGTGTTATTAGGTACCTACTTTGGCAATTCAAATCTGAGCAAATATACTTTTAAAATCACAAAGTAAAAAATAACTTTCGATTCTTCAAAATAAGATAAACGATTCCGTAGGCAAGGCGCTGAATCTATTAATAGTTTTCAAATAGGTATTATTAATATTTACTAAGGGCGTATTCCACGTGACGCCAATATCGTTATTTTCGATAATTTGGACCAAATTCTGCGTCTATGGTTGTGATCACTGTGATCGTTTGTAACTGTTCTTCCCTGTTCCATTTAGGATAAGAACGCTTAGAATGCCACTAAGTTTTGCCACTTTTGTCACTTTTGACATTAGATGTAGGTTATTCAAACTGTTCCAGTAGTTAAATAGTGTTTATGGCGAAAATAATGCCAAGACCCAAGTGGAACAACTTTTAAGGAGTGTGATCGTTTTTTTCGTTTTTAGCTAATTTAACTCCAAATGGAACGCATCCTAAGCAACGTGCGCGACTCGCGATGTGTGGTTGCGGGGCAGGACAGGGGCGCGGGGGGATGCGCTCGCGCCGCGGAGCGCGCCGATGCAACAATGCAAGGTCAGTCGGCAATTACGCAATCTAGCGCACGTCGCGCCGCCGCGTCCTGCGCATGCGTATCCCGCGCGACTCGCCAACGGACGTTAATGACTGTGTTGTGTATGTGAACCTTTTTTTTTTTTTTTTGAGTGTGGTTAATGCCTTTGCACTGCCCCTCCACCACGGGGGTGGTGGAAGGGGATGTGTGGGACTTGAACCCACTAAAACCCCCCCGTGAGCAGTCCTCCGCCAAGGTGGGGCAAGATAGGGTCGCGTTAGCATTCGCCATCTTGCCCCGGCGGTAGGCCCGAACTCAGTCAGGCCTCTGCGCCTGTGGAGGGATGACCTTGCTCACCAAGGCCACAATCGTGTGGGGCCGTGCAAGCTGGTGGAGAATCCCCCGACTTTCCACCAGTGACCCCACTACGGAGAAGGGAGGAGGCGGGCAAACTGCCGCCTCCACGTCCCCGTTCGTCTGCGCCGGAGCGGGGCAGCATGGACATCGTCCTCCCTGACCCGCTCCGCGGCCTCCTTCTGCGCCATTACCGCTTCGCAGAAGGAGACCACCGCCCGCCACGATCTCTCTCCCCCGAGCATGGCGTTAACAACGCTCGGCAGAGAGAGATCCCCTCCTATGAGAGCTGAAAGAGTGTGCCGCTGCGGGCCCCATGCGGCACACACCTCCAGCGTATGGAGCGCCGTATCCTCCGGCGCCCCACACTCGTGGCAGGCTGGGGTCGCCTCCCGTCTTGCGATCTGGTGCAGGTACTTTCCGAAACAACCGTGTCCAGAAAGCAAGCACCTGCACCAATCGGAAGGTCAGCGACCCGAACGGCCGCTTTACCCACCTCCGAAGGACCGGGCGGATCGCCTCCACCGTCCAGTGTATGTGAACCTAACTTAATGTTTTGTAACCCAAGTTTAAATACTTCTTATTAAACTGTGTGAATGATCTCCGCGCCTTTTCAATGGCACCCTGCACCTTAATTAACTACAGATTCCATATTGCCTAACAGAACTCCAAAAAATACCCTGCCAGGTGAAGTGTATTTTCAATACGTAAAAGTTATCGAGTGCACGTTCTCTCCATTGTTGTACAGTCCAGCCTCGTCAAGAGAAAACACTTACACACTTGTGAACAGGTGAGAACCTAATCAAAGGATAACTATCAGCTAATGAATAGATTCAGGCGTTACTTTGCGGAAATCCATATTTAATAATAACAACAAATATAATAACAAATTCCGCCTAATTTTCCTGTTAAGCCGACGTGACGTCACAAATTCCACGCGGCCAAACCGGAAGAATTTTCGACGTGTTTCGCTTCTACACGAAGCATCCTCAAGAGGTCTTGACTCTACGAGCGCACGATCGAGAATGAGATCGTGCGCTCGAAGAGTCAATGCAATAACTATTAGCATTAAACCATTGACCTATATATACTAGACGCGACATCTCAAACGAGGACAGTCGACCAGTGCAGGTAAGCCGGCCGGCCGGCTATAGGGTACTTTCCCCCACACGCACTACACTCGTAGAGATTACACGCGCTTTACGTTAGAAAATTGTGTATTCAAAATACACAATTGATAATACACAATTTACGACCGACAAGCGCGTGTAATCTCTACGAGTGCCCAGCTGTGTGTGGGGGAGAGTATGCCGGCCGGCCGGCTTACCTACACTGGTCGACTATCCTCGTTTGATATGTCGCGTCTAGTATATATATTTCAATGCATTAAACAGACTAGTTTAACGTATTATTAGTTTCACGCAGCGTCGGAAGACAATGTTGGTAAGCTAACAGACGGAGCTGTATGTGACGGAGCTATTACAACATTGTGCATTTTGATTTAGTACTCGACAGTACAGGGACATGAGCTTAGGGCTAATTCAGACTGCGAGGTTGTAACGTGTCGTGTTTGTTTACAATTTAGTTTTCACGTACCTAACGGGACTTGTAGAAAAGAGAGTGTGTTCAATTTTAAAGTAAAGTAGACACTTGAACATATATTTTCAGTTTTATTATTGATTCAATGAATATGATTTGTTTTAATTTTCAATATTGTAATATGACAAATTACATCGTCAAAAAGCAAATTTTGAACACGTTGTTTTTTAGAAAGAGAGTGTGCTTTACAGATATGAATAAAATAGTTATATACCTATTATTAAAGAGGATACGAAATATAATATACAAGATCCGAAAACAGGATTGTATAAAGAAAAATATCAATAATACAGCTCTAAAATATCGCTCAATTATGTTAAGTATAATAAGTCGTACCAAATACACATTTTATTCCCCACTTTTATGCAGCTACTCACATTGTACTCTTTTTTTTATACTTTAATGATTAGCCTTCGACCACTATTTTACCTGATGGTAAGTGCTTATGTGTTCGAAGATGTTGTTCAGGCTAACCTAAAATTACTGGCTCTCAAGGACAACTGCCGGAACACACCTTTAGGTGCTTGGCGACTTATTTTCTACTTGAGAGTGGTAGCTAGCCAGACGGGCATTCCCAAAATGCCCTACCACCATGCTATAACGACTATCATCCTAAGACGATAACCGGGACCGACGGCTTAACGTGCCCTCCGAAGCACGGAAGCGCTCAGTAGATAGTGTCACTAGCGGTCACCCATCCAACTCATGACCGCAGTGGACGTTCCTTAACTTTGCTCATCAGTTCAGAACAGCTAAGCAAAATTTGCTACGAGCGCGTGATTTTTTATCGTTTTTTAATAATAATATGTATAAATTATAGCTTTTATATAAATTTAACGTATTATGCAGCATGTCTTACATCAATATGTTGTATCACAAACCTGACTATGGTCAATTTATGTTAATATACTTAATATATTGTTTCCTTGTTTCAGGTAATATTCTTAACTACCGTGGTGTGTGGTGTCCTTTATCATGTATGTTATACAGGTAGGTAATATACACCAAGGCGATAAGGCGAGAGGCGTCTCACGTCGCGGGTGACGTGTTTAATGTCGACAGTAACGCCGCGTTTTACAGAGCGTAGTGCACAGATATGGAACTTCAGTACGAGAATCCTGAGTGGAGTGAGGGATCCATGGTAACCCAAGATAGACAACGACACTATATCCACGAGGAGAAAGAATACTCTTCTATCAAATTTTCTGTTAAACAATAAAAAGCAAGGAGTTTATGAATCAATTTAATAAGTTGGCATCGTCAGGATCACTACGTCCTAGTTATGAATGAAATTCTATTGTTATCATTATCGCCGATGCCAATGGGTTATTACTGAAAAGTTTTACAAACACACATACATAAAATCATTGTTTTTTCCGTAGGAGTAGCCAGAGACCATAGATTTCCACTTGCTACAATCCTTACATACCTCTTTCACTTCATCTACACTCATCAATCCATTCACACATAAGCGTCAGTTTAGAGTACCTACTCCTGACCAGAGGGGCAACTCTCACCTCTTATATTAGTAACTAGATGTACCCGCGAATTGCCGTACCTGCAAACTAATTATTCACATTTGAGCACTGTTTATCTCATATTAAGCAACGTTGTGGTCTGTGGTGAAGCACTCTTAGTAAAGCATAGCTCAGAAAGGAGCTTTTTACTTTGGGTTTAATAACTCCTAGCTTGTTTTTCCAGAAGACAGTAGTTAAGTAACTCAGAGAGTTCCTTCGCGGTTCGCACAATAAATGTTGAAGCAAAGTAGGTACTTTGTGCGTTTCTTTGGAATTTCAATTATAAAACGATATCTTTTTGCCGAGGTTCTCCTTGTTTGGCGGTAGAACAAAAATATATTAGATTGTACACTTCCATTGCGCAGTCTCCAAAATGTATCCGGCAAAAGATAGATAGTTAACAAAATTGATTGTGGCGAATGTTCCAGATTTTAGAGTTTTATATTAGCAAGCTGGCAAATCTAAATAAGGATGCCGAGATGCCCGTGGGGTGCCGAGCTGGCCATGGGGTGCTGGGCTGCCCGTGGGGTGCCGGGATGCCCGTGGGGTGTCGGGATGCCCGTGGGTGCCGGGCTGCCCTTGGGGTGCCGGGTAGCCCGTGGGGTGCCGGGCTGCCCGTGGGGTTCCGAGCTTGCTCGTCACTATTCTAATACAAAAAGAATAATTGAAATTGGATTACGCATTCATAAAGTACAACTAAGTAACATTTTGACTTTCATCCCCTTTGGCGAGGGAACCGTGCTAAATTTCGGGATAAAAAGTATACAATAACGTTCTTCGTGGTATGAACTCAGATCGTATTAAGTTTCATTGAATTCCATTCAGTAGCCCATGGGGTGCTGGGCTGCCCGTGGGGTGCCGGGCTGCCCATGGGGTTCCGGGCTCACTCATCATTATTCTAACGAAAAAGAATAATTGAAATCGGACTACGCGTTAATAAATTACAACTAAGTGTACATTTTGACTTTCATCCCCTTTCTCGAGGGAACCGTGCTGAATTTCGGGATAAAAAGTATACAATAACGTTCTTCGTGGTATGAACTCAAATCGTGTTAAGTTTCATTGAATTTCATTCAGTAGCCCATGGGGTGCTGGGCTGCCCGTGGGGTGCCAGGCTGCCCATGGGGTTCCGGGCTCACTCATCACTATTCTAACAAAAAAGAATAATTGAAATCGGACTACGCGTTCATAAATTACAACTAAGTAACATTTTGACTTTCATCCCCTTTCCCGAGGGATCCGTGCTGAATTTCGGGATAAAAAGTATACAATAACCTTCTTCGTAGTATGAACTCAAATTGTGTTAAGTTTAATTGAATTCCATTCAGTAGTTTTGGAGTGATGCGCGGCCGGGATACAGAAAGACAGACAGACAGACAGACAGACAGACAGAAAGACAGACAGACAGACAGACAAAAATAAAAAAAATACAGTTTTGGCATCAGTATCAGCTACAGAGTGCTTTAAAATTTTTGTTTGCAAAATATATCTTATGTACAGAATTGGACCTGTTACGTTTTATTATAAGTATAGATAATTTATCTAACTGTATTATATACCTCGATTCGGTTAAAAAAAAACACTTTTAAAGATTTAGCCAAATCGCAAGAATATTGGGTTGTTCGTCTGTAGCCGCAGCTTTATTCAAATCGTTAACGACTGACTTAGTTAACCGAATGTTCCAGAATATAAAATATAACTGCGGGGAATGTTCGGCACGAAACCGCGAGCGCCGCCGCGTGAAACAATTCACACCCATAATTGTGCGCCCCCTGCGTCGGTACCTACTACAGAATATAATGAAACACGACCAGGGTTTGTATCTCTATGAATACAGAGCGAACGGGAGAAATACTGCGCTATAAAGAGAATTATAAATAAATAAAAAATTACGATTACATTTTATTTCGAGCGCATTTCATTAAGGTACTGTTTGGGGTTTTTTTTCCGTAGATCGTTGTACCCAGAGACGTGAGCAACACAAGAGTCTATTATTATTAATAAGACTTTGAAAATGTTTTATAAATGTACAAAATATAAAAATATTTTGTACATGTACCTACATGGCCAGAGACAGAACTGTCTCATTGCTTTGTTTATTATATTGTTACGGGACAAGCTCGAGGCCCACCTGATGTTAAGCGGACTAACCTCTGCCTATAACAGATGCATTTCATCACAAGGCACGAATTGCACTTCGCCCGTCACTTTGAGACATACTTGAAACAACAAAAGGAATTGTACACCGACAGACCATGGTTCGAGTCCCGCCGCGGGCTTCAGCTTTACCGCATGGGTAAACAGGCTTAACTTACAATGAAAACTAGCTCCCAAGACAGCCGCTGGAGCACACCTTTAGGCGTTTAGCAACAGAGTGTTAGTTAGGCAGGTGGTACCACGCAGTAACCACTCTAATGCCACTTACAAAAACCCATCCAAGTAAAGACCGTAGCAAACACTGGGTCAGAGAACGACTATGCAAGCTTCACTGCGAGCGCTTCATTGTTAACAAAATATAATAATATGAATAAAAATCATAATACTATTTTAGAGATTAATTACGTTATGTTGCTAACGCTACAGTGTAAGTATTAGACTAAAGCACTTAATTTTAATATAGTATGTGTACTCTGTAAGCAGCATTTCACTACTACATAAATTATTCCAACATCTCATGGGCGAGCGTAAACATGTAAACACAAACATGACGCTCGAGGCTGCCAGGTATGAGCGAACACTTTGAGTGAAGTGTTCAGGACTCGAGCAAGCGTTAAGACGAAGTGGTCTATGATAAATGTCAGACTGAGGGCGTAGGACGGAGCGACCTCGTTTCGCATGCGGGTGAGCGAAACAGGACTACGCAATATTTAAACAGAGTGAGCTATTTTTTTTAAATATATTTAAATATAGGCTAATGTTCTTTTAAAGTTACTCAGAACCCTAATAGGCGGGTAATGTGTTCTTATACCAAATTCGTCAGGAGAATATCGAATGTCCTAATATTTTTAAGCCAGGTGCGTTCGGCTTATAGTAAGATATACATTAGACATAGTTTTGAGACGAAGACGAGGGAAGAAGCTAGTTTTCCTATGTTGCCCCACTCCTCATCTGTACCTAATTGTCGAAAGTTGATTCCACTAATAGATACGTACCTACATACATTATAGACATAGCGGAGAGAAGAGATCCGTGAATGTTCGTCAAATATCCGGTGAACGAGAGCGCGACTAATGACGTCAGGCGCCGAGCAGGATGTGGGCTCCACTTACTCACTGTTTGATGTCAGGATGGCTTTTATTGGTTCAGTCCGCTGAAGTGATGTACTCGATTTGTCAAAATTAACGTTATTTTCGGAACAATTCAGACGTAAAAGAGGATTAGTTTCTTGAGTCTACGTTTAGTAAAAGGTAAGTAGAAATGATTGATTCACTCTAATATCAGAGTTGTGTTTTGTTCCTTGTTATGGCGTTGTTTTTGCGATGAAGTGACTGAACTGATTGCGTCAATGACAGCTGTAGTCTGAACATTCTGCGTGACAATGCTGTGTGCTTGTCTCTGGTTCTTGAACATAATTTCATTACTATATCCAGGTTTAAGAGCCATTTTACAAAATCACGCTACTGAAGTTTAGGTAAATGCCAGCGCATCGCTTACACAAGCGAAAGAAGTGAAGACGGAATAGCGTGACTGTGAGTAACATATTTTGATACTAGCATTCATTAATAAAGAAATCTAAGTTGCGAATTTAAAAATTGTGTGATTGGCATGAGTAAATAATCAATTTCTTGTCGATTACTTGCTAATGTTATAGAAAAGAAGTAGGCATGTACATTAAATAGTCAACCTGCATCGTGAATCTTTTATTTAAATTTCATCCTTGATGAATAAAAAATAGATATGTTTGAATCATTTATTGTAACAAAAAACTTAAATAATTAAAAAATTATACGGCTTAAAATTATATAAATATTTGATGTAACGGCATTGATTAAAAGCTGCGGACTAAAAGCTCTTTCTTTTAAATTTTCAAAAAATTGCTGTTTTCTTCGTTCACACTCTTCAGTATCTATATCCAGTCGTTAACACTGTCTGTCATAATGACCATGCATAGGATTGAGGTTTATTTTTCTGTGCATCCGGAAAACAACTTAGTACCAACCACAAACGTCCCATGACGTTTTTGGTTTTCCATTACTTTAACATGTCACCCTCATATTCCCATACCATAATATATCACCTACACCTATTTAAAAATAACATTTTCATCCATTTAGTTTGAGTAGACCAAACAGCGAAATGTAAATATATATTTACAGATTTTGAGGTTTTTTTGTTTTTAAATCGAATATCTTTGATGCAATCTATAATCAACATATATATACTTCCGAAATCAGATTGAAGACGTTCTGAAAAAAGGCCAGGTCAAAAGTACCCTAAACCGACGCTTATGTATGAAAGGATTGATGAGTATAGATGAAGCGAAAGAGATATGTCAGGATCGTAGTAAGTGGAAATCCGTGGTCTCTGCCTACCCCTACGGGAAAGAGGCGTGATTTTATGTATGTATGTATGTATATACTTCTTGGTACCAATGCAATCCTCACTATATACTCTTATGCTCACTATTTCCTCTATAGAAAATAAATGATAATACATCTTTTTATACAAAAAAATACTGGAAATGGGGTTTGAACACACGACAAAAATGGTGGGAAATGGTAATTTAATTGCTATTTCTATTTTTTCGTAACTAACTCACCTAGAACTTCGATCTTCTTTTAATATGATAATTTACTATTGTTCTTTAGCCATTAATTGTTACAGATTTTTACGCCAAATATTTTAAAATAACAAAATTAAAATAACCCAATTGTTTTACGAACTTTGGCGGGAAAACTGTATTGGAGAGCAATTATTTTTTCTGAAAAACTATACCACCTACGGCTTTGGTCCTTCTTTGATATTATTATTTACATGTAATTTATACACCTGTATTATTTCAGATTTTTTGGTTTAGAAGTTTAAAATTAGTTAAGAGATTAATTAATACGCAAATTTGCATCGGTAAGTGTTACTAATACATATGCAAAATTGCGGTTTTCTAGATTTATAACTGTTGATGTAGTTACGATATTAATATGAAATGACGTAATATTTTGGGGCCAAAATGTAATTTGTGCTGGTTTCAGATTTCATCAAAATATTCAAAATACTTCCTAATTCATACGTTATCTCAGAAAAATATGGATTTTTTCTTGTATGGGCAAGGATGCATCCTTTTGAAAACCATTTGGATTATGAAAGTCGGACTTACGCAGATTTATGGTAAATTTGTAAATACGACTATCGACCGCTAACTGGTATCCCGGTTCGTACAAATTTTCAATAGAAGGTAGTTTAATTTCCAGCTGAAGTTATCGCTGTGTTCACTTATAGACATTAAGTGAATCCAAAAATATTGGAAATCAATTATTCGCCTGTCATCTAATCCTCCTAAAACAAAAGTTATAGTGAGTTACTAATTTAAACTAGAATAATATAAAAACTAGCAGACCAAAAAGAAGAAGTCAACCCTGTGAGGTTGTTAGCATTTTTCCAATAACGCTGTATAAGGCTGCATAATTGTGACGTTTCCTTTTTTAACACAATGGATGAACAGAAACTAAAGATTTAGTTACTTAACAAGACAACAATACTTATATTATGGACAACAAAAATAAAGTATAGTTTGTTACTTAAAAAAAATATCGACATGATCAAAACTCTGTGATCGCACTATAAACTTGCATCTAAGCGTTCTGCGTACGAGACGTCAGAGCAAGGAAAACGAACACAGGTCCTACCTCGATGGGCGCTCGCGCGGTACTGATCTCCTCGCGCTTGTACATTTCAATTTATGTGCATTTCGAGTTATGTTAAATATTTTTTCTTGTCTAACAAAACAGAGTTAATATCACAATTTATTAAAGATCAGATTAATTAAAGAATGAACTTTCTTTTTATATAATATCTGTTTGGAATTACACTTTATTAAACGCAATATATGGTGGTAAACTGCTGATATAATTCGTGGAAATTGGCGCAAGATCTTTATTTTTTTTCTACAATGACGATTAATTAGCGATATTCTAGTACACTATGTGTCAACAGGATTATATGTCTGATGCACAGTGTTTTTTTTTAGTTAATTTGATGAATCTTTATACAAGAGATATAACTCTGAAGTTGGCTATGTGTACTTTAATTCGTAAAACAAGGTGCGGGAGATTGGTCACTACAAAATAATTAATCTTATGTTTGTAAATCTGGTACATTAACTGAAAAGAGAACAGATTATTCTATTTTTATCAATTATTAAACAACTTGTAGATATTTCCTATGATAGTAAATTAAGCGCTTAAAATCGTCGTGTACCGCATTTAAATGTGAAATGCCTCTTAATAAATAAAAGAACCTACCATTGGAAATCATTATCATGCAGTATTAGTCAGCTATCAGAAAATATTATTCACTTACACACTATAGACAGCTATAATTGGTCGTGGTTAAAATATTTACGTTGTTGTGATTTTTATAGGTAGAATTTTTACCAATTTAAATAAGTCATTCACGATGTGTAACGATATTAACTGGCAACAACTTACGCCTTATATACGAGTGCAAAGTAAATTCAGGTGAAATTCTAGCCTGCCGTCCACAAAACACAAAATATTACTCTGTAAGTAGTATTTTAACAGAAATTGCTGGGTAACTTTTCATAATGCATGTCTAAAACAAAATAGCAACATAACGTTTTGAAATGCTCTCTGTAAATAATTATTATAATAAATAAACAACGTCTACAGATATCGGCAGCTATCACAAACACAAACGCGTATCTATTGAAACGTGATACTTAAATACTGAATACCTACTACCTTGAATCCTGTAACATTATATTGATTGTATAATATACCGTTCTTTGATCTGTACATACTTAAATCTGAAGCAAGCTAATTGAGATGAAAACCGTTATGAATCATTTACCGATACTAGGTTACTTTGATATAGAGTTTTGATCCATCTTACAAACCATGGCGACGATTGATTTAGACTGTAATATTTGATATTGCTTTAATTTTCATAAAATTGTAATTGTGCTGCAGCAGCTAAAAGTTTAGTGCTTCCACATGGAGTCAAATATTATCTATATTGCTTATCTTCAAATTCCTACCCTTAGCCCAGCACTATTGAAGGGAAACTATACTCGTTCGTTGTGGTGGGATATTTGTTGCTGATAGGCTAAATAGGCGTGATTTAATTAGATTTAATTTAGGTATAGTATATCTTGCAAGGTTATAAAAAAGGGCGATGTACCTATAGTAGAGTTTATAAAAGGTTCTCAGCATACCATTTGTCGATTATTATTCTGACTGTACCTGTAGATCAAAGCCGATATTGAACTTTGAATCCTTTTGTGCTACGCTTACGTGATGGTTAGGGGAAATCTGTATATTCATGACCGTGAACCTTTGCATTACCTTTTTTAAAGTCTCGCAGTAAAACGTCCTCTTTATAGTTTCGCAGTGTGTTTTTACAAGACGAGTTGTAAAGTTCATTTGTATCTTTATTTTGGTCCGATACAAAGTAACTCTTACCTTAATAGTTAAATTGTAATAAGTTTCGTAGTTGTAAAATAATCGTTAGGTTGTGTACTTTGCTGAAATCAATTTATAACAAATAAATGATAAAACTAGTAAAATTTGTGTATAATTAGATATACAATTTTGTTACTCACATTACATTTTGAATATATTTCTCTACGCGGGGAGCAAAGTTGATCCTTTTTATTCTGTGTCAAGGGTATGACAACTTTTCTACTGAAATAATGAATAGATTCAGGCGTTACTTTGCGGAAATCCATTTTTAATAATAACAAATACTTTTAAAATATTTTAAGAAAACATCAAATTAATATTTTAATAAAACACTTAAAAAATATATCTAGTGACAATTCCGCTTAATTTTCCTGCTAAGCCGACGTGACGTCACAAACGCCACGCAGCCAAACCGGAAGAATTTTCGACGCGTTTCGCTTCTACACGAAGCATCCTCAGGAGGTCTTGACTCTTCGAGCGCACGATCGAGAAACTTTGAGCACGATTGAGAACTTTTCTACTTTTATAATACGATACGAACTCGTGTACACTATAGTGATGTATGGTAATTTGTATCTTTATCATAATACTCTTCGACAAACACAGATATCGGACATTTGCTTTTTATTTCAAACCGTAAGATTAACAGAAGTGGTAGTACAAGTGGCAGAGTTTGCATCGAAAATAATAATGTTCGGGTCATATTTACTTTCAATTGGTATTTATGTTTGTCACCAAAACTATAAAAAGACACTATTACTCCTGATGATAACTGATAGCTAGCCAGGCAGGTATTCATAAAATTCCCTTCTACTATGCTTTAACGACTGTCATCGTTAGATATCATCCGGGGTCATCGCATCGTGCTCTACGGAGCACGGAAGCGCTCAGTAGAAAATCCCACTAGCGATCACCCATCCAAGTCATTACCACAGTGAACGTTCTTTAATCTAGGTGATTGATTAACTACAGCCAGGCAAGCTCTGTTATGTTGAAAACATTATGTCTCATTTTTTAAAATCCGAGACGAATTAATTGTTTTTTGTAATAAATTAATATTTCATATTTATGTAATGTATTTGAGAACATAAATAAAAAAATCCTCTTTGATCGCACCGAAAATACACAGTGCAAGAAAAAAGTAATTTTTCCTAACTGTATATATCGATAACGTACATGAGAATACTAGCTGACTAGGCGGTCTGTTAACATACGTTGAAGCTCAAGCCCATAGGGGGCTTCGCACCCTTTGATGGTCTGCGCAGCAATCAATGTACATTGCCAGTCCATTACTATTTAAATACTTGTTTATTTCTCAATTTATTACAAATGCTATCCGTACCCAGATACATATAACGTTCTAAAATTTCATATAGCCTCAATTCAACCAAAATAGTTCAGGATTCGCAAATATACGGATCCTATTGAGTTGTGTGGGCTCATTACAGCTAGCCGGGCTGCCTCATTGGAAACCGCATATCAGTCCCATCTGTGTAATTAAGTAAGTTTCTGGGCTTATTAATAAATAAACGTACCTATATAATGTTCTATATATGGATGAAAACTGTAAACTATAGCAGAACAATTTATTAGAAGATTGAAGACGGTTATATCAAACAATGCATTGTGTTAATGTCACTAACGCGCTGTAAATATGTGCTAGATTTTTCGTTCTTTGATTAATTCTGTGTCACACAGATTTCGAGTAAATAATGGTAATCGAGGGTGAATAATTTTACCCAGAAAACCTGCTATGTTTATTTTACAGCATCTCACCTGTTGTTAAGTGATGATGTGGTCGAGGATGGTAAAAAGGCTGGATTTAGAATTACTGGCACTTAGGTAACTGATAAACACACTGTTGGGTGCTACGCGGTAGATTTTCTACTCGAGGGTAGTAGCTAGCCAAGCTAGCATCTGCAAAAGGCAAAACCATCTTGCAAACTTCTGTATGCAGTGCTGCTCGGTCACTCAGGTACTTAATAATAAATATCTTACCGAAAGAGCTCTTCTTGTACATAATATGAATAACAAACAAGAAAAAGTTTCTGAGAATTTCCCACGAGTCGGATTCGTGTACCCATGGGGTCAATTTTTTTTTTTTTTTATCTTATTTATTTAGGGATTTTTAACAAAATTGCATGCCAGTCCCAAATAATCATTTAAGTTCTTCTTTACAGAAATCGCATTACATGTTCTGTGTTACAGAAATTAAGTACTAAAATGTTGTTTATAGCTACTCTATTGTATTTATTGATCTGTACCAGGATGCCAGATAATTATAGGCCCATATCTTTGTTAGGAGTTTTCTCAAAACTCCTAGAAAAGATCATGAATAAAAGATTGGTTTTATATTTAGAATCACAAAATCTTCTTTCCTCAAGTCAATTTGGCTTTGGCTTTGGTTGAAGTACAATTGCCTATTGATATAGAAATCATAATGTATAACATGAAAAATTGCTTATTTTAAAAATCGGCGACAGGAATTTATTTAATTACTAAAACCAATATCGGAAGCTCGGAGCATCTCAAAGGCAAGAGCCGAAGAAAAACATCGCTCGAGTCTCGTCAGTAGGCTGGATAACTCCGACTACCCTCACACTGACTGACTTCACATGACATATGAAAAGGCTACAAAATAATGTACAACATATATTATACATTATATGTTGTATATACATTAAACTGGTATATACAACATATAATGTTGTATATACCAGTTTAATGTTTTATTGTATACTCAGTTACAATTGCTCGGTTATTAGTGCATTATTATAAAATAAAAAAAACTAGCGCTGATTGGTTACCCAATTGGCACAATGCTGAGCTGAAGCCCTTTCAACACTATTTCTATGTACGATTTATTAAGGAAAATCTCAATATGTTATTTTGTACTGCGTTCACATTTATATTTTGTCTATAATTATGTGTTGAATAAAAATATTTTCATTTCATTTCATTATGAATTTGTGTTAAATTATTTATTAGAATATAGTCACTCTTGTTATTTTTTAAATAATTATTTAATGACTAGTAAGGAAAAATCTAGGAACATGATTATCGTTCATTTTCTATATTTCCAGCCTATAATTGCGTTCATACCTCTTTTTATTCTGTTCGTAATAACATCACATTCCCCGAGTCGCGCGTCGATTGCCGAGAGTGCGACACTCCGGAGTGTATTGATATTCTAATGAGATTTCGACTTCTTCCTTCTGAAATATTTAAGAGGGAGGCTCCGAGTTGTCAGGATTGCCGCTGGAAATGCGATAGATAATTTTATTTTGCCCTAAATATGATACTCTGTCTGTTTACAGCTGAATATTTTATTGACTAATACTTTATGTACGTGGCGTTTTTTGTAGGAAGGGAGTTGCGGTATAAGAATGTGGCATGTCTAATGTTAATCCCATTGAAGTAAAGTAAAGACCGTTCACAGTCTGCATACTTTCTTCAGAATATTGAATTATTCGATACTATTGCATATATTGGATTTGATGGATTTCTATTCAAAAATCCAATAATGTGTTCAATTATTAATAACGTAGATGATTATGAGCCCAACGATACAAGGACTCGACTTGTTGAAAGTTCTGGGAAGCCTTGTTAGTCTAGCTAAATACCGCTCCTTCAAGTACAAACTCTATCGCTAAGTGTCTATCGGTGTAATTCGACAGTAGTTTTGAGAACCAGTAATACTAAGTCAAGCCTGTTTACCATCCTCAACCACATCATCACTTACCAATAGGTGAGATGCTGTAAAATAAACATAGCAGGTTTTCTGGAGTTCATAGCTATACATATTTATGAAATTTACCCATCTAGTAAATTTTATTAATTATTTAAGTACCCTCGGTTACCATAATTTCTTTACTGTGTTTTTATTATAATCTGTGTTATCATAAATTCGTAAAGATAAACTATGAATAATTGTTTTGTAAACAAAACCTGTTTAAATATAACTCGCTAATCTTTTTACAAATCAACATCCATTCATCGCCTCAAGATCTCTTTATAAAGAACTCGTTAACCGCGTCTAATGAAATATTCAAAGGCATAACGGAACGGTGCTCTCCAAGTTTATTCTTATTTAGGCCGTCTTGTGGAAATTTATAAAAGTTTGAGACACCTGAATACTTGCTTACGTATACATTACACCTGCGGAGCCTCTTCGGGCGCAGTTTTATAACTGCGAATTATTTGTACATTTCTGAATGCCACGCGTTGTATTACAAATGTTATAATAATTACGTTATAATATAAAAACTAAGTAAAAGTTACTAAGTTCAGCCATTGTTTTTAATTTCCCTTGCATGTGTTCATGTATTTGTTAAGCTTAGATTACCTTAAGTAAATAAGTAACGAGATGTTACTCATTATGTAATTCTAGAATATTCTAAAATTTGTTGATATTTAACATTTTTAATAACCGCTAATTTAATAATAGATCTGGTTCTCAGATGGCTTTTTTGAGATGGCAGTATCAGAGATGCTGTTGATATCTAGTGGGTAGGTACTGTACCGCACTCAAAATTGCATTGTCTGTAAAAGTCACTAACTGTTCGAATTGGTGATGAAACCCAGGTATATTCAAAACTGACGCTTTAGACAGAGAAAAGTACCGATCTGATCAAATTCTGCCTTAACAAAATTTAAATGATTTTATTGATAGTCTTCGAACTAAGAATTAATCCTAAAAATCTATAACTGCCTTTATAATTTCCAGACCCATTTTAATTGAATTTCCTATTTATATGCCAAGGCAGTTGGGGTCGGAGGGTTTAGGGATTAGAGACTAAAGCAAAGTTGTTTCTTCGCCTCTTACCTTTGAGGTGCTCCGGAGCTTCCGAAATTGGTCCAAGTAATGACATTTTAATACTTACCTTTATTTGAAAAGAATTCGCAGAAATAAATCTATTTATAGACAAGTAGCGCTAATCACACAGCTAGACTAATCAGTTTTTATTTTAAGTTCTTAAATGTCAAAAAAATACCAGCAACAAAAAATATTTTTAATGTAGCTAAATCAAAATAGCAGGAGGCTTGAAACAATCCCAAAGATTTTCAGGAAAAACAAATCTCAAATAATTTATTTCTCCACAAAATAAACGCGGTCCTCAACAGATGAGTTATTCGGTGAAAATAAAAGCAACCAGAACTTTTGATAACTCCACAACGGCAGGAAAGTCTTTAGTGAGTATCAAAGCTCCATCGGATAGCTGAGAATTATTCAAAAGTGGATTTCCGGGCAATTGCGTGTGGATTATTCAAAAGTAGAACATTTAAGTAACACATGGTAACACTGTAACGAATCAGATCCGAGCTTCACATGAATACAGGTTACACAGGGTAGGTGAAGGATTGATATATTAGATATGTTTCTGTTGTGTGGGTTACAGTGAGAGCAACACAAGATCTCTGAATGGAGTTCAAGCTGTTTTATTTCTAAACATCCCATTTTAGATGATAGACCAAACGCGTTCACGAGGTTTTATCAAAGGACTTATAAACATCCATCGTCAATAAATTACATCTAAACGGTTAGAAGATCATATATAATTCACCAATTACAACAGTCTTCGTCATGGAAACATGGTTTTCATAACTGTGATTAAAATAAGAAATATTACTAGCGAAAATGGTTTTAAAGACTGAGATCGCAATCTTTTTCTTTCAACTGCCCTTATCCTTCCATCGGTATTATGAAAACCTGACTCTGATTCAGTAACTCCGCGGTATTTTCCAAGAAAGTGATTAATATACCGATATTAAATATTGCATGTATAGTAATGAATGCTAGTACTGCATCCGTTAGTTCCCAGGTGCACAAGTGGGCCGCCGCCGCTTTTGATAGCGATCCTATACAACTGGCTCTTACCTGCGGCTTCGCCCGCGTGGACTATCCCTCAGGAAACGTTACTAGTTTTTGGGAACCGTGTAAAACGTGTCATATATAAATAGGATACTTTACAATCTTTTTAAATTGGCCCTTTAAATCGTAATCTTTTTGTAGGTTGACCTTCAGTACCCAATTTTATATAAAGTTTTCTATGCTGGTACACTTCGAAAACATATATACTTGCCCCCCGGCTACCAGTTCAAAGTGCCCCATGACGAGTGTTGTAACATATTGATAGAGTACTCAGCCGCAGTCATGAGATTGTCTCCGTTATACTTAGCATCATGAGAGAATATCGCAAATTCTTGCCCATTAGTCACTACCTGGCTGACAATCTCTGGATGGACATCCATTGCCCGTTCCTGAGTCACACAGAATAAATTGGATAGGGATTGAAAGTGGCTGCGCTCATCGCTTATAAGTAACCTCGGGCCGAGCTCAATGGTGAGGCACCACGTGATGGCTCGCAACACTATACTCGAAAGAACGACTCATCAGAATTCCAATGCTCAGCGCATAGCATTCTCTCTATTGTTTGTAAAACAAATTTGTAATAATAAAGTGTTATAAGTTTATTATCTAACTGATTCCGAAATTATCTTAATTGTATAAAGATGCATAATATTTTAAATTTTATAATAAAGTTTTATTAGTAATGTCTTTTTTTTTATTTAAGTATTAATTTCAAATGTCTGCCTATTACGGTTCAAAAGATACATCAATATGACAGATGGACGAACAGGCCGAGCGTAAGCGGTTTAGTTTAAGGTGTCACACTTTCCTCCCCATTTTCACTCTTTCTAATTAATCCTATATAGCAAAAAATATTATTCAGGCATGTTTTTGTTTTAAAAAGTCTAAACAGATACCAATTTTCATCACTATTACTTAAAAAATAATAACTTTAGCACACAAAACTTCATCCCCAATTTCATCTTCTTAAGTCATTAGAAAATTACAAATATACGACAGGAAATAAAAAATGAATTCTGCCAAATTCTGTTTAATCTAAACGCGCTCTAATTGGTTAAGCCACCTCCAAGCAAGTAAACACCTGATTTCATAGTGATGGGACATGATTCTTATGCAAATATAATCGATATCATTACATCGTACAACATATTTAAGCTGATCGTATAAATTATTCCTCCGTGAAGGACTATTTAGATGAAAGTGATATTCGCTCCCACTTGTGTTAGCAATAATACCCAGCTGATACCCCGCGCGGTATTTTGTATGATTATCCCGCGCTGTCCGATATCGGATATCAAATACCGCGTGGATACGTGATGTATTGAGTCGTCAATTTTTAGAGGATTGTTTTCATTTATGGAAAAGTGTTTCCATAAATGAAAACAATCCTCTGAAAAGTGACGGGAGCAAACCCTTTTGTAGTATGCTGGAAACCAATTTTCACTTCTTGTTAGTTCAATCGATTTTTGTTTGAGATTTGTATCGTATCAGGGAAAATTACAATTTTGGTCGTTAAGGTATATTTGTTCAATACAAAAATATGTTTTTGAAATCGGTACACGTATATTGGTGTACCATAAACTCATATCAACCATACAAAAGGTACCCCTTTTACATCCAAGGCTAAATAAGTTTATGGGCCAGAGTTTGAAGATAAAGATTTTAGTTCCACTATAACGATAAATTACCTTACTGTATAAGCACAACACTAGGACAGGGCGCGGTTTACAGAAAGACAAGGATGACATTAGATGAATGTAGTAAGTGGGAGTGAAATGCATTCATACGGGTCTATTAGTGTCCAGTTTAACTTGACCTGTTAAAAATTAAGTAGATAAATTACGTAAATTGAAAAGTTTTACTTGCGTGTGTAAAGTAATTGCATTTGTTTTATAATTGGATGTTTAGCTACTTTTCCCGCACCATTAAATGGTGCAGGTGGTAATTTTTTTGCACTCAATGGCCATGATCGTATTAAAATAAATATTTGCAGCCACGTACGTACGCATCAAGCTTCTGGCCGCGTACTGATTATGTGCGCTCATGCCATGACTTATGTGTTAGAAATAACACAATAGTTGCAGAATCGGGCGAACCGTCAATTCCCCTCTCGAGGTTTAAAACTCGTTGGGTTTAGGCTTTGCGTTGTCTGACAGTCAGTGAGTCAGGACTTTGATTCTTACACATATATATTATTACGATCACAGTCTCCAATTATGCATTAGGTATTATTAAATATAAGTAATTGTATATGTATAGCGTTAATGTAAATGACACACCGACAGTCATTTTTACAATAAACGTAGATTTTCGTGTTAAGGTGAAAAATGCTAACCCTGTTGTAGCTATAATACTGCGTGCCGTCGTCACTATGCACGCACCTCGGGCACAGATCGGAACCGGCACGTCACGGGCTGCTATAAACAAAGATTTATACAAAAGTTGATTTCCGCCGGATAATGGAAATAGGCGGAGATGTTTATATCCTGTTTTCGTTTTTGTTAAGGCTTTACGTTCATTTTGTTGGAGTTCTTTTTTAATAAACGAAGTTTTGCGAAGCGTATCGCTTTTATAATATACAAGGGATTCACTTATGGGGATGAAGCACAAGGAGTGGGAGGGGTACGTTAATGCAAACGTAACGTAACGGCCCTCTCCGTGGACAGCAAGTCCCAGGCACCAGAAACTTGAGCCTCTTCCTCTGCAACGAGATTGACCCGGGCGGCAACTGCATGGCAAATCCACGGAATGCTAAGTTATTTGTCTCCCTAAATTAGTTTTATTATGATACGTTTTTAGGGATTGAGCTACATAGGATCTGAAACTTATGGTAGTGTGTTATTAATTTTAATAAAGTCGAATCTAGTATCTGGATAGTTCGGACACAATCTATCCGCGTTTTTGTTTAAGGATGTAAGCCACAGACAATATACTAATAATATAACCCTAGCTCTTAAACAGGATGAGGTTGTTAATAAAAGCATACCGCCGGTAAAAGAAAAATAATCTTTCATTGTATACTCCCTTTGAGGTTTTCCATTTAATGTTAAGCAATAACAATAGAAGGTATTGAAGGTTTGCCGTGCCTATGTACAGTGTGTTTCAATTTATAAGTTTTATATTGTTTTCATCGCAACCTGACGAACAATACCGGACCAGTTGGTATAAAGCGGGACGTATAACTACTGCACAATACATATTATACGAGTATGTGTATTTTGATCTACTGTGCATAAACTTCTTTTTGTTAGGAAACAGGTATGAGGCCTGCCTGATGTTTAAACACAGCCCGTGACAAGTGTACAGATTGTTCAGAATACGTATATGTTCTGCACGGTACTACATCGCGTTTGCTATTCGAGACCGGTAGTTTTTTGTCCTATCTTTACTGATTGTCATTCAGTTCAGAACATGTACTGCCCATTATCGTACCTCTGACGAGCACAAATAAAATTACTTTATTTCAACTAATATTTCACGATATAAACTGTACATAGTCAACCCGAGACGGCGGAGTGTGCCTTAATGTAACGTCGGGATGAATAAATTGTCAATTTAAACAATGTTTTCTCGAAATTTTTAGGTACAATAGCTGTGGTGATATTGTTTTTAAATTGCGTTCAATACAAAAGCAAGTTAAACAAGTACCTTAGTGATCAGATTATGCCAAAACTATTATAGTCTCATATGACTATATATCAATATAAAGTGTATACCTACTACACTCCTATAAAACGAATAAGAAGAATAAGACAGACCAATAACTCTGATGTTTGAGTATAACCTTCATAAACTGTTTTGTTATAGTCGAGTAGATACAAAACCAAGTCCCTGTCATTAATTGCCTGCGAGTAGTTAGTGCGGATGAGTAGAGCGCGCGCCGAACTAAATTATAATGTTTTATTGTAAGTTCCGGGCTGTGATTTACATTCGGCCCGGGAGTGTTTGTTTAGCCCGGCGTGGCACGGCGAAGAGAATTGTTGGTACGATAATCTTAACCTTTGAAGCGTTGTATACAGTTATAACTGAGATTGAAGCTGTGCTAAATTCAAGGCCTTTGCTTCCCATAAGTTCAGACATTTCCAGTTTTGAATATTTAACCCCTTTATTTTTATTTAGTTTTCCCTTTATTTTTATTTTTTTCCCCCTTTATTCCTTTATTTAGTTTTCAATTGAAGCGTTAGTATACATTATTAAGCATTTTACTTCAACTTGCCCAGAAATAAAACAATATTGAAGGTTACAATAAAATACAAGGATATTGGGTAACAACCGACGTAGGTAACTATAAAAAAGGGACGTTTCTCTTCTACATTATGTATAGACCATAAATTGTTTTTGGGTCAGAGCCTGCCTTGGGTCGGTAGCGATGATGCTACGTGTTTCTTTTACCTTGTGAAATATTTTACTTGACAACATTGCAAACTTTATATGTATAAAAATTGAGCATATTTAACCTAATTGTAACCTGCTTAAATAAACCAATAACTGACTATAGTTCAAACTTCATTGTATGTTTCTTCTGATTGTATAGCTCAAACAGCTTTCGGCGTTAATTGACGAGACAGGCAAGTCATGACGCTGATTAAAGAGTTATTTTGTTTACTGTGTTCAGTAACACGAGGCATAAAAAAATTTATACATAAGAGAATTGCTTAAAAAGGAAGAGTAACCCTCTTTGAGTTGTATGTTTTTTGAGTGCATCGTTTAGTTTAAACTTAACTAACCTACCGCTGTACTACTACTTCATGTGAGCATATCTTTATAAAACGTTTTTTTTTTGTTTTGTTAGTGCTTCCACATGTGTACTTATCATAGTTATTAAGATTTCATTGTTTTTATATCTAAGTCTGAATGGTGATTAACTAACTAATAACCGATATCAAATAACACGAGAGACCTAACAACTGTACATCTCAGTGTTACGGACACAGTGCAATTTGTCGTTGACGAAATGCGTCTGTTATAGGCAGAGGTTAGGCACTTAACATCAGATGGGCCTCGGGTTTGTTCCGTCACAATAACATATTGTTGTTATAATCCGCTAGATTTAGCTTAAGGAGTTAAAAAGTGCTTTGAAACGATATGTGAGTTTGTTGTCAGCATTTACGCAACGTTGCTACTTGGATTTCAGTGTTACAAATCTAGGAATACATTTTTCTCAGGTGTTCTAACAACATATAAAAATCGTAGATTCATGCGATTTTGCGGCAACTAGGTATCTAAATTACATCATTCAGTTAGAAATTGTATTTTGGTATTAAAAAGGTATACGTAGTTATTATATACCGTGTCTTAAAGTAATTATACCGAAAAAAAACTCTTAAATTTCATACTATTATCTTGAAGAATTTTTATTGTTGTATGTTTTTAGACTGCTTGAGTGCTTCCCTAGCTATGACCCTTCAGTAGAAAATCTGACAAAGCAAGCACCGAACAGCTCGTTTCCCCAGTGCCCTTGAATACATCATCGCTTACCAACTAGTACGATTGAGCAATGTTTTACTGATTATAGGAGCAATATAAAACATATCTAAGAAAATAACGCATTTGTAGTCCTTGCTAAGCTAAAACCAAGCAGCATCTTTTTACTTAAAACAAATCAACAATAAAACACACTATAGTTTTGCAAAATTAAATTATAATACCCTGAAATATTTAATACGTGAGATTCAAATTTAAGAACACAAAATATTGCTTTAAAAGATTAAGGCGCAGTAAAGCGGCTTTGAATATATTTATTTTTGATTGATTGTACGGTATGTCTAAGAGGTTTAATTTGGTTTAACACAAATTGCGTCGAATCGTCTTGTTGAAGCATCACTTGCTCGGATGAGTGAGAAGAATTCAATTTGACTACGAGTAGCTTAAGTTTATTATTTTCATCTCGATGAAAAAGATTTATTACAATGTGTAACATTTTATAGGTACCAAAAACATTTTATAGGTTTTGCATGGTGGTAGGGCATTTTGCGAATGCCCGCCTGGCTAGCTACCACCCTCAAGTAGAAAATCTGTCGCCAAGCACCTAACGGTGTGTTCCGGCAGCTGTCCTTGAGAGCCAGTACTTCTAGGTTAGCCTGAACAACATCTTCGACCACATCATCACTTACCATCAGGTGAGATAGTGGTCAAAGGCTAACCTATCAGGCATAAAAAAAAAATAACAGGGCTGAATAATTTATGACATACCTTAACTTTTAGAATAAAATGCATTGATCTTAGTTAAGAGCTGATTGAAGATAATGATTCTACTTGAAGGCCGGGTATTTTCTCTTACAAAATTTGATCTATATATCTCTATGTAGTGGTAGTACCCAGTGTAATCAATTCAAAAATCCAATGTCCGATCCTACTTAGCCAAGAGTGACCACGACCTTCAGCAATGAAGAAACGACCGTAGAGAGAGACCCAGTGTAAAAGCATTTGCAAAATGCGCTCCTATTGCCCAGTGGCTAGCTACCAGCCTCAAGTAGAAAATCTATCGCCAAGTACCTAAAGGTGTTTTCCTGCAGTTGTCTTTGAGAGCCAGGTTTGAGTGTAAGATACCGCTTACTATGTTTGGCCACATCAAAACTTACCATCGGGTGGAATTATGGTGACAGGTTAGCCATCGACAGTAAAATCTGTATCATATCGACACCCCACATTTGCAATATCCAGCTGGTATATTACTGCAGGTCGATGACACCTGCCCGGCATAGACACTTTCTCAGTACTGGATTCCAAGATGCAGCTAACATGAAAAGATCTTCTCGATCCCGTCGAATGTACTTCGGTCGATGTATTTAAGTTAAGTATACATTCTATTCTTGAATATTTATATCAGCTACTTATTTTGCTTCCTGGGTTACTGTTGACTATATAGTCAAGTTTATTAAACTTAAGCGAAGGAGATCCATATTCTTACCTATACTACGGGACTATTCGCATA
Source organism: Plagodis pulveraria (assembly GCA_963890685.1). Taxonomy (NCBI): domain Eukaryota; kingdom Metazoa; phylum Arthropoda; class Insecta; order Lepidoptera; family Geometridae; genus Plagodis; species Plagodis pulveraria. The sequence goes on along the minus strand of OY982956.1, from coordinate 32,869,740 downwards.
CTATTCCAATTCAAAATCTAATAACCTATACATTTCGATGAAGTTCATCCACATCGAAGTTAAGGTTCGCCAAAGTTACATTTTAATATTAATAAGTGCGCGGATATACCCCTTGTATAGGTAAAATATTACGTTGTCGACTAAACTAAGCAAGCAGCTTTAGTAACTGTGAACTTCACGGGCCACGAAATATGATATAAATGCTTTTGTGAAACTTTGAAATATCTAACCACTTTAGCGCTCTAACATTGCAGCGAACCTGCTACTTAGTATGTGCATTATTCATTAAACGAACACGCTCCCGGGCTCGTACTGCCTACGTCCATGTTACTCGGTATAATGTGCTTCAAACAGGATAACACGTAATTTTAAGGTTAATGCATGCTCAGAGTTTGTCATACAAAGGTAGATTCGTTATATTTCAGATACCAAGTGTTTAAAATGTAGCATACATTACCTGGAGACTAGTAATCGGCTCCTGGTTTGCATGAATCCCATATTGATATTTCACACAGCGCGAGCGAAGCGTCTTCGTTTCAGCTTGAGCAATAATGCTTTCTTATGTTTGTCCGGTGCATGACCTGGTAGCCTAGTGATTCTCGTAAAATTTTGTGTGCAGGTTCGATAGTAAAAATGGAATGTTTAGTCAGTTAAGTTTTTGGACATTTTTAAAACTATACGGAAGTACGGAGGTTAAAAACGTAATAAAAAAACGTAATTCAGTCGCGAGTTTTTAGTTCACAGATCCTATAGTGTATTTCATAGCTGATTATAGGCTAGCTTTCGACCACTATTTTACCAAATGGTAAGCGATGTTTTTTTTTTTTTTTATGCCTGATAGGTTAGCCTTTGACCACTATCTCACCTGATGGTAAGTGATGATGTTGTCGAAGATGTTGTTCAGGCTAACCTAGAAGTACTGGCTCTCAAGGACAGCTGCCGGAACACACCGTTAGGTGCTTGGCGACAGATTTTCTACTTGAGGGTGTTAGCTAGCCAGGCGGGCATTCGCAAAATGCCCTACCACCATGCTGTAACGACTGCCATCCTAAGATAACAACCGGGACCGGCGGCTTAACGTGCCCTCCGAAGCACGGAAGCGCTCAGTAGTAATGTCACTAGCGGTCACCCATCCAACTTATGACCGCGGGCGTGTCAGATATCGTACCTCATTGTACTAATTAGACGTAGTTTGTATTTTTATAAAAAGAAAGAAATGTCTTCTCATCTGTCATTAAATAACAATGGTCTTGTAAAGAATAAAATAAATCTTTTAATTTCCCAACATTCGTTATCAGCACGAATATGCTTTTTTGATCTTATTTAGAAAAAGATTTGCATTATAATCTTATTTAGAAAAAGATTTGGTGGTAAATTAAAAGTCAATATGAATAATTCAAATTTCCATGGGATACCAATATTAAAAAGTCGCGATGGATATACCTCTTGGAAATTTGAAATGAGGATGCTCCTTATTCACGAGGACTTATGGAGTGCAGTATGTGGTTACGACGATACTGATAAATCGTCTCCTGAAGTACGTACCCGAAATGACCAGAAGGCTCTATCAAAAATATGCCTAACTGTTGATGCTGCTGCCATCACGCATGTAAGAACTGCTACGTCGGCGAAAGAAGCATGGGATGCGCTTAGTTCAGCTTATGAAGACAAAGGTCTGGGTCGTAAGTTAAATCTGGAAAGAAGACTCTACAGGTATTGTTTGTCTGATTTTGAGAATTTAGAGTCTTACATAACGGCAATTACAAGCACTGCTCAAGATTTAGCAGATATCGGAAAGGTAATAGATGACAGCTCATTAGCAGCAATAATGCTTGGTGGACTGACTGCTCGGTATGAACCATTGATTATGGCCTTAGAAAACAGTAACGTACAAGTAACTTCTGAACTAGTAAAAACTAAGTCACTTAGTGAAATGGCTGGAAGCTCACGAGACCAAGATGCTGCGTTAAGATCTTCACATAAAAAGCCAATTATTTGTTACAAGTGTCAGAAGCCTGGGCATAAAAGCCCGAAGTGTCCCCTTAACAAGACTAAGAAATCAGCCGGTTCTACTGAAAAGGGGTTAGCAGTAACTAAAAATGGACAAAGTCAAGAAAACTCGACTTCATCATGTGTGGAAGATTTGGCTTTATCTGCACCGAGTCACAACTCCGATCAGTGGATAATAGATTCTGGTGCGACAGCCCACATGACGTCACATGCTGAATGGTTCAATACATACAAACATATTGACAAAGGAACCATTACCGTGGCAAACGGCGAGAAGTTGCCAGCAGTAGGTGTCGGTGATATAATGGTAGAAACGAACTCCATAGTCAATAAAATTAGTGACGTGGTTCATGTTCCTGGTCTTAACTGTAATTTACTGTCGGTTAAGAAAGTAGTCGAGAAGGGACTATCAATTGTTTTTGATATAAACGGATGTAATTTTTATAAGACTGATGATGTATCTTTTGTTCAGGAATCTATTTTGCACGGCTCCTTTGGTGGTGGACTGTACAATTTGGACTGTTCAGTTAAATTGCCTGAAAATATTTCTGCGTATAATGTGCTCTCTGAGGTTTCTAAGTTTCAGCTTTGGCACAAGCGTCTTGGGCACCTCTGTCGCGTTGGAATGGATCATTTAAGGAAAGGGTTAGCTACTGGAGTGGAGTATACAGAGGTTGATAAGGAACCATGTGTATCGTGTATAGAAGCAAAGCAAGCACGTAAGCCATTTAAAAGCGTAAAGTATCAAAAAGCTACATCAGTGCTGCAATTGATCCATACTGACGTCTGTGGACCGATGTCCACTACATCTTTCAAAGGTAATAAGTACTTTATTATTTTTGTAGATGACTTTACACGTTTGATATTTATTTATTGCATGGCCTCTAAGACCGAAGTGAAGAAGCACTTTTGTACTTTCCAATCACTTGTTGAGCGACAAACTGGTGTAAAGATTCACACTGTTCACTCAGATAATGGCTCAGAGTATGTCAATAGAGAATTGACAGACTATTTTGAGTCTCAAGGCATACGACATCAAACAACGGTGCCTTATAGTCCTCAACAAAACGGTGTCAGTGAACGTTGCAATCGTAGTATTGTGGAGAAGGCTCGTTCTTTATTATCACAAGCATCTCTCTCCAAGGCATATTGGCAGGATGCAGCAGAGACTAGTGTCTATTTAAAGAATAGGTCGCCTCATCGCGCACTTGACGGTAAAACACCGTTTGAAATGTGGTATGGAAAGAAACCGGATTTGTCTCATTTGAAGGTATTCGGTTGCAGAGCTTTGGTTCATGTGCCTTCATGTCAGAGAACAAAATTGGACATGAAAGCTACTGAAAATATCTTCGTTGGGTATTCAGATGACCCAAGAAGCTATTATTTCCGTAATGCGGAAACTCCAAGGAAGTTAATAAAGTCTCGAGATGTTACTTTCTTTGAAAGTAATTTTACAGGGCTAAAAGTTCAGTGTGTTCAGCCTGATAATAGTACTGTGAACTCTAATGTGATTCATTTGTTATCGCAGACTTCATCATCATCACATCAAGAGATTCCATCCCCATCATCATCATCAGTAGAAGGGGAAGTGGTGCTTGATGAGCAGAGCGACGACTTTACAGACGCTGATGAAGATATTGATGAAGAAGACACTCAGTCAGGTGACACAGAACAACAAATCAGCCATTCACCGGTTCCCTCAAATGAATCCAGTGATAGTGCTGAAAGTCCTTGTAGAAAATATCCGGAAAGAGTCCGTAAGCCACCAGATTATTTTTCGTATAGCAGTTTCGATGACAATATACTACATAATGATCCAAAAAGTTATCATGAAGCCGTCACTAGCGACGACAGAAGTAACTGGATAAATGCAATGAATGAGGAGTATAATGCTTTACTCGAAAAGGAAACCTGGACGCTGGTTGATAAACCATCTCATAAATCTTGTATCCCTTGTAAGTGGGTTTATAAACTTAAGCGAGATGTTGATGGTAACATTGTGAAGTACAAAGCACGGCTAGTAGTGAAAGGCTATACACAAGTGGAAGGTGTAGATTATTTTGAGACTTTTTCTCCAGTTGTACGGAACTCGTCTCTACGGACCCTACTAGCGCTAGCAGTGCAAAATGGCTACAAAGTTCGTCATATGGACGTTGATACTGCTTTTTTGAATGGAGATTTAGACGAAGAAGTGTATATGTTGCAGCCTCAAGGTTTTGTTCAAAATAGGGAGGAAAATAAGGTATGTTTGCTGAAAAAGTCCTTATATGGCTTAAAACAGGCACCTAGAGCCTGGAATACAAAGTTGAAGCAAACTTTGACCTCTCTAGGTTTTGACCAATCTCCTTCGGAGTCTTGTGTCTTTACCAAAAATATTTCGAACGAAAACTCTTTGATTCTGGCAGTCTATGTGGATGACATTGTCGTTCTCTACAAAAATGATGTCACGTTTGACAACTTCAAATGTGAACTTCAAAAATGTTTTTCCACCAAAGATCTTGGAATAATAAAATTCTTCACAGGAATTAATGTGAGTTGCTCAAAAGACTCAATAAAAATATCCCAACAAAGTTATGTTGATGGATTGCTTAAAAAGTACAATATGGCAACGTGCAAGCCAGCATCGACGCCTCTTGCACAAAATAAACTGGTACCTGGAACAGGTGAGTCGAGCTATCCATATCAGGCACTGATTGGATCTCTCATGTTCCTGGCGGTCAATACAAGACCGGACATAGCACATGCTGTTAGTTATTTGAGTCAATTTAACTCCAAAAATGATTCGACTCATTGGAATGCTGCAAAACGATGTCTTCGTTATTTAAGTGCAACTAAAGATGTTGGTATAACTTTCAGGAAGTTGGACGACAATGACACGTTGCAAGGTTACAGTGATTCAGATTTTGCGAACTGTCCTGAAACTCGACGATCTTATACGGGCTTCTACTTTAACCTTGCAGGTGGTCCGATTTCTTGGGAATCAAGAAAGCAACCGACAGTGAGCCTTTCGTCTGCTGAAAGTGAGTTTGTGGCTTTGTCGACCACAACGCGTGAAGCGTGTTTTCTTAAAAGACTAATTAATGAATTAACAGGCAAGTCTTACAAAGTCGTCATTTTCACAGATAGTCAGAGTGCACAAGGAATGGCTCTGAATCCAGTCCACCACAATAGGACTAAGCATATAGATATTAAATATCATTTTTTAAGAGAAAAGGTTATAGATAAGGTTGTAGAATTGCGATATATGCCCACAGATGAGTTACCTGCAGATGTTCTCACTAAACCTCTTGGTCCTCTGAAACATCACATGTGTATTAAGCGGATGGGTGTCACTTAATGTTTTATGTTATTAATATTTTATACCTACCTTGTAACCTTGTAACCTTTAATGTTTATTTGCTATTTTATCTAACTAAAAACTGTTCTCTACTACTCTAATTAAGGGAGGAAATGTCAGATATCGTACCTCATTGTACTAATTAGACGTAGTTTGTATTTTTATAAAAAGAAAGAAATGTCTTGTCATCTGTCATTAAATAACAATGGTCTTGTAAAGAATAAAATAAATCTTTTAATTTCCCAACAGGGCGACGTTGCTTAACTTTGCTGATCGGTTAAGAACAGCTAAGTAAGCTTCGCTAAGAGCGCTTCAAAGATGTTTCGATCGAAGATGTTGTTCAGGCGAAGTGAAATTAGATTGGTGTAACATGTTTTATCTCATAAAACAAATCAGAGTTTTAAGTATTATGAATTATTTATTATATGGCAATACATTTAAAGTAATATTATGATATTACTTATTTTAACTAGAATATAATATGTAAGTATATATTCTAGATGAAAACACCTATAATACATTAAGAGGTTATGTTATCTACTCGTATTTAGTAAAATTCTGATGACAAATTCAATGGTATCTTAATGATATAGTTACTTTATTTACATACCACGATATTAGTTAATCGTAATTGATGATGTGGTCGAAATAGTAAGTGTTTCAGAGCAATTTTTTTTTTACTTGAGGATACCAGACGTTCAATTCCATGCCGGGATTCGAACGTTAGACCTCCTCGGCAATCAATAGTCATTGACACTCGTCCATCACTACTGCAGAACAGTAACACCCTGCTCACGTTGACGTGAGTAGTGGTAGGTATGATACCCAATGTATTATAGATTATGGCTGTGAGCTTGAGTGAAGTATATTTCATTTATTTCTTTTTTTTATGCCTGATAGGTAAGTCTTTGACCCTGACGGTAAGTGATGATGTGGTCTAAGATGTTGTTCAGGCTTAGAATTAGTGGCTCAAGGACAGCTGCCGGAACACACCGTAAGGTGCTTTGCGACAGATTTTCTACTTGAGGATGGTAGCTAACCAGGCGGGCATTCGCAAAATGCCTTATCACGATGCTATAACGACTGCCACCCTAAGACGACAACCGGGACCGACAGCTTAGCGCCCTCTGAAGCACGGAAGCGCTCAGTAGTAATGTCACTAGCGGTCGCCCTTGCAAGTCGTGACCGCGGCGGACGTTGCTTAACTTTGCTGATCAGTTAAGAACGGCTAAGCAAACTTCTCTACGAGCGCTTCAAAAGTATGTACTGTTTTTGAAGCGCTCGGTAGGTATCTACGAGCCTTAACACGTTGCAAAGCTGTTCCTTATCATGTAAGTTAAGTTTTCATCCTACGAATATTTATTCGTAGTTTTCATCCATATTATAGTACTTATAGTATTAATACTATTAATTCTTCCATACATTTTAAGACAGTGGGAATCTGTCAAAGTATGGATGAACACGTTTCGTGAATTATGAAAACTCATTCTTGGGAAGTCACCTTGAAGCGCTCTTATTGTTTTACGAATAGGGCAAGTAGACCGGTAGCGCTAGGTTTTGAGGTTTCAAAAATATTAAAGTTGTTTATATTTTGCATGTTGTTTCCGTACCCATTACCCAACCTTATACATCAGTTTGTATCATGCTAGGCGCTTGCTTGTACCCCTACCACATGAGACAAGGGATGGAAGATGATGAATAAATAAAGCCCAAGCGACCTTATCTAATTAAGCTTTAGAGCCGTAATAATAACATCATAAACTAAGGCAATCACGTGACCCACGGGCGATATATCACAGTAAACAGTTTAAACTACGACGCGACGTTAAAGGCTTTATTGATGTCGCTTAGCTATCAAATAAAATATCATATTGACTTATATAAGTTGCAAACGGCAGTGTTATTACGGAACAACTTATAAACAGTGACAGCTCCATGCCAATGGCAGGCCAACTGCTGCGCAGAGCTTATGTTATTATGGTTCTCATCCAGCCGCAAACTTGAGTTACATCGCGTCGAAGTAGAGCGTATTCCTAAATCTCACCTATCTTCAGTCTTGCCACCCTCCAGTGGAAAATCTGTTGCCAAGCACCTAATGATGTGTTCTGGCTGGTGTCCTTGATACCTAGTTCCCATTCTAGGGTAAACCTGTTTACCATCTTGGACCACACCATCACGTACCATCATATGAGATTGTAGGCAAAGACCAGCCTATCAGCAGTACAAAAAAGTGTGCTTAAATTTTGTCTATTACCTACTTGTAGCTCTGTGAGCTGAAGACTTTGTGACTGATACGAGTATATGGTTTACGCGCTTTCCACTGTTTTGTAAATCGTCAAAAATTCATTTGATTATCGAATCTGCTCACATAATTTTACGAGATTCCGTTCAGAAATGCTGAATGCCAAACGTAAACCTCGTCACGTTTCGTCTTCACTTAAGTGAGTTTAGTTTCCCGAATAGCACGGCTACTCAAGCTTTGCAAGTTTCGCGGTAGTTCGCGACACAAGCAGAGAACGGTGTGTTGCGACAGCTGTTTAACTATGGACTGTATGATAATCGAAAAGTACATTGTAAGTAAACACAGCGGAAGGTGAGATCCGTGAGTGATCGTCAAATATGCGGTATTTAAATACCCTAAAAGTTTAGGATTCACAAAAAATACAGATCCTATCTTGACTCTTGACAGAGCTCTGCTGGGGGCCTCTATTATAAAAACGACGAACCTACATTATTTTCTATTTTTGGTTAAATACCATATTATCTTCAATTATATGCAATAATGTATTCCGTTGATGTCATGAATACTCGTTGTTTGATTAATGTTGAGGTTATCGAGTGTGAATAATTAATCGAGCTACTAGATGGCCATTTGTATATCTATCAACCAAAAAAGACTCGTTTATTTATTTTACAGTCACTCGCCTTGAGACTTGACTTAGAATTAATGTTGCATAAAACAACTGCCGGCATACATCGTTATTATGATATGATAGGCGATAGATTTCCTACTTCAGGGTGGTAGCTTGCCAGGCAACGCATTAGAGAAAAGCCCCGCCACATGCATTGCAAAAAACAGCAATGCCTGGTCCCCCGGGTGCATTTTTGTAGATGTACGTTTAGAAGTAATACCTACCAATAGTATTACATATTCATACTGTTCATATATATTATATAAACCATAATGCATTTTGAAACTTCCAACGAGTCGTGTTCAAGCTCATCATCATTAACGTTATTAATAATTGAATACTTTAACGGATTTCGGAGTATTCGCTTTATGAACAAAACCTTTGTTTGCTTTTAAATGAATCAGATTTGTTAAAATATTATAATGGTATAACATTTTACTAAACTTTAAACTTTGATATTTTTTTTGGCATAAGCGCTCGTGTCCCCCTATATAGGGGAGATTGTGTTCAGCAGTGGACGATCCGGCTGATACAGTACAGGGCATTTTAAGTAAAGAAAAAGTGGTCATTAAGTACCTAACTAACTATACTACTGTAACTCCGTAAACGGTGACCAAGAGAAATAATGCGTCAATGAGCAGCATGTCACTACTGACGATGCCGTGAGAATTCTTTATCATCCTAACGAACGCATCAATATTAAAATGTAATTCATACAAAAAAATCAGCATCCATATATTTTATAAATATATAATTTGGCAAACATAACGGTATACCTCAACCCACATCATGATCAAATGCCGCTCCAAATCTGTTTTACCAATGATCCCTTTTTATTGAATAACATTATATATTTCCGTGGAATCTATCTCAGAGGCAAGTGGCGGAAATATCTCGGAATGGGACGCGATGTGCCGGGGAATGAGGCAAAGGAAATAAGACGTGACCTTAGTAACGGGGACTCTTCTACGTATGTAATTATATAGTACTCGTATAATGTATTTGGAGAAGCTCAGTATCGAGATTTACCCGTTACATAGAGAATATTGTGTTTACTAGATACTTCAAATATGAATTATACCTACCCATTGTTTATATATGCATTGCTACCCACTAGGCATACGCTTCCAGAATGCTGGGCACGCTGTCAACTGGTTAGTGGGCTGGATGATGGATCATTTGGACTGCCTGTGGACCTGCAATGATCTTGAGGTTGCCTAAATGCTTTTGATGTAGTAGCTGTAGTGTTTTTTTAACAAGGACATACCGCCATTTTATAACTTTTTCTTCTGAATGCAACTATAGCACTATAGAATATTTTGGAAGGCCTCGTCGTTTAACTTACGGAACTAGAAGATGGCTTTGAATCTCGTATTTTCCTTCGTTTCACAGTACACATATACTTACAGTTGCAACTTAAACGATTAGGTTTGTGTAAAGTCTAAGTCAAATTCATTAATTACGATCATAAAATCAGACATACAGAAACTATACATTTTTATTGAATGACTATTTTAAGACAGGATGCATTTTATTTTTTAAGACTATCATAAAAATCTTTTGTTTTCTTTTGAATTTTGCTTGTATAAAGGGAATAAATAAAATAAACCCTTGAACTGTCTTCAAATGGTGGTACATTTGGAACTATTTTCTGAAATACATAATTTCATTCGCCACTAAGGACGACTGGTAAATGTAATCATATTATCCTGATTTTCATCATGTTTCGTAGTAAATGTTACAGTATGCATTCACAGCCTTGAACATTTTACCTCTAAACGATTTTGAAAGTTTATAGAGCAGCGAAACGTGTACTGAAGTGGCTAAGTTTGGGATAGCTTCGGCAGCGGTCTGATTTTATCGCTCAGTGCCGGGATTGACTGAGAGCCCTTAAGATTGGCTGCGGTCATAAAACAGCCAGATCTTGAGTAGGTTTACCATTTCTAGGTAAGTCAGATATTACGCAGTACACGATTAGATTTACTACAATCTATGTAAAGGCTGTACTATTGCTTATTGCTGATATGCTAGCCTTTGACTTGCTACCTTACCTGCAGTCGAAGATGTTGTTCAGGCTAACCCAGAATCAATGGCTCTCAAGGAGAGCTACTGGAACTGCTGCTTGGCAATTGATTTTCTAACTGACGGTAAGAGCTATCCAGTGCCAGGTATGCATTTGCAAATGCTCTCGTTCTACTTGGCACTGCACTGCACTGGTCACTTCCAAACGTCAGTCCTCATGTCTCTTACCGAGTAACTTCACAGTGCCCATCACGCCTAACACAGTAATGTTTGCACAATACAGCTTTGAGGCAGAATATCTGACACTCCGGTGGTACCCACCAGGACTTTGACTACTTTGCACAACTAGTAGACGGACTCTTGCTAAAGAGAACTACCACTTGGCGAAACCATGTGTGGCGAATGTTGGGCGTACAACATGGCTTCTTACCACCTTAAGGCCTTGATTACACGAGAGGTAGCAGGTATACTACGGACTAGCAACGAAAGCATTCCCAAAGAGAGATTTCGTCAGGCCCGTTGCTCCGGCCTCCAGATGCATTTCGTCACAAGTCACGAATTGCACTGCGTCCCTCACCTTGAGCCATAGTTGTTAAGTCTCATGTGCCTGTAATTTCACTGGCTCTCAAGGACTGCTGCCGGAACACACCGTTAGGTGCTTGGCGACAGATTTTCTACTTGAGGGAGGTCGCTAGCCAGGCGGGCATTCGCAAAATGCCCTTCCACCATGCGGTGAAGCTCAAGCTCTGGGCGGGCTTCGAACCATGGACCTGCTGCGCGGCAGTCCATAGCCAATGCTACTGAGCCATCACTGCTTCAAAGGTATACTACGGAGTAGCAACGAGAGCATTCCCAAAGAGAGATTTCATAAGGCCGGATGTAGGCCATAAAACTATAGCCATGACTTATAACAAATGTGTCCCGTATTGGCCTGTGTGTATTGTCAATATGTTCTTGAGTTGTCCATTGTAAAGATTATGGTCTACTGACATGGGTAGAGGATAGTAAGGTGACGTATAGTGGTACACACTTACAACATGTCGTTAACGTTCCACAAAGCATTCAGTAAGTAAACAATACATAAATGTACAGTACAATACAATATATAAATATGTAATACAATATAATAAAATCATTATTTAATCTCAGAGGAACTCTGCAAGATTTCATTTGAAGTGTTTAGCGGTTTACCGTAAATAACATTTGAGCTGCCATAAAATCGGTTTGAGAGCCCTGAGTCCCCGACGCGGGGTCAGCTGCCGCCGGATATCAATTACATTATCACCGTAAACTTTACGGCACAAGGCCGTTTTCTGCAGGAATTTAAATGAACCTTCTGGTAGAGATTAGGGGTCGTTTCCTTGATCAATCACCGCAGGTTGGTATTGTTTACAATCTGCCTATTGCAAGTTGATTGGTGATTATGATGATCGCGCTACACAATTTAAATTGCCCATTTCATACCGTTCCTGGCTTAAGAATAAAAGGAATGTTAAATTTCCTCATTTTATTTAGTCAGTTATCATCAGACATATTACTTAATTTTACCGCCACTCTTTTCCTACAAAAAAAAACGACAACTGCTTTAGTAAAACTCATAAAAGTATTCAGCTCAAAACTGGCAGGCATATTTAAGGAAAAATAAACTTACGTATCGCATTTCCAGCGGCAATCCTGACAACTCGGAGCTGTCAAATCGTATCAGCTAAATATTATTTCCGAGGGGAGAAGTCGAAATCCCATTAGAATATCAATACACGGCGGAGTGTCGCACTCTCGGCAATCGACGCGCGACTCGGAGAATGTGATGTTATTACGAACAGAATAAAAAGATGTATGAACGCAATCAGGCTGAAAATATAGAGGACGAACGATATCGCAACATGAGATAAATATCTTTATATAAATTTTATCTGGCGTTATCGTTATGTTCCCATAGTTATAATTATTGACAGAAATAGTGAAATAGAATTTATTTTACAACTTATGAATTACTCGATAATGTCTAACTCACCTCCCAGTCCCGTAGGGTGCCGGGCTGTCCCGTAGGGTGCAGGGCTAGAATGTCACCCCCCCCCCCCCCCTCCCTACTCGTGGGTGTCGTAAGAGGCGACTAAGGGTAACACTACAGCGGGTGGGCAGCAGAGCTTTCTGAGGAACTGACATCTGACACTGCGATCCTCAAAACGCCTGCCAGGCGTGGGCATTGGGATTATGCCCCCCCATAATGGAGAAAGACTATGTTCAACAGTGGACAATCCGGCTGATAAAGTACAGTACAGTGTAACTCACTGGGTATATACTGTACTTCAAGACGAAAAATTACATGAAGACTCTAAAAATGTTTTTTCAAACAAAGTACTTTCCATAATATTATTAAGTATTTTAGAAAAAAAAAACTAATATTTCATTCAGTAGGGTATCCTTAGCGCAAGTCCTACCTGCACTTGGCCAGTTTGTATCATTAGTTGTTTTATTGTGACATTACAATCACAATTAAGAAGTTGAACTTTTTTAATTTATAATTCGTTGCAACTGTAACATCATAATCAATTGTATATATTTTTTTACAATAAATGTCTGATTTTCATAAAAATAAAATAATTTATTTAATTTAGCCAGTTACGACGCTCTTATGAAGGTTATAATTAGTAATAGTTAATATTAACAAAGTTTATATTTTAGTTCTACGTTCAACTAAAATAATCTAACCAAAATTAGATTAGTGTTTATTAGATTAGGTTTTAATTAGGGTTACTCTAAACTTGAGAGACCAAATTAGTATAAGAGTTAAGCTGATGCAGCTAAGCCTGCCTGGAGCTCCGTCTCACGTAATTACTGACTGCTCCGATAAGGAGTAGAACTTCGCCTTAAGGTGACGGAGCGATATCTGCAGCCAAACTGAATTGAAATACAAACAAGAATAATATTTCATTTTAAATAAGTAGCTTAAAATTCCTTTACGACGACGCAACCTGATAATTCTAACATTGTAAAGCGAATAAACTCACAAATTTATAGTGAATATTTGTTTTTATATTACGAGCGGGATTCGAACCTGTGACCATCCGTCCCTATAGCCGGAACATGCTCTGCCAATTGAGATATCATAATGTCATAGCTCAAATATATCGTTAGTTACTGTTGTTTTTCGTTCCTTTCGTTAAAATTTTGTCAGCTTATTCGCTTAGCAGGCGTTAAAGTTAAAATTCTTAATATAAGACACTTATAGTATTAAACTACTTTGTTATATATTTTTTTCTTACAAAACAATTTATAATTTTTTCATTATAAATAGTTTTCGAGACAGTGCTCTCGTTATTCTTCGTTAAAGCTAAGTATCTTCTCATTAAGTTCTTCGTTCAACGACACAGCTTTAGCATTTTATATGTGTCACCGGATAATTGTACGATACGTTAGCTTATAAAAAAATCTAGTGAGATTATAAACTGTCGATAGATTGTGAATGAACATTAAAATGTACAATCTAACGCTTACATTTTCGTAATATTATAAACTGACCATGTCTAGCTGGCAGTTTATAATCTAACTATCTATAACCCTTCAGATTACAAATAAATGCACCAATTACTGGTCTGTCTGGCAATATATCGCCCGCGAAATTGTGAATCGTAAATGTTGTAAATGATCACTATATTTTAGCGAGGGGTTAAATATCATTTAGTCTAGGGCAAAGTCATATTTTAGTGCGACGACGAGCGAAGCGAGGAGGAGCGTTAGCTTACTTGTACTTACATTTTTAGCAGAAATTGTTAAAATAATTTATGTGGTGTGTCTACTGACTCTAGTATGCCATCCTATTTATCCGTAGAATCATCTTATAGTGGGCATTTATCAAATTTAAAAATACCCGTTTATTGGTAAGGTGACATAGCCAACTATATAATAATATATTCGTAATTTGTCCAAAGTTTATGGCTTTTTAAAAAAAAATGTTTTATTAAAACTTAATTTCGAAGTGCTCTCTTACCTTCTTTAACCAAACACGGTTGATTTAGCTTGTTAGCTTAACATTAATAATTTGTCAAATATAATTTGCACACGAGAGGAATAGTAATATATTAACCAACCCTAGGTTACAACGTGTACCGACGCGCACATGTGTAATGTCTGACACAGAACTAGGTAACTAGCGCTAAGCACTGAGCAGTGAACGTATATAGCGGGTCTGTATCGAGTGTGGAGAGCGCTTTACATTGTTACAGCTGAACAGAAGAGAGGTTTGTTTATTGACGTTGTGAATGAGGGCGGAGAGATCTGTGATTGGGTACAGAAAATGTTTAGTTTATTTTAAAACATCTAATCACAAAATATCGGATGGAAAAATAAAACTAGCGGGACTTGAACCTAGAATACCGTCCGAGTGCATTTACAACTATGTTATGGAATTGTTTTTTTCCATCCGAGATAATTTCTATGTTTTCGATAAGCATGCGTCAATGCGCTTTAAAATAATACTAGTCAATAAAATATCGTTGATACTAAACGTATGAACTAAAGAATCATACTTCCCCAGATTTCCCAACCGGGAGGTCGAAACCAGACTTGGAGATCCAACCAGAGCTTTTACACACACACACACACACACACACACACACACCACCGAGACAATGTATTTACATCTATTACAATTTGTTTTTGAGGATACCATAACGAAACTTAGCAGCAGATCTACTGCTGAGAGGGAAAGAGAACAGATTAATGCATCCGCTGGTGATGCTACTGTCAGGTAATTGGTGGTTGGTTCCAGCAGCTTTTTTTAGTTATTATATGAACAAATGTGCCCGAGGCATTTCACAATGAGAGAAATCATGAATTAAAACATACCGAAAACTGTATCTTATATATTTTTATTATAGAAATAATAAAACATAAAAATATGATTTTAATTTTTGTAAAAAAAATCGTCCAATATTCCGGGCAGAATTGAACTGAGCGCAAGGATTCATTCAGTTATTCCGTCTCTACTGGACGATAACCCGTGAATACACCCATTTAATTTAATCTCATAAGATTTTGTCTTAATGTGACCACCACTCACTACCGGAAATGCTACCACACCCCACCACCACTTTGTATCACGACAAAGGTCCTAGCATGATTTTATTGCATTATAAAATTTTTGGTCAATCAACTACCTTTCAACCATGATATTCTTGCTCATACTAAAGAGATGCCTTTCGTATTTGCCGTTGAAGTTTATTCACAGAATCCACATAAGGTTAACAAGTCAAAGTGAAGCTTTGAGTAAAGCAGAGGTATAATTAATTACATAAACTATTTAGCTAACACATTGTCTGGTAACAAAGTAAGTACTTGTACATTCTCACAACTCAACAAGAGTGGTTTGGTTTTGACGTCAGTGTTCACGCGTGGCTTTAAGGTTGAATACATTATGATAACATTTCAGAAACGTTCCATGGAATAGTATATTTCATGTTGTATCTGTAATTACTTCACAATTTTTTGAAGCAGTGATGGCTCAGTGGCATTGGCTATGGACTGCCACGCAGCAGGTCCATGGTTCGAAGCCGCGGGCTTGAGCTTCACCGCATGGTGAAAGGGCATTTCGGTAATGCCCTGGCTAGCGACCACCGTCAAGTAGAAAATCTGTCGCCAAGCACCTAACAGTGTGTTTCGGCAGTTGTCCTTGAGAGACAGTAATTCTAGGTTAAGTCTGTTAACACCTTCGACCACATCACCACTTACCATCAGGTGAGGCCTTGAGAGCCAGTGAAATTACAGGCACATGCGTGACCTTACAACTATGTCTCAAGGTGACGGGCGCAGTGCAATTCGTGACTTGTGACAAAATGCATCTGTTATATGTGGTGGGCCTCGATCGTCGCTTGTTCCGTCACAAAAGCATAAAAAAAAACAAAGAATGATGGAAATATATTTGAATTAGTAGTAAAAACGGCTCATTCCCATGGATGGTTCTTGGATGATTCAACAGAAAATATACGCTCTGTGGTGTTTGAGAAGAATGCTCGGGGTTCCAATGCAAAGGTGGCGAAACGTCGTGAAGTACATCACGTCTGCCCGCACCAGTACTACTACTGCATAGCGATCACAACCGCTCTGTCAAGAGCGTACCGGATGAGAAGAAGAAGAAGAAAAGTTCTTGGATTAGGACAAAAGGTACTCTTTACCGTTTTACTTATAACCTTATTCACGAGGTAGCGCGAAACATTCAATAACCCACGGGCAATTTTACCTATACCTAAAGCAATTTAGCACGGATTACGGTTTAAATGCCAAAACGTCGGCACATATTATGTTTTTTTCTGAATGTAAATAAAGACCCGCCTACAAAGGATTTCTCCTTAAAAGTTACCTTAAATCAAGGAATCACCTTCTTAACATACCTAAAGCCCCCGGTGGGATTCAAACCGTGGACCTCTACTGTAGCCATTACTTACCACTGGGTCATCACTATCTGAAACTTAATTATTATAATATTATATTACGAACATCGTTGTAAACTCAAAAATTACAAAAGAGTGGCATTTTTAACCATTATTCCCAAACTCTTGACAATTTAACTTACTCGTAACATCTCAATACAGCAAACTTACTTACAATTAAGATAACAAGTTAAAAAAACACATAAAACCGTCTCTGTGAACTTATCTCGTTAATTGTAATTGAAGTGGCTAATTCTTATTCGCTGTTTTATGATTGTGCTTTTTTATATTTACCTAATTCCTTCAGAGCTTTTTCAAGACTCATAAAGTTGCTGCTTTTATACGTTTGTTAGTTTATCTTCTTGAGGACATACTTTTTGCAAACTTATGACATTTATAAAATCTGAATAATTGTATAGTAGACCACTGCCTAGTAGTAAATTGATATAACACGGACGTGCTTTGAAAACTTCCATGAACTTTTCTACTTCATGTATCTTATATTTCTTTTGTCCCTAAATATCATCGTACAAATATTATTTAAAATAAAAGATTGGTACATAGACTATGAAAAAATAATTAACTTGGCAAGGCTTAACTTATTACAAACATTTAACTATGAGTAGGTGCGGGGTGTATTTTAATTTGTTACAATGGTTTTGAACTTATATGGTGTCATTGACCTATATATACAGGGTGCCCGGTAATGAATGGATAACCTTAAATTAGGTATTTGTATATCTAATGGCCATTCAGAAAAAAAAACAGAACAAAAAAATAATAATAATAATAATACAAAAATAAAAAATTAATAATAAAACAAATACCATTTTGAAATCAGCTTTAGGCACACTTTATTTTAAAATGATTGGTCACATGTGTATTCATACTTTTTTTTTACGCTATGGATGCTTAAACTTTGGCAAAATGAATATGTTTGTTTATTAAAAAGAGCATAACTTTGGTACTACTTGATTTTTTTTCGTTCTGTTTTTTTTTCTGAATGGCCGTTAGATATACAAATACCTAATTTAAGGTTATCCATTCATTACCGGGCACCCTGTATATATTTATATATTCGGAATCGTTTATCTTATTGTATATATATATATATATAATAAGATAAACGATTCCGTAGGTAATGCGCTGAATCTACTAATAGTTGGTAGGTATTACAATGTAGTAAGCAACGTGCGCGACTCGCGATGTGTGGTTGCGGGGCAGGACAGGAGCGCGGGGGGATGCGCTCGCGCCGCGGAGCGCGCCGATGCAACAATGCAAGGTCAGTCGGCAATTACGCAATCTAGCGCACGGTCGCGCCGCCGCGGCCTGCGCATGCGTATCCCGCGCGACTCGCCAACGGTGTTAATGACTCTATTGTGTATGTGAACCTAACTTAATGTGATTATTTTGTAACCCTTGTTTAAATTCTTCTAATTATACTGTGTGAATGATCTTCACGCCTTTTCAATGGAACCCTGCACCTAAATTAACCACAGCTTCCATATTGTCTAACAAAATTAAACCCTAAAAAATAACCTGCCAGGTGAAGTGTATTTACAATACGTAAAAGTTATCAAGTGCACGTTCTCTCCATTGTTGTACAGTCCACCCTCGTCACGAGAAGACACTTACAAACTTGTGAACAGGTGAGAACCTAATCAAAGAATAACTAGTTTAACGTATTATTAGTTTCACGAAGCGTCGGAAGACAATGTTGCAATAGCTAACAGACGGAGCTGTATGTGACGGAGCTATTACGAGTACAACATTGTGCATTTTGATTTAGTAGGTAGGTACTCGATGGAACAGGGACATGAGCTTAGGGCTAATCCAGACTGCGAGGTTGTAACGTGACGTGTTTGTCGTCAATATTGTAATAGGTAGGTACGACTAATTACGTTGTCATAAAGCAAATTTTGAACACTTTTTTGAGAAACACTGGCGTTTAGAAAGAGTGTGTGCTTTACTGAATAAAATATATACCTAATATTTAAGAGGATACGACTTATAATATACCTAATCCGGAAACAGGATTCTATAGAGAAAAATATCAATAATACAGCTCTAAAATATCGCGTAATTATGTTAACTGACTATACATAATAATACAATATATAATTATACTATATTATAATAAGTCGTATCAAATACAAATTATTTATGTTCCTAACTTTTATGTAGCTACCATGTGAGTATGTTTTTTTTATACCTAATAGGTTAGCCTTCGACCACTATCTCACCTGATCCGGTGAGCTGATATGGTAAGTGTGATTGTGAATATGATGTCGAAGATGTTGTTCAGGCTAACCTAGAATTACTGGCTCTCAAGGACAGCTGCCGGAACACACCGTCAGGTGCTTGGCGACAGATTTTCTACTTGGGGGTGGTAGCTAGCCAGGCGGGCATTCGCAAAATGCCCTACCACCATGCTATAACGACTGTCATCCTGAGACGATAACCGGGACCGATGGCTTAACGTGGCCTCCGAAGCACGGAAGCGCTCAGTAGTAGTATCACTAACGGTCACCCATCCAACTCATGACCGCAGTGGACGTTGCTTAACTTCGCTACGAGCGCTTCTGAACACATGTTTTTATTACAAAATCACAAATATACGACAGGAAAAATTTAAGTCATGTGCGGGATCCGCGTCCATCCACCCCTTGAGCCGGGGTATGCTCTAACCAATTGATCTAACATGACATGACGTCATAACTCGAATCTTTCCTATCGTTCTTAAACCATCGTATTGGGATGGATCCCGCACATGACTTAAAATTTAAATTTTTCCTATCGTATATTTATGATTTTGTAATGTAATCCGCATAGCAGGCGTTATTGCAAACCTAACAATATTATAACATGATTTTTTATCGTTTTTAATAAGCTTTTATTAGTTTAAATTATAGCTTTTATATAAATTTAATATCAAATCAAATCAAATCAAATATTTTATTGCAGAATTATGTGGTTGTACATGCAGATCTTAAATAAACACAAGGTTATAGGTATCACATAATTACCCTATTTGGGTGTAGCAATGTTGGTAAGGAGTGGGCCGGTCTATTTCCAATCATTAATATACTACATTATTCTTTAAGGAATTCGTCAAGAGAATAATATGATTTTTTAATTAATAGGTTTTTTAGACTTATTTCAAATGTATGTTCATTTTCTTCTTCTTTTAATCCAACTGGTAATTTGTTAAATATTTTAATGGCCATTGAATTTGGGCTGGAGCTATGCATTTTTATTCTAGATTTCGTCATCACTAAATTGTGTTGATATCTTGTTGGGTACCTACGTGGCATATCAGTTTCCTTTTTAAAAAAGAAGGGGTATTTTTTGACGAATTTACAAGTCTCTAATATGTATATGGACGAGATGGTTAAAATTTTATATTTTATAAAAAATGGTTTATGAAAGTATGGTTTACTAATATTGGGGGTTTTGATGTTGGCAAGGATACGGATACATTTTTTTTGTAGTATAAAAAGATCTTCTATCATTGAACTGTTTCCCCACAGTATAATCCCATATCTGAACCAGGAGTATGCATACGCGAAGTACGCTGTTAAGGCTGTGTTAGCGTCTGTAGCTCGTCGTAGCTCTCTTAGTGCATATACAAAACTTGATAATTTTCTTTTAATTTTTTGAATATGCGATTTCCAATTTAAATACGAATCTAGTTCTAGGCCTAATAGTGTTGCCGCGTCAATGGATTCCAATCGATTATTATTATATACAAAGTTAATGTCAAGGGGGGCTTTTTGGTAGGGTCTAAATTGCATAATTTTAGTTTTTGGGAAATATACCTAGGTATTATGCAGCATGTAAGACATCAATATGTTGTATCACAAACCTAACTGGTCAATTTATGTAAATATACTTAATATATTGTTTCCTTGTTTCAGGTAATAAATATCCTTAAACACCGTGGTGTATTCCCAGGACTCGTACGAAGCGCTTCGCTTCCACTTTTCTCGTGCGTACTGCGAAGGAGTGGAACTCCTTACCGTCGTCAGTTTTTCCCGATGGATACAACATGGGTGTCTTCAAATCGAGTACCGAGAGTAAATAGGTTTCTTCTAGGTAAGCGTGCTCCATCTTAGACCACATCAATGCTTAACATCAGGCAGGGTGTGGTCAAACGCGAACCTATTATGTATAAAAAAAAAATGTGTGTGGTGTCCTTTATCAAGTATGTTATACAGGTAGGTAATATACACCAAGGCGATAAGGCGAGAGGAGACTCACGTAGCGGGTGACGTAGTTATTTAATCCCGACAGTAACGACGGGTTTTACAGAGCGTAGTGCACAGATAAAGAACTTCAGTACGAGAATCCTGAGTGGAGTGAGGGATACAAGGTCACACCATATAGGCAAAGACACTATATCCACGAGGAGAAATATTACTCTTCTATCAAATTTTCTGTTAAACAATAAAAAGCAAGGAGTTTATGAATCAATACAGGTAATAAGTTGGCATCGTCAGGAGCAACATATAGTGTATAATAATTAAAAATAGTTGAAAACACTACCTACCGCTTTATTCAAAGATTTTGAATTTAAGCTACGCACAAAAGTTCGTGAGTGGTGTTCAAATTCAAATTTCGTTATTGTTTTGATTACACACACAAATATAACGGGTCTGCTAACACTGGACGGAAAGTAAATTTGAACTAAATCGTCGATCGCCCCCATTATACTGGGACGCGCGAGATAGACTACAGATTTATCTCGTCCTCAAAAAGTAGGAAGAGAAAAATCGATTTAAACTGAGACGCGCATGTTAGTGTTGGTCGACAAGTAGCCACGGGTAGCCAAAATACAGGTAAACAAGGACGAGTTCTTTGCCCTGCCATGTTAGCACTCGTAGACATAGTGAGATATGTCTATTTTACAGGAGATAAAGTGTAGACAAAATTTACTCGTGGCGCGCATGCTAGCCGGGCTGGACCTGCCAACTCTCACCTCTTATATTAGTAATAATTTATATAAATATCCTCGATTCGGTTAAAAATAACACTTACGAAAATTGGTAATCGATTCATAAATACAACAGCCGGAAACGACGGATGTTATTCATAGGAGGAGTGCTGTATTATTTTATAAGGATATCTGTTTTACTCACGGAATATATGACTAGGCTACGACGTAGCATTACTACGGCGTAGCAGCTTGAAATGAACGAACTTGTTGAAAGCTACATACATTTTGAAAGCCATTTATAACAAATATGATATCAATTAATCCATCCTAATGTTTCATGTCTTAGTGCTTATTGCGCCAACGCTAATTCGAGAGTTTAAGTCGGGTTAACTTGGTTTTTGTATGACAATTTACACTTAACTCGAGTTTAACTCGCGTTTCCTCGTTGGCGCAAGTGGGCCTTAGTGCATAAAACTTCTTGATACGAGTATAACCAATGTGCTAAATGCTAAGTATTTTGCTCAGAATTTTCCAAATTTTTGTAAAATGTTTGCTATTGCACTTTCACCGACAATTCAAGGGCAAAATGAAGAAAGTACTGGTGTAACAGAATAGATATGTGCGGGCGAATTTTACAAGGAGACTATTATTAACAACTAGCATTAAATGTTGATATATAAAACGGAACTGACTTTCATTTAAAAAATATGTGAAATATCTCATCAAATTCAGAACCATGTTGATTCAAACAGTTTGAGCTTAATATCATGTTCATATTTCTAACTTTTACAAGTTATTTCACATTTTTAGAAGGAAACCATGTTAAACTAAAAATTCTAGAGAGTTAAACTCTAAACTTAAAATCTTTCATTCATATCACTACATAGTATAAAACAAAGTCGCTTTCTCTGTCCCTATATTCCCATGTATGCTTTAATCTTTTAAACTACGCAACGGATTTTGATGCGGTTTTTTTTAATAGATAGAGTGGTTCAAGAGAAAGGCTTATACGTATAACAACATCCATTAAATGGTGGAAAAATACTGTTATTTTTGAGGGTTCTAATGTGATGTCGTAAATAATTATTTTTTTTCCGCTTACATTGCAAACGCAGGCTGAACCCTACGAGATTTATCAAAATAATGAATGAGATTTCTTATCTTCTTAATCTTAAATAATGAAATACTTAAATCAAAACTACTGGATCGATTTTTTTCATTTTTTCAGTGAATGACCTAGGCTTTATATAATATTTTATACCCGTGCGAAGCCGGAGCGGGCCGCTAGTATTCAATAATTGTATCTCTCGGCTACCGCAATATTTGATAGCAATAATCTCAATCGTCGCGTCATCAAGCCTTAACTGAAAAACTGAAACACTTTAGACACACATTTAGACGAACGTTTGGATGTAATTTATCGACGATGGATCAATCAACGTAATACGTTCTTTGATAAAATCTCTTGGACGCGTTTGGTCTATCATCTAAAATCGGATGTTTAGAAATAAAACAGCTTGAACGCCATTCAGTGATCTTGTGTTGCTCACTACTCACTGTAAGCAACACTACAAAAACTTACCTAATATATCAATCCTTCACCTCCCCTGTATAACCTGTATTCGTCTGAAGCTTAGATCTGACTCGTTACAGTGTTACTTAAATGTTCTACTGCCGGAAATCCACTTTTGAATAATTCTCAGCTGTCCGATGAAGCTTTGATACTCACAAAAGAATACCTTGCCGTTGTGGAGTTATCAAAAGTTCTGGTTGCTTTTCTTTTCACCGAATAACTCATCTGTTGAGGACCGTGCTTGTTTTGTGGAGAAAGTAATTATTTGAGATATTTTTTTCCTGAAAATCTTTTAGAAAGATTTTCTTATTTTGATTTAGATACATAAAAAATAATTTTTGTTTCTGATATTTTTTTTGACATTTAAGGACTACATGTCTGATTCAGCGCTGTTGATAAAAATGTTGATTAACATGCCACCACATACAAATCACCAACACCTCGATCGATCCACGACTTCTATACTTATCGTCAAAATATCGCACTAGACAATAGTTTACAAAGGGTACCTATCTAAAACAAATTGTTTTTATTGTATACTTATGGCAGAAGTGTTTGCTTACTGAAATTGTTTTTAATAAACAAGGCGGTCGCGACCTTTCGTTATACTTTAACACGCTTTACTTATCAAAATGTTATTTTGTTAACATTCAATATTGCTTTTTGGGTAATAGGTTTGTATTAATTGGTATATTAACTGAAATGTTTCCTGATGATTTCTATACTAAGAGTATATAATACATTGTTTGAATAAATAAACATTTCATATGGTTTTTATTGGAAATTATCGGAAAATATATAGAATAAGGAGTGATTTCTGAGGAAAGGAATACATTATTCAAAGACGGTTTTTCATAAAAAAAAGTTTTGCAACAAGTTTGTGCTAATATCACGATATAGTTTAACCCCCTTACTTATAAAAACATCGCTATGTAGTTGCTAAGTAATAGATAACTAAACAGTGTTTAAGGGCCTCTTGTACTTGCACAGTAGGCAAATTTAGCGTGCGAGAGTTGCAGGCTATGGACACTACGCGGCGCTGCGCTTTAGATGCACAGCGCTCGTCAGGTCGTTCACTCGATGTCCCCAGCCGCACGCTATCAGCGTCATAGTGAACTAAAACAGTTGATCAACTTTAGGTATCTGCTACTAAATCCAGTACTCAATTATTATATTCTTGTGACTATTCCCTTATAGTGTAACACAGTTGATAACCTTTAACTATTACTATTCAAATAGATATCTTTAAGTGCTTGGCGACAGATTTTCTACTTGACACATAGTGGTAGCAAGCCAGGTGGATATTCGCAAAACGCCCTACCACCATGCCAAATAACTGGTTCTAGAGGACACATAGCGGCACATACCGTTAAGTGCTTGGCGACAGATTTTCTACTTGACACATAGTGGTAGCAAGCCAGGTGGATATTCGCAAAACGCCCTACCACCATGCCAAATAACTGGTTCTAGAGGACACATAGCGGCACATACCGTTAAGTGCTTGGCGACAGATTTTCTACTTGACACATAGTGGTAGCAAGCTAGGCGGGTATTTGACCACCACTCACTACCGGAAATGCTACCACACCCAACCACCACTTCGTATAATGACAAAGGCCCTAGCATGATTTTATTGCATTATAGAATTTTTGATCAATCAACTACCTTTCAACCATGATATTCTTACTCATACTGAAGAGATGCCTTTCGTATTTGCCGTTGAAGTTTAGTTACAGAATCCACATAAGGTTAACAAGTCAAAGTGAAGCTTTGAGTAAAGCAGAGGTATAATTAATTACATAAACTATTTAGTGAACACATTGTCTGGTAACCAAGGAAGTACGTGTACATTCTCACTGTGTAAACATTAAACAAGAGTGGTTTGGTTTTGACGTCAGAGTTCACGCATGGCTTTTAGGTTGACTACATTATGATAATATTTCAAAAACGTTTCATGGACTAATATATTCTAGGTTGCATCTGTAATTTATTCACAATGAAAGATGGAAATACTATATTTGAATTAGTAGTAACAACGGCTCATTCCCATGGATGGTTCTTGGATGGTTCAACAGAAAATAGACACTCTGGAAATGTGGTGGTTGAGATGAATGCTCGGGGTTTCAATGCAAAGGTGGCGAAATATCGTGTGTCTGTATCGTTAACTTCCTCGTAACATCTCAATACAGCAAACTTACTTACAATTATCTTATAAGAAGTTAAAAAACACATAAAAACCGTCTCTGTGAAGTTATCTCGTTAATTTTAATTGAAGTGGCTAATTCTTATTCGCTGTTATAAGATTGTGCTTTTTTATATTTACCTAATTCCTCCAGAGCACTTTCAAGAATGTTATGATCGTAAAGTTGCTGCTTTTATACGTTTGTTAGTTTATCTTCTTGAGGACATACTTTTTGCAAACTTATTACATAAAACAATCTGAGGAATTGTACAGTAGACCACTGCCTACTAGTAAATTGACATAACACGGACGTGCTTTGAAAACTTCCATGAACTTTTCAACTTCATGTATCTGATATTTCTTTTGTTCGTAAATATCATCGTACAAATATTATTAAAAATAAAAGATTGGTACATAGACTGTGAAAGAATAATTAACTATTATTATAAACATTTATCTATGAGTAGATACAGCGTGTATTTTAATTTGTTACAATGATTTTGAACTTATATGATGTAGGTAATTGACGTTTTTATTTATTTGTTGTAGGATTATTTCTTGTGTTGCATATTATTATTTATTTTGTATATATATTACTATTGTAATAGACATACCTCTGTTAATGTATTATCATAAATATCCCTTAATAACGAGTTGTCTGGAAGAGATTGCTCTCAGGGATAAGACCGCCAACTGTCATACCTACTCTTACATAATATCTTTTTAAGTTTGTAAATTTGTATTGTGTCTATGAAGTGTTATTTATCTATCTATCTACGGCAACTTTAAATTACAAGACTTCTTTCTACGACACGCTAGGGATTCAAAATGCCGCCCGTCACGTATGACAGTGTTATTCCTCTGGCAATCCAAATCTGAGCAAATATACTTTTAAAACCAAAAAGCTAAAAAAAACTTTCGTTTCTTCCAAATAAGATAAACGATTCCGTAGGCAACGCGCTGAATCTGGTAATAGTTTTCAAATAGGTATTACAATGTAGTAAGTAACGTGCGCGAGACGCGATGTGTGGTTGCGGGGCAGGACAGGGGCGCGGGGGGATGCGCTCGCGCCGCGGAGCGCGCCGATGCAACAATGCAAGGTCAGTCGGCAATTACGCAATCTAGCGCACGTCGCGCCGCCGCGTCCTGCGCATGCGTATCCCGCGCGACTCGCCGGCGGCGGTGTTAGTGACTCTATTGTGTATGTGAACCTAACTTAATGTGATTATTATGTAATCCGTGTGTTCGGACCAATCAACTTAGCGGCAAGTTTCCGAACGCTCCCAAGGTAGTCGTCTATTTTGATCTATGGACTTTTTGAGTGAAAAAATTTAGAAGTTTGCTTGTTGCTTTGTCCTTGGTTTTTTAACACTTTTTGAATACTCTGAACAATTGGATTTGTAGAAATTTGCATAGCTAGCTCGTGGCAGAATAAATTTGTTACTAGTTTTGTTTTGTGCTTGGAAGAAAGAAGACCGAACCTCACAGCCGTAACCGTTACTAAAAAAAACCTTGGAATCTTATCTGGCCAGTAAGGTATCCCTAGGTACACGGTAGGCTGGGTTCAACGAAGGAACACAGGAAACCTATCATAAATTGTACGTAATTTTCATGTATTAATTGATTGCTTGTGTATTTTATTCTTTTCAGCCCGGCGAAAGGCAAGTTAAGGTTGAACTGGCCGGTCGCTTCTCCATACAAACGTCGTAGGGTGATCACTCCCTTATTTGAGGATTTAGGTCCAAAATAAAGCATAATACCGATTGATATCGCCATTATCTAGGCTTGTATGATGTCAAAATTTTAAAAAGATAATTAAGTTGTAAGTTATGAGCCTCGAAAACTTTATATGAAAATGTTTCGAGGCTCACAATTCTCAAGTTAATTATTTTATTAAAATTTCCGAATCATACAAGCCTAGATAATGACGAGATCAATCGGTATTATGCTTTATTTTGGACCTAAATCCTCAAATAAGGGAGTGATCACCCTACGACGTTTGTATGGAGAACAGGCCGGCCAAACAGATTTTGGCGTGGCGTTTGTGACGTCACGTCGGCTTAACAGGAAAATTAGGCGGAATTGTCATTAGATATATTTTTGTATTTTTTAATTGTTTTATTAAAATATTAATTTGATGTTTTCATAAAATATTTTAAAAATATTTGTTATTATTAAATATGGATTTCCGCAAAGTAACGCCTGAATCTATTTATTAATAATAAGTTTACTGTTCATTAAAACACACACACACACATAAATACAATACATTACTTAAGAGTTTCAATATAACATGATATGTTTTATTCACTAAATTATACATGACTTGCAAAGCCCTCACTAAGAAAAATCTTGTATCGAGGGCGTTTGCTTCCTTCGAGTTAACAATATTGGTAGTACCTACCGTGTAATGCATTAGTAAGTTCTACTTTAATTTATCCAATATATATAATAATCTATGAACTTATTCTATATTCTTATTGTGAAATTAGTTGGGATTTATGTGAATGAAATGAATAATATGTGATATATATTTATGGGATTATTCATTACATATTACATTGGTACACATGTACCGCAATTTAGTACCAACTTAACTCAAATAACATAATAGGTGTCTATTAGACTCGTTTTTAATTTTCACACAGAAAGTGTAAAAAGTGTCCTCGGGGAATAGTCTGTTTTCGAGTTGGGTGAATTCGAATCGCACATTTGACTCAGGATTTTCGAATTCATTCTATTTATATGTAAGTTTATCTTAAAATCATCTTCTTCTCCTTATCCCACTCATGTGGAGTAGGTTCAGTATCGGTTTTCGCTAACAACACACACGGCAACAAAATATCATTTGGGACGAAGCTTCCTTAGCGTACGGAGTTAGTATATTATGAACATAATTAAGAGTAAATGGCATGATCAAGATTACAAAACTACGTTTCTGGTAACAAACACTAAGCACTTTGAGATATGAATTTGTGTTTAGCTTCTAGCAAGTTGGCTAATGACAAGAGATGAATGTATCTAGTTTAATGACGCAAATAGGAATCTAAAAATATACTTATAAATAATTCTCGTTTCAATATCTTCGGCTCAAAAAGGCCCTACATGAAATTTGTAAGCAAGAAAATGTGTTCCGAAAACTTCTCAGAATTTGCTCAATACGGCTAGAATAGGGGAGAACTTGAAGGGTTCCGTTCCTTCATTCCTTTGAATATTTCGTTGGACGTGGTTTATGAGTTCTTTATTAAGGTATCTTGGGACGATGAATGGATGTTGATTTCTTAAAATGACTTGCAGTTTTTTCACAACTTTATGTATTATAGCGTAGTTAATGAAATCATTCATAACCATTAGTTTGTTTATAACTACACTAATTCACGTCGAACTCAGTGGGTTGTTGCAGCACTATGGACGGACAAGGAGGCTATGTACAATTTTAACGCCCTGATCACCAGGAAGGTATCGGGTATACTAATGGGACCAGTTCTAGGAGTGTTAGCCTCAGGCATTAGGCGGCTAGCCGTCAAAACTTATCCAAAACTTATAATGTCAAGAACTAAATAAGGTTTGGCTGAAAATAATAATTGTGTGATGTTATTGAAATAAATGTTTTCTGTGTTTTTGTTTTGTGCTATTAGTGAAGACGTTTTGTACCAACCTTACATGAATACAACAACGTTAGGAAGGCGATGAGATAATCTTGTTTTAAAACTACATTACAAACTGGATAATATTCATCACTACACACTGATGTGCAATCGATAACTTCCACATTTTTCCTGTATTAGATGGAATGTGTGTGAACTCCTTTTAATATAATTGAAATAATACAAAGTTTTTAAGTAAACGAAATAAGATCATTTGAGATCTTCCTCAATTCCACGGAGCGTTTGATCTCGTTAATTTGACCCCCGTCCCCCGCCCCCCGCCGCCGCTGGACACGTGTTATCTTTTCTACTTTACTTTACTGCTACAGCTGACTTAATTCATTCGCATCAAAGCCGCAGTGAGCTACACGCGCTGTGCTGATGAATTTGGTGCCTCATTTAAATAATAATGTTAAAAGACTGAAAATATTTACAATGTCGAAAATTAACACGGACATTCGTTAAAGAAATTGCTTATAATAATGTTGTTAGAATAGTTATTTATTACGAGGGGTACTTTTTTAATATTATCCAGTCTTTTTTGTATAATGTTTTTTTAACCAGTATTGTGATTCGGTTCCAATTAATTTTCAGATAGTTTACATTCTTGGTAAAGCGTGCTTACTACTTCAATCACTTTATTACACATTTTTGACAGTTTGTGGCTGAAAGTATCCTATCAACTAAATAAAAACAAAAATTGTCAAGACTACAAGGCTATAATTTCACTTATCTTTTACCGCCGTTACATTCAATAAAGTCTCATCTCCAAGTAGTGATATCAAAAAACCCATTGATCTGGGTTTTTTTGGTTGTCAAAAAACCCAGATCAATGTGTCATGAAAATTACTCCTACCTTATCGGACGGGACGGCTAAACATCCACTTGATGCAAAATACCTTCGGAAGGCCCTGGCCTGGCACAATTACATTGTCAGGGAAATACCAGGGGAAATTATGGGAATATGTCGGGGTTAGAAAGTAGGGTGAAAACATTGTGTTTGACTTAGGGGCGTCGTTCATTAGATTTATTTGGTATAGTCAGAAATTAAAGTATATCTCGACAGCATAGAGGTAAACGATAAAACTTGAAATCTATTTCATACAATAGATAACAGAATAAAATTTATTGCAACCTCTTTACTGGTCGATCCTGCAAAATTTCAATAAAATTTCGTAACCGTGTTGACAGTCTCAAAATCTGACGTAAAATTGTGGTTCGGCTGCGAGTCAAATTAACAGCAGCTCAATAAACAACGGAATGGAAAAGTAAGTTTTTCAATTAGCATGACCTGTTTGCACTGTATGCTTGTTCACAACTTCTTCCGCATAGATTTTGGTAATAAATATGCAACTTTCCATATGGAACTATGAATTCAAACTATGCTGTTTTTGGTCCTAGGTTTTTTTAATATTATTGTGACGGATCAAGCACGAGGACCACCTGATGTTAAGCGGACTAACCTCTGCCTATAACAGATGCATTTTGTCACAAGTCACGAATTGCACTGCACTTGTCACCTTGAGACATAGTTGTTAAGTCTCATGTGCCTGTAATTTTACTGGCTCTCAAGGACTGCTGCGGGAACACACCGTTAGGTGCTTGGCGACAGATTTTCTACTTGAGGGTGGTCGCTAGCCAGGCTGGCATTCGCAAAATGCCCTTCCACCATGCGGTGAAGCTCAAGCCCACGACGGGATTCGAACCATGGACCTGCGGCACGGCAGTCCATAGCCAATGCCACTGAGCCATCACTGCTTCAAAACAACGTGTTCTTAACAACTTTGAACTTATAACTTATATTTGTATCGGACAAGCTCCATAAATTAGAATTCTAGTAAGTTAAAATATTTATGTGTTTATTCATGCTTCAGCTTTTATTTTGATTAGACTTTTACGTTTTTAATCACCTTTAAATATCACTACGTTAAGGGTTGCTTTTCCATTTATTTTTATGAGACCACAGTGAACTTGTTTCATCCAATTAATAAATCTTTCAAAATAATTTTACTACACTTCTGGACTCATCTATTGGCCCACCTTGTATTTTCAGTTTCGTTTGGTCCTAGCTAAAATTTTATATTAGGTCGAGCAAAAAATTTTTATGCAGTTTTGAACCTGGCACATAAACAATTTCATTCAATAGTCTTTTTTTGAATTTCGAACACAGAATTTAAAGAAACGAAAGACAATTTGGAGCCTGTTTGTTGATATCAAACAATCGAATACTAAGAAAACTTGGTTTTATTGGTTTACTTGGATTTAATTCTTGAAAAAGTGATTGATATCTTTGGTTTTGCAACAAACATTACTTATTCTTAACATTAAGGTGAGGTTCTATCAATAATCTATGGATACTTCACCTGAAGTCGCCGCCCAAGCTGTGGCACTTATTCAGGCCGGACACAGCCAAAGAAACGTGAGTGCTCAACTTAATTTAACTCGATCTGCGGTCCGAAATGTTTATCGGAGGTACCTAGAGACTGGCGGCTTTGTTCATCGCCAAGGAAGGCCACGATCTCGGGTCACAACTGAAAGGCAGGATCGATTCATCGTGACGACCAGCTTGAGAAATCGTCACCTTACCTCCATTGAGATACAAAACCAAACCAGAGTATCTGTGAGCGCTCGAACTGTTCGGAGAAGGTTAAAAGAACGCGATATGGTACCACACAAGCCAGCTAATGGGCCCAAACTAACGCGAGCCCACCGAACAGCGTTCATTTCGCACGCAGTCATTTAAATTGGACACAGCAAGATTGGAGCCGTGTACTCTTTTCTGATGAGTCTAAAATTGTGTTACATGGCAATGATGGAAGGAAGAAGGTCTACCGACGTAAGGGAGAGCGTTTCGCACAATGCTGCTTTGAAGAGAGGGTTGCTTATGGCGGTGGCTCATGGACTGTCTGGGGCTGTATATCAGCGAGCGGCAAAACTCAACTTGAGGTTGTTACAGGACCACGGCTGCCAACATTAAATGCTGAAAGGTACATTCGTGAGTGCTTAGAACCTCACGTGATACCATACGCGGACTATGTGGGCCCAAATTTCCTTTTTATGCATGATAATGCAAGAGCCCATGCGGCCGGCATCGTCAGGGAATATCTTCGGGATGTGAACATCACAGTTATGGACTGGCCAGCCAGAAGCCCAGACATGAACCCTATTGAGCACATGTGGGACGAGCTAAAAAGACGTGTTAGGGCTCGTCAGCCAGTTGCCCAAACGATGCAGGAGTTGAAAACTGCCATAGAAGAGGAATGGGAGATGATCCCTCAAAATTTCATAGAACGGTTGATAAACTCTATGCCTAATCGTATGAGAGCTGTGGTAGATGCCCATGGAGGCAACACGCGTTATTAAATTAAACCTTTATTTGATAAAACATGTTTTTTATTCAAAAATCAATTGCCTTTAACAAGGCGCATATCCGACTTGTTAGGCGTAGCTCCATGTCGTATGGTATTCTGAATTCAAATTTAAAACAATACGATCGAAAAAGATGGTAAAATGTGCCAGGTTCAAAACTGCATAAAACTTTTTGCTCGACCTAATATAAAATTTTAGCTAGGACCAAACGAAACTGAAAATACAAGGTGGGCCAATAGATGAGTCCAGAAGTGTACAAAGATATACGTTAACTCTTATTTACTTGATAGATCTAGTCAACGACGTCCTATAGGCACCTCTAGAGACTTACATTGTGTACTCATTATTCGCTTCGTGGCTTGTGGAGGCACTGCAGTGATTTGCTAAATGAATATATTACAAGTTTGTGATTTGTATTTTGGTAGTACAGCCTCGAATATACATTTCTTTCAAAGTAGGCCGTAACCTCCCGACATTCTCATCGACCAAGCTAAGTTTGCACCTCGCGTCACACTGACGCTTGGGTACGGTGTGCAAAAAAGGATTTGCTATGCCTTTAAAAACTAAACAAATGTTTCTTTGATTTTATTTTGCATTTTATTGTTTTTAACATTATATGCGAATTTTAGTAACTTCTAGGTTAGCCTGAACAACATCTTCGACCACATCATCACTTACCATCAGGTGAGATAGTGGTCAAAGGCTAACCTATCAAGCATAAAAAACAAATATATACATAGGTACAATACAATTTAAACTGAGGTGCAGACTTAGCTCGGTGGAGTAGCAAGGTATTACTTACAAAATACTCAGCAAACAAACTCTTTTTTTGATTGCAATCTCAATATGTGAGTTGATTAAGATTTCAATTATATATGGTGTCAATTTCCTTGTCCCACGGTGAGCTCGCTCGTAATAAATCAGCTACTCCTATATATGTGCCTAATACAATAAAATCACACACGTTTCATAGGAAATTTTTACACCCGATGGCAAAAAACTTAAATTTACAGCAGATTTTTAAAATTATTATATTATGTTAAATATAATAATTTTTGACTTTGAAGTGGGTAAGCATACAAGACCTGAAATTTGTTTAGCGTCAAATGTTATACTTTAGGGTGAAAGCTAGCCAGCAAGTGTGCAAAATACCCTACCACAATCTTGTGAAGCTCAAGCCTATGGTAGGGTTCAAACCGTTTACCTATAGACTAACTAAAAGTAAATCTATTGTCTCTTAAATTTTGCATAATGATAGAATAAGGCGTAAGCCATAATAAACTCGTAGATAGACGGGATTTTGTTTGTTTTGTCAACGCATTTAAACTCTCTCTCAGCGTCTTTGTTTTTGAAGGCTTTTGAACGTTGTTTATTGTTCATTGTTATTGTTCTAAAATGTCGTGTTAGGCAAATCGTTGTGTGAATATGCATTAGTACCTACAACGTTTGACACATCTCAAGCAGATTGCGACATTATATAAGTTTAGTTTTAGTTCAACAAATGCTCGACTTGATCTGGGACAACTTTGTACCCTTTCAACGTATTTATATCTTCACTACCGACCGAGACTAGCACAATAAGCGCGATAAGAATTGTTAATGCGTTAAGGTAATATAATGAGCGAAATAAGTAATTAAAGGTAATGATGCGCATTAATAAAATATTACGTTCTTAGAATTTGTGGATTTCACTAAACATGTGATAGTCAATGAATAGATTCAGGCGTTACTTTGCGGAAATCCATTTTTAATAATAACAAATACTTTTAAAATATTTTAAGAAAACATCAAATTTATATTTTAATAAAACACTTAAAAAATATATCTAGTGGTACAGGACCTCGCGAATATTCTCGATCGTGCGCTCGAAGAGTCAAGACCTCCTGAGGATGCTTCGTGTAGAAGCGATACGCGTCGAAAATTCTTCCGGTTTGGCTGCGTGGCGTTTGTGACGTCACCTCGGCTTAGCAGGAAAATTAAGCGGAGTTGTCACTAGATATATTTTTATATTTTTTTAAGTGTTTTATTAAAATATTAATTTGATGTTTTCTTAATATATTTTAAAAGTATTTGTTATTATTTCATGTGATAGTCTATGAAAATCATTTGGATATTAAGGAGGGTTGACTTCAACATCTCTGCGAGGTCCTGTACCAGTTAACACTCACTCAGACCACAGCTCAACAACACTAACGCATGTAAAATATAAGTATGATAAGAACAGGAATAGGTATAAAAGCCATATATTCAGCCAGAACCTACTAGAATTCAGTGTTTACTGCTACGAACACACTATATCCACTTTCACATAAATGGCTTTCGGGCCTCGCTTTTGTCAATTACTTCTCGAGTAGAGAGAGTGCCTGTGCCACTAGACGCCGGATACAAATTGCATTCAGACCTTGGCTAAGGACCAGTGAAGTATTGCATGAGCAGACCGACAATATTCTGTGGTATCAGATAAACAGTAGGTGTGTTTCGGCAGAAGCAAATAGTTTCCTTCCAAAAAAGTCCAATAACAGACATTCCAAACATAATGTTTATTAGTGATGTCTTTACATTATGTCCGCGTTGATTGAGAAGCGTAGAGTATCCGCTTGGAATCTGGAGTTTCTGGGTTCGATCCTCACGTCGGGCAGTTATTGAGTTATTGTAAGTAGATTTTTTTTTAATTTTTTACGTATATCTACAGTCATTGTAATCGGTCCAAAATTTCCAATTCTGTGCATTTTTAATTGCGTCGTAAACGCCTTGTTTAAATAATTTTGACTTTGATGGTAATTGATACATCAAACGTAGCGGCTACTACTAAAAGTAGTGAAATTAAAGAAAACTATCGTGAAAATACCAAACCAAGTATATAGGTTTACAAATTGCACCGTGTCTAGGGAGCATCCATTACTTTATATCCACCGGGTAGGAGTCGGTGCGGAACTATTGCTAATTTGTTCTACACACACGAACTAAGAATTATTTAGTGCCCAAACGTCGCGTGTAACGCTCGTAGAGATATACGCTCCAAGTTACAGAACAATGGTAACAAGGTAATTAGGAAATTAGATAAATTGACCTGTCAAAAGCCTTCGACATGGTGTCTTATGGTGTGCTGTGGAAGAAACTTAGAAACACTAGTTTACCGAAGGAGATCTTTTCTTTTTTTGAGTATTGGTACAGCAATCAGGTAAACTGTGTTAAGTGGAATGATGAGCTCTCGGATGCATATGGTTTAGAGTGTGGGGTGAGGCAAGAGGGTGTGACCTCCCCCAAACTCTTTAACTTATATGTTAATGAGCTGATAGAGGGTCTCAGCAGTCTACCAGTGGGATGCTCTATTGACGGAATTTCTGTCAACAATTTGATTTTAACGCTGCTGATACGGTGCTGCTGGCTCCCTCAGACAGCGCTCTCAGAAAGCTACTTAGTTTCTGTGAAAACTATGAAATACATTTTAAGTCAGAATTAGTGCGATTGATAGCTAATTGTAGGTCCGCTAAGGATGTATGTGTTACGTTATCAGTTACGTCACGTACCCACGGAGACTAGGATTACATAAAGGTACTCTCAGGTAAGTACTACAGTATTGCCATTAAAAAGCTTTTACACAAGTATTGACACCGGACGAATAGTACCGTCGAGCTCTGGCGTGGTCACCGCTGGACACAATGGATATACTCTTAATAAAGAACACAACATACGAGAACTTCAATGTGAAACTTGAAAATATCTGTAATCAAATAATAGAACTAGCCAAGCGTCAGACTTGCGCTAATGACCCCGAATTGAATTACGCAACCAGACACAGGATATCTGCGTGAAAAGGGATACATTGTGGTGTATTGTATACATTCATTTGTATGTTCGACCCTGATTCCCTTTGAAATGTGGGTCCTCGGTTTAATTTATGAGGAGTGAGGTTGTTAATTTGCTTTTGTTTGAATTTCGAGAGATTGTATAGTAATGATACTGTTAAACAATTAAATATTTATGGTATAGATCTATGGATTCAAGTGGCGTTTAAATAATCTGCAGAGGAGACAGCTTCCGAACGTGGGTACTGTGGGGTACTTGGTGTGAAAGAAATTCTTATTGAGTGTGGTAGCTAGTAAGGCGAGCTTCGCAACATGTCCTAACACTTAGCGGTAAAGGTCAAGCACGCGGCAGGATTCAAATTTTGGACCGCCTGCATGGCAATCCGTACCCCTGTGCTATCATTGCTTTAATATGTAATGCTAAAAAACAGTATTTTGCAAAGTGTTTTTAGATTACATTGTTATTGGCGCCTGAAATGAAATGTTAAATCAGTGAAAAATTATCGGTACCATTATCTTTGAATGTTAGAACAATTTTTAGAAGAAATGAACTAATTACTTAATCTGCCACTAGATATATTAATAATATTTTGTATATAAAACTTACCTACCAATACTGACTTTTGGTTTCGATTATCACAAAATGGGAATGTTGGATTACTACCATTTGGGTTGTTAGATACTTTTTTATTTTAATCCTTCTGGTTTTTTCAAAGTTAATTAATAAGAAACAATAGTATTGTTCTTTCATGCTTTCCTCATCACAACTTGTATATAGATGTACGTAAAAGAAAGCTGCAAAAATTTGAAAGCGTTTTGATTCTTTCGCTTTTGTTCCTATGTCGAATAATATTCTGGCTGTACCTCTATATCAAAGCCGATTGAACTTTGCATCCTTTTGTGCTTACGAAATGGTTTGGAGAAATCTGTGTATTACTAAGCGATAGATTTTTTTCTTGAGGTTGGTGGCTCGCCAAGTAGGCATTTCCAAAATGCCCGAAAAACGGTACGCTACGATGCTTGGTCGCCCTGGTACTTAACATTAAATATCTCATACAAAGAGATCTACTTGTACCCAATATGAATAATAAACTGAAAAAGCTTCTCAGAACCTACCATGAGTCGTGTTCTTGTATTCATGTGCTCATAATCATTTGGGATATTAATAATAGAACACTTTAATGGATTTCAGAGCATTCGCTTTATGAATAAATACGTGTTCGTTAATGTTTAATTATTTTATTAGATATTACATAAGTTATTACGACAGAATTCAACAAATCTGTTAATTACCTACATCAGATATCAACAAGTAAATTAGCCTTAAGATTTGATTTCCTTTTTATATGTGAAGGCAGTCGAGGCAGAAAGTATTCAGCCTAATGACGAGACTCGAGCGATGTCTTTCATTGTCTCTTGCCTATGAGATGCTCCGAACTTCGGATATTGGTTTATGTAATGAAATAAATTCGCTCGTCGACGATATCAAGTAATTTTTCATGTTCAAGTACAATTTTGCGTCATTATGATATAATGTCGTAAACGCCAGATTAATGTTTTATTGTAACAGAGTTGCACTATTCGGTTATTATTGTGTAATTATAAATCTGTGTAAATTTATTTAGAATAAACAACATATTGATATTTTTAAAATAATAATTATTAGTAAGGAAAAACCTATGAACATGATTATATCGCAAGATAAGATAAAAATAAAGATATTTATCTCATCTTGCGATATCGTTCATTTTCTATATTTCCAGCCTGATTGCTTTCATATTCTTTTTATTCTGTTCGTAATAACATCACATTCTCGGAGACGCGCGTCGATTGCCGAGAGTGCGACACTCCGGTGTGTAGTATTGATATTCTAATGAGATTTCGACTTCTTCCCTCTTAAATATTTAAGAGAGAGGCTCCGAGTTGTCAGGATTGTCGCTGGAAATGCTATAGGTAATTTTATTTTGCCTAAATATGATACTGATAGCTGAATAAATTATATATAAATGATTCAGATCTTGCAGTACTAAACTTCCGTACTACTGTACTCTATCAGCCGTATAGTCCACTGCTGAACACAGCCTCCCCTATCATGGGGTGGTTTGCCATAATCCCCACGCTTGGCAGGTGTCTTGAGGACCGCAGTGTGAGATATCAGTTCTTCAGATAGCGCTACTGCTCACCTTCTGGTGTGTTACCTTTAATCGCCTCCTTCGACACCCGCACGGGTAGAGATGGGGATGACATTCTAGCATATGTTTTACTTTGAACAAAATGGCATCAGATGGTATGTGGCTGTATGTTCAATGGTGTTAACAGGAATTGCTTTCAAATATCGCTACCGGAACACACCGTTAAATGCTTGGCAAAAGATTTTCTACTTGTGGGTAGTAGAAGGGATCTACGAGTGCTGAGGTGCTTTACATGAGTACGACATTGGAAATAATGATTGCATGGCTTTTTGGAAAACACATGTAGTCATTTTTATATAGCTGTTTTTCTAAATTATATCGCATCGCAATTCACGCAACCGTATTTTTTTCTTTAAGAAATAACAGAATACGACTTGATATATTGATCACAATATGTCTAGTTTCAATCACGCAGGAGTCACGGCAAAATGGCCCCTTTATAGTACGTATTAAGTTGAAATTGTAACAGATATACGAAAATTCAATCAAGTTTTACTGCGAACGTAACAATTTAAAAATTGTTTATTTTTTATGCCTCATAGGTTAGCCTTTGACCACTATCTCACCTGATGGTAAGTGATGATGTGGTCGAAGATGTTGTACACACCGTTAGGTGCTTGGCGACAGATTTTCTACTTGAGGGTGGTAGCTAGCCAGGCGGGCATTCTCAAAATGCCCTACCACCACGCTATAACGACTGTCATCCTAAGACAATAACCGGGACCGACGGCTTAACGTGCTCTCCGAAGCACGGAAAATTCCATTTGGGATATGAGGAGATAAAACTTATTATTTAGAAGGCTTTATTATATATTTATTATTGGTTTTGGGTTAGAGGAAAGGAAAAACACTTTTAGTTATGTGGAAGACTTTCTATATTTTAATTAAAAAACGTGCTTCTCGACATGACAGTAGGCCGTAGACTTAACTTAACTATAGATAATAGACAACGCTAGTGCGTCCAACAAAAACTAGTGTTGTGACATTGCACCTCTAACACCCTTCCTCAATGTCACATCACTACTGCTAAACATAAACTAAATTTTCTCATATTTCTTACAAAGAACAATATTTTGCTGACTCTACTTCGACTTTAATATCACTAATTCAAAATAACTCACTTCTACATTTCTCAAACTTAGCTTTACTTAAAGGTTTTGTACATATATCAGCAACTTGATTCTCACTTTCTATATACTTTAGAATCACAACTTTCTTTTCAACACTGTCTCTTATAAAATGGAACCTTAGATCAATATGTTTTAACCTTTTATGATGCTCTGGATTCTTAGCTATATGAATGGCGGATTGATTGTCTTCATACATAATTATATTGTTACATTCTAAATTAATTTCAGTTAATAAATTTTTAATCCAGCATCCTTCACAAATACCTCGAGCTAAAGCTATGTACTCCGCCTCAGTTGAAGACATCGCCACACACTGCTGCTTACTAGAAGACCATGAGACTGTACAACCATATACCTTTACTATATATCCTGATGTTGACTTCCTGTCTGCCTGGTCTCCTCCCCAATCAGCATCGGAATACCCAACCAAAGGATCCTTTGAACCATTTATATAAACTAACTTAATACCTATAGTTCCTTTTATGTACCTTAAAATCCTCTTTAATCCCTTCCATACATCTTCATTTGCACATGCCTGATATCTACTCAAATAACTTAAAGCATAGCATATGTCAGGCCGAGAACCTAACATAGCATACATTAGACTTCCAATCAGTTCTCTACACTTTCTTGTTAATTCCATGTTTTCTTCTTTATTTTTCTCAATTCTTGCACCAGGCTCCATAGGTGTAGACACTGGCTTGCAATCTTCCATCTTATATTTCTTCAGTATTTCTTTCAAATAATTCTCCTGATCAACTTCAATATGGTTTTCTTTCTTTGTTATATTTATTCCCAAGTATCTTAGATTATTACCTCCTAAATCTTTCATTTCAAAATTTTTCTGTAATGCTTCTTTTAACATTGTTATGTCCTGATTATCTTCACATATTAAAATTAAGTCATCAACATACAATAAAACATAGAACTTTTTATCCTTCTTATAATATAAACAATAATCACACTGGCTTCTTAAGAACCCTTCCTGAACCATAAATTGATTAAATTTCTCATTCCAGTATTTTGGAGATTTCTTTAGTCCATATAAAGAGCGCTGTAGCTTTAATATTTTTCCATCTTTCTTCATCCCTTTTGGTTTTTCAAGATATACTTCCTCATCTATTCTACCATTTAAAAATGCACTCTTCACATCCATTTGTTGTATGTCTAAATTATATTTGGCTGATATAGCCAGTAATATTCTTAATGTTGGTAATTTTGCTACAGGTGCATACACTTCTGAATGATCAAACTTTCCTTCTTGCTTGAATCCTCTCGCTACAAGTCGTGCCTTATAGCTTTCTGTATCTTCATCCTTCTTTATTTTAAACACCCACTTACTGTCGATTGTCTTTTTCCCTTTAGGTAACTCAGTCTCAATCCAGGTGTTATTTCTTTTGAGAGCTTCTAACTCCTTATCAATTGCTTTTAACCACTTACTTTTATCTTTTCCAGAAATTGCTTCTTCATAACTTAATTCCTTTTCTCCTTGCGCTAACATTCCCACTTCATAGTCCTCAGTCCATTTGGGTTTCTTTATAGTTCTTCCA
The DNA here is from genome assembly GCA_963890685.1 of Plagodis pulveraria. Taxonomy (NCBI): domain Eukaryota; kingdom Metazoa; phylum Arthropoda; class Insecta; order Lepidoptera; family Geometridae; genus Plagodis; species Plagodis pulveraria. The sequence continues at coordinate 32,828,643 of OY982956.1, read as the reverse complement.
CTTCTTGTTTTCCCTTCTTCCAACCCTGTTTCGTCTGCACTTAACCATTCCTCATCAACATACTCTTCTTCATACTCTATGTCTAAATCTGGGCTTTCTTCACATCTTCCTCTTTTAACATCTAAGTCTGACTTCTCTACGTTTTCTAGTTCTCTGTCTTGTAGTTCATTTACTTTCTCGTGTTCTTCTGCTACTTTATCTTCTTGTTCTATCACAGTTTCATCTTCTACCTCTTTCTCTTCTTGAACTATCTCGTCGTCTTTATACACCGCTTCATCCTCTTCTGTGTATTGAATCTTCTGATCTTCTCTTACTCCTCTCACAAATACAACGTCTCTGAAGATTTCCACATCATCTTCATCTTCAAACCATACTCTATATCCTTTTGTATTACTTCCATATCCCACAAACCTACCCAGTTTTCCTTTGGCATCCCACTTGTATCTTCTCTGCTTCGGAATATGAGTGTACACTTCATCTCCAAATTTTCTTAAAACATTTATATCAAAACCCTTGTTGTAAAGAAGTTCATACGGTGTCTTACTCTTCTGGCTACTAGAACCTGTCCTATTTATAGTATACACTGCATTATTTACTGCCTCTGCCCATAGGCCCTTGCTAACATTTGCATTAATCATCATAGTCCTAGCAGATTCCACAATCGTTCGCATCTCTCTCTCTATTCTCCCGTTCTGTTCTGGAGTATATGCAATGGTAATCTCATGCACAATGCCTTTCATTCTGAACAGTCCTTCCAAATCCTTATTCTTAAACTCCCCACCACCATCTGATCGGAATTTCTTCACCTTACACTCAAACTCATTTTCAAATTGCTCAAGAAACTCAGCTATTCGTTCTTTCGTCTCATATTTATTCTTAAGGAAGTATACATACCTGTAGTTACTGTAGTCGTCCTTTAGCAATAAGAAATATGATGAGCCACCCAGAGACCGCGTCTCCATTGGTCCACATAAATCTCCATGCACCAGCTGCCCTGGCCGCTCCGCTCTACTGACACTGTTAGAGAAAGGTAACCTGTGCTGTTTCCCTTGTATACAAGACATGCATTGTTCAATCTGCCCTTCATATTTAACATTACTTTTAAATAATATTTCTTTGACATGTTTAAAATTTTGGTGAGCTAACCTCTCGTGCCATGAAGATAAACTTAATAATGCCAAGCTCTCATTATTATTAATTTCCATTTTAAATTCCATCATATATAAACTTCCTACACGTTTAGCTTGAGCCATTACTACTCCTTTTAATAAAAACTTACAATAATTTTCCTTCGACAACACTGTATGTCCATGATCAACTGCCTTACTCAATGAAAATAAATTTGCCTTTAGTCCGGGAACAAACAATACATTACAGAAGGTATATAATCTGATCCGTTATATGCTAAGAAGTGAATATCCCCTACCCCTTCAACATTTAATCTCTTCCCGTCACCAACAACTACTTGTTTGTCAATCTTATAGAAATTATAAAACAAATCTTTATTATATGACATGTGATCACTTGCTCCTGAATCCATAATGAATTCTAAAATATTTTTAAACACAGGCTCCTGCACTATAAATGCATTTTTCTTATAATCCTTCTTAAAATTGTTATCTTTAGATGTATTATTACTACTACTTGCTTTACAGTCTCTAGCTAAATGTCCAGTTTTATTACAATTGAAACACCTTCTCTGGCGACACTCACTTTTAAAATGTCCACTTTTACCACACACATAACACTTTTGCTCACTCTTGTTAAACTTGCTAACAAATGCTGATGATCTTGCAGTGGACTCAGGCTGACTATGTCGCTCCTCTTCAATTAGCAATCTTGAAGTTAATTCTTGTAGATTTTGTTGACCTTCCGGTACCGACTCCCAAGCACTTACAAAATGACGATACTTCTCTGGTAATGACATTAAAATTTTAGTTATCATCATCTTCTCTGATGGTTCTTCATTTAGATTTCTCAACTGACCACTTATTTCCTCAAGTTTTGAAATAAACTTTATCATGGGTTCCTCAAATGTCATGTTAAAGAATCTCTGCTGTACAAGATGAACGCTAACCTGCGATGACGGTTCATACAACGTTATTAGCTTTTTCCACATTTCATGACTTGTAGCACATGATGACAAGTATGACAAAACCTTTTCATCCGCCCTCGTCACTAAAATTTCTTGCGCCTTACAATCTTTCTCTTCAAACAACTCTTTATCTTTCTCATTGCTCGTCGCCAACACAGTTTCGAATCCCGTGACGACGCCATAGAGCTTTTTCGATTTTAAGATCACAGAAACTTGAAATTTCCACGCCGCCCAATTCTTTCCATTAAGTACCACGTACTTATTTTCTGCTCGACCTTCCATTTTACCAGCACGCCGCAATTACCGCCGACCGTAGCTGTAAACCTTCTTTGCTTTACCGCCAACAAGTTTCAACCCGGTTAGAGGTAACTTGCCGCCATTACTTCATCACGCCCGTACCGTAACAGCGTAACTTTTCAATCGCGAGATCACGCGACTCACCTTCAAACAGCGTTTTCCTTATACATCTGCGCCTCTGGGCCCCATAACCTATTATTGGTTTTGGGTTAGAGGAAAGGAAAAACACTTTTAGTTATGTGGAAGACTTTCTATATTTTAATTAAAAAACGTGCTTCTCGACATGACAGTAGGCCGTAGACTTAACTTAACTATAGATAATAGACAACGCTAGTGCGTCCAACAAAAACTAGTGTTGTGACATTGCACCTCTAACAATATTTACTATTATTTATTTTTGTGACATTACCGAGCATGAATTGAAAACGTTCGTCTTATATTTTATTAATGAAAATATTACGGGAGTAACGACTGAATAGTCTTTCAATATGAACCTATTTTTTTCTTATTATAATATAATTTCGTTACTAAAATGGATGTATCTATATAGTGTATTGCAGCGTTTATTGAAAAAATTCTTAAGTTGTACACAAGCTAGTTATGAATATAAAGGATGAAAAAAAATATGTACAACGTGACGTGCCTGTTGCCATCTACCAGGCGTATTTCCAAACTCAGCACTGGCATATTTGAAATAATTAATTACACATTTGGCAGTTTAGGACAGAATTGTATAGCTAGTTTGGCGGATAATGTCCTACCACTGTACGGCCTAGAAGGCCATTCAATTAGGAGCGTGTTTGTTTGTATAAAAAAGAAAATGTATTAAATAAAGTTCAATCTCAATGCGTGCGCCCTTTTGTTTGTCAGAAATGCACGAAAATTAGAGAAAACATACGTTTGACATGTATGTCATTTTCGAATTATTAATTTTCAACACGGGTTTTATTTATTTATTTATTTATTTATTTATTTATTTATTTATTATAATAAGCACGGCAGTTACCACTTACACTTATTATCATAATTTATACATTGTTATAAGTATACAGCACACATAAGATTGACTCAATTCATTTAACTTGATACATATATAACAATATCATTATTATACAACGTCACTTAATTAAATAAATTTACTACAAACATTTTTAATGAAAAATTATGAAAATGCATTTCAAATCAAATGTCATTAAAAATTAAACTATATAGATCAAGTATGTCAAGTAAGAATATTAAAAATAATTATAAAGTATCACATTGTTCACAAAATGTCAGTAGCAATTTATGAATATAATGCCATTTATCACAAAACATGTCACATTCGGTGTTAGCGTCAAGGAATGCGTTGAGACCAGTAAGGGAACGACACAAGGGGGACTGAGCTCGGGCAACGGTGTGACTACTGGGAGTAGCGAACAGCGCGTGTCTACGGCTCGGCCTGTGACTGATATATCTATCAGGAACATACAGTGCGCATAGGAGGTTGTGCAGGTGAGGGCAGTCGATGTTGCCTCTTAGAATTTTGCAGCAGGTAGAAAGCTGTTCCAGGGACCTTCTAACTTCTAGCGAGTTAAAACTAAGCTGCCCTAGTAGAAACTTAGTTGGGTAAAGGTATGGGTAATAACAATACATTTTCTTGAACAGGTACCGCAAAAAACGCATTAGAACCTTTTCCAGCATCAAGGTGTATGTCACGTGATGCGGGTTCCAGACAACCGCGCCCGCCTCCAGTTTACTTCGCACAAGCGTAGTAAACAGGAGCCTGATGACGTGGGGATCATGAAAGTCGCGCGCATTCCGCAACACAAAACCAAGACGCTGGAAAGATTCCTTTGCGGTATTTATTATGTGGTCATGGAAAGTTAAGCCGCGGTCAAAGGTCACGCCCAGGTCCTTAATAGTAGTCACTCTTTTAATTATATTGTCACAGATTTTATGGTCATAAATTAAAGGGTTACGTTTACGGTCAAATGTCATGACGTAACATTTTGCGGGGTTAAAAAACATTTTGTTTGTCACCGTCCAATTATAAATGCAATTAATGTCATTTTGTAAGTCAACACAGTCATTTACTGTTCTAACTTCAAGAGCTAGCTTAAGGTCGTCAGCATATAATAAACATCTAGCAAAATTTACTTTACTAGCCAGGTCATTAATCATTATTAAAAAGAGCAACAGCCCAATCACAGAGCCTTGACTGACCCCAGAAGGGGTTAGGTACGACTCAGAGACATGTGCTCCGTGCTTAACAAACTGCTTACGGTCGCGCAAATAATCTGCAAAAAACAGAAGCAGTTGGGGGGTAAATCCAATGTCATATAATTTCTGTAATAACACGTCGTTGTCCACTTTGTCAAATGCTTTCTGAAAGTCAAAATATAATACGTCAACCTGTGACCCACGGTCCATACAGGTCGACGTATAGTCAACTAAGCTTAGTAGGTTAGTATTAACTGACCTCCCAGGTCTGAAACCGTGCTGTTCGTCACATAAATACATATGAACTTGCCTATGGATTTCACGATGGAGGACATACTCAAACACTTTGGCAGGTGAGTTTAATATTGCAATAGGACGGTATCCTTCTACCTCCGTTTTATTACTAGATTTGGGAATTGGGGTAACCCTGGACAGCTTCCACTGTGGAGGGTACACACCATCCCTTAGCGAAGAATTCAATATGTGACATAGGGGACCTGTTAAAATATGTTGGCACGATTTCAGGACAAAAGCTGGAATATTATCAGGCCCTATTGACCCCTTCGCCTTCAGCTTACGTAGAGCACGTTTAACATCTTGAGGGGAGATGTAGGGGATACTGACGTAGCCGCCTCCCTGGGGGTGTTCTAGGCATTCAAGTGTTAGAGCAGGGGGCTGTTTAATAAAAACGCTAGAAAAATAATTAGCGAAGGCTTCTGCAGCCTCAATACCAATGAAAGACTGCCCTTTGAAAGAAACGCTAGGCTCAAAGCCGCCTTTCGACTTAAGACTGGCGATGTGGCGCCAAAAATCTTGAGGACGGCTTTTTAACTGCTTTTCGATTGTAATAGTATGAGCATTATAAGCTTCAGAAATACGTTGTTTCAGGCTAGCCCGCAGTTCTGAGAAAGAATTATAGGCTACGTCACATTTCGAGCGTTTCCACTCTCTGTGTAAGTAGGTTTTCCGTCTAATATCTTTTATAATATCAGAAGTAAACCACACCGGAAACGCCCGAGACGCTGTACTACAGCGTCTTTTTTTAGGCATACATTGGTGAAAAGCATTGTAAAGTATGTCATAGAAAATATCTGTTGCTTGGCGAACATCGTTACAATCATAAAAATAATCCCAGGAAACTTCACTGAGTAAATGATTTAAATAAACAATGTCGATCTTTTTAAAATTCCAGTCGCGAGACAAGTCAACATTGCTAGGAGGCAATAAAAAGTCGCACCTATTATGCAATTTGAGACTCACCGTTATCTCAAGCGGGGGGTGGTAGGCATCGGGCGGGACAAGGCCGTCAGCTGTGATGACGCATACCTGATCCGCTAGCGAGTCAACGCATTCCTGCGCCAACACCACGTCAAGTTTGCTTCCGTAAAAATTAATTACATTATTACAATCATATAGATTACAGAATGACAAGAAATAGCAGAAATAATTATTTATATTTAAAGAAGCACTATTTAAATTTAAATCACCGAGTATTATTATTTTGCTGTTTAAATTCATAACAAATGATTCAACTTTGCAAAACCAGTTTATATATGAGTCGTCGGTAGCACTCGGTTTTATGTAAATAACGCAAACATAGACATTGGTACCGCGATAGGTGAAAGAAGCCCACAGATCCTCGCCGCTTTGTGTCTCGAGTTCACGCCTGCGCCGCAGGGTAATACCTGGCTTAGCAGTCAAGAGGACTACTCCACAGGGGGTGGTCCGATCACGGCGTAGGAGTGACCAGCCAGCAGGGACCACCTCAGCATCCTCGACCGAGCTGTCTAGAAATGTTTCTGTGGCCGCAACTAGAGAGTGATCCGTCAACAACAAGCCAGTATTCCAGGCGCGAAGTTTAGTCTTTAAACCTCTAACGTTTTGATAGAAGACACTCAGACATTTAGGTACTGTGCACGGCCTGTTTACCACCGACTTCGTGATGAAAATTACCGTCGGCTGGAGCACGTTTTTTGTAATTTATCCATTGCTTTACTCTGGCATTTTCAGGCCAAATATCAATTGAAATACACTTATCGAAACAGTCCTCTGGTACTCCGATTTTAAAAGACTTGTCATTTTTGCGTGTTTTCAATTCTTCGACTGTGCAGGCTTTTTGAGGACAAAGTTGGTTTAGATAGTCTTTGATTTCATCTGTGCCTGATAGCATGTTCCATAAATGGACAAACTTACGTCTCTCAACGGCTTTAAGCGATGTCACTGCGGGCCCGGCGATGCAGCGCTTCGATATCGACGACGGGCGTACCTTTTTACGGCGTACCTCCACCCATTCATTTTCAGTAGCGGCGGTGGCGGGCTGGTTAGGTGAGTTCGCTGTTGCTAACGGCCGCTGCGATACACAACATGATTGACTGTCAACTACTGGGCTATCTTTGGTTAATTCTAGGGGAGGATTAGGTGCGATAATATCAGCAGACGATGTATTTGGCGAGTAGATAATTATATTGTTTCGATTACTACGGTTACTACGGTGCTGTTGCCGGGCAGCTGGTTTTAAAACTGATAGGCAGGGATCCTTTATCGCAGACGCCGGCAACAAAATCTCCATAGTTTTATTAGGCTTCGTCGTTTGCGAGGTAACTTTTGGAGTCCCATCGTTGTTCTGCATCGTTTTGGATACGGGCTGGACCTCGCTCGAAACAGTAATTACAGCCGTCTTATCAGCAGCGCTCAAAACCTTCCGTAGGTCCACAACAATGGCTTTTAATTCTTGAATCTGGACTGTCTGTTCTTGAATCAGTTGGGTTTGTTTTAAAGACATCTCTCGAAGGGTCCGTAACTCAGACTCAACACCATCTAAGCGATTCACTATAGCGAGCCGAATATCAGGAGATAGCTCCATCAACGACATTATTATGATAACTGAAGAAACACTCTATAAACACTTTTAAATCAAAATGCTAACGGTCAATTGAGACGCGTCAAAATGCACCGGCCGTAATAATGCAACCGACGTGCGTACGCAACAAGCGAATGCGTCAAACGGGTTTGTTAGGAATATAATTAGTATAACATATGGCAGCGAAAATTAGATATGAAAATTCGTTATCGTTGAGGATAAGTTTCAATAAATAATTTTTCACTTGTGAAGTTCTTGTTTGGTGGCATAAATAAGATGGTCTAATTGGACTAAAAGCTGTTTTTTTACAAATACAAAGTAAATTAAGATTCATGTAAAAAATCGGTTTGTAATATATATTTTAATGTAAGACGTTTACTCTGGGCATTTATTAATACCCGTAGATCAGATATATTATTAAAGATCCAAATATATTTTATGAAACAATCACACTAGACTGAGTAGAACAATGTTCTACTTATAAGTACTCTATAGAGTGTTTTGTATATAGATATAACCAACAAAAGTTAAAATTCGAGTGTACTTATATATAGTCTCAACTTAAATAGCAATCATTGTCTTTGTCTCGGGCACTTCAACATGTCGGCTAAAATCACATGTTTTATATCTAATACTGAAACAGCTACATTTCATTTTATTTTACCCATTAATAAAGCAATGAAGAAAACTTTCAGCATGGATTTAGTGTCTAAACCTCCGCATATAACATATGTTTTTTTCTGAATGTAAATAAAGACCAGCTGCATAGGAGTTCGCCTTTTGAAAGTGAACCTAAAAACAAGGAATCACCTTCTTAACATAAAGCCCCCAGTAGGATTCAAACCGTGGGCGTTTACTGTGCGGTAGATTATAGCCATTACCTACCACTGGGCCATCGCTTTCCGAAACTAAATTATTATTGAACTGTAAGAATACTGTTATAAACTAAAAATTAACACAAAGCTGGTATTTTTAACCATTATTCCCAAACTCGCTAGACAAATTAAGTTACTCGTAAGTCTCGTAACATCTTAATTCAGCCAACTTACTTACAAATTATCTTATAAGAAGTTAAAAAATACATAAAAACCGTCTCTGTGAACTTATCGCGTTAATTTTAATTGAAGTGGCTCATTCTTATTCGCTGTTATAAGATTGCTCTTTGTTATATTTACCTAATTCCTTCAGAGCTTTTCCAGGAATGTTATGATAGTAAAGTTGAAGGTTTTATACTTTTGTTATTATTATATCGTATCTACACTACGACAAAATCTATGGAATTGTATTGTAGACCTCTGCCTACTAGTAAATTGACATAAAATGGACGTGCTTGTAAATTTTCCATGATCTTTTCTACTTCATGTACCTACCTGATATTTCTTTTGTCACTAGTTATTGTCGTACAAATAAGTATATAAAGAAACTTAATAATAAATAAAGATTGGTCCTAGACTGTAAAAGCATCTTGGCAAGGCTTATTACAAACATTTAACAATGAGTACCTACGTCGTGTAATTTGGTATTGAAATGATTTTGAACATGATGTAGGTAATTTACGTTTTTGTTTATTTGTTGTACGATTATTTATTGTGTTGGATGTTACCTATTATTTAGGTATTTTGTAATTTTATTATTATTGTTATAGATATACCTCTGTGCATATATAATTATAAATATTCCTTTGTAACGGTTTGTCTGGAAGATATCGCTCCCAGCGATAAGACCGCCCATTGTCACACCTACTCTTACTTATTATGTTTTTAAGTTTGTAAATTTGTATTGTGTCAATAAATCTATCTATCTACAGACACTTTAAATTACAAGACTTCTTTCTACCACACGCTTGGGATTCAAAATGCAACCCGTCACGTATGACACTGTTATCCCTTTGGCAAACCAAATCTGAGCAAATATACTTTAAAAAAAATATCACAAAATAAGAAAAAAACTTTCGTTTTTTCCAAATAAGATAAACGATTCCGTAGGCAACGCGCTGAATCTGGTAATAGTTTTCAAATAGGTATTACAATGTAGTATTCAACGTGCGCGCCTCGCGATTAGAGGTGTGATAAGCGGCTTCTTTTAGTAAGCGCTGATAAGTCTTAAGCTTTATCTTAAAATCAGACTTTTGAACGCTTATTCGTTGTGACGCTTATGTACGTAAAACGAAACGATATCATAGTGTTGGAACAGAATAAAACGTAAAATAACCAGCCAAGTGACGTCATCAAACATCGGCTGGCGGTCTCGCTACTCGATAATAGATGGTGCCACTGTCTTAGCACCTCAGGCTGTACAGTAAGGCCACAGACAACAGTGTTCTGTGCAAAGATGTTACCAGAGCAAAAAATTTGCATTATTTTCGTGTATTGTTTTTGCACTGGTAACAACTTTTCTCATGGTTCTGTGGAAATGTGTTACCAAGACAAAAAACACACTTTTATTCACTAGTAGCACCTTCGTTCAAAAAAAAATATCTCAATTTGACTTTGAAATTAAAGTTTTAGGCTAGACAATTTATTAAACTACAAACGCTACCAAAATACAATAAAATTACTTTCACATCAATGAATTTCCCTTCGTACTTTTCAGGCTTAGGACTGTCCGAAATGAATCTTGCGTCAAATAAATATTTCGTCTCCTTAATTGACGAGTCTTTCGAAAAGGGTTATGGGATTCATATCAGGCGTACTTAGAAGATCATTGATTTTATTTACATTGTTAATTTTTTATATTACATATTTACACTTTAATTTACATTGTTCATTTTATAGATTACAAAATGTACATTATTATTTACATTGTTTATTTTTGTGTTTTTTTCTATGTTTTTTTTATTTACATTGTCCATTTTTACATATTTACACTTTTATTTACATTGCTTATTATTGGGTTTTTTAAAGTTTTTTTTACACTTTAATTTACACTGTCCATTTTTATGTTACATATTTACACTTTTATTTGTATTGTCTATCATTGTGTTTTTTTTAATGTTTATTTTTATTTACACTTTCATTTTACACTGTCCCTTTTTGTGTTACATATTTACACTTTTATTTAGATTGTTTATCATTGTGTTTTTCGTCATTGCTTTTATTGTTTTGTTTTTTTTTTTTTTTTTTTTCAAATAATGTTTTTATATAGTGCAGGAATTAAGGAACATCAGTTTTTGTACCTTCGATGTAGTCAAACGGGTTCGTCTGTCGGATATCATGTATCCTGCTTTGGAAAAAAATCGCTCACAGGGTACCGATGTAACTACTATGTTTGAGCAGCAAATGAACGATTGGTACAATTTAGGGTATATGCCTTTGTGCTCCTTCCACCATTTAATAGGGCATTCTGACCGATTGAGGACGTTTTCTTTCCAGTACATTTCTATTTCCTCGTCCGCCTTTTCTTCAGCTGTGTTTGGTTGTAGCGATGTTGAAATTTTCTCTTCGAATTTACTCCACAGTGATGTTATAGTTGAAGTAGGCGTCTGGTTTGTATTTTGCTCTACAGTGGTTTGCTCTTGATCATACATGTCTGATAGTTTTCTTGTTAGTAAATCTTTTCCACTGAGCATTGCCGCTTCATTTTCGAAGGCATGGTGCTTGAAGCGGGGGTCTAAAAGAGTGCACATGACTATTGCTGTATCGTGCTCGATGTCCGCAAACCGTAGTTCTACCCCACTTTTTAAATATTCTTGCTCCTTGTAAAGATGCGAATCTGTTCAGCATATAATATACGGAATTCCATCTAGTTGGGATTGATAGTAAGAGGCTTTTTGGTTGCGATATGTTTTGTGATGCGGTTTGATATCTTAAAAGTCTTCCCTTGGCTATACTGCTTCGCTTAAAATGAGACACAGTCTTTTGAACTTTGGTGATGGTGCACGATATTTCTGCAATACTCAAAGCATTTTGGACTACAAGATTCAATTTGTGAGCGTAGCATCCATAGTGAGGTTTTCCTAAACTTCGGACAGCTCCTACAACGTTAGTTGCATGGTCAGTAACTATTAAATTTATCTTGTCCCAAATATTCCACTCGTCAAATATTTTTCTCAGTTCACAAGCTATTCTCTCTGAAGTATGGTGTCCTTCAAGGCCTGCACATTGAATTAAAATTTGTGGAATTCTAGGGTATCTTTATTAATGAAGTGGCCTGTTACCGCCATATAAGACTCCATATTTTTCGAAGTCCAACAATCTAATGTGACACAAATATTATTACAGCTCTGTCGTACTAGGGCCTGCATCTTCTCATATTCTTTACTGTACTCTTTAAAAAGTATGGAGTTCGATAATGTTTTTCGGTTTGGCAGCTCGTAGTTTGGGTTTAAAGCGGTTACAAAATTTTTAAAACCATCATCCTCTACGATGCTGAATGGTTGAAAATCAACAGTCATTAATTTTAGTAACGCATTGTCAATTTTTTGTTTTTTGTCTCGCTTTAATTGCCGCGGTATAAATGAGGCCATTGTCCTTTGCCGAGTTGGCCTAGCTAACGCAGAGGATACAATAGAATTTGTGTTAGTAACATTATTAGTAACACCTCCACCACTAGACCCACATGCAATGTTAGTGTTATTAATGTTCTCGTCCCCATCAGCCCTACCACCACCATTATTCTCACAAACTTGAGAAACCTGCAGCACTGGTGTTGGTCCATTATTAGTAGACTGAAATAAGCCATGCAATTGAAATTGATGAAAAACACCTACGTGTTTAATCTGTTTGAGTTGTGTGTGAAAATGTTGTTTGAGGTTAGTTATAGTGGTTTTATAAGAAATCATTGATTTACATGTATTACACTCAGCAAGTCTGCTATTGTCATTTTTCTTAAAATAATCCCAGATCGCAAGATTTCCGCGTCTCGACATTTTCACTTCACTATTTTATTTACACAACACTAGTAGTTTCAATCAGGTAAAATAGTTTATGCTACAGAATGAATTAATAATCCATTTATCCATTGGATGACCAGTTCTTCTATTCTAGTACAGTTAGTACTTATTCACAAATAACTAATTAAAACAAAAACATAACATTGAATCCAACCTAAAAAGAACTTCACAAGCCGACAGCTGGCCGCGGTCCACTGGCGGATTTATGTAGAACCAAATTAAATAGCAATATTCGTCACTGGACAAACAAAACGTACTGCTATACTATGCTATGACATATATTCAACAACACAACGAAGAACTTTCTTGTACTTTCAAAAAGTTTAAGTCTTATTATTAACCAACCAGATACAGAGCGAATAAACTTACTTACAAATAATGCGCACCTAAGTAAAACGTAAATTAGTCGTCTAATATAACGTAGTCCATTGAATTGAAATTAAGTCTTATTTGCGTAGAGGTAAGGTTGTCGAAAAATATTATTTTTAACACTCACGTTGAACCTTATTGCTATGAAGATAAGGTTCGTCATTCAAACTTTATTATAAGTCGTGTTGTGAACTTGCGAATGTTGTGTTGTACGCCCAACGTAGCCGGCCGACCATTTTGCCGCTTTACGATAGCGCTTACATACTTTGACAGTGTACTTATTGACTACTTTTGATAAGCGCTGTTGTAAGTGATTTCCGCTTAAGCGCCACACCGCTACTCGCGATGTTTGGTTGCGGGGCAGGACAGGAGCGCGGGGGGATGCGCTCGCGCCGCGGAGTGCGCCGATGCAACAATGCAAGGTCAGTCGGCAATTACGCAATCTAGCGCACGTCGCGCCGCCGCGTCCTGCGCATGCGTATCCCGCGCGACTCGCCAACTGTGTTAATGACTCTATTGTGTATGTGAACCTAACTTAATGTGATTATTATGTAACCCGTGTATAAATACTTCGAATTATACTGTGTGAATGATCTCCCAATGGCACCCTGCACCTAAATTAACTAGAGATTCCATATTGTCTAACAGAACCCTAAAGAATAACCTGCCAGGTGAAGTGTTTTATAATTTACAATACGATAAAGTTATCAAGTGCACGTTCCCTACATTGTTGGATAGTCCACCCTCGTCAAGAGAAAACACTTACAAACTTGTGAACAGGTGAGAACCTAATCAAAAGATATACTATGTGCATTAAACAAACTAGTTTCACGTAGGTATTCTTTGTTTCACGAAGCATCGGAAGACAATGTTGGTAAGCTAACAGACGGAGCTGTATGTGACGGAGCTATTACAACATTGTGCATTTTGATTTAGTACTCGACGGTACAGGGACATGAGCTTAGGACTAATCCAGACTGCGGGGTTGTAACGTGTCGTGTTTGTTTACAATTTAGTTTTCACGTAACGGGACTTGTAGAAAAGAGAGTTTATTAAATTTTATAGTAAGGTAAGCACTTGTAGATCTATTTTGAGTTTTCATATTTAGGTTCTGGTTTAGTTTATAAAACATCGATTTACGGGGGATATGCGGGGGGATGGGTAGATAGAGTAGTTAGTTAGAAGTACATTATCTACCTACAAAACCTGAGCCGGTGGTGGTCGCAACTCCCCTGTGCCCCCCGGCTCTGCCCTTCCCCCGCGACGCCTCTCAACCCTAAAATCGAAGTATTACAATAGTGAGGTTATAAATTAAAAAAAATCATGTCTAGGAAAGGGGGGACCGCAACTTCCCCATCACATGTGGGGGTCTAACCATCTCCCCGCACCCGCCCCTACCCACCACCCCCCTTAAATCCATGTTTTATAATCCAAACCAAAGCCCATTTTTATTCAATGAATAAGATTAGTTTTTTTTAACACGTTGTTTAGAAAGAGTGTGAGCTTTACAGATATGAATAAAATAGGTATATACCTAATATTTAAAAGGATAAGTACGACATAGCATTTTGGGAATGCCCGCCTGGCTAGCTACCACCCTCAAGTAGAAAATCTGTCGCCAAGCACCTAACGGTGTGTTCCGGCGGTTGTCCTTGAGAGCCAGTAATTCTAGGTTAGCCTGAACAACTATTTCGACCACACATAACTTACCATCAGGTGAGATAGGGGTCAAAGGCTAACCTATCTAGCAAAAAAAAAAAACGTTACAAGACAAATTATACTACAACAATGCAATGGGTCGCTCTACACTGGATGCTGGTTATTGTTGGTCAGGCCGCTATCAAAAACCTTTTAAATTGAAACACTTTGTACAATGGCACGGAGTAGGTACTTCCAATAGGATTGTTTTGACCTGAACAATTGTAGGAAAATCTCGGAGGGATTTTGAAGTGAAACTTTTTTGTCCCTTAAATAAATTGACTGTTTTAATATTTGATATGAAACTGTAAAAATATTGCTTAAATATTAGTCAACACCAATTGCTTGATGTCAATACTTCTTAACACCTGGTTCTGTTTTTCGTCCTTGAATTGCCTCGTTGGTTAAGTGGCGTAAAGGGTCGTTTTTGAATATCGTATTATTGGAGTTTTTGGACCAAGAAATGTTCAGTATCAGTGCGGAGTCTGGGGAACACTGCCTGATAGACAACAATAGAGGTATTACTTCATACTATATATAGCAACACATCTCCTCGGCACCTCTACGTGCCCCTTGGGGGTTATACAGGCGTGATTATATGTTGTCATTCTGTACCTAAATACCTAAATGTTATATAAAGAGGTTGCTTGCGGGTTTTCTGACACGAATTGGTGCTAAAATGTCTATACCCATATATATAACTATTTATATCTGTTGTTAAACAGGTCCCAACGAATCTATTGTACATAGGTATTTACTCATATGTTGGTTACTATAGTACATTATGCAGCAAGTGCGCAAAGCTGTTAATTACAATCGTAACGGGTTTTAGAAAAAAACGCGCAAGATTTTTTTTTGCGCTCGGCAAATGTATTTTTGTTGATTACATATAAACCTCTTTGATGTTACAAATCTGTATTACCTGGTTAAATTGAAAATGCTCTGTTTACTCGCATATAATTTGCGGTTAGGTACTAACTTAACTTTGTAGGGATAAATTACCCGATTAAATTGAAAATGCTCTGTTTACTCGCATATAATTTGCAGTTAGGTACTAACTTAACTTTGTAGGAATAATTCTATTACGCACTAGTGTATAATACTATTATGCACTAGGGTGTTATAGTTTGGTCTATGGCCCTAAGAACGATATAATAAAGCTCACTTTACGAGGAAGGTTGTTGAAAAATTAATTAAGGCATTACGGAGCTAATACAAAGTAATTTTTACCACCACACACGGTTTGTGATAGTGTGCTATTATAGTTACGTACTCCACGGACAATGGGATTACATACATGTAGGTACTCTCTTGTACAAGTGTATTTCTATTTCAAAGCTTTGATTCGAGTATTGATACCTGACGAACAATACCGTCGAGCTCTGGCGTCGAACACCGCTGGACACAATGGATATACTCGTAATAAAGAATACAACATACGAGAACTTCAATGTGAAACTTGAAAATATCTGTACTACGTGTTGTTATGTACTACGTGTTGTTATGTTATTTAACTAGCTAAGAGTGAGTCGGACACGTGCTAAGGACCCCGAACTAAATTGAATGAACCGCAACAAAGACAGGATATCTGCGTGAAAAGGGATTCATTGTGGTGTATTGTATACATATATCATTTGTATGTTCGACCCTGATTCCCTTTCAGATGTGGGTCCTCGGTTTAATTTATGAGGAGTGAGGTTGTTAATTTGCTTTAGTTTTAATTTCGAGAGATTGTATTGATACTGTGTAACAATTAAATATTTTTTGTATAAACTAATGTAGAGCAACACGACAAGCAGTTGCTCCGTCCATAAAAATATACGTAACGTTCAGAACACGTTTATAACTTGCCACTACATAGCGTTCGCCGAGTAAGTAGTTTTTGATTGCTAATGTAGTTCTCGATCACTATGTCAACTGTTGTCTCACCTTCTGTAAGTGATGATGCGGTCGAAGATGTTAATCAAGTGACGTTTAAACTGAAGGGGAGACAGCTTCCGAACGTGGGTACTGTGGGGTACTTGGTGCGAAAAAAATACTTATTGAGTGTGGTAGCTAGCAAGGCGAGACTTCGCAACATGTCCTAACACTTAGCAGTCAAGTTCAAGCACGCGGCAGGATTCAAATTGTGGACCCTCTGCATGGCAGTCCGTAGATATTGCCACTGTGCTATCATTGCTTTAATATGTAATGCTAAATATCAGTTTGTTGCTTAGTGTACTTAGATTTCATTGTTGTTGGCGGCTGAAATTAAAATTTAAGCCAGTGAAAAATTTTCGTTATTATCTTTGAATGTTAGAACAATTATTAGTAGAAATGAACTAATTACTTAATCTGCCACTAGATATATTAATTACATTTTGTATATAAAACTTACCTACCAATACTGACTTTCGGTTTCGATTATCACAAAATGGTAATAGTGGATAACTACCATTTGGGTTGTTAGATACTTTTTTATTTTCATCCTTCTGGCATAGTAGAAAGTTTTTCTACTATGCTTCTGGTTTTTTCAAAGTCAGTTAATAAGAAACAATACTAGTGTTCTTTCATGCTTTCCTCAACATAACTTGTATATAGATGTACGGAAAAGAAAGCTGCAAAAATTTTAAAACGTTTTGATTCCCTTGCTTTTGTTCCTATGTCGAATAATATTTTGGCTGTACCTCTATATCAAAGCCGATATTGAACTACGCTTACGAAATGGTTTGGAGAAATCTGTGTATTACTAAGCGATAGATTTTTTCTTGAGGTTGGTGACTCGCCAAGTAGGTATTGCCTGCATACCAAAATGTCCGAAAAACGGTACGCAGCGATGCTTGGTCCCCCAGGTACTTAACATTAAATATCTCATACAAAGAGATCTACTTGTACTCAGTATGAATAATAAACTGAAAAAGCTTCTCAGAACCTACCATGAGTCGTGTTCTTGTATTCATGTGCTCATAATCATTTGGGATATTAATAATAGAACACTTTAATGGATTTCAGAGCATTCGCTTTATGAATAAATACGTGTTCGTTAATGTTTAATTATTTTATTAGATATTACATAAGTTATTTTATTTATAATATTAATTTTACTTTGAACCGCTTGTCTTGGAGTTTTCCTAGCTGTTCTCAACCTATCAACTAAGTTATGCAAGGTCCACTACATCATCCGTAATTACTTGGTTGAGTGACTGCTATTGGCCTAAGCTCTTCCGTGCCTCGGAAGGCACACCGTCTGTCGCCGTTAGCGGTCCTTGTCGCCTGTTACGACATTTCAACGCAAAAGGATATTGAACAGTCCAATACTCTTAAGCCGGTTACTATACGGCTAACTACCACGAAGCCATCAATTGTCCAAAAAGTTTCAAGCTCAGTCTCTGATACAATCTACCTCATATTACTCAATTTACCGACACAGCAGTAAACTACTTCAAAAGCTTACATCTCCGCGACCTCTAAACGCTTGTTTGAACAACTTTGAATTAAACAGGCGAGTGGTGTAGTTGAGCACCAAAGTTGGATTCATTTGAAACTCAGATGGATTACTTCATTCCCCAATAAAAACGACCGATAACTAATCACACATAACCCTGATTTTCGGCTGCAAAGTTTCATCGTAAATGTTGCAGTATGCAGTCACAGCCTTGAAAATTAAGACTTTAGAATGACTGATTGTTGATAGAACAGCGAAGTGTGTAGTGAAGTGCCTAAGTTTGGGATTGGCTCAGCAGCGGTTTGATTTTATCGCTTATTGCTGGGATTGTCCGAGAGCACGGAAGATAGGCTGTGGTTATAAAGCAGCAAGACAATGAGTAGATTTCGAGTTACTAGCTATATAAGTCGGGTATTAAGCAGTATACATCCTTTATAGTTTAAAAATAATAATATTTTTGTAAGATTTGAATCATGGACCTTGTGGGCGGCAGTCTATATACTCTATAGTCACTGGAGTACAACATCTAATTTTAAGTATAATGATAGGTTCGCCTTTGAGAGCTCGGTTTCTTAAGCGTTATTCAGTGAGGTTTTATATGAAAAAATAATGTCAGGCATATGAAAATGATATTAAAATACAGAACAATGCACTATTTATTGCAAACCAATGTATAAGTATAAAATTTAAAATAATTCAAACTTTTACAATTACAGTCTTATTACCAGATTACAGTTTCATGTATTATACGGATGCATAAAACTGTTTTGAACATTTGATACGTATGATATGAAGGCGTAGGAAAGCATCCGCCAAATGAGCAGCAACCCACTACTCATATTATACTCAAGGATAGCGGGAGGCTATATAACTGAAGCTAATACTTTCTGCAGTATGTTCTTGTATAGTGCCTTGTATAGTCAGACAAAACATATCGACCCATGCTTGTGCGATACGTGAAGGAACCTGAAGTATAGTGGTACACACTTATAATATGTCATTTACGTTCCACAAAGCATTCACTATGTATACACAATCATACAATCTCAATGGAATAGTTCAACATCTTGCATTTAAAATGTTTAGCTATTTGTCGTTAGTGACATTCTAACCGCCATTACTCCGTTCTCATCTCTCCGTTTAAGTGTCCAGAGTCCCCGAGGCCCGCTCACCTGCCGCTCGCTATGAATGATATTATCTCCGTAAACTTTACGGCAAAACGTCGTTTATTGCAAGAGTTTTAATGAAAACCTTCCAGTAGAGGTTAAGGGCCGTTTCCTTGATCAATTAGCCGCAGTTTGGTGCTTGTTAGGATGCCGACAATATGCCGGTTGTAGATAAAAGCGGTGATTTTTAGGGTCCCGTACTTCATAAGGAATAAAACGGAACCCTTACAGGATCACTTTGTTGTCCGTCTGTCTGTCAAGACCCTTTTTCTCAGGAACGCGTGGAGGTATGAAGCTAAAATTCATATCAAATACTCAAGTATACTGTCCCTTAGAGATCTGAAAAAATAAAACTTCTAAGCCAGCGCAATCAAAGAATATAGACGTTTATGCCGTAATTTTCGACACTCGCAAGGGAATCAAAACCTACAGAGTATTTCCCGTGAATTCAGAATCATGAAATTTGGTACGAAGCAGGGTTTTATAGCACAGATTAAGGAAAACAAATACTTTTTTATTTCATCATATTATATTTCATTTATCAATAAAAAACTATAACGTTTACTTATATACCTACAGGTTTGTACGGAACCCTCGGTGTGCGAATCCGTCTCGCACTTGGCCGGTTATTTTGCTGTAATCAATGCCAAATTGTTATCTTAAATGTTAAGTTAAAATTTAGTTTCGCAACACAAGTTTTAAAGTGCTTACATGGAATTGATATTCAAAAACTTAATAAGTTTTGGTGCCTCATTTACCATATATAAAAATAGTTGCAGTAGGTAAGATGGCATGCAAGGCACCGTAAAGCAACTAGCAAGAGAAAAGACCGAGCGAACTTATTTGTATAGATTTGCAGGCTTTTGAGAAAAGCCAAGGTTTTTTGGGTTTCATAAACTATGTATACTGTTTGTGTATGCACACACACCATAGAGAACTACACACACTCGACCGCTGACGTGCCGATATCGCGCGCCGCGCCGCGTTACCGGCCGACAGTCGATGGAGCTTTTGGACTTAATTGTGTCATCTCCATTGTAATTATTATTAGTCTAACATTATGATTTAATTACAAGTTCCATTATTCCGAGTAAATGTTTGTGTTCGCCGTGAGAACTAAACGTTGTTTAACTAATCAAAACTTTATGTTTGGGTCCTTTTCAAATAAACTGAGTTTAATATTATATTGTGATGAGGTAACCGTAAAATAAATATTATAAAGTTTTCATAATTGTTTAAATGTCTATAATGTATGCGAAATATTCTGAATATTTGCAGAACGACGAGTTATTGAAGTGAAAACTTCTTTAGCGGCGTTGAGCACTTTTTCTGTAATGGGTATAAAATCTTAAACTCGCGTCAGGACACGTGACCTGATCGAAAAAGCGTAAGGGTGACAAATCAACATCGAGCTGTGCTGCGCTGTACTGCGCTGTGCTGTGCTGTGTTTCTTAAGCTACGTTTTTTTAACAATCAACATCAAGCTGTGCTACGCTTTGCTTAGCTAATCAACATCGAGCTGAGAGCGAGAGATGGGTGTACGAGAGTGAAAGAGACGTCTGAGGGCGATGGAGAGGCACGCAGCGTGCTCCATGTTTGAAAAACCTAGCACAGCTCGACACAGCGCGGCTCAGCACGGCGGGTAGCGCGCCTCGCTCGAGACTGCTGCGTTTTTAAACAGAGCGTAGCCTCGCACAGCGCAGCACAGCATGGTTAGTTTGTATCCTCATTAAAATATTAGACGAGCGAGTTGACCAAACATAGCACAGCGCAGTACAGCGCAGCATAGCTCGATGTTGATTTGTCACCCAAGACGGATGGAGAGTAGACAGCTATCCCCTCTCTACGGCGCGGACACACTTAAGTCATTGCATGAGCGCACATAAACAGTACGCGGCCAGAAGCTTGATCCGTACGTATGTCTCTGTAAAAAATATTTTTTTTACGATCGTGGCCATTGAGTGCAATAAAAATGCCTACATGCGCCATTAAATGGTGCGGGAAAAATAGTAAAACATCCAATTACAAAACAGATGGAATTACCTTTAATATTGAGAATCGGGAGAGCAGTCGGATGACATTTGTCAAAAATCCAAAATGGCGGATTTCAAAATGGCCGCCATACAAAATCCTTCAATCCCTCAAAAAAGTAGCTGGTTCTACCAGAAAGAGTTGAGTACGGTTATAGTAATGTATTACGAAAATGACTAAGGGGCTTAGCTGAGTAGGGGAAAAATTAAAAACCCTAGAAATGACGCCTGCCAAGTAAAGCTGGACTACGTATCTCGAAAACGGTAAGAGATATGTTGGGGGTGTTTGAACAAATGTCATAGGGAATAGGGAGAGCAGTCGCATGACACCTGTCAAATGTGCTACTCTCATTCTTCATACATTATTTGGAGTATTTAACCTTACAATGTCAACTGTATTAGGAGTGTTTGTGGGAATTTCAACTCAATTTAGAGTAATTGTCCTACTGTCAGTGTAGCGAGCCCGAAGGGCGAGCTTTTGGTGAGGCCGAAGGCCGAACTTTCGGGCCGCGAGGCCGTAGGCCGAGTGGACGGTGCGCGAGCCCGCAGGGCGAGCGCTAGGCGAGGCCGCAGGTCGAGCCGTCTTAGTAACTTGCGAGGCCGAAGGCCGAGCTCAGACTTGCTCCGATTTGGCTGAAAATCGATATATAGGTTATTCTCGTCATCCTTATTCCAAATACGAAATTTTTATTTCGATGACGTCTGCCAAGTAAAAAAAGTTACTCCGATTTGGCTGAAACTCGATATTTATGTGGTTCTGGACGTCCTTATTCTAAATCAAAATTTTTTGTTTCGATGACGTCTGCCAAGTAAAAAAAAATACTCCGATTTGGCTGAAACTCGATATTTAGGTGGTTCTGGGTGTCCTTATCACAAATCTAATTTTTTTTTTCGATGACGTCTGCCAAGTAAAAAAAAGTACTCCGATTTGGCTTAAATTTTATATCTAGGTTGTTCTGGACGTCCTTATTCCAAATATGAATTTTTTTTTTCGATGACGTCTGCCAAGTAAAAAAAAGTATTCAGATTTGGCTTAAATTTTATATCTAGGTTGTTCTGGACGTCCTTATTCCAAATATGAAATATTTTTTTCGATGACGTCTGCCAAGTGCAGATAAATCACGTATCTCGAAAACGGTAAGAGATAGGTAGGGAGTGCTTGACCAAATGTCATAGGGAATCGGGAGAGCAGTCGAATGACATCTGTCAAAAATCCAAAATGGCGGATTTCAAGATGGCCGCCATACAAAGTGCTCATTTTTCGACCGTATTAGGAGTTTTTGTGGGATTTTGGACTGAATTTGGAATTATTGTCCTATGATAGTGTTTAGCAAGCCCAAAGGGCGAGCTCCTGGTGAGGCCAAAGGCCGAATTTTCGGCTCGCGAGGCCGAAGGCCGAGCGCATGGTGCGTGAGCCCGAAGGGCGAGCGCTTGGCGAGGCCGCAGGCCGAGCCATGTTAGTAATTTGCGAGGCCGAAGGCCGAGCTCCGACACAAGAGTATTTTCCACGTCACCGACTGGTCTCCATGGCAACTGCCCGCGGTAACCGAAGCACCTACGAGTGGGGTTCCTAAACAAAAGTGACTCAGAATCTTGGTCCCATTCTGCCCGTACCACCTTTTTATGGCAGTAGGGTGAATTTGCTTTTGTGGCTACAGTATGGTTCTTTATTGTATTGAGAGTTTATATGGGATTTCATACTTCTATTGGAGTTTTGAAATATTTTTATTTTAATGTAAAAGGTGTTTTGATATAGTTTAAAATAAAATTAATAATTAGTTCACGAATAATAAGGTTAATGAATACAACAGTACAATTTTGAACAGTTTTGAAAATAAAATTGTTTCATTGGCATCGGATGTTTTCGTTGGTTGTCATAATGCAGAACAAGAAAATTTTGTAAGGCAAAAGTTACATAAAATGAAACCTGACGAGACTGGTGGATTACCTTATGAACTAGTTCTAGTTCCTAACCGACCCTATATGATAACCATAAACATAGATGTCGCTGATGGTTTATCTAATGGCACTGTAGGAAAATTACTACTCATAGAATCTACTTTGGTTCAAATTCTCAAAATCCATTGGTCAAAAACGTGCAACAAAATTTAGAAGCGACATTGCACGCTTGAAAATCGACAAAGACGCTGTTCCAATTTCTTTACAATCATCGTCAATACCACTCAACAGAAATAAAACTATAGTGGCAAAAAGAAAACATTTTCCACTGATTTCGGCTTTGGCGATGACAATTCATAAATCCCAAGGAGGTACGTTTGATGCTATCGTTTATGAATACAATCGTTCTCATTCAAGAGAATTGGTGTACGTTGCGCTATCAAGAGTAACTAGTATAGAAGGTTTGTTCTTAGTCACTGAAGACGACACAAGGGCGAGCTGGAAATTTCATCATGGCAGAGTAGGAAACGCACAGGTGGAAGATTCAAACGCAACAAAAAATCAAAAGAGATCAACAACTCATCGAGAAGATTTATCAATTGAATTGAAACGTTTACGTGAAAATCCTTTGCAAACCATCACCAAAACACTTGTAGATTTTATTTCTAAGAATAATAGATTGTCTATTTTTTCATTCAATTGTCAGAGTTTACGTGCGCATGTAGATGATCTAGCAATTGACGCTCTTGTTAAAAAGATGAATGTGTTAATTTTATCAGAAACTCATATGGGTAACAATGAAATAATTGACATTCCGAATTTCAACTTTGTTGCGAGTTTCAGAAGAAATAATCGTCCCGCGGGAGGAGTAGCTATTTATCAAAATATGAACACAGTTCATTATTGCACAAATTATATGGATGTGCATGTGAAATACAACAGCATGTTTAATGCCACTGTTTCTGATATCGGTGATATTTGTATAAGTCGTTGCCACTCTGGTGATAATCAGTTCATAATTATGGTTGCCGTTTACATCTCTCCAGATAAGTCATTGCGTGCTATACGAGACTTCTTGTATGAAAATTTATTCATTTATTCTCATGATGCATCTCATTGCTTAAAAAAAAAAATTGGAAAAAGCTTTGATGAATTGCCAATGATTTTGAGTGGAGATTTCAACATAAACTTCGCAGACGATAAAAATCAACTATTAATTGAATTTTTAAATAATGAATTTGGTTTAACTATGTCGAATGATCGCAATCTTAGCACAACGAAATACAAAACTACTATTGATGCGGTCTTTATTAGACATTTAAATAGGTTCGAATCAAAACTGTTCGTTTCTTACTTCAGCTACCATAAACCTATCGTATCAGTTTTAGAGATTGGCGATGATAGTTCTGGTAATGATGATGGTGAAAAAGTCGTTGAAATTATGGATGAAAGTTGATTTTTCGGAGAGATAAACTTTTTAATGTAAAATAATTGTAATAGTTTTAAAGTGTTAAATTTTTAATGTAATATAAATTGTCATGTTTGTTTACGATAGCGCAATAAATGAATATTGTATTCTACCACATAAATGATAGTACTTTTATACTGATAAAGCAATTGGTGCAAAATTATTCCCTAACCATTCCAAAATATCAAACATGCTCAACGTTAATTAATAATCAAGTTTTCACTTCTGCCGGCACTCCCGGAGTGCAACCCGTCTTTTTTTTTTTTAAATACATGGCAGCATCATCTTCATACTTTTACCCAACTTGAGGTGTACAATATGTTTTCTCTTACAACACGAAAGACGTCACAAGAACATTAATCAATGTGAAAAACTGTTGTAGTCGCTCCTATGGCCGATTGCTTGCCTGACGTAACCATAGGAATGCTCTTATTGGTAATATACCCGCAACCATTCAGCGAGCTGTTATGTGGACCTAAACAGTTGTCTTAAAAAATAACATAAGATCACACAAACATTTTTTTATATTTGATAAATAAAATTTTTAATTTATTTAAACGATGACAACAAGTTCCCGCAACTCACTTTTGCTACTAATTTGGGCAGAGGTTCCACCTGAACGGTATACTAGTACTGAGTCCGGTGACTCCCGGAGTTATCACAATAATACTAGTGAAATAGGATGGAAAACCACAGCTGCTGGAACTTGGGATGGAAATCTCTCTCCTGCTTGTAGTACGTGCTAACTAGTCAGGAAAAAATCCCACACTTGCCACCACATGCTATCACTGCTTCAAATATGATTATTTAGCAACCGGCTATTACTCGCGTTATATTTACCGGATATATCTCCGACCTGTTTCTGACTTATTTGAAGTTTTTCGTCTCACAAGCTTCAGCAAGCTTCCAACACATATATGTGGTATATTTTAACCTGAAATCAAATGAATTACTTTTAAAATGAAATGTTCTTAATGTTAGTCCAAGCAGTTTCCGTCCATTGAACACCGTTTTAACAAATAGTGTCAATATAACACTGAAATCATGACATTTACAGAATTAATAATACTAGTATAATTATGTTTCAGATTTACTGTTTTTTTATTTTTGGTTTCCGGTCTAACATTATTAATCTGATATTAATAATATGTAATTGATAATGTTAACCGAATATTACAAACACGCGCATTATTGATTACATTATCTGTTATGGCAACAGATTTTATAAGACTTCTTGAGTTTTAGTTTTGCGAGTGAGCGTTTTTATATGCCCTTCCATTATGCAGAGTACATTTGACTAATTCTAATAATACATAATCTATATAACTAGTGTGGTAGGTCCCCCCATTAGGTGGACTGACGACATCGTGAAAGTCGCGGATAGCCAATGTTTACAAGTTGCTAATAGCTGTTCCTTGTGGCGTTCTATGGGGGAAGCTTTCTTCAGCAGTGGACGTCTTCTGGCTGATGATGATGATAACTAGTGTATGGAGCAACGCGCAGGGAGCCCGACGATTGACTGACCTGATTCCTACTTCCTAATAAATGATAATAAACTCTCATTTCCAAGTTGTGATCTTAAAAACCTCTGATCAATATGTAATTTATGCAGGGAAATGATCCCTACCCTATTGGACGGGACAGCTAAACATCCACGTGACGCAAAATGCTTTCGGAAGGTCAGCGCACAATTAGATTGTCGGGGAAATACCAGGGGAAATTTATGGGAATAAGTCCGGGTTATGAAGTAGAATGAAAACCTTGTGTGTAAATTAGGGATAACGTAGACTAGATTTGCTTAGCATTGTTTGCAAAGAGATTCCTAATATGAAGTTGTATATATTTGATACCATAAGTTGGTAGAGAAAAGGTATTGAAAACAAATTGTTTCCTTTTATTGTTCTCTTTACTAAATGATCCCAGCAACTGACCGCAAAGAAGTTGTTTCTTGAGATTTATGAGTCGTCAAATTATCAGCTTGCCATCAGTCGAAAATCAAACAAACTATACTTTAAAAGAAAACTGCGACTTGGCTTTAACGTAAAGTCCCTCCGAAATACGTGAAACTGTTAAAATATTCCAAAATATTAATGAAATAATGCTTTTTCATTCGCACTTCACAATCTTCCGCATGGATCTTGGCCATGACATGTATAATTGAAGCGCTCGTAGGAAAGTTTACTTAGCGGTTCTTAACCGATCAGCATGCATAGTTAAGCAACGTCCGTCGCGGTCATGAGTTAGATGGGTGACCGCTAGTGACGTTACTACTGAGCTCTTCCGTGCTTCGGAGGGCACGATAAGCCGTCGGTTCCGGTTGTTGACTCTTCAAAATCGGTTAACAGCGTTACTCTTACATTACTCGGTAGATCTAGTTAGCGACGTCCTTTAGATACCTCTAGAGACTTTCATTGTGTACTCATTACACGCTTTGTGGCTAGTGGAGGCTCTGCAGTGATTTGCTAAATATATATATATTACAACTCTTTGACTTGGTGTTTGATTGTACGGTGTAGAATAAACATTTCTTACAGAGTAGACGTAAGTTCCCGACTTCCCAAGCGAGCACGGTATTCGCTACAAAATTTTTGGTTATGAAACTCTGAGATAGAAGCAAATTATATTTTAGTAAAATGCTGACAACTTCCTTATTAATTGTGATTTCGATAAAATGCTGTCAACTACCTTGATGTCACACAGTCTACTACGTGCCAAATGAAAAGTATTTTTCTGTATACTAATCAGAAAACCTTAAATGATTATGCGCAAGTATCTCAGAGTAAGTTTCTGGATCTGTGTTCAACTTTTACCTCTAGCAATTCACTTCGTGTCTTGCTACTTTTTTATAATTTGAATGTGACCGTTGTTAGTTGATTGATGTCGTGGAGAGCTGCCGTAACACAACGTTAGATGCTTTCTAAATGAGGGTGAGGTCAGCGAGTAGAGTACCAGAGGCCAAACCTATACCAACATTAACTCACCAAAGCTTACCAGCCTTTAGTCACATTTTTAAAATCTAAAGTTTAGCACAAAACTGCTCAAGTCTCATATTTTCATTCAAGATCGGTATTTCAAGATAAAATAAAAACCAAATAATTTTTTTCCAAAATTCCAAATCCTTCGAATAAAAGGCGGGAAATCCTCAGCGCACTTACTAAGCAGATTACGGCCACCTTCAGGCTCCACTTGAAGGTTGATATTTTCAGGTATTTCATAATTTGCGAACCTCGTTGTACCTAGGATTTACGTTCAACAAAGCAATATTTATAAGAAGATTGAAAGGTTAAGCTGTCAAAAATTTGGTCTGGCGTTGTTTTTTTATATTGGTCTGGTTTGAGAAGCTACTTTGAGTTACGATGTTTTGAATATGAAATATACTTCTATCATGTCTGGTATGTGTAGTGACAGATTATGAATACTGATTATGACCTGAACCTGAGAGGCGCCGGAAATAATTTGTAATTACTTTATCGTCATCTCCCTACCCTTACCTAACACCTATGGGGTTGGTACTAAATGTCTTCTCTAAATAAAGGAAACTTTTGACTACAGTTTTAAGACTTTAAAGCAGCCTGCCAAAATCCAACCATGTCATATATATTTGTGAGATTAATAAAGAAAGTGTTTTGTTTTACAAATGTATAATTTTGATATGTTTTGTTTCAGGTAAGGGATAACTGCGTTGGATAAGTTTAGTACGTGTGTGGTATTTATAAAATATATTTATATTTCATAAATAACATTTATAAATTATTTTCCCTGGTAAGTAATCCTAAAATTAAAATAAGGCTACAATTACTGACTCTTTAATATGCTTTACTTACGTATACTTTGAGTCATTTTTGTATTTATATTTAATGTCCATACAAAATGGTTTTAATGTTATTTCTACCAATAATAGTAAATAAACAAAACTTTGTCACCACATTTGTCAAAACTTTGTCAAAACATTTACTCATTGTTTTTTTGTTGTTGCTCTAACATGATTACATACATTCATACATACATAACATCACACCTTGAATATTTATTAGTACCTACACGTAAGACACATCTCAAGCGAATCGCGACATTATATAAGTTGGATTGTATTGTTCAACAAATCCTTGACTTGGTCTGGGACAACGTTATACCCTTTCAACGTATTTCTATCTTCACTACCGAGCGAGACTAGCACAATAAGTGCAATAAGAATTGTTAAAGCATTATGGTAATAAAATAAGCGAATTATTGCAATAATGACAATATTAAAATTATAGGGTTGTGTCATCATTTACAAGTTTAAAGCTAATTGCAAAATTAGTCTTGATTATAGTACAACGCAAGTTGAATTATAGATGTCGCGTCCATCGCGTCGCGATGTCCATCCCAATACGAAGAACGAGAGGAAAATATTGAAGTTATGAGTCCTTGTAATGTTAGCTCAGTCGGTCAGAGCATACCCGCCGGAGTTTGAACCCGCGTCATCCACCACTATAGCCGTATAGTGGTGGATGACGTGGGTTCGATTCCCGCACATGGCTATAATTTTTCCTTTTGTAAATTTGTAATTGTGTAATGAAATCCGCAGAGCAAGCGTGATTGCAACAATAAAAATAGAACAACATTATTGTTTTTTCTAGCCTTTCTCTACATCATTAATGTTCAAAGCATGTTATACCGTTTTCCTTCGCTTTTGTTCCCATGTCGGTTAATATTCTGACTGTACCTCTAGAGTCCAGATCAAAGCCGATATTTAACTTTGCATCCTTTTGTGCTATCTTAACGAAATCGTATATTCACCTTCAACATTTTTGTAACCTTTTTAACTTTCATAGTGAAATCTATTTAATTTTATCGGCGCGGTGATGGGTGAGGCGATTAAGGGTAAAATACCGCAAGGTGGGCAGCAGCGCTTTCCGAGGAACTGATATTTTAACTCTGCGATCCCCAAGATGCCTGCCAAGCGTGAGATTATGGCATATCCACCTTTAATGGGAGAGGCTGTGTTCAGAAGTGGACTATTCGGCTGATACAGTATACTCAACCGGGGTATCATACCCAGAACATCAAGTTTTCAAAGCGACTCCTACGCTGGACCGACGAGGCAGTCTCTCCTGACCCTTATATCCAGCCAATAATTTAACGATCTTTCAGCAATTTCCGGTAAGAAGCTTTGAAAAGACTTGCCTTAGAGGAGTTGAACACGAATAAAAACGTCAAAAAAGTTACTGGCGATGACATCTCGACGTTCCACAGGAACCATCTCATACGCCGGAACATGTCGGTAAGTAACGGGATAATATCGGTACATGTCATACCTATGTCGGAAGGGTTCGGGATTGAGCATCTAAATGGTAACGCGCTCTAGTTATATCTCAGCATGACTGATGAATCGTAAAATGGGGTAGATAAAAAATGACTACTTTTACAAAGTTTTACAGATGAAACGTGTTTCGTATTCTGAGCTTAAAGTTATTACAGTTACCTACCTGTTACGTTCTTGTATCTTTTATCTAAATTTTATATCATTCTTTACATATTTGATTGTTGTTTTGTCATATAGCCTAACTACTTTTATATTGGTATCTTCTGTTTTTGCACTTTCTCATTCATATTTGTGTAATGTAAATGTATGTGTGCTAATTAAACAAATAAATGTCTGTGTATCTATGTCTAGTTAGACAAGGTCGCATACTTCTTAAAATTAAAAAAAAAAAAACTTTCTCCTAATTACGCGAGTCTTTCAAACTCTACAGATACATTATCACAATAGTGGCATTAATTAGTCTCTTAATTAATCGAATATGTAAATTCATACACATTAAAATAATTATTACACCATTTAAACCTTTTTATATAACTTATAAGCTAGCCTTTGAGCACTATCTCACCTGATGGTAAAAATTATGTGGTCGAAGATGTTGTTCAGGCTTACCTAGAATTACTGGTCTCAAGGTCAACTGCTGGATCATACTGTTAGTTGCTTGGCGATAGATTTTCTACTTGAGGGTGGTAGCTAGCCAGACGGGCATGCCCTACCACCATGCTTTAACTGCCATCCTAATACAACAACTGGGTCCAATGGCTTAATGTACCTATTCCGAAGCACGGAAGCGCTCAGTAGTAATGTCACAAGCGGTCACCCATGCAAGTCATGACCGCGGCGGACGTTGCTTATCTTAGCTGATCGGTTAAGAACCGCTAGACAAACTTCGCTACGAACGCTTCGCCTAGTACACTCGTAATCCTCTGTTATCCCTTATATTTAACACATATCACTTAACTTGTGCTAATATGCTAATTTGGAAGTGTACGTTTTTATTTTTGAAAGTGTAATGGAACGGAAGCCTGCTAACCATGTCCGACTTCATGATTACTTACGACTAGGTGAGATTCTGGTCACAGGTAAGCTAATCAGCGATAAAAAATCACTCAAAAAACGATCTATTATGTGTTTGTATAAACTGATATAATACTCGTCATGTGTATTCCGGTTGATACATTTTCGCAGAAAATTCCCCTCCCCAGGTAATGTGGCCCTCTGTCATAATAAATTATTCTCACAATAAAAACCCGAAAATGCAGCGCAATTCTCCTTTACGGGCACCATTTCATTACTGCAGATTACCTGCCGTCGTAAAAATGACGACGTACAGCGAGGACGACCAATCTTGGAGAATTTCGTATAAATGATTTATATCAGAATTTTTATTATTAGTGTAGAAGAAAAACTAGGTATATAGTATATTGACAAATCCGGAAAAAATATTAATTTAATAGTTTTTTATAGCATTTTAAATATGAATTATGGTGAATATATAATAAATAAATATTATTTATTAAATATTCACTATAAAAAAACTGTTACCCACTCAGAGTTAGTCCGTCGACCAATCCAGGGGATTGGTGCGCGTATTAATTCCGGGCTTAAAAGTGGTCACCATCGCGTCGTGGTTTAATAATTGTGTTACCACACATACTATCGACTATAAACTTCAATAACTTGCCTACAATAGTATTGACAAACAGAATTGGACACATCCGGCTAGTGAGAATATCTTATTATTCATAGAGCACAGTAATCGCTGCGGCCGCGAGTTTCGCATAAATCAGGGTCGCGGTTGTCGCCAAATTACGTCCTTTATTATAATTACCTACTGTTAGATGTGTTAGGGGCTATTACAGCGGCTTGGGTTGTATTAAACCACGTTATTTTAGGCATTCACGAAACAAATTTATAATATTATCTTGATATAGTACGAGACGAATTGCTTAGACCTTCAATAGATATTTGTAAATTTAAAATTCAATGTTTGAATCCATTTTTTTAAGCAGGGATAAGGGCTAAAGATAAATCAGGAGAACATTGAAGATATTATGGACATGAACAGATAATTAAGCCATTATTAGAAAGCAAATAACTCTTCCACCTAACAGAATTTTAATATTCATGTTCAACAATCGTAAATGCTTACATAAATAATTCTAATATGAACAGATAACTTGGTGCGGATTTGAACTATTTTATTAAAAAGTGAGTTAATTCATTTAGTTTTAAAATCCCTTAAACGAGTTCAAATTACGTATGTCGGTATTAATCTCGGCATTCCTTTTACTGATTTCACCTGCAATAAGGTAACGTAAAGTAAGCCATCAAATCAATTGCGTTTATGAAAATCTTACATACAACGAATATCGTGATTGGTGCGAAATACAAAATATTACTGTCATTGGATGAAATTAGTTAAAAGTAGAAAAGGTTCTATATTATTTGGTTGGATCTTTAATATGTTAAACGTCTAAAATTGAGTGCCCATAATTTACAAAATTTTTATAAATACAGTTTTATATCTTGGAAATGCGGTGAAAAAATATCGAATGGAATTTCTAATTCAATGTTTGGTTTTGGGAAAACATTCCACACAAATGATTAAATTCTAGACTTGTTCTTACTCATTCCGTTTACAAACTATGGACTTTGATATAAGGGTGGACCTACAATCATACAGACGGCCAAGTTACATTAATATGCTTCCGTAATGTCACTTGTCTCTTTTTAATATTGTTATGTTCGCAATAACGCCTGCTATGGGGATTACATTTTTCCTATCGTATATACTCGTATGTCACTTGTCTCTCTTCAAGCCAGCTATTTCTAATTTATCGTGATGGGCATCAATCGTTTTTTGGGTTAGGTCCTATTATTTATTTTATTTTACTACATGCATAAGTAAAAATAACTAGGTATAACATCAAAGTCAAAACACGCCGTGAAGTGGAGCTAGCCAGGCAAACATCGTAAAGTGTCCTACAATCATACACATTTAATTACATTCAACTTTAAAGATTCTTACCACAAATCATCATGTTTCTTTTTATGTTATTGTGACGTATCAAGCACGAGGCCCACCTGATGTTAAGCGGACTGACCTCTGCCTATAAACAGATGCATTTCGTCACAAGTCACGAATTGCACTGCGCCCGTCACCTTGAGACATAGTTGTTAAGTCTCATGTGCTTGTAATTTCACTGGCTGTCAAGGACTGCTGCCAGGCGGGCATTCGCAAAATGCCCTTCCACCATGCGGTGAAGCTCAAGCCCGCGGCGGGATTCGAACCATGGACCTGCGGCACGGCAGTCCATAGACAATGCCACTGAGCTACTGACTACTTCAA
Organism: Plagodis pulveraria; assembly: GCA_963890685.1. Taxonomy (NCBI): domain Eukaryota; kingdom Metazoa; phylum Arthropoda; class Insecta; order Lepidoptera; family Geometridae; genus Plagodis; species Plagodis pulveraria. Next base: position 32,795,587 of record OY982956.1, on the reverse strand, counting down.
AAATGTAAATATATTCGGAAATTAATCGTTATCAGAGAACGACCCGCTTTATTTCCGGTTAGCGCCGGAACCGGACGATGAGATCCGTTCGGGAGACATCCGGGACTATCGATAGGTTTAAAGGTCTTTTGAATTCATTGAAAGGGATAATGGTCGGCAACATACAGTTAAGATTATCAATGAAATGTTACGATTAAACGAATGTGTCTCGATATATTTTATATAATCGATGTATAATGTAACAAAACACAAACAATATACAACACAATCACCGAACATCGAACACCGGTCGGAGATTACGACCGAACACCGTGAGTGCCAGCCGGTATATTCAGTAAATAATTATGTCAACTCACGTTACTTTGTATAAATATATACAACACTTAAGCTACTGAAACGAAATAATTTAGGCAACCTAAAACCATTGCAGGCCCACAAGCTGTCGAAATGCTGGTAGCATTGCCCTGTGGGAACTTTTTTTATCGCAGATTTCAGCTCTCGGCTTAGAAACAGGCATAAAAGAATTATAATGTTTTTAATATTACATTTTAGTGCCAACAACGTGAACATTTGTAAAGTACTACTGCTCACGTCCTTCCAAAGTAGTGTACAGTACTCGTACTAGAACTATGTTTATTAGGTAGGTAGTTTGTATTCTCTGAATGTTTGGGTATCGGGCGGGCGGAGACGGGTTGAACTGAGAAATGGCGATGAACACTTAGTTCTGTCTGATCGGTCTGTCGATGTACAATCCCTTTTGTTGGTACACATACATACGCACCTACATAGATTTTCGTCGATGTCTCACTTGTGACCTTCTAGTAATATTTGGTTAATATAATTGAGATTTGAATACCGTCTCATATATCTCCGTGAGAGTATCTTTCTTTGATAGCTACATATTTTTAGCTACAATGAATTTAATACATACCTATGTAGTATGTAGCATCGGATAGTTCTTAACGATGCTACAACTGTGTATATCAGCTCTCAAAACGAGCAAACAAACAGTATGTAGCGGGTATATCACCTAAAGAGAGTTGGCCAAAGAAGAAACTATCACCGTCTTTTGACACCCACGCACTCGGGATAAGAGTAGGTACAAATGTGACAATGAATTCCAACACATTCAAATTAGTTTTGCCAAAGACCATAATAGTAGTTTTTTTTTATGCCTGATAGGTTTGCCTTTGACCACTATCTCACCTGATGGTAAGTGACGATGTGGTCGAAGATGTTGTTCAGGCTAACCTAGAAGTACTGGCTCTCAAGGACAGCTGCCGGAACACACCGTTAGATGCTTGGGGACAGAATTTTCTACTTGAGGGTGGTAGCTAGCCAGGCGGGCATTCGCAAAATGCCCTACCACCATGCTTAACGACTGCCATCCTAAGACAAAAACCGGGACCGACGGCTTAACGTGCCCTCCGAAGCACGGAAACGCTCAGTAGTAATGTCACTAGCGGTCACCCATCCAACTCATGACCGCGGGTGACGTTGCTTAACTTTGCTGATCGGTTGAGAACAGCTAAGTAAACTTCGCTACGAGCGCTTCGCTTCGATTATGATACAAGTGAGCTAAGTTGCTCATTATACACGAGGCTGTGTGTTGCAGCCCGAGCCGTAGGTGAGGGCGTAAATCAGCCGAGTGTATAAAGAGCAAGTTGCTCACGAGTTTCATACGCACTTTTTCAGCACACATGCGAGAAAAAAAAATTATTGCACAAATGCGATACAAACAGCATACAAAAGTTATGGAAAATAGCGCGCAAGTTTTTTTGGTTTTGCGCGCGGCAAATGTATGATAGTTGATTACATATAAACCTCTTTGATGTTACAAATCTGTATTTCCCGGTTAAATCGAAAATGCTCTGTTAACTTAACATATAACATATAATTTGCAGTTAGGTACTAACTTAACTTTGTAGGGATAAATTACCCGATTAAATTGAAAATGCTCTAAGATAATAAATAGATTCAGGCGTTACTTTGCGGAAATCCATATATTATAATAATAACAAATATTTTTGAAATATTTTACGAAAACATCAAATTAATATTTTAATAAAACACTTAAAAATGCAAAAATATATCTAGTGACAATTCCGCCTAATTTTCCTGTTAAGCCGACGTGACGTCACAAACGCCACGCAGCCAAACCGGAAGTATTTTCGACCCGTTTCGATTCTACACGAAGCATCCTCAGGAGGTCTTGACTCTACGAGCGCACAATCGAGAATTGAAAAAGAGATTCTCGATCGTGCGCTCATAGAGTCAAGACCTCCTGAGGATGCTTCGTGTAGAAGCGTCTACCACGTCCGACCCACAATCACGTCAAGCAATATTGGTTTGATCCTACGTAATGAACGAATGAAATATATCGCGGATGTGCAAGCAAGACACAAGATACGTATAATATAGCGTTATTTCGCTCACACTGCTGCGAAAGGTTTTACCAAAGATTTAGGACATTTTATTGTTAGCTGCACAACGTTACAGCGGTATTTTTGTTATAGCTTTATTCATCAAATAATTTAGCTGCATTGATTTTAAGGAATTATAGAAATAAAAACATTGTACTATTGTACGTGCTGCTCATGAGGCGCACTTTATCCTAAGCCTTTTTCGATTGGATTGGAACAACATTTCGCGGATGCACGACAGGTTAGCTACCACTGTCAATCAGACTAAAGTATCTGTCGCCAAGCACATTACAGTGTGTTCCGGAGGCTATCCCTGATAGCCAGTAATTCAGGTTAGATTAAATATAGTAATAAAAGATATCCTGACGGCATCATCACTTACCATCAGGTGAGATAATGGTGAAAAGCTAGCCTATCAGCACAAATAGTGGGTACATTTCTTATTTTCTTACGCCGCCGTCGGGAACTGTACGGCGAATTGGTAATATCGTTACTAAATTATAAACACATTATTTTTCCTCGTACCTAGATCGTACTAAATCAAATCGTCTTTTGCATAACACCTGATGACAACGATGCATAACAATGATTAACTAGAAATAGTAAGTCTGCTCCCGATTCCGGTGTTTTATAACCGCAGACAAGCATCCGGGCTCTCAGTCAATCCCGGACTTGAGCGATAAAATCAAACCGCTGCCGAAGCTATCCCAAACTTAGCCACTTCAGTACACGCTTCGCTGTTCCATAAACATTCAAAGTCGTCCAAAGGTCAAATGTTCAAGGCTGTAACAGCCTAATATACAGTGGATTTTATGATGGGTAAATACATTTTCCTCTACTATCGGTTGATGAGCTTGAACCTTTCTGGAGGGTTAATAGCTTCGTAGTAGTTAGCCGTACAGCAGTTCCCAGTTTTGAATATAAGGACGGTTTCATATCCTCTTGTTGGATGTCCTAAACGAAGGCTAAAGAAATAATGCACCTTATTAGCAGCGTGCCACCGCTCATATCGTTCACGTTTGTACACATCGAGCGCACGCATCTTACCATCATAATGCTGAAATAGTAAAAGGTATACTACCAAAGAAACCATTCCAAAAAGGTGTAGAAGGACGTCAGGCAGGCGGGCGGACGTATAACCGAAGCCGAAACTGTTTACAATTGTGTATTGTGAGCTCCCTATCAAATTGGCCATAGTGGGTCAGCCGATGCCAAAGGATTAAATTGGGCATGAGTATTAACAAAATTAACAAACATGACCCAAGCATTCACAGCGAATACCGCATTTATCATTTTAGGAGTAACTAAAAAATCGTTGTCTTTTAATAATTATACAGCGCACAAAAAGACATCTGCTTCCATTGTAACGGTAGGTATCCAAGGGGTTAAAGCACCCGGCGCACGATGCGCAGTTACAATTCCTGCAAGAAGTGAAAAATATGTAAATGTAGTTACTAGATTTAACGATCAGTTCTAAAAGTAGATCATATAAATCAATATTATCTACATTAGCCTATAAAGGGGCATATTACAGTGACAAAAGGAGCCAAAGGAAGATAGGTATATCAGTTCTACCTTATTCGTTCTACCTCTTAGATTACAACTTAGTCGTAGGCGGTACAATATTAAATATCTGTTTTTAATTCTGATAACAAGTATAGATACATTTGAAACAGGAACATGGTTTACGCACAGGAGAATTGCCGTCCGCACCACGTCAATATACATGTCAAACACATATTATTATTTTTTTAAACTATATACAACACTATAACAGCTACTACAATAAAATAATTAAGACAACCTATAAGTCATTGCAAACTCACAGGCAGTCCAAATGCTCCAGCCCGCTACCAGTTGGCAATGTACCCAGCATGCTGGCAGCATTGCCCAATGCAATTCTTTTTGTTCTAAAGTGTATGTTATACCACGGCTATTAATATTTAACATATTATGCCATCCCAATATGTAAAGACACTGTTCAGTTTGTGAAGTCTTTTAAACTGTTTATGTTACGTCCGATCAAGCAATGTTTTTTATTTAATTTGTAACTTTTACAAACCTTCAATCTTCTCCGAGTTTTCAATAAAGTTACACTAAATGGCAGGTGAAAATTTCAGTTGGACAGGTACCTATACCTACTGGACATTGTTAGTAGTAAGGTGTAGAATTGTTTAACAGGTGATTGTCGACTATTGGGTCACGTTTGGTCATAAATTCGTTATATGAGGACCCATCTCAGTGTTGGTTTTATAAGACAGTTTTATAACAAATCCTGCTTACACATGTAAGCAGGATTTGTTATAAAACTGTCTATTTCAAAGGATATTATTATAAGATATATCTGTAAGAGGCGACAACATATTTCTTTTTACTAAAAAAACCGTGCAAGTGCGAGTCGTGCCTCGCTCTGTTAGGGAATGTTAACCCGTGAAGGAAAATATGTTTGTTTAAATCACATCAACAGTCCTAGCTACCGTTTGATTATCAAGCTTATCGCTTGGCTTTTAATCACTTTCTTTTTCAAGTTAAGTAAGTAAGATAGCAGTACTTCAAAATGCTCTACTGCCCAACTTCTGCGTGATTTTCGACCTCTTACACCTACAGAACAGTATGGAGATACAATAGTAGCTCGGCACCCCGAGATGAACGTTGATTTGATCACAACTAAAAAGTTAAGTAAGAAATCAGTATTTTAAGTATTTGTCATAATTAACGGTAATTCCAGATTCTCTAGTGGATAGTTCAGTTTGTGGGATAGACCCTGAAACATAAATAGCCCCAAACTGACAACGAACACGGTCCCTAATTACACAATTTCGACGATAAAACAGATTAAATAATAACAAATATATTCAGAAAATATGTAAAAAATAGGTAGCTAGTGACAATTCCGCCTAGTTCAATTCCTTGACGACACAAACGCCACGCAGCCAAACCGGAAGAGTTTCGAAGCGTTTTTATTTACGATCGAGAAGGATTTCTTAATCGTACGTTCGAAGAGTCAAGCTCTTTTTTTTTAAACAATGATAGCCGAGCGGTAATAGCTATGGACTGCCGTGCTGCAGGTATATGGTTCAATCCCCACCGCCGGCTTGAGCTTTACTGCATGGTGGGAGGACATTTTGCGTATGCTCACCTGGCTTTCTACCACTCTCAAGTAGAAAAGCTGTCGCCAAGCACCTAACAGTGTGATCCGGCAGCAGTCCATGAGTAAAATACAAGCACATGAGACTCGTCAACTATATGTCTCAGAGTGACGGGCGCAGTGACATTCGTGACTTGTGACGAAATGCAGTTGTTATAGGCAGTGGTCATTCTTCTTAACATCAGGTGGACCTCGAGCTTGTTCCGTCACAATCACACATTAGGAGTTCTCAATGAGAGAACTGCTATCAATTACCCACTGTGTAGAAACCAGTGTGTTTACCATCCAACACTGCTCAAACAGGTGAGATCATATACTGGTCATATAATGAAAACTAGTACTAGGGTAAGTCGCTATAACTAACTAACTCCCCTATTCATGAACAATAAAAAATAATAGCAGGGTAACTTCCTGTAAGCTACTTTCAACGAGTTCTCCCATACATTTACAGACAGTGGGTAGGTAATACACATACGGTAGTATCTAAAAATATATGTGGAATGAAATCTCAACTTTCATTATAAAGAACAAGCTCGCAACGTATTAAGACTCGTAGGTACCGTAACCGATAGAACTAAATTAAAAATTCTTTATTCCAGCCCACAGCCAATCGATAGTAAATAAGATACCATGACACTACTCACGTTAACGTGAGCAGGGTGTTACTGCATATCACTCGGACAGTAGGACTTTTACATTAATTATTTACATAATTATCCGAAAGGTATATCGGGTACACTAACAGCAAGAGCAGTCTCAAGGAGAGAGTGCGTCAGGCAGGCGGCAGGAATCAAAAACCCGAAGCCAAAACTTACTATAACATATTTAGCTATTATTTGTTGACTTTATTAATATGAATTGGCACAAGGAAAAATTACATTTTCTTCAATGAGCAGTTTATTATTATTTTTAATTTTAATGTCGTTTCGAAAATGGCCTGGATGACTTTCAGGATGAATTTTGAATAAATTACTACATTTGTTTGTGCTTTTTTTTCTGGTGGTATGCCTTTATTAAATAAATACTACGATCTACGTACAACACTATATCTCGTACAATAAAATTATTTAAACAACCTATAAGTCATTGCAGACTCACAGGCAGTCCAAATGCTCAGCCTACTACCAGTAATTGTGAAGCGCTCGTAGCGAAGTTTACTTAGCTGTTCTCAACCGATCAGCAAAGTTAAGCAATGTGTGAACGCTAGTGACATGAGGAGGGCACGTTAAGCCGTCGGTCCCAGTTGTTGACTTAGGATGGCAGTCGTTATAGCATGGTGGTAGGGCATTTTGCGAATGCCCGCCTGGCTAGCTACCACCCTCAAGTAGAAAAACTGTCGCCAATTACCTAACGGTGTGTTCTGGCAGCTGTCCTTGAGAGCCAGTACTTCTAGGTTAGCCTGAACAACATCTTCGACCACATCATCACTTACCATCAGGTGAGATAGTGGTCAAATATTGATATTTAGTCTAAGAAACAGTACCATATTATCGACTATCTGTTTTGGACGTACTGGATTTCTTTGACTTGCCCAACAATAAAATGCTCTTCTAGAAGATGCCTCCACCTCTTTTAGGAATTCCGATTAACTGAGGACTACCATCATAACTGAAAAAACCATCATAACTGAAAAAACTAAAGGTTTTATAATTTCCCACATATACATTTATTAATGTATTACTTACTAAATAATTCACATGATACTCGTGATATGAGTATAATATTTTTTATTTAGATCGTCTGTTTGTCGGCTGTTTTTGTTAGTTCTAGACGCCAGACTGACTATATTTATCTAATGGTAGTTTTATTTAACTTCTACATATATCTTTGAAATAATATTTTCCACGTGAACTTCAAGTCTGCCAGGAAAATAAGTAGGTACCTACATAATTATTCAATGTTAAATTATGTACAAAGAAAAAACAAGAGGAATATAATCATGATATAAACACACACAGAAAAAAATAATCTCTTCAGACAAGCAATATTATTTGACTTAAGAACGGATGGGTTTTCGATATAAGGAAAGTCTAAAATGTCTTACTTCAAGATATTAAATATTTCGCATTATAGTTCTTGGCTCAAGAAATATATTCTTGTTTCAACAAACAACAACTTGTTTTATGAAGAACTCAAAGCTATTACTTTAAGGGCGAAACTATTTTAAGTGAAGCATTTAAAAATCTTTTTTCTAAATTTAAACTGTTTTACTGCAAGAATGCACCTATTTTAAATAACGGATATTTAACATTTGTTTTTATTATTTTCAATTTTCAACCAAGAGTGAAACGCTTTTTCTTCAAGATACTCCCTATTTTATTTCAAGATTATTTCCGTTTTGACCTAAGATATATGTTATTTTCTATATGATACTTTCTATTTTCTTTCAAGATGTTTCTATTTTGACTAGAGATTCTTATTATTTCCTTTAAGATTCTTCCTATTTTCTTTCAAGATATTTCTGTTTCGACTAGAGATTCATGTTATTTCCTTTAAGATACTTTCTATTATCTTTCAAGATGTTTCTATTTCGACTAGAGATTCATGTTATTTCCTCCAAGATACTTCCTATTTTCTTTCAAGATGTTTTTTATTTTAACTAGAGATTTCTGTTATTTCCTTCAAGATACTTCCTAATTTATTTCAAGATTGTTTATGTTTAAACCCAATCGTTGTTTTTTCTCGTTTAAAATATTTTCTGCTTTGACTTACACAAAATGTTTTTTCTTACAAAAGATTTAAGGTCTAACAAAATTTGTGTATACTATTGAAAGGGAAGATTCAGCCCGTGAAATGGGCCATAGCCAATAGCAGAAACATTTCTGAAACATGGGTTGAAATCCATCTTTTAAGCGCTCGTAGCGAAGTTTACTTAGCTGTTCTCAACCGATCAGCAAAGTTAAGCAACGTCGCCCGCGGTCATGAGTTGGATGGGTGACCGCTAGTGACATTACTACTAAGCGTTTCCGTGCTTCGGAGGGCACGTTAAGCTGTCGGTCCCGGTTGTCGTCTTAGGATGGCAGTCGTTATAGCATGGTGGTAGGGCATTTTGCGAATGCCCGCCTGGCTAGCTACCACCCTCAAGTAGAAAATCTGTCGCCAAGCACCTAACGGTGTGTTCCGGCAGCTGTCCTTGAGAGCCAGTTCTTCTAGGTTAGCCTGAACAATATCTTCGACCACATCATCACTTACCATCAGGTGAGATAGTGGTCAAAGGCTAACCTATAAAGCATAAAAAAAAAAAAAAAAAAAATCTTATTTTTTACTTCCCATACAAAACAAATTACTGCGTAGTATGGGAGGTCAAATAAATTGGCCAGATTTCAATTCATGTTTCATTGGAAAAGTTGTTCAATTTAACAGTCTCAATCTACCCTTACAACAGTATTCACTAGTTTCGTTAAATCTTAGAGATGTGTTTAGGAAGCAGTATCATGTGTTATTAAATGATAGAAATGTAGAGACAAGATATTCTGAATGCAGATAACAATAACACTTAAGGCTGCTTCCTAAACAAATCTATATTATATTAGAAATTGTAAAAGTTACTCAAAAGTTCAAAGCATAAAATATTTTTAAACGAAAACATAACATTATTGGGACAAATGAATGATTATAATAGCAAAAATTAAAATCGTTGAAATTGTTGTAATCTCGACTTGAAACGACGCTAACGACTTCAATTTCATCTGTTTACTGAAACACACAAATTATAGCCTATTAAGCGCAGGGCAATAGAATTCAAACGAAAGATATAGATATAAAATGAAAATATATTTAAAATAACACAAATGGGACACAGGTTACTGAGTGAAAAATGTCATAGTTAATACAAAATACGTAAGAGACATCACAATTAGTATTCAAGCGTTTTTTCTGCATATAATGTAACTCACATAGTTATACTACAAAAACACATTGTATAGATTGTTGTTTTTTTACATGATACATTTTTCCTTAAATTATAAAATGACAGTCTTAAATTATTCCTTACTATGTGAGGAATGTCACCACAAAGTACAAAGTCACATTAATTATATTCAGGAATTTTTAAAAGATCCATTTTCTTTAAACTCATAAATTATCGCTTACTAAGCGAAGAGTATCACCCAAAAAACAATTATACTTATCAAAGCATTTTTACATGATCTATTTATCCTTCAATTATATTCTGGCATTTATTTTGCCTTAAGTTATAAAAAGTTATCTCTGACCGAGCTAAGAATATCACCACAAAATACAAAAACATTTAATTACATTCAAGCATTTATACATGATACATGTTCCTTAAATTATAAAATAAAACCCATAAATTAACGCTTACCGAGCAAAGTATGACAACATAAAATGCAAATCAAATTATATAGATTCCAGCATTTTAACATTATAAATTTTTCCTTAGATTATAAAATTAAATAAATTATCGCTTACTGAGCGTAGAATATCTCTATTATAAAGTTGATATTTCCTAATAATGTAATTAGTACATAGTAATTTTATCTAAAGAACATACCAATCCTTGATATCTTATAAAATGCTCCAAAATTCCGGGAGTTCATGCATGGTATGAATATTTTGTTCTTTTGTGTTGTTCCATTTCTGTACTACTTGGTGCCATAGTTCATTGTTATGTTTTAACCAAGTAATATCATCATTACAAATAGCATCTGAAATCATAAAACAAAAAACCTTAGTAGGTACTTAATTACTTCTGCTTTGTAAAGATCTATGAATGATAATCATCAATGAAAAGTTAATGTACACTAGCTGTTGCCCATGGCTTCATCTTTCTAGAATTCGGTTATATCACTTTTTCTCAGACAGGAACATACAACACGAGTCCAATGACTTTATTCATTTAACAATATAGCAGTAGTTATAGCACAATCAAATAACAATAATTTAACACTAGTAACAAGTCGTATTATATGAAATCGCACTCATTATTTTGTTTAAAAGTACATATTCTTACTTCGAGAGGTTGTAGGACTTTCTTAAGTGTAGAGAGTTAGGTGATCCACTGACACAAAACTATACTATTCAAGGTTTGGTACTACCTATTAGCTAATGAGATGCGTTAATGGATCGAGGACCACTTAACTTGGTCTTCTAAGCCCTTTTTAGTGTATCCCCCTATACCAGAACCTAATGTGAAGCCCATTATATTGCCTATATCAACCTACCTAAATCATCAATGGATGCGCAAACCTCGATGAAGCCTCAATCAAAATAATAAAAGGTCGGAGAATCGCCTCCGGTAGCTAATTTAATACAAATCGCTTTATACACCTCACTTACCTTTGAAGTTATTAACTACAGCTGGCGGGATACCCCAGTCCTGTAGCACACTTCATTACTTGGAAGTCATCTAGCATGGGTGGCACCATAATGCCTAACGATGGCACGCACGTTCTCTTCTTTCTTCGGAGAGATTTAAACTTTGCAAAACGTCGAAAGAAAGTATGTATGTATGTATATATAATAAAATAAAAAAAGTAATGCGTTTCTTTCGAAAATCTATGTAAGTAACGAATCGCGCACAAACGGGCGGGCGGAATGAATAATAACGGTGGGGTGGGGTTGCCCAGTCCATAAAAATTTACCGAAATATTAAAGTACATTCCTCGTAAATCACAACATATAAAAATAAAATAGTTAAGGATTTTGTTATACACTTATAGTAGCCTAGTTAAACAACAAAGAGTTTTAACGTTATACTAGAGAATACCGATAAAATCGCATAAATCCTGTGGTTATGTGTGGTACGTACACCGTAGCCAGATTTTTGGGCAAATCGGGATATTTTTTATTTTTTTTATTATTTATTAATCTACACTCCACAGACTCCAGGGTCCGTGCCTTTTTTTGAATAGTAACATATTATTTTTAATTATTACTAGAATTAGAAAATATACATACAACATTCTAAGAGGGAACAGTGCTAAAAGAAATTTCTTTTTTTTTCCTGTTAATTCATTGGCACTAGCATTCAGAACAGACCGGTGTTCTCTAGCAGCACCCGCTCACAAGTTGACGCATGTGCCAGCCATCGCCTTCCTCAACCATTTCTGAGGGAAGATGGCGACACACAACACCGCCGCTAGACAACACCTTTATGTGAGCATGACCGCTCTGGATAATCTAAAATAATAAAATCGGGATATTGGAACCTTTTGAGTAAAAAAGCGGAGTAATTTCACCAAATATGGGACATGAATTAAAAAACGGCCAAGTGCGAGTTGGACACCGAAGGTTTTCTACAAAACTGTAGGTAAATACCTAGTTCTTCCATCACGGGAATCGAACCTCTTTTTTTCTGAGTAGATATGTTTTTAGTTTCCCCCTTAACTAGTAAACAGTAATAATAATTAAATGTATTCCACAACGTATAATTAAAATTACATTCGCGTTATCGTCATTTTTCGAGTTGGCTCACACTCCCACTTTCCACAAACCAAATATAAAGACGTAGCCACGTCGAAACGAGTTCTTTGCTTTTTTAGCGCGTTTGATTATTGGATGAGTAAATTTGAAATGACTGGCATGATTTTTTGGTGTTATACGAGATAGCCTAATAAATGGTGAAACGATAAATCATTCGTGGTAAATATTTGAATGATTTTCCATGATAAGGGGGGTAAAATAATTATATAGCAACACTGCCTTTGAGCTAAATTGCTTCGTTCTTCATACAAGATTTTTGTATTTCCCCTACAATAAGTTCTTTTTCTTAGATTTTGGCACAAGAACGGACAAACTTTTGGCTTATGAAATTTGATACTTGAATGAACACTTTGCATGTACTCTTGAATGAAATAACTTATCCTCTATTGGACATTGGTCGAAGTAACACACTCTTGGTATAAAATTGCGTTAGAGACTAGATCCATTGCAGTAATGAGTACATCTAATCAGGTAGGTATAGTCATCTTTATTACCCATGGCTGATTATGATTAGCTACGATCATATGGCAGTTTTCTGAAAGCAGTTAAGGGTATTTACCCTGGATCGAGGGGGATGACTGAGAATGACTTTAGATTTTTCTGGCAGGTCGTTTCGTATTTATATTGATTAATAATTACTCGTTATCAAGCATCTTGATATTAATTCACCTTCGTTTTCCACCATTAATTTAACGTGACATTTCCGAAAAAGCCCGAACTTTATATAATTGTTAGTAGTAGCCGAGTAATAATTAATGAATATTCTAAAAAATCTCTCATATCTTTAATAATAGCGAAAGGTGTATGCTCACTGGTTTTACACGAAATCTCTAGTACAAAAACCACCTGACCTATGGAGATGGTATTTTTAGTCACGCGACGACCGAAGCCGCTGGCGGATGTTTAGTAGTACTTATTTATTAATCTTATTACTGGTTACTGTATCAGCCAGATCGTCCACTGCTAATCACAACCTCCCCCATTATAGAGTGGTTTGCCATAATCCCCACGCTTGGCAGGCGTCTCGGGGATTGCAGTTTATATATAAGTTTCTCAGAAGGCGCTGTTGCCCACTTTCCGGTGTTTTACCTATATTCGCCTCTTACGACTCCCACAGGTAGCAATGATAGGTTGCTCCTGCAATGTGGGGGGGCGGGGGGTTCCACCCGGCACCCGCCAGGTCACTTATTACGTGTCATTTAACAATTAATTTCTTAGGTTGAAAACAAAAAGGTTTTAAGTATATAATACCTAATTTATTAAATATCTTAGCCTTATTTTGTCTTAACTCTTGATGGCAAGATTAACTGACTCTTGAACGGGGACCATTAGTGAGAAATTATTAATTTGTACCAAATAATATTTATCTTGGTGTGAAGTGGTCCTTATTTGTTGTTGCATGTATGACTCATTCTTGGATGGAGAACTTATTATTTTGTACCAAATTAATTTAATCTTATATTAATGGTGTTTTTCATTCTTCTTCCATGTATCACTGATTCTTGAGTGCAAAAATACAATTTTGTCCAGAGTAACTTAATGTTTCCTTTAAGATTCTATAATTCTTAGTTAGACATCGAAACTGTTTCTCTAGTCAAAATTGAGATATTCTTTGGTGTGAGAAATAATTCTTAAATCAAAACCACTACTTAAGACAAAATATTTTCATTTTTAAAACAAGTAACAAAATGTTTTTAATCAAACTACAACTCTTGTGAAAAATAGCAAAACTATTGACACAAAATATTTACATTTTAATTCTAAAAACTTGGCTTTTTTGATACGTTAGCGTGATTATCTTCGTTGAAAGCATTAATATTTGAGGTCAAGATACATCAGTTGAGAGATATTGGGTTCTTATTTTAAGACATCTTTTTTTTCTGTGTACGTGCAAAATGATATACCTAGCACGAAAGGTGTAAATACTAAGACGACAGTAAGTCCGATATACCGGAGAGGATGAGATGTGCAAGGCGTGGGATAAGGGCAGGAAGAAGACAAAAAAGAAAGATAGACTGACCTAAATATACCTAATCTGTAGGTAAGTATACGGTGATGTATAGACACTTAATCATAAAGATAGCAGCCGAGCTGGTTATATTTAGGTACTGTTTGGTTTATAGTATAGGAACTACCACTAATCAGACGGTCTGAATTTTGATAAATGAGAGACTTCATGCCTAGACTGATAAGTATAATTATATACGTACTTGTAACGTGTATCAAAATATTATATAAAGACCTTTTGATAGTTTATACAGATATAATACATATTACCCCCCAGAGATTGACGAAGGTAGTAAGTACATGCTTAGATACAACGATGTCTTAATAGTTAAAGTAGAAATCTACCATGTCTCCATCACATTTTTCTTTATGAAATGCACAGTTGTATAATAAATCCAGCTTACACATACTAACATTGACATGGGTCCTTCTATAACATACAAAATATATATATGACCAAACGTGACCCAATAGTAGACTATCCCCTGCTTAACAATTTAACACCCTGTTGCTTTTAAAATAAGGTGTACATTCTATGCCTTTGGATATCTACCTGACATCAAGTGTTAACTTTATTAAAAACACGGAGAAGATTAACCTTCAATTTCAGTTACAAATTAAATGTAAAAGGCCGAGGGGCGTGAAAAGGCTCGATCGGACATACGATAAACTGTTTAGAGCTCTGAAAAATTCAAGTTTATTTGTAGAAAAGTATTGGGTATATTTTACAAATTATATCATGTTTTCATGTATATTTAAATGAAAACATTATATAATTTGTTCATAGTCACTTACCGAAGTATTCACCACAGCAGATGTTACTCACCTTTATGATCGGTTATGAACTACTAGGCTAGCTCTGCTACGACTGCCTCAACAATGTATTAGTTAGCAGATGAACCAAAGCTATAGGTAACATTATTCAGACGTTTTCTAGCATATTATTTTGCGATAGTTTTACGCTATTTCGTAGTCACTACATTTAAATATAATACTTAAGGCACACCGTGTCAATTCGAAAGCAATCTTTTATGCGTACATTATTTATTTCTTGGTTAACCTTTAGTTCCTTTGTGTGCGAAAGGTCAGTTGTTATTTGTCTACCAATTAAATTAGAGAGAAATGGCACGCTTTTGTTTTATTTGTATTAGTTTGGTTCCAGGGTTGTCACAAAGTTGTTAGTAAGCTCCAAGCTATATTTATTTTCGTTCATAACTTTATCAATTTAGTCGGCTTTGTAATGGAACACATTATTTAGTGACTAGCTTTCCGGCCGCGGTTCCTTCCGCACGTATTTTGTTTAAGGCGATGACCGTAGTGAAACGCGCACTTTTGGAATCTTCTTTTACTGAAACTATGAGCTCAAAATATGCGAAATAAATATATCGTAATCTTTAGTTCTTTATTTAGTGAGTTAGTAAATTTGTTTTTATTTGAACTTATTAGTTCTTCTGTAATAAATTGTAATCGGCCACCCGTTTTGAACTGTTTTTTATTTATTTAAGAGGATTAGTTAAAGTTAGGATAACATTTTTTTTTAAATAGCTAATGCTATACTCTAATGAACTATCTACTTACTTGTGTTAAAAACATTTTTAAGAATTTTAGGCACCAAATTCCCTGTTCGCAAGAATAAATCGCAACGAAAATCAGTCTGCCCGCAGCGCTCGGGCCGCTTGGACGTGGGATCTGTGCCGTTCGTTACGTCATCATTTTTGAATTTTTATTTTACGAATTAATGCAATATTTTTTTACCATACGTTAGTTTGCAAGTTATACATTATTGACAGTCAATCAAAAACAATATTGGGTAAGTACTTTTCATTATATTGATTTATAAAATCTTTATCAGAGGTTCTTTGAGCGAGATGATAAAAGTTTAGACACGGCATTGTTAATTCCTATTTTAGAAGGTACCTAGATTTTTAACCCGTAGTAAGGTAAAAGCACTAATGCTAGACACATTAAGGAAAAATCAAACTTCATTCTCAATAATAAAATGTATTTATCAAAAAATTAGAGTTACAA
Source organism: Plagodis pulveraria (assembly GCA_963890685.1). Lineage (NCBI taxonomy): Eukaryota > Metazoa > Arthropoda > Insecta > Lepidoptera > Geometridae > Plagodis > Plagodis pulveraria. The sequence goes on along the minus strand of OY982956.1, from coordinate 32,779,537 downwards.
TGTTTTTTAACTGTTAGAGCAACATTTAGAAATTCCCTTTTTCATATTAATTACTTTAGGACTGTAGTATTTTTAACAAAGAATTAAATTTTTCGTTGGTTTGCCGTATACACTAAAAGATGACAGCATCAAAAATCAAATCTACCAAAAATAGACATCAATTGGCACTAATTGTAGACATGACTATAACATCACATTAATATTATGTTTTATCAAAACAAATCAACAAAAAATACTTTAAAATGACAAACGAGCACAGCTTGTGCTTTAAAATTGCAAATTAAGTAACAAAATATAATCAAATTACATATCATAAAAATAAATTTACAGAAAATCAGTATTTAGCCATATAGCTTGTTAAATGTAATTAGTTTTTGACATTTTATGTACTCTAAACTATTCAATACTTAAACATAATTATCAAATCAAGTCACCCGCGAACATTTAATGGAAAATCAAATTTATACTTAATTCTATCACCTGCACCAATCATTTTTGGCGCATTGAGAACTTCCACTATTTGAGATTCACTTACTATACAAATATTTTTTTCATTTTCTTTGTTTTGTTTTTATCAATGCTTACCGTTGCCATCACTTCAATTTCTTTGCCCTATATTTTTGGACAACGCAAATAAATTTGTGAAACTATTTTTTTCCAGGAAAGTTAATAATAACATAATCACCAGGCGTGAACTCATTTTCCTTATGGTAATTTTCTTCATCTGTAAATAAATATTCTTCTTCATTGTCAATCTCACGCTCGTCAGTTAGATCATCTAAGCTATCTCCAAATTCGATCCATTCCTCTTCAGTACTTGAGCCAATACAGAACTCAGTCTTGTTAGTTTTCTTTTTCACAACCTTTTGACTTTTCTTAGCTAATTTCTGAGCATCCTTAAGTTTCTTTCTTCTTCATTCTTCTATTTTTTCTTCTTTCTTTCTTCTAATTTCCTTTTCTTCGTTTCGTTCATTTCATTATTTTTTCTCCTTTTTTTTCGTAATATTGTTGCCATTGCTTGGAAGACACTACAGAGGGTATTTTTTCTTTTTTTAGAATTTTCTTTAGATGCTGGACAAAACCAAACTCTTTTAAAGGGACTAGGAATGATTTCACCCATATTATGCCAGAGACTTTGTGGAAATTATGACGGAGTATCGAAATATCTGACCCTTTACTGGCGGCATCGTGATCGAACCTTAATCTGAAACTAATAGTTGACACCTAGTATACCCTAATAGTTGACACTGTCTTCTTTTAGTTAGGCTAGTGTAAAACAAACGAAACTCAGACAGAACTTTATTTTTACAACATAAAGGCTAAATTTGCAATAAAACAAGCTAACAAATTCAGTTCGATGTAACCCTAGTAGAAGACACACGTGTCATCTTTTAGGTTTTGATTAATTTCTGGTACCAATAGTAAACACCACTTAAAAAGTATACAAAAACAAGCTAAAATAGCAAGGAAATGGTCCTAATAAATCAATAATTTCACATATTTATAATATTGAAACCAACAGTAGCCACAAATCATATATATAAGAAAAAATCATATATGATAAAAGTTAGTTGCCTTAAGAAAAACACTAAGAATTACGCGCATAACGTCAACCTGCTCCCATTGTTTGTTGCAAACTAACGCCAATTTTAAATTTGCTTCGGACAATGACTTAAGCTTTCGAGCACGTATCATAGATAGCACTAGGTGTCTTTAACATCAATGGCAATGTTATTTAAATGATTAGTTTTCTTATTAGAAACGATTTTTGTCGAAAATGTCATCTTTTAGTTCAATGTCGGGCATTAGTGCTTTTACCTTACAATATTTCATTTTGTTATTTTTAGGGTACTGTACAATTAAACGAGACCCTATTACCAATACCCTAAACGGCTAAGTCATTTTATAGTTATATGATATTGATTATAATTATATTACTAACTAGAAAATCTGCCGCCAAGCACTAAACGGCGTAAGCCGCTATGTGTCCTTGGGAACCAGTAATTTAGCATGATGATATGACATTTAGCGAATACCCGCGTGACTAGCTACCACCATTAAGTAGAAAATCTGTCGCCAAGCACTTAACGGTAAATGCCGCTATGAGCCCTTCAGAACCAGTAATTTTGCATAGTGGTAGGGCATTTTGCGATTACCCGCCCGGCTAGCTACCACCCTCAAGTACAAAATCTGTCGCCAAGCACTTAACGGTATGTGCCGCTATGAGTCCTCTAGAACCAGTAATTTTGCATGGTGGTAGAGCAATTTGAGATTACTCGCCTGGCTAGCTACCTAACCCTCAATTAGAAAATCTGTCGCCAAGCACTTTACGGTATGTGCCGCTATGTGTCCTCTAGATAGAACCAGTAATTTGGCATGGTGGTAGGGCATTTTGCGAATACCCGCCTGGCTAGCTACTACCCTCAAGTAGAAAATCTGTCGCCAAGCACTTAACGCTATGTGCCGCTATGTGTCCTCTAGAACCAGTTATTTGGCATGGTGGTAGGGCATTTTGTAAATACCCGCCTGGCTTGCTACCACTATGTGTCAAGTAGAAAATCTGTCGCCAAGCACTTAACGGTATGTGCCGCTATGAGTCCTCCAGAACCAATAATTTTGCATGGTGGTAGGGCATTTTGCAAATACCCGCCTGGCTTCCTACCACTATGTGTCAAGTAGAAAATCTGTGGCTAAGCACTTAACGGTATGTGCCGCTATGAGTCCTCCATAACCAGTAATTTTGCATGGTGGTAGGGCAATTTGCGATTACCCGCCTGGCTAGCTACCTCCCTCAAGTAGAAAATCTGTCGCCAAGCACCTAACGCTATGTGCCGCTATGTATCCTTGAGAACTAGCAGTTTTGCATGGTGGTAGGGCAATTTGCGATTACCCGCCTGGCTAGCTACTACCCTCAAGTAGAAAATCTGTCGCCAAGCACTTAACGCTATGTGCCGCTATGTATCCTTGAGAACCAGTAATTTTGCATGGTGGTAGGGCATTTTATAAATACCCGCCTGGCTTGCTACCACTATGTGTCAAGTAGAAAATCTGTCGCCAAGCACTTAACGCTATGTGCCGCTATGTATCCTTGAGAACCAGTTATTTGGCATGGTGGTAGGGCATTTTGTAAATACCCGCCTGGCTTGCTACCACTATGTGTCAAGTAAAAAATCTGTTGCCAAGCACTTAACGGTATGTGCCGTTATGAGTCCTCCAGAACCAATAATTTTGCATGGTGGTAGGGCATTTTGAAAATACCCACCTGGCTTCCTACCACTATGTGTCAAGTAGAAAATCTGTCGCCAAGCACTTAACGGTATGTGCCGCTATGTGTCCTCTAGATAGAACCAGTAATTTGGCATGGTGGTAGGGTATTTTGCGAATACCCGCCTGGCTAGCTACTACCCTCAAGTAGAAAATCTGTCGCCAAGCACTTAACGGTATGTATTTTAATAGTAATAGTTAAAGGTTATCAACTGTGTTAGTTGCACTATAAGGGAATAGTCACAAGAATATAATAATTGAGTACTGGATTTAGTAGCAGATACCTTAAGTAGATCAACTGTTTTAGTTACACTATGAAGCTGATAGCGTGCGGCTGGGGACATCGACCTGACGAGCGCTGTGCATCTAAAGCGCAGCGCCGCGTAGTGTCCATAGCCTGCAACTCTCGCACGCTAAATTTGCCTACTGTGCAAGTACAAGACGCCCTTAAGCCGTCAACGCAATCGTGTTTATGAAAGCCAAGCTAATAGTAGAAAAGGTACTATATTATTTGGTTGGATCTTTAATATGTTAAACGGCGAAAATTAGGCGCACATAATTTACAATATTTTTATAAATACATTCATATCTTGGAAATCTCCTGAAAAATATCGAATGGGATTTCTAATTCAATGTTTGGTTTTGGGAAAACATTCTACACAAATGACTATATTCTGGATTTCTCCTTACTCATTCCGTTTACAAGCTAAGACTTCTGATATTAGGATGGACAGGCAAAAAGACAGACAGCAAAGTAACATTAATATGCTTCCCAAATGTCACTTGCCTCTTTTTAATATATAGTTATGTTTCCAAAAACGCCTGCTATGTAGATTACATTTTTCGTATCGTATACTAGTATTTGTTATTTTGTAATGTCACTTGTCTCTCTTCAAGCCAGCAATTTCTAATTTATCGTGATGGGTGTCAATGTCAATAGTTTTTTTGGGTTAGGTCTTATTATTTATTTTATTTTACTACATAAGTAAAATTAACTACGTATAACATCAAAGGCAAAACACGCCGTGAAATGGAGCTAGCCAGGCAAACATCGTAAAGTGTCCTACAATCATACACATTAAATTATATTCAACTTTAAAGATTTAAAGATTCTTACTCCAAATCATCATGCATTCGGAAATCAATCGTCATCAGAGAACGACCCGCTTTATTACCGTTAGCGCCGGAACCGGACGATGAGATCCGTTCGTGAGACATCCGGGACTATCGATAGGTTTTAAGGTCTTTTGAATTCATTGAAGGGGATAATGGTCGGCAACATACAGTTAAGATTATCAATGAAATGTTACGATTAAACGAATGGGTCTCGGTATATTTTATACAAGGTTACTGCTAATTAACTGGCGATACGCGACAGGCGTGATGGGTATCGATAACAAAAGCTAAAAAAAATGAAAAAAAAAAATTTTTTTTTGATGAATTTTTCAACCTGTCAGTGATTTATCAATGAGATACTAAGTGATACTCAATACTGTATGGTGCTTAGAATCACTAACAAAACAATAAAAAAGAATAATTACTAAGTAAACGCATCAGCTGTTTTGAATTAAATACGCTCGCGCACCCACCCGCTAGGTTGCGATCGCTTAGTGATTGAAACGGTGGCCGCCGCTTGACGTCGCTGGTTCGAACTGCAGCGCGCCGCGGAGTAGCGGCGGAGGTGTCGCATGTCGGTGTGCTCCGACGTTCCATCTATCTTTTGTTTTACCTACCTAATCCATCCATGAAATTTCATGTCCATCACTCTCTTAGTAAGAGTTACATCCTATCTGCTCATAACAAGCCAAACGAAATCCCGACATGTAGGTTAACTAACTTATTCATCATTAAACATCTGTTGTCGCCAATAAATAATCTAATCACACCTTTTGTCAAACGACCACTTTTACACTAAAAATAAAACAATTTTAAAAGCGTGATATTCAAAATGTGGGATAAAAATGTTCATTATTCATTACCTACATTGAGCTACGATACACAGGTCAATGATACCTACCATATTATTATACCATAGGTAGTTAAAATCAGCTGCTTTTTGTGGATACGTAGAACACTTTGTAGGTACTCACAACAATGTGTTAAGATTAATTTTCAAGATAACTAAGTAGTAGGTAGGTAAGTACCTAATTAATGTCAATTAGTACCTAGTATAGTAGGTATATCATCACATCTTCATAAGAAAAGCGCGTAGTCTAAGGTTCATTTACCTATCGGCACGATAGTCAACGATTTGAACTCAATCGAATGAAAAAATTGGTAGGTAAATTTTGTATTTACAGTTTAACATGTCTAAGCATGGATTGCATTACCATACAAAACCATGAATGTTTTTATTAAGATCATATTGATGTTAGTAGGCACTTACTTATCTACTTAAATGCTATCTGCGCACGAGTACGTACCTACTTACCTAACCCTCTAACAGTTGTTGGACGTCCTCCTGAAGCATGCTCAAGTAAGAAGCACCGTTGAGTCCAACGAGTTGTTGCTCGATGGTTGAGTCGCTGCAGGAAAACTGGTCCAAGAATCACATTGTTCAGCAGGCCAACCCAGACATTGACAGAAAACCGATGCTGGAAATGGTCTGCCATTGTGACGTGTGGATTTTCACTAGCCCATCAATGTGCATTATGCTGGTTGAAGATGTCAACCCTGGAAAATGTGGACTTATCGGTCCACAGTATGTTTCGTGGCTCTTCCACCAGCCAATTGCAGAACTCTAACCTTGGCGTAAATCAGTAGTAAGCAGTTCTTGGACCCTCCTGAAGTGGTAAGGATGTTTGCCGCTACGCGCACTAATTGCTACGCGAAGTACTGGCTGACCCCGAACTGCTGCGCTGCATCATTGGTGCTGGCCATAGGATTATCCTCAAAGTACTCTACGATTTCTTCTTCCAGCCTAGCATCACCACGTGGTCGACCAGCATCGACATTAGAACGTCGGAAAACCCCTAAGTCCCGCAACCTCTGAACGGCCCCCAGTATAGTTCCTCTAGCCCGTAGCTGGTCTGGTACCAGTTCGAATCGGTGCATTTGACGGTACATATCACGTGCAGCGTCCAAAACATATCCACTTGCTGCGTAACACATCACCATGTCGGTGTACTGTCTGTCCGTATATCGGTACGGCATGATGATTCGCGTGTATACGCATTCCCGATGCAATAACAACTAATTTCAAAATAATTAGTCGGGTTTCATGTCAGAGGCACTGCGCACCCGCATCCCCTCCCCGTCAAAATCGCTTAATACCTACGTTACTTAATATTTTATATCATCTTTGATGCGCTACGCGCGCCGCCCCGCCGGGCTTCCCGCGATCGGATAAGCTCGGAAAAGATCGCCACTGGCAACCGTTGTGCGTCGCATCAAGGTGCATCAAGGCTACATACATAGGTATACTACATATTAGTAGGTATGTATGTAGCTAGAGAGTACGAGTTTGTTTGTAGAGATTTTATTTAGAACAATAATCGTTGGGTTTCATTGTTATTGCAAAATCTACTTTCTACCTTGGTAGGTACCTACCAACGGGTAATGTCTTGTTCGCCTTATTTACCTCACGGCTTCTGAAATACCTAATTAAAGCAGCGTGGCAGTCCATAGCCTGGGTGAAGTGTGGTGGAAAATTGAAGTTGATACGATAATGATTTAATTAAAAAGTAGGTTCTACCTTTATGAACTTGCTTTGCGCCTAGCCAAATTTTTTTTCTTTACTTCTTATAAGCCAACCTGGAATTAGTGGCTCTAAAAAATAGCTACCTGAACACACCGTTAGGTGCTTGCCGATAGATTTTCCAATTAGGGGTGGTAGCTAGCCTGGGGGCACTAATATCATATTGAACCATAATATGTTAAACGTTTGTGTATTTTTAACGTTATTCATTTATTAGGTGAGTAGGTAGGTACCTACGTTACTCGTGCGCAGATAGCGTTTAAGTAGGTACCTAATAAGATCAATACGTTCATAATAAATAAGTATAACATGCGTAGTTTTGTATGGAAATGTAATCCATGCTTACACAAGTTAGTAACCTATTAGAAACTGTTTTTACATGTTTACTGTTTTTCGTGCGTTTGAGTTCGAATCGCCGATAGGTCATTTTGCACCTTATACCTACTAGGTAGGTACGTGCTAGAACAGTTTTTCTTGTGAAGATGTGATGTACAACTAATTGGGTTCGTGGCTTAGGCCCCCAGTGGTCGACGCACCCGTGGCTGACGCCCCCGTTTCCAATAAATTTAATATATTTAAGTTTGTGCTATTTTTCACTAAGTACAGTAAACAACAAAAGTCTTTCTTAACCAAATTATCATACGTACAAAGAAGTGTTTAAGTTAGTAGTCACTTATTTGCTACTAAAGTAGCTAAAAGTGAAAAATCCTTAGAGTTTATCCACCAAAACAAATATACAAAACTACGATGTGAATTATATCATATATATTAGTTTTTAAAGTTGATTATTTTTAATTATCATTGTTACTATTTTTTTAAAGATAACTACTAATTTCAAATGTTGTTTTGGCACCTTCCAGTTATTTTATTTAAGTAATGACTATCTTTTTAATTTTGAGACTGATTGTTATCATTAGGTAAAATTATTATCTTGATATAGAACAATATAGGTGATCAAAGAGTAATAGGTAATTATTTATTAAGTAAATAGACATGATTTTGCTTGTAAATTTTATTTAGTGTTTTATAATATATATACGTTTTTAAAGTTGATTATATCTAATTATTGTTGTTATACCTTTTTATAGAAAACTTCACATTTCAAATGTTGTTTGAGTACTTTTCACTTATTTTTTTTAAGACTGATTTTTAGTTACTATCTTTGAGATGTGAATTTTATAATATATATTAGTTTTTAAAGTTGATTATTTATAATTATCATTGATACTATTTTTTTTAAAGAAAACTACAAATTTAAAATGTTGTTTTGGTACCTTCCAGTTATTTTTTTGAAGACTGATTTTAAATGACTATCTTTTTTAATTTTGAGACTGATTGTTATCATTAGGTAAAATTATCCTCTTGATATAGAACAATATAGGTGATCAAAACTGTGGTTGAGATACTATTCTTTACAAATTTATATTTGAGAAATAAATAATTAGAAATAACAAAGACTTTTTTTTTATATATACTTTCTAATTAAAGCATCTCTACTTAATAAGTATCATTATGATATAAAACATTGCATAAATTTTCTCTAGATAGGTATATACATTTATAACTATATGGTTATTAATTTTGTAAAACATTTTTATGCCTGCTAGTACATTTGATTAAAAGTTGCTTCGATTTGAATTAAATTGACCGGGGGCGTCAGCCACGGGTGCGTCGACCACTGGGGGCCTAAGCCACGAACCCAACTAATTGTCATTAATTAGCTAGGTAGGTAAGTAAGTAGTTACCTACTACTTACTCAAGTTTCCTTAAAATTTATCTTAACAAATTGATGTGATTACCTACAAAGAATCTACCTATCCACAAAAAGCAGATGATTTTAATTACCTATCTTTGATATAATATGGTAGGTAATCGTTGACGTGTGCAACGTAACGTACCTATTAGCTCAATGTAGGTAATGAATAATGAACTTTGTTATACCACATTTTGAATATCACGCTTTTAAAATTGTTTTATTTTAGTGTAAAAGTGGTCGTTTGACAAAAGGTGTGATTAGATTATTTATTGGCGACAACAGATGTTTAATGATGAATAAGTTAGTTAACCTACATGTCGGGATTTCGTTTGGCTTGTTATGAGCAGATAGGATGTAACTCTTACTAAGAGAGTGATGGACATGAAATTTCATGGATGGATTAGGTAGGTAAAACAAAAGATAGATGGAACGTCGGAGCACACCGACATGCGACACCTCCGCCGCTACTCCGCGGCGCGCTGCACTTCGAACCAGCGACGTCAAGCGGCGGCCACCGTTTCAATCACTAAGCGATCGCAACCTAGCGGGTGGGTGCGCGAGCGTCTAATTCAAAACAGCTGATGCTTTTACTTAGTGATTATCCTTTTTATTGTTGTGTTAGTGATTCTAAGCACCATACAGTATTGTGTATCACTTAGTATCTCATTGATAAATCAGGCAGGTTGAAAAAATCTTCAAAAAAAAAAAATTTTTTTTTTAATTTTTTTTAGCTTTTGTTATCGATACCCATCACGCCTGTCGCGTATCGCCAGTTAATTAGCAGTAACCTGTATAGTTATCAAGTCTCATGTGCTTGTAATTTTACTGTCTCTCAAGAATTGCTGCTGGAACACACCGTTAGGTGCTTGGCGACAGATTTTCTACTTGATGGTAGCTAGCCAGGCGGGCAATCGCAAAATGCCCTTTCTATGAAAATTTTGCCGTCCGGTGAAGCTCAAGCCAGCAGTAGGGGTCGAACCAGAGACCTGCGGCACGGCAGTCCATAGCTTTTACCGCTCGGTCATCATTGCTTCAAGGATTCCTATAATTACAATTACCTACTTATTTGTGTTTTGAAAGTATGGATATATACGTATATAAAACCTATGCTATACTGTGTTTTAAACCTTATCTTACAATGTTGTGCCCGTGGGGTGCCGGGCTAGAATGTCACCCCCCATTGCTACCTGTGGGTGTCGTAAGAGGCGATTAAAGGTAAAATACCGGAAGGTGCGCAGCAGCGCCTTGTGTGGAACTTATATCTTAAACTGCAAACCCCAAGATGTCTGCCAAGCGTCGTTTGCTACGAATAATAAATATTATTCGTAGGTCGTTTGCCATAATCCCCAAACCTCCCTTAATGGGGGAGTATGTTTTCAGCAGAGTACTATCTGGCTGATATAGTACAGTACTGTGTTTTAAAGTGTTGTCCGTACAGAATTATTGACGAGAAATGAGTTGCAATATGGCGGCATAAAGCAATGCTTTAATTTTAGCCAACACAGCCTTTGTTGCATACTCTCAAATCGCAGAAGCTTTTTGTGAGAATTTCTTGAGGAAACGTATAAGTTCGAACAAGTTTGATGTGAAAAAAGTATTTAAACGCTTTGAACAAGACGGTTTGAGTTATATTGTCTTGTTTAATAACATTTCTCGTAGGATACATTTCATTACCATCGCTGTATACGCGAGTGGAACCGCGGGGCGTAGCCAGTTTTTTAACATATGCAACCAATTATTCTTAGAGTATGTCACAAACTGAACTAGGGTCAATTTATTTTACATCTATTATTTCCTTGTTTCAGGTAATATTCCAAACCACCGCGGTGTGTGGTGCCCTTATCTCATATGTTATTAGAATATGTAGGTACGTAATACACACCAAAGCGACCAACATTATAGACAATGCAAGCATTACGGATGTTGATGATGTGATGATATGTTACCACCTGAAGGGGTTGAACATCCTAAAGCGTTCATGGAACTAACTGGTTACACCTGCGGCCTATTAAACAATAATGTACTCATCCAAATCAATTCAGTACTTCTTTAAACAATCAGCGATATTAACTAATATTCGTTATCGATGTAAAATAGTTCCAAAAACTTAACATTGCTCATTCTAATAAAACTGTTTTGACATGAAACAATATCGTTATGAAATATATGATTATGAATAAATCGAAAGTATGTAAACATCTTGCAGTCCAATAGTGCCAATAGGGTTTAAGCTGAGTAGACAATTACACATCTCAGACTTGTGCGTTCTAACTACCATGTGTTTGTACACACACACACACACTAACTTGAAGGAAAGGGGCGTATATATATATATTATTAGCAGTCAGCAAGTTATGTACAAAGTACCGACTGATCAGCATTAAGATAGTAAGATGCGTGCGCCAGATGTGTATCAACCTGATCTATGTAAGTGTTTAGTCACCATTTAGGACATCCAACAGGAGGATATGAAACAGTCCTTATATTCGAAGCTGGGAACTGCTGTACGTCTAACTACTACGAAGCCAAGAAACGCTCCAGAAAGGTTCTAAATCACCAACAGTTCGTTAGTAGTGGAAAATGTATTTACCCATCATAAAATCCACTTTGTATTGAAAAGTTACAGCCATTCAAAGTCGTTCAAATGTCAAATGTTTAACATTTGACATTTGAACGGCTTTTAGGCTTGCGTTTGATCACTATCTTTTACCTGATTGGTGGATTTTGTTTAAGATATCCTTTATTATTATTCAATTTCTAACCTAAATTACTGACTCTTAATGGTAGCTTCCGGAACACATCATTAGGTGCTTGGCGACAGATATTCTACTCAACTTGATAGTGGTAGCTAGCGTGCATTCGCAAAATGCCCTTCTACTACTATATGAGAATATAGGTTAACAGGAGACGGTTAAACATCTTCAAAAGCTAAGGAGAAAAGCGCGCCTAATATAAGCAACATGTCAAAACTCACGTCGATGTGTATAGTGTGCTGCTGCCAATAGGGTCAATTAAGTGCAAAACAGTGCTTTTTATCACCTTAACGCCCTAATTTCTCGTAGTGCTATAATACGAATTGGCAACAAGAGTATTTCAAAAGAGGGTGTCCTTGCTTGCATGCCTTTATATAAGTTAGACGAGATATAGGCCCTGCGTAAGTGGGATACGGGTAAGAAGATGACGCATAGTTGTACATACTTACAATATGTCATTTGCTCAAAGCTTTCAGTTGTATGTATACTCAATCATACAATCTCAGCTGAACTATTCGAGATCTCACATTGTTTGCCGCAAATAACATTTAAACTGCTATAACTCCAGTTTGGGAGCCCTAAGTCCCCGAGGCGGGCTCACCTGCCGCCCGCTATGAATGATATCACCGTAAACTTAACGGCAAAAGGCCGATTTCTGCAGGAATTTTAATGAAAACCTTCCGGTAAAGATTAAGGGTCGTTTCCTTGAACAATTTCGGGCAGGTTAGCGATTATTGAGCTGTTTACAATCTGCCTATTGTAGATAAAAGCGATGATTGAGGAGGGCTCCAATCAAAACCAATCTGTTGTCCTTAATGCCGGGTTGACATCTTGTTTCGGAACAATAGTTTGAGGTGCCTATATGGACTTGAAATTCCAAAAGAATTAATGGGTCCATCCGCGCTGCATCTTTCTTAGATTTTTTGTATTATATTCGCGAAAGCTGAAAAAGTTTAAATTGAGATGTATATGTTATAATTATTTTTAATATCATTCATAAACGATGAATAATCAATTGCTATTGCGAAATTTGAAACATGCAACCACTTTAGCGCTCTAACATTTCAGCGAACCTGCTACTTAGTATGTGCATTATTCATTAAACGAACACGCTCCCGGGCTCGTACTGCCTACGTCCATGTTACTCGTTATACTTAATGTGCTTCAAACAGGACAACACGTTATTTTAAGGTTAATGTATGCTCAGCGCTTCCCATACAGAGGTATGATTCCTTATATTTCAGATACCAATTGTTTAAAATGTAGCATACATTACCTTGAGACTAGTTCTCGGCTCCTAGTTTGCAAGAATCCCATATTGATATTTCACACAGCGCGAGCGAAGCGTCTTCGTTTCAACTTGGGCAATAATGCTTTCTTATGTTTGTCCGAAGCATGACCTGCCTGGCTAGCATGTGCAAATAAGAAACATGTCACTCTCGACACGAGAGACAAATGGCGGATGATAGCAGCGGCCGCACCGAGCTAAGATCTGTTCATTGAGATTATTTGTGGACGATTCTCCATTGCGCTGTTTCTTGGTTGAATTGCGAACAGTTTTAGGAAATAAGCAGTGATGGACTGTGAACCAATAAAATACCATACTTTTATGAACGATTAAGTTATTAGGAATTATGTTAGTTATGATGGCTATGAAGGTTATGATTAAAAACTGTTCCCGTTGATTGTAATATTCAAACGAATTGCCGACTTTTATGCATCAACCATTTTATTTTTATCTTTTTTGACGATGGTTATGCTGCTAATTAAACAATAAATGTTATAATATTTTAATATTATAACATATATTGTTTAATAAATAACAAATAAATGGGACCCTAAAAACGAGTTAAGTAGCTGTGATAAAACCTTTTTTTCCCTACATATTAGCACCAAGAAAAACAGCTTATCTGGTTTTCTTTTTATGAAACAATATAAGTAACTATTAATATTTTATGGCAATATATTGGGTACGGAACCCTAAAAGTAGTTATTCATTTAGATTAAGTACTTTAAATATTGACTGCTGCAAATTTCATTAAAATTTTAATACATTTTTAATACCTACTGATTTACTTACATATAACTGTTTTTTTAGTAATCAGCAACATATAATATAATAATTAACAATTGTTGAAAACACTATCAACCGCTTTATTCAAAGATATTGAATTTAAGCTACGCAAAAGAGTTCGTGGTTGTATTGATTACACACACAAATATTACGGGTCTGCTAACACTGGACGGAAAGTAAATTTGTACTAAATCGTCGATCGCCCCCATTATACTGAGACGCGCGAGATAGACTACAGATTTATCTCGTCCTCAAAAAGTAGGACGAGTAAATTCACGCAAATACTCGCATATAAGTGTCAAAAATCGATTAAATTGAGGCGCGCATGTTAGTGTTGGTCGACAAGTAGCCACGGGTAGCCAAAATACAGGTAAACAAGGACGAGTTCTTTGCCCTGCCATGTTAGCACTCGTAGACATAGCGCGATATGTCTATTTTACACGAAATAGATTGTAGACAAAATGTACTCGTGGTGCGCATGCTAGCCGGGCTGGTAGCCTACATGTCGCATTTCTCAAGTGATTCTCGTAAAATTGTGTGTGCAAAACGTAATAAAAAAACATAATTCAGTCGCGAGTTTTTAGTTCACAGAGCCTTTAATGTATTTCATAGCTGATAGGCTAGATTTTGACCACTATTTTACCTAAAATGATGATAAGTGATGTTTCATTTAATATTATTCAAACAATAATTGAATTGCTTCAAAAGATTGAGGCGCAGTAAAGCGGCTTTGAATATATTTATTTTTGATTGATTGTGCGGTGTGTCTAAGAGGATTAATGTGGTTTAACACAAATTGCGTCGAATCGTTTTGTTGAAGCATCACTTGCTCGAATGAGTGACAAGAATTCAATTTGACTACGAGTAGCTTAAGTTTATTATTTTAATCTCGATGAAACTTTTTATGGCATTTATTACAATCTGCAACATTTTATGGTTACATGAATTTGACAGGTCTGAAAGATGTATAATATATAGTAATTAAACAACTTTAAACGGTCTAAATCGCGTATATTTATCATTATTTTTGTCCCGACGTTTCAAACACTTTGCAGTGATCGCGGTCACGGGGTGACTTGTTTAATTACTATGTGTAATAATCGCGAGAACCTAAGACAACATGATGTATAACATACCTTAATTTTTCGAATAAAATGCATTGATCTTAGTCAAGAACTGATTAAGGAGGTGGGTATCATCGACTTGAAGGTTGGATATTTTCTCTAACCACATTTGATCTATATATCTCTTTATAGTGGTAATACCTAGTGTAAAAGCATTTGCAAAATGACCTTCTACCAACAGCCCAATCGCTAGCTACCAGCCTCAACTAAAAAAATATATCGCCAAGCACTTAACAGTGTTTTCCTGCAGTTGTACTAGAGAGCCAAGTTTGATTGTAAGACAATGCCACATCAGAACTTACCATTGGGTGGAATTATGGTCACAGGTTACCCATCATCAGTAAAATGT
The DNA here is from genome assembly GCA_963890685.1 of Plagodis pulveraria. Classification (NCBI taxonomy): domain Eukaryota; kingdom Metazoa; phylum Arthropoda; class Insecta; order Lepidoptera; family Geometridae; genus Plagodis; species Plagodis pulveraria. The sequence goes on along the minus strand of OY982956.1, from coordinate 32,764,520 downwards.
ATATTATTGCAAGTCAATGACACCTGCCGGGCATTAATATTTTCTCAACATTTTCAACTAATGTCAAAATAATTATCTTCTCGATCCCGTCAAATGTACTTCGGTCTATGTATTCAAGTCGCAAGTCTCAAAGTTAGTTAGGATACCTAATTTTTTTTTGGTTATAAACTAGCCTAAATTGTATGCCCACCTCACTAGTTGGTAAGGATGATGTGGGTAGATTTCTTGGTAGGCTATGCCTAGAATTGGTAATGGATTCAGAGACCGCTGCCAGAAACACTTTTATAGATAGATAGATAATTCTTTATTGTTACACCACTTAATATACAAAAATAACGCGAAAGTAAAAGAAAGCTTACAATAAAGTGTTACAATGTGCGGCCTTATAACTAATAGTGATATCTTCCAGGCAACCTTAGGATGGAGAGGAAATACAGGAATAACAAGACGGGGTGTAATAAAAAGATAAAGGTACAATCAAATCAAGACAATAATACATGACTAAATCAAATTAATAATAGATTATAAACAAGAAAAGAAAAATAACTACTAATACATAAAAATACACTAATACATATTGAAATATATATAAACATAACATTGATATACTTACATACTTGAGTGGATACCTGTATCTGTTTTACCCACAAAAGATATGACTAAGGTACAACTTATTATTACTACAGCGTAATAAAGCTACGACGTAGCATTACTACGGCGTAGCAGCTAGTGAATAACAAAGGTGTTGAAAGTTACCTAAATGTTGAAAGCCGTTCATTACATATATCATAAAGAATCCATCTTCGACTTTCCTTTACAAAAACGTTTGATAATCAGATCACATCCCTCACCTCACGTTACATGCCCTTTCACAAAGAGCTTTGGCCTTTGGATACTGTTTTGTTTGAATATTGACGGTTGGAATAAAATACAAGGATATGCGGAAAAAACCGATATAACTGTAAAAAAGGCCGGTCTCTGTATTGGAATTTGTATAGACTATAGATTGTTTCTGGGATAGAAACTGCTTTAGGTTGGCAGCGGTCCCACTCATAAGGGGCCAAGGACCACACACACACACACACACACACACACACACACACACACACACACTCACACACAGTATATTTCCTCTAACCATACAATAAACGACGTGAACAGAGCGAGATAGAACGTATACAGAAAAGTTTTTACTTTGCTTTCATGGCCGGCCTCGTGCCTCTGCCTGCTCTGGTTCAAGGGTGAGCCCTACGTTTTGGGCGTTTAGATAGTATAAAGCTTTGTCGTGCACTTCATGTGCAAACAACCTGCTCACGTTGAAGTAAGTAGAGGCATGATTGCGTATTCGTCGGAATATATCGAGTATTACATCTAATAACAATAATAAATTTGATACGGCATTTTATATCACCAGTTCGAAAAAGTTCGAAAGCTACCACCCTCAAGTCGAAAGTCTGTCGCCAAGCACCTAACACCGGCAGTAGTACTTGAGAGCCAGTAAAGTTACAGAGACATGAGACTCAACAACTGCGCCCGTCACGTACCGGCATTTGTTACAGGCAGAGATTATCGCTTAACATCAGGTGCCCTATCGTTGTTACGTCACAATCGCATAAAAAGAAAATCACAACGTGTAACGCAAATCTAATAAAGAAAGTCGTAATAACCCTGTGGGATGACCTGGAACTTTATTTTGTACTGAATTACATGTATGAAATTGGGATTTGGTACCTATGAAACTTTTACAGTAGTACACAAAAAAGATGTGGGCGAAAATTGAGGTAGTCATATCCTCCGTCAGCAGAATAAAGGAGGATTCATCCCGGAAATTGGAAAACTTATACTAAGCCGTCCATCTTCCTATCAAGTGTAATACAAAAAAGTATGTAAAGAGGCGTCTTTTATGAAAATTAAAACCTCCTACGTAACTAAAAGAATACGAAACAAGTATTCGGAATGAAAACACTCTGGTATGTACATACATACGTATGTATGTATTTATATTATACACATGTATGTATTTATTTCGCTTTCTTAAACATTCTGATAAAATCGTTATCTGACAAAATGTGATCGATAGCCTGTATAGCATAGCATTTATACTCGTATCAATGTTTAATTCAACAATAAACATCAAACTAAATATTAAGGGAAAAATCGGGTGACTCCCGCTCCGGCTCGTACCTGGTGCAAAGGCCATCGCAGTCCAACGAGGCAATGCAGCCAGCGTCATGGGCACCTTTGCGCCGGGTACAGTGAGGGGCGGGTTATTTGATTATATTTAATTATTTGACAATGTAATTTTGAGAATGTATAACTAAATATTTAATCAACCTGTTATCATTGGAATTTCTAAAATACGTAGATATTATTATATGGTGTTTAAATAAAGAGTTATATCTATATTTCATCGAACAAAAGGTTGTATTTCCATTACCGCTAATTTATCAAATAATCAGCTTTTAATAACGTGACTACTTGTAATGCTTCTATTGTAGTAGCTGTAGTTTTGTAGTAGCTGTAGTGTTGTACTGTACTTTGTAGTATTTGTAATAAAGGCATACCGCCGGTAAAAAAAACTTGTAATGTATTTACAAACTTATATAAAATTATTATTTAGTAACCGGATAGGACTCGCGTAATATTTACCGGATATTGCTCCGACCAGTTTAGAACTTATTTGACGAGCTTCGTCTGTTAGCTAGTAGTTAAGTAGCTTACTACATTGTGCATTTTAATTTAGTACTCGATAGGACAATGGCACGAGCTTAGAACTAATCCAGACTTTGAGGTTGTAACATGTCGTGTTTGTATACATTTTAGTTTTCACGTAACGGACCTTGTAGAAAAGAGGGTTTATATATTATTTAAATACGAAATTTGATTTACAGTGTTACTTTTTATTTAAGATTTGTTTTACGTCTTAATATTGCAATGTGGTGAAGTGAGTCGTCAAAAGGATAATTTTGAACATGTTGCTAAGCATTTTTTTTAATGTATAATATTCTAGATAATTAACAATACCTGATCTGCAAGATTCCATATATTAATCTCAATAGAAATGTATCATGAATACAACTCCAAAAATTGGTTTATCAAGTTTTGTGTCTATAGAGTAAATCGTATCGAATCAATTTTTTTTCCAAGACGATATCACCGTAAAAGCATAGTAGAAGGAGTTTTTCTACTATGGTAAAAGCGTATAGCGTTAAAATGACTTTCTTCAGCGCAGTTACCTTTTTTGCCTAAAAACGTGGGAAATTCAAGTTGAGCTTAATTACCACCTTCGTTTTTTAATTACTACCTTATCACTAAGTGAGAAACCGCCAGAAGCGTTGAGCAGAAGTGTAGTGCTCCTGTTCTTCAAAAAAGGCGACAAGACCTTATTGAAGAACTATAGGCCCATTTCACTTCTGAGCCATGTTTATAAGCTGTTCTCGAAAGTCATTACAAATCGTCTTGCTCGTAGGTTTGATGACTTCCAGCCTCCCGAACAAGCCGGTTTCCGAAAAGGCTTTAGCACCATAGACCACATCCATACGCTCCGCCAGATTATACATGGCATGGTATGGCAGATTTTTTTTCTTACGGAGATTATTTACAATAAACAAGGCGGTCGCGACCTTGCTTTTCAATTTATCATCGCTTTACTTATCAAAATGTTCTTTGTTAACATTAAATATTGCTTTTTGTGTAATAGGTTTGTATTATTGGTATATTAACTGAAATGTTTCCTGATGATTTGTACTCAGAGTCTATTGGATTTATGTTGGAAATTATCGGAAAAATATGGAATATGGAGTGATTTCTGAGGGTAGCAATACGTTGTTCAAATACGGTGTTTTATAAAAAAAAGTTTTGTAAAAAGTTTGTGCTTATATCACGTACAAATGCAGAAGTTAGCGCTTGTGTGTGTGTAAGTTACCACAACGGCTAAACAGATAATACTGAAATGTAAATACGTAGATTCCTAAAGCAGTCATAGCTCTAGCCTCTTCCTCTGCACTGCCATGGACCCGGCAGCAATAACAGCGGCGAACGTCGCTTAATAAGTTGCATCGTGGACCACTTAGTCCTAGTTATGAATGAAATTCTATTGTTATCAATATCGCCGATGTCAATGGGTTAAGTTAGCTGATCGGTTAAGAACGGCTAAGCAAACTTACGCTGAAACAACGAGCACTTCAAAAAAATTATTACAAATGAAGACTGCAGTTCTAAAAATTTTCCTGAAAAGGCCCCAGATTAAATTATTCTTAAGCAAGTATTAAGGTGTTTCGGAAACGTTTATAAATTTCCTCAAGCCGGCTTTAATAGGGAGTGATGAGTAAAAAAAAACTCGTAGGGTACCGTTCCGTCATGCCTTTGAATATTTCATTAGACGCGGCTAACGAGTTCTTTGTTTAGATATCTTGAGGCAATGAATGGATGTTGATTATTTTTAAAAGGAGTAGCGAGTTATATTTAAACAATTTTGCAATCCTAATTAAATCAATTATTCATAGTTTAATTATCCGAGTTTATGAAATAAACTATTCCATATTAAACCTGCACGTTCGCACCACTGCTGTGTCCTAGAATATATGGACCTTTTTATATCATCCAGTTCCCGAGGCCATTATCTTACAAGCCCCACCGCATAATCTTAAAGTGTGCCCAGTGCTGCTTGGCGGCCACCCGTGTTGTATGGCTCAAGAAATCACCGATTCAATAGTAGTGGTTGCAGAGAACACTTAGATGGGCGTTTATTTAAACTCAAAGTTTGTCGTTAAGAATTACTAGGCAAGCTCCGTTAGAATCACTTCAAATGAGTAGTTTCATTAAAACTAAGCAGAGCAACGGAATACACCTTGTATTTCGTTTCTTTGCATATAGGTTTCATATAAACTTAGTTTAAATAGGAAAAATAATTAAAACAATTTTTTGCACCCTAACGTATCACGCGGAGCCAATATCGTGCATTTATGAATGAAATTCAATTATTTTTAGTATCTATGATTTGCATGGATGTTTTAATTCAATTTTCATAAACGCAATGTTTTGTATGATATACTTGTGATTGACAATAACCTCCCTTGTTGGAAAGTGACGATGCGGTTATAGATGTAGCACGAAGGAATAGAAAGTCTTATTTGTGAATTCACTGTACACAACTACCTCGCTAAAAGCCTGAATCAAGTAGGTACTTCTTAGTTCAAAATGTTATTAATATTTATTTACTTGACAATCCGTGTTCAACATTCTCTAAGTAGGATAATGTATGATTTTATAGGTGGCGTGATTCCTAATATATATACCTGTACTACATATTGTACTTATTTGCAGTCAGTATAACAGAAATTAGAAGAATTATAAGAACAAAAGTAGCAAGTGGAAATCCGTGGTCTATACCTACCCCTCCGGGAAATTGACATCATTGACTTCTAGGTTAGCCTGAACAACATCTTCGACCACATCATCACTTACCATCAGGTGAGATAGTGGTCAAAGGCTAACCTATAAGGCATAAAAAAAAAAAGGTTATGTACTTATGAAAAACATGAATGAGTATACCGAAAAATCAAAACTGTCATTCTGGCATCAAATCTACGTTAACAGGACAATGTCCTAACTAAATACTGACTTACTGTCGTGAACACTAAGTTTTTATTTTATTTGAGATAGAACAAAGCTGTTTAATGCAATAAAATAAATTGAGATCTTCCTCATTTCCACAGAGCGTTTGATCTCGTTCCTTTGACCCTTCGCCCCACGCCTCCGGTCTCGTATTAACTTTTGTACTTTATTCTACAGATACAGCTGACTTTATTAATTCGCATCAAAGCTGCAGTGGGCTACGCGCGCTGTGCTGACGGATTTGGTGCCCCATTTACATATTTTATATATATATGTATATATAGGGACTGACAATAAAATATCCGGCCAAGTGCAAGTTGGACTCCCACGCCGTGGGTTCCGTGCTAACTTTGTAGCTGGTGTCTGACCTGGGCCCCAATTCTCTTAGCTATCGACCAAACGCCACATTACTGCGATGCTTCTGCGATCAAACTGCTGTTAATGTTAAATTCGGTAGTCTGCTAATTCTAGCTCCTAATCGCAGTTGTATAGCAATCGCGTCGCTATTGTATGGCTGTGCTATGGCTTGCAAATATTGCCACTGAAATAATAATGAAATCTTCTATAAATCAAGCATCAGTCAAAACATCAATACGGTGGTTTTCTAGCAAACAATACTTTAAATAAATATAAAATATATTTATTCTAATCTAGCTAAAATCATTTAGCTATTTTTCTATCTAAAATCCTCTCAAAATATTGTATGCCACTGTAGCAACGCAATCGCAACAAAATAGCTTACAGCATACCAAATATGTCAAAAACGATTGATAGCAAGCCACTGACTTGCGATCGAACCTGAATAGACCGAGCAGACTACGAATACTGTCAAAAAGTACAGTTTTCATGCAATTAAGTTTTTTTTTTTTTTTTTTTGACCCGGGAAAATCCTTTATGGATACCACCCGGCTCCGGGGGGAGCAGAGTGGTTATGTGGGAGTCCTCGCCTGAGGGGCCTTACTACCCCCACGGGGGGGTAGTAAGTGAGGTTACCCACTAAAAACCCGGGATGAGCAGTCTGCCGCCTAGACGGGGCGAGATGGGGTAGCGTTAGCAATCACCATCTCGCCCCGGCGGTTGGCCCGTCACCGGTGACGGGCCCCGGCCAATGGAGGGATGACCCAGCTCATTAGGGCCATCCCCCAGACGTGTGGGATCGTGCAAGCCAGTGGAGAATCCCCCGACTCTCCACCGATGATCCGCACAGCACTAGGATAGAGCGAGAAGGCGCCCGAATCGCCTTCTCCTTCCACCAGTTCGTCTACGCCGGAGCGGGTCTGAGAGGACGTCGTCCTCCCTCGCCCGCTCCGCAGCCTCTTTCTGCGCCATCACCTCTTCGCAGAAAGAGACCACCGCCTGCCACGATCAGTCGCTGCCGAGCATAGCGTTAACCACGCTCGGCAGCGACAGATCTGCGCCTATGACCGCTGTGAGGGTGTGCCGCATGGGACTCCACGCGGCGCACTCCTCCAGCGTGTGGAGCGCCGTGTCTTCTGGCGCTCCACACTCGTGACAGGCGGGGGTCGCCTCACGTCTTGCGATGTGATGCAGGTACTTTCCGAAACATCCATGCCCGGAAAGCACCTGCACCAATCGGAAGGTGAGCGACCCGAATCGCCGCCCTACCCACCTCCGAAGGATGCAATTAAGTTGCGTTAACCCCGTTCAATAGCTAAGAGAATCGGGCCCCTGTACTTGGCCTGTTTTTAGTAGGTATGTGTTATGGTCCATTAGATATTATACTATAATTATACCACGTTTGACGCTTGTATGTGTTACCGTTGTTACGATAGAACAAAAAGAGAAAACGTTACGTTTATGTACGGAGACCTCCTTTTATTTTTAAATTATTATTTTTAATTTTGAGGCAATCCACCATACTTACACATAATCTGTTAAAATGACACCCCACTACTTATAACCGCTCCAAAGAAACAGCATTTTAAAGGTCGAACGAACAGTCGGACAGCTGGGACTTAACAAACAGGATCCCATTTTCTAGTTGGAACCCTAAAAATATACAAAGTTAGGAAATGGATATGCAAATCGGGTAAGCCAACTGCTTTGATAATGTTTTTGCAGTATTCATATATTACAAGAAGTTTATTTCAATTTAATATTATCCTGTATATATCTTAATTTGGTATTACGTTTTCTGTATAATTATTTTGAATATATCAATTGGGAACCAGCTCCTGTTCTAGGTTAAGCATGATCTGTCTTCAACCACATTAAAAACCTATTTTTTTATATTTTTCCGATTTAGGGTTAATATATTGAATCATTTGCATTTGTGTTCAATAACTATTCAAGACAATACATACGGGCATTATTATTATAAGCTCTCGAATACCATGATTATGTCGAATTGTTACCAACCTAGTGGCAAGCGCGAAGAATAATAGTAGATTGTTATACAAGGGTCGAAAAGAATCAACATACGTGTTAAACACTCTTCTTTTCATTTAAAATATGAGGAAAGTAAATGTAGTAGTATGTTTAAATATTCACTGAAAATAAAAACATGAGTAGAATATACAAATAATAAATGAATTAAGGAGTTGAAACAGTTTGTGAAATTTAAGTTATTTTTTTGTTAGTATTTTCTTATAAGTTACTTATGTTTAGTTACTACCCAGCCAAATTATATAGTCAATTTAAAAATTTGAATATGGAACACAATGCGTCTCCCTCGGGGGCCATCACGATACATTTTTCTTTTCACACTGCTCGTAAACATAGTTAGTGACTAAATATTTTATATCACACTAACTTGAGAAAGTCCCATTCATTCTGTTATAAACTAGGTAGTTCTTTAAACTTTTACATAAACTTAACAACACACACATAAAACAAAAAATAAAATCTGCATATATAAGCGAACTAAAATTATTTCAATGTTGATCTCAAAGCTAATTTTGAAGCTTTAGAACCCTATTTTTCATTATAATTGTATTTTAATATACATCTTCGCTCAAGGCTCCTCTGGAACTTCAGCAATTTGTCCACTTATAAAGGAACTCAGTTTGAGAATTCGGGAGAGTAATATTATATCCCATTTATCATAATTATAAACTTGAGTCTAGTTGTATTATATTCGAGCTTTGGACAGAGCCAACGACTTGTTCTTCAAAATATTCAATTTAATATTCAGCATTCGAACATTTGTATTTAGGATTTAATTATGCATTCATGTTTTGCGGGTAAACTGAGCGGAAAATATGGAAACGTCGAAGGACGATTCAGTTATAGCGATATTAAAACCTTTTGTATGATTACCATTGCCTTGTTAATTAGTTCATCCTCTAACTAACAATGTTATTACACTGTAGTATCCTTGGTTTAAGTACTAGAAAAAAAACATCATGTTTGTTCTTGAAGTCCCCGACAGATGTGCCTAAGCAGCCACGTTTCACCAGAAAAGTTTTGGTTTAAAAAGTGACGCGTCTATTGCCATCATCTACCAGGCGCAGTTCAAAACTAAACACTGCCTTATATGTTATAATTGATTACACATACGGTACTGCTAATGAAGTAGCGACGCATAATATCTATTACCACTGTGTACTGTGTAGATTGTACTACAATGGAAGTAGTAGGGCAAAGTATCAAAAGGTAGATAGCAGTGCCGTCTGAAGTACTGTACTGTGTGTTACAGTGCAATGCCCAAGATGCCTGCCTGACGCGGGGATAATATATATCACCGAAGCATACCCCCTCTTAATGGGGGAGGTTTTTGTTCAACTGTGGACGTTATTATATGAAAATAATGAAATAATAATGGACATTCTTCAAAACAGCGCAGATATGGGAGTAGAAAACGTAAAATACATTTCGGTTCTACATGCATGAGTCTGATTTTATAGTAAAAACTCTAAACAATTTTTTACGCCAATATAAAGAATATTTATCTTTACATTATGTTTTGACCATAAATTGCGTCTGGGTCAGAGACTGCCTTGGGTCGGTAGCTATGATGCTACGTGTTTTTTAACCTGATGTTATGTTCTACTATGATAAGGTTGCCAAAATATTATGTAGTTCATAAAGTTGAACATGTTTGACCTAATTGTAAAAACTGCTGACATTGACGAATATTTCACTAAAGCTTAAACTTTTTAACTGTATAGAGGAATTAACCTATAAGGCTTTATTGCTCAAGACAAGTTCCATGTGGTAGCAAATAATAATAAATGTACTAGTAGCTGTACTTTTCAACTAACTACATAACGTACAGATCATGTGCATTGCACGATACAATACTCGTATGTGTGGCGTTCGTCCGAAGATCTGTTGAGTAGCTCATATGTATATAAAATGCATGACCAGTTACACTTCTGGTTGGTTTTCTTACCTACACAAACATTTACTACATACGAAGGCACTGGGGTGTGGATCCGATGGATAACGTGTCCTATGTAAAAGAACTATACTCATCATGAGAATGAAAACTTGCTAAATTTTAATCGGAACACTTGCTAGTTACGTCACTCAATTAAACGACAGAATACAGTCTACTAAAGATTAATAGCGCCGGTCAATCAACCATAACCCGGTAGACTCATCAATAACAATTATTATTAAGCTCAAAGAAAAATATTAATCAGAAATCAACCACGTATTGAGTTAAAAGCGAATGAAGTCAGAGTATTAACAGGTTATAACTGCCTTAATCCGGCGCGAGCTGGATTCAGTCGGTATTAAAACAAATTGCTCGTGAATTAATAAATAGCTTTTAATACATGAGAAGGAATGTGAGGATTTCAGCTTTTTCTGAGAGAACAATTAATGTATTTAAATTTATGTTTGCGCATTACTATATTAAAATGCTATGTCCGGTCTGAAATCTTTGAAATGATGAGCCTCGTTGAGATTTGACCCAAAGACAGCTGTGTAGATATTTCGCCATCCCGCGGGAGTCATCTCAAACGTCGGAACCTGTCGGTAAATAACGGAATAGTGTCGATAAAACGTCATACCTATGTCGGAAAGGTTCTGGTTTGAGCATCTTCGAATGGTAACGCGCTCTAGTTATTGTCAATGTGACTGCTGAATCGTAAAGGTGGAATTGGGTTGGTAAAAAACCGAGTAGTTTTATTTTTATAATGAAATACCTTTATCGTATGCTGAGTTTTTCATGCGCAGCATCCCACACTCGCCGCCACGTGCTATCACTGCTTCAAATATTATTATTATTTTAAGTAATATTTACCGGATATATATCTGACGTGTTTCGAACTTATTTGTAGTTTTTTGTCTCATTAAACTTCAGCAAGCTTCATTAATATATACTAGTTAGTATACATGTGTAGTATATTTTATCGAAGTCAGTAATGGTCTTGGTGAGTACCAACGCAATGTGAGATATTCTGTCTCAAAGCGGTTGTGTGCAAACACTACTGTGTTTAGGCGTGCAGGGTGTAGCAAGTGAAATTACTGGACAAACCGGACAAGAACTAACGTCTCGGTGTGAGGAGAGCAGTACAGTGTTAAGTAGAATTAGGATGGTCACTATAGAAATATACGACTCTGATAATGGACACGCGTGACGCTAATCAGATTTTTTTAAGATTCCACCTTCTGAAAATGTGTCGGATGGGCGGACAAATAAGAATATCCGACAGTTCAAAGAGAAAGCGGTTCAAAAGAGACGAAAGAACGTACTACGTATGGACTTCGTAAAAGGAATCCATTTTATATTATAGTTCCCTAAATAATACAGGTGCGTAATGTAGTTACTTACGTGATGTGGTTCCTACCGTCTACTGCTGTACACATGAAGTCGCAATATAGCTTTCAGTTTAATGGTCAGTCAGCTGGCTGCCGAACAGTCACTTACACTGTGGATATTCTCGATTGGAAAGACTGCTAATAGGGTGTTAAGATTCCAGATTGCCCAGATGGGTATGTTGCGCAGAGTGTCGTCCACCTGGACAACCTGCTTTTTGAATCCTAAATCGCCCGCCGTTCACGGGGCTTAAGTAAAAAATACAATTAATACATACAAACGTACCATAAAATTAAGTCCCATAGACTTCGACGACCCCAGCCTACCGTTTACCTAAGGATATCCAATTGGCCAAATAGTATATGCTAAGGGTTTTTACTCATGGCTATGGCTGGGAGGTTCGGTCCAGTTCTTCTTTCTTGCGAGAGCACAACACTCCAATTTTGGTAATACAAATATCAAATGTTCACAATCAAAATGGAGAAATTAAACACACGCGAGGGTCCAACAAAGCGGTTTTTCAAAATCAAACAAAAGGCCTCTCAATCACATTAAAAATAACGTCTGGATCCAGCATAAGAGCCCAAAACTTTTGCCCCCAAGATAAATAAAAAAAGTTTTCCAATGCTGACCAGGTATCCGCGGAGGGACTAATAGTCCCCACGTACTAATAGTCCACACCCGGTAATTCCTAACCCAGAGAACCGGCTTAACTTCCTCGACACGCGCCACGTAACCTTTTCAATCTGTGCCGCGACGCACACAATTTATCCGGTATATATTAAGTATCTGAGCATATACCATCGATTGTCATATTTATTCAACCACCTACCAGTAAATACAAACACGACGCGCCTTCAAAAGTTCACCAACTACTAAAGACCGTCAACCGCATCAACGCTGACCAACTAATGAACTTACAGAACATTTTCAAGTAACAGTTATAAAGTTGTTATTAATAAGTTAGTTGGAAGCAAATGTCTCATTCCAAGGGCCACGGAAACACACCATTAGGTGCTAAGCGTGTTTTTTTCTACTTCAAAGTGCTATCCAGGTGGGCCCTCACAAAATGCCTTACCACTCTTATTGCCAGGTGAAATGAATATAAGCTATCCCTGAACCACAATTGTTCTAGAACTTTGATGGAACACCGTAAGTTCTTGACCCGGACATGTATCAGTAAGTCTATGAATACTAACAGAGAAGCTACCGAGGGTACGTGATGAATGAAGATGGATCCAGCCGGCCCCGTGGAGATTGTCGATAACAAACTGTCTATCTGTTCACTTATAGCTTTAAAAATCTATAGGAATCAGGAATGAGGTTATCGTTATCGTTTTGGTCATGACCAAAAATTTTGTGTTATTTATTATCCCGTTATTTGTAACATTAGATATTATCAACGGCCATGGTTATTTTATTTTCATATTATAAACTAATAAACTTATTTATTACTAATTAGCAATCTTACAATACAAGAGAGGATTGCATTATTTTGGTCCTTAAAAAGTATCCGTATATATTGATATTTTTACATGATATCACCATAAAATATATTATTTATTTATTTCAGGATCCAGTGCGAGACTGATTTTACGATGGAACAAAACAAAAATCTTCGAAAAAAACATGTTCCTTGTAGGCAGTCTCTTTTTTTACAATTTTGTTTTTATTATAATTTTAAAGCAATTCGCCATAATAACACATATTTTATGAACATCCTAACTGAATATAACTAAAGATACCTATTACGGTTCAAAACTGCAGTTCCATTAAAAGGTGGAGAGAGGCAAACGGACCGTGTGGGTCCCGTTATCTCCTACAGAGGGTAGTTACGCTCAGGTACTTATAACAATATTACACAATCATTAACTAAATTACGACCTGATCACAGCATCGCTTACTTATATACTTTTCAATCAGCAGCAACTATGAAAAATCTTCATTTATTAGTTTATTTTTCTTGAAATAAACTTTGAGTTGTGATTTTTATTATTATTTTTATATCAGCCGGATTGTCCACTGTTGTACACAGCCTCCCTTCTATGGATAGGTTTGCCATAATCCCCATACTTGGCAGGCATACTTGGGGATCGGAGTGAGAGATATCAGTTACTCAGAAAGCGCTGCTGCCCACCCTCTGTAGTGTTACCCTTAGTCGCCTCTTACGACACCCACGGGTAGAGATGGGGGGTGACAATCTAGCCTGGCACCTCATGGACCATACGTGAGTCTTGTATGTACATCAAAATTATTATTATATACATTTCAGGCGTTTACGACGCTCTTATGTAGGTTAATTACCAAAATTTACATTTTAGAGCCAGCTAAAATAATCTAACCAAACTGACCAAATTAGAATTAGAAGATGGAGCGGCGAAGCTTGCCCGGAGCTCTGCCTCATGTAATTACTGACGGCTCTGATTTCGACTAGAGACGAGATAAACTTATGCATAAGTAATAGGTACCAAAGTATTTTGCATTATATTACACTTAATTCATGAGAATAAAACACCAATTATATAAGATCTGCTGACACATGGCCTACTAGACTATAATAAGAATTACTATTAAGGCATGACATTAAGCGTATGTTTAGAAGACTTTATTACTTGGCATGGTGCTAGGAAATTCCACAACTGTCTGCAGAGCAAGCTACTACCCTCAAGTTGAAAATCTGTCGCCAAGCACCTAACGGTGATCTTAATGCAACCGTACCTAATTGCCGCACGATCGCATCAACACTTAACAGGTGAGATAGTCATCAAAATCTGACTTATCAGCATTCTAAAAGGTTGTTCTAGAGTGTTTTACTGCCTGCCACCGTTTGAATCTACGTGTAGGATAATGGTCAAAAGGTTATCAGTAATAAAAAAAAAATTATGAAATCATCCTCACCAAACTCACTTTTATTTTTCATGCTTTTGGTAAATATGCTCCCAAAACTCAAATTTTGGGCAACAGCGTGGTAATGGAGACCCTGTTACAATATGACGTGGGGGAATGACACAAAAAAGTAGAGTAATCCCAAATTGTAATCGTTGGCACGGGTATCCAGAGCGGTCAAGCTCACATAAAGGTGTTGTCTAGCGGCGGTGTTGTGTGTCGGGTCGCCATCTTCCCTCAAAAATGGTTGAGGAAGGCGATGGCTGGCACATGCGTCAACTCGTGAACGGGTGCTGCTAGAGGACACTGGTCTGCTCTGGATGCAAGTGGTAATGACATTTATCGAAAAAAAAAATATGTTCTTTTAACACTGTTCTCTTTTAGAATTTTCGAAGAAAGTTGCATGTTTCCTATATATTGTAAGTATCTAGTTTGTAAATAAAATATGGTCATAATTAAAAAAAGGCACGGACCCTGGAGTCTGTGGAGTGTAGATTTATATAATAAATAAAAAAAAAAAAATTCAAATTTTGAAAATGTTTGCAAATTTTTAATATAATCAATAATACGAACAATTATCGTTAGATGTAGTCTTGTGAGTATTGTTATATCTTACACAAACAATATCGAAATGAGAGTTTTTGGAACTCACAAGAAAGGTCAAATTCCGAAGGCCATTGCAGGTCCACAAGCTATACAAATGCCGAAAACATTGCCCTGCTGGAACTGTATAATGTTATGTTGTGATGATTTAAAATTTGCTATAGCGATAATGATTCTCTTCTCTGAGAAAAGGGCATTCAGTAGAGGGATGTTTTTGTATGACCTTATTACATTCGAAAAACGGCCAGTTTCACTGAAAAGAAAAACTTCATAGATACAACCGATCTTAAAAATCTCTTTGTCGCAATCGGAGTTCGACGCAAGTCATGATTCATTGTCATGAAAGAATGTCACCAAGATTTTTACTGCCAATCATATTATCATCTAAAAATCACTAGATCCACCTGTACAACTAGAGCAGTCTGCCTCAGTCTTACTATGGAGATGTAAGAGACAGTACGATGCTAAACTAAACAAATTTTATACATAACTTGAATTCCAGTGCTTGGGGTAAAATGTACAGTATTAGAGGTTTTGGGTTCGAATAATAGATCGAATCGATAGAATCGGAGGAATATGTCAAATTATAGTTTCGTCAAACGATCTAAGAGCATACACATATTCAAGTCTGAAAATCTACTCGTATTTGCAAATTTATCGATATTAGTGCACTTTAGGAAACGCAAAAATAAAACGAATTTAAATATCGGGTATATGTTTAATACTATTGGATTGGATGCATTATATTAAAATTTCGATATGTGAACCAACATATCCTAACGAATTTTACAAGCTTACTTGCCCAGTTAAACAAAGGTTTTGAGGTCAAACTCTTTGAAATCGTACCTGAGAAATCAATATTAGAGGTAGCTATATTAAAGTTTTGATGGAGTCAGATAAAGGGCCATTGTCATATTAGAACTTTGCCTTCTCTCTCTTGGGACCAAGTTTATATTGTACTAACCCCTGCGCTAGGAGCCTTCGAGAAATAGTCTTCGAGATTGTTTTCGTTCTGCCCTTCAGTGAAAATTAAACCCTGAGGCAAGTTACAAAGTGTGTAAGTACTAAATACATTTATTTTTTGTTCGTTGGAAAAAAAGGTTCATAGTATATTTGGCGCAGTTTCTGCCAATTCTAAGGGGCTGATTCATTGGTTATACTATATTTCTAACTATTACACATATGTCACAATAACTACTTTTTATGTGTTTAAATTTATAATTTTTGTTAAATACTAGGGCAAAGCCGGGGCTGGCCGCTAGTCATATATAAACTTACGAGTATAATAGTTTCATATCATACTACTGAGCAGTAAGTTAATAATCAAGCAGTAATAATAGCTCAGTGTACAGTTGCCGAATTAATAGAACGAATTTAAGTAGAAAACATAACTCACATGCAAAATTAAAATAACCAAATTAATTACCTTTGAGCATGTAAAATATAATAACACAATATAATATAGCCATACACATTCTTTTAAATACAATGTCCAGTAGGATAGAAAATTAAATTACAATTAAAAGAAGCACTCGTAGCGAAGTTTACTTAGCTGTTCTCAACCGATCAGCAAAGTTAAGCAACGTCGCCCGCGGTCATGAGTTGGATGGGTGACCGCTAGTGACATTACTATTGAGCGCTTCCGTGCTTCGGAGGGCACGTTAAGCCGTCGGTCCCGGTTTTCGTCTTAGGATGGCAGTCGTTATAGCATGGTGGTAGGGCATTTTGCGAATGCCCGCCTGGCTAGCTACCACCTTCAAGTAGAAAATCTGTCGCCAAGCACCTAACGGTGTGTTCCGGCAGCTGTCCTTGAGAGCCAGTACTTCTAGGTTAGCCTGAACAACATCTTCGACCACATCATCACTTACCATCAGGTGAGATAGTGGTCAAAGGCTAACCTATCAGGCATAAAAAAAAAAAAAAAAAAAAAATGCATTATGTTATGACATTATATAATTATATAATTGAAAAAATTAGACTTTATATAATTAGATAATTATAATGTTATGACTTGAGATATAATGTAATGATATAAGATGTCCATTTGTAAGTTTAATAGTTTGGATACATTTTAGAAATTTTTGTCATGAACCCATTGGAAAAGCTTTAATTTAAATTGTCTTAAATTGTCGTATGTCTCCGGGTATTTTATTTAATATAATGATAGACGTGATACGATTATTTCTTGAAAATAAGGCAGATTTATTAACAGGCATAATAATAAGAATAGAATGATAATAAGAATAATTGAAGTCTTCATTTGACTGGTAGCGGTGGTATTATCAACGAAAACTCTCAAGGACACAATACAACAGACATCGGCTATAAAACTGAATCATTCGCGAAATCATATGTACAGCGGTAGCGGTTTTTGAAGCGCTCATAGCGAAGTTTGCTTAGCTGTTTCAGATCAGCAAAGTTAAGCAACGTTCGCCGCGGTCATGAGTTGGATGGGTGACCGCTTGACATTACTACTTTTTTGAAGCGCTCGTAGCGAAGTTTACTTAGCTGTTCTCAACCGATCAGCAAAGTTAAGCAATGTCGCGCGCGGTCATGAGTTGGATGGGTGACCGCTAGTGACATTACTACTGAGCGTTTCCGTGCTTCGTAGGGCACGTAAAGCCGCTGGTCCCGGTTGTCGTCTTAGGATGGCAGTCGTTATAGCATGGTGGTAGGGCATTCGCAAAATGCCCTACCCTCAAGTAGAAAATCTGTCACCAAGCACAAACCGTTGTGTTCCGGCAGCTGTCGTTGAGAGCCAGTACTTCTAGGTTAGCCTGAACAACATCTTCGACCACATCATCACTTACCATCAGGTGAGATAGTGGTCAAAGGCTAACCTATCATGCATAAATAAATAAACTACTGAGGGCTTCCGTGCTTCGGAGGGCACGTAAAGCCGTCGGTCCCGGTTGTCATCTTTGGATGGCAGTCGTTATAGCTTGGTGGTAGGGCATTTTGCGAATGCCCGCCTGGCTAGCTACCACCTTCAAGTAGGAATCATACCAAAACTTAGCACGAACGGTCAAAAATGGGACCATTTTCGTATTCTATCGTGTGCAGTAAAACATTTGGTTACTACTTTGTTAATTTTCAGTGTATTTGTATTCTGTTCTTTGATCTGTAGATACTTATGTATATATTATTTACTCACTTAGATAAAGGTGATTGAGCCAAAACCCGTTATGAATTCGTCACTGATATTACGTTACTTTGATATCGAGTTTCGATTCATGTCTCAAACCACGCTGGCTCAACTGGATCTGGTATAATGTGGAGATATGTTTGATTTCGAGTAAGGTTTGATATGGCTTTCATTTTACAAGATTCGGTATTGTACTGCGGCAACTAATAGTTTGGTACTTTCACTTGGAGCCACACTATACTTGTTATTTATTCTCAGACTCCAACCCTTATCCCATCACTTATGGGGGTAAAAATTATACTCGTATGTTATATTTCTCTAACAACACAAGAACAAATAATAGAAAGTTTTGGTGCCTCATTTACCATATATAAAAATAGTTGCAGCAGGTAAGGTGGCATGCAAGGCGAGCGTAAAGCTACTAGCAAGTGAAAAGACCGAGCGAACTTATTTGTATAGATTGGTAGGCTTTGTATTTTTGAACTATTTTTTTATTTTTTGAAGCAATGTTAGCTGAGCGGTAATAGCTATAGACTGTCGTGCCGCAGGTCCATGGTTAGATCCCCACCGCCGGCTTGAGCTTCACCTCATGGTGGAAGGGCATTTTGCGAATGCTCGTCTGGTTAGCTATCACCCTCAAGTACTAAATCTGTCGCCAAGCACCTAACGGTGTGTTCCGGCAGCAGTCCTTGACAATTAACCACAGGAGCGACGACAACAGTTTTTCACATTGATTATGTTCATGTGACGTCTTTCGTGTTGTAAGAGAAAACATATTGTAGGTACTGATCCCACATAATATGCGGGTTAAGGTTGAAGACGATGCTGACTTATATTTAAAAAAAACTCGTCGACCTGCAAATATTCAGAATATTATACACACATTAAATACATTTAATCTCTTATAAAAACTTTATAAAAATAATTTTACGGTTCCCTCATCATATAATATAATATTAAACTCAGTTTATTTGAAATGGACCCTAATATAAAGTTTTGATTAGTTAAACAACGTTTTCAATTTAGTTCTCACGGCGAACACAAACATTTACTCGGAATAATGGAACTTGTAATGAAATCAATGTTGGACTTATAAGAATTACAATGGAGATGACACAATTTTTTTTTAACGTAATTGTGACGGAACTTGCTCTAGGACCACCTAATGTTCAGCCAGCGCCCGTCACACTGAGACATACAGTTCATCATACAGACATACAATCAATAAAACATTGGCCTTTATGTTGTTATTTATCAGTTGCTTTATCAGATCTATACAATAAAAAAATCCCTGATGCTCATGCATGCCCTACTCTATTCCTATTTGAGTGATGCTCGAGTCTTACGCGTTACGGTCAAATATAATCTACGACTGCCGGAAATCAACTTTTGTTTAACTCTCAGCAATTCAGCAGCGCATTTATACTTACAAAAGACTTTCCTGGCGTTGTGGAGTTATCAAAAAGTTCTGGTTGGTTTTCCTTTCACCGAATAACTCATTAGTTAGAGTACCGTGTCTGTTTTGGATAAAGTAATTATTCGAGGTTTGTTTTCCTGAACATTTTGGAGAGCGTTCAAGCACGCTTCTGCTTTATTGATTCAGAATAATCTTCTTATAACTGTATATTTTACAACCAAAAAATATGTGGCTGCGTGGTCTAACACTCTCGTATATATTATTAGTTTTAATACACAAATCTCTTTATACAAAAACAACTTGAGCACTTGCTTTAAACAATCAGCAAGCATTATTTACAATTGAACCTTTCCTAATCACCGCTTCGGGCAGTCCGACATGACGAGCGACTCTTTGTTTGATTTAGTTATCTATATGGACATTCTGTGCTCATGTTGAATTCTCATTTTCAACGAATATGTTGTATATAACCGGCGAAAATATTATATTGTAGAATTATATAGATATAAGTAGAATGAGGATGGTCACTATAGAAATATACGACTCTGATAATGGACACGCGTGACGCTAATCAGTATTTTTTTTAAGATTCAACCTTCTGAAATTATTTCGAATGGGCGGACAGATAAGAATATCCGACAGTTCAAAGAGAAAGCGGTTCAAAAGAGACGAAAGAATATACAAAGTGGACTTAGTAAAAAGAAACCATTTTATATTACAGTTCCCTAAATAATACAGGTGTGTAATGTAGTTACTTATGTGATGTGGTTAGTGCCGTCCACCGCTGTACCTAAACATGATGTCGCTAACTTTTCAGTTTTATGGTCAGTCAGCTGACTGGCTAACTCTCAGTTACACTTTGGATATTCTCGATTGGAAAGACTGCTAATAGGGACTCAAAGAGTTGGTGGTACAAAGGTTAGAGGTAGTGAGATATATTCTGTGCAAAACACAACTCGTACTTCTATTAGTTATATCAGATGTAACCGACACAAAAAACCTCGATGACATACAATAACGAAATATAATAACGCTCAATTAAACCTGAAAGAACCATTTTCTCTTCATAAATGTTATTTTATTTTCCTCAATAATACACTTACGTTAAATTTCTTTTTGTAAACATTAATGAACGAATAACATTTGGGTGACTATTTATTCTCATTTTCAACGAATGTATAACTGGCTATAGGTACTCTATTGGCTGTACTTGAAAGTAACTGTAACTGTAAATTACCAACCTTGGTTCTAGTGTTTGTTTAGTACTTGTGTTGACCATTACTAGGTATTTCCAACAAACCTATATTATAACTCTCTCTTTAGTACTCTCTTTACTTAGCTGTTCTCAACCGATCAGCAAAGTTAAGCAATGTCGCGCGCGGTCATGAGTTGGATGGGTGACCGCTAGTGACATTACTACTGAGCGTTTCCGTGCTTCGTAGGGCACGTAAAGCCGCTGGTCCCGGTTGTCGTCTTAGGATGGCAGTCGTTATAGCATGGTGGTAGGGCATTCGCAAAATGCCCTACCCTCAAGTAGAAAATCTGTCACCAAGCACAAACCGTTGTGTTCCGGCAGCTGTCGTTGAGAGCCAGTACATCTAGGTTAGCCTGAACAACATCTTCGACCACATCATCACTTACCATCAGGTGAGATAGTGGTCAAAGGCTAACCTATCATGCATAAATAAATAAACTACTGAGGGCTTCCGTGCTTCGGAGGGCACGTTAAGCCGTCGGTCCCGGTTGCTGTCTTACGATGGCAGTCGTTACAGCATGGTGGTAGGGCATTTTGCGAATGAACGCCTGGCTAGCTACCACCCTCAAGTAAAAATTCTGTCGCCAAGCACCTAATGGTGTGTTCCGACAGCTGTCCTTCAGAGCCAATAATTCTAAGCTAGCCTGAACAACATCTCCGACCACATCATCACTTACCATCAGGTGAGATAGTGGTCAAAGGCTAGCCTATCAGATATAAAAAAGGTACTTATTTAATATAAAATCTATACATCTACGAAATTGCCCGAAATAAAGAGTAGGTACGTATCGTATCTACCATGCATTTCTAGTTTTGCAGCCTTATGTAAACATTACATTACTTATAACTTATTATCTCTTTGAACCAAAATGACTGTAACATCAACCTATATGTGAAGACCAAGATAAATGCAGGGCGGATGAAATGGCGATAGATCTCTGTGAGTAGACACCCGCGTAGCATACGGGTATATTAAGTACAAAAGGAAGAGATTTGGAGAGATAGACTACGTGTAAAATGATATACCTAGCACGAAAGGTGTAAATACTAAGACGACAGTAAGTCCGATATACCGGAGAGGATGAGAAGTGCAAGGCGTGGGATAACGGCAGGAAGAAGACTAAAAGAAGGATAGACTTTAACCTGAATATATATAATCTGTAGGTAAGCAACGGTGATGTAGAGACACTTTTTCATAAAGATAGCAGCTGAAACAGACTGTTGGTTGTATATTAGGTATTGTTTGGTTTATAGTATAGGAACTACAACTAATCAGAGTGCCTGAATTTTGATAAATGAGAGACTTCATGCCTAGACTGATAACTATAATTATATATTACGTACTTGTAACGTGTATCAAAATATTATTATATAAAGACCTTTTGGTAGTTTATGCAGATATAATTCATACTTGTACATATCATCACCTTTAATATTCCCCCCAGGGATAGACGAAGGTAGTAAGTACATGCTTAGATACAGCGATGACTTAATAGTTTAAGTAGAAATAACTATCTACCAACACACATTTTTCTTATTGAAATGGACAGTTGTATAATAAATCCAGCTTACACATACCAACATTGACATGGGTCCTTCCATAACATACCAAAGATAGTTATGACGAAACGTGACCCAATAGTCGACAATCCCCTGCTTAACAATTTAACACCCTGTTACTATAAAAATAAGGTGTATCTACATTCTACACCTTTGGAATATCCACCTGACATTGTGTAACTTTATTGAAAACTCGGAGAAGATTAAATCGGAATATCTCGGAAAGATATACCTTCAATTTCAGTTACAAATTAAATGTAAAAGGCCGAGGGGCGTGAAATGGCTCGATCGGTCATATGATAAACTGTTTAAGAGCTCTGAAAAATTCAAGTTTGTTTGTAGAAAAGTGTTGGGTATATAAGTATTACAAATCATATAATGTTTTCATGTAACTTGTCGAATGTAATTCCAAATGTTAGTTTAAGGTAGAGCATTTTGCTTACCTAACTAGCAAATATGTCACCAAGCGCCTAACGGTATGCTTAGCTGTTTTACAGAGTTAGTTCGTATTCTAGGTTAATGAATCTATTTATTATGAATACAACTGTTACATACTCGTAGTTACATTGTAGCACTCATTATGTTTACGTAATCGAATCGGATGAGAGAAGCCCCCCCCAGTACGGCAATATGTAGATGTGATTAGGGCTGCCTGCGCGCGAATAAATTAACATTGAATTCTTAATGTTATTACTCTCGGACTTGATACTGGAAGGACACGTGGAGATAGCTTACAATAGTGATTAGAAGAAAGGTTGTATTATTTGTAATTATGACAATAATAAGTCTTCAGTTTGCGTTGTGCCCAAACTCAAAATGGAGTCTTCTTATTGTCACTGACGTCTATCTTTCTGTCCGCCAGTCTTACAAGAGATTTTTGTTAATTGACTTGTGGTTGAGGGTGGAGAGATCTCGATTTATTACAGAAAATACATCAAAGCAATGTTGTTATGTTTACTAAGAACTAGGAGTTAGCCTCAGGACTACATTGGAAATATTATTTATAATTACTTATGTGTACTATTTACTATATTGGAAATAATTGTACGGCTTTTTATTTTGTACACCATAGACGAGCAAAATCACAGGCGGTCAGCTATAACAGCAATATACATCGAATAAGGTTCGAAATAGCTGTCATTACTAAAAATTAAGAACAATTCACGAGACATCCAAAGCCAATGACAACAAAAATTTTCAGTTAAATGGCTCACAAAATGTGTAGATTCAATCACGTAGGTTTTACGGCAAAATGGTCTTTACCTTAGGTATAAAGTTCAATATGTAAATTGATTGACTTCGATTACGTTTTACTGCGAACGTAATGTTACGATAAATTGTTTATTTGGGACTGAAACTTGTGTTCTTAGAAGGCTATGATATATATCTACTATTATTTATTTTTCGATATTACCGAGCACGAATTGAAAGGGATCGTTTCATATTATCAATGAAAAAAAAAGAGCAATGGCGATATAAAGTATTTCAATAAGGATGTAATTTATTCTCTTTGTCATATAATTTCATATTCAAATCCTATATTTAAGTATATATATCAGCGTTTACTGAAAATGTTCTTAATTTATGGAAGAAGGAATCATTTTCAGCAGAACGAAGAAATAATGCGATCTCAATTAAATTTAAACAGAATGGTTTATCTATGCATTATACAATCTCTCTCCTTTTGAATGTAAAAATAAAGTTTGGATATCCGGATGTAACTATTTGGATATGGAAAACATAATATTATCAACCAACTTTTCTGAACTGACTGAACTTTTCACTAACTAACTAAAGGGTCACTAGATTGATACGTCACTCAATATAATAGATACCTGCATAACTATATACCTACTAAAGCTGTAAAGTGCCGGTGAATGAACCACGGCACAGTAGATTGAAAAATACAGATAACACTAATCAGAAATCAACCACGTATCGAATTAAAAGCGAATGAAGTCAGAGAATTAACAGGTTATATGTGGCTTTATCCAGCGCGAGCTGGATTCAGCCGGTGTTAAAACAAATTGCTCGTGAATAAATAAATAGCGCTGGATTTAATACATGAGAACGAATGTAAACTTTGCTGCTTTATCTGAAAGTAAAATTTATTCGGACACGTTAAAGCAAACTATTTAAGTCATTAAGCTCAATACTCATTATACAATTTAATATACTGGCCTGAGTAATCTCAGTCGTAAAACCGGGCGAATCATTAAGCTGATGAAAGATGTTTTTGTTTATCTAGTTATAAAAAGAGAGCTCATAAAAATAGTTCAAATAAATATTGAATTAAAAAAGACGAATTAGTAATATAAACTAATTATGTTCTGCTTTAAATTATGGCAAAGAAAGAAGATAAACCGCTACCGAAAGTAAGCGTGCAAGGTGAGACGTTGACGTAAGCATTCCGGACATTACTTAAAATAACACCGGATGTGTTCGAAACTAAGGTGGTATTTATCGAACTTATCTACGTGAGTAATTCCATATATTTTTTTTACTCATGATTGTTTTCTTATTTGCTTAGTTAGAAAGTTTTTGTAAATAAATAAATCTATATAAAGCAGATAGACTCTAAAAACTAAGCATAACATTATATCAATAAATTATTTATCAAAGCCATATTGACGCGAATGTTACTTAATAGATGAGGCTTTCGGCCGGTAAAAGTTTATTTTCATTTTGTATTGTTCAGGACGAGAACTAAAAAATCATACAACATCTTATTCAGTTGGTCTAAGATAAAGAATTTCGCATATCATAATGTTTTTGAAGCAGTGATGACTCAGTGGCATTGGCTATGGACTGCCGCGCAGCAGGTCCATGGTTCGAATCCCGCCCAGAGCTTGAGCTTCACCGCATGGTGGAAGGGCATTTTGCGAATGCCCGCCTGGCTAGCGACCACCCTCAAATAGAAAATCTGTCGCCAAGCACCTAACGGTGTGTTCCGGCAGCAGTCCTTGAGAGCCAGAAAAATTACAGGCTAATGAGACCTAACAACTGGACGTCTCTGTGTGACGGGCACAGTGCAATTCGTGACTTGTGACAAAATGCATCTGTTATAGGCAGAGGTTAGTCCACTTCACATCAGGTGGGCCTCGATCGTCGCTTGTTCCGTCACAAAAACATAAAAAAAATATTGAAAGATGAAAATATAATGAATAGATTCAGGCGTTACTTTGCGGAAATCCATATTTAATAATAAAAATCAAAATAACTCTGATATAAACAACTCACTGTTCCATGCACGGAGCTACGTATATCATGCTGCAATGGGTGAAACTCGAACTTGCATTACCTTTAATGATGCATATCCACGATCAGTTTTACTTTCCATATTCCGTTGACTAGCCATTGTTTATAGGAACAAAATATCAGATTATATATACTGAATCAAGTACGTAATTGTTCATTGTCATTAACGTTATTAATAATTGAATACTTTAATGGATTTCGGAGTATTCGTTTTATGAATAAATAAGGTTTTGTTTGCTTTTAAATGAAACAGATTTGTTAAAATATTATAATGGTATAACATTTTACTGAACTTTAAACTTTGATATTTTTTTGGCTTAGTCGCTCGTGGGGGCCTTTCCTGGTCCAATGACGACGAATGTCCGACTACGGCACAGTCATTACATGTAGGTATGGGTGACCGCAAGTGGCATTTACCACTGAGCGCGCACGTGCTTCGAGGGTCCCTCTTGTTGTCTTCGATTGACAGTCGTTGGTAGGGCATTCTAGCCCCGTGGGGTGCCGGGTTAGATTGTACCTCCCCATATCATCCCGTGGGTGTCATAAGAGGCGACTAAGGAAAAAGTTCTAGAAGGTGGGCAGCTGCGCCTTCTAAAGAACTGCCATCTTACACTGCGGTCCTCCAGCCGCCTGCCAAGCGTGGGGATTATGGCAAATACCCCCTATATAGTGAAGCAGTTCAGCAGTGGCTGATACACTACAGGGAATTTTAAGGCCTGGCGAGCTACCACTCTCAAGGAAAGTGGTCACTAAGCACCTTACTATAAGTATACTACTGTAAAGCTCCGTAAACGGTGACTAAGAGACATAATGCGTCAGTGAGCAGCATGTCACTGCTGACGATGCCGTGAGAATTCTTTATCATCCTAACGAACGCATCAACATTGAAATGTACTACATCCAAAAAAAAACAGAATCCATATATTTTATACAAATATAATTTGGCAAACATAATGGATATACCTTAATCCACATCAAATACCGCTCCAAATCTGTTTTACCAATGATCCCTTTTATTGAATAACATATCTATTTCCGTGGAATCTATCTCGGAGGCAAGTGGCGGAAATATCTCGGATAGAGACGCGATGTGCCGGGGAATGAGGCAAAGGAAATGAGACGTGACCTTAGACGGGGACTCTTCTACATATGTAATTATATAGTACTCGTATAGTGTATTTGGAGAAGTTCAGTATCTAGATTTACCCGTTCGATAGAGAATATTATATTTACTATGGTGGGGTGGTGTGGGCAGGTGTGTGGCAGGTTGTGAGGGGTTTTTTGGTTTGTAGTGATTGTAGTTGTGATACAGATAAGGGGTCATATATCGTGGAGGGTGGTAAATATTGTGGTGGTGTGTGGCCCTCTCGGCAGCTCCATCAGTGAGGATCACAGCTGAACGACATTGCTTTGTCAAAGCTCTGTCCGTTTTTTTTATTTCTGATAGGTAAGCCATTGACCACAATCTCACCTGATGGTAAGTGATGATGTGGTCGAAGGCATTAACAAGCTTAACCTACAATTACAGATTCTAAAGGACAGATGCTGGAACACACTGTAGGTGTTTGGAGACAGATTTTCAACTTGAGGGTGAATATATAATAATGTATTCGTAATTTGTTAATGTTTATGGCTTTTTCAAAACAAATGTTTTATTTAAACTTAATTTCAAACACGGTTTTAGCTTAGTTTTAGCTTGTTAACTTAACATTAATAATTTGTTAAATTTAATGCACCCACGAGAGGAGCAGTAATATGTTAACCAACCCTAGGTTACACCGTGTACCGAGCGACGCGCACATGTGTAATGTCTGACTCAGAACTAGGTAACTAGCGCTAAGCACTGCGCAGTGAACGTATATAGCGGGTCTGTATCGAGTGTGGAGTGCGCTTTACATTGTTACAGCTGAACAGAAGAGGGCGGAGAGATCTGTGATTGGGTACAGAACATATTTAGTTCATTTAAAAACATCTAATCATAAACATAAAATAACGGATGGAAAAATAAAATTCCAGTAGGACTTGAACCCGCCACCCCAGAATACCATCCGAGTGCATTTACAACAATGTTATGGAATGGTTTTTTTCCATTCGAAATAATTTCTATGTTTTCGATAAGCATGCGTCAATGCTTCTGAAAATAATACTAGTTAATAAAATACGTTGATACTAAACGTATGAACTAAAGAATCATACTTCACCAGATATGATGTAGTTCCGTGTAATATGGGGCGAGCCTAAAAATTCATCCACCTGCCATAATTACAAACTGTATGACTGCATACAAAAAAAAAATTCAAAAAAAAAACTAATAGATTTCCCAACCCGGAGGTCGAATCCAGACTTGGAGATCCAATCGGAGCTTTTACACACACACACACACACACCACCGAGACAGTGTATTTATATCTATTACAATTTATTTTTAAGGATACCATAACGAAACTTAGCAGCAGATGTACTGCAGAGAGGGAAAGAGAACAGATCCGCTGGTGATGCTACTGTCAGGTAATTGGTGGTTGGTTCCAGCAGCTGTCTTCGTTATTATATGAACATTGCCCGAGACATTTCACTATGAGACAAATCATGAATAAGAACATATCTTAAACTGTATCTTATATATTTTTAATATAGAAATAAAAAAACATAAAACAATAATTTTAATTTTTGTAAAAAAACATTTACATGGCCTAATATTCCGGGCAGAATTGAACTGCGCGCAAAGATTCATTCAGGTTCTTCCGTCTCTACCGGACGATAACCCTTGAATGGCTTAACCCATTTAATTTGAGCACATAAGATTGTGTCTTAATGTGACCACCACTCACTACCGGAAATGCTACCACACCCCACCACCACTCTTCGTATAATGACAAAGGCCCTAGCATGATTTTATTGCATTATAGAATTTTTGGTCAATCAACTACCTTTCAACCACGATATTCTTACTCATACTGAAGAGATGCCTTTCGGATTTGCCGTTGAAGTTTAGTAGAGGGATAATTAATTACATAAACTATTTAGCTAACACAATGTCTGCTAACAAAGTAAGTACTTGTACATTCTCACTGCGTAAACATTAAACAAGAGTGGTTTGGTTTTGACTTCAGCCTTCACGCGCGGCGTTAGGGTAAAATCCAACGAGCATAATTTTGTGAGTCGTGAGATCGTATTTTTGGTCACTCATTCTACGTTCAACTGAATTTCTGTTGAGTTGCCAGACAAACTTAATTTATTTATTCAGTATTGAGCGTTGGTACGGGCTATTCGTGTCGTCGAGCACGATGGATCCATTAAAAATATTGTGTATTTAAGAAGCATATTGCGAAGAGGAGGCCAGAAAAAGAAGTTAAACCCACTCAACAATAGTCAGAGGCTGATATGTGGACAGTTCCATACTTTATTTGAAAGTTTATGTGCAAATCATCTTTACCGCTCCTCTCCCTTGCCTTTCCCTCACCGCGATTGAAATTCGGTCGAGTTTACTCGCATTGAGTCGGCAGACAACTCATTTTTCGTCGTCGTGTGGCACCAACTGCCTTTTTGTATAAATATATATGAAACCGAATGCAGCAGAATTTATGCTACCGAAATTCTGCGACTCACGACTCACAAAATTACGCTCGTTTGGTTTTACCCTTAAGGTTGAGTATTACAAAATATAATTATTATATACACAAGTGTTCTCCAAATGAGTAGGCAAAGTGTCTATGCACCCACGTCTCGCCAGACAATTATAGGTCTTATGTAATAGTGGGTGAGCCTATTTCCACTTACCGGACACGCTTTCGATTGTTACTGAGTATTTCTTCAGAAGAACCCCATAAATAGTTGGACCCGGGGATATAACTCATGGCCCTCGAAATACAAAGCGGTGCTGTTACACACGTGTGTGACACCGGCGAGCCAATCTGTGAAACATTGTTACAACAACTATGTTCAGCACCTTATAACTGTTACGTCCACAGATATTCGAGTTATGTTCAAATTACATGTGTCGTCTTACTTTTTATCTCTAGTTGTCTAATCATATTTATTAGTACAGATTTATTACAGTTAACTTCATGGAGTTCAATGTCGTCTCTATTTAAAAATCTCTATGAAACGCTCGTAGCGTAGTTTGCTTAGTTGTTCTTAACCGATCAGTAAAGTAAAGCGTCTGCCGAGGTCATGAGTTGGATGGGTGACCCCTAGTGACATTACTACTGAGCGCTTCCGTGCTTCGGAGGGCACGTTAAGCCATCGGTTCCGGTTGTTGTCCTAGGATGACAGTCGTTATAGTATGGTGGTAGAGCATTTTGCGAATGCCCGTCTAGCTAGCTACCACCCTCAAGTAGAAAATCTGTCGCCAAGCACCTAACGGTGTGCTCCGGCAGCTGTCCTTGAGAGCCAGTAATTGTAGGTTAGCCTGAACAACGGCCTCGACCACATCAACACTTATCATCAGGTGAGATAGTGGTCAAAGGTTAACCTATCAAGCATAAAAAAAAATTGCCTACAAAATATACACAATTAATAAAGAAAGAATAGAGACAATTCAAAAGACGTTCGTTGTGTTGTCGGTTTATTTGTTTTAAGATTAGTTGGCTATATTTTCATAAAACTATTATCGTCGTACATTCAATAAACCCTCATCTCCAACTTGTGAAGTCTAAAACCTGTGATCAATATGTAATGTATACAGGGAAATGATCCCTACCCTATTGGACGGGACGCTAAACATCCACGTGACGCAAAATGCCTTCGGAAGGTCAGCGCACAATTAGATTGTCGGGGAAATACCGGGGGAAATTTATAGGAATAAGTCCGGGTTAGGAAGTAGAATGAAAACCTTGTGTGTTAACTTAGGGACAACGTAGACTAGATTTGTTTAGCATTGTTTGCAAAGAGATTTCTGATATGAGTTTGTGTATATTTCATACCATAAATTGGTAGAGAAAAAGCAAATTGCTCCCTTATCTTTGTTCTCTTTACTAATTGATCTCAGCAACTGACCGCAAAGAAGTTGTTTCTTGAGATTTATTTCTTGCGCTGACGCTATTCATGCTTTTAGTGCATATAGCAAGTTTTCGACCCGTATTTTTACAGTAAAAATACGTACAGCTGATAATTGTACTAAAATGCGCGCATCTTGTTGTGGCGTTTCAAGCTGTATGAGTCGTCCAATTATTAGCTTGCTATCAGTCGAAAATCAAACAAACTACTAAAAAAACTGTGACTTGGCTTTAACGTAAACACGTCCCTCCGAAATACGTAAAACTGTCAAAATATTACAAAATTTTAAATGAAATAATGCCTTTTCATTCGCACTTCACAATCTTTCGCATGCATGGACCTTGGCCATGACATGTATAATTGAAGCGCTCGTAGTGAAGTTTATTTAGCGGTTCTTAACCGATCAGCATACATAGTTAAGCAACGTCCGTCGCGGTCATGTGTTGGATGGGTGACCGCTAGTGACGTTTCTACGACGGCACGATAAGCCGTCGGTTCCGGTTGTTGACTCTTCAAAATCGGTTTACAGCGTGACTCTTACATTACTCGGTAGATCAAGTAAGCGACGTCCTTTAGATACCTCTAGAGATTTTCATTGTGTACTCATTACGCGCTTTGTGGCTAGTGGTGGCTAGTGGCTCTGCAGTGATTTGCTAAATAAATATATTACAACTTTTTGATTTGGTTTTTGATTGTACGGTGTAGAATAACATTTCTTACAGAGTAGACGTAAGTTCCCGACTTCCCTAGCGAGCACGGTAGTCGCTACAAAATGTTTGGTTATGAAACTGTGAGATAGAAGCAAATTACATTCTATTTAATTGTTATTTTAGTAAAATGCTGACATCTTCGTTATTAATTGTGATTTCGATAAAATGTCGTCAACTACCTTGATGTCACACAATCTGCTACGTGCCAAACGATAAGTATTTTTCTGTATACTAATAAGAAAACCTTAAATAATTATGTGCAAGTTCCTCAAATCATTTCAGAGTAAGCTTCAAGCCCCACTTGATGGAGGGGGATTGATAATATCAGGTATTTCAAAATTTGCGAACCTCGTTGTACTTAGGATTTGCGTTCAAGAAAGCAATATTTATAAGAAGATTGAAAGGTTAAGCTGTCAATAATTTGGTTTGAGGATTATCTTTTTTTTATATTGGTCTGGTGTCTACTTTGAGTTACGATGTTTTGAATATGAAAATATACTTCTATCATGTCTGGTATGTGTACTGACAGATTGTGAATACTGATTATGACTGACACCTCTCAGGTGTAGACGCCGAGAGTGGTTTGCAATTCCTTTATCGTCATCTCCCTACCCTTACCCCACCAATGTGGGGTTGCTACTAAATGTCTTCTCTAAATAAAAGAGATAAGTGTGGAAAGTTTTTATTTCGGTTTTAAAACATTGCTTTGGTCTCTAATCCCTAAACCCTCCGGCCTCACTGCTTTGGCATATAAATTGGAAATCCGATTTTAATATGTCTGGAAATCATGAAGGCAATAGTATTCATTCTTAGTTCGAAGATTTTATCAATAGAATCATTTCAATTGGAAGAATTTGATCATTATAGTATTTTTCTCTATCTAAAGCGTCAATTTTGAATGTACGTGCGTTTGATCAGCGGTTCGAACAGTTAGTGACTTTTTAAGACAATGCCATTTGGGTGATGTGGAACCGATAACTGAATGTGTGGAACACATTCAGTTTATTTATTTATTTATTTATAATCATAACATCAAAAACTTACAGTCTACGACCAAAACGTTTTTGAGCCAAACATAAAATAATAGTAGGTATACATAGTTAAATGAAGAAAAGAAAAACAAGAGATCTCTTAACTATAATAACAAAAATCGGGTAAATACCGAACACAATTTTGCAAAACTACATTAATGTCAGACAAGAATATATCGATTCCCGGTTGACAAACTATTAATCTGTTTAGCAGTGTGAGTGCGTGGTGCGTCGGCGCATATCGCGCGGTGTTTGAGCGCGGCGGTACTACTGCCACGAAGAGGGGCACGCTGCGGTCGCGCATCTGCGCACGCGCTCGCGACTCGCGCCCGCCGATATATAGTGCACACTGAGATAACGCAGTGGGATTATCTATTTTATTGTTAAGTAGCAGATAATAATGAACAATGAGTGCACACTTTCGTCTCAGCTCCAACGTGTTCATTCCCACCATACCACTAACAAATAAAGAAGGATATGCCCAAGTGGGGTAGTATCCATAAAGCTTCCTATACATAAAGCGTGCAAACTTTCTTTGAATCCGTTCGACTAAAAGCGTATACTTCTTTTCGTGAGGGTCCCAAATCAAAGCATTAAATTCTAATTTACTGCGGACTAAAGCATTAAATAGAGATAGTAAAGCATGTTTATTATGAAACCTAGATGATTGCCTCATCACAAAACCTAAGGATTTATAAGCTCTCTTACATAGCTCCGTGATATGGATGTTAAACGTAAGCTGTGAATCAAGCGTGAGGCCTAGGTCCTGGATCTTTGTGACGCGCTCCAGCGGTTCTACAGACATAGTGTAGTTGTGAACATGTGGTGAGCGGGATCTTGTAAAAGTCATTATTTTACATTTGGATACGTTAAACTCTAACTTGTTTCTCTCACTCCACTCGATAACACTATCAATATCACGCTGCAGCGCCTCGCAGTCAGCTAGCTCATCTATACCTAAGAATAACTTCAGATCGTCAGCGAACATGAGACACCTGGCCGTTCTGACAACATTCGGCAGATCATTTATCATGATCGTGAACTGAGTCGGTGCCAATATACTTCCTTGACTGACTCCAGATAATGTAATATATGGATCAGATCGATATCCAAGATGTTGAACAAATTGGATCCGATTGGCAAAGTAATTACTGAACAGTTTTAGCAAGTTAGGACAGAACCCGATTTCCGCAAATTTCTTTAAGAGAATGTCATTATGCACTCGATCAAAAGCCTTTTTGAAATCGAAGTACGCCGCATCTACTTGCCTATTCTGATCCATGCCAGTTGTCGTGTAGTCCACAAAGTTGATGAGATTCGTGGTTGTGGACTTTCCAGCTCGAAAACCATGTTGGTTTTCGTTTAGTAAGGGCCGTATTTGCAAGGAAATGCTACGATTCAATATTGACTCTAGGACCTTGCCAAATGCTGAAAGAACGGCTATAGGCCTATAGTTCTCAATTTTCGATCTGACGTCATTCTTAGGTATAGGGGTGACTCGGGAAGTTTTCCATACTGCAGGATAGATAGCGGTGCTTAGCGATAAATTAAATATGTGAAGCAGCGGTATTTCAAAAGCGTATCTACAATCTTTTATTATAAATGGTGGTATACCATCCGGGCCAGTAGAAGAATGCGCCTTAAGACGCCGAACTGCAAAATTGAGATCAGATGAGCTTATGTGGTCGATTGCTATGCGCGCCGAGCAGAACGCGCTCGCGGCGCTGGCGTCCCGCTCGGCGGCATCCGCCGATAAGGTCGGAGCTTCGCTCAAAAATACGGACTTAAAATACCTCGCAAATGCATTAGCGGCGTCCTCTCCGGTAATTAGCTGCCCTTCGTACTGGAATTCATCACAAGGATTCCTACTGACCTGTTGGTCTTTTACATATTGCCAAAAGCTCTTCGGATCTTTGCGAATGCCATGTTCAGTTTTTCGAATGTACGATTCATACGCTTCCCTAATGAGTAGTTTCGAATGTTGTCTATAATACTTAAACATTTCGGAGTTAAATTCATATCCAAGTTCCCGGTACTTTTTCAAATGAAAATACTTAAATTTTAAATTTTTTATTATATCTTTAGTGAACCAAGTTGGGTACTGAAGATGTAAGCTACCAACAGGCCTTTTTTTTAGAGGGACATAGTCACTCAGAGACGCTCTAATTTTTTCATAAAATAAATCTACTGCTTTATCAACATTGTCAATCGAGATAATTTCTTCCCAATCGATATGTTGGAAAGAGTCATACAAAGCGTGATAATGAGCCTTACGGAAGTTCCACTCCAGAACCGCATCGGGTGGTGAAGGCGGCAACGGGCGCGAGCGCGAGCGCGGCCGCGGGATGCGGAGGCGCACCTCGAGCGCGGGATGATACGCGTCCTCTGGCTCCACGATCTTTATGTCACCGAGCACACTCACACATTCCTCACCAAGACTACACATCACTAAATCTAGTATCGAATTGAACTTTTTAGGTATAGTATTATATTGTTTCAGTTGACAATACGCTAGCAAGGAATTAAACTGTAAACTAATATTTAAGCTACAAGAATTTAGATTAAAGTCTCCCAACAATAGAACATCTAATTTTGAGTACTTCACTACAACATTTTCTAACACCAAGAATGCTTTCATGTAAGTCAGATCATCTGAATTCGGAGGAATATATACTACGCAACACAAAATATCTTGGTATTTCAAAGTTACAATAGCCATTACAATTTCAATATCAGGAGTGTAGCCGTCTATATTTAGCACCTGCCGAACTCTGTATTGGTCCTGGACCCCTAAAAGAACGCCTCCCCACCCTACGTCACCGCTCCTGTCACGGCGCACGACCTTGTAACCTGCAGGCATAAATTCAGCGTCGCTTACGCTGCTCATCAAGAAAGTTTCGGTGAACGCGATCATGTCAGGTGATTCATTCAGTAATGCCATTTTACATTTATCTAATTTTGAGCGTAATCCTCGAACATTCTGATAAGCTACCCTAAATGTTTTGTGTTTAGTTTTCGCCTCCCTGTTGCTGGAATGATCTGCGAAACCCACTACGCCAAGGTTTAATATAAACATCAGCAGCCCAGTAGTGGGGCGACAGATATTTGTCGACATTTTTTGTAGGCACAGATAATTTAAAGGATGCGTAATCACCTCTGGATTTCAAGGCTTCAACTGCACACTTATCTTCAGGGCAAATAGTACTCAGATGAACAGATACTTGCTCGGCTGTCGTCCCTAACTTCACATAATAGCGATGAAGATAAGATTTACGATCAGCCGCCTGCAACGCGGTCGTACCTGGGGCAGCAGTACCGCATGTGGCGTTTGTTATCGGTCGGCGAGCCTTCCGCGTTCTCACCTCGGTCCATTCGGAAGCGTCCTCATTTGTAACGGCATTGTTAGAATTCGCTTCAACATCAACAATGTCATTTTCTGGTGTTGTAGGCGTAACAGGTACTATCTGTGTCGGAGCTGATAAGAGGCTCGATGACGCAGATGTAGTAGCGGTGGAGAGGGTGGATCGGCCGGTTGCGAGAGTGCGCGGCGATATAGCCTTTCTTGCTTTCTTGCACAGTTATCGGTTCCACACCACCCCGCGCAGTATTGTTGATATATTAATATCCACCTTATATATTATATTCGTTTTTCAACTATATTTTAATATCGGATTACAGAACTCATCATCTTCCTACCATTATTCAGATTTTATTGTGAAATATAAAATATGTGTAACTTTTATAAATTCTATATAATAACTCTATATTATATAGAATTTATATATATAACATATTCTCTACCGTCAGCACAACTAATAACATTTAAAGTTTTCTATATTTGTGTAGTTATAAACATATTGTGCTCTCACATATTATGTGCAATAAGGGTGAGAACATGTTGATTAACATACCACCACATACAAACCACTACCACCTCGATAGACCCACGACTTCTACTTGTCGTCAAAATATCGCACTAGATGATAGTTTACAAAGTCAATTAAGAATATCTTAAACAAATTGTTTCCATTATTTATGTATCGAAGTGTTCTCTTGTGGAAATTGTTTTCAATAAACATGGCGGTCGCGACCTTGCTTTTCAATTTAACATCGCTTTACTTATCAAAACGTTATTTTGTTAACATTCAATATTGCTTTTTGGGTAATAGGTTTGTATTATTGGTATATTAACTGAAATGTTTCCTGATGATTTGTATACTCAGAGTCTATTGGATTTCTATTGGAAATTATCGGAACAATATGGAATATGGAGTGATTTCTGAGGGTAGCAATACGTTGTTCAAACACGGTGTTTTATATAAAAAGGTTTTGTAAAAAGTTTGTGCTTATATCACGTACAAATGCAGAAGTTTGCGCTTGTGTGTGTGTTAGTTACCACAACGGCTAAACAGATAATACTGAAATGTATATACGTAGATTTCTAAAGCAGTAATAGCTTTTTTTTTTTTTATACCTAGTAGCCTTTGACCACTATCTCACCTGATGGTAAGTGATGATGTGGTCGAAGATGTTGTTCAGGCTAACCTAGAATTACTGGCTCTCAAGGACAGCTGCCGGAACACACCGGTAGGTGCTTGGCGACAGATTTTCTACTTGAGGGTGGTAGCTAGCCAGGCGGACATTCGCAAAATGCCCTACCACCATGCAAAAGCTCTAGCCTCTTCCTATGCAACGCTATGGACCCGGCACCTAGCGGCAGCAATAACAGCGGCGAACGTCGCTTTATAAGTTGGCATCGTACTGGACCACTATGGCCAAGTTATGAATGAAATTATGTTGTTATCATTATCGCCGATGCCAATGGGTTATGTTAGCTGATCGGTTAAGAACGGCTAAGCAAACTTACGCTGAAACAACGACCGCTTCAAAAAACTATTACAAATAAAGACTGCGGTTCTAAAAAATTTCCTGAAAAGGTCCCAGATTAAATTATTCGTAAGCAAGTATTAAAGTGTTTCGGAAACTTTTATAAATTTCCTCAAGCCGGCTTTAATAGGGAGTGATGAGTAAAAAAAAACTTGGAGGGTACCGTTCCGTCATGTCTTTGAATATTTCATTAGATGCGGTTAAGGCCGGCTTGTACTTGCACAGTAGGCAAATTTTGCGTGCGAGAGTTGCAGGCTATGGACACTACGCGGCGCTGCGCTTTAGATGCACAGCGCTCGTCAGGTCGATGTCCCCAGCCGCACGCTATCAGCTTCATAGTGTAACTAAAACAGTTGATCTACTTTAGGTATCTGCTACTAAATCCAGTACTCAATTATTATATTCTTGTGACTATTCCCTTATAGTGCAACTAACACAGTTGATAACCTTTAACTATTACTATTAAAATACATACCGTTAAGTGCTTGGCGACAGATTTTCTACTTGAGGGTAGTTGCTAGCCAGGCGGGTATTCGCAAAATGCCAAATTACTGGTTCTATCTAGAGAACACATAGCGGCACATACCGTTAAGTGCTTGGCTACAGATTTTCTACTTGAGGGTTAGGTAGCTAGCCAGGCGGATAATCTCAAATTGCTCTACTACCATGCAAAATTAATGGTTCTGGAGGACTCATAGCTACACATACCGTTAAGTGCTTGGCGACAGATTTTCTACTTGACACATAGTGGTAGGAAGCCAGGCGGGTATTTGCAAAATGCCCTACCACCATGCAAAATTATTGGTTCTAGAGGACTCATAGCGGCACATACCGTTAAGTGCTTGGCGACAGATTTTCTACTTGACACATCGTGGTAGCAAGCCAGGCGGGTATTTATAAAATGCCCTACCACCATGCAAAATTACTGGTTCTCAAGGATACATAGCGGCACACAGCGTTAAGCGCTTGGCGACAGATTTTTTACTTGAGGGAGGTAGCTAACCAGGCGGGTTTTCTCAAAATGCCCTACCACCATGAAAATTACTAGTTCTAGAGGACTCATAGCGGCACATACCGTTAAGTGCTTGGCGACAGATTTTTTACTTGAGGGAGGTAGCTAGCCAGGCTGGTTATCGCAAATTGCTCTACCACCATGTAAA
The DNA here is from genome assembly GCA_963890685.1 of Plagodis pulveraria. NCBI lineage: Eukaryota > Metazoa > Arthropoda > Insecta > Lepidoptera > Geometridae > Plagodis > Plagodis pulveraria. Next base: position 32,726,269 of record OY982956.1, on the reverse strand, counting down.
ATTACTGGTTCTAGAGGACTCATAGCGGCACATACCGTTAAGTGCTTGGCGACAGATTTTTTACTTGAGGGAGGTAGCTAGCCAGGCTTGTAATCGCAAATTGCCCTACCACCATGCATAACTACTAGTTCATAAGGATACATAGCGGCACATAGCGTTAAGTGCTTGGCGACAGACTTTCTACTTGACACATAGTGGTAGGAAGCCAGGCGGGTATTTGCAAAATGCTCTACCACCATGCAAAATTATTGGTTCTGGAGGACTCATAGCGGCACATACCGTTAAGTGCTTGGCGACAGATTTTTTACTGGAGGGAGGTAGCTTCTTAGAGGGCACTGCTGCTCACTTTCCGGTATTTTCCCTTAGTTGCCTCTTACGACACCCACAGTTAGTAATTGGGGCGTGACCATACTGTACTTTTTATACTGTGGCGCGTGAAAACAATGCCATCGAGAAAGTATTTTTTTTATTTGGCATGGTTTGAAATGACGTACAAGACACTCGCCTGATGGAAGATTCACGCCAGCGGATAACCATAAATGTTGCAGTGTCACCATTCTGCTAATAATAATTCTGTTTAGAAATATTTCTAGCTCGTAATCGTCGGGGAGAATTTTGCTGGAGAAAACGACACGCGTCCTACCTCGATGACGCCTAGGCGGGTACTGAATGACGTGCGCGAGAGCTTGAATCTTTAGATTTGTAGTTTATTTTTTCTTGTTAAAAAACTATAGCTAAATTTGAAAATGTGCCTTCAAACGTTACTAATAAATAACAAGCTCTATCCATTGGTAAAACTTCCACATAGTTTCATGATAGTATCTTTTAGTTCTACCTGATTTAAGTAGCGATATGGTGTCATGTTTGACATTTTTTTTTATCGAAGAAATTGTTCATAATCACGTTTTTGACTTTGTACGTTCCTGGAGTGTATGTTCAACTTTATATAAATAATTTTATATATTCTAAATTTTCAATTCTATTCGTGTTACAGATTTTAAAAAAATGTCTTAAGTAGGTACAACCTGGCCTTAACGAGTTCTTTGTTTAGATATCTTGAGGCAATGAATGGATGTTGATTATTTTGAAAAGGAGTAGCGAGTTATATTTAAACGGTTTTGCAATCTTAATTAAATCAATTATTCATAGTTTAATTACCCGAGTTTATGAAATAAACTATTGCATATAAATCCTACACGTTCTCTCTTCTCGTACTCTGCTGAGTATATGGGCCGTTTTATATCATCCAGTTCCCGAGACCAATATCTTACAAGCCCCAGCGCATAATCTTAATATGAATGCCCAGTGCTGCTTGGCGGCCACCCGTATTGTATGGCTCAAGAAATCACCGATCCAATAGTAGTGACTGCAGAGAACACTTGGATGGGCGTTTATTTCAACTTGTAGTTGGTTATTAAGAAGGCAAGCTCCGTTGAAATCACTTCAAATGAATAGTTTAATTAAAACTTATTATTATTGTATTATATATTATTATTGTATATACTTAATTTACATAGAAAAATAATATATATATATAAAAATAATAATAATTTATGAATGAAATTGAATTGTCATCATTGACACATCTATGATGCATAATGGATGTTTTAAGTTTTTATAAACGCGAGGTTTTGTATGAGCTATACTTGCGTTTGACGATAACCTCCCGTGTTGTAAAGAGACGATGCGGTTGTAGATGTAGCACGAACGAATAGAAAGTCTTATTTGTTAATTCACTGTACACAACTACCTCGCTATAAGCCTGTATCAAGTAGGTACTTCTTAGTTCAAAATGTTATTAATATTTATTTACTTGACAAACCGTGTTCAACATTCTCTAGGTAGGATAATGTATGATTTTATACGTGGCGTGATTCCTAATAGTAACCGATACTACATATTGTACTTATTTGCAGTCAATATAACAGAAATTAGCAAGTGGAAATCCGTGGGCTATACCTACCCCTCCGGGAATCAGACAACAGGTTATGTACTTATGTATAAATTGAATGAGTATACCGAAAAAACAATATTATATAATGTTCTTGCATCAAATCTACGTTAACAGGACAACGTCCTAACTAAATATTGACTTACTGTCGTGAACACCCTCAGTTTTTATTTTAATTGAGATAGAACAAAGCCGTTTAATAGAATAAAATAAATTGAGATCTTCCTCATTTCCACAGAGCGTTTGATCTCGTTCCTTTGACCCTTCGCCTCCGGTCACGTATTAACTTTTCTACTTTATTCTACAGATACAGCTGACTTTATTAATTCGCATCAAAGCTGCAGTGGGCTACGCACGCTGTGCTGATGAATTTGGTGCCCCATTTACATATATATATATATATATATATATATATATATAAGGACTGACAATAAAATAAACCCGGCCAAGTGCAAGTTAGACTGCCACGTCGAGGGTTCCGTACTAACTTTGACAGATCCGTAGCTGGTGTCTGACCTGCACTTGGCCGGATTTTAGAAGGTATTTGTTGGTCCATTAGATATTAGACTATAATTATATCACGTTAGACGCTTGCATATATAACCGTTTTTACGATAGAACAAAAAGAGAAAACGTTAAAAATGCAGGTTTATGTACGGAGAACTCCTTTTATTTTTAAATTATTATTATTTTTATTTTTTAGGCAATCGACCATAATCCACATATTCTGATAAAATGACCCACTACTTATAACCGCTCCAAAGATACAGCATTTTAAAGGTCGAACGAACGGACGGACAGCTGGGGCTTAGCAAACAGGATCCCATTTACTAGTTGGAACCCTAAAAATATACAAAGTTAGGAAATGGATATGGAAATTGGGTAAGCCAACTCCTTTGATAATGTGTTTGGAGTATTCATATATTACAAGAAGTTTATTTCATTTTAATATTATCCTGGATATATTTGGTATTACGTTTTCTGTATAATTATTTTGAATATATCAATTGGGAACCAGCTCCTGTTCTAGGGTAAGCATGATAACTGTCTTCAACCACGTCATTGCCTACCACCGGCTGAGTTTGTCGCCTAACGACAATAAAGTCTATTAGCGATAAAAAATACAGTATTGAGGTCAAACTCAAATATTTTTAAGTTGTAGACTCGAACTTGTGCACATAACTATGATACTACATCGTATTAGTAGTTGTACTAGATTTGCATCAGATTCGCAGTTTACAGAAAGTATTTAATTAATGCAACCAACGTTTTTGTTGTGAGACTAGGTTGTATAACTATTGTAAAAAATATGTTTAATAGATCACATTAAAAACAATTTTTTTTACGTTTTTCCGATTTAGGGGTAATATATTGAATCATGTGCATTTGTGTTCAATAACTATGCAGGACATTACATACGGGCATTATTGTTATATTTATAAGTTTATAATGTAATACAATCATTCAATCTCATCGGAGTGCTGCAAGATTTCGTTTGAAGTGTTTAGCGGTTTATCGTAAATAACATTTGAGCTGCCATAACTTCGGTTTGAGAGCCCTGAGTTCCCGATGCGGGGTCATCTGCCGCCGGCTATCAATTACATTATCACCGTAAACTTTACGGCACAAGGCCGATTTCTGCAGGAATTTAAATGAACCTTCCGGTAGTGATTAAGGGTCGCTTCCATGATCAATCACCGCAGGTTGGTGATTGTTGGGTGATTACAATCTGCCTATTGCAAGTTGATTGGTGATTATGAGGTTCGCGCTACACAGTTTAAATTGCGCATTTCATACCGTGCCTGGCTTAATAAAAGGAATGTTCAATTTCCTCATTTTAATTAGTCAGTTATCATCAGACATACTACTTAAGGCCAAGACCGTAATCAAAATAATTTCTTATTCGGGCGGAGCTAAAAGAAATGGGCGTTAACTTTTAACTCCTAAAAATATTCATTCGCACGGCGGCACTAGTCGCCGTACCACGCGTAGTATCGCTAAAATTGTAGAGCTTCGTGAACTATTAGAAGCGGCAGAACAGAAGTGTAGATATAACAACATTTTTATCTGCAGTTACTGCGAACCGCTGTAGGGTAAGAAAATATCATTACTTGTAGGTATAGAAATATTTAATAGACTAAGCGAAGCGAGGTGGAGGTCTGAGCACTGTATATTTACCTGTCAATAAATTTTGATTACCTGTATAGACCTAATTGAAATTTGGTAGAAAGAAAGGTACCTCTTTCATAGTAACATAAATTGCAAGTAAGAACCTGTATGAGCTTAATTGGTTGATGGATTGCTGAGATAAATTCAGAGGGGTCCTTAAAACGAGATTAAATTTAGCGGCTTGCATTTATTTTTATGTGGTGTGAAATATCATATACACCAATAAAATGTCTAAAATTTGAATAGAAGTACACAAACGCTCAATACAAAAGATAACCGTACTGAAACCGACATTTAAGATTCACCCTACCGCTATTAAAAGTGGTACAGCTAGAATCATACCATTTTCACCCAAATCCCCTTTACACTGTTCCCAAACATCTTTTTCTACCTACTCGAATCTTTCTGGGAGAACAGTGTCAACAGTTTTGTTGAAACAGTGATGGCTCAGTGGCATTGGCTATGTACTGCCGTGCCGCAGGTCCATGGTTCGAATCCCACCACGGGCTTGAGCTTCACCGCATGGTGGAACAGCATTTTGCGACCACCCTCAAGTAGAAAATCTGTCACCAAGCACCGACAGATTTTCCACTTGAGGGTGGTCGCTAGCCAGGCGGGCATTCGAAAAAGCCCTACAACCATGCAAAATACTGATTCTTACGGACACATAGCGGCACATACCGTTAAGTGCTTGGCGACAGATTTTCTACTTGAGGGTGGTAGCTAGCCAGGCGGGTATTCTCAAAATGCCCATCAACATGCCAAATTACTGGTTCTCAAGGAAACATATTGGCTTAAGCCGTTAAGTGCTAGGCGACAGTTATTCTACTTGAGAGTGGTAGTGAGCCAGGCGGGCATTTGCAAAATGCCCTACCACCATGCGAAATTACTGGTTCTAGAGGACTCATAGCGGCACATACCGTTAAGTGCTTGGCGACAGATTTTGTACTTGAGGGTGGTAGCTAGCCAGGCGGGTAATCGCAAAATGCCCTACCACCATGCAAAATTACTGGTTCTGAAGGACACAAAGCGGCATTTACCGTTAAGTGCTTGGCGACAGATTTTTTACTTGAGGAAGGTAGCTAGCCAGGTGGATATTTGCAAAATGCCCTACCAACATGCCAAATTACTGGTTCTCAAGGACACATAGTGGCTTACGCCGTTAAGTGCTTGGTGACAGTTATTCTACTTCAGAGTGGTAGCTAGCCAGGCGGGCATTTGCAAAATGCCCTACCACCATGCAAAACTACAGGTTCTCAAGGACACATAGCGGCACATACCGTTAAATGCTTGGCGACAGATTTTCTACTTAATGGTGGTAGCTAGTCACGCGGGTATTCGCAAAATGTCATATCAACATGCTAAATTACTGGTTCCCAAGGACAAATAGCGGCTTACGCCGTTTAGTGCTTGGCGGCAGATTTTCTAGTTAGTAAGTAATATAATTATAATCAATATCATATAACTATAAAATCACTTAGCCGTTCAGGTATTGGTAATAGGTCGTTTAATTGTACAGTACCCTAAAAATAACAAAATTAAATATTGTACTACGGGTTACAAATCTAGATACCTACTAAAATAGGAATTAACAATGCCGTGAAGCTCAAGCCCGCGGCGGGATTTGAACCATGGACCTGCTGCACGGCAGTCCATAGCCAATGCCACTGAGCCATCACTGCTTCAATAGTTTCTGGATCTGTGTTCAACTAGCAATTACTACTACAACTTACTACCCCTAGCAATTCACTTCGTGTCTTGCTACTTTTTTTTTATTTGGATGTGACCGTTGTTAGTTGATTGATGTCGAGGAGAGCTGCCGCAACACAAGGTTAGATGCTTGGTGACGAATTTTCTAAATGAGGATGAGGCTAACGAGAAGAGTACCAGAGGCCAAACCTATACCAACATTAAATCTCCAAAGCTTACCAGTCTTTAGTAAAATCAATATCAAAAGTTTAGCAAAAAACTGCTCAATTTTTCATTCAAAATAGGTATTTCAAGATAAATAAAAACCAAATGATTTTTACTAAAAAAAAATCCAAATCCTTCGAATAAAAGGCGGAAAATCCTCAGCGCACTTGCTCAGCAGATTACGGCCACCTTTCAGGCCCTACTTGAGGGAGGGGGTTGATATTTTCATGTATTTCAAAATTTGCGAACCTCGTTGTACTTAGGATTTGCGTTCAACAGAGCTATATTTATAAGAAGATTGAAAGGTTAAGCTATCAAGAGTTGGTCTGGGAATTATCTTTCTTTATGTTAGTCTGGCGTCTACTTATAGTTACGATGTTTTGAATATGCAATATACTTCTATCGTGTCTGGTATGTGTACTGACAGATTATGTATACTGATTATTTAGGTAATAATCAGTATACATAATCCTGAGAGGCACCGGGAGTGATTTGCAATTACTTTAACGTCATCTCCCTACCCTTACCTCACTCATGTGGGGTTGGTACTATAATATGTCTTCTGTAAATAAAGGACATAGGTGTGGAAAGTTTTGACTAAGACTTTAAGGCCGTCTTCCAATTTCCAACCTTACCATATATTTGTGAGATTAATCAAGAAAGTGTACTGTTTTTTTTTATGCCTGATATATTCGCCTTTGACCACTATCTAACCTGATGGTAAGTGATGGTGTGGTCGAAGATGTTGTTCAGACTAACCTAGAATTACTGGATCTCAAGGACAACTTCCTGAACACACCGTTAGGTGTTTGGCGACAGATTTTCTACTTGGGGGTGGTAGCTAGCCAGGCGGGCATTCGCAAATTGCCCTACCACCATGCTCTAACGACTGCCACCTTAAGATAACAACCGGGACCGACGGCTTAACGTGCCGTCCAAAGTACGGAAGCGCTCAGTAGTAATATCACTAGCGGTCACCCATCCAAATCATGACCGCGGGCGACGTTGCTTTACTTTGCTGATCGGTTAAGAACAGCTAAGTCAATTTCGCGTGTGGTTTTGATATTTTTTGTTTTAACGTAGTCGAGGTTATTTAAATATAAATATATTTATTAAATATATTTATATTTAAAAAATACCATTTAAATATTATTTTCATAGAAGTTATCTTAAATAAGTCGATTGAATAGATGGATTAAATCGATTAATTAATAAAAAAAAACAGTCCACAATCCCCACGCTTGGCAGGCGGCTTGGGGATCGCAGTATTAGATATCAGTTCTTCAAAAAGTGCTGCTGCCCACCTTCTAGCGTGTTACCCTTAGTCGCCTCTTACGACACCCACGGGTAGTGATGGGGGGGTGACATTCTAGCCCGGCACCCCACGGAACTCTAGCCCGTGCTCGCCCAGATACTTAATATTAAATACCTCACACAAAGAACTCTACTTGTCCTCAGTATGAATAATAAACTGAAAAAGCTTCTCAGAACTTCCCACGAGTCGTGTTCTTGTATCCATTTCCTTATAATCATTAACGTTATTAATAATTGAACACTAATGGATTTCGTATCGGAGTATTCGTTTTATGAATAAATACATTTTGTTTATCATTTTACTCACTTCAACATACTAGATAATTATTTGTATATTAAACTTTGTTTTATCTTTGAAGTACTTGTTTTGGAGTGCCTGGTAGTTCTTAACCTATCAACTAATTTAAGTAAGGTTCACTACGCCATACATCGTGACTTGGATGGGTGACCACTTCTGGCACTTCTTACTGACCGCTTCCATGCCTCGGAAGGCACATTGAGCCTTCTGTCATCGGAAGCGGTCAGGATGACAATCGTTGGGCTATCTGTATGCCTTCATGCTTGAAATGTGGCAGTGTGCGTCGTGGTATATATCGCGTGCTAAGCAGTCGACAACTACGGAGTCACACCACACAATACACAATTGTAAAAAGTTTCATCTACGGTTATATGTCCGGCCGCCTGCCTGACGTCCTTCTACACCTCCTTGGAATGGTTTCGTTTGAAGTATACCTTTTAATATTCAGCATTAGGATGGTAAGACGCGTGCGCCCGATGCATCAACCTGATCCATGTAAGCGGTGGCACGCTGCTTATTACGTGCATTATTAATTTAGCCATCTTTTAGGACATCCAACAGGAGGATATGAAACAGTCCTCATATTCAAAGCTCGGAACTGATGTACGGCTAACTACGACGAAGCCATTAACCCTCCAGAAAGGTTCAAGCTCATCAACAGTTAGTAGAGGAAAATGTATTTACCTATCATAAAATCCACTGTGTATTAGGCTGTTACATGAGCATTTGACCTTTGGACGACTTTGAATGTTTATGGAACAGCGAAGGGAGTACTGAAGTGGCTAAGTTTGGGATAGCTTCGGCAGCGGTTTGATTTTACCGCTCAAGTCCGGGATTGTCCGAGAACCTGGGCCCTGGATGCTTGTCTGCGGTTATAAAACACCGGAATTGGGAGCAGACTTACTATTTCTAGTTAATAATTGTTATGCATCATTGTCATCAGGTGTTATGCAAAAGACGATTTGATTTAGTACGATCTAACATGTATAGTTATTGTAAATGAGAAATTGACTGTAATTTGTTTTGTGTATCTAAATAAATAAATATTTCATCCAGCAGTCATATTTCGATCTAAATAGTTATTGCATCATTCCATCTAAGTAGAATCATTTATTTAATTAAGGCGTCTGTGGCTGTGTTTATATCATTATTATTTATCATTATCCTCTTGTTTTTTCTTTGTTCACAATTTAACATTGAATAATTATGTAGGTACCTACTTATTTTACTGGCAGACTTGAAGTTCGCGTGGAAAATATTATTTCAAAGATAGAAGTTGAATAAAACTACCATTAGATAAATACAGTCAGTCTGGACTGTTTTGTTAGTTCTAGATGAACTAACAAAAACAGCCGACGAACAGACTATCTATATATTTTACTTTGATACGAATTTGTAAATTTAGTTTATACATTTACACAATTTTTAAATTTATTATACTCATATCACGCGTATCATGTGAATTATTTAGTAAGTAATACATTAATAAATGTATATGTGGGAAATTATAAAACCTTTAGTTTTTTCAGTTATGATGGTAGTCCTCAGTTTATCGGAATTCTAAAGAGAGGTGGAGGCATCTTCTAGAAGAGCATTTTATTGTTGGGCGAGTCAAAGAAATCCAGTACGTCCAAAACAGCCGATAATATGGTACTGTTTCTTAGACTAAATATCAATATTTGACCACTATCTCACCTGATGGTAAGTGATGATGTGGTCGTAGATGTTGTTCAGGCTAACCTAGAAGTACTGGCTCTCAAGGACAGCTGCCAGAACACACCGTTAGGTGATTGGCGACAGTTTTTCTACTTGAGGGTGGTAGCTAGCCAGGCGGGCATTCGCAAAATGCCCTACCACCATGCTATAACGACTGCCATCCTAAGTCAACAACTGGGATCGACGGCTTAACGTGCCCTCCGAAGCACGGAAGCACTCAGTAGTAATGTCACTAGCGGTCACCCATCCAACTCATGACCGCGCGCGACGTTGCTTAACTTTGCTGATCGGTTGAGAACAGCTAAGTAAACTTCGCTACGAGCGCTTCACAATTACCTACTGGTAGTAGGCTGAGCATTTGGACTGCCTGTGAGTCTGCAATGACTTATAGGTTGTTTAAATAATTTTATTGTACGAGATACAGTGTTGTACGTAGATCGTAGTATTTATTTAATAAAGGCATACCACCAGTAAAAAAAAAAACAAACAAATGTAGTAATTTAGTCCAAATTCATCCTGAAAGTCATCCAGGCCATTTTCGAAACGATTAACTCATATGACTAAGTAGTAGTGTTCCTACATTAAAATTAAAAATAATAATAATAATAAACTGCTCATTGAAGAAAATGTAATTTTTCCTTGTGCCAATTCATATTAATAAAGTCAACGAAGAATAGTAAAATATGTTATAGTAAGTTTTGGCTTCGGGTTTTTGATTCCTGCCGCCTGCCTGACGCACTCTCTCCTTTAGACTGCTCTTGCTGTTAGTGTATCCGATATACCTTTCGGATAATTATGTAAATAATTAATGTAAAAGTCCTACTGTCCGAGTGATATGCAGTAACACCCTGCTCACGTTAACGTGAGTAGTGTCATGGTATCTTATTTACTATCGATTGGCTGTGGGATAAAGAGTTTTTAATTTAGTTCTATCGGTTACGGTACCTACGAGTCTTAATACGTTGCGAGCTTGTTCTTTATAATGAAAGTTGAGATTTCATTCCACATATATTTTTAGATACTACCGTATGTGTATTACCTACCCACTGTCTGTAAATGTATGGGAGAACTCGTTGAAACTCGCTTATAGGAAGTTACCCTGCTATTATATTTTATTGTTCACGAATAGGGGAGTTAGTTAGTTATAGCGACTTACCCTAGTACTAGTTTTCATTATATGACCAGTATATGATCTCACCTGTTTGAGCAGTGTTGGATGGTAAACACACTGGTTTCTACACAGTGGGTAATTGATAGCAGTTCTCTCATTGAGAACTCCTAATGTGTGATTGTGACGGAACAAGCTCGAGGTCCACCTGATGTTAAGAAGAATGACCTCTGCCTATAACAACTGCATTTCGTCACAAGTCACGAATGTCACTGCGCTCGTCACTCTGAGACATATAGTTGACGAGTCTCATGTGCTTGTATTTTACTCATGGACTGCTGCCGGATCACATTGTTAGGTGCATGGCGACAGATTTTCTACTTGAGAGTGGTAGACAGCCAGGTGAGCATACGCAAAATGCCCTCCCACCATGCAGTAAAGCTCAAGCCGGCGGTGGGGATTGAACCATATACCTGCAGCACGGCAGTCCATAGCTATTACCGCTCGGCTATCATTGTTTAAAAAAAAGAGCTTGACTCTTCGAACGTACGATCAAGAAATCCTTCTCGATCGTAAATAAAAACGCTTCGAAACTCTTCCGGTTTGGCTGCGTGGCGTTTGTGACGTCAAAGAATTGAACTAGGCGGAATTGTCACTAGCTACCTATTTTTTACATATTTTCTGAATATATTTGTTATTATTTAATCTGTTTCGTGTATCGTCGAAATTATGTAATTAGGGACCGTGTTCGTTGTCAGTTTGGGACTATTTATGTTTCAGGGTCTATCCCACAAACTGAACTATTCACTAGAGAATCTGGAATTACCGTTAATTATGACCATCACAAATACTTAAAATACTGATTTATTACTTAACTTTTTAGTTGTGATCAAATCAACGTTCATATCGGGGTGCCGAGCTACTATTACATCCCCATACTGTTCTGTAGGTGTAAGAGGTCGACAATCACGCAGAAATTGGGCAGAAGAGAATTTTGAAGAACTGCTATCTTACTTGCTTAACTTGACAAAGAAAGCGATTATAAGCCAAGCGATAAGCTTGATAATCAAACAGTAGCTAGGACTGTTGATGTGATTTAAACAAACATATTTTCCTTCACGGGTTAACATTCCCTAACAGAGTGAGGCACGACACGCACTTGGCCGGTTTTTTTTAACCAAAAATAAATATGTTAATTTTTTCTTTCTTTCTTAATTTTTTGGGGCAACTCAACTCACAAAGATTTTGTCTTTAAGGCACAAAAACGCTGTATTAGGTCAATGTTTGGACTCAAGACAACTGACAGTTGTAGATCACTTTTTATTGAGCACAAAATCCTAACACTTCCATCTCTATATAAATATGAAGTGGCTTTATTTGTCAAATTAAATCAGCACTATTTTCCATCTTTATCTGACCAAGTTAAGCGTAATAGACGTGATAAATATAAGCTCTGTATGCAATCTTCGAAAAAGAGCCTTATGAATAATAGCATTTTCTGTATGGGACCAAAAATATACAATCAGGTACCAAGCTCCTTAAAGGACCTAAATAATAATATGTTTAAAATTAAGCTTAAGAAAATATTATTAGAGAAATGTTATTATAGCATAAGCGAATTCTTGACTGACAAAAATCTGAATTGAATTTATGTTGTTGACATTAATATTCGTGTTTAGTTTATATCCACTTTTTTGTATGTATCTAGAATTGACTTTTATAATGACATTGACATTGTATTGACATTATATTGAAACTTGTGTGAATTGTTAAAGTGCCTAGAATCATATATTTCTCCTTTGCTATTGTTAAATTATCTAATTGATTGCCGCCTCTCAAAAATTTGTACGCCTATATGGGCAAAACATGATGATCACTACACTTAATAATGACACCAATATGCATGCGTTTGTTATGTATAATACTCATGTTTTATGCAAATAAATGATTATCTTATCTTATCTTATCTTATTTGTGAGATTAATCAAGAAAGTGTACTGATTTGCAAATGTGTGATTTTGATATTTTTTGTTTTAACGTAGTCGACGTTGGATAAGTCTAGTACGTGTGTAGTATTTATTAAATATATTTATATTTCAAAAATACCATTTAAATACTATTTTCATTGTAAGTTATTGGAGAACCATAACACTGATTTGAGTCAGGCCCTAGCCCGGAGGGGGATGACCTGGAGAACGAGTCCGCCAGTTTGTCCCCACTGGGGAGGTTTGTTTGAGGCCGCGGTAAAATCGGCCAAGACGCACCTTCGTCGGGTGATAGGAGAGACGGTTCTCACCTTCGAGGAGCTTGCCACTGTTTTTTGCAAAGTGGAAGCTGTCCTTAACTCACGTCCGCTCTGCTCTTTGTCGTCCGATGCGAACGATTTGCAGGTTTTGACTCCAGGTCATTTTTTGGTTGGGCAGCCGCTTACTGCCCTGCTTGAGTACCCTTGGCTTGAGTACACGGTTGTCGCGTTTTCAATTGTTACAGCAAATTCAATGGCTAAGACTTTTGGCGTCGTTGGTCCCTATGTGTGTATCTGCACTTATTGCAACAACGGGTCAAATGGACAGACCGGACGGATCCCCCCAAAGAGTGTGATTTGGTTCTGTTGAAAGAATCCAACTCGCCTTCTTTGTACTGGCGAAGGGGGCGCATTTTGAAATTGTTTTTGGGTCCGGATGGGACACCACGCATCGGTGAGGTGCTGGTCGGATCGGCTCGATCTTGCAACGGGCTCTAGCTACGCTCTCCCGCCTTCCGGTAGAGTAAGCTAGCGAACGGCTTCTCCGTCCGGGGAGGGGGGTTGTTCGTGTAAACAAAGGTAAACAATGCAGTCTGTTTCTGAGCGCGCGCGGACGCGAATCCTGTCGGTGTTATCTGTGATGGATTTTGTAAATGTGTGCGTGCGGCCGGCGCCGACGCTTTGTTTGTTGAAGTTAGTACGAGTTCGAGCCGTGGGTGGCTCACGCGTTGACGTGGGTTGTGTAAAACTAGGGTCACGGCGATCGGGTGGATTATAGAGCGGTCCAGCCCAGTCGAATACGCCACGTGGCGTCTTCGACTGATTTCGCCGCCTATTTACATTATCCTTCGGATATCAACTTTTGTTTAAATCTTTGTTTATTGCTACGAATAAATTATTTATTCGTAGGTTTATTGCATCCCGTGGCGCATGACGTACCGGTTCCGATCTGTGCCCGAGGTGTGAACATAGCGATCCGACGGCACGCAGTAGGTCAGCCGCAAAGGATTTTTTCAAAGCGCAAAACAATACCTACTAATGAAAGCTCGGCTACAATAGGGCTTTAAGCGCACAAGTTATTTTTTTTATTAATGTCCATAATTTCTATATAATACACTTTATTTAATATAACAAAAACAGTTAAATTTTGCATAAAAACAAACAATATTCTAGTACAGTTGTAGTGAATTATTTTGAACCGCGTTTGCAAGCTGTGTAGTTAGTACTAAATGATTAGACAAAAAAAATAGTATTGAAATATTAGTAGATGTTAGTGACAACTAATGGGTTTGGTACAAAAATTGAACATTATCGAAGCAGGAATAAGGGCAGGAGGAAAAGAGTCTCATCAGAGATAACTATATGTAGCGACTGATGGCTGATTTCAAAGTCCGTAGTACAAAAAGAGTATAATCTGGTACTGAATAACAGAGACAATTTATTTTGATTTTGATCTGATCTGATTCACCAGCTGGCAACGAATGTGCTTCATTAATAGCAGATAAATACAATAATAGTTCTAAACTCTCAGTTCGTTTTGTTAAAAACAAGTTGGACCACAGAACTAAGTTTTTTTAATAAGTTTTTTTATAATATGCACACAATTAACAGATATGCAAACAACAGATATGTTTCAACCCCATGTAACAGGTAAATAATTTGCTTAGGGTCGACATGAATCATGAATTTCCAGGACATGGTTGAAAAAACTATTTTAGTTAGACCATTACCACATAGACGTTCATGTATCTACATAAGTATGTGTAGATCCATGAACGCCGATATCTCACTATACATAATTTGGTCTAATGCGATGGGGGCGAGCCTATTGTCATATACCGTGTACTGTTTTCGACTGATACTAAAAATATGTTTATCAAAATAATCTATTAACTGTCCGAACCGAGGATCAAACCAGGGATACTACGACTGCAAAGCAACGCTTTATACGCTACTAGACCAACAAGGCAGAGAAAAAAACCAAAACAAACAACTTCTTCCATACCTACTATAATCTATTTTGATTTTTTTTCCCTCTAGCGTGGAAAACGGCATCAGTATGCCCCATTTATAAAAGCGGTAATAGGAGTATTCCAGATAATTATAGGCCCATATCTTTGTTAGGAGTTTTCTCAAAACTCCTAGAAAAGATCATGAATAAAAGATTGGTTTAATATTTAGAATCACAAAATCTTCTTTCCTCAAGTCAATTTGGCTTTGGCTTTGGTTGAAGTACAATTGCCTATTGATATAGAAATCATAATGTACAACATTAAAAATTACTTATTTTAAAAATCGGCGACAAGAATTTATTTAATTACTAAAACCAATATCGGAAGCTCGGAGCATCTCAAAGGCAAGAGCCGATGAAAAACATCGCTCGAGTCTCGTCATTAGGCTGGATAACTCCGACTACCCTCACACTGACTGCCTTCACATAACATATGAAAAGGCTTTAAAATAATGTACAGCATATATTATACATTATATGTTGATATATAGGTACATTAAACTGGTATATACAACATATAATGTTGTATATACCAGTTTAATGTTTTATTGTATACTCAGTTACAATTGTTCGGTTATTAGTGCATTAATATAAAAAAATGGCTGAAAACCAGCGCTGATTGGTTACCCAATTGGCACAATGCTGAACTGAAGCCCTTTCAACACCATTTCTATGTACGATTTATTTAGGAAAATCTCAATATGTTATTTTGTACTGCGTTCAAATTTATATTTTATCTTTAATTATGTGTTCAATAAAAAAAAATTCATTTCATTTCATTATAAATCTGTGTTAAATTATTTAGAATAAAGTAACTCTTGTTATTTTTTAAATAATTATTTGATGACTAGTAAGGAAAAATCTAGGAACATGATTATCGTTCATTTTCTATATTTCCATCCTAATTGCGTTCATACCTCTTTTTATTCTGTTCGTAAAAACATCACAATTTCGGAGTCGCGCGTCGATTGCCGAGAGTGCGACACTCCGGAGTGTATTGATATTCTAATGAGATTTCGACTTACTCCTCTTAAATATTTAAGAGGGAGGCTCCGAGTTGTCAGGATTGCCGCTGGAAATGCGATAGATAATTTTATTTTGCCCTAAATATGATACTCTGTCTGTTTACAGCTGAATATTTTATTGCCTAATACTTTACGTACGTGGCGTTTTTTGTAGGAAGGGAGTTGCGGTATAAGAATGTGGCATGTCTAATGTTAATCCCATTGAAGTAAAGTAAAGACCGTTCACAGTTTGCATTTTTATTGCAGTTAAGCAGCTTTTGAACTTTCTTCAGAATATTGAATTATTCGATAGTATTGCATATTTTGGATTGGATGGATTTCTATTCAAAAATCCAATAACGTGTTCAATTAGTAATAACGTAGATGATTATGAGCCCAACGACACAAGGACTCGACTTGTTGAAAGTTCTGGGAAGCCTTGTTAGTCTAGCTAAATACCGCACCTTCAAGTACCAACTCTATCGCTAAGTGTCTATCTGTGTAATTCGACAGTAGTTTTGAGAACCAGTAATAATAAGTCAAGCCTGTTTACCATTCTCAACCACATCATCACTTACCAATAGGTGAGATGCTGTAAAATAAACATAGCAGGTTTTCTGGAGTTCATAGCTTTACATATTTATGAAATTTACCCTTCTAGTAAATTTATTAATTATTATATAATTATAATCATAATCCATTATTTCTCCATCTTCATGTGTACAAAAGATCTTAAATAATTTAATATGTACTAACAACATGAAACCCTGGTGGGCACTCTAGAGTTTATTGGACTCTGGGTAGGACTAACGTTTTATAACTATAATCTTAATTAAAATTAGTTCAAAAGAGAATTAATAATTTAATATTTTTAGCTAGAAGTCTTATCTGTAAAAAAGTCTTGTAACGAGTAGTAGCATTTTTTAATAAGATATCCTTTAAGACTGTCAAAATAAGTTGAATCTTTTTCAATATCTTTTAGATGTTTCGGGATATGATTATATATTTTTATAGTCATGATATGGGTATTTAACCTTGGTTACCATAATTTCTTTACTGTGTTTTTATTATAATCTGTGTTATCATAAATTCGTAAAGATAAACTATGAATAATTGTTTTGTAAACAAAACCTGTTTAAATATAACTCGCTAATCTTTTTACAAATCAACATCCATTCATCGCCTCAAGATCTCTTTATAAAGAACTCGTTAACCGCGTCTAATGAAATATTCAAAGGCATAACGGAACGGTGCTCTCCAAGTTTATTCTTATTTAGGCCGTCTTGTGGAAATTTATAAAAGTTTGAGACACCTGAATACTTGCTTACGTATACATTACACCTGCGGAGCCTCTTCGGGCGCAGTTTTATAACTGCGAATTATTTGTACATTTCTGAATGCCACGCGTTGTATAACAAACGTTATAAAAACTAAGTAAAAGTTATTAAGTTCAGTCATTGTTTTTAATTTCCCTTGCATGTGTTCATGTATTTGTTAAGCTTAGATTACCTTAAGTAAATAAGTTACGAGATGTTACTCATTATGTAATTCTAGAATATTCTAAAATTTGTTGATATTTAACATTTTTAATAACCGCTAATTTAATAATAGATCTGGTTCTCAGATGGCTTTTTTGAGATGGCAGTATCAGAGATGCTGTTGATATCTAGTGGGTAGGTACTGTACCGCACTCAAAATTGCATTGTCTGTAAAAGTCACTAACTGTTCGAATTGGTGATGAAACCCAGGTATATTCAAAACTGACGCTTTAGACAGAGAAAAATACCGATCTGATCAAATTCTGCCTTAACAAAATTAAAATGATTTTATTGATAGTCTTCGAACTAAGAATTAATCCTAAAAATCTATAACTGCCTTTATAATTTCCAGACCCATTTTAATTGAATTTCCTATTTATATGCCAAGGCAGTTGGGGTCGGAGGGTTTAGGGATTAGAGACTAAAGCAAAGTTGTTTCTTCGCCTCTTACCTTTGAGGTGCTCCGGAGCTTCCGAAATTGGTCCAAGTAATGACATTTTAATACTTACCTTTATTTGAAAAGAATTCGCAGAAATAAATCTATTTATAGACAAGTAGCGCTAATCACACAGCTAGACTAATCAGTTTTTATTTTAAGTTCTTAAATGTCAAAAAAATACCAGCAACAAAAAATATTTTTAATGTAGCTAAATCAAAATAGCAGGAGGCTTGAAACAATCCCAAAGATTTTCAGGAAAAACAAATCTCAAATAATTTATTTCTCCACAAAATAAACGCGGTCCTCAACAGATGAGTTATTCGGTGAAAATAAAAGCAACCAGAACTTTTGATAACTCCACAACGGCAGGAAAGTCTTTAGTGAGTATCAAAGCTTCATCGGATAGCTGAGAATTATTCAAAAGTGGATTTCCGGGCAATTGCGTGTGGATTATTCAAAAGTAGAACATTTAAGTAACACATGGTAACACTGTAACGAATCAGATCCGAGCTTCACATGAATACAGGTTACACAGGGTAGGTGAAGGATTGATATATTAGATATGTTTCTGTTGTGTGGGTTACAGTGAGAGCAACACAAGATCTCTGAATGGAGTTCAAGCTGTTTTATTTCTAAACATCCCATTTTAGATGATAGACCAAACGCGTTCACGAGGTTTTATCAAAGGACTTATAAACATCCATCGTCAATAAATTACATCTAAACGGTTAGAAGATCATATATAATTCACCAATTACAACAGTCTTCGTCATGGAAACATGGTTTTCATAACTGTGATTAAAATAAGAAATATTACTAGCGAAAATGGTTTTAAAGACTGAGATCGCAATCTTTTTCTTTCAACTGCCCTTATCCTTCCATCGGTATTATGAAAACCTGACTCTGATTCAGTATTCCGCGGTATTTTCCAAGAAAGTGATTAATATACCGATATTAAATATTGCATGTATAGTAATGAATGCTAGTACTGCATCCGTTAGTTCCCAGGTGCACAAGTGGGCCGCCGCCGCTTTTGATAGCGATCCTATACAACTGGCTCTTACCTGCGGCTTCGCCCGCGTGGACTATCCCTCAGGAAACGTTACTAGTTTTTGGGAACCGTGTAAAACGTGTCATATATAAATAGGATACTTTACAATCTTTTTAAATTGGCCCTTTAAATCGTAATCTTTTTGTAGGTTGACCTTCAGTACCCAATTTTATATAAAGTTTTCTATGCTGGTACACTTCGAAAACATATATACTTGCCCCCCGGCTACCAGTTCAAAGTGCCCCATGACGAGTGTTGTAACATATTGATAGAGTACTCAGCCGCAGTCATGAGATTGTCTCCGTTATACTTAGCATCATGAGAGAATATCGCAAATTCTTGCCCATTAGTCACTACCTGGCTGACAATCTCTGGATGGACATCCATTGCCCGTTCCTGAGTCACACAGAATAAATTGGTTAGGGATTGAAAGTGGCTGCGCTCATCGCTTATAAGTAACCTCGGGCCGAGCTCAATGGTGAGGCACCACGTGATGGCTCGCAACACTATACTCGAAAGAACGACTCATCAGAATTCCAATGCTCAGCGCATAGCATTCTCTCTATTGTTTGTAAAACAAATTTGTAATAATAAAGTGTTATAAGTTTATTATCTAACTGATTCCGAAATTATCTTAATTGTATAAAGATGCATAATATTTTAAATTTTATAATAAAGTTTTATTAGTAATGTCTTTTTTTTTTATTTAAGTATTAATTTCAAATGTCTGCCTATTACGGTTCAAAAGATACATCAATATGACAGATGGACGAACAGGCCGAGCGTAAGCGGTTTAGTTTAAGGTGTCACACTTTCCTCCCCATTTTCACTCTTTCTAATTAATCCTATATAGCAAAAAATATTATTCAGGCATGTTTTTGTTTTAAAAAGTCTAAACAGATACCAATTTTCATCACTATTACTTAAAAAATAATAACTTTAGCACACAAAACTTCATCCCCAATTTCATCTTCTTAAGTCATTAGAAAATTACAAATATACGACAGGAAATAAAAAATGAATTCTGCCAAATTCTGTTTAATCTAAACGCGCTCTAATTGGTTAAGCCACCTCCAAGCAAGTAAACACCTGATTTCATAGTGATGGGACATGATTCTTATGCAAATATAATCGATATCATTACATCGTACAACATATTTAAGCTGATCGTATAAATTATTCCTCCGTGAAGGACTATTTAGATGAAAGTGATATTCGCTCCCACTTGTGTTAGCAATAATACCCAGCTGATACCCCGCGCGGTATTTTGTATGATTATCCCGCGCTGTCCGATATCGGATATCAAATACCGCGTGGATACGTGATGTATTGAGTCGTCAATTTTTAGAGGATTGTTTTCATTTATGGAAAAGTGTTTCCATAAATGAAAACAATCCTCTGAAAAGTGACGGGAGCAAACCCTTTTGTGGTATGCTGGAAACCAATTTTCACTTCTTGTTAGTTCAATCGATTTTTGTTTGAGATTTGTATCGTATCAGGGAAAATTACAATTTTGGTCGTTAAGGTATATTTGTTCAATACAAAAATATGTTTTTGAAATCGGTACACGTATATTGGTGTACCATAAACTCATATCAACCATACAAAAGGTACCCCTTTTACATCCAAGGCTAAATAAGTTTATGGGCCAGAGTTTGAAGATAACGATTTTAGTTCCACTATAACGATAAATTACCTTACTGTATAAGCACAACACTAGGACAGGGCGCGGTTTACAGAAAGACAAGGATGACATTAGATGAATGTAGTAAGTGGGAGTGAAATGCATTCATACGGGTCTATTAGTGTCCAGTTTAACTTGACCTGTTAAAAATTAAGTAGATAAATTACGTAAATTGAAAAGTTTTACTTGCGTGTGTA
Source organism: Plagodis pulveraria (assembly GCA_963890685.1). Lineage (NCBI taxonomy): Eukaryota > Metazoa > Arthropoda > Insecta > Lepidoptera > Geometridae > Plagodis > Plagodis pulveraria. The sequence goes on along the minus strand of OY982956.1, from coordinate 32,705,630 downwards.
AAGTAATTGCATTTGTTCCCGCACCATTAAATGGTGCAGGTGGTAATTTTTTTGCACTCAATGGCCATGATCGTATTAAAATAAATATTTGCAGCCACGTACGTACGCATCAAGCTTCTGGCCGCGTACTGATTATGTGCGCTCAAGCCATGACTTATATGTGTTAGAAATAACACAATAGTTGCAGAATCGGGCGAACCGTCAATTCCCCTCTCGAGGTTTAAAACTCGTTGGGTTTAGGCTTTGCGTTGTCTGACAGTCAGTGAGTCAGGACTTTGATTCTTACACATATATATTATTACGATCACAGTCTCCAATTATGCATTAGGTATTATTAAATATAAGTAATTGTATATGTATAGCGTTAATGTAAATGACACACCGACAGTCATTTTTACAATAAACGTAGATTTTCGTGTTAAGGTGAAAAATGCTAACCCTGTTGTAGCTATAATACTGCGTGCCGTCGTCACTATGCACGCACCTCGGGCACAGATCGGAACCGGCACGTCACGGGCTGCTATAAACAAAGATTTATACAAAAGTTGATTTCCGCCGGATAATGGAAATAGGCGGAGATGTTTATATCCTGTTTTCGTTTTTGTTAAGGCTTTACGTTCATTTTGTTGGAGTTCTTTTTTAATAAACGAAGTTTTGCGAAGCGTATCGCTTTTATAATATACAAGGGATTCACTTATGGGGATGAAGCACAAGGAGTGGGAGGGGTACGTTAATGCAAACGTAACGTAACGGCCCTCTCCGTGGACAGCAAGTCCCAGGCACCAGAAACTTGAGCCTCTTCCTCTGCAACGAGATTGACCCGGGCGGCAACTGCATGGCAAATCCACGGAATGCTAAGTTATTTGTCTCCCTAAATTAGTTTTATTATGATACGTTTTTAGGGATTGAGCTACATAGGATCTGAAACTTATGGTAGTGTGTTATTAATTTTAAGTAAGTCGAATCTAGTATCTGGATAGTTCGGACACAATCTATCCGCGTTTTTGTTTAAGGATGTAAGCCACCGACAATATACTAATAATATAACCCTAGCTCTTAAACAGGATGAGGTTGTTAATAAAAGCATACCGCCGGTAAAAGAAAAATAATCTTTCATTGTATACTCCCTTTGAGGTTTTCCATTTAATGTTAAGCAATAACAATAGAAGGTATTGAAGGTTTGCCGTGCCTATGTACAGTGTGTTTCAATTTATAAGTTTTATATTGTTTTCATCGCAACCTGACGAACAATACCGGACCAGTTGGTATAAAGCGGGACGTATAACTACTGCACAATACATATTATACGAGTATGTGTATTTTGATCTACTGTGCATAAACTTCTTTTTGTTAGGAAACAGGTATGAGGCCTGCCTGATGTTTAAACACAGCCCGTGACAAGTGTACAGATTGTTCAGAATACGTATATGTTCTGCACGGTACTACATCGCGTTTGCTATTCGAGACCGGTAGTTTTTTGTCCTATCTTTACTGATTGTCATTCAGTTCAGAACATGTACTGCCCATTATCGTACCTCTGACGAGCACAAATAAAATTACTTTATTTCAACTAATATTTCACGATATAAACTGTACATAGTCAACCCGAGACGGCGGAGTGTGCCTTAATGTAACGTCGGGATGAATAAATTGTCAATTTAAACAATGTTTTCTCGAAATTTTTAGGTACAATAGCTGTGGTGATATTGTTTTTAAATTGCGTTCAATACAAAAGCAAGTTAAACAAGTACCTTAGTGATCAGATTATGCCAAAACTATTATAGTCTCATATGACTATATATCAATATAAAGTGTATACCTACTACACTCCTATAAAACGAATAAGAAGAATAAGACAGACCAATAACTCTGATGTTTGAGTATAACCTTCATAAACTGTTTTGTTATAGTCGAGTAGATACAAAACCAAGTCCCTGTCATTAATTGCCTGCGAGTAGTTAGTGCGGATGAGTAGAGCGCGCGCCGAACTAAATTATAATGTTTTATTGTAAGTTCCGGGCTGTGATTTACATTCGGCCCGGGAGTGTTTGTTTAGCCCGGCGTGGCACGGCGAAGAGAATTGTTGGTACGATAATCTTAACCTTTGAAGCGTTGTATACAGTTATAACTGAGATTGAAGCTGTGCTAAATTCAAGGCCTTTGCTTCCCATAAGTTCAGACATTTCCAGTTTTGAATATTTAACCCCTTTATTTTTATTTAGTTTTCCCTTTATTTTTATTTTTTTCCCCCTTTATTCCTTTATTTAGTTTTCAATTGAAGCGTTAGTGTACATTATTAAGCATTTTACTTCAACTTGCCCAGAAATAAAACAATATTGAAGGTTACAATAAAATACAAGGATATTGGGTAACAACCGACGTAGGTAACTATAAAAAAGGGACGTTTCTCTTCTACATTATGTATAGACCATAAATTGTTTTTGGGTCAGAGCCTGCCTTGGGTCGGTAGCGATGATGCTACGTGTTTCTTTTACCTTGTGAAATATTTTACTTGACAACATTGCAAACTTTATATGTATAAAAATTGAGCATATTTAACCTAATTGTAACCTGCTTAAATAAACCAATAACTGACTATAGTTCAAACTTCATTGTATGTTTCTTCTGATTGTATAGCTCAAACAGCTTTCGGCGTTAATTGACGAGACAGGCAAGTCATGACGCTGATTAAAGAGTTATTTTGTTTACTGTGTTCAGTAACACGAGGCATAAAAAAATTTATACATAAGAGAATTGCTTAAAAAGGAAGAGTAACCCTCTTTGAGTTGTATGTTTTTTGAGTGCATCGTTTAGTTTAAACTTAACTAACCTACCGCTGTACTACTACTTCATGTGAGCATATCTTTATAAAACATTTTTTTTTTTGTTTTGTTAGTGCTTCCACATGTGTACTTATCATAGTTATTAAGATTTCATTGTTTTTATATCTAAGTCTGAATGGTGATTAACTAACTAATAACCGATATCAAATAACACGAGAGACCTAACAACTGTACATCTCAGTGTTACGGACACAGTGCAATTTGTCGTTGACGAAATGCGTCTGTTATAGGCAGAGGTTAGGCACTTAACATCAGATGGGCCTCGGGTTTGTTCCGTCACAATAACATATTGTTGTTATAATCCGCTAGATTTAGCTTAAGGAGTTAAAAAGTGCTTTGAAACGATATGTGAGTTTGTTGTCAGCATTTACGCAACGTTGCTACTTGGATTTCAGTGTTACAAATCTAGGAATAAATTATTCTCAGGTGTTCTAACAACATATAAAAATCGTAGATTCATGCGATTTTGTGGCAACTAGGTATATAAATTACAACATTCAGTTAGAAATTGTATTTTGGTATTAAATAGGTATATGTAGATATTATTTACCGTGTCTTAAAGTAATTATACCGAAAAAATCTCTTAAATTTCATACTATTATCTTAAAGAATTATCATATTTATTCAACCACCTACCAGTAAGTCCATACGCGACGCGTTTTCAAAAGTTCTCCAACTACTTAAGACCGTCTACTAATGAACTTATAGAATATTTTCAAGTAACAGTTATAAAGTTGTTATTAATAAGTAAGTTGGAAGCAAATGTGTAAATAATACTCATTCCACGGGCCACGCCAAATAGGTGCAAGCGGTTTTTTTTCTACTTCAAAGTGCTATCCAGGTGGGCACTCACAATAGTAGATTATGATACAAGTGAGCTAAGTTACTCATTACACAGAGCGACTCGAATCGTTGACGATCAAGTTCTCTCCGACCGGCTCGACCCTTTGGCACTACGTAGAGATTTTGGATCACTCTGCATCTTCTACCGCATCTATCACGGCGAGTGTTCTGAGGAACTGTTTGATTTACTACCTGCAGCACAATTTCGCCATCGGACGTCCCGACAAAGCATGATGTTTCATAAATTTCATGTCGACGTCTGGAAGTCTACGACATTGCGATTTTCACGGCATTTTCTACCTCGCACTGCCACAATATGGAACCAGCTGCCAGGTGCAGTATTTCCGAACGGATACGACTTAGGGGCCTTCAAGAAGAGAGCATATTCCCTCCTCAAAGGCCGGCAACGCATCCTCGATACCTCTGGTGTTGCGGATGTTCGTGGGCGACGGTGATCACTTACCACAAGGTGAGCCGCCTGCTCGTTTGCCCTCCTATCCCATAAAAAAAAAGTATTAGCCACGGAAAATATGACTAAGGTACGACTTAGCATTACTACGGCGAAATAAAGCTACGACGTAGCATGACTACGGCGTAGCAACTAATGAATAGCAAAATTGTTGAAAGTTACTTGAATGTTGAAATACATTCATTACATATCCCATAACAAGTCAAAAGCAGGTCCGAGATGTATAATAACCCATCTCCGACTTGCTTTTACAAATACGTCTGTTTAATAAACAGATCACAACCCTCGCCTCGCCTTACATGTCCTTTATAACAGACGCATTTCGTCAACGACAAATTGCACTGTGCCCGTCACACTGAGACGTCCAGTTGTTAGGTCTCATTAGCCTGTAATTTTTCTGGCTCTCAAGGACTGCTGCCGGAACACACCGTTAGGTGCTTGGCGACAGATTTCCTAGTTGATGGTGGTCGCTAGCCAGGCGGGCATTCACAAAATGCCCTTCCACCATGCGGTGAAGCTCAAGCTCTGGGCGGGATTCGAACTATGGACCTGCTGCGTGGCAGTTCATAGCCAATGCTTCCATCACTGCTTCAAAAACTCTGTTGTCTGTTTTGTTTTATGTTAAGTGATGATGCGGCCGGAGATGACAATCAAGCTTATCTAGAATTACTGGCTCCCAAGGACAGCTGGAACACTTATTTAGGTGCTTGATAACCATTGTTCTACGAGTAACCAGGCGAGCATTCGCAAAATGATTTATCCGGTTATACGTAAAACTGTAAATGATGCGGATAAAGTGTCACTGGAGGTATTCTATTATGATGTCTTATTATGGTTGCCTTAAGGCGATGCAGGTATAAACTACTCTTTATATTGACAGTCAGAGAGCATCGCACATTAGTATCTGAGCATATACCATCGATTGTCATATTTATTCAACCACCTACCAGTAAGTCCATACGCGACGCGTTTTCAAAAGTTCTCCAACTACTTAAGACCGTCTACTAATGAACTTATAGAATATTTTCAAGTAACAGTTATAAAGTTGTTATTAATAAGTAAGTTGGAAGCAAATGTGTAAATAATACTCATTCCACGGGCCACGCCAAATAGGTGCAAGCGGTTTTTTTTCTACTTCAAAGTGCTATCCAGGTGGGCACTCACAATAGTAGATTATGATACAAGTGAGCTAAGTTACTCATTACACAGGAGGCTGTGCGTTGCAGCCCGAGCCGTAGGCGAGGGCGTAAATTAGCCCATTGTTTAATGAAAAAAGTTGCTCACGAGTTTCATACGCACTTTTTCAACACACTTGCGAAGATAAAATATATATATTGCACAAATGCGTACGAAAATTATGCAAAATACCGCGCAAGTTTTTTTTTTGTAATCGGCAAATGTATGGTGTTTGATTGTATATAAACCTCTTTGATGTTACAAATCTGTAATACCCGGTTAAATTGAAAATGCTCTGTTTACTCGCATATAATTTGCAGTTAGGTGCTAACTTAACTTTGTAGGAATAATTCTATTACGCACTAGTGTATAATATTATTATGCACGAGAATGTAATCACTCAGTTTATGGCCCAAGAACGATATAATAAAGCTCACTTTACGAGCAAGGGTGTTGAAAAATACCTTACCACTCTTGTTGCCACGGGAAATGAATATAAGCTCTCAATGGACCACAATCGTTCTAGAACTTTGATGGAACACCGTAAGTTCTTGACCCGGATATATATCAGTAAGTCTATGAACACAAACTGAGAAGCTAGTACCGCGGGTACGTAATGAATGAAGATGGATCCAGCCGGCTCCGGCCGTGGAGATTGTCGATAACAAACTATATATCTGTTCATTTAAAGCTATAAAAATTTATGGGAGAATTATAACGATAACCTCATTCCTGAGAATGAGGTTATCGTTATTGTAATTATTATGGTTATCGTTTTGGTCATGAACAAAAATTTTGTGTTATTTATTATCCCGTTATTTGTAATATGAGATATTATCAACGGCCATGGTTATTTTATTTTCATATTGTAAAGTAGGTAATAAACTTTTTTATTACTCATTAGCAATCTTACAATATAACAATTGAGAGGATTGCATTATTTGGGTCCTTAAAAAGTGGTCCAAGTGCAAGTCGCATATATATAGATATCTTTATATGAGTTCACCATAAAATATAATATTCATTTATTTCAGGATCAGATCAGGATCCAGTACGAGTCTTCATTTCCATTACTGATTTTACGATGGAACAAAATAAAAATCTTAAAAAAAAACATTTTGCTTGTAGGGCAGTCTCTTGTTTTACACTTTTTGTTTTTATTATACTTTTAAAGCCATCAGCCATAATAACACAGGTTTTATGAACATCCTAACTAAATATAACTGAAGAAATCGATATACTTTTCAATCCGTAGCAACTATGAAAAATCTTAATATATTAGTTTATTTTAATTGAAATAAAGTTTGAGTCATGTTTTTTATTAATATTTTTATATCAGCCGGAGTATCCACTGTTGAACACAACCTCCCCTTTATGGATAGGTTTGCCATAATCCCCACGCTTGGTAGGCGTCTTGGGGATTGTAGTGAGAGATATCAGTCACTTAGAAAGCGCTGCTGCCCACCCTCTGTAGTGTTACCCTTAGTCGCCTCTTACGACACCCACGGGTAGAGATGGGGGGTGACAATCTAGCCTGGCACCCCATGAACCATACGCGAGTCTTGTATATACATCAAAATTATTTATACATTTCAGGCGCTTACGACTCTCTTGTGGAGGTTAATTACAAAAATTTGCATTTTAGAGGTAGCTAAAATAATCTAACCAAACTGACCAAATTAGAATTAGAAGCTGGAGCGGCAACGCTTGCCCGGAGCTCTGCCTCATGTAATTACTGACGGCTCTGATTTCGACTAGAGACGAGACAAACTTATGAATACGTATTAGGTAACAACAGTATTTTGCATTATATTAATGCAAAATACTTTGTTTCCTGAAATAAAACACCAATTATATAATACTAATAATAATTTATTGTATTTCCACAAACATCGTAAAATTCATAGACAATGAATAGATTCAGGCGTTACTTTGCGAGCGCACGATCGAGAAAAATCTTCTCGTTCGTGCGCTTGTAGACTCAAGACCTCCTGAGGATGCTTATTGTAGAAGCGAAACGCGTCGAAAATTCTTCCGGTTTGGCTGCGTGGCGTTTGTGACGTCAAGTCGGCTTAGCAGGAAAATTATCCGGAATTCTCACTAGATATATTTATATATTTTTAAGTGTTTTATTAAAATATTAATTTGATGTTTTCATAAAATATTTTAAAAATATTTGTTATTATTAATAAAAATAATCATAAAATCATTCTCGCCAGTTTTTGGACATCACAAGAAGGGTCAAATTCATACTACAAGATTAATATTGTTCGCTTTAAGTAAATATATTTATGAAAGATCACAACTTATTTTAATAGTTCTGAAGTACTTTATTCAGAAAAACCAGTAGCAGTGATGGCTCAGTGGCATTGGCTATGGACTGCCGGGCCGCAGGTCCATGGTTCGAATCCCGCCGCGGGCTTGAGCTTCACCGCATGGTGGAAGGGCATTTTGCGAGTGCCGCCTGGCTAGTGACCAAGTAGAAAATCTGTCGCCAAGCACCTAACGGTGTGTTCCGGCAGCAGTCCTTGAGAGCCAGTGAAATGAGACTTAACAACTATGTCACAAGGTGACATAGTTGTTAAGTTGTTAAGGGCAGAGTGCAATTCGTGACTTGTGACGAAATGCATATGTTATAGGCAGAAATTAGTCTACTTAACATCAGGTGGGCCTCGAGCTTGTACCTTCATAATAACTTAAAAAAAAGCAAGTATAGATGTACCAAGTACTTATTTTTTATGACTTAGGTATCAGTACTAGTTTAGACGAACGCATCTCTAAGCAAGCCTGTGGTGCCTGCGGCAAGGCGATGATTCGACCACATGTATACCGCAGCTGCAAATTATCTATCCTCGTCCAAAATTCGTCTGAATATTAAATATATATACATCGACTTGTTCTAAGTAGCTGTGTTTTGTTGTCATCGTGAGATAATAACAATGAATATCGGACGAGGACGCAACGTGCGGAAAGCTCCGCTACAAACAGTCAAAACGATCAGAAATCTGCCAGAAAAACTATTTTGCACCCCATCATGTGTTTTGTCTACAATTAATTGAGAATCAATTAGAAATTTGCATGCGGTTAGAGCAATTCGCGATTGCGCGCCTGGCTAGCTACCACCCTCAAGTAGAAGATTTATAAACATTACGATTACCCGAAACAATAGATGTATTCAAACGATATCTAAAACTACAAGTTGAAATGTTTTTTGTAGCTGGAATCAGCTTTAAGTACTTGCAGCTTGCCACAGTGCCAGTTTCCTAGTAAACAGTCGAAGACTCTGGATCGCACCCAGGACTTCGGGATTCCAAAGTAATTTTATACGCCACTCGACCAACGAAATTGTAGGTATTAGTTAATGTACTCGTACAAAACAATAAAACTATGGAAATGTGTACTCTGTATACTATACATGTGTCTAACACGTCGTACCGTAGTTCAACCGTGTACTCGTCCGTGATCAAGATCAGGACGTGACCTCTTGACTATCTCTATATCTATATTGTTTATAATCTCTATTCATATAATGCCTACAATATATACCTTCGTATACAAAACTATGTTGAAATAGAGGCAAGGTTGGTAGAACTCAAAAAACTTAATTTGTCTATTCCACTCACGAATGAGGTTCGACTATGTTTTGTATCAAGAAATAAATTCTTGCGTCACGTTTCCTCCGATTCCAAATGTTGCTCCTCGCAAGTGCTTCGGCCAATTTTCTGCTTCAAAAACCACCGCTTCAAATATGTTCCAACATTTTCTTGAACGGTTTCGAGAATGTTTGAATTTCGGTTTATAATTGTTTCTATATATACTTGTATTTCTTACAATGATTGCGGGAACTGCTGGTTACATATTGTATGTCAGTGGTATATGCTGTTGTTAGCAATATATAGGTTTGGGGGAGGCGTTTGTTCAACAGTGGACGTCTTCCAGATGATAAAAGTACTGGTAGTTACTGTCATAATATTTTAACACTATTAACTTACAAATACATATTATTATCAGTCTCGCAGGGGTAGGAGATATAAGTACTTTCGAGCACCCAAGATGCACGGCGGTAGCGAATTTTGCGATGTACTTGCCAGACAGGAATTAATTAAGAACAACATATTTGACCAAATATTCACATACCATCAACTAAGACCAATATACTCGAGAGCAATGAATCCGGGTCACTTAAAGAATGTTAAAAATCTCGGAAACTAAAAATGATAGGTTAATGCAATAAATTGTATTTAATAGACAATGTAATACTCCTTAAATGAAAGTAAAAAAAATATGAGTCACCATACATTTTATTAACACAAAATTACATAAAGAAAAAAACTGCTGATCTCTCCTTAAAACAAAAATAGGAAACATGAAATTTTTGAACTTTATTACGATTTTCTTGAATTTTAATACAAAAATTATTATTGCCTCCTCGTGCTTCCATTACTGCGTTTACGCGGTTTGGCATGCTGTACACCAAGTTCCTTATACGATTTTGGGGAATATTCTCCCATTCCTCTGTGAGAGCAATTTTGAGCTCACGAAGCGTGATTGGGGGAGGGTTTCGTTGTTTTACGCATCTGCCTAGCTCGTCCCAAGCATGCTCGATCGGGTTGATATCCGGGCTGCGCGCTGGCCACTCCATACGAGTAATGTTCATCTCTTGAAGGTAGTCATTCACAATCCTACCTGTATGAGGTCGGGCATTGTCATGCATAAATATAGCATCCTCACCTAAATTGACCATAAATGGACCAACGTGATCATTGAGGATTTCTTCCACATATCTTACGCTAGTTAAAGAGCCGTTTTCTATGATCACCAGCTCTGTGCGACTTTCAGAAGAAATTCCGGCCCACACAAGTACAGACCCACCACCGTAGGCTACTTTTTCTTCGATGCATGCTTGCTTGAATCTTTCCCCTGGTCATCGATACACTCTGTGTCTTCCATCGTGCTTGTAGAGCATAAATTTTGATTCGTCGGAGAACATAACTTTTGACCAATCTTCAATACTCCAATTTACATGGCTCTGGGCATATCTTAGTCTCGAAATACGATGCCCACGCTCCAGTTTAGGGCCGTTTGCAGGTCTAAGGGGTTTTAAGTTAGATTCAGCAAGCCGACGTCTTACTGTCCATGCACTTGGGTTACTTCCTCCGAGGCGTCGAAACTGATTGGTGAGTTCAGTTCCTGTGAGAAAGCGATTTCGAAGCATGGTGTTCACCAAGTATCGGTCTTCTCGTGCTGTGGTACACCTGGTTCTGCCCGTTCCTGGTCTGCGTAGGTTAGAACCAGTTTCTTCGTAACGTCGGAGAACTCTTTGTACTGTTGACAGCGACACACCGACAGTCCTGGCTGTATCGCGCTGACTCCGGCCGGTTTCCAGCATTGTAAGTATTCTGGTGCATTCTTCAGGCGTAAGCGACATAATTTCAGCTTGAATAATGAATATAGAGCACTATCAACATGGTTTATGTACCCACATAAATGACAGATTACAAACAAAAGCAAAACCAAATGCTGTAATTTCGTAGTTCCATCTTCGAAAGTGGCCCTTTTTCAAATTAGATTTTTTTATGATATAACTTTACAATAACTAAGAAGTTTTAATACCTTCATTTAAGGAGTATTACATTGTCTATTAAATACAATTTATTGCATTAACCTAGCATTTTTAGTTTCCGAGATTTTTAGGATTCTTTAAGTGACCCGGATTCATTGCTCTCGAGTGTATATACTGCAAAATAGCGACTTTCAATTGGAAAGGTGTTTCCACGGCCACAATGAGCTTTTTTTAGTATGTTGTCAAGTACCTTATGATATATATTTATACATATATATTAAATAAGTATAATGCCCACCAAATGCTAAGCCGACTAACCCCTACCTATAACAGATGCATTTCGTCACAAGAGACGAACACTGCGCCCGTCACCCTGAGACATACAGTTGTGATGTCTCATGTGACTGTTATTTTACTGGCTCTCAATAACTGATGCCAGTGATAGGTGCTTGGCGACAGATTTTCTACTTAAGGATGGTAGCTAGCCAGGCGAGTATTCGCAAAATCCCATTCACCATATACGGTGAAGCTCAAGCCGAAGGTGGGGATCGAACGAAGGACCTGCGGCATGGTAGTCCATAGTAATTCCCGGGCGCCCTATCACTAAACAACCTAATATCTACTATTTGCAACTTGAAACAGCCCATGAGCTTTTTTTTATCCATTTGAAACGTGACCCAAGGACCAAACTAATTGTGGGTATAACCGAATTAAATAGAACCGCGGGCAGAGGTTTGGTACATTATCATTTATCATATTAACGTGAATATTTTCAGACCTACTACGGCAGTATCATGTTGGTAATAATAATTCCAAGAGGATATTTTCTTAGAAATTGTAACAATACATCTTGCTGTATAATTTTAGTATAACCGGTAAAAAACATTTTCTTTTGATCAACAGTTAGATAGATAAATATTATGTTCAAAGTTGCGAACTTCTTAATACCAAAAATATTTGTACCTGTTCGTTCTTCAACAAAGGAATCTATTTTAGTTTAATACATTTTAAAGTTTTGATGTAATCCGGTGGAGAAATAACCAGTGAGATAAGTTTTAATTAATTCTGGCCGTAGCTTAGGTACAATTTTAATTGGTTTTTGATACGAAATGAGCCTTTCCATCAAAATGTACCCTATAAACTTTTTCTTTACTGTAGCAGTAAAAACAAATTAATATACATAATATTGAGACTGACGCGTTCGAGTCTGTGTAAAAACATTTCTTTAGAGAGTTTAAAATCTTGAGTAACTGGGTTCGATCCTAGAGTCGGGAACAAGATATTATCAGGTTTTACTGAGAAAATAAATTTTCAGTAGCAGTGATCAGTTTGGAACAGCTACTATTAAATGTCACCTTTTCTTGCGTGGTGCTAAGAACAAGTTAGGTTATGGTTATGCAGTTTATACAGGGTTATTGGTAAAATGCTAACAACCTCTTAGGGTTGACTTCTGTTAGTCTTAACAAATATGTGTATATGACTGAATAAGCACGAGGACTACCTGATGTTAAGTCTCTTGTGCCTGTAATATTCAAAACTCTATTCAAAGGGAGCGCGGCGCGGTCCAGTGTTGCCGCGGCTGGCGCTCTTAGCTCGGAGTAGGCATTGTCTTTTACTACGAGACACAGAACTTAAAAGTGTCAGACAGTACTAGAAAAACTTTATGTTTTAAGTTTTGAGTCTCTACGAGTCAAGAGCGCCCGCCGTGGCAACACTGGACCGCGCCGCGCTCCCTTTGGTTTTAGATATTTACATTCAGCGTAAGCGTAAGACTGCAACCTTAAACGACAAACATGCCTGGACAATTCAGCCTCTGCCAAGCTATCGCCTGTTACCTATGTAATTTTGTAATGTAATCCGCATAGCAGGCGTTATTGCAAACATAACAATATTAAAATGCAATATTATGAGCTTGTGAGTACTATTAATTGCACTGAGAATTTACGAAAATCAATAAATGTAATGTGTTTGTTTACTGCTAAATGAAATGAAATGAAATGAAATGAAATTGTTTTTATTCCAGATTTGCATCCATAAAATATAAATTAATACAAATTATTAACACTAAAACTATTAAAACCATTCAATTGCAATTTAAAATATAAAATAATAATAATTAAACAAAACATTAAATTAGGTGATGGGAGTGTGATACGCTTGCCACGTTTTGTGCAATGGGCTAGCATACCGCTCTCGTACAGCAGCCACCTGGGTGTTTTCTGTGCGATACAGCGCGATACGGACGGCGGCCGACCGGCTCCGGACCGGCGCCTGCCAACCTGGCGCGCGCCCCTCCGCAAACATCGCGCTCGCGCTGCACCAGCGGGGCAAGCGGAACATAGCACGCCACGCGTCGTTGTATTGCACTTTCATCTCTCTCATGGCCGCTTTGGTGTGGTTCGTCCACATTTCCACTGTGTATACGGTGGTACAGTAACTGATAAATAGCTGTGTTTTTACGGCGTCGCTACAGCGGGCGAAGCGTCTGGCCAGCATATTTCCACGTACTGCAATGGCTCGCCTCTGCCTTTCGATATCTGCGTGATCGGATAAGTCCGAGGTAATCATATGCCCGAGGTACTTTACTTCCTCGACTTTCGTTAAGGTGACATCGCACAGATTGAGTATCGGCAGATCAGTATCGTAGTTCGCGCTTCTGAAGATCATATACACAGATTTATCAGGGTTGTACTTCATGTTGTGTTCTTCAGCATAACCTTGACACACTGACAACAACTTACGCATCGGAGATATGGAAGGTGCTAGAAGAACCATATCATCAGCATAAGCGATATGGTTTGTCATGGTCCCATTGATTGAGCAGCCTACACCAGTTTGTATAAGTTTTTCGGATAGGCTGTCCATGTATAGATTGAAAAGGGAAGGAGACATGCTTCCCCCCTGTCTTACACCGCATTCGAGCTTTGAGGGATTGGAATACCTATCTTTCCATCGAACCTTATTGCTTTGGTGTAGATACCAATTCTGTAGCACTCGGACTATCTGCCGAGGTACTTCACGGTCATACAGCTTCTGCCAAAGCAGATTATGATCAACACGATCGAAAGCCTTTCTCAGGTCAAGATAGCAGGCTATAACAGACGTCTTTCTGTTTTTGTAGTATCCGACGACCTGCTTGAGAACGTAGATAGCAGTGCTGGTGGAGGAATGACTTTTAAAGCCGTATTGGCAGTCTGATGATTTAATAAAAGCTGCGGCGTATTTGTGCAGCACCTTTTCCAGTAGCCTGGAAATTCGCGAGTGCTATTGGTCGATAATTACTAGCACTGGATATATTCTTTCTGCGATTCTTGCATATAGGTACGATCACCGTATCAATTAGAGCTGCCGGAAGATGTCCACTTTTTATTATTGCCGTAAATAAAACTGATAATGCGTGATGCACACCTACACCACCATATCTTATGTGTTCTATAGTCAGGCCATCCAAACCCGGCGACTTGCCTCCAGCCGTTTGTTTTACCACCGCTGCTATGTCTTTCATAGATATGTTTATATCGCTATCACTTCGACTATTTATTTATTTTATTTTATTATGCTAGGAAAACTAACAGCTAGTTACAATAATATTTATGAAATATAAAAACAGAAAGCCAATTATAAGTTTTCACAGATATATAAAATTACGTTAGGCGCGGAATACACTATCATACCAATATAAAAATATATACATATGACAATGTAATCCCGGCCTTAAATAGTATATGTAGTCAGTAGACACAAACGAGAATACAGTGTTGCGAATATTAACTAAAGTTAAATACATCACATTAAGAGAAGTATTTCTCATTCAGCAGCCGTTTCAATTGCAATGCAGAAGTATTAAATAGATCCAGATCTATATCTATAGCTGTACTGTTATAACACCTGCATGCCCTAATGAGGTAAGTATTTTTCCTGTACTTGCACGATGCACTAGGAATGTGTAAGAGTTCCGGATATCTAAGAGTAACCGCTGGGGTACGTAACCCCAATTGACCGAGTAACTCCGGACAGTCTACCGTGCCGTTTGCTATGTTTAGGAGGTAGGCGATGTCTGCGATACGTCTCCTCTCCTGCAGTGGGAGTAAATGAAATTTTTTACAACGAGAGGTATAATCTGGCATATACACTTTTGCGCGGAATTGAAGGTAACGGAGGAATCGTTTTTGTATGGCTTCGATACGGGTTATGTAGATGTTGTAACTTGGATTCCAAACTTGGGAGGCGTATTCGAGGTGGCTTCGTACATAGGCACAGTATAAAATTTTTAAAGTTTTGATTTCTGTAAACTCCGAAGACATCCTTAAAACAAATCCCAAGGCTTTCGAGGCTTTGTTGATAATATTGCTAATATGTGCATCATACAGTAATTTTGAGTCATAGATGACTCCTAAGTCATTAATAGAAGATATTCTGGCAATGGGGGAGTTTTTCAAGAGGTAACTGTGTATAAGAGACGACGGTTTACGCGTAAATGAGCAAACATAACATTTCGAGACATTTAAATCTAACTTATGAAAATGACAGTAATCTTGAAATCTATCTAAATCGTCCTGAAGGCGTGATAGGACACAAAATTTTCATATCATCGGCATAAAGAAGAATTTTAGAAAAACGAAAGCAGTGTGATATATCATATATAAATAATATAAAAATTAGAGGTCCCAACAACGATCCTTGGGGGATTCCCGAAGGAATACACATAGAAGAAGATGTATAACCATTAAGCACTACCGTTTGACACCTATTTTGTACATAAGATGAAAACCACCTAAATAAATTACCGCGAATGCCGACATGGCCAAGTTTATGCAACAAAATTACGTGATCTATTCTGTCGAAGCATTTGCTATAATCAGTGTAAATGACGTCTACTTGAGATGGTTCCGACATTATTTTTGATAAAAAATCACTGCATAATAAAAGGTTAGATGTTGTAGACCTTCCCTTAAGAAAACCATGTTGCTCTTCGCTAAGTGTATGCTTAAGTGTAGAGTATAACTGTTTGTAAATAATTTTTTCTAGCACTTTGGCAAACACACATAGCTTAGATATGGGTCTATAATTTTCAATGTCGTCCTTTGGCCCTTTCTTATGGATTGGAGATATAAATGCAGTTTTCCATAGATGAGGAACTTCGCCTTCATTTAAAGATCGTCTAAATAACAGGGTAAGTGGGACCGCCAGACTTTCCGCGCACCTAATAATAAAAATCGGAGGTATGTGGTCTGGACCGGCAGATTTGTTTTGGTCTAGTGATTTAAAAAGTTTCAATACTTCCAGCTGCAGTACCTCAATAGATGCTATCTCTGTAACGGTTTCAGCGTGTAAGCTATGTGGAAGACACATACCTACAGAAGAAGACGAGGGTTGAAGAAAGGTAGAAAAAAAGTAATCACCGAACATATTACATATATCTGCACCTTGATCAGAAGAGCGCTGGCCTAGCCTGAGTAAGGAGGGGTAAGCATTGGACTGCTTTTTGGTCTTTACATACGACCAAAAGGCTTTAGGATTTTTCAAAATATTGGTTTCAATACCAGTTATATAATTGGTAAACATATCTTGGTATTACTAAAGTATGTTGTCTTATCGGTGTAGGTTGGCTAATTAAGTTTTTAAAATTTTCTGCAATATTTTTGTCTCTCGTTTCGCCGTCAATATGTGAGGGATAGTTAGTGGAACGCTTCACTATTTTGTTGACGCTGTGCCAAAATTTTGCAAAATTTTTATGCTTCATCTCTAATGCAATCTTGTCCATAACAATTTGATCACAATTTTGTTGGCAGTGTTTTAATGCTCGCTTAAAAACCGCGCGGTGTCGCTTACGCTCTTCTAACTCAGGGCCAGTGGTGGGGCAACCGGCTAAGTGCCATAGAACTAGTGACCGACGCGAGTCGGCATATTTTTCCGCTACATATTTATTCCATCCTGGAATAGAAGTTCTTTTTTGTTTTCTTCTATCATTTGTGATGAAGCATTGTGTAGCAGAACTCTGAAGTATTTTTACAATCGAATTATATAACAAGTCAATTTCTGACGCGTCGTCGTTTTGATTGCTGTTTGTAAACATCAGTTGGTTGAGTCGTTTTGTTACCGCCGATGTATAATTTTCTACACAATCCCATGACTTTGGTTTCCAAGACCATGTCGGTTTAGGTGTTGAGGATTTGTAAGATGATACTGACAACTGCTGCACTTTTAATTTTAGCGAGATGGGTCTATGATCTGTCCAATCTATTGTTAAGTCTATGTATACTTCCTCAATTGCGCGGTATGCGCTCTCAGTGGCCAGACAGTGATCGAGCCAGCTCGTTGTGTGATGCGCTTCACTCACAAAAGTATATGTAGTGCTCGGTAATGTTAACTTGTCAACATATTTATACTTGTATTCCATGCAGAATTTATCAAGTTCGGTGCCAAATCGACGTGTGGGATCCGCATTAAAATCTCCAAGAATAAGACAATCTGCCACTTCTCTGTCTTCTACTATCGAGTGTATTTTACCCAACATTTCGCAGAACTCAGGCAAGTTTCTGTTATCCGTTGTATCGCACGGCATATACACATTAATTATTAACAAAGTGTTGTTGTTAGTGAGTAGTTCTACCGCGCAGAGCCGCGGGCTGTCGCAATCTATAGGTATGCATTTAAGTGTGTTTTTATATAATATTGCAACACCTCCAAATGGTCTGCCAATCAGTGTTTTCGAATCGTCAATTGCAGACGTTCCTATAGCGTTAAATCCTTTATGAATGCTATTAAGAAAATGTAAGTCTGTTGGTAATAACCATGTTTCTTGTAGAAGTATAAGTTCATTTTTTGTGCAAAGGTCATTTATGAATGTAGCCTTATTTCGCACATTTTTACAATTAACTGAGATAATTCTTAGGAGACTTAAATCCATACTAATTACTTACGGCTTCTGGTTGATGCTGCTCGAGCATTATTCTGATGGTAGCGACCGACAATGACGCCAGGAGGCCACAATTCTTTGTTGATAACAGATGATAATCTGTTCCACGGTACACTTAGCTTATACTCAGAATATGTCACTTTACTATTTTCCGGTAACTTTTCCACATTGAAAACCGTTTCCCCAGTATCTTTTAAATAGTCAGCTAGGTCTTGAACAGTCACTGAGCTATCTAGGTTCGCTACATACACATATGCAGTGCGTAAGGTTGCCTTGATTTTGCTGTTTGTGGTACTCGTAGATGTACCTACTATGTTTCGGTTCCGACGTCGATGCTTCTTATTAGTGACTAGTTGAAAACCTTCTTCATCTACGTTTTTGTTAAGCCCTGAAACTACGTCATGTTTTTGTAGGTTTTTAGTCTTTTGTAGACTCGGTTTCGTAGGCACGCTGGTATCTTTTGATGGTGTAGCAGTTTTTGTCAGGCGTTGACTTGGCTTAGGCGAAGTGTTGTTTTCTGGCGGAGTCCTAGGACCATCTAACCCCATCGGACCGCTATTTTCCAAAAATTGAGCTGCGGATGCAATGTTCGTTAAAACCGGCGGTAGGCATGGCTGTAACGACGGTTGCTTGCGGAGCGTTACAAGTTCTTGCTGAACTGCTTCTAGTTCTTCTTTTGAAGCTGCGTTGTGACGAAGCGTAGCAATGTCTTCCTTTAAGGCAACAATATCCTTAAGGAGTCTTGACACGTCTACGTGGTCCCAGGTGATGGGGGGGAGGCGAGTCAGCTCCCGGGCTACGCAGATTATTTCCGTATCATCCATTGTTTTTAGTAGTCGGATTATGTCTTCCATATCACGCTGAGACTTTCCTTCATTCCTCCTAGTCCTCGGTCGCTTGTCAGTTGGCAAGACTTCGTAAAGAAGGGACTTGGCCGCGGCTATCTCAGTTCCATTGAAACTGCGGCTGCAGATCATTACCAGGCTTTCTTCGTCCATTACCTGGATTTTGTTTTGAACAAACGCTAGAAGTTCGTTGATGATAACGTTACATGAACTGCACTTGGTCATTTTATTATTATTATTGGCGCGGTAGGCGTGTCGATACGTACGCAACGAGCGCGCGACGCTAACTGACTATACTGTACCTATAACTGCTAATATATCTAAAATATTACGAATCTACTAAAAGCGCTGTGCATACATTATAGAACGTGTTGTCCTGTTTGAAGCACATTATACCGAGTAACATGGACGTTGGCAGTACGAGCCTGGGAGCGTGTTAGTTTAATGAATAATGCACATACTAAGTAGCAGGTCCACTCAAAACTTAGAGCGCTAAAGTGGTTGTTTGTTTAATTTTTTTAGAAAAGCAATTGGATCATTTTTCGTAGTACGCGATGTTAACGAAATCTATCATTGTATGTACTGGAGCTCTACTTCCTACTTGCTTAGTTTCGTCGACCTTGTAATAGTTACAGCAGCCAGGAATTTGTTATTGGTCATAATCACGAGGTAAAAAGCGGAAAATGCTTGTCAAAACAACTAACCCCACGTTATTAACTAACTTTCCGCAACTTATTCGAAGAAGAGTTAATAGTTCTCACTCAAACGTTACGTTAACTAAGTTGATTACAAATTGGCTTACGTGTTAACATCTAAGCAAATACATATTGTATAGAGCATATTACTTACATTACTTACGACTTACATAACTCCGGAAACCTTCATGTATAGTATACGGCTGCCATCGAACCACTCGTGGGATACTCGTAGCTCGAACGGCGAAATAAGTTAGATATGATGACATTCTAATTTATATTTGACTAGCTGTACCAGCGACTTCGTTCGCGATTGCCGTACCTGCAAACTAATTATTCACATTTGAGAACTGTTTATCTCATATTAATCAACGCTGTGGTCTGCGGTGAAGCACTCCTAGTAAAGCATAGCTCAGAGAGGAGCTTTTTACTTTGGGTTTGAAAACTCCCGGGTTGTATTTTCCAGAAGACAGTAGTTAAGTAACTCAGAGAGTTCCTTCGCGTTTCGCTCAATAAATGTTGAAGCAAACTACTTTGAACGTTTCTTTGGAATTTCGATTATAAAACGGCATATTTTTGCCGTGGTTCTCCTTGTTTGGCGGTAGAACGTAAATCTCTCCAAAATGTATCCGGCAAAAGATAGATTGTTAAAAAAACTGATTGTAGTAAATGTTCCAGGTTTTAGAGTGTTATCTTAGCATACTGGCAAATCAAAATAAGGATGCCGAGCTGCCCGTGGGGTGCCGACCTGCCCGTGGGGTGCCGACCTGCCCATGGGGTGCTGGGCTTCCCGTGGGGTGCCAGGCTGCCCGTGGGGTACCAGGATGCCCATGGGGTGCCGGAATGCCCGTGGGGTACCGGGCTGCCCTTGGAGTTCCGGGTGGCCTGTAGGGTGCCGGGCTGCCCATGGAGTTCCAAGTTCACTCGTGACTATTCTAACAAAAAAAGAATAATTGAAATCGGACTACGCGTTAGTAAATTACAACTGAGTAACATTTTGACTTTTATCCCCTATCCCGAGGAAACCGTGCTGAATTTCGGGATAAACATTATACAATAACCTTCTTCGTAGTATGAACTCAAATCGTCTTAAGTTTCATTGAATTCCATTCGGTAGCCCATGGGGTGCTGGGCTGCCCGTGGGGTGCCAGGCTGCCCGTGGGGTCCCGAGTTTACTCGTCACTATTCTAACAAAAAAGAATAATTTAAATCAGACTACGCGTTAATAAATTACAACTAAGTGTACATTTTGACTTTCATCCCCTTTCCCGTGGGAACCGTGCTGAATTTCGGGATAAAAAGTATACAATAACCTTCTTCGTAGTATGAACTCAAATCGTGTTTAGTTTCATTGAATTCCATTCAGTAGTTATGGAGTGATGCGCGGCCGGGATACAGACAGACAGACAGACTGACAGAAAGACAGACAGACAGACAGACAGACAGACAAAAATTAAAAAAAATACAGATTTGGCATCAGTGTCAGCTACAGAGACCACTAATTTTTTTTGTTTTTAAATATCTGCCATGTACAGAATTGGATCTGTTACAGTTTTATTATAAGTATAGATATAGATTTACTTGTCTCGCAAAGCGGTTTATGATTGTTTGATCCATTCATTTATTCGGATATTATGCAAAACCACATAAAAGGTTTTTCATTTGAAGAAGATAGTAACAGCAACATATAAAAACATTTGAGTCGCAATATCAATAATTATAAACATACCCAAAAAGCAATAATGTAGTGATAACGTAATAATGTTGTGTTATGTAAAGCGATGTTAAATTTAAAGAAAAGATCGTAACCAGCATGTTTGTTGAACCGGTTGAAACGGTTTTTTTTGTATAGTTTGATTTTTTATACAAAGTCCTAAGTGGTCTATAAATATGAAATCGTTAAATAATATGATTATGTTATATTTATTAAACATACAGATCTTTTGAACCGTAATAAATAGTTGGTTGTAAGAGAGTATGACATTTTGTATTATTATAGGGCAGATCGCCTTATAATGAAATGAAAAGTAAATTTAAAGGTGGTCCATACTATATTTATTTTTACTAATTTTGTGAGTCTGCAATGACTTATGAGTATCTAAATACTTTTATTGCAGTAGCTGTAGTGTTGTATATAGTTCGTAGTATTTTGTTAATAAAGGCATAGTGCCGGTCCATACTAGACATGTGTTTTATTTTAATCAACGTATTTTGTTTTGCTCTATTGAAAAAAAGGTAAAAAATGAAATATTAACACTAGCTGTGATTATAACAATTGGCGAAATTCCCAATGAAACAATTGGTGTTTTATTTTACTTTAGATTATTCAAGTAACTTTTGGTTTTTGCGTCATTATGGCGTTGTTTATGCCTAGTTAATGTTTTATAGAAACAGATCAGCATATTATCCAGTAATTAGTGCGGAGTTATAAATGTGTATAAAATAAATATAAATAAAGTACCGTAGAATGGTCCTACTTTGCTCCAATATTTGCTCCAAAAAAGGGAATCATAAATATTGTTTGAACTATTAATTATTAAATATACTCAGATGTATTAATTTAAAGAATATAATGTTATGTAACATACTTTGATAGTTAAATTAACGAACTTAGGTATTTTATAATATATATAAAACTATGAATAAGGAGCAAAGTTACCCATGGTTATGGGTAACTTTGCTCCTGGGTATGTTTCACTAGCAATCTACATTGTGGAAGCTTTTTGAGCAAAGTTATACTTGCCATATTCAAACTATGCTCCAGTGACATAACGCTTTACCTATTATGATAGTATTAATGATCGAAAAATGGGTAAAAATTAATATAAACCGCGTTTTTTGAAGAAATAATGTTATATTTTTAAATTTAGTTACAAAATCACTTTGTTTCATTGTTTTTTTTAATATTCTTAAATTATAACAGATATTGTTATCTTAACTTGTAACTTTGGTTACAAATATTTACTCTTTGGACAAAAATCAATCAAAAATGTCGAGATCAACTTCTCAAAAATGAAAACTTACAGAAATAAAAATAATTATGAAAATTTAACATATTTAAACAGGATATATTTGAAACCCCAAGTTTTGTCTAGTTCAGAAAATATTTTACGGCGTGAACAAATTTTTTTAGGGATTGTTATTTTCAATGGAAGCCAAACATTGTCTTAGAGTTTCGGAGCTGTAATTTTTATAAGTTCTCGACCCAACACGTTTCTTCTAATTTCTTGGCATTTTTTCTGAAAAATAAATAACAAATTCGTTGATGAAAAGTGTATTAATAACCACTGACAATGAATAAACTACGTTTACTTTTGAATGGCATATGTTTGGGCTTACTTTGTTCCAGGCGCAAAGTTACCCCATTGTGCCTAAGAAAATATGAGCACGCCAAAAAAGTGTGGTAAGATTACGACCAAATCAGCTATTCAATGAAATATTTACATATTCGTTTACCTGATTATATACATAATAACATAAAAACATAATTACCTTAATGCGCTATGCAGATTTCAAAATGAAAGTGGCTTTTTCGGATACACAAAAAATAAAACTTTTAACGTCTGAACTTCAGCTGCCCCTGACATAAGAAAAAAATAGGAGATGATAAAATTGCCAGCTCATTGGTGCCACTTAAAAGTCAAATGTTTCGGATGCGTTCACATTTAAATGAAATGATGCACCGATTTGGAGATACTAAGCGATCAATCATTTGAGAGAATTGGAGCATAGTTAACCCCATAGGAGCAAAGTAGGAACATTTTACGGTACCTATTGATATTTCAAAAATAATAAATAAATGAATAATAACTATAAGAACATGACGATATCACAAGATAAGATAAATATATTTATCGCGATCGTTCTCCTCTATATTACTAGCCTGATTGCTTTCATACCTCTTTTTATTCTGTTCGTAATAACATCACATTCTCGGAGTCGCGCGTCGATTGCCAAGAGTGCGACACTCCGGCGAGTATTGATATTCTAATGGGACCCGTTTTCTTTTATATTAAAGATTTAGATTATAAAATATTTAAGAGGGAGGCTCCTAATTGTCAGGACTGCCGCTGGAAATGCGGGTAATTTTATTTTGCCCTGAATAAATGATATATAAATGTTAGCACTCGAGGGTCTTGCAGTACTATATATACTACTGTACTGTATCAGCCGGATAGTCCACTGCTGAACACAGCCTCCCTTATCATGGGGGGTTTGCCATAATCCCCACGCCTAGCAGGTGTCTTTAGGGTCGCAGTGTGAGATATTAGTTCTTCAGATAGCGCTGCTGCCCACCTTCTGGTGTGTTACCTTTAGCGGAGAGATCGCGGTTGAGATCGGTGAATGTCCGTCAAATATCCGGTGGTCGAGAGCGCGACTAATGACGTCACGCGCCGAGCAGGATGTCGGCTACACTTACTTACTGTTTGATGTCAGGATGGCTTTTGTCGGTTCACTCCGCTGAAGTGATGTCACGGTACTGAATTTGAGAAATTGTTTAATTTAGCGAAAAACTTAGGATCCAAGTTAAAAGTTAGTTACCTCCTCAATCATAGTTTAGATTAGTTTATCTTGAGAATATAGAAAATAGAAAGACTTGTGTACTGTTTAACCTCTAAATAACTTCTTCTTAATATAACATCCCCCGAGAGGTGCCGGTATGGAATTGCATGTAATTTTTTACTAGTGTTTTTTTTTATCTACAGGGTAAAACACCCATCAGGGTTAGGTCTTCACGAGGTGTAAATGTCCACATGATCCAGAATATTCCATTCGTAGGAGGAGGGGTCTGACATCCGAGCAATGACGTTGATGAGGAATGAGTGCGTGAGCGACCCCGCGGCCAAGTGGTGATGGCGGAACACCATGGAGTTTTTAGTGGGGTCACTGTTTCTGATCCCGGCATAACCACAGCTTCCCTGTGTGTGTGTATGCGTTAATGCATTTTTCTAATGTCAAAATTAAATTCAAAAATGTAATGTGAACTTAAAATGTATGTATGTAAAATTTATTTTGAAGCAGTGATAGATCAGTGGCGTTGGCTATGGACTGCCGTACAGCAGGTCCATGGTTCGAATCCCGCCACGGGCTTAAGCTTCACCGCATGATGGAAGGGCATTTTGCGAATGCCCGCCTGGCTAGCGACCACCCTCAAGTAGAAAATCTGCCGCCAAGTACCTAACGGTGTGTTCCGGCAGCAGTCCTTGAGAGCCAGTGAAATTACAGGCTCATGAGACTGAACAACTATGTCTCAAGGTGACGGACGCAGTGCAATTCGTGACTTGTGACGAAATGCATCTGTTATAGGCAGAGGTTAGTCCGCTTTACATCAGGTGGGCCTCGAGCTTGTTCCGTCACAATAACATAAAAAAAATGTCTATTATATCAAGGAGCTGCGAGCTAATTTCAAACGTAATCATAGCATTTATCTCTCGTATTTTGGGCTAGCAACGTACTTTATGAGCACGAGCATTGAACGCTATACTTTAGCTAAGTACTACTATAATTATCCACTACACTTCAATAATTTCCCTACAAGAAAGAGAAATACGAGAATTTCTAATTATACATAAATCACAGTAATTACTTCGGCCGCAAGCTTTGAGTAATTGGGGTCAAGATTGTGGACAAATTACTTACTATTAGATGTGTTAGGGAATGTGACTGAGGCTTGGATAATATTTTTGCATCAGCCTACTGGATGTAATATAGTAATTAAACAACTTTAAACGGTTTAAATCGCGTATATTTATCATTATTTTTGTCCCGACGGTTATCGCTACTGAATATCCTGTCAATGCATGGTGTTGATAACCTGCAGGCACTACAACAAGAACATTTCTGATACTCCTATGCCCTGCTTCATTCTTATGCTTTTGATACTCGGATCTAAATTGTTATATTGTCACATAAATGTTCTACTGCCGGAATTCAACTTTTGTTTAACTCTTAGCTATTCGGCAGCGCTTTTATACTTACAAAAGACTTTTCCACCGTTGTGGAGTTATCAAAAGTTCAGGTTGGTTTATTTTCATCGAATAGCTCATTAGTTAGAGTACCGCATCAATTATTAGAGGTTTTTTTTCCCTAAAAATGTTTGAATCTGTTTTAAGACTTTCGTTTCATTGATATAAATAATCTTTATGTTAGGTACTGACAATACATTTTCCAATAAAATGTAAATGAAAATAACTCATAATGAACCTATTTTATACATTTATAATGAATGTTTATTTAAATAACCGGCTGAACTCACTGGTTTTGCAACCGAAATTACCAACCTTGGATCGGATCCAATCCGATGCCCTTCATCAATGTCAAGCATCTAAATCGCAGTGACCACTCGCAATAAACATTTTTTATTCTCATATTATATATATTCTCATCATAAGTCTCATGTGCCTGTAATTTCACTGGCTCTCAAGGACTGCTGCCAAAACTCACCGTTAGGTGTTTGGCGGCAGATTTTCTACTTGAGGGTGATCGCTAGATGCGAAACGCCCTTCCACCATGCGGTGAAGCTTAGGCTCGCGACGGGATTCGAACCATGGACCTGCTGCGCGGCAGTCCATAGCCAATGCAACAGAGCCATCACTGCTTCAAAAAATATATATGTGATATTCCAAATCATAACCATTAGAATTTGCATTCTAGCTGCGCTATGTAAGTGTTTTGAGTGCCTCTTTAATGATCGTAAATTTCAAAGAAAAGCCGTTCATAGCATGATATCATTATTAGACAAGTAGCTTACTAAGAAAGCGCCTAAAATACATTTTCCAGCTTGTTCAGCCATTTCATCTTAAAATCTCGCTCGCGGCTCAAATTTTTCCTGTCGTTATTATTTAGTTTGAAGTCCGCTGACGTTAAGCAAAAATACAATATCAGAAGTATGAGTATCTAATAAAACCTTAGCTCACGTTTACACGAGCCTCTTTTGTATAGTTTGGGTCTACGTAGTGGTTTACTGAGGACACTGTTTATATAAAAATCAAAATTATAATTTCTAAATATGATTACAAGCACTATGTGTGCTAAGCGAAAATCATATTATACAAATTATTGGAGCACAAAATTGTATACATGTTCGTTTAAGTCGTGTGTCCAGGTGGCCGTATGGATTAGGCTGCGGCGCGAAATCGGAGGATGCATATTCGATTCCCGACCGGGACATAAAAGTTGTGCTCCAATAATTTGTAAAATCTTTAATATAAATTTCTTAGTGCTCTATGCACGACGCTGCGTTTCTCGTGCTGCAAAGGATGAAAGTCGAACTTGCATTACATTTAATGATGCACATCCACAATCAGTTTTACTTTCCATTTCCTATTATTTAATGTATGTTTATAATAATATAACATAGTGGAGAGATCGTGGTTGAGATCCGCAAATGGTCGTCAAATATCCGGAGGTCGAGAGCGTGACTAATGGCGTCAGGCGCCGAGCAGGATGTGTCTTTACTTAATAACTGTTTACGTGAGGGTGCCTTTAGTTCAGTTCGCTGAATTGACGTTAATGTACTTGATTTGACAAATTACCTGAATATTCGGAAAAGTTAGAAGATAAACAGGATTGTAATGTAAACAGGATTAGTTTAGCTAGAGAATGGTAGTAAGTATAGAAATACTTGTGTACTGTTTACCCTTTGAATAACTTCTTAATATAACATCCCCCGTGGGATGCCGGTATAGATTTACATGTAATATTTTTACTAGTGTTTTTTTTACCTACATGATAAAAACAAATTACCTCGGCTAGATATGTTAAGGACTCTGAAAGCAGCTTGGGTAATATTTTAAATCAGACTACTGTTCTTTCCCCTATACAGATTATCCTCGCCTATGCTTCATAACTCAAACATATATTAACGAATAAGGTGTTTGATGCGCTCATAGTGGAGCTTGTCTTGTCGTAAGTTATGCAATATTATCTGCGGACACTTAGATGGGTGACCGCTAGTGGCATTTACTATTAAATACTTCCGTGCTTCGTAGGGCACATCGAGCCGTCGGTTGTTGTTTTAGGACGGGAGTCATAAGGGTATGTCGGAGGCCTTCTGAAGACTTGAGAGGTGGTGACACTTTGCAGGGTGGTAGGAAATTATAGAAATGGCCGCCTGGATAACTGCGACCTTCAAGTGGAAAGTTTGTCGCAGAGAACCTATCGGTGTGTTCCAGCAGCTATCCGTTCCTTGAGCCTGTTTCCACTCCAGTGTAATCCTGTTTACCATCTTCGAGTTCCTACATCAGTATTTACCATCAGGTGAGGTTGTGGTCAATAACTAGCTTATCGGCAATAGCTACCTGATGCTGCAATTTAAAAACATGTCGGTATTAAAAAAAAAAGTTTTTTTGTGCCGTTTATGCCGTTACAAGATACGGGTAGGAAAATAATGTTGATATATTTTCGTAGATTTCCAATTTCAATATAACAGTCACGTTAAAATTACGACATAAAAAAAAAACTTGTTATTTTTGAGAGCCAGGAGCTTTGATACTCACGAAAGACTTTCCCGCCGTTGTGGAGTTATCAAAAAGTTCGGGTTGGTTTTATTTTCACCGAATAGCTCATTAGTTAGAGTACCGCGTCTGTTTCGGATAAAGTAATTATTCGAAGTTTGTTTTCCAGAAAATGTTTGAAACTGTTTAAAGGCTTCCGTTTTATTGATTTATATGATCTTTTGGTTCCTAACATTTAACTATGTGGCTGCCTGGTTTAAAAATACTCTTATATTTTTAATGAAATTTTATTTAGCAAATATCTTTTAACGAAAACAAGTGGGGCTCGCTTTAAACTATCAACTTGCATTATTTAAAGCAAAACCCTTCCCCAAATCGCTACTCCGGGTGTCTTATCGGGGATTGTTTTGTTTTGTTTCGGTTTAGTTTACAAATTGAAATGTAATCCTTATAGTTGCCTGTATGAACCAATACATTTATAATCAATGTTTATATAAATAACCGGCTAAACTCACTGGTTTTGCTACCAATGTCAAGCATCTAAGTCGCAGTGACGACTCGCAACAAACATTTTTTTGTTATAATGAAATATTATAGAGACTAATAAATGGTAATATGTATGGTATATGAACTTAGGTGGTTCGATAGAAGTAATTGAATTGTAAATGAAAAATATATGTCAGTGTTATAGCCCAAACCCTTAATTCAGTTCTACTTATGGTCTATTTCTTCATTTTGTTATGAGATTCAAAATCGCTCCAAGTATTAGTTAGTTATTTTTAAATATATATTATTTATAAACCAAAACACTTACTTTTGGGATCGGTTTTAGCTTTTTGTATAATTATTAATTTAATCCTACTATTGAGCTGTATTGCTAGCGCACCTGAGTGCTTCCTCCATAATTTATGCATACACTAAGGTAGACTTAGCTTGGATCATAGAACATATAATAATACTACGTATAGAATGGACACTCCTCCCCCCCACCAAAACTAGTCTTCCTCACCCCGCCACCGATTCTGAGCTGTCGCTAGGCTGACCTGAGTACGGGACGCGCAACTCGTGCGCGATGACGTGACGACAAAGCGTGACAATTTTACGAGGATTTTATAAGTTGAGAATGGTACTCTTGTGCTGTTTACGTTTGCTTATCAACTAAATGAGAAAAGGGTTGTTTGTTGCGAATAATGTTTTTTTATTATACGAGAAGCACATAAATTACCTATTATTCTGATTGTAATTATTATTATTACTTGTATAAAATGTGAACTTGGAATGATACTTTTTGTATAGTCTAGGTATCTATTATTGTAATGGAGTGAAATGTGAAGTAATGTTACCTACTCTGTTGTATGTTGCATATTATTACGTCGTACATGAAGTTGGATTGTTGTGCTTGAAATGTTTCTGAAGGTAGGTAAGGTACGCATAACCTTTGAAATCTAATAAGTCATAATAACCGCATCAAAAGATTGTTAGGTAGATAAGTACAACAATTATTCATACGATGTCAACCTTAGCATTCACGCACACATTTGCACGTGTACAAAAACAACATTTGTGTAGTGTCTGTGTAATAGGTAGTTAGAACATGGCTTTTGTCTAAAGAATGAGTCGAGTGTCCAGGCTGTGCTTGGATGTTACGTGTACACAGTGTGCGGTAGACGGCTGCATTGTAGGATTACGTGCATTAGTTATGTGATCTCTGTGTAGCGTGTAGAGATTGGTTTGTAGTTACGGTTGGTTGTTATAGACCATTGGGTATAGTTATGACTATCGCTGAATCTGGCTTGAGTTGATTTGAGTTAATTATTAAACATTTCATTGTGTACTTTTTGATACAGTAAATAATGTAATTGGTTATTTACTATTATCTGATTAAAACCGGCCAAGTATTAGTCCGGATTTAAATGTCTAATTCAAATTAAATAATTGCTTTTGGGTTAATAATCCACACAAATAAATCGTTAACGGAGTTATACTCATTCCGTTTGGAAGCTAAAGACTCGTGATATAAGATATAACGTGTTATAAAAATATGAAATGAGGGGCCTTCAAAGGTTTGAATTACAGAGCATTGCTGTAACGGGGTTAATCTCGACAATTGAACTAGATAGGAATCTGTAGTTTCGGTAAACTATGTACACTGTGGGGTGCCGGACACCGCGGGGTGCTGGGCTAGAATGTCACCCCCCTATCCCTACCCTTAGAGAGACTTCTTCCCATACCCGAGAAACTGATATCTCACACTGCGATCCCCAAGCCGCCCCCCGCCAAGCATGGGGATTATGGCAAACCACCCATATTCGGGGAGGTTGTGTTCAACAGAGGACTATCCGGTTGATACAGTATGTGCCATATACTCTATTTGACCAGCAAATAATGAGTTATATCCTATATCTATTGCTGCGGTCAAATATATAAAAAAAGTGTTCTTTAACGGCTGTTTTCTAATCATCATCAATAACAGCCCTAACGTAAACAACAACGTCTACCGTGGAACTAATGCCGCCCCCATTAGAGAAGGTTTACCATAATCCCCACGGATAGCTGGTCTGGGGATCCCAGTGGAAGAAGGCAGTTGTTAAAAAGGCGCTACGGCCCATCGGGATTGTTTTCTTACAATACCAACATGAAAACATTTCACTAGGGGGTGGAAGCTAGACTGGCGAGCACCGTTAAATGTCCTACAATCATACAAATTAATTTACATTTATCTAACGATTCCTACCCCAACACTTACTGTATCCGGAAATCAATCGTTATCAGAGAACGACTCGCTTTATTTCCGGTTAACGGCGGAGCAGGACGGTGAGATCTGTTCGGGTGACATCCGGGACTATATCGATAGGTTTGAACGTCTTTCTTTTGAATTCATTGAAAGGGATAATGGTCGGTAACATTCAGATAAGATTATCAATAAAATGTTATAACGAATGGTTCTTTATTTATTCCAAACTATGTATGTTGTTACAAAACAATACACACTATAAACAACACTACATCAACAATATATATAAAAAATAGGCAATCTAAAGGCCATTGCAGGTCTACAAGCAGTCCAAATGCTGTAAACTACTACCTGTTAGCAGCGCGTCGAGCATGCTGGTAGCACAGTGCAATACATGCAGTTCCAACGAGGAAGTTGTATGTGTTGTGTTGATATAATTGTTGTATTACGATATTCATTGTATACGATAATCATTCCAAGAGGGATCAATATTTCTTACTATGTAAGTAATATTGATAAAGTAATCTATCTAATAAAACAAATCTAATAAAATATCGCTGTCATTGAGTAAAACGATCAATTTTACGGAGAGTAAAAATATCATACATAAATACAATTGATGAAATGGCTTTCATTCAATTCGTAGCATCGGAGATGATGATATCACTAATTACATATACCTCTATAATAATTTCTAAAAACTATTGAACTCAAAATATAGTTCGCAAGCAAGGGAAATTAAAAACAATGGCTGAACTTTTAGTTACTATTACTTAGTTCTTATAACGTTTGTCATACAACGCGTGGCATTCAGAAATGTACAAATAATTCGCAGTTATAAAACTTCTCCCGAAAAGGACCCTGCAGGTGTAATGTATACGTAAGCAAGTACTCAGGTGGCTCAGAAACTTTTATAAATTTCCACAAGTTGGCCTTAATAAGAATAAACTTGGAGAGTACCATTCCGTCACGCCTTTGAATATTTCATTAGACGCGGTTAACGAGTTCTTTATAAAGAGATCTTGAGGCACTGAATGGATGTTGATTTCTAAATAGATAAGCGAGTTATATTTAAACAGGTTTTGTTTATAAAAGAAATTATTCATAGTTTATCTTTACGAATTTATGATAACACAGATTATAAACACGGTAAAGAAATATGGTAACCGAGGGTAAATAATTCATAAATTTACTAGATAGGTGAATTTCTTAAATATGTGTAGCTATGAACTCCAAAAAACCTGCTATGTTTATTTTACAGCATCTCACCTGTTGTTAAGTGATGATGGGTTTGAGGATGGTAAACAGGCTTGACTTAGTATTAGTGGTTCTCAAAACTACTGTCGAATTACATCGATAGACAGTTAGCGATAGAGTTTATACTTGAAGGTGCGGTATTTAGCTAGACTAACAAGGCTTCCGAGAACTTTCGACTAGCCGAGTTCTTGTGTCGTTGGGCTCATAATCATCTACGTTATTAATAATTGAACACATTATTGGATTTTTGAATAGAAATCCATCCAATATGCAATAGTATCAAATAATTCAAGATTCTGAAGAATATATGTTCAAAAGCTGCGTAACTGCAAAAAAAAATGCAAACCAAGTACCTACGTAAGGTATTACTCAAAAAAATATTCAGCTGTAAACTGACAGAGTATCATATTTAGGGCAAAATAAAATTATCCATCGCATTTCCAGCGGCAATCCTGACAACTTGGAGCCTCCCTCTTAAATATTTCAGAAGGAAGAAGTCGAAATCTCATTAGAATATCAATACACTCCGGAGTGTCGCACTCTCGGAAATCGACGCGCGTCTCCGAGAATCTGATGTTATTACGAACAGAATAAAAAAGGTATGAAGCAATTAGGCTGGAAATATAGAAAATGAACGATAATCATGTTCCTAGATTATTCCTTACTAGTCTTAGATAATTATTTAAAAAATATCAATATATACTTTATATAATAATAATAATAAATATTTATTTCGGATAACATCCATAGTTTTGTTGGTTACAATTTGCTTAAACCTATGTTAGTAATATAGGAGGTATTTCACTTTATTGAGTCCTACCCGTGACAACACCTATCCAGTACTTTTGGATAGGACAATCGAAGCGAGATGCACTTATCTTCAGTACACTGTTGGAGCTACCTCTAAGACGGTGAAACATTGATGCAATTTTTTGCGCATAATAGCGTGGAAGCCATCCACACGTGCTTCCGCGAACATTCCCGAAGCGCTGGAACGCCATGGTAGTCCCAACAGTGCCCTGAAAGCATTATTATATTGCACCCTAAGAGCGTTGTAAGCTCGTTGCGTATAACGAACCCACAGGCTGCTCGAGTAAAAATTCTGACAGTAAGCTTTAAAAAGTGTTATTTTTACTTCTCTTGTGCTTCGAGCAAACCTGCGAGCCAGCATATTGCTTCTCACTGCCAACGCTCTCCGCTCCCTGTCCATATCCATATCATCCTTTAAATCCTCTGTAAACATGTGTCCCAGATATCTAAAGTTATCTACAACATTTAAAGTATTGCCGTCAAGTACAACTGGAGGCACGTTGGTAGGCTTTTGTTTACTTGCCGTAAAAATAAGTAACTTACTTTTTTTAGAGTTGTACTTAAGGCCACGTAGCTGCATACTTCTCACACGTATTTACAAGTATTCTAAGAGCATTGATTGAAGGAGCAAGCAGCACCATGTCATCCGCGTAACTAAGATTATTGACACAGATTCCGCCTATGTAGCATCCGACATGGATACTACTTAGTCCCTCAATCAAGTCATTCACATACAAATTAAACAAGCTTGGAGAAGTCAGACCGCCTTGACGTACTCCACACTCCAACCTATATTCGTCTGACAGAGTGTCTGCCCACTTAACCTGATTAACTTGATTTTTGTACCAGTACCTGAGTAGGGAGACACCCTCCATCGGCATGCCTGTCTTGCTCAGCTTTTTCCAAAGTATATCGTAACTTACCATGTCAAAAGCTTTTGACAAATCGAGAAAACAGGCATACACTGGCGTCTTCCTCTGGGTGTAATAGCGGACCGTATGCTTAAGGCTGAAAATTGCACTCTCAGTGGACAATCCCGCCCTAAATCCAAACTGTGCGTCATGTAGGCGCAAGTAACCACCAAGAATGCGATTAAGCACACTGTCGAACACTTTAGCTGCAGTAGTGGCAAGTGAGATTGGTCTATATAAACCTATAATAAAGCTGTAACAGATCCAATTCTGTACATGGCAGATATTTTGAAAAAAGAAATTTGAGAGTAATCTGTAGCTGACACTGATGCCAAAACTGTACTTTTTTAATTTTCATCTGTCTGTCTGTCTGTATCCCGGCCCCGTATCACTCCAAAACTACTGAATGGAATTCAATGAAACTTAACACGATTCGAGTTCATACTACGAAAAAGGTTATTGTATACATTTTATCCCAAAATACAGCACGGTTCCCTCGGGAAAGGGGATGAGAGTCAAAATGTACACTTTAATTAACGCGTAGTCCGATTTCAATTATTCTTGTTACGAGTGAGCCTGGCACCCCACGAGCAGTCCGGCACCTCACGGGCAGCCTGGCACACCACAGGCAGCCTGGCACCCCACGAGCATCCCGGCACCCCACGGGCATCTCGGCACCCCACGGGTAGCTCGGCACCCCACGGGCAGCCCGGCACCCTTATTTAGTTTTGCGAGCTTGCTAAGATAAAACTCTAAAATCTGGAACATTACCGCCAAACAAGGAGAACCTCGGCAATAAGACACCGTTTTAAAATCGAAATTACAAAGAAACGCACAAAGTACTTTGCTTCAACATTTATTGTGCGAACCGCGAAGAAACTTTCTGAGTAACTTAACTATTGTCTTCTGGAAAATACAACCCGGGAGTTTTCAAACCCAAAGTAAAAAGCTCTTTTCTGAGCTATGCTTTACTAAGAGTGCGTCACCGAAGACTACAGCGTTGCTTAGTATCACAAGTGACGAACTGCACTGCGCCCAACACATTGAGATATAGTTGTTAAGTCTCATTTTTGCCTGTTATTTCACTGGCTCTCAAGGACTGCTGCCGGAATACACCGTTAGGTGCTTGGCGACAGATTTTCTACTTGAGGGTGGTCGCTAGCCAGGCGGGCATTCGCAAA
Source organism: Plagodis pulveraria (assembly GCA_963890685.1). NCBI lineage: Eukaryota > Metazoa > Arthropoda > Insecta > Lepidoptera > Geometridae > Plagodis > Plagodis pulveraria. The sequence continues at coordinate 32,670,928 of OY982956.1, read as the reverse complement.
ATGCCCTTCCACCATGCGGTGAAGCTTAAGCTCTGGGCGGGATTCGAACCATGGACCTGCTGCGCGGCAGTCCATAGCCAATGCCACTGAGCCATCACTGCTTCAAAAATATGAAGATAAACAGTGCTTAAATGCATGTGTATAAATGAAACGACCCTTAATCTCTATACCGGAAGGTTTTCATTAAAATTCCTGCAAAAAGCGGCCTTTCACCGTAAAGTTTACGGTGATAATATCATTCATAGCGGGCGGCAGGTGACCCCGCCTCGGGGATCCAGGGCTCCCAAACTGGAGTTATAGCAGTTTAAATGTTATTTGCGACAAACAATGTGAGATCTCGAATAGTTCAGCTGAGATTGTATGATTGAGTATAGATATATCTGAATGCTTTGTGGAAAAGACTCGTTGTATGTGTACCACTATACGTCATCTTCTTACCCGTATCCCACGTACATAGCTAATATGTCACGTCTAATTATACAAGGGACAACACAAGAACATATTGAGAATATACAGCGGCCCATACGTGACACATTATTTACGTTATGGCTTTGGTTATGAGTCCCGCCACCGGCCAGACGAACACCCTGTTTGAGAATACTCTCGTTGGTAGTTCGTAGTAAATCACTACCATTCGAGAAATTAGGGCGTTTAGGTGATAAAAAGCACTGCTGTGCACTTAATCGACCCAATTGGCAGCAGCAAACTATACGCATCGACGTGAGTTTTGACATGTTGCTTATTAGGCGCTCTTTTCTCCTTAGCTTTTTAAGATGTCTAACAGTCTCCTATTATCCTATATTCTCATATAGTAGTGGAAGGGCATTTTGTGAATGCACGCTAACTACAACTATCAAGTAGAGTAGAATATCTATCGCCAAGCACCTAACGATGCGTTCCGGAAGCTATCATTGAGAGTCAATAATTAAGGTTATAATTTGTTTAATAATAAAGGATATCTTAAACAAAATCTTTGACGGCATCATCAATTACCATCAGGTAAAAGGAAGTGGTCAGACGATAGCCTATCAGAATAAAAAGTTAGTACATTCCTCGTGTTTTATGCCGAGAACTGTACTGCGAAGTGGTAATATCGTCAATAAATTATAAGCCCATTGTTTTCCTCATACCAAGATCGTACTTATTCAAATTGTCTGCTGTGTAACACTTGATTAGCTAGAAATGGTAAGCGTGCTCCCAATCCCGGTGTTTTATAACCGCAGACAAGCATCCGGGGCCCAGGCTCTCGGACAATCCCGGCACGGAGCAATAAATCAAACCGCTGCCGAAGCTATCCCAAACTTAGCCACTTCAGTACTCCCTTCGCTGTTCCATAAACATTCAAAGTCGTCCAAAGGTCAAATGCTCAAGGCTGTAACAGCCTAATGCATTTTATGACACAGTGAATTTTATGAGAGGTAAATACATTTTCCTCTACTAACTGTTGATGAGCTTGAACCTTTCTGGAGCGTTAATGGCTTCGTAGTAGTTAGCCGTTCATCAGTTCCCAGCTTTGAATAAGAGGACTGTTTCATAACCTCTAAAATATCGTAACTCAAAGTAGACGCCAGACCAATATAAAAATGTTAATCCCAGGACCAAATTTTGATAGCTTAACCTTTCAATCTTCTTATAAATATTGCTCTGTTGAACGCAAATCGTAAGTACAACGAGGTTCGCAAATTTTGAAATACCTGAAAATATCAACCCCTTCCCTCAAGTGGGGGCTGAAGGTGGCCGTAATCTGCTGAGCAAGTGCGCTGAGGATTTTCCGCCTTTTATTCGAAGGATTTGGATTTTTTTTAGTAAAAATCATTTGGTTTTTATTTATCTTGAAATACCTATCTTGAATGAAAATTGAGCAGTTGTTTTTGCTTAGCTTTGGAGATTTAATGTTGGTATAGGTTTGGCCGCGGGTACTCTACTCCCTAGATTATAAATTTAAATATTTATTATAAAACTAATAAAATTAAACAGGCCAGTACTGTAAAAATTCTAGGGTACATATTGACGCACACTTAAGCTGGAAGAATCACATCGACTTTGTTTGTAGTAAATTAAATAAATTCACATTTGCACTTAAGAAGCTGAAACAATGTACTCCTTTAACCTTTGTTTTGATGGTGTATCACGCATATGTATGTTCAGCAATCCGTTATGGTATAATAATGTGGGGAAATGCTACCGAAATTTTCAGAGTTTTCATAGCTCAAAAAAAAAGTGTTCGAGCTATGTATGGCATGCAGTGGACTGAATCTTTTAAACCAGTTTTCAAGGCAAATAAACTGCTCACAGTTCCTTGCATTTACATATATGAGATGGCAAAATTTATTAGGCGTAACATGTCACTTTTCGAACCCACAGACAATACTAACAACATGACAACTACACGTACACGTTTAAATATGCCAGCCACCAAACTGACAATATTTCGTAAAATCTGTGTTTACATGGCACCTCTTATCTACAATTCGTTACCGAGTCACAAAGTCGATCTTCCTTTCAACAGGTTTTGTAGATATTTTAAAACAGTGGTTGGTTGAGGAAAGTTTTTATACTGTTGATGATTTTTTAACCCTACAGTGGTCGCCTACTAAAACCTGACCTGATTGGTCGCGTGGATTACTATTGTATGCCATTTATAAATTCAAATAAATCTACATTTTGAGCATCAAATATGTTAAATTCTTATTGTAATAGTATTATGAAGGCATTGTTTTATTAAAAATAATCAATAAAAAAGAATCACAACCTCTCAGTATAAAAAAAACAAATAATCAAAAAAAACCTCTAAAATTTCAGAAAAAATCACATAGTTTGGTATGTTTGAGATCACGAAAAATCTAATTAAAAATACTAAATTCTAATTCTTCTAATTCTAAGTCTTGTTTGTAATACAACGCTAGTGGTACTATAGATTTGGCTCCATCCCAATACGATGGTAAAAGAAGGATAGGAAAGATTCGAGTCATGAAGTCATGTCATGTTAGCTCAATTGGTTAGAGCATACTCCGGCTTAAGGAGTGGATGGACGCGGGTTCGAATCCCGCACATGACTTAAATTTTTCCTATCGTATATTTGTGATTTTGTAATGTAATCCGCATAGCAGGCGTTATTGCAAACCTAACAATATTAAAAATATTAAACTCTTGTTTGTAAGTCGGGTAAAAAACGTTCGAATCGCTTAAGTTAGTAAGTCTCGTAGGTGACCCTACAGTTCGAATTGAGATTTGACTAAGTTACGCAACTACTTGTGATTCCGGGAAAAAGAAGTCCAAACGAGAGTGTATACAGCGTCCGAAATGATAACTTTATCCCTACATTAGTTTTTATACGATCACAATTCTCTTTGTAGCGTGCTATTTGTCCCACTTGCTGTGTATTCATAGAGACACAAACCGTGGTCGTGTTTGATTAAATTCTGTGGTAGATACCTACGCAGAGGGTTCACAATTAGGGGTGTGAAATGTGAACATTGTCTTTCACGCTGCGGAGCGGTTCCCGCCGAAAATTCCCCGCTATTATATTTCATATTCTAGACCATTCGGTTTAAAGTTACCGTTTAACGTTTTTAATAAAGCTGCGGCTACAGAGCTGTTGATTATATAATCGGACGAGGTATTACTCGTAGGATTTGGCTGAACGAGAAATCAGAAAGCGAAAATGTTCTTTTTGTTATTTTGAGTTATGGTGTAAGTAAAGTGTTGGGCCGGGCCCGAACAGATTTCATATTCAAAACAATTCCTGGAATTCACATTTTGTCGTAAAGGTTCTCGATGTGGTTGTAAGCTCGTCAAACCTAGCATATGACTATTTCATGGGAATACCTTTAGGCTACTATACGGCAGTAACGATGTTGGTGATGTAAATTATACGAGGAAAATATTTGTATAGAAATTATTGTACAAAGACATCAGTCTGTACACATTTAACCGGTAAAAACGGTCTTGACGAACTTTCTTTTGAATGTTCGTTTTGTAGACCAATAATATTTACGGCCTATATAGGTCAATGATTGTAGGAGAGTTTAATTACTGTGATCGTTAGCATCACTCATGTCTTACACAAAGTTTGTGTCTGTACATTAAGACTGAATGACCATAAAATAATCACTACTATATTCCTCTTGGCTTGCCTTATTGAAGGATGGCCATAATTATTATTTTTAATTTTTATTGTTCATGTTCATGTGTGTATTTGAATAGTTTATAGACAAGATTTGTCTATATTTAGACCATTCCTAACAAGCGGCAGGGTTTATATAAGAGTGCAATATTTTATGTGGGCAGACAAAGGCCTCTTCCCAATAGCTGCTAGTCCAACTAACGTCAAGGGAAATTCCTATTGACGTGGCTCAACGCTTTGCGCTAGGCAAATTATAGGGCTTGAAACGACCTGAAATTATCCTAACCAGCTGTGAAGCTCAAATTAGATAGCGATTAGCGCTATTTCTTTCTTTTAGCCCTTTATAAACCATGGATTTAATTATATCTCAATTATCACGTGATTCAACACAAAATTTGTGTTTGCCTGGCCAGGCTTATAGAAATCTATAGTTCGTTTTTTTCAGAGGACGTGTATGGGACGTACTGGACTGCCACAGAATAGGCACAGCCATGTACAGAATTATTAAATTTAGGTCCCATAATTACTATATTATAGGCCTCCAACATAAGACAATACAAAGTTCACTCTCCTACAACATTAGTAATTCCGATTATTCTCAATCTAGTATTAAATGCCCATTTTAACTTTAGGGGTCTCTTGAATCTAATCGTCTGAAATACTTAGTGTTATTTATACTCAATATACTTTTCTTGTCCTGTAGTTCAACAATGCATCGTGAACTAATGTCAGCTCCTCACTCTCCCGAAGCTCACTGGGCTAAATGTATATAATTATATGACCTACTAATTATATATCTACAGTAGGTTCAATATTACAGTCCTAACAACATATACTATAACTCTCATATAGGCTAGTTACTAAAGAAAACTAAACTACACCACTCGCCTGTTTAATTCAAAGTTGTTCAAACAAGCGTTTAGAGGTCGCGGAGATGTAAGCTTTTGAATTAGTATACTGCTGTGTCGGTAAATTGAGTAATATGAGGTAGATTGTATCAGAGACTTAGCTTGAAACTTTTCGGAGCGTTGATGGCTTCGTGGTAGTTAGCCGTAGAGTGCCCGGCTTACGAATATTGGACTGTTCCATTTGCTCCTGCTGGATATCGAAAGAGGTGACAAAATAAAATTCACCTAATTAGCAGCGTGTCGCTTACATTGTTCAGGTTGCTGCACATCAGACGCACAACATGTTGTGTTAGTAAGAAGTTAACAATATTATAATTTTACATTTGAAGTAACCTAGTTGATGCAATATTCCCTATATATTGGATAATTTTACTTTGATAATATCGATCAGCGTCTCTACATACATTATATAATATATTCCCCGGCACATCGTGCCCCTATCCGAGATATTCCGCCACTTGCCTCCTAGATAGATTCCACGCACATAGATATGTTATACAATAAAAAGGGATCAGTGGTACAATATGTTTGCAGCGACGTTTGATCGTAATCTAATATGGGTTAAGGTAGATCGTTACGTTTGTCATAATATATTTGTAGCAAATATGTATATGCTGTTTATTTTGTTAGAAGTACTATTCTTGGCTTAACAATATTAGTGTGAAAGAGTTCGGATGACAAAGAGTCTTCATTTCATCGTGAGAAGTAGCATGTTGCTCATTGACGCATTATTTTCTCTAGTTGCCACTTATGAAATTCTTTTTTTTGTTCTACGTGTTTTTATAGATATTCAATATATAACTGCCACGTTCAGCCAAAAAAGTGTTTTAGAGCCACTGCGAGCAGAACGGGTAAGAAACTCGGGGCCATTCTTTTTAAACAGTGTCCCTGTTTTATGATATAAATTTATATTTGAGGTTGGTAGCTAGCGCCAGGCGGGTAATCACAAAGTGCCTTACCACGATGCACTTTGCTACATATTTCAGGCCACCTGAAGGCCTCCTACATAGCCTTACCATTGCCACTCTAGGACCGCGAACGACGACAGACGGTGTAATGTGCCTACAGTATCGCTCAGTAGTTAGTGCCATTAGCGGTTACCCATCCAAGTCATGACAGATGATGTAACGCACCTTGCATAACTTTGTTGATAGGTTAAGAACGGCTAGGAAAACTCCAAAACAAGCGCTTCAAAGTAAAATTAATATTATAATAAAGTTAATAATCAACAATATAATATAAACAATTAAGCATTAACAAACACGTTTCTATTCATGAAGCGAATGCTCGGAAATCCATTAAAGTGTTCAATTATTAATATCGTAAATGATTATGAGCCCATCGATACACGAACACGACTCGTTGGAAGTTCTGAGGAGCTTTTTCATTTTATTATTCATATATAAGTAAGTACAAGTAGAGCTCTTTGTGTACGATATTTAATATTAAGTACCTGGAGCACCGCTGCGGAGTGTTTTACGGGCATTTTGGAAATTTTGCTTGGCGAGCCACACATCAAGAAAAATACTAAAATATAATACAAAGATTTCCCCTAACCATTTCGTAAGCGTAGCAAAAAGGGTGCAAAGTTCAATATCGGCTTTGATCTACAGGTTCAATCAGAATATTATTCGACATAGAAACAAAAGCGAAGGAATGAAAACGCTTTCAAACTTTTGCAGCTTTCTTTTCCGTACATCTATATACAAGTTGTGTTGAGGAAAGCATAAAAAAACAAAGTATTGTTTCTTAATAACTGACTTTGAAAAAACCAGAAGGATGGAAATAAAAAAGTATCTAACAACCCAGATGGTAGTAATCCAACATTCCCATTTTGTGATAATCGAAGCCAAAAGTCAGTATTGGTAGGTAAGTTTTACATACAAAATGTTATTAATATAAGTAGTAGCAGATTAAGTAATTAGTTCATTTCTACTACAAATTGTTATATCATTCAAAGATAATGGTACCGAAAATTTATCACTGGCTTAACTTTTCATTTCAGCCACCAACAACAATGAAATCTAAGAACTCTTAGCAAAATACTGTTATTTAGCATTACATATTATAGCAATGATAGCACAGTGGCAAAATCGTGTGCTAACAGTGGCAAAGTTTACGGACTGCCATGCAGGCGGTCCAAAATTTGAATCCTGCCGCGTGCTTGACCTTTACCGTTAAGTGTTAGGACATGTTGCGAAGCTCGCCTTGCTAGCTACCACACTCAATAAGAATTTCTTTCACACTAAGTTCCCCACAGTACCCACGTTTAAAGCTGTCTCCCCTTCAGATTATTTAAACGTCACTTGAATCCATAGATCTATACCATAAATATTTAATTGTTTAACAGTATCAATACTATACAATCTCTCGAAATTAAAAACAAAAGCAAATTAACAACCTCACTCCTCATAAATTAAACCGGAGACCCACATCTGAAAGGGAATCAGGGTCGAACATACAAATGAATGTATACAATACACCACAATATATCCCTTTCCCGCAGATATCCTGTCTCTGGTTGCGTAATTCAATTCGGGGTCATTAGCGCAAGTCTGACGCTTGGCTAGTTCTATTATTTGATTACAGATATTTTCAAGTTTCACATTGAAGTTCTCGTATGTTGTGTTCTTCATTACGAGTATATCCATTGTGTCCAGCGGTAAACACGCCAGAGCTCGACGGTACTATTCGTCCGGTGTCAATACTCGTGTAAAAGCTTTTTAATGGCAATACTGTAGTACTTACATGAGAGTACCTTTATGTAATCCTATAGTCTCCGTGGGGTACGTGACGTAACTGATAACGTAACACATACATCCTTAGAGGACCTACAATTAGCTATCAATTGCACTAATTCTGACTTAAAATGTATTTCATAGTTTTCACAGAAACTAAGTAGCTTTCCGACAGCGCTGTCTGAGGGTGTCAGCAGCACCGTATCATCAGCGTTAAAATCAAATTGTTGACAGAAATTCCGTCAATAGAGCATCCCACTGGTAGACTGCTGAGACCCTCTATCAGCTCATTAACATATAAGTAAAAGAGCTTGGGGGAGGTCACACCCTCTTGCCTCACCCCACACTCCAAACCATATGCAACAGCTCATCATTTCACTTAACACAGTTTACCTGATTGCTGTACCAATACTCAAAAACAGAATCTCCTTCGGTAAACTAGTGTTTCTAAGTTTCTTCCACAGCACACCTTAAGACACCATGTCGAAGGCTTTTGACAGGTCAATTTATCTAATTTCCTTATTACCTTGTCACCATTGTTCTGTAACTTGGAGCGTATATCTCTACGAGCGTTACACGCGACGTTTGGGCACTAAATAATTCTTAGTTCACGTGTGTAGAACACATAAGCAGTAGTTCCGCCCTGACTTCCACCAGGTAGATATAAAGTGATAGATGCTCCCTAGACACAGTGCAATTTGTAAACCTATATACTTGGTTTGGTATTTTCACGATAGTTTTCCTTAATTTCACTAGTTTTAGTAGTAGCCGCTACGTTTGATGTAGCAATTACCATCAAAGTCAAAATATTCAAATAAGGCGTTTACGACGCATTTAAAAACGCGCAGAATTGAAAAATTTTGGACCGATCACAATGACTGTAGATAAACCTAAATAACTGCACGACGTGAGGATCGAACCCAATGCTTTAACAATTCTTATTGCGCTTATAAGTAAAACCAATCTTATGTTATGTCGCGATTCGCTTGAGATGTGTCTAACTTTGTAGGTACTAATGAATATTCACACAACGATTTGCCTAACACGACATTTTAGAACAATCACAATGAACAATAAACAACGTTCAAAAGCCTTTAAAAACAAAGACGCTGAGAGAGAGTTTAAAAGCGTTGACAAAACATAAACAAAATCCCGTCTAGCTACGAGTATATTATGGCTTACGCCTTATTCTATCATTGTCTAAAATTTTTATTCAAGAAATAATAGATTTCTTGTTAGTTAGTCTATAGTATAAAATTTGACGCTAAACTAATTTCAGGTCTTTTATGCTTACCCACTTCAAAGTCAAAATTATTATATTAAACATAATATAATAATTTTAAAAATCTGCTGTAAATTTATGCAGATATAGTTTGTTGCTATAGGGTGTAAAAATTTCCTATGGAACGTGAGTTTTCTAATCCAAAGTAAAAAGCTCCTTTCTGAGCTATGCTTTACTAAGAGAGATTCACCGCAGACCACAGCGTTGCTTCATATGAGATAAATAGTGCTCAAATGTGAATAATTAGTCTGCAGGTACGGGAATCGCGAACGAAGTCGCAGGTACAGCTAGTAGGTAATATAAATGCGAATGTGTTTGTTAGTTCTTTGTTCACGGTAAGAAACTTAACAGTTTTGATTGGAATTGGCACAAATTTAGGTCTTAAATAGACCTGTGGTACGTTTCATACCGATTTCCTGAATAGTACCCGAAGTAGCACAATTCTAGTAAGTTCTATGCGAGCGGAGTCGCTTGTGGTATAAAGTATACGTAGATAGAAATCATTGGAGTCAAATATGAAAGCCTCCAACTAGAATTCGTTCCGAGATCTGTTTGAAATTCAGCCAAGGTTCCGTATCGTAAGTCGTGTAGATATCTTAGCATCGTGATATATAAGCAAAGACTGTTTTAGAAATTTGTCACGCAATTGGAGATCATGCAGATAGACTTCAAAATAAAACATTCTTAGTTCGTTATCGATGACGCTCGTTGATAAGAAAACGAAAAAGAAACTCTTAAAAAGTTAATCTTTTCAATATGCATTTAGATTTCAGTTGCACTGACTTAACTAGACGTTTAGCCATTGGTATCAAACCTGTGGTGTCGCCTGAAGCACAAAATTTTTGTTATAATTTTAATAACGCACATGAACCCGTTCTATATCCGTTATAAAACTAATAAGATCTTATTAGTTTATTAGGTCACCTTCTGTAAGGCATGGATATGACGTAGGCTACTGGTATATATTGTTACAGCTAACAATGATATTGTTCGTGCGACTCTACACGTTGTATTTGTGATGTTTCGTAGGAGGTTGATTTTTTAAACTAGTGACAATTTATGTTGAGTTTTGATGCAAGTGAGTTAGGTTAGCAATAACGCTCGTACTAGATTGCAGCTGTAACTATGAATGACCAATGTTGAAGCGTTTCGTACGTTTTTCTAAGTATTTGCGAGGAATAGGAAAAAAAATGCGTAAAATTTGCTGGAATTTACAACAAAGATAAATTCTAAGACTTTACAAACAAGTGTGTTGAATAGAGTGAAAAAAACAGTCACTCATATTCCCCGAAGGGGTATGCAGACGAGCTTACATAAACACACAACGTTCGCAAGCACGAAGATACAGAAGTGTGATTATGATGAAGTATACAAATATAGAATGGAAACTGGTTCTTCTGGGCAACTACCGAATTACACAGTCAGGTGCTTGTGAAAGTTGTTATCCTTGAGGGTGGTAGCTAGCCAAGCGAGCATTTGCAAAATGCCCTACTACGATGCCCTACTATAATATCTTATTTATCCTTTGACAATATGAGTTAGGTACAACTTCCTTGAACTTATCAAGCATGAGTTTTGATAAAGTAACAAATATACAGACTTATAACAAACTATAAAGGTGCTCGTATCATAAAATATGATGCTAACACATGTAATCAACTTTGCTGTCACCGTCCATTTTCTCCACATTTTTGTCCACTGTGTCCTTTAGGATATATTATAATTTTGTGGACAAAAGCTCTCAACAAAACCATTTAGGTATATTTATCTTTATTATTTTCCAGCACTTATGGGCTGGAAAATATAATTAGCGAATACGACAGTCCTTATTTTTTGTCATTACTTTAGTTCACTAGGATTATTTGTGTCGAAGTTTTGTTTCTGCCTTCATTATCTATAATAATAATAAATAATAATAATTTATTTGCCAGAAAAGTATTTAGTGTGTAACAATTATTTTTAACTAAGACCAAGGTTTAAACAAATTTAAAACAGAACACTAACTCAGTGAAAAATCCCAGCGGGTCCCAAACTAGGCAAAGCCTGTATCTTGGCGACCCAAATGAGGGTGAACAAGGTCCAACCGTGACACTCACCTTATGATCATAAATTAAACTATGGCCAGTGTGGTCATAAGTTGTCCTATGCAGATCCATTGCATGAGTGTCACAGCTACACCATGTCCCCTCAAACCAAGATATACCAAAGGAGATATGGCGCGCAGTTACAAATAAAAGGATGTAATGAAAAACTTATAAATAGTAACCTATTTTCTAAAACAATACTAATATAGGTATATATATCAAATCATCCTATGCAAATGAAATATAAAAAGATAATTGTCAGTCTGTGATTTACATTTTAAAATAAAAATAAAGAAAATACTTATATATATGTGATATTGTGTGAGCAGTGTGTGATTGAAGTTTATGTGAGTGCGGAGTGTGATGAACATATGTATGCTAGGGTGCGTGTGATTACAATGTATAAAATTATGAATTTATATGAAGCTGTCTGTGTGTATGCAAGATATCATCAGTTTTCCCATATTTATTATTAGGTAACAGAAACCGGATTTTCTGGTATTGTTAGCAGGGATTTGTCTGTCTTGCTCTTATGTATGTTTATTTCCATTTACTTTCCATCTCGACTGCGCAACTACTGGTAATAGAATCTAGTTTTTAATTAATTTTTCGGTTTCTTCGTAACCAAGTTAGTGTAACCATTTTTTTACCTTAGCTCTGGCTTTCCTGTGAGAACATTCTTTAAGGTCACAGAGTTTACATACTTCATTGTATGTGAAGGCAAGTACGTATGGCGGAAGACGACGTGCAAATACCGTTTTTCGATAAGGGAGATGTATCCTTTTGGGACGCGGTCTTAGGAGTTTCGATTTTGGGATTGGTGGGTTTGCATGTTTTTTGGCTATCGCACGCATAATGAAAAGTTGGCGAACTCTGAGGACTCCCACTTCCTCAAAAAGTTTGTCAGTCGAGTAACGTCTTTTCTTGCCAAGCATTACCTTCAAAACAGCCCGCTGAGCACGTTCCAATTCTATAAGATGCGTCTTAGCAGCACCCCCCCACACCCCAATACAGTATTGCAGTATTGATTGACACAATGCCATGTAAACTAGCTTTTTAACTTCTACCGTGGCTGCTGGTCTTAAAAGTTTCATTACATGTATGAGCTTTCTAGTCTTTTTCGCGAGGAAGGATATATGTTTCAGAAATGTCAGGTTCTGGTCCACTACAATTCCCAGATATTTACAGCTGTCTACTCGGCTGATATAGGTACAGGTACAGAGGGAATTAATTATCACATGATGCTCTCCTACAGGACATGTATCAGAGTGTACTTTTAATAGGTTTATGGTGGGTTCAGAGGCAGCTGTTATATGGAAGGCAATGAAATTTGTTTTCTTCACGTTAAGCGTGAGAAGGTTTGCTGCGAGCCACCGCGCAATGCGTGACATGCCTTCTTCCGCGGTCTGCACTGCACCATCCCAATCATCTCCATGGAAAATCGCTACTGTGTCATCAGCGTAACAGATGAGGTCCCCTTGTGTGTCAATATCGAAAACATCGTTCATATATATTGTGAAGAGCGTTGGTGAGAGTATACCCCCTTGGGGCACCCCAAAGGAGATACTGGACTCATCACTTGTGTGTTCTCCGATTTTAACACATTGACGTCTGTTACTGAGATAGCTCCTAAACCATGTATGGGCAGTGCCTCTGATGCCAAGGCATTCCAGTTTCTTTAATAAGATTGGCGTAGAAACTGTGTCGAAAGCCCTGGCTAGGTCGAGGAACACACCCACACAGCGTTTTCCTCGGTCTAAATGAGAAGATACAATCTCTGTGAGGGCTGAAGCAGCATCTTCCGTCGATTTGCCTTTCCTAAAACCGAATTGGCGGTCTGAGAGTAAATTATACTTTTCTAGAAACTCAACCAGGCGCTTGTTAACTATTTTCTCCAATATCTTTGCGAGGATGCTTAGCAATGAAATGGGTCGATAGTTGTCCACTTCATCTTTAGGGCCGTTTTTATGTATAGGAGATATGAGTGCAATTTTCCAGTAATCAGGGAACACGCCTGTGGCTAAACTAAGGTTACAGATGTGTGTCAAGGGTTCGACTATGGCAGTTTGTGCATATTTCAGTAGTACAGATGAAAAAGAGTCCAATCCCGGAGCACTGTCAGTTTTTAGATTTGTTAATAATCTACTGACTTCTTGGACATCTGTAGGACCGAGGAAAAAAGAGTTAGGACAACGATTTTTTAGTCTAAGCTTTGTACATAGAAACTCCTCCGACGTATTAAGCTTTTGAAGAATGTCTGATGCTAGTTTTGAACCAATAGTAGACAAATGGTTGTTACATAAATTAACAGCTTCTTGAGGACTTTGATTCTTACTTAAAAGTTCATGGGAATCGTTTTTTCGATCAGGTATGTCACAGATAAGTTTTATAGACTTCCAGAGTTTCTTAGGGTCATCGCGGCTTTCGGATAATTTAGAATTGTCATAGTTAGATTTAAGTTTACATAGTAGATTATTACAGAAATTTTTATATTGGTTGTAAATAGATTTTAGGCATTTATCTCTGGGGTTTTGTCTTACCTGTAGGTGAAGGTTATCGCGATGGCGCATGCATCTTAATAATCCTGGAGTAATCCAAGATTTTAATCGAAACTTTGAACGACTCACTGTGACCCTGTGCGTATGTCTATGAATGCATTCTGAAATGGTTTTGTTAAAAATTACGAGAGCGTCATTCACATCTTCCATTTGCATAATCGGACTCCAATCTGTGTTTTTGAGATCGTTAGACACATTTGTAAAATTGGTCTTTTCACTAGTTCTACTCTTAGAGATAGCTTTAGGTTTCTCTAACTTTAGGCCCACCATTACAAGGTCATGATCTGTTACGGAGCTCTTACAGATAATACCTACTGCTGTGCCATTTGATTTTACAAAAGCGTGGTCGAGCAAATTTTTTATTCTGGTCGGGTGGGTGATCGCAGGTAGTAGTCCGTGTTCTGCCATTACACATTGATAGTGTGAGCTGTGGCTATTTAGAGTATCGTCTAGCAAGTTTATATTAATGTCGCCCGTTACTATAAGGCTTTTTTGGCATGTGATGGAATCTAGCGCTAAATCTAGAGAGTTAATGAATCCATCTACTTCAGTAAAGGATGGAGAGCGATAAATACCTAATACAGAAACTACGTTAGGAATTTGGACTAGTAAACAATTGGCATCGTCAATCTCAGGTTCCTCAGCGCTAGCAGTCCAGCAGTTCCTCACATAAATTGTGACTCCACCACATTTGTTTATGAACTTAGTTGTATAAAATACATTGTAACCGTGAAGTTGCGGAACGTGAGGACTTTCTTGCAGCCAACATTCAGTTAGAATTATAGCATCACATACCATATTAAAACGTTTTAAAAAATTGTGTTGAAGACTGCGGATATTACAGGTTATAGTTTTAAAATTATAATTCTTAACAATATCAATGCATTGTTCCGGCAGGTCGACGGTGTGACACTTTATCTCTAGCGTTTCGTCAATATCTGTATATACGTCGAACTTATCCATTGTTAATTAAGATATAAAAAACTAGTATAAAAGTATCTAAACGGATAGTAAGTGTCACACCGTAATTTTGTGCTGTACATGGTTTAAAATAGCCACATATATATTTATTGGTAGATAGTTGTTTTAGATTATGGTTTAACTTACTTTGGATGTATCTTATAGACCTTAAGATGTTTCTGTGTATGAGTTGGTTTGTGAAGTAAAAAAATATAATTGGAAATAAGTGTGTGTATGAATGATATTTGTGGTGCATAAGAATGATGCGTGTTTGAAACATAGGAGACAGATAAAATATATAAACAGTGATTTCAGTGAACTTAATACATAATTTTAGCAAAAATTTATGATTAAAACTGTACTTTAACAATAACAATAACAAACATCTGCATTGCTTTTTCATCTTGTTCATCGTAACGAGGTAGTATTAACCCCCGTATGTCCTTAAAACTTCACACTAAGTATTAGGATCCTGGTAAGGAAGTAGTTTTTATATATATCATACACTGTTCTTTGAGTTCATTACATGGCTGTACAATGCATTTCAGTTATAGGGGTTATAGTCTTATGATTGGTGAAACTGTAGAATTTTAAACTTCCTGTTAATATTGTATATTGTGGTTACATGAACAAGAGGCCCGTTCGTCGGTAACTTTTGATTAAACTTTCATAAGTAGTACACATATTTAAACAAATTTAAAACCGATTTCACTTACTTTAGAACAGCCAAGTAGTTCGATCTCGACCGGTTTCGCGACCTTCAGAGTCGCTTTATCATGGAGTTCGTGAGCTCACGACCGCGCCCGCGCAAGTACTTACTTGCGTTGCGGTTTTAAAATTGTTTAAATACGGTTGTAACTTCTTCTAAAGCATAATAAGTACAAGATTAAATTACGATTTTGCTTTTCTTAGCTGATTTTTTCATTTTTGTTTTCGGCCATGAACTGTCAATGTTATATAATAATGCGATCGTTGATAGTAAGCTGGCTTTGACAAGAATGTGAATTAGCTCGAAATCAATGGGAACGAAGTCGAACTGGTTAGAAAACATTATATCGATATACCAAAAATATATTCAGGAAATATATAAAAAGTATGCCTCGTAACAACTGACTACTCTAAAAACATTATCTAGATACATTTTTTTCGATTATCAGTGTCCGTTTTGCACATTGTAAATATTTTCAATCCTTTAACATTATAATTATGTAACTGAGTCACCAATTTCATCAGCACAGAGCGTGTATCGCGTGCGTCTTTCATGTAAATGAGTAAAGCTGTAGCAGTGGAATAAAGTGGAAAGGTTAACATGTAAAGCCGTTAAATGCCTAAGACTTCTAGAAATGTTTCCGTTGGTAGTTTACGCGCTACCTCCCTGGTAATTAGGGCCTTTTTACATACCCTCATTGTCTGCCTATTGTGCAACACCACATTGAGTACGTCGTGAATTGGTGTAGTTATTAACACTCTAAGCGTAACACGTAAGGACAACTTAATTAATTGCGCTATAATACGAAAAGTTTAGAGAAACACTTTTTAAGTAATCAATATCCATTCATCGGCGCAAGAAATCTTAACAAAGAACTCATAAACCACGTCCAATGAAATATTCAAAGAAATGAAGGAACGGAACCCTTCAAGTTCTCCCCTATTTAAACCATATTGAGGAAACTCCGAGAAGTTTCCGAAACACCATTTTCTTGCATAAGTATAAATTTCATATGGGGCCTTTTGAGGCAAAGATATAAAATCTAAAATTATTTTTAAGAATATTTTTAAATGCAAATTCTTGACATAAGACTTGAGGCTCATTGATAGTGAAAACGTTTTGAAATCACGGTAAAAAATATTCACTGTAGAATAATTGAAATATAAGTAGTATGCCGCTTCTCTTTTCCACGTTCGATAGATCGGCGTCAAATGTAATCAAGATACCTGGCAGGTGGCAGGTCGAGCAGGTGCAATAGAGATCACAGTACATGGCTCCTACGAGATCGGGGTGGATTCCATTTCGTAAATTGAAGATATTTGGTGCCGAATTGTGAAAGTTTTAGTGCGCAGGTGAATTTGAAAATTTGATATTGACTAAATGGTTACTTTTATCTTATTCGTAACCATATAGATTGACATATTTAAATGCGAACAACGTTGTTTTAGAGAACTATTTCTATTTTCTCGATTTTAACTACACACAATGTAGTATAGGTACGTATCTTATATTTTTGTTTATAGATTTCGAGCGGGAGGATAAGCATTATTATGGCGCTGTGAAATATCTGACATCGAAAAGAAACCGTTATTTATTAATGACTAGCTTCGCGCTGTGGCTTTCGCCGCGCGTACAATGATGAAAAATGATGATAAATAATGATGGTCCAGAATCTAATTTATGTATAATTCAAGTTTAAATCGTTTCAACCATTTCAGCGTGAAGGAGTAAATACACACTCACATCATCGAATAATCGCTCACTCACACAAAAACTGCATTTTTAATATAAGTGCAACAGTGACTGTATTTTAAAGGCACTACAACAATATAGCTTACACATCAGAATAATATATGGGCTATAATTTCACACTCAAATGGACCCATTTTGATGAAATTTGGTATGAAGGTAGATGAGGCGCTGGAGAAACACATGTGATACTTTTCACCACGCGGGTAACCGCGGGGCGCAGCTTGTACAAAATATACTAAATGGTATATTGATTACTTATAACGAATCTGTGATAGTTACCTACCTGCTTCGTTGGTGGAGAGGTGAAATTGATACTCGTAAATTTGGGTAAGATTAAAGGGTGATGTTATGTAAACGTATGTATTAAATCTATATAAATTACCAGAAGGTCTTCATATAATTATATTACAATTATAGTTTACAGTGTAGGCACGAAGCCTCTCATTTATCAAAATTCAGGCCCTCTGATTAGTGGTAGTTCCTATACTATAATTCGAACAGTACCTTATATACAATTATGTGTCTCTAGAACATCGTCGTTTACCCACATATAGTGTACAGTAAAGGTCATATTTTATCCTTCTTCTTATTCTTCTTTCTGCCCCATATGCCTTGCACTCCTCACCCTCTACGGTATATCTGCTGTCATCGTAGTTTTTACGCTTTTTGTACCGATATTTTGTTGTTAGTCCATCTCTATTTTGAGGCAGAGATGGCTCAGTGGCATTGGCTTTGGACTGCCGTGCAGCAGGTCAAGGGCATTTTGCGAATGCCCGCCTGGCTAGCGACCACCCTCAAATAGAAAATCTGTCGCCAAGCACCTAACAGTGTGTTCCGTCAGCAGTCCTTGAGAGCCAGAAATTCTAGGTTCAGGCCTGTTAACATCTTCATCCACATCATCACTTACCATCAGGTGAGATTGTGGTCAAAGGCTTACCTATCAGCAATAAAAAAAACTATAATCCTATTCCTTTAAACAACACGTGCGCGTATACTACGCGGGTGTCACCTTGTCCCAGAGACTTATCGCCTTTTCCTCCGCCCAGCATTTATACTGTTCCTTAAGTCCGGTTACAGTCGTTTTGGCTCAATGAGCTAATCAGTTATAAGTAATGCTGCAAAACTAGAATACGATATACATTTTCTTTATTTCTGCCAGTATCATAGATGTCTAGATATTAGGTATATTGAAGAAGTACTTATATGTAGACTATTTACTTGATATATGTTCCACTAACACGTCATTTGTATCCGTTGAAAGTGGAGTGGAGTTGATATCATGATATAAGTGCTATAGTCACAACGTTGACCAAATCAAGTAAAGTAACGTTAGGTAAGATAGCGGTCGAGCCAAAGTCAAAGTCAAAATCATTTATTCAATTTAGGCGTCTACTTATATATCTTATGAAGGTCAATTCCAAATTTTAGTATTGAAATATTCTACATTGTACTGCCACGTTCAGCAAATAAATTGTATAGAGCCACTGCGAGAAGAACGGGCAAGAAACTCGAGGACATTCTTTCAAACATCTTTTAACAATGTGTTACATACTTACTATAAAATAAAGTTATTACAATATTTGTTTAAATTATGTAGGTGAAAGGCAATAGCTTTTTAAGGACCTTTTATTTGTCTTTGCTAATCTAAAACCTGGCCCCGCTATTTTATCTTTATTCCTAGTATTGTAATCGTGATTGTCACTGTTTAATTTAAATTTGTTCAAATTTTTACGAACATATATAATATTTGCAAATTTATACAGACTTGGTAAGGTTAAAATATCAATTTCTTTAAAAAGATCGCTCAGAGATTCCCTGGGATTATATATATGGCTCGCCCATATATTTTATATATGGTTCAAATTGCACGCTTTTGTAGGATAAAGATTGTCTCTATCTCAGCAGCAGTTCCCCACAGCAATACACCATACGACATAATACTGTGGAAGTACGCGAAATAAACTAGGCGAGCAGTAGCTACGTCTGTTAACTGCCTTATCTTAAAAACTGCATATGCAGCAGAACTACAACTTCCGGAGAGATTATGTATATGTGGATCCCACTGTAAAGTGGAATCCATTTTGATTCTCAGGAAGACTGTCGCATTGTCAATAGGGAGTTTATCTGGGCCAATCTTTATTTTTGGTTCAAAATAAGTAAAAAATAATTGTAGGTATTTCAGATTGTGTAAACCTAGGTTACTGTCTTATAGTACCTTAATGTAGCGTGGGATAGCATGATACAATATCGCACCAACACTTAACTAATAGAGCTTCGAGCTCAAATTAGATTGAGTAATGGAGCTTATATCGTATCGCCTAAATAAATACACTGAACATAATACCGTATAATAGTGTAGAGTTTAACTAAATTCTAGCGATAAATAGTAAAAAGACTATATATATTGTATTTTAAATCCACCAATATTGTGTTTTTTTTTGTATAACTGATAGGCTAAACCTTTGACCCTACCTACCATACATACCTACATACCTGATGGTGAGTGATGATGCGGTTAAAATTCAACAAGGACATCTGTCGTAGCACACCATTTAGTGCTTGGCGACAGATTACGTGCTTGAGAAGATTTTGAAATTGTAGCCAAAATACTAGCGGTATTTTAAAAGTTTCGTTGGCAGTGTCTTAAACAAAGTAATCCATTAATGTTTTACCTTTGACATAGTTGTAATTGAAGCCCTTCAATAAGTTTGAAGGCAACTCTCGTCAAGTAACTTTGTAATCTAAAACATTTATCTACATCTTAGATATTCGAGGAACGTAGAGGGAACATTCTCGAACATTATAATATATTACCAAAGAGGAAGAATTATGAAATATAGGTTTGTTGGAAATGCCAAGTAATCGTTCACGCAAATTATCTCAGTGGGTACGGGTATGTACTACTTACAGAATATTCAAATTTTCAAGCTGGCAGGTTAAATAAAAATTTACTCGTTTATTTAATAATAACAAATATGAAAATATATATATCGAAATAATTTCCTGTTTAGGTAAACCAATGTCTCGTCAGCACCACGACGTCACACTGCCAGAACATTTTTCAACGTGTTTCGATTCTACACGAAGCATAAAATCCTCCTGAAAATTAAGGAGGCGTTGACTTAACTGACTTTTTTGTTTTGTTTTTATTGATTTTGTTTTTTTTTATAACTGTTTGTGACGAAATAAGCCCCAGGACCACCTGATGTTAAAAGTCTCTGGTGCCTGTCATTTACTATTTTTTTACTTTGCTCTATGTAAATATTCAAAGAGAGCGCGGTCCAATGTTAGCGCAGCGGGCGCTGTTAGCTTGGAGTAGGCATTGCCTTTTACATAGCGCCTGCTGCGGCATCACTGGACCGCGCCGCGCTCCCTTTGAATAGAGTTTTGAATATTTACATCAAGCAAAGTAATAAAAAAATATGAAATAACAGGCACAATAGACTTTTAACAGTTTTAACATCAGGTGGCTATATTTTGTATCCATTAGAAACAGTTAAAAGAACAAAAAATACGAAGAAAACATCTAGAACAAAAAACATTCTTCTTAAAATGATTGCTAGGACTAACAGAAGTCAACTCTAAGAGGTTGTTAGCATTTTTCCAATAACCCTGTATATGTTAAAAATCAACGCTGTAATGCAGAAGTCAAAATTGCTTCGTCGCTTTTCCATATAAATAGTTGTGTTCGCTTTCAAGATTAACACATAATCGTGAGTCCTATACAACACTTTAAACACCCTGTGATGCCAATTTGTAAACAAAGTTCTGCAGCAAAAGCCCGGTCCAGTATAACCTGAGCCCGAGTGGAGTGGAACAATGATCCCAGGATAGGTAAAGTTCCCAAGTGCGGCGATTACGCTCTACGCTCAGAACAATTCAATTCAAACTTCACGGTAGAGTTGATTTTGATTAGGTATTTAGATAAGCAAGTTATTATCGAAGAATGACACTCAAACAATATTTGATCTTTATTACAAATGTTACATATTTTAAATACATTTTAATGACTTGTTACAGAGGAAGGAAGAAAGGAGAATAGAATAGAAGGATAAAACTATTTTACAATATGGTAATATGAAATAATTTGTGTTTGTGTGGTGGGACCATGAAAATATGAGCTTATACGAGTGATTGAATCAACATATTTTGTTCTTAGACTTCAACAAGTTATTGTATATTAATAAAGCAACGACCATCAATCAATAGTATTCAGTGTTAGAAGTCAGTTTTCTTTCTCAGATATCTACATCCAATACATTCTCAACAATAGTTTCATTCTAGTCCTTGTACTCCCCTCGTAAAGACCAAGGTCACGTATAGTCGTCGGGAACATTGAGATGCTGCGTAATGGTGATTCTGTAGGTACTTGCTATTTCATACCTGCTCTATTGAATAAGGCACACAAGGGAACCATTTTACCGAGAGAGCTTTTGTTCTGTTTACATAAGTTCACATACTATACGACTATGTGCCCGTGGGGCGCCGCGCTAGTGTCACTGTGTGTTGTCTGTTTGTAATAATTTTTTTTTATGTTATTGTGACGGAACAAGCTCGAGGCTCACCTGAGACTAATCTCTGCCTATAACAGATTCATTTCGTCACAAGGCACGAATCGCACTGCGCCCTTCACCTTGAGACATAGTTATGAAGTCTCATGTGCAATTTCACTGACTCTCAAGGACTGCTGCCTGAACACACCGTTAGGTGTTTGGTGACAGATTTCCTACTTGAGGGTGGTCGCTAGCCTTCAGGGTGGCTTAAGTATAAACAAATAAGACCTTCTATCCCTGCGAGCTACATCTACAACCGCATCGTCTCTTTCCAACACGCGATGTTTCCGTCAAATGCAAGTACATACGAAACCTCGCGTTTACATCAAAACTGGATGAAAGAAGTAAATTGTTTAATGTTTTTTTTTATGCAAACTATACATTTGCAGTGAATGCAATGGAGCTTGCCTAGTCATTTACATACGCCCATCCAAGTGTTCTCGCCAAGCCGCACTGGGCATACTTTCAAATTATGCGCTGATGCTTATAAAATTATGATCTCGGAAACTAGATGATAATGGCCCAAACATTCCAGGACTCAGCAGTAGTCCCACTACTAAATAAAGGATTGATATGGAATAAAACATTTCATAAATTCGTAAAGTTAAAATATGAATAATTTATTTTATTACGATAACAAACTCGTTTATATATAACTCGCTAATCTTTTTACAAATCAACATCCATTCATCGCCTCAAGATCTCTTTATAAAGAATTCGTTAACCGCGTCTAATGAAATATTCAAAGGCGTGACGGAACGGTACAAATATAAAGTACAAATTTGTATTTGTATGACGAAACAGTGCTCTCCAAGTTTATTCTTATTTAGGCCGTCTTGTGGAAATTTATAAAAGTTTCCGAGACACCTGAATATTTGCTTACGTATACGTTACACCTGCAGGGGTCTTTTCGGGCGAAGTTTTATAACTGGGAATTATTTGTACATTTCTGAATGCCACCCGTTTCATAACAAATGTTATAAAAACTAAGTAAAATTACAAAAAAAAACAGCCATTCTTTCAAATTTCCCTTGCTTGCAAACAAGTGACTGCTATATACATAACGCTAATTTTAATCACAGTGTTTAACATTGCGAATTATTTGCATTAACGCCTGCCAATCGAATAAGTACCTATATAAAATAACAAAGAAAGGAAAAGCTTGAATCACAAGCGGGACTCGAACCCACATAACTTTCCATTCCTCGGGGTGGAACATGGTCCGCCTATCTATGCCACCGCGGTAGCGACGAGTCACAGTACGAATTTATCCTTTCGTTCTAGTTGTCTACTACTGGACTAGACTGGACTAGCAACATCTTTATACTGAATGAACTAGACAAGATTAATTCTACAATTAGCATTAAACTTGTTTACGATGACGTAACCCCATACTTCTAACATTTTGAATTAACGCTTGCCAAGCGACTAAGCCGCTAAAATCTCAACAAAAAGAAAAACTTGCATCACGAGCGGGACTAAAACCCGTGACCATTCATCCCTCGGCCCCTCGGAACGGAAATAGAAGGAGTCAGCGGTAGTTTACATACGGAAGTATTTAATTGCGCTCTAAAAACAGGATATTTATTTCTTTCCCTGAGTTCACTTTGCTTGACTAGAAGTCTATAGTGAGAGGTGTCGTTAGGAGAAGACGTTCTGCCCCATGCTGTAAACGGAGACCTTTTTTGCTGTTGTAAGCTTTAGCTTTGACCTTGGTAAACTGATGGTGTGGTAAAGGAGCGTAAAAATATTTGTTCCGAAATGGAAACTGGTTCTAAATAACAACTATTGGAACGATTCTTCTTACTTTCATCAGACAATGTGCGTTTTACAGGAACACGGCATCAATACGTGGTTGATATTCCGAAAATACGCGCAAATCCTTGAAGATCCAGCTTTATAATGCGTACGGCAGAAGTATAGAACATCCTACCAGCGTCCCTATTTCCCGATAATTATAATCTAGAAGTTTTCAAGTGCAGAGTAAACAGGTATCTGCTAGGCAAACATGTTCCACCGTCGACCGCGTCGACACTTTCCATCAGGTGAGACCGCGGTCAATTGATTGTTTATCTAATTAAAAAAAAACGCACATTGAAGTTTAGGTCGGCAGATGTACTTACCTGAGGGTGATAGCTATTGCGTAGTACATACATTTATTCTAAGACAAGGAGAATATTCACAAAGCAGCCTTTCGTGACTATAACTAATTTAATTAAATCTAACTAAAAAAAGGATAAGTATTAAGATTTAGAAAAAAGTCGTATCCGGTGTGAAAAAAATTCGCAGGAAAACAAAATTAAGCTTCGAAGGAAACACAATTAAAGAGATGTATTTAATTTTTATTGCTGTTACAACACATCAACAACACCACAGTCTGCGAAACTAGTCCTAAGTTCCATTTAATTTAAATATGACAATCGAACATTTGGCCGCAGTCTCATCTGATAGGAAGAGACGACGCGGTTGACGCTACAAAATACCATAAAAATACTCAAACACGAAGCCTTCCGACATGGATATGGACATACATTGATATTAAACCGTTATTTACATATACATTCCGACGTTCGAGATGGTTCCCGCTGGATAGAAAGGTAATAATGACATCTCGACCGGGAGGTCGTCGAGTAACTATCGTCACATGTTTCTTACATGTATTGACATGTAAGAAACCCCTGAGGCATGATATTTCATATTTCCCTACCGAAAATGAATTTTAAGCCCTAAATTTTACTGAATTATTACAAGAAAAAAAAACGCCTCATCAAGTTCTTGCTTCTCAAGACGCGGACAGGTACTGATTTACATTGGTTAAATTTACTATTACTCATTTTAAGAACTGTCTTAGTTCTTAAAATGAGTAATAACAGAATTAGATAAAGTTTGTTCGCAAATATAACATTATTAAAAGAATAACATGTACCTACATGTTATTCTTGACTGTACAGTCACTGATACGAAAATTGTTAAATTATTGGCGTGTAGGGGTCACAATTTTTTTTGTTTAGTTTCGAAAAAGCAATGTTTAATTATTAGTTATCTTAAGATATCCGTTATTTAATGTCAATATGGAAACTATTACGCTCCCTGAAACGAAATAAAACAATGGTAAACTGTACCTACTTGTAATATAAGTTTAGCCATCAGCATGCTTTTCTACCCTACGCGACTAGTTGTGTATACTGGAAAATAAAGTTGGAATCGCTCAACTAAATAAGCCTCGTAGTTGAGCCAAGAGCTCGAAATCGAATTGAGACTTGTAAGCTGCTCAGCTACTTGTGACTACAGGAAAAATAAGTCGGAACGAGAGCCTAGCATCCAAAACGAACAATTTATCCCTTTGGTTTTTAGACAATCAAATTATCTTATTAGCGTGCTATTTGTGGCTCTGTATTCATAAGGATACAAACCAGAGTCGTGTTTGATTAAATTGTGCGGTAGGTTACTACGTAGGAGATTCACAATTAGGAGTGTGAAATGTGAATATTGTGTTACACGCTGGGAACAGTTTCCCGCTGAAAATTTTATATTCTAGAACATTCGGGTTACTAAGTCAGTCGTTAACGTTTTTAATAAAGCTGTGGCTACAGAGCTTTTGATTAATTATTAGCCGGAGGTTTTTTTTTTTAGATTAATTATTATACTCGTGTGATTTGACTTAACGAGACTGAATCATAACGCGAAAATGTCCTTTTTAGGGTTGTGCACAGCGACGTGATCTTACCGCAGTAATGGGGTATGACGTGTCGCTTGCGGCTTTGGTGAAAGCCATGCTAGAACGCGAGACGACGTGGAACGCGGGCATCACCTTTTGTGAAGAGGTGATGGCGTTGAAGGAGGTGGCAGAAAGGGAGCGGGAGATTACTTCAAACCACCCAATCCGTCAACGGAGACCAGGGCGACGGAGGAGACTCTACGCCCTCCTTCATCCCCCATAACCAAGGTCTGGCGGTGGTCTAAAGGGCGACCGCCGCCACCACAATGACCTCGAGGTGGCGCGCGCGGTGTTTCCGCGTGCCCCTCATGTACGATGAGACGAAGTAGAACAGCTTCGCCTCAATTCGGGAATAGGAGCCCAAGGAATGGGCCAACGCCATGTGGGTTATGGTAGAGTGCTCAAGCGTCCCCGTAGCCCAGGCATTAAGGCGTCTCGTAGAAACACCGTGTGGTTTTTAACTGGTAGGGGCACTTACTGCTGAGAAAGTAGTAGGTGCTGAGCCCAGCATACCCCGCCCACCTCCCCTTTGGGGGGCGAAAATGCGTAAAAGCATTTACCACACGATAAAAAAAAAAAAAGTAGTACTGGCTTTCAAGGACAGCTGCCGGAACACACTGTTAGGTGCTTGGCAACATATTTTCTACACACGGTAAGGACGGAAAGGATCAGCAGTAATGTCACTAGTGGTCACCCATCCTACTCATGACCGCGGGCGAGGTTGCTTAATTTTGCTGATCGGTTAAGAACAGTTAAGTAAACTTCGCTACGAGCGCTTCATTCTACGCTAATCCTCCTTAGGAATTGTATTATTGATACAAGCTATACTTTTCAGGAAAAAATAGAAGAAATTTGGCACATAATATGTAGTAGCATGCTACTCCACTTTGAAGTGAGTGGCACGTTGCTCGTTCAATGCATTCTTTACTTTAGTCGCCTTTCACAATATACATCAATTTAGGATTAGGAATATGTCCTTATATTTACTGGCCGAGAAACTGTTAATCTTATCGATATTCATCAATGTCATTGAGAACAAGTAGTTAAGTAGGTATGAAGTATAAGTGCCACAAGAAGAAGAAAATCAGTTACGTATGCAAGAAGGATTCGTATCGAAGTACAGGCAACATACCTACAAAGTCCATATTAAATGTATCCCATTGGAAACATTACATATACAAACTATAGTTTATTTTGTACGACTAAAATATAATAAAAATTGAAACGGAAAAACACGCACTTTTCAAATTGTTTACGTTAACTACAAGTTTACTTTTCCGCAAATTGTTCTTCCTGGTCACAAAATATACTATATTGTACTTGAAATGAAATTATTCATTTTGAAATATGGTTAACTTTACTGCGTTTTATAAAAGTTAAATACACTCATTATTAAGCAAAGATATAACAAATGAATCTTGTTCTCTCCAAAATTTAATTTTGGATTTGGATATTGGAGATTACAGTATCGTTAACTCGAATTCCGTATTTGTCCTAAATGGTTTGTAAATCGCTGTTAGATATTCGCAAATATCCGATTCTTCATGTCCGTCCGTTGTTTGTTGCCCGGTGTTCATCCGATGAATCATACATTTCTTGTTTTAATTCACAAAGAAAATTTCAGGTACAGTACCATGGGCAGAGGGATTAGAATTTTACCTGAAACAAGGAAACAATCAATTAACAAAAAAAAACATAGTTTAGATTGTGACATAATATTATAAGAAATATTAATAAATAAGTGGGCAAAATCTTATCCTTCAGGCAAAACCAATATATATTTTTTTAAATAAACAAAAATTGCATATTTTATAAACGGTTCTATCGCTCTGGTACACATTTCTGGTTCTGGGTTCGGTGAGGATGTGTACTATTTAGATTGATTTTCGCTCAGTTCCCGATAGCCTTGTAATCATATTTAGAAATATTCTAGTTACAATAATAATAATAATGGTAGGTATACACGTCGCATCTCTTTTTCAGCCAAAACTTTCTACAATTCCTCTTTACTTTAAAATTAATTTTCTTTTGAAACGAAAGTTCAAAGAAATTCCTTTCTCAAAACGAGAAATGTTCTTAAATTAGACAATACAACTCATACCGTCTTATTCAAAGCGTTAACTACTTATCTCTCTTATCAAGCTCCTAAGAAACTTGAATTTTCTAGAGAAATTCTTTGAAAAAGATACTTGAACAGTTACGTCAAATTTGAATTCAGTATACGGAGACAAAGGCTGTATTCGCTTAAATGAAATAATTGCTTCTTGCCGACATATTGCTACTCATTTCTTGCCAATAATACTTTATTCCAACACTTTAAGACACGGTATCTATACCTATTTAACACCAGAACACAATTTTATTTATACTTGTACATTATAATTTTCCACTTTAGGCCAATATCAGCAAAAAATTAGACAAACATCGCAAACATGCATGTCTCTGAAATTGTTTATATTGTGTGTCCCTGAAAACAGTTCATTCCTAAGTTTGCTTCACTGAAACTGTGCCAAACCCGTGATATTCGAAAAGCTGCGACAATTTTGTCACTTGTTTCAGTTTAAAGAGTATTTTTTCGGTATAATTATTACTTAAAAACACGGTATATAATAACTACGTATACCTATTTCATACCAAAATACAATTTATAACTAAATATTATAAATTAGGTACCTAGTTGCCGCAATATCGCATGATTCCACGATTTTCACCTGATAATAATGTATTCCTAGATTTGTTACACTGAAATCTAAGTAGCAACGTTGCGTAAATGCTGAAAACAAACACACGTATCGTTTCTTTTCGTTTTTTTAACTCCTTAAGCTAAATCTAGTGGATTAGAAAAATAATCAGATTTAAATGTGTGACTGTGTGTTCCGGCAGTATTCCTTAGAGCCAGTGCAATTACAGGCACATGAGACTTAACAACTATGTCTCAAAGTTACGGGCGCAGTGCCGTTAGTCTGCTTAACATCAAGTGGGCCTTGAGCTTGTTCCGGCACTATAAAAAAATGTTCCATGTTAGTTCATGTCCGTTATTAGTTAATCACTATTTAGTTTTATAACTAAAAAAAACATTGAAATCATAATAACTATGACTAGCACACTTGTGGAGGCACTATCAAAACAAAAAAAAACATTGAATTAAGATGTGCTCACATGAAGTAGCAGTACAGCGGTAGGTTAGTTAACGATGCAATCAAAAAACATACAATATAGACAGAGAAACTCTTCCTTTTTAAGCAATTCTCTTGACTTTTATGGCTCGTGTTACTGAACTCAGTTAACAAAATAAAATAAATATTTACTCAGCTTAATAAATTGCTTTGCTTCACGCCTGGTCTTACTCAGCTTACTATCTAAGAATATCTATACATTATTTACTCGGCGTAATGAGTTGCCTGTCTCGTCAATTAGCGCCGAAAGCTGTTTGAGCTATACAGTCTTTAACTAGAGTGAATTATTGGTTAATTTAAGCAGGTTACAATAAGGCCAAATATGCTTCTAATTTTGGACTACACATAAAGTTTGCAATGTTGTAAAGTTAAATATTTCATAGGTAAAAGAAACAGGTACTACCATCGCTACCGACCCAAGGCAGTCTCTGACCCAGAAACAATTTATGGTCTATACATAATCTAGAAGAAAAACGTTCCTTTTTTACGATTACGTCGGGTACCAATATCCTTGTAGTTTATTGCAACCTTTAATATTGTTTTATTTCTAGGAACGTTGAAGTAAAATGCTTAATAATGTAGACTAACGCTTCAATTGAAAACTAAATAAAGGAAACATTATCTTATAAGTTACTTACAAAAGCACCAAAACAAGCTGTCCGTAAGCGCGACTGTAGGCTCGGCGCGGAGGTGGTGTATGCGTTTGGGGTTAGAGGTTGTATGCATGTATATGTCTTTTACCATTTGCCTCAGAAATTACTGGATTGCAATCTGGTATTTTGCACTGAATAGCTATCATTATAAGGCAAGTTCTTAAATATATTTTACGACTGCAGACCACCAGGAGCGCAGCAGCCAGAATTGTAGTCAGTATAGTGGGAGATATATATGACAGCTATGAATATGACAGTTCCTCTTGTCAAAGTTAAAAGGCTCATATCTCAAAAACAACTGAACGTAGATTATATTTTGTTTCCTTACAGAAGTGAAAGTTCTTGTTAGGAACTTCATTTCGGATAACAGCTGTCAAACTGAAATACTTCTCTACATAATAATTATGGTTCTAGCTTCGTAATTTCAGTTTTCAGTCATTAGAATATTATTGTTTTGTAATTATACCCGCCTCTTCAATCAGCTCTTGACTAAGATCAATGCGTTTTATTCAAAAAATTTAGGTATGTCATACATCTTTCAGTACTGTCAAATTCTTGTAACCATAAAATGTAACAGATTGTTATAAATCTTTTTCATCGAGATTAAAATAATAAAACTTAAATCAAATCAAACAATTTATTTGTTAGAATACAATTCGTTACAAGATCTTAAAATAATTTTCGTCCGTGTATTCAGCCTGCAAGCAGGCGTGCAAATATTATACTATTTAAAAAAATGCTATATTATAAAATTAATTACACTGATAACATTACAATCGCATTACAATTATATTAAAATTACATTACAATTACATAACATTAAAATAATTTAAAAATTCAGATATTCATAAACACTATAAAAACAATTGTCCAGCAACCAATCTTTTAATTTTAACTTAAAGTTGTAGCCTTGTAAAAGTTTGATATTTTGTGGTAATTTATTATAAATAATTATGCACATGTTGTAAACGTTATTTTATAAATCTATCTATGGCAGGTTGGCTGGTAAATTAATTATTAAATTTAACTCTTTTTTGCCTTACATAAATTTTGTTATACTTTTGAAAATATTTGGGATGAGTTCTGACAAAGCACATGCGTCCCTAATATACATACAAGGAAGTGGAAGTATATTACATTTCTTAAATAATGGCTTGCAACTATCTAAAAACCACGCCTTGTTCAAAACTCTAACACACCTTTTTTGAATCTTGAATACTCTCTCTGAGTCTACAGAGTTTCCCTACATTATTAGGCCGTAACTCAGAACAGATGACACGTAGCCTTGTTGCAGCTTCCGCAGAAACAGTTTGCCTCACCCTTTTTAATGCGAAAACAAAACGACTCAGCTTCTGACAAACAGCATTTACGTGTATTTTCCGATTAAGGTATGATCCAAATGTATTCCCAAGAATTTAAAAGAGTCCACTTCTTGTATTTTTTCATTGTTATAGCCAATGTCAAGTGGTATTAAGCTAAAATAATACTTAAGCACGTAGTCAAATTGAATTCTTCTCACTTAATCGAGCAAGTGATGCTTGAACGAAACGATTCGACGCAATTCGTGTTAAACCACATTAATCCGTTCAGGTACACCGTACAATCAATCAAAAATAAATATATTCAAAGCCGCTTTACTGCGCCTCAATCTTTTGAAGCAATATTTTGTGTTATTAAATTTGAATCTCACTCATGTATTAAATATTTCAGGGCATTATAATTTAATTTTGATAAACAGTTATGTATAATATTGAATTGTTTCAAATAAAAAGATGGTGCTTGGTTTTAGCTTAACAAGGACTACAAATGTGTTGTTTTTTTTTTGTAAGTATATATATACTTATACTTAAAAAAAAACTTAGAAAACAACACATTTGTAATATGTATATATATATTTATATGAGCAGTAAAAAGAATGTCCCTATCCTTTGAGCTCAATCGTACTAGTTGGTAAGCGATGACGTATTCAAGGGCACTGGGGAAACGAGCTGTTCGGTGCTTGCTTGGTCAGATTTTCTACTAAAGGGGCGTAGCTAGGCAAGTATTAAAAAAACATGCAACAATAAAAAATCTTCAAGATATTTATATGAAATGATAAGTTTTACTTACAATAGTGATACTGATTTTAACCTATTCTAAAGTTCAACACATTTATTGCGTGGATGTAAACAGGAAGTTGCTGTACATTGACTGAAGCTTGCCTCCTTACTTTTTTAAGGCACTTATTTTCGTAAAGGTTTTGAAGCAGTAATAGCCTAGTGCCAATAGCTATAAATTGCCGTGCCGATGGTACATGACCCGATCCCCGCCGCCTGCACGAATCTCACTGTTTGGTGGAAAGACATTTTGCGAATACTCACCTGGCTAGCTACCACCATCAAGTAGAAAATCTATCAATATGCACCTAATAGTGCGTTCCGGCAGCAGTCCTTGAGAGCCAGTATATTCTGAAATTACAGGCAAATGGTACTTAAAAACTACATTCCTCCGGGTAATAAGCGCAGTGCAAATGATCACGGGAAATATGCATCTGTTATATAGGCAGAGGTTAACGCTTAACATCTGGAGGGATTCGTGCGTGTTCCGTCACGATCCAATAAATGAAAAAATAAGGTGTAGGGGGTAGACATAAGGTAATGAGTATTTCACCGCCAAGCTAACCTTTTCAAAATAACGAAGCTTTTAAACTGGTTCAAAGTTCTGGCTTTACAAACTTAGTACCCACATGAAAAAGTAAGCTATAATTAAAACGGCACCCTTTCAGTTCTATTTAAGGCTTGCGTAAGCTGTTCTTTTGCGGCTGCATTTTATAAGCAACAGCTTGAATGAAATTTCTACCTGCTATTTTACTAAAGGTGGTTGAAATACTACTTTTTTGAAAATTTGTTTATTTTTGTTGCGTTGAATATTATACCGCCAAGAGTGCCAAGTTATATTTAGCTGAAAAAAGGAATTTGAAAAAATTCCTCTACATCGATATTTAAACTATTGCTAGTATGGCAATAGTTAACAATATTGTATTTTTCGACGGTGATTATAAGTGGGGTTGTAACACAAACAATCCTGCAAACAACGTGTATTATAGAGAAAAAGGTTTTTTTTTCTTTTTGGGCAAAGACTATGAGTACGATAGGTTTAAAATTAATACCGACTCTTGCGCAGTTGCTAGATTGATTTTCAACTTAAGGGGTTTCGCCAAGTACCACTGGCAATAGATCATGGTTAATGCCCCCAAGTAATAACAAAAGTAATAAATAATAATTTAAAATAAGCTACAGCTTAAAAGTTCAGATGCATAAGATCAGGTTTTGCCTCTAAAGTTAACGCTTCCCAAATCGCTGAAACACAGTCGGTGAACACTGGACATAATAATGGAGCTTTATCAAATATCTTCACCACTTTACTAAAAAAATACAGATGCGTAAGTAGGTATATTTATTCCATTAAGCAAATTTAGCAGTTTTTAAAATTTCTCATTTTTAAGCAGCATTCCGGAGATTGACACTTTTGATAATAAATATGCTATCATTTCTCAGCAGTCTTACCTGGTGGGAAGTAATGATGCGGTTAATCATGAAATTATTTATTCATTCTGCATATATGAAATAGACGCTGGTAGGGAGTTTTCTTTCTCCAGCCATCGGATAGTGACGGTAGAATGAAAGAGCTATGTGCATATTTTTGGCTAACTTACTTAAGCCATGTCCCTGCGGCTTTACATAAACATTTTCTTAAGATTATTGCCACGAATAGCATATTGCTATTGAAGGACCAAAGAGCACACGCCCGTGTCTAGTCCGATATATAGTGGAAATGTCCGCAGTTCTCTGAATATTTATGAAAAGGCGTGACCCAGTGCCTTCTTGAGGAGTGTCCAAGACGGCCCCTTTGTCTCTGAAAGGGCTATCAGAACAAGTGAATTGTGATCCGTGAAGGGATCAATTGGGTATTTTCAAGTTTCGATAGACTTCATTGTAAATTAGTAACTTAAATGTATAACAAACAGTATGTTGTGTTTTTTGTTTTCGTTGTGTTGCCTTTTATATACAATGCTATGATTGTTCTGTAAACGTTACACCATGTTTTTTTGTTTGTTAGCTGTGCTTATAAAACGTTCAATTGTTTTATATTATACATTCTGTAATTCAGCGATTTGAAACTTTTCCGAAAAAGTTAATATTGCTAATGAAATGTGAATTTCATAGACTTCAAAGTTAAGTAAATACGTAAAATTTACAAATTTACATCAATGCAACAAAATTTGATCGTCTAGAGGATCTTTACAATCTCGGTTTAAAAAATCTTGTTTAATAATATTCATGGACCACATGATCAGTATTTCATTTTTTTCTCCTTTTTATTCTGTGGCCTCACTACGATAACTAAAAAGTCATCTACGACAATTTTTACATATCAATAACAATAATACGATTCTTTTCGTAGTGGATGCACACCCCGGATACTACATACAACCACGTCAAATTAAATGCCTGCTACTCCTATATGTACACAGAAGACGTTTGTATATACGCACCAAACGTGTGTGTATATAATATAAGGTTACAAAAATACTCATAGTATATATTGTTGTTTTAATTTTTATTTATTGTTGTTTTTAAAAATATACACTCAGTACTGACTGCCTAATCAGGCAGTCAGTACTGAGTGTATATTTTTAAACTGTAGAGATTGTATCCTTAACTTAGTGATTATATCACAGAGTATAGTTTAAGCTAGTTCTAGTGACGGTGAAATAGAATTGGATCCGAGCAAGCGTTGCTTCACTAAAATAATTCAACGCTATTTGTATTAAACCACATTGATTTTATTAGGTAAACATTACAATCAATCAAAAGGAATATTCAAAGCCCCTTTACTACGCTTTACTTTAAAAAAAATTATATTATCGGCGAAGCAATCCATTAGTCGACAATATTTTTGATATTTTGATGATAATATTTTTACAAAATTGGAATTGAAATATTAAGCGATCAATTAAAGTTCAGTAAAGGAATATCACGAACGATCACTTCAATAATTAAAATTGTCTTTGAGAGTAATATTGAGACGGCCTATAAAAACTATGAGATACAGATCTAATGCCCTTTTTAGGGTTCCGTACCCAAAAGGTTAACGGGACCCTAATACGAACACCCCGGAAAAAAAAAATAAAAAAAATATAATGTCTAATGTTATATCGATCGTTTCGAGTGCGAGTCCGACACGCAGGTGGGCAATTTTTTTTTGAGAGTTAGGCTGCTTATCTATCAGATATGAGTGAGGTAAGTGAGCGGTGTGCAAGGAACAATCCTTCAATAGGATCGTTTAATTTTGTATCCTCGTTGAGCGCAGCGGTTCTATTGGTGAGTTTTTCCTGGCACACTACATATTATTCGCACATCTTTAATAAATGTGAATGTAAATGTGAAGAGCAAACTTCGGCTGGTTACAAACAAAGTTGTAAAACAGGTTGAGTTGTGAGCTGCGAAGAACTGAGTCGTACTGTATAACTACTGCACGACCGTGACATCGTTTTCTCAGGTTTGTGAGACTAGAGAGAGAATAGATAGACGAGTCATTAGCAACGAAGGAGTATCCTCTTCGTTTTCTTGTTGAGGGTGGTAGTCAGGCAGGTTTTCCCACAACGCTCTATCCTCATGCACAAATACTGATTTAGTCATAATGTATTTCCGTCCATGCGCTGTTAAGTTGCGCAAATAAATATTCTGTTGTTTTATCTCATCCGGTTTTATTCAAGATAATCATCCTCTTGGGTAAGCTGCTTCCTTTAAAATAACATCGAAATTGTAATTACTCAGCTTTTTACGTCATCTCCGGGAAATTTTTAGCCGTTTTTTATCCAGAATCCTAAACGTCACTGGGAGCTTGGAAGGTAAATTATCCTATTTCAAATCACATAAAAACTTTAGTATAATGTGAAAAATTTAACAGAGGTGAAATTTGTTAAGATTATTTTTGAAAGAGATTTGTATCTAATTCTTTGACTTTGAATCAGGATTAAACCTTAAAGCGCTGCGCTCGTAGCAGAGCTTTCTTAGTAGTTCTTAAGTGATCAACTACAAGTTCCGCAATGTTCTCTACGTGTATCACTTGGATTGGTGACAGCAAATGGTATTTACTACTGAGCACTTCCGTGCTTCAGAAAGCACGTTAAGCCGTTGGTCTCGGTTGTAATCTTATGTGGCTCCCGTTACAACATGATAGGGTAGGCATTTTAAAAATGCCCGCCTGGCTAGCCACTACACTCAAGTGAAAAAATTGTCGCAATGCGGTGTGTTCTGGCAGCTGAGAGCCAGTAGATCTAAGTTTTAGCTTGAACAACATTTTCAACCGCGTCATCACTTACCATCAGGTATGGTAGTGGCTCAATACAAGCTTATCAGCGATAATAAGGATTAGTATCATTATTAGTATATTATTAGTATTTTGATGTGGTTTAGTAATAAAGGCAAATCATTTATACAGAAGCAAGTCCATTGTTATCTAACAATAACCTCATTCCTGACTCCTACCAATCTCTAAAGCAGAATGAACAGTTAGGAAGTATGTTATCGACAACCTCCCCGGGCGGCGCCTGCAGGCTCCGTCCTCATCCAGCACGTACACTCGGTACTTGCTGCTCAGTGCGTGTTCGTACACGTTACTTATAGCTATCGACAACCTCCCCGGGCGGCGCCTGCAGGCTCCGTCCTCATCCAGCACGTACACTCGGTACTTGCTGCTCAGTGCGTGTTCGTACACGTTACTTATAGCTATCGACAACCTCCCCGGGCGGCGCCTGCAGGCTCCGTCCTCATCCAGCACGTACACTCGGTACTTGCTGCTCAGTGCGTGTTCGTACACGTTACTTATAGCTATCGACAACCTCCCCGGGCGGCGCCTGCAGGCTCCGTCCTCATCCAGCACGTACACTCGGTACTTGCTGCTCAGTGCGTGTTCGTACACGTTACTTATAGCTATCGACAACCTCCCCGGGCGGCGCCTGCAGGCTCCGTCCTCATCCAGCACGTACACTCGGTACTTGCTGCTCAGTGCGTGTTCGTACACGTTACTTATAGCTATCGACAACCTCCCCGGGCGGCGCCTGCAGGCTCCGTCCTCATCCAGCACGTACACTCGGTACTTGCTGCTCAGTGCGTGTTCGTACACGTTACTTTGGTATAGCTATCTAGGTCAAAGAATTACATCGTTCCATCAAAGTTGCTTTAATGCGAACAATTGTGGTCTTGGGATAGTTTTTATTAATTGTGTTGCAGCAATTCACAGAGTTGTAAAACTCATCTAGCTGTATAGATCACCACTCTCAAGTAGAAAATTTATCGCCAAGCTTCGTATGGTGCCTCGTGTAGTGCCGCGCTAGAATTGCCGTCCACATCTCCTGTGGGGTCATAAGAGGCGACAGGAAAAATTACCAGAAAGTGGGCAGCAACGCGTTCTGAAGAAAAACATCTCACACTTCGATTACCAAGACGTCTGCCAAGCGTGAGGATCAAATGGCTAATCCCATCTTAATGGGGTAGGTAGACCATCGGACAATCCTGCTGATACTGTACAGGGCAGTACCTAATGTTATGTTCCCGTCACCCATGGAATGAGTCATGCTTTCACAACATAACTTGTATTTGTAAATATTCTTCAAGTTTATCAGTTGGGCAGCATCGATGCTGTCTACGCGGGCTTCAAAAGATTGTTGACTTTGGAAAACAACAATTCGTTTTGATTTATTGGTAGGTGGTTGCATATATTGGTCAATTGATGGTACACATATGCATAAGAACTTCCTTATAATCGATGTTTCTCTGTCTAGTGATTTAGTTTGCAACGCATCAAATAATAAATAGTTTATAATAAATCGCCTTCAGGCATACCTACCTTATATAAATAGATATAGAAACCGCTTGTGTCACTTGTTTCGGTTCATACCGTTTTATAATAGGATATATTGTGTTCGTCGCGGCACAGATTAAAGAGGTAATGTGGCGTGTGTCGGGGAAGTTAAACTCCATAATCCGGGTGAGGAATTACCGGATGTGGCACGTGAGGACGATTAGTCTCCGGACATGCGGACAACATTGGAAAACTTTATTTATCTAGTGAGATAAACTTTCTGGACTCACCGGAACAAGACGTTATTTTTACGTCTCCGTACGAGACTTCACCCATGTTGCGTTTATCTGCCTATTACACTGAGATCTTTTTAGTATTTCTCGCAAGATACGAGGGAAAGAAATTGAGAACACTACACATTAGGTAATAATGTTATAAAATACTAAGTTCTGTTACGTATATCTAACGTTTTATTTTTATTAATGTTAAGCACCGTTGACATGGTGTACACAGGCTAATCAGCCTTTGTCCACAATATCACTTAAGTGATGATTTGGTCGAGGATATTAAAAGGAATATGCTACAAGTAAAGGAACCAGAATAGCTACTATAACACACCGTATAAACATTCCGAGGTTTTAGGGGAGGGATTTCTTACAAGTGATTGGTAGCTAGCCAGGAGAGTGTTTTCAAAATGCCCTATGACACCGTGTTTTAAAACTAATACCCACTGCGGAATTCAAACCGCACGGACAAAAAACAAAAATTGTAAGTAACAAGCGCATTATTTTAATATATTTTTTTATGTGATTGAGACGAAACAAGCGCGAGGCCCACCTGATGTTAATCGGTCTAACCTCTGCCTATAACAGATGCATTTCTAAACAAGTAACGAATTGCATTGCGCTCGTTACTCTGAGACATACAGTTGTTAAGTCTCATATTCCTGTAATTTTACTGCGGCTCTCAAGGCCTACTGCTTGAACTCACTGTTAGATGCTTGGCGACAGATTTTCTACTTAAAGTAGCTAGCCAGCGAGTATTCGCCAAATGCTCTTCCACCATGCGGTAAACCTCAAGCCGACGGTGGAGATCGAACCATGGACCTGCGGCACGGCAGTCTATAGCTTTTACCGCTCGGCCATCATTACTTCAAATCACTATTTGCAGCTGGAAACAGCCTATAACGCAAGCTTTTTATATCCATTTAAAACGCGACCCAAGGACCAAACTACCTGAGGGTGTAACCAAATAAATAGACCCGCGGGCAGTGGGTTTGGTACATTATCATTTGTCATATTAACGTGAATATTCCCAGGGCTTCTAAGAGGTTAATATTATTCTTAGAATTTGTCCATGTTGCTGTATAATTCTAGTATAACCGGTAAATATAAAGGTTTTCTTTTGATCAATAGTTAGGTAGATTAATATAATTTTCAAAGTTGCGAACTTCTTAATACCAAAAATATTTGTACCTGTTCGTTCTTTAACAAAGGATTCTATTTTAGTTTAATACATTTTAAAGTTTTGATGTAATCCGGTGGAGAAATAACCAGTGAGTTAAGTTTTAATTAATTCTGGCCGTGGGTAATTACAATTTTAATTGGTTTTTGATACGAAATGAATCTTTTCATTAAAATATTATGTTAACCTTTTAACTTTTTCTTTACTGTATCTGTACTGTACTGTATCAGCCGGATTGTCCACTGCTGAACACAGCCTCCCCACTTAGGGGGGTTTACCATAATCCCCACGCTCGGCAGGCGTATTGAGGATCACAGTGTGAGATATCAGTTCCTCAGAAAGCGCTGAATTGCAGATGAATTCGAGGTATGATTACAGATCACTGTTTGAAGTGGCAAATGAAGTTATCCACTTCATCAGGAAATAGCTCTAAATTTATCCAACTTTGGCACTAAACTACACCCTTCGCCCGTTCAATTCACGCAAGTTGTTCAAACAAACGTTTAGAGGTCGTGGTAGGTGGGAGATTGTCAAGTAGTATACATCTCATGCGCAGACGCGATAGGGAGCGCACGTACCTACTCCATGATGAAGCGATTCTGAAAGTCGTGAAACCGGTCGGGATCGAGCCACTCGACTGATTTAACGTAAGTGAAATGGGATTGGAAATTGTTTAAATATGAGTACTACTTACGAAAGTTTAAATAAAATAGTATAAATCTGGTTCAGTGGCTTGAGTTATTAGAGGTAGATTGTATTAGAGGCTAATACAATATTCATTTTAACTAACTGTTGAGTGAGCTTGAACCTATATGAAGCTGTGATGCATTCGTGGTAGTAAGCCGTGCAGCTCCCGGTTTTAGAATTTAAGAACTGTTGTTCTATGTCCTTCTGTTATGAAATGATGAGATAGGCAAGTCATCCAGCTGATGGATGTCACTCCTGTCTATTAGTGTTACCGTTCTGGTTCTGTTTGGCATTGCACTGTTCTCGTCACTCCAAGACATTAGGCCGGTTCGTCCAGTAATTTCAATTGCTACAAAAGGGTACGATGGTGGGAGGTGGCCGGCCATAAAATCAAAGCATAAACTTTTACAATTGCGTTCTTCAGTTATCATTAATTTTGTTATAAATATCTATTTTTACTATGATTTTGTACTACCGAATACATATTATACGTACTCTTCATGGGTAGGTAAAGTAAAAAAAAACTCTCGTTTTAACAGTTTCTATGTGCAATATTACAGCACCTCAAATTTACAATTACATCATTCGGTACTTTGTACCTACATCATTTGCTTTGTGCAAATACGAGTTACTCCCATTTCCCTCAAGTAAGTGTGTACAAAAACATGTTAGCTAGTAATTCCAGTAGCGTTAGCACGAACATTTCAACATGTGTGTAACGTAAACGTATCGAGTTTACAGTACGTTTACGCAGGAGGCGATGGTTGACAGGACGACGCATCGTTTGTTGAACTCGATACGATTACTAAAGCGTCGTCAACCGACAAAAACTACTCAGATTGAATGTACTAAGAGCGAATGGTCCTTTCCAAATAAGCTAATTATTAGAAGAATCTACTATCGGGTTGAGCACAAACGGTATAAATATTTGAAATATCTACTGAACACAATACTTTCTTTCTAGGTAATAGCCTAAACCTCTATAGTCAGAATATCAACAGAAGAGTCCCCGTTACTAAGGTCACGTCTCGCTTCCTCCGTCTCATTCCCCGGCACATCGCGTCCCATTCCGAGATATTTCCGCCACTTGCCTCCGAGGTAGATTCCACGGAAATATATATGTTATTCAATAAGAAGGGATCAGTGTTAATATATGTTTGTAGCGGCGTTTGATCGTAATCTAATGTGGGTTGAGGTAAATCGTAATATTTGTCAAAATATATTTTGTAAAGTCAACCTGTTTACTTTGTAATCCGTACATTTCTCGGTTTATTTTAGAAAAACCGTTCTATATGCTCTTCCACTGAAAAGCGACCAAGGAAAATAATGCGCCAAGTGAGCAGCATGCTACTACTCACGACAGCGTGAATAGTAGCAGTAGCAGTTCACAGTCATAGCAATGTCGACGGCATGTACGGACCACTGTGGATAGCCTCATGGTCTTTGTACTCTTGTCCCACATAGGTGTATAAAGTCAGAACTATATGTCCTATCTGTACTGTAATGTATCAGCTGGATTATCTACAGCTGAACACAGCCTCCGGCATGCAATGACGAGCTCCTGGACGTGATCACCTCCATGACGATGTACGTGAAGGTTTGCTGGCGACTCTGGTTACAGAATCCAATATTGATACCGTACGGCTACTTATTAAACCTGACATAAAAATCACTTGACAGCAAATTTGTACTACTTTAGTCAAGCCATCGAAGAGGTCCCTAAGGAATACTGGTCCACCTGCATTTTACAATGGTTCAAGTGAATGCAAAAATGTTCAAATTGGGAGGGAACATTCTTTGAAAATCTATACTTAAGTGTACATATATTAAGTTTTATATCTGGTATTATTAATCAGAATCCAGAAACTTTCAGTTTGACCTAAGAAGAAAGTTATACGTTCGTTGTTATGGTCGGCTGCTTACCTGACGCTAACTCTCATATACAGTATTTACCAAACCTAACATACGAAATTACGAATTCTTTCACAGACGTGTGATTTAAGTTAGAGATAAATCATGAATATTAAAATAATGTTGTTTTAAATACTAATATATATAATAATACCTGAAATAACCTGTTTTAATAAAAAAGCATTCTATTTATTCATATAGTGAATACTCTGAAATCCATTAAAGTACTCAATTATTAATGACGTTGATGATTGCCCGTGAATACATAAACCCGACTCGTTGGAAGTTCTGAGAAGCTTTTTCAGATTATTATTCATACTGAGTACAAGTAGATCTCTTTGTGTGAGATATTTAGCGACCGAGCATCGCTACGTACTCATTTTAACAAGATGGTAGGGCATTATTCAAATGAGCTTGGCTAGCTACTACCCTCGAGTAGAAAACCTATCGCGTAGTACCCAACGGTGTGTTTAGCAGTTATTTAAGCGCCAGTAATTCTAAATCAAGTCTGTTTACCGGTCTCGACCACATCATCACTTACCAACAGATAAGATGCTGTAACATAAATATATAAAGGTTTTCTGGAGTTGATCGGTATAAATATGATATTAATCCTTCTAGAAACCCGTTTAATTAATCACCCTTAATTACGATTATTTTCTACCGTATTAAATCGAAATAACGTAAAGCCAAGTACATATAAACAGTCCCTTAATGACATTAACATTAACAGAATACATTATTTGATATAACCGTCTTCGATTTACATCAAATGTGTTCGGTTAAATGGTTACGGTATTCATCCATATTCAGGGTTATTAGAAAAAAAAGCTAACAACCTCTTAGGGTTGACTTCTGCTAGTCCTAACAAACATATGGAGTATTTTTTGTGTTGTTTATGTTTATTTGACGGAATAAGCAGGAGGACCACCTGTTGTTAAAAGTCTCTTGTGCCTGTAATTAATATTCCATATTTTGTATAACTTTGCTCGATGTAAATATTTAATACTCTATTCAAAGGGAGCGCGGCGCGGTCCAGTGTTGCCGCGGCGGGGTTACTAAGGTTATATTACTTTTGATCGCACACTTTAGTTTCAACTTTCAATGCAACCAAACAGGTTCTTCTTTATTTATTATAGATGTTCTCAAATAATATATATGAATTTGAAACTACTTACACATTTGTTATAAAAAAATATTAATTATGCATTAAGCTCTGATTTTAAAAAAGGAGATAAATTAAATCAGGTACAGGCACCGTGCAATTATTTACGTTTTGGCTAGATCACAATGAAGTACTTAAGATTATTTTCAGTCGAGAATTAAACAAAAATATTGCCGAAAGTAGCCGAGAAATGTTCCTGACGAAAAAAAAAACAGTAGAAGCGGGGAATATTCATAAAAAAAATAAGGAGATTACCAGTTCTGAATGCCAACTGTTACGTGTACAACGAGGGAAGAAAGTTAAACAGGCTCAAAAAAAAACAAGCTAAGTTGGTGGCAAGATACAGTACGTTGGAAACAAATTTTATTCCTTTCTTACATTGCTTTTATCACAACCATCCATTCCTCGGGCCGGGACATGCTCCGCCATTCCAAGCCAACGTGGTAAAGGTGAGCCACACTCCACAGTTCAAATTTATCATTTCGTTCTAGTTGTCCGTGTTAAAGTCACGGAGCGACATCTATACTCAAAGTGAATTGAACTACAAACAAGAATAATTTTACAATTAGCATTAAGCTTGCTTAAGATAACGTAATCCCATAATTCTAACATTGCATTTTTTTTATTAACGCTTGCCAAGCGAATAAGCCCATAAAATCTCTGCGAAAACAAAAACTTACATCACGAGCGGGAATCGAACCCGTGACCATCCATCCCTCGGGACGGGAATAGAAGTAGTCTAGCGAAAGTATACACACGGAAGTTTTT
Source organism: Plagodis pulveraria (assembly GCA_963890685.1). NCBI lineage: Eukaryota > Metazoa > Arthropoda > Insecta > Lepidoptera > Geometridae > Plagodis > Plagodis pulveraria. The sequence continues at coordinate 32,627,868 of OY982956.1, read as the reverse complement.
TTGATATTGTGACGGACTCACCAATATGCCACACAACAATTGTGAAGCGGACAAACCTCTGTCTATAACAAATGCATTTATTCACATGTGACCAATTGCACTGCGCCTCTCACCCTGAAACATTGTTGAGTCTCATGTTTTGCATAGTGGAAGGGCATTTTGCGATTGCCCGCCTGGCTAGCTACCACCCTCAAGTAGAAAGTCTGTCGCCAAGCACCGAAAGGTGTGTTCCGGCAGTAGTCCTTGAGAGCCAGTGAAATTAGAGGCACAATGAGACTTAATAACTACGTCTCAATGTGACGGCGCAATGCAATTCGTGACTTGTGATGAATTGCAACTGTTATAGGCAGAGGTTAGTCCACTTAACATCAGGTGGGTATCAAGCTTGATCCATCACAATAACATAAAAAAAAATGTGCCTGTAATTTTACTGGCTCTCATGGACTGCTGCCGGAACAAACTGTTAGGTGCTTAGCGAGCGATTTTCTACTTGAGAGTGGTAGCTAGCCAGGCGGGCATACGCAAAAAGCCCTTCCACCACTCGGTGAAGCTCAAGCTGGCGCGGCGGTGGGGATCAAGCCTGTCCAAAGGAGAGCCTAGCGTCCAAACTACAAATTATCCGTTCTATATATATTTTTTTATACGATCAGCTATTTGTACCGCTCGCTCTGTATTCAAATAGGATACAAACCATGGTCTGGATTTTCTACTTGAAGGTAGTAGGCGGGCATTCGCAAAATGCTCTGCCACCATGCTATTTCGACTGCCATCCTAAGACGACAACCGGGGCCGACGTCTTAACGTGCCCTTCGAAGCACGGAAGCGCTCAGTAGTAATGTCACTAGCGGTCACCCATCCAACTCATGACCGCGGCGGACTTTGCTTAACTTTGCTGATCGGTTAAGAACAGCAGAGAATTTCCATACGCTAAGTTAACTTCTCTACGAGCGATTCAAAAGGTTAGGTGCTTGGCAACTGATTTTCTACTTGAGGGTAGTAGCTAGCCAGGCGGGCATTCGCAAAATGCCCTACCACCATGCAAGATACAGTGGTCGAGGACTATATCAGCAATTAAAAACTACTTGTTTGGCAAACGCTGTGCAGTGGCAAGTTATATGCGAGTTCTAAACTGTACATTATGTATTTTTATGGACGGAGCAAGTGCTTGTCGTGTTGCTCAATATTTATGTGTTTATAGCATGAAAATTAAATCGTTAAGCAGTGTCAATAAAATACAATCTCTCGAAATTCAAACAAAAGCAAATTAACAACCTCACTCCTCATAAATTAAACCGAGGACCCACAATTGAAAGGGCTCGAACACACAAATGATATATGTATACAATACACCACAATGTATCCCTTTTCACGCAAATATCCTGTCTTTTGTTGCAGTTTATTTAATTTAGTTATGGTCTTTAGCGCGAGTTCAACTCACAATTGGCTAGTTTATGTTATTTGATAACAGTATGTAGTATATAATCTACAGATATTTACACACCGAATGACAGCTCAGACGCCATCGGTGGTTTTGTGGGGCGGGCGATGAAAGCGACAGACGCGGACATTATAGACCATAATCTGAAAATGGCTTTAAAAGATCGTAATGAAGAAGTCGTGGAGAAATTGGCAAACAGAAAAAGGATCCCGGAGTCAGTGGCAGGTCCGGTCCATCCGGTACAGTATGAGAATATTTTAAATATATAGTTTAAGAAAAATTTTAAATAAAATTTATTTTGGATTAATTTAAGAATTAATTAGGATTAAGCATTTTATGATATATATGGACTCACTTAGTTTTTAAAATATAACACCTTACACTAACCACCATCTAAGTGTAAATAGTAGGTAATTGATGATTGGGGAATATTATTGTAAAACTAGTTAATATAATAAAATAAAAAAAAACTAAAAAGAGTACGGACCACGAGTCTGTAGTGCGATAATTAATAAAAAAAAAAACTACAGATATTTTTCTAGTTTCACATCGAAGTTCTCCTATGTTCTGTTCTTTATTACGAGTATATCCATTGTGTCCAGCGGTGTTCGACGCGAGAGCTCGAGGGTATTGTTCGTCAGGTATCAATACTCGAATCAAAGCATTTTAATACAAATACAGTTGTACATGAGGGTACCTACATGTATGTAACCCTATTGTCCGTGGGGTACGTTACTATAATAGCACACTATCACAAACCGTGGGTTGCAGTAATGATCAATTTTGTATTTAGCTCTGTAATGGCTTAACTAATTTGTATAGGTACCGACATACGAGTGTGTTATACATAAGTAGTATAAATTCGTTAGGGCCTGGTTATACATCCATATACTATTTAACACTATTTTGTGTCAGTAAACTCACAGGCAACCTCTTCAGATAACACCTAAGATACTTACAGAATGACAACAAATCATAACGCTTGTAAAGGGTTTTTCGACAAGAACTTTCTTTTCTAAAATAAAATAAAACAAAGAATTTAGGTAAAGATGATTCAAATTTTTATTGTATTACGAAGAGAAAAGTTTGGCAATTATGAATAAAAAATTATAGCTGGCAAATGTCCACCACGAGCACGCTTGCAGATGTCGACTTTTTAAACACTTTTTGGCAAAATGGCAAGTCTCTTTCGTTAATGACGTGACGGATTTTGAGTTTTAAGGCTGCAGTCGATTCAATTGGATCAGTATAGACTCTGTCCTTAACATATCCCCACAAAATAATCCAGTGGTGTTAAGTCACACGATCTGGCTGGCCATTTGACCGCTGAATTTCGTAAAATTATGCGATTGAGAAATTTCACAAAGCGATTTGGCATGCTTAAAATCTGTTCATCAAAATCATTTTGAGAAATGGCCGCCCACATTATTTGTAACAAGTCAAAAAGGTGTTGTGGGGTATGCACGGCATCCATACTTGGCAGAGCTCTTCTTCGTAGCATATTCCATGCATGTTCAATGGGGTTGACGTCTGGCAAGTGAGCAGGCCACAGCAGAACGTTGATGCGAGCATCGGCAAGAGTGCGAGTTACGACTCTATATAGCCGTGTGTGGACGTGCATTATCGTGCATTACGAAAGACCCAAACGGCTTAGCAAAGGGATGATCATTTCTGAAACAATACTCTCCACATAAATCTGAGGAGTGAGGTTGCCCCTGATATAAATGAGATCTGTTCTTCCATAGATCCAAATACTGCCCCAAACCATTATTGTTCCCCCTCCATACGGGTGAACTTCTTGACAGAATTTTAAACATTCTTGACGACCACAGCTCCTCCAAACTCGAGGACGTCTTGTATCAAGCGCATACCGAAACGAGACTCGTCAGAAAAGCACACGAATAAAATTCTCTATTGACAATATTACAATACTACAGGGACAGTAGACCTGAGTAATTGATATGAATTTCAGCTTGATACCTCAACGCGTTCCTGAGAAAAAAAGTCTGAACAGACAGACGGACAACAAAGTGATCCTATAAGGGATCCGATTTTTCTTTTGTGGCACGGACCTCTTAAAACAGGTAAATAATAATAGTAATAGGGAACTTTTCAAAATGTTTACGCAAACGCCGTGATAACGTTTTCGCATGTAGCTCTTACGCACATTGGTGAGTCATCTGCACTGTACTGCAATCGTCACAGAACTAATAATGAACAAGTATATCGTTCTCCCGATCATTTGGAGAACCTACAGTATCATGAACTCGATTCCATATCGTTACCAAACTGTTTGTGAAATTTTTGTTTGATGTTCCCAAGTAGCCGACAACTGTTTTAGGTTTTAGCTGCCACGTCTACAGCTTATGTGGGTTAGAGAAATTGTTTTTCTGCTTCTTTGTATTCTGATTGGTATTGTATTTTGCGCTAAGTTTGTAACTTATTCCTGCAGTTTTATTTTAAACCCTACAGTCAATCAGCAGATTGTGTGCTAGTCTGTGTTTGAAGTACACAATCTGCTTTCAACTTCTCTCCATAGTAGCTGCAACAATTACAATAAAATTTGGTAACTGAATATATGAAAAATTAACTTTTTTGGTAAATCTTAATATCAGTTAACCAAGCTGTACTCAGCATGAATTAGTTTTTTTTTAATTAGGAAACTAACGTCATGTTACAGCAAAATGTTCATTTCTGTTCCAGGGTAAATTTATCAAACGTAAATAAATACGATAGTTTATTATAGATAGAATGTTTTTTTTATTCTGTATATATGTTGACGTTTTCACCTAAAGTTTCATTTATATCATGGTCCTACTTAAATAAATTTATTTTACAAACTAGCGGGGTACTAATGAAACAATTCCGTGTATCATTAGTACCCCGCAGCCGCCCACGCAGGTGTAGCGCCGAGTCTCGCGGGTGGTGGTTTCAGGATTCCTTTGGAATCTTACCTGAAACAAGGAAACAATAATATTAGTAAAAATTTATCATAGTTTAGATTATGACATAATATTATAAAAAATTTCATAAAATATATATTGTGCGTATTTTAAAAACTAACAACGCCTCACTTCATCCAAATATACAAAGATCATGATGAAAAGTATTCTATGTGTTAATCCAGGACACAACTATATATATTCACCGTTTCGTTTGGTTGAGCCGTAAAGTAGTTACATATTCAATCACATCCTAATATCGACACTCACACACAAACTTTTGCTTTTGTAAGTGTGATGGCTGATAGAAGTTTACAGAATATGCATTATTAGGCAGACGATATTTATTATTAATCATTATTTAACAAACATATTACTTTTTACTGTAAATTCACGCGTCAAAACAATATTGAATCAAATATAATACCTATGTATAATATTTATTACAGTAGGACACGTTGTATCACATTTAGTACACAAATTATGAAGGCATCAAAAATGAACATTGTTTGTAACTGTCGGCCAAACCTTCTACTATTACTAGAAAAGAAACATTGTTAGAAAAAATAAATAATATTTAATAAAAACACTTAAAAATTATAGAAATATATCTAGTGACAATTCCGACAAATTTTCCTATTAAGCTGACGTGACTTCATAAACACCACGCAGCCAAACCGGAAGAATGTTCAAAGTGTTTCGTTTCTACATGAAGCATCCTCAGAAGGTCTGGAATCTCCGAGCGCACGATTGAGAAACGTTGGAGTCGTGGCTTTCATGACGTCAAGGAAAAATTAGGCGGAATTGTCACTAGATATATTATGTTTTAGTGATTTTCTAACATATTAATAAAACGGAATTTAATTTTAAATATTTTACGATTATTTTTTGCAAAATGACGCCTGAATTTGTTAATTTTCTACAATTTCTGTTTGTTTTCAAAGTAATTTTCTTTTCAAGCAAAAAGTTTTAAAGAAATTCCTTAACTAAAACGAAAAACGTTATTAAACAAGACAATACAACTCAAACCTTCTTATTCAAAGCGTTTAACTGCTTACCTCTCTCTCATCAAACTCTTTAGAAACTTTACGTTTCCTCGCGGGATACTTTCAAACAGACGACAAATAACAGCTTTTCAATTTAGTTTACTGAGACGATAAATTATTGCGACAAAGGCTGTGTTAGTTGAAATTTATTCATTCACTTTTTGCCGCCATATCTCCGCACATTCCGCGCCAATAATACTTAAACATAAACACTTAATAACACAGTACATAATATTAACGGTGAACGTTATAACTTCCAGAACACAATTTATTATCATACCATAACAGGAATCTGTCGATTCGGAGCTTTGTTCTTAAAATATATAGTGGGTTGAAAGTCACCCGCGTCCGTAGGATATACCCTCGAGACCCTACACGTGACCCACGGGTGGTGCTAAGCGTGGTGACTCCTTACTGGTGGTAGGCTTCGGCAGTGGTTTGAACCACCCACCGAATAAAGACGTGTCGCCAAGCGGCTTAGCCGTGTTCCGGCACGATACTCGGTGTAACCGTCAAGGAGGGCAGGTCGGGGCAGTTGCGCTGCTGGAGATGACTTGTTTGTTGGCACAGAACGAAGAACCGTACTGGGGGACTAGTCTTGGAGAGCAGCGGGATCCAAGGCACGGTTATCCGCTGGCCGATCGCAGACAGTAGGGGGCCCAAGTAGTGTACTAGCCACACACGAAAGGCTGCCCCGCCATTAGTTTGTCTCAATAACTTAGTCCAAAGCGCTGACGAAATACTATTAAAACATTTTAAAGTAGATACCTACTATAAAGTTAAGTAGAAAGTGAAAGGCATCAAAATACATCCCTAAAGTCTCATGACAGTGCGCTAAATAGCAATCAAGAAAATATGTCATGTAATGCAGTTCTAGACCGCGGCACGCCATGGGGTAAGTTATTTAATCTAAGGTTAAACAGTACTCAAGTTTTTGACATCCTACCTTTCTCAAGCGAAAGTAATCCTCTTTACTCCTAAATTGTTCCGAAAATAACGATCATGACAAATCGAGTACCTACAGTGACATCACTTCAGCGGACTGAACCAACAAAAGCCACCCACCCTCACTTCAAACTGTTAGTAAGTGTAGCCCACATCCTGCTCGACGCCTGACGCCATTAGTCGCGCTCTCGACCACCGGATATTTGACGAACATTCACGGATCTCTTCTCTCCGCTGTGTTTACAATGTACTTATCGATTAGTGAGATCAGCTTTCCACAATTATGGATGAGAAAAGTAGAAACGGGAAGATTTGCATCTACCTCCGACTGTGTTATTGTGTATCGTGGTATATTTTCACCTATAAGACTCCATATTATTCTGTTGGATGTGTAAAAATGTGACTCAGGGAAAGAATGCGCTGAATGAGCAGCATGCCGTTAGTGCTTTTCTTTGCTTAGCTTATCACTAACACAAATTTTATTAAAAAAAAAAAACACTATGTGCCGGATTTATATATAAAATGGTGGATAAGTGGCAGTGATACAAATAAAAAAAAATTGTGGCCGTGTTGAGAGTTCCTATAACCTATTTTATTTCTATTCGTATGAATAGACAAATTGGATTACTGTTGAAGAAGATGTGTCCTGTCTTTACAAAGCCCTAAATTCTTGAGAGTACATTCAAAACAATTTCTTTCCTCAATTAGACGCAAATGGAACCTTACAATCGTAACCTAAGTGCCCTCATTACAAGCCCATGTTCCATTAATATAAACGTTACGGCGCCAATAGTCGACATATCCCTATCGATACATTTCTTGTATATCGTTCGTAAAGTCGTTTATGTGCAAACGTGAGGAGAATTCTCAACGAATGTCTGTCGGCAATAGGATGATGTCCAAAAAAGGCCAGCAGGCGAGCATTCCCCAAACGGCCCCTCCCTATGCGGTGAAGTTCAAGCTCGTGGCGATATTTAAGCCATATATCTCCTATACGGTAGTACTTAGTCACCTCGAATGAGATATTATTGCTTCATAATTTAAGTGACTATACAATTATGGACTGCCTACAGGACGCAGAATACACCCCGTGGGGTGCCGGGTAAGAATTGCACCTCAATCGTTCGCTCATAATCGTTCCCTATGACGGTTAAAATAATGATATAGAACACAAAATTTACATCTCTTTTCACCGTCTCGGAGGTCAAGCGCTACCCGGTGTGAGACGAGAGTTAAATTCCTGCAAGAAGTGAACATTTTGTGCTCCAGAAAAGTAACATGTAGTTGCTAAAATTAACAATTAGTTTTAAAAGTAAAAATAAACCTTGTCAAAAGTATAATCTACATAATAATATAAGCCTATAAACAGTTTGAAAATGAGCTAGAGGAAGGTACATCAATATTTCATGCTCTTTAACATTAAAGCTACGGGTAGGCGGTAAAATGTTATAAGTTTTTAATTTTGAGAACAAGTACATGCCGTTTGAAACACGTAAATGGTACGCAACGAAATTGCCGTCCACACCATGTCTATATAGATGTCACACACACATATAAGATTATTAAAGTGTGTGTCATTTACGACTATGAATATTTGGAATATCTATGTCGATATATCAAGACATACAATTTGTAAAACAGACCCGTAACTTTTATGCGAACTTTTTCGGCACTTTTGAACTGTTTATCTTACGTCCGATCGAGCAATTTCACGCCCCTCGGCTTTTTTATTTAATTTGTAACTTTTACAAACACCTTCAATCTTCTCCGAGTTTTCAATAAAGTTACACTAAATGGCAGGTGTAAATTTCACTTGGACAGGTAACCTGCTTTAGCTTGTTAGTAGTAAGGTGTAGAATTGCTTAACCGGTGATTGTCGACTATTGGGTCACGTTTGGTCATAAATTTAATTTGGTAGGTGTGAACGCATGTCAATGTCGGTATGTGTAAGCACGATTTATTATACAATTGTCAATTTCAAAGGACAATATCTGTAAAAAGAAAGGACATATTTCTGTCAACAAAAAAAATCGGACAAATGCAAGGCGATCTGTTTGGAAGGAAATTTCCTTTGTTTTGTTAGGAATTATAAGTAGGTATCTCACTATGTTTTAAGAATTTTCATCAAAATAAAATATTTATACTGACTTTGCCTAGTCACGTGCACCCTACAACATAGGAGAAATTGTGACGTAGTGAGTCATTAGGAAGTGATAAGTGAAACAGAAAATGTTTATAATAAAAAATGTTTTAAATAAGCTACGTACATAGTTATAGTATAACTATATTATATTTTTGTAAGAAATTGTTAAAAAACGTTGAAAAAGAATGGCCTCGAGTTTCTTGCCTGTTTATCTCGCAGCGGCCCTATAAACTGAACGTGGCAGTATAATGAAGAAATATATGTGTGATAATCAATTTTAGTGTATACTTTTATAATTTTGTACCTCCCTTTCAGTTATAATCACATCAACAATCATAACAATCATAAACAAGGGATAGACCTTGATTGATAATCATTCAGTAATGATTATCAATCAAGGTCTATCCCATTGTGGGTGAGTGGTTTGCCAGAAGAGTTCGCTTGACTTGCCAAGTTAGGTAACTAAGATGATTACGTAAGTAAGATGGCAGTTCTTCAATAGGTCCTGCTGCCTACCTCCTGCGTGGTTTTCCCTTCGTTTACGACACCCACAGGAATATATGGGGAGATGAAACTCTAGTTCACCACCCGAAGAGGAGCATTGATTTGATCACAACTACAAATCTAAAAAATTAATCGTGGGACATAATTAACGGTAATTCCAAATTCTCAAGTAGGTATAGATTTTGTTTGTGCAATAGACGCTGGGTTCCAAACTGACAACGAAGGCGGTCCCCAATTACATCATTTTTAATGTAATAAAGATAAAACACATACATTTGCTTTTTCTTTAAATTCTACATATTTATTTATCTGGCCCCCAGATAAATAAATATGTAGAATTTGTTATTTGGTAGTTTTGTTTAGGGCAACATTTAACACATGTTTTTGGTCTGCTGATAGGCTGGTATTTGCCCACAATCTCATCTGATGGTAAACAATGGTGTGATCTTACCACCACCATTTACCATCATTCAATGGAAATTGATTATCAAGGACACCTGCCAGATCACACGGTTAGGAGCTTAGTGGAAAATCTGTCGCTTGTTTACATAGTGTTAACAGGATGAACCCAGAATGGAATGGGCGAGATTTTGTAATACTTCGATGCGATTTAACTCAAGTTTACAGCGGGAATCGTACCATGTATAAGTTCTGCGCAGCAGTCCATAGCCAATGGCATAGAGCTATCACTGTTTATACTAGTACGTTGTTTTCGTAATAACTCTGCCGTTTGTATTATATAAGTCACTATGACATTTTATTTGATGGCTAAGCGACATCAATAAAGCTCTTAACGTCGCATCGTAATTTAAATTGTTTACTGTGATGTGCCGACCGGGGTCACGTGATCACCTTAGTTTTTATTAGGGCTCTAAAGCCCAACTAGAAAAGGTCGCTAGGGCTTTATTTATCCGCCATCTCTCATCCCGTATCTCATGTAGCAGGGGTCTGTACAATATCACCTTCGCTAGTAACAAAACATTTGCATGAACATAGATGTTGTTCAAATTACTTTAGTTTTTTTTTTTAGTTTTGCCTGATAGTTTAGCCTTTGACCACTATCTCACCTGATCGTGATGATGTGATCGAAGATGTTGTTCAGGCTAACGAAGAAGTACTGGCTCTCAAGGACAGCTGCCGGAACATACTGTTAGGTGCTTGGCGACAGATTTTCTACTTGAGGGTGGTAGCTAGCCAGGCGAGCATTCGCAAAATGCCCTACCACCATGCTATAACGACTGCCATCCTAAGACGACAACCGGGACCGACGGCTTAGCCCTCCGAAGCACGGAAACGCTCAGTAGTAATGTCACTAGCGGTCACCCATCCAACTCATGACCGAGCGCGACGTTGCTTAACTTTGCTGATCGGTTGAGAACAGCTAAGTAAACTTCGCTACGAGCGCTTCAAAAACTTTAGTTTTTGTAGGTAACCACTTGTCTGACGGCAATACTAAATAATATAGTTATTTAAGTTTGTAGTGTTATGTGAATAAAGGCATACCGCCTTTTTACGCAATTCGTGAACAATAAAAAATAGTAGCAGTGTAACTTCCCCCGAACGAGTTGTCACAGTCCACGAAACGTTCTGCCACACAGCTCTTCAGACAGCGGGTAATGGCCGTAATCAGAATATATGTAACTGGGATGAAAACTTAACTTTCATGGTAAAGAACAACCTCGCAACGTATTAAGAGTCAACAGTTACCTACAAAAAGATCTAAATGAATAAAAAATCTATATAATGGAACCATTTTCCAACACTGAACAGTATGAATTAAACTACTCAACCGATTTCGATGAAAATTATATGGAGTACCTAAAAAAGAATTATCAAATCGGACTACTCTGTAAAAAGTTTTGCGTGGTCATACATAAAATAATATACGCGTCGAAATGAGAAAATCCTCCTTATTGGAAGTTTCTTAAAAATATATTTATCTTATACCCAGACTCGATAATACCTTAATTAGGTAACACTTCTAAAAAAAAAATATTATTATCCGAAAGGTATATCGGGTACACTACCAGCAAGAGCATTGTCAAGGAGAGAGTGCGTCAGATAGGTGGCAGGATACAAAAACTTACCCGAACTCTAAGCCAAAACTTACAACAATATTGTCTTGTTTGTTAGACTATGTATAATATTAGATATACATATATCTAGCAGAAATAGTAATATCTTACAAAATCACAAATATACGATAGGAAAAATTTATGTCATGTGCGGGATTCGGGAAAAAAATTTACTATCGTATATTTGTGATTTTGTAATGTAATCCGCATAGCAGGCGTTATTGCAAACCTAACAATATTAAAAAAAAATTAAAATCTTATTTAGTGTAACAAATAAGAACATATTATCTTCTCATAAGGGTAGGAACATGATAACTCTCAACAATCTGTACCGGTACACTGAAGTCAAACCTGTATAAATTACCACTATGTTACGTTCATCAGCTGAGACGGCGTTCATTCATATTCAAAGGATCAGATTTAATTCACTTAATGGAACAATGGTGAGCTTATGTCGCTTTGTACAAATTAGGGCAATAAGCAATTCAACGGCATTGTTGTCAATACGTTAAAAAAAACAAGAGCTATCTTTTACTTAACGGTTACTTACAACAAATTATAGAATCAAGTTGTACTTTGCGGAAATCAACATTAAAAAAAACAAATAGGTATGTCAAAATATTTTAAGAAAAAAATGTATTGATATTCTAGACAAACACTTAAAATAAAATCTATTGACAATTCCGCCTCGACCTCCATCGTGCCGTCGAAGAGACAAGACCTAACGATGCTTCATGTAGAATGGAAACGCGACGAAAATTCTTCTGATTTTGCTTTGTAAAGTATAGGGCGTCACGTCGGCTTTTTTTCAAAATTGAGCGACATCGTCACAAGATATAATTATAAATATTTCTTTCGTTACAAGATATGTGTATTTCTAAAATATTAATTGAATATTTTTAAACTGTTTGTTTTTATTATTTAATCGGTCCACTCAGAAAAAAAAACATACGATTCTAAAAAAAATGTGATAAAATAATAACGTAAACTAAAGATAATTTAAGTATTCATAGAAATTGTAAAAATAATATAGTAACTTTGTTTTTCATCAATTCGAAAGTATATGGGGTAAATGGGGGTCCCAAGTTTTATGGTCAGAACAATCTGTTTAATGTGTTATCTGTGTAATCTAAAGCGCAGCGCCGCGTAGTGTCCATAGCCTGCAACTCTCGCACGCTAAATTTGCCTACTGTGCAAGTACAAGAGGCCCTTAAACAGATATTGCGGACAAACAAAAGTTTTACTTTTTTGTAAGCTGACTTACTACGGTAGCATATCGCTTATGCCATAGAACCTATAATAATACTTACTTATACTGTAACAACAGATTTGGTTTAAGACTAGAGATAAACAATGATTAATGAGCTGAACAAAGTATTGTTACCGTAAGTATGTTTGGTAATAAGAATCTATAAAGCATACCCCTGGAGATCAGCCACGTCATTAATAAATTTGGTAATACCTATGACCTTGCAAATAAAACAATTGACTGCTAGTTTCTCCAGCAACATTCAAATGTCACTACCTAAGACCAGGCTATTACATGGTTGGCTAAGCAGCATAAACCGCGTACCGTGATGTCTATAAAGCTGCCGTAAAGCTCTTATAGGTGCTAAGATACTGGCGAATACAATGACTCCAGATATAATGGTATAAGTAGTAGCAAACATATCCCAGAAATTTTGAAACAAATCGCCTAATTCTAAACTTAAATTTGGACTAAAGTACTTTAGTCACCCTGCAATTAGAAAAAAAATCACACTAAAGAAAGGTATATTCTCGTGCTACCGAGATAGAAAGAATCATATTATAAAATCATATAAAGAACATACTTATGTTCTTTTCGAACGGATATTTTGAGAGACTTTATAAGTAACTTCCAAGAAATGGAGAGATTATATAATTTTCTGTTAAAAAATTATACATTAACCCCCTTATTCATAATCTCTTTATAACTTTATAATAGGTTTATCATACGTCATTAGTACTGCGCAAAAGAGATTTCCTTTGCGCAGTACTAATGACGTTTGATAAACCTTTAATAAATTTATGGGACGATTATGAATAAGACAGTAAGTATATATACATCTATTACATCCATCACGTGATGACAATGTGAGTGAAATAGTCAAGAAATTGGCCTGACATTTGGGTCCTGGCCATCAGCTATTATACCTAACTTACACTCATGGGGTGCCGGGTTAGAATTGCATCTCTCCCTATCATCCCGTGGATGTCGTAAGAGGCGACTAAGGGTAAAATACTGGAAGGTGGGCAGCAGCGCCTTCTAAAAAACTGCCATTATACACTGCAATCCCCAAGCCGCCTGCCAAGCGTGGGGATTATGTAAATACCATAAAAAGGGAGGCTGTGTTCAGCAGTGGATGATCCGGCTGATACAGTACACCATTGACCTTATATATATAGCATTATATGACTTGCACCGCGGTTAAAAGACCTTATGTTAAGAAATAATGTATTTATGCTAGTTATTGACAACATTCCAAACGAAGTATGCTAACTAAAGCAAAAGTAACGGAACCTCCCAGTAGCTCCCTACCTACTTGCATTCCCTCGCCGCTACTTAGTAGGAATCACTTGGCCCATTTAGCTCGCTAAGTGACGTTAAGCGCCACAAGGGGGGATGACTCAGCTCCACCCCACGCACCCGACGTCCCCCGGTGTGCCCGCGCAAAGGGCTTTAGGGTGGGCGGTCTTGACATGCCAAAGGAGAGGGTGCCGTCCAGAGGGTAGGTTTTGTAATGTAAGTGGTGGGTGAATTGTATTTTTAATGTTATGCTGTTTTTATGAAGTCACGACGGCCTTTGAATACTCTTTTTCTTTAAGATTAAAAGAGGATCGAAGTAAACGCAAACAAAACAAGTACAAGTTTAACAGTTATTTTTATTAGCTGGGCTTTGATAGGTAACTGACTATCAAAGACAGCTATCGACTCAAACCTGCGCTGATTGGAGACATTTTATATTTGAAAGTGGCAGCTAGGCCAATATCCGTGTTACAATGGCGCAGTAGAAAGGGCAATGGACCACGGGTCCACGGTTTCTGCCACTGGTCTTTCTAGCCTATATTCCATGGTGGTGAGGCAAGAGCGCTCTTTGTGAATCTTGTGGTCCTGATTTTTAAACCTGGTTATTCGTTACAAAATTACAAATATACGAGAGGAAAAATTTAAGTCATGTGCGGGATTGTGTCATCATTTACATGTATAATGTATATTTATAAAATGTAAGTTGAACTATAGATGTCGCTCCATCCCAATACGATGGTTAAAGAACGACAGGAACAATTTGAGTTATGACTCATTGTCATGTTAGCTCAATTGGTTAGAGCATACCCCGGCTAAAGGGGTGGATGGACGCGGGTTCGAATCCCACACATGACTTGACATGACTGCTTTGAACACTAATTACCGCCTCCCCCATTTAAGGGGGGATTTGCCATAATGGCTGGTGTCTTGGGGACCACAGTGTGAGAGGGTAGTTCTTCAGGAGGCGCTTCTGCCCACCTTCCGGTATTTTACCCTTATGGTCGCCTGTTACGACACCCTAGAGAAGAGATGGGTGGGCAACATTCTAGCCACCCTTTGGGTACAATGCAATTAAAATAAGAATAGGATCGGCCTAGCGCCATGTTGTGCCGTCAAAACTAGAACTTGCTACAGTGTGCAAAAAAAGAAATGATGAAACATGTATAAATTAATAAAGAAAATAAAAAACCCGACTGCATATAATTTAAATAATAAAATTAAACCGGCAAAAAACACTGCATATAATGCTCTGCATATAAGTACTGCATATAATTTATTTTCGTTAAGTGTTTTATAGATTCATTGAAATTAATATTGCCAGTTAATATATTTTAATATATTTATGGAATCGTTTTTAAAAGCCAATCATTTTGATACCCAACACGATGGCTTTGGAACAAAAAATAAATGGTTTTTCTCACTATATGGCGTCTAAAATCCACCAGTTTGTTTTTTATTTTTTTATGTACATAGTGTCACTTGAGCTATAAAGATAAATCTCGTACATTAAAATCGGTTAAACCGTTTAGAAGTTATGGTGAAATAAAGAAACTTACAAACCTACATACATACATGAAACCTGAAAATTTAACACACCTTTATGTGGACAGCCGTGTAAAAAAAACAAGTAGTCATAGGTGGGTAAACGAAGTTGTAGGTGACTGTAGGTACAGCAAATAGAAATAATTTTAACTGATTTTATTTGTTAGCAATATTTTGTACTTAGGTTTCTTAATTTGCCGCATGTCCTGATAGCCCACTGAGTCAGACTCATCGTTATCATCGTTACGTGTAACAAAAACAAATATAACATCACCAAAAACAGTCAACAAGAACAAATTAAACAGTCAAAAAGAAAAAATAAATGAGAAGATCAATAAACACTCGGAAACGTGTCGCGTAGTAGTACACAGTCGGAGAAATAAGACGCTGACGCCCGCGTTTTCCTCAAACCAAGATGGCCTTAAAAATATGAATATATTAAAATTAACAATTTCGGGTCATTTACATATATGGCACTGCTCTATTTTTTAGTTTGTTCTGCTGATCGTACTTATTAGAGTGAATATGAGTGAAGTTAGCCGAGAGCCCGTCCTATTCTTATTTTAATCGCATTGTACCTCCCATTACATGCAATCAGAAACAAGTCTGACAGAATGCGAGAGTTCAAACACCTCTGCCTACTACTTCGGGAAGATATAATAATACAGGCATGACCACAGAAAAAAGATAAGATAAGATAATAATTTATTTGCATAAAACATGAGTATTATACATAACAAACGCATGAATAATTAAGTATAGTCATGTTTTGCCTATATAGGCGTACAAATTTTGAGAGGTGGCAAACTATTAAATAAATTATAAATAGCAAAGGAGAAAATATGATTCTAGGCACTTGAACAATTCACACAAATTTCAATATGAGGTCTAAGGTTAATTATAAACTTCAATTCTAGATACATACAAAAAAGTGGATAAAATGTAAACACGAATATTAATGTCAATAATATAAATTCAATTCAGATTTTTGTCAGTCAAGAATTCGCTAAAGTAATCGAAAAAAGAAATCTAAGGAACTCGAAAAAGTAATATATTTCTCTGTGGGCGTGACGATATGTGTATAATTATTTATGTGATGAATTCACGCAAGAAAACATTCACAGCAGTAAATCGAGTAACTAGTATGCTACTCTTTTCCACGTTCGATAGATAGGTGTCAAAAGTAATCGACATAATAACTGGCAGGTAGCAGGTCGATGGGTTTCATTTCGTAAATTAAATCAATTTTGTCCCGAATTGGAAAAGTTTTAGAGCGTAAGTCGTTAGTCGTTAGTTAGAGTTTCGGTGGGTGAGGTCTGAAGGTCTGTTGCTCAAGTCTAAATACTTTCAGCACCTTTACCTTTTACTATGTATAGTATAACTAGACAAATACATTTTCATTATCAAATTAGATATACATTTTCTTTTTTTATATGATTGTGATAGAACAAGCACAAGACCAGGCTGATGGCGGCAGCCTCTGCCTATAACAGATGCATTTCGTCACAACTGACGAACCGCACTGCGCCAGTCACCCTGAGACATACAGATTGTTGAGTCTCATGTTGCCTGTAATTTTACTGTTTCTCAAGGACTGGTACCGGAACACACTGTTAGGTGCTTGGAGACAGATTTTCTATATGAGGGTAGTAGCTATCCAGGCGTGCCTTCGCAAAACGCCCTCCTACTACGCGCTGAAGCTCAAGCCGGCGGTGGCTCAAGTTGGTTTATGGCTGTGGAAGAATAGTCATAGCGCTATGCCATAACAATAGGTATCTAGTATCGCAACAAACAATCATGTCATGACCCGAAAAACCGTAATTTATTAGTGGTTATCACACGTAACCCAGCAGCTATAACTTATTATGGTATTTAAATAAAGATTTGTAAATCTAAAATATATTATTTCGACCAGTGTGAAGTAAGTCCTCCTCTTCCCTGTAGGAACCACGAGTTTAAAATAACGCATACGTGAGGGATAGCAAAGGTAAACTGAAGTTGAAAAGAAAATTAAATTGAAAAAGTCACAAACCATTCGGCAGTAGGAAACGCGTTCGAAAGAGAATACATGCTGACTGACTGACTGTGCACAATGCGATCAAATTGTACCCAGTCAAATGGAAAGAAGTCAGGAGGTGGCTGAATCGAGTTGTTTCTGTTTATTGGTGTCCATGATATGAAATACCAATTTAAATTTATAGTCCATCGTCATCTGCTGACCTAAAAACCATGTTTGGTCAATACATTATCTTCAGAGGATAACACAACAATTACTTATCTCTTTAAAAATATGTTTTTGGTTACAATATACAAGACAAAATACTTATATAGTTAACTAGCGGCTTACCCCAGCTTCACACGGGTATACAATAAAAAAAATAAAAATAAGACTTTTTAAATACAGGGTTAATGTAGGATTCAAATCTGTCCCCCCGAAGGGTTCCCGCCTTGTCGTGGCGGTGGGGCTTAGTAGCCGTGGCTTCGTCACCCACGGTGAAGCGAAGAGGAACCAGGGGCCGTGCTGGCTTGGGCAGTCAGCCGGCCCCAGAGGGGCCGCTCCACTGGGCTTTGCCTCTAAGTCCAGACTGGAGCGGCAACGGGTAGGCTGCGGTGCTGTATGTGCAGCACCGCATCTGAGGCGGGCTGTGGTGTTGTATGGGCGACACCACAGCTGACGGTGAGGGGCCACGGCTAGAGAGGAGTGCCGGTATCACGGTGCGCCGCTCTCCCTACCTTCCGTGGCCACGGCGGGGCCGCCACCGTTGGATGGCGGACGCGGAGGGGCCGCAGGGGAGGAGGAGTGTTGGTATAGCGAGGCGCCGCTCTCTCTATCCTCTGCGGCCGAAGTAGCAGGCGACGGGGCTACTCATCTCACCCGTCGCAGGGGGACCTTGGGCGTCGGAAGCGGGGTCGTCTGACGCCCATTTGCTGGCTTGGTCCCCGGGTGGTAGCGACGTGCCATGTGTTCTGGTGCGTCGTGAGGGGTAGCACCCCAGGAGGGGTCCGGCAACGGACAACCGTGGCGGGTTCGGTTGAGTGCTAAAGCGACCCTGCGATCCCGCCGAGAAGCGGTAGAGATGGAACACCGTGTGTTATTTAGTCGGTAGGGGCACTTGCTGCTGTGGCAGTAGTTGGTGTCGAGCCCGACATATCCCGGCCACCTTCCCCGGGGTGGACGGGAATGCGTAAATGCATTTTTCACACGTAAAAAAAGTATTCAAATCTGTCCTATAGTTTTTACGTTGATTCGTTAAAAAAATGTAGCTTCCGTTTTATGTCCGGCTGCCTGCCCGACGCAATCATCTTTTGGAATGCTCTGGTTATTAGTTTAGACACTACTTTAGAGCACGAGTAATGAGCGTGTTAAGGTGGCAAGGACTCTTGTAGTGCGCCTAATGTTCAACAACAACCCATTCACATAGACGTTGGCATGCTGATCATTAATCACACTTTTCCCTTCGTCGTCTTTTACCATAGTAGAAAAAGTGAGGAAGTAGGCCATCTCTGGCCCAATCCGCGATATAATTACCTACTATACTTGCCTGTTTCAGGGTTGTTACTTATTTATAATGTATGTCCTCGTATATGCTAAACTTTAATTCAGTACCTAGAAATAGGCAAGGGCCGGGAAGTTGTATTTTATACTTGTGTTGTCTGGGTTCAGGGTTAGTGAGGTTGGTTTTACCAAAACGATGATAAAACCTTTCACGATGAAAAAAAGACCAACAGGCGATTCCTATGTGGTTGCGGGGCCAAAAACGAGCGACGCGGGGCATACCTACCTAATACAACAAAAATTAAGTAGGCATCTCACTCATCATCAAGTAAAAATGATAGGTATGCTAGAATAAGCGAATTGCTTACCTTTCCTGTTCAGTAGGTGACCTGAACAGAGACAACTCTGGAATCTATGAATTATTTAGACAGCCGAACACACAGCAATAAATTCTCCTGCGATTATCAAACATTTTTCATTTATTTAGCGGTACCGAAAAGCCGTGACGCGCGATCTTTGTTCGGTGTTAGCCCCGGCTAGCGCACTGAGAAACGGGTCGAGATTGTGTTTAAGTGTGCGTGCGGCGCGCATAGATACTATGGCGCACACAAACAAGCCGCGCGCGGTGCGTTTGTATGAAGATAACTTACTTCCCACTCTTTCTACTATGCTTTTACGACGTCCGAGAGAAATATATAGAGCAGTCCTTAAACATAATCTACCTTAGAACAAAAGTCTTTTATCCTTATAAATAAGTATGCATACTTTATATGTCTAGAACCTTGCAGCGTATCCCTTTCGGACTTTTGATTTGATGAAATTTACCCACGTAACGTTTGCATCACAACTGTCATGCACATCGCACGGGCCTAGATTTACTCCTACCACGATGATAACTTTGAAGCCTTTCTATACCTGTCTTTCTTTCCGTCGCCAAGCACCTAACAGTGTGTTCCGGCAGCAGTCTTTGAGAGCCAGTGAAATTACAGGCACATGAGACTTAACAACTATGCCTCAAAGTAACGGGCACAGTGCAATTCGTGACTTCTGATTAAATGCGTCTGTTATAGGCAGAGGTTAGTCCACTTAACATCAGGTTGGCCCCGAGCCTGTTCCGACACTACAACATAAAAAACCATAAAGTTATCTCTGCTATCATTGTTCTGAGAACAAAGACGTACAAAACAGTATACATACCAGAAAGTGGGATTATCCAGAGTTGTAACGCTTGAACGCTTGCAGACTTATGGCTTCTACGTGTTTTGAAGCCTGTTTCTTGATACTCACAGTAATATAAGCCAACAACAACCTACTAACATATAATACTTTTTTAATTAGATTTCCAAAAAACCTATTTGCCGGGGAAGTACTATTATTCTATACTATTATTACTAAGTATTGTGTGGAAGCTGCGTATGTATGTGATTTTTTCTTTATACCTCCGTAACCAGTAAACCTATGTTGATGTGTGTACTTCCCGGCTTATCACTATAAGGACTGTTCCCTTACCATAATAATTAACCTTAGCGGGTACGCTATCCACCAGCGTACCAGGTAGCCGGCCATAAGAACGAAGCCTCTCATTCTAAATTATATATTTCTAAACATTCTTTATTTTTACAATACGAGTACGATTGGTGTTGCGGATGTTCATGGGCGACGGTGATCAACGATGTACTTGATGTGCTTGTCTCGTCTTTTGCGCTGGGTTATTAGAGACAACATATCGTACCCACCCAACAGACGAGGAATAAGAGTAGGAAAACGATGATAATCTATAAAAACTTGTGTTATTTCATATTTTGTTCCAACAACAGGCAGAAGGCCCTCAAAGTGCCGCGTATACTTATTTTTATATAACTCCGCATACATTTTACTGCTCATCCTTACTTGATTCTAGAAGCAGTGATGGCTCAGTGGCATTGGCTATGGACTGCCGTGCAGCAGGTCCATGGTTCGAATCCCGCCGCGGGCTTGAGCTTCACCGCATGGTGGAAGGGCATTTTGTGAATGCCCGCCTGGCTAGCGACCCCCCCTCAAGTAGAAAATCTGTCGCCAAGCACCTAACTGCTGCCGGAACAGTGTGTTCCGGCAGCAGTCCTTGAGAGCCAGAACAATTACAGACTAATGAGACCTAACAACTGGACGTCTCAGTGTGACGGGCACAGTGCAATTCGTCGTTGACGAAATGCGTCTGTTATAGGCAGAGGTTTGTCCACTTAACACCAGGCAGGCCTCGGGCTTGTTCCGTCACAATAAAAAAAAAACAAAAAAAAAACCTTCTTAACATAGAATACACCTCATAGTTGGTATACATTCTATGCATGAAACCTCTCATTAATCGAAAATTAGGCACTCCTGAATAGTGGTAGTTCCTATACCATAATCCAAACAGTACCTAAAATACAACGGTCTGTTTTGACTGCTATTCTTGAGAGATCCAGTGTCTATACAACATCGTCACTTACCGATTATGTAGAGTAAAGATCTATCCATTTTCTTCATCTTCCTGCCCCTGTCCCAGACCTTCACTCCTTTTCCACTCTGCTCTATCGACTGTCATCTTAGTAGTTACACATCTTGACACCTTTCGTACTGATATGACTTTTCACGAAGTCCATCTCTCCAAATCCTTTTCCATTGAGCTACATAACTCGGTCTCCACGATACAGGCATTGCCTATTGTGGAGGCCACAAGCAAATTATTTAAGATATTAGTATTAGTAGATAAAATTATCTGCGAAATACATATTGTCAATGTCACTGTTACTTATGTTAATACAATATGTAAATAAGACTCTGTATGTACCTATACCATTAAAATAAAGAATTTTCAATTATAACAAATATTTTTAAAATATTTTATGAAAACATCAAATTAATATTTTAATAAAACACTTAAAAAATACAAAAATATATCTAGTGACAATTTTCTCGATCGTGAGCTCGTAGAGTCAAGACCTCCTGAGGATGCTTCATGTAGAAGCGAAACGCGTCGAAAATTCTTCCGGTTTGGCTGCGTGGCGTTTGTGACGTCACGTCGGCTTAACAGGAAAATTAGGCGGAATTGTCAATAGATATATTTTTGTATTCTTTAAGTGTTTTATTAAAATATTAATTTAATGTTTTCATAAAATATTTTAAAAATATTTGTTATAATTAAATATGGATTTCCACAAAGTAACGCCTGAATCTTTAGTATCCAAAGCATTCATTTTTTCACAATACTACTCGTGTGTCATCTACTCACAGATACCTAATGCCAATAGACATTAGAGGAGTTCCAGACTGGTGAAACGAAAACTGCTGATCCACATTCCATCAGTAATTAATACAAATTTTACCGTTAATTTTTAATTTAATTGCAATACTTTATATAGAGTAATCATTGTTATTAGTTTACTTATTGAATATTGAAATGTTCTATAATAGTTTTTAAATAAGACGTGTACACAAGTTTATTTTACCAATAAATGATTGAGTTGCATTCGCCCTGCATGCATCCTGTTCCTCAAGTCACGGTTTATTGTACAGTCGTTTTGGGTCAAGAATTCAATCAACTTTATATAATGTAGCGTTAACAAAATGCTGCAAAAGTAGGAATTCACTGTAAATACTTACTCTGTTTTTAAGGCAATATTTTTGACGTCGATGTTTTTTTTGAGATAGATTTTATAAGACCGTAAGTAACTTTAAATAAGACTATCAAATTTTACTATAAACATGCCACCATATGCGCGTGAAACTGACGTCGTCATGCATGATAGATATTCCACCATACATCATTTGATTTACCCCTTGAGACCGAAGTGGAGATGATATATTATATTATATTAGTTTTATTACCTCGTCACTGAACGTTAGGGGAGATAGTATAAAAAACCGTAGTAATTACGGTTTGGGTAAACCTTAGTTACTATAGTATATAGTCACAACTTAGCGTGGGACGGCATGATACAATATCACAACAACACTACACTAATGGAGCTTCGAGCTCAAATTCGATTGAGTAATGAAGCTTATATCGTATCGACTAAATAGAGCTCACTACACTGAACATAATGAGGCAATGGTATAGTGTTTAACTAAATTTAAGCGTTAAATTTAGTACAAATATCTTGTACTAAATTGGTTGTATACCATGAAGATACATTATCGTATCTTATATTGTATGTTCTTTTTATGCCTGATCAGCTAGGTAGCATATCATAATAATATGATGTGTGGTCATAAGCTTTTGACCGCTATCTCACCTGATGGTAAGTAATGATGCAGCGAAAATGTTGTTCAGGTAAGCCTGAACAACATTTTCGCTCAGAAACATTAGTCAAAGTCAAAATGATTTATTCAATTTGAGCGTCTACGACGCTTTTGTGAAGGTCAATTAGAAATTTTAATATTAAAATATTCTATATAGTACTGCCACGTTCAGAAACAAAATTACACTATTTGTTTAAATTTCGTAGGTGACAGGCAGAGGCATGGCAGAGGTGGAATTTTCCAAGCATTTTTGTCGTTTAAGTATTCACAAACTGTGTAGTAGGATTACTTAAATAAAATGTTTTTTACGTAAAACTTGAATTTTCCTTCTGTAAGTGTTGTAATTAGCTATCTAGGACTCACACCGCTAACTGCTTGCCCACAAATGATTGCTTGAGTATGGTATAGCATTCGCTAATGAACAAAAAATCGTATGACCGTTGTAAACTAGGTTCAAAATACTACGGAAATTTTAAAAGTGTCGTTGGCGGTGTCTTTACGAAGAAATTCATTTATCTCTAACCTTTAACACTTATAATTGAAGCCCTTCGATAACTTTGAAGGTCACTCGTCAAGTAACTTTGTAATCTGAAACATTTATCTACATCTTAGATATTTCTGGAACGGTTTAGAGAGAAGTTTCTCGAATATCTTATAATTTATAACCAAAGAGAAAGTTATGAAATATAGGTTTGTTAGAAATACCAAGAAATTATCGAGGCAAGTTATTTTAATATGTATAACTTTCAGCATAATAAATAAATTTCTATAAATTTAAATATCAGTATCAAAATAAAGATATATTTAGAGATACAGGGCCGCTTATTATCATGTTATTTTTTATGTTATATACAACACATAAATTATGTACAACACGTATTCTGGCAATTGCCTATCTTTTCAAGGAGTACAAACTTGAAGACCTACCTATACGAGTATGTATTACGTATTTACTTGTATATATTATGAAATTTTGAAGTATCATGAATGTATCACAATAATAATCCGGGGGGTGCCGGGTTAGAATTTCACCTCCCCATTTCTTCCAGTGGGTCTCATAAGAGGCGACGCGGGTAAAGTGCGTCAAATGAGCAGCATGCCACTTCTCACGTGAATCTGAGTAGGGTGTTGTGGGCATTAGACACAAAACAGGGCTGTATACCATCCTAGTGCCTTGCCAGGGTATCATAAAATATGTTCTTGTGTTCCTGACTTATATATATTGTTAGCGTAAACATATGGTGATGATGGGACCAAAACCCAAATGGCGAAACGTGGGTGTTTACACATCTCTGACTACCCCTTCTGGGAATACAGGCGTGATTATATATATATGTAACATGAACATGGAAACTATTTATGTAAGAAGTTCAAACAGAGTCGGTGCTGAAGAAAATATTGAAACGTATTCGAAGCAGTGATTTTTGGAGCGGAAAATTTGCCGGAAGCACTACGGTGGAGTTACATTTGGAATCGGAAGAAACATGAGGAAGTATTTATTTCTCAATCCGTAAAAATCGCCGAACCCTCATTCGTGAGTGGAATGCAGCATTGGAAGGTGAATGGAGATCCTATTTTTTTTATTTCATACCTACAAGGTCCACTACATTGCTTCTATACGTTTTTCTGGATGGAGACAACCTTTCACTGCTTTTGACAGTTTTTCAAATTAGTAATTCTAATGTACTCTAGGTTAAGCCTGTTAACACACTCGACCACCCCAACACAGGTAAGTGTTCATCAGGTGAGATTGTGGTCAAAGGCTTACCTATCAGCAATAAATGAATAAAAAAACCTAATTAGTGAAAATACAAGCTAATAATTTAAAATAAAATTCTCAGCAGGTATATTTTAAACAAAATAAACACCTTTACAAAAATTAGAGTTATTGGCTTTTCTTTAGATAATATTTATATTTTTAGCTTAGATGACTAGACATTCCTTATTATCAATAAGAACATACTTATTTAATACTTAAATACTGGAATCGGTGATCTAGTTAATGTAAACAGAGGGCCGTGTTTAAATTGAACTTTTTATGGGTATAAAACTACGGAGTATTTTAATAAATAAAGACATTATAAAATAAAAACCTCCCTTGCAGCGACTTAGCCTTAAGGCAAAAACAAATTTAATGACTTAGCCCAGTGTTATAATCTTTCGTTTCCTTTTATGTTTGCTGATGATTTAAAATTGTTAAAAGTGATCAAAAGTGCTCATGATGTTAGGCGGTTACAGGACCAGGAGTTACCAGTTTTTTACGTAGAAGTCAAGATTTGACTACGTGAAAAACTGGTATATGCGAAGCCAAATGGATCTCAACCATGCAAAATATCTTCACATAAAATTTACCACGAGAGAAAGTGTGACAACACATAATTTAAAAGAATATGATACACCTTTGTCACCATAAATGTCGAATTATGTTGCTGTATTTTTATTCTACTATCATACTGACGTTAATGAAATTTGACACCAAGCAGAAAGCCAAAGCTAAGGTAGAAAACCTAATTATACCGTTGTATTTGGCGAATATAGTTCTTTATTCTAAAAATTAATATGGCCACTTTACTACAGCAGAGTGGTACCCATTACTTGGGTCGGTGATTTTCTGACATATATAATCTGAATGTTTTAAAGGCGTAGCTTTTCGGCGAGCGTGTAACATTGTTGACGCATCTTTACTGAAGCTTAGGAGAGATTGCAGTTTAACGCAAGTTTAGTTGAGTAAGAAAAAGCTGTTAATACATTATGTGTGTGTCTACAGTAAAACCAATAAGTTTACTTTTTTTCCCGACAGAACCCCAACAAATTAGGTGTGTGGATTGCATTCTCTCTTGAGTTTACTGTACTCGTGGTATAAACAAGGCTATTCTCTCCACTTACATCTATTACCCTCTAGAGTGTGTGTACAACATACGGCCCTCGTAATGGGTAACAAGACCCAGCTGTGGATATAACGGTAATGGAAAACGGACATCGTGGCAGATGAAGGCACCTGCTCCCTCTGTACGACCAAATGCTTCCATGAAATAACACGAGAATGTTTTTCTTTATACTTTGTAACAAGTTTACTTAGATTACTATCTGTTTCACAGTTGATGGGTTAGCCTTTAACCACTTAATCTCCTGTTAAGATAGCCCCCAGGATTAAAATTAATGAATGAATGAATATTTATTTGCTCAAGTCTTGGGTACACAATTGCAAAGTTAAAATAGCATAAAAATACAGTTCCAACAAAACTCTGCCTAATTGGTGTGCAAATATTTTCAACATGCTTAATTTACAATTTTACGAATATCAACTCATTAATAAAATATTATATAATATAAAAAAAATATCATTGTCAATAATTATTAAAGTTCAATGTCATTACTAGATTTTGAATTATACAATTATATTATAACAAGATTTTTTTTATTTATAATACATAGCTAATTATTATCATGACATTCTCACACCATAAAACATTATAATTTTAATTTTATATCGTTTATAAAGTCTTTTATCGAGTAATAACATTTTTCCAATAATAAATTGAAAAACTTTTTTTTAACTTAAGATAGGTCAAGTCCCGGAACACTTTATAGATTTTTATGGCAGTTTTTTAATTCATGACAGAAGTCGCGTTTTGATATATGTTTCTTTTATTACTTTGACCGGTGTCTCGTCTGATGGCAAGTGATGGTGCAGTTGAAGATGTTATTCATGCTTACCTATATTTATAGACGCTTTACATTTCCATGTGTCGATGAAGGGAAGATATAGCATACGCTAGAAAAATAACAAAATTATTGCTAATTACACGGATACCGCGTCATGCATAAAAATCACCTTAGAATGCCTCAGATGAATTATAAATTTTTTTATTCAACTATTCATAAGAATCACTTGATATATATGTATGCAAAAGGGTTTCAGAGAATATTTCGGAAAATGCGCGTTTGGCACAGAAGATTACTTAGAAAATTATCCCGAAGAGAAAACCTATTTCAGGTGTGTATGCCCTAGTCTACGGAGACAAGAAACATATTTGAATGGTACATAATAACATACATATTTCATGAGGTAAATTTTACAGAAAAGCCATATAACTAGTAATTAAACAACTTTAGACGGTATAAATCGCGTATATCTATCATTATTTTTGTTCCGACGTTTCACTTTGCAGTGATCGTGGTCACGGGGTGACCCCGTCTGTGCCCGTGACCACCGTAATAATCGCGAAAACCTAAGACAACATTAAGCCATATAACTGTTTTGCAAATCAGTCACCCAGAGATGGCAAAGTCGACCAGCATTTCTGAGAAATTTCCGTCCCGACGACAACGAGAAGTTCACGGGCTATGCTCCACCAATCACAAAATTAGTTTAAGTATGAACACTGTCCCCGTGGAGTGCCGGGCTCATGTTATCCTCCTGTGGGTGTCGTAAGAGGCGACGTAAGGAATATTTTGGAAAACCTCATCTTACAAGGGAGGCCTTTGTTCAAAGTTGGATGTTATCGCTGTTGATGATGAACATACTATCATAAAGTCTCACCCCTTTTCCCATGGAGATAAGCATAGAGACCAGTTTTCCTTTCGCTACAATCCTAATACAGGTCATTTGCTTTATCTTTCGAAGCGCTCTTAGCGAAGTTTCAATCCAAAAATCCAGGAAGATTTTTGGATTGAAAGAATAATGTGTTGTTTCGACTGTATGGAGGTCGTGTTTTATTTTTGTATGTACATAGATAACATCATGCCCGTTTCTCAGAGGGGTAGGAAGAGACCATAGACTTACAACAGAGTGTCAAAGCGTAGCGACGTTTAATTAGCTGCTCTTAACCGATCAGCAAAGGTAAGCAACGTCGCCCGCGCATGAGTTGGATGGGTGACCGCAAGTGACATTACTACTGAGCGTGTTAGAATCATATATTTGTTAAGCTTCAATTATCTTAAGTAAATAAGTTACGAGAAGTTACTCTACTACTAGACATTATGTAATTGTAGAATATTCTAAAACTTGTTGATATTTGTAATTTTTAATAACCGCCACACTGAAATCCTACATAATCTGTCCTATCTTATTTCGGGTTGGCTGATACGTTGTGGCGGGAACTTTCAGGTCTCTGATTGTTTGTGCTAAATATGGTGGGAACTTTAATGTATATGCGACAGACACTTGGCGCCAGTTATTGCTATAAAACCAATGTTTCAACTTACTGAGCCCCTCTTTTTATTCTTCACAAGTGACTGCTGCATCGAGACTTATTGAGTTAAGTACTGTACTATTGTATTTAATGTAACATAACTGATATTCACGTGTTATGTGTGGGTCTATGTTTGTTGGCTTCCAAAATGGTTTGCCCTGTTTATTATATTATCGCTGTGGAATGTGACTATACAATATTACCTTTGAAGTAATCTATGTGACCCTAATGATGTATTATTCTTATTAAAGTGTTGTATGTGTTCCTATAAATGCTGTCTTTTTAGATTTCCTTATGATTCTCTTTTGCGTAGAAAACCTAGTAAGTTAGATAGTTAAGTACTGAACTAGTAGAACTTATTTCCTTTACATTAAGCTAAGACTAGATTATGGCATCACCACCTGACAAACATCTTACAATTTAATGAGCCTATATTATAGCTTGAATAAATGCTCTCTATCTTGACAAATCTCACAAGCGCTTCCGTGCTTCAGAGGGCACGTTAAGCCGTCGATCCCGGTTGTCGTCTTAGGATGGCAGTCGTTATAGCATGGTAGGTACCACCCTCAAGTAGAAAAACCTGTCGCCAAGCATACTGAGACCATAGACTTACAACAGAGTTTTGAAGCGTAGCGACGTTTAATTAGCTGTTCTTAACCGATCAGCAAAGGTACAACATCCACCGCGGCCATGAGTTGGATGGGTGACCGCTAGTGACATTACTACTGAACGCTTCCGTGCTTTTGAGGGCATGTTATGAAATTTGAATTTTAAATATTTTTTTACTGACCTACTTATTTCAGCTAGTCTTCTTAATAGCGGATCTACCCATAACAAAAAGTTTGGCTAATCTAGAAGTTTGACTCTGTTACTGAAATGTATGGAAAAAGTTTTTCACGATTTCGTATATTTCTAGTACTCAAACCTCAGTCGGTCCAGTAGAGACTTTTGATTCTTATAAGAAACAGGATCGATTGGCATCAAAAAAGTTTTAGTGTAAATAACCATTTTCTTGCTGACTGTAAATTTTTTCCAAAATATGGTTCTGAATAACTTAAAAATTTATGGATAGTCTCCTAAAAACGTTTTC
This sequence comes from Plagodis pulveraria, assembly GCA_963890685.1. Taxonomy (NCBI): domain Eukaryota; kingdom Metazoa; phylum Arthropoda; class Insecta; order Lepidoptera; family Geometridae; genus Plagodis; species Plagodis pulveraria. The sequence continues at coordinate 32,598,644 of OY982956.1, read as the reverse complement.
CTGTAACTATAACGGTTAAGGTACACTGAGAAAAACGACTTAAAGGCTTAAATCAAATTTGACCTTTTACCGTTGAATTGTGACTACGTAAGATGAATTCACAACTCTTACGATAATTTTCACCAATCAATAAAAATTTACCGTGTTTTATAATAAACACAACCGTCAAAAACGCCTTCCGTGAAGTATTTTCAGAATTGAACTTATTATACGATAATAATTGCAGTATTGACCATAAAATATACCTTACTTTTACGGCGGTTTATATACGATGATTATCACTATAACGTACGACTTAATCAGCCTTATCGAAAATACAATATTTTAGAAAGACCACAAAATGCACCTTAAATGAATACGAAAAGAAAGATTCGCCTTCACTGACCTCGTTTAACGTCTTCTAGTTGGAAGGCGTTTTTGTACGTATTTACGTTTGGTCGGTTTTTTGCCTTATACCATATAAATTGACCGTCATTAGGGCGCTTTTGACTTTAGATATTTCTCAGTGTACCGCCCGTACTGTCCCGTCTCAAAAATTCATCCTGTGTGCAATTTACTAGTTTAAGCCACATGTTAAGACTTAGGACCAATTAATTGTTTCAGTCTAACTAGTTGTGCCACTGAATCCGTGACTGAACTTTGTTAAATTAAGTATTCAATACCTATGAAATAGTTCAGTATCGTATTCCTCTTTACACAGGGTTATTTAAAAAAAGGGAGCGCAAAAAGCGATCCAACTTTAAAATACTGTTTACAACGGTATACAGAATTCTACCGTAAGGTTTTAATAGTAAGCCAAAGTTCACAAGTTACGACCAGAGAAAAAAAATGGTATACTCATCAAAAGAACTGGATCAACATTTAATACTACTTGTTTTTGAAGCGCTCGTAGCGAAGTTTGCTTAGTTCTTAACCGATCGGCTAAGTTAAGCAACGTCCGCCGAGGTCATGACTTGGATGGGTGACCGCTAGTGACATTACTACTGAGCGCTAGCGCGTTAACATTCGATAGCAGTCGTTACAACATGGTGGTAGGGCATTTAACAAATGTCCACCTGGCTAGCTAACACTCTTAGGTAGAAAATGTGTCGCCAAGCACCCAACGGTTCCAGCATCCTTGAGAGCCAGTAATTCTAGGTCAGCCTGAACAAAATCTTCGTTTACATCAACCCAGGTAATATAGTAGTCAAAGACTAACCTAACAGATATAAATAAAATAAAATAAAACTATCTTGATATTTCTTTCACCTACAGTTCATGCTACATTTACTTTTATTGCTTTTATATTGGGGCTTTGCGAGGCGTTATACGAATAGTAGTGACTACAAATTCACCTCAACAAACAGGGTCCGAGCTTCAGTAAGTAGTCATAATAAAATAATATGCTATACTCTACCAATAAACAAATATTTACAGTTTGTTTAATACTAAATTTGATATACATTGTGAAATTCTGGGAACTGCCAGCGTAATTTAGTAAAATAATGTTACGCCACTGAACAATCTTGTTATACTTTTATCACCTATTGCCAGAGCTATATGAACAGCCATAGAAAGTGCATTGCTAGGAGGTAGGATGCAATAAGATAGATATGTCTATGTGTCAAAGTCAAAGTCAAAATCATTCAATTTAGGCGTCTATGATGCTCTTATGGTGGTCAATTACAAATTTTAGTATTGAAATATTCTACATTACTAGATATGTCTCCTTGATAGGAGACATAATGTCACAAATGTCACAATAGACCCCAAGAATTCCTATTTCTAATGCTTATTAATTTTTTATAATTATGTTTTGACTTCTAGAGCTCTGAAAACATTAACCACATGCAACATACATATGTTAAAGTAATAAAAAGTTTAGCTTAAATTTTTATTAGCTAGCAAATTAAGAAGGATATCTTAAAAAAAATTTAGGAAATCAAACAGTGTAAAAGAGCGGGGATTTACTTTTATATATCATTAGCATTCCGGCCGCGGCTCCGCACGTGTTTACTTCGGTTATCGCGCAAAACCACTAACCTCATTTTGCGCAGTTGGATAAAAAGTATCGTACGTCCTTCCCCGTGTCTCGAGCTATTTTTATACCAAATTTCATCCAAATCGATACAGTAGTTTTTAAGTTTATTCTTGTCATACAAAAATCCAATAATAAATTATTTCCTCTTTATAATAAAGTGTAGATGTAGATTAAATAAAAGGTAAGGTCGAGTTATTTCCTTTATCCCTTTTTTATTTCCTTTACCAATGATGAACCTCCCCAAAACGCTAAGTATTTTTTCTCAGAGCTTATACATTTTTATATAACAGCATCTTTAATAAACTACCACACAGACCCAAACCACAGTATGGATTTAGGCTGTGCCCGAATTATGAAAAGTAGCGCATGTTAGAATGACCCAAAGATTTAAGATACTTTCTATTTTAACCTTGGCTCCAGCTAAGCGAATAAACGTATCACAAGAAAGTAACAATTTGATCCAAGAGAGAGTTTTTGAAATACCTGAAGCTGAAATTGCCTTTCCGTCCGGGAAACTCACACGCCTTAGCCATTTTCTTAGTAACTGAGTTTCCAAGGAATGATATAAAACTTCCAAATTGTTTTCTTTGAAAGTTACGTTCACTAAGTACACATCAAGAAGTTAGAATGTTCATTCAGTGTAAAATACGAAAAACGTTTCTTTTAAAATTGTCTTCTTCAAAGTATATCGAAGATTTTTTGGAAATGTTGTTTTGTACGGTATGAAGTTTTTTTTTTTTTTTTATGCCTGATAGTTTAGCCTTTGACCACTATCTCACCTGATGGTAAGTGATGATGTGGTCGAAGATGTTGTTCACGCTAACCTAGAAGTTGAAGTCTACGTACTTTTTTTTTTGTTTAAACGTAGATTACGTTACGCCCGTTTCTCGGAGGGGTAAGCAGAGACCACGGAATTACTCTTGATACGATCTTGACATATCTCTTTGGCTTCTTTTAATTTCATTAAATTCGTCCTAAACGCCCGTCTCCTTAGGGTATTTTTATTTTATTTTATTTTCCAGAACAGGCCATTCTGGAAACAGGCTAACCTCTGACAGGGTTCTGACCAGAACGTAGAGATGTTATGACCAAAATAAATTCGCTGATGTCTCCTGTTCTAAATTCCACATACACTTGCCTTCATTATATTATTTAAATCCATCCTCAATAAAATATATAAAATCCCTTTTATTTTACAAAAAAATGTTTCAAGCATAAAGCATTAGGCCTTAAAAATTATTTCATTTTCTAATTGAAACGATAAAAACTAATTGTTTTTTTAGAATACAAAATGAAAGGGTTTGTGTTATGACTTATTAAACCTATGGCTGATGATGACTATTGAATTTCACTGAATGGAAACAATTAAACTTTTTCTTATTTTGAAAAGGTTAAAATTAAAACAAATTTATATTAAAAGTAGGTATCGCATGAAGGTAAAAATTCTTATTAAATAATATGTTAGACCTACGTATAATAAAACATATTTTAACAATATTATATACCTTAATGTAAAACTTATCTAGCTTATTTGTCACTCCAAAATGTTTTCAAACTAGATTGTATATATTTTCGTACTCGCCATTTCAATCCTTTTATTTGATTAGCTAGAATTTCTGAGAAATAAGTTTTCGGGTACATCAATGCTCATACAATTCACCATTTTGATTTTTTTGCATTATATGTACCTTACCACGCTATCAAGAAAAATCTAATGATTTATCATTTATCACAATCAGTTAAGCCGTTCCTTAGTTACGAGCGGACACAGGAACGGACATGCAAACATTCAAGCATTGGTGGCCGGTAATAGCTATGGACTGCCGTGCCACAGGACCCTGGTTCGATTTCACCGCCGGCTTGAGCTTCACCGCATAGTAGAAGAAAGTAGAAGGGCATTTTGCGATTGCCCGCCTGGCTAGCTACCACCCTCAAGTAGAAAATCTATCGCCAGCATTACAGGTACAGCTATGTCTCAAAGTGACGGGCGCAGTGCGAATCGTGACTTGTGATGTAATGCATCTGTTATAGGCAGAGGTGAGTCCGCTTAACATCAGGTGGTCCTCGAGCTTATTCCGTCACAATAACATAAAAAGATAAATAATACAGTTCAAACATCCCGTTTCCCTTAAGGCTTCGTCGCATTCGGTTAAAAAGATTCACGACTTGCTTTAAATTTGCATTATAAACTATACCTAGTCAATTGATATTTCAGGCATTGATGCGTAACTTCGCAGTAATTCAATATTTTTTTAACGCCACTCATTTGAAACATTAATTTATCCTAGTTCGTTTTACGGACATCCTGCTGAAGGAAGACAAAGGAATAGTCCTGAGAGTACCTATACGAATGTAAGTCATAAATAACGCAAAGACTTACAAGGTATTCGCGTAATTGCCTGTTCGCAAGAATTATTGGTAATTAACCAAGGAATAGGTAATTAAAGTTAGGAACCTAATTCTGGGCGAAAATTAACCGTTGTTTATTACATGGGTGGAAATTAACGACATCTACAATGTTAACTGTGTTTTAGGGGTATTTAATCTGAAACGACTTCCAGTAAAAAGAGAGAGATGAGCACGCATTTCTATTACTGGATAATCTAATATGATTTCATTTTATTGGGTAGTGCAGGTATGCTGTATCAGCCGGATTGTCGACTGCTGAATACAGCCTCCCCATTAAGGGAGGATTTGCCATAATCCCCACACTTGGCAGGCAATCAGTTCCTCAGAAGGCGCTGCTGTCCACCTTCCGGTATTTTACCTTTAGTCGTCGGTTACGACACCCACAGATAGCAATGAGTGATCTTGCCTGAATGCTGACACTCTATCCCGGCACCCCACGGAGAAAAGTGCAGGCAATTTGCATGCAAGCCCAATTTAAATTTCGTATATTTTCAAGCTCAGAGTAGCGACAACGAGCTTTGGAGAGAGCTATGCTCGGAGTTTCTTTGCGCGTTAAAGTCCGGAACGTGGATATTCGCCAAAGAACCCAAGTCACCGACATGGCTCTCAGAATTTGCAAGTTGAAGTGGCTATGACCGGACCACATTGCTCGACGAACTGATAACCGATGGGAACGAAAGGTTCTCGACCACACTACACCGGAAGACGTAATGTTACAAGGTGGACTGACGACATCGTAAATGATGCGGGTAGCCAATAGTTATACAAGCGGCTAATAGCCGTTGTGGTGTTCTATGAGGGAGGCCTTTGTTCTGCTGATGATGATGATGATATTTTTAGACAAGATTTTAAGTTACACTCAATTACCTGATAATAGTGTTTATTTATTTATTTATTTATTTATTTATTTATTTAAGATGCACCAACAGTGTACATATTAAAAAATACATTATATAAATAATTTCTTACAAATTCATGACAATTAAGTCATGACGAGGCCTGATATGTACACCTCTTACAGGCGCATACATCATTCGTTGTAATAATTTTACAGTGAAAGGCATATTAATTATAAGTAGGCAGGTTCTCACGACACTTACAGTCACTTTTACTAAATGTTTCATGAACTTGACTACTTTTAAGTAAATAAAAATGTGAGAAAGCCATTCATTCATTTTAAGTATATAGATTTGACTGGTAAGTTCGTAAGAACCCGTTTGAAATTGTAATAATACAAACACTTAACTAAATAGATTTGAATACAAGTAATACAATTATTAAGATTATGCAAAATAGACTAAACATATTATCTTAATAAAAGACATTTAACATTAATCATCTCTGTTAAGAGATCTTATCAGTTTGTCTTTGAAAACCCTGAGAGAATCGTGAAAAATATCTAGATCCTCTAAAGATGCGTTAAATTCGTTGTGACTACGACACATTCTCAGTGTTGGCGAATTGTAACCAAGGTTAGATGAGAACGGATGCTCCGAAAATATTTTATTTAGCTTATATCTCGGATAATTATATGGAACACTCAAATTGATATTGGATAGATTATGTGAACTCTCAGAATGACCATGTATCAATTTGTGTAGAAAAGTTACATCACGCATTTTTCTTCTGTCTCTTAAGCTTGTCATTTTGAAAAATTTCAAACGATTTTGGTAAGAACTTCTGTGTGAAATCCCTGAAGAAGGAAACGCTAGAGCTCTTGTGAATGAACGTTGGATGCATTCGATTCGCTGTGAATGCACTGCGTAAAGAGGGTTCCACACAACACTTGCATATTCAAGACAGCTGCGCACTAGTGAGTTGTAAAGTATGATTTTAGTTAATGAAGAACGAAAACTTTTGGTATTACGTCTGATAAACCCGATCATCTGTGCCGCTCTCTTTACAGTAGCATCAATATGCCCTCTAAACGATAATTTTGAGTCAATAATAACACCCAAATCGCGTATTTCGCTTAATTCTTGTAAAAACGTACCGTTTAACTTATATTTTGCACTAATGGGATTTTTTTTCGTGTATATTTTATATAGAAACACTTTTGAACATTTAAATCCATTCTATTAACTTCACACCATTGCTTTATGTGATCAATGTCACGTTGTATAAGGGTTACATCAGCAGCAGACTCTACTTTTCTATAAATTTTTAGATCATCAGCAAAAAGCTTATAATGGCATGTTTTGATTTGTGTGGTGATGTCATTAATAAAAACTGAGAAAAGAATAGGACCCAGATGTGAGCCCTGAGGAACTCCAGATTCTGCAAAATATACTCCAGATTCGTACCCATTAACCGAAACCACTTGCCGTCTACGACTTAAATATGATCGAAACCACGATAAAAATGATCCGTAGATGCCATTGCACTCCAACTTGCGCAATAATAGTAGATGATCGACTTTAACAAACGCGCTACTAAAATCAGTATAAATTGCGTCAATTTGACGCCCTTTGTCCACTTCTTTAACAAGGTCAGTTATAAAAGCGACAAGGTTGGTTTCTACAGATCGACCTTTTTTAAAACCATGTTGGTGCACTGACAGGAGGTGATCAAAATGACATGAAAGTATTGGGCATATCAAAGCTTCGAACAATTTAGAGAAACATGACAAAATCGAGATGGGCCTATAGTTTTTAACATCGCTTACGTCACCTTTTTTATGAAGAGGGATGATTTTGGCCTTTTTCCATTCATCAGGAAACACTCCATCCGATACCGACCTGTTCATTATTAATGTTAATGGTAGTGCCAAAGCAGACCCACAACGTTTGACTAATAATGGTGGAATACAATCGGGACCTTACCCTTTCAGTACATCTAAACATTTAATCTTTTTCAAAACATCGCGTTCTGTAAACCTGACTACACCCATAAAATTATGAGGATGATTATTATAAGTGATTGGCGCATTACATCCAACTGAAGAGTTGTGAGACGTGAAAGCTTTGGCAAAATTTGCGGCAAATAGGTCAGCTATATCTTTTCCAGAGTTTACAGTTTTCTGTTCCATATGCATTTCTGCAGGAAGTGTGGAACGATTCTTGCGTTTGTCTTTAACATATCGCCAAAATTCTTTAGGATTATTTGCAATCGACTCCTCGGTTTTAGTCATATACGATGAATAAAGAATATCATATAATTTATGACTACGTTCTCTAAGGATGTTAAATTCAATAAGGTCACGAGGATTCTCATAAATACGATATTTTTTTCTTAATTTTTCTTTATCTGAAAGTAATTTAACCATAGATTTGTTGAACCAAGGGGGGTATAGTTTTCTTTTATATTTATGTTTAGGGACAAAGTTATCAATTGATTTATTTAAAATATTATACAAACATTTTGTCATTTCGTTTACTGAATCACATTTACAAAAAATAGCGTTCCAATCAATTTTTTTTAGTTCTAATGTAATGCTTTGGTAATCTGCCTTATAAAAATTTTTTTCGATAAAAGCCCGCTGATGTAGGTATTTTGATTCAGTACTAATGGAAAATTTACACAAAAGAGGGGGGGTGCTGCCGATCTAATTTGCTCAAACAATCAAGAGGTTCGGTCAAGCAAACATCACTCATTGTACTAAGTACTAAATCAAGTGTTGAGCCATCAACATTACAAATATTACTAAACTGAAACATATTATTCAAAGACATAAAATCTACTAAGGCGTTACCTAAAGAATTATGAAAGTTAGAAGGTATTACATAATTGCTGCTGTCAGTGGTTTTAGTCCAGTTGATAAAAGGTAAGTTAAAATCTCCAACTATGACCACTTCATCTACTTCATTGATGTAATTGCTAGCATTTTCCAGAAAAGCATTTAACACGTCAAGTTTGGCAGGAGATGGAATGTAGACATTACAAATAGCAACTCTTTTGATTATATTACCTAATTTCAACTGAACCACGACCCAAATATCCTCGGAAGTAGATTCCCAAGACTTCATACGAACAGATTTGATATCCCGTGATACTGCAACCAACACTCCTCCACCGTCTTTCTTTCCATAGGAATCAGAATCGGAACATAAGCGATCCCTTCGGTAAACTACATAGCGAGAATCGAAATACTTACTACTACATACACTTGGATTGAGCCAAGTCTCAGAAAAAGCTAATACATCAAAAGAAGTTTGCAGCACATTTTTGAAAATGGAATTATTTTTTGTTCGCATACCGTGGATATTTTGATAGTATAATGTAGCCATTTTGATTTTTATAAAGTCACTAGAATTATATATATACAAGCTTATGAGTTCTTTAACGAGTCATTGTGAAAAACTCACTGCCCATTGTGCGTATCTGCAAAGCCGGACTGTGGACGTCTTTCCTAGTGTATATGCGGCCATCACGAACCCAGACGAACTGATAGCCTATTTCCTTCGATTTTCTTCTGACAGCTGCATGGAGAGCTTTATTAGTTGGATTTAGGTGCTCTGACACATAAACAGGAACACTACTGCCGCCGATCCCAAAGTGGTGCGAGTTAATTTTGTCTTCGCGAGAGTTTTTTTTGTTGAAATTTTGTACTGCTGCTAGCATAGTATCGCGCAATAGTCGCGTTCGTAGCTTTACCACAATGGTGCGTGGTCTGTCACTTTCTTTATTAAGCTTTGCGACTCGAGAAGCATGCACAATATCATTTTCAGTGACGGGGCATTCAACTTTCTTTGCTAGTTGTTGTACAGCCTTGATGATATTCTCAGAGCGGTTTTCAGGAACTCCGTTAATTTCAACATTGCACTCTCGTAGGTGTTGTTCCATAGAATTCAGCCTGCCAGAGAATCCTTTCTCAAACTCGTTGACTTTTTTCTGAAGTTCTTCATTGTTTTTCTGGAGCTGACTTATAACTATTGTTTTCGCTTCCAAATCCTTTTTCAACTCTTCATAACATGTGTTGAAAAAAACCAATGACTGCTCAAAGGTGGACACCTTGTCTCCGACATTGCGCAATTCACCAGTTACAGCTTTCAGGGCCAGCTGCATTTCCTCTCTTATGATAGAGCGCATATTATGGTTAGAGTCACCAATTTCATCGGGGATGTCGTCCGACGACTTCCGCCGTGGCTTTGTTTTTGCAACATTCCGAAGGGTAATATTTACCGATTCAGTAGATGTCTGCGCAATGGAGCGAACAGGCGTGTTAGTGTTATCAGATTTGGGCTGTTTGCTGGAGCACGCTGGACATTTCCATGTACTTTTCTTCTCGGAATTAAACAGCTTAAAGCGTTTCAAAGTTATGTTGCAGCAGTCAAGATCATACTTAAAATTGCATGCATTACATTTCATAAATTCTTTCGTCTCGATTAGGTTTTGACAGCCTGCACAAGTAGAAGCCATGGGTAGAATTTTGGTCACGCTTTTTCTATATTAACGTGGTCAAGCCGTCGTTCTATAGTATCGACTGAGAAATAAAAATACGAGCAAGTACAAAGTAAATATTGCTATTGGGTTTTTGTAAGGCCGGTTACTGTATGTTTATATTGTACGTGACTTTGTTGTTTGAAAATAATTAATCGTTCCACTTTACGATTTAATTGTATAAATGCGGAGGCAGCCAATCTCAAATTAATAGTTTAGGATAAAATATATCTGAAACCATTCCTTTCATTGAGAATTTGATCCTGACAGTAGGTATCACAAGTCAAAACACAACAAATGCAACTGCAAAATTGTTCAATGTCACTTTTCTTTGTTTGCACTGACCAAAGTCACATAAAAAAAGTTAAAGCACCTTAAAACACAATCTTCAGCAATACACAACAGTTATTCTATAAACTTTTGACAATTTTTTACTATTTTAGAATAAAAATAAGCACACCGAAACAATAATTACGTCCTTTCACCAAGCCTACCCGCGGAATATCGGAATAGTGTTTGCCAATACCTGGATGAATTAACGGTAGTGACGAGTATTGTAGTCGAATAAAAACCAATCTCGCAAGATATATGCATCAATGAAAATAGCAAAAGCAATATTTTTACAAAAAAAATTGCCATTGTCCTTTGATTCATAGTGCACCACATAAAACAACCGTGATGTGCCCAGCTAGAATAGTCACGCCTCCGTCTCTGCCCATGAGTGTTGTAAGAGGTGACTAAGGTTAAAATACTGGAAGGTGAGCAGCAGCGCCTTCTGCTATCTTACACTGCGATCCCCAAAACTTGGCAGGCAAGCGTTTGGGGATTACGGAAAACTCCCGTTGATGGGGGAGGATGTGTTCTGCAGTGTACATACTGATACACTGAATAATAAAAACCGGCCGGGTGCAAACCTTGTTGGTTCTGAACAGATGACATAAATATTCTGTGTGTTGGTACTCGACCTTAGTGTCAGACTCACTTGACCGATTTATTTTTGACGTCCAATTTTATCCACTCAAAAAACATGTACGAAAGTAGGATCTGGATTTCAAGTCAGTCCCGTTTAAAATCTCTTTTCATTGGATAGAGTACCTTTAAAATCGGTCCCATATAAATTTCGTCTACTTCAATGATGTAGTTTTTAAGTGCTACCTAATTAACTGAATTAATAATTTATTAATTATTTGCCAAGTTTTATATTGTTGGCACAGTTTTTACTTTTGAATGAATGCATGAATTAATATTTATTTTCTCAAGTCTTGGGTACATAATTGCAAAGTTAAAATAGCATAAAAATACAGTTCAAACAAAACTCTGCCTAGTTGGCGTGCAAATATTTTCAGCATGCTTAAATTACAATTATATAATTTTACGACTATCAACTCATTTATAAAATATTAAATAATATAAAATAAATATCCATGTCAATAATTATTATAGTTCAATGTCATTACTAGATTTTGATTTATACAATTATATTATAACAAGATTTTTATCATTTATAGTACACAGTTAATTTTAATATGTCAGTTAATCATTCTGACACCATAAAACATTATAATTATAATTTTTTATCATTTATAAATTATTTTATCGTGTAATAACATTTTTCCAATGATAAATTGAACAACTTTTTTTTACATACATTTCAGCCATCTCCTTTGATTTTGTCAGGTAAAGTATTATAAACTCGAATTGACATACAATTTGCATTTTGCGTGGTAAGTACTACTCGTTGATGTGGCACATATAACCTATGAGGATATCTATTCGAATAGATCTTTATATTACATCACAATTTTTTTGGGATAGATAGGGATTTTTCTTTACAAATACACATATCTGATACAATCAATCATTCAGTGTATATGACAGCGCGGAAATGGGTATAAAAGAAGAGCGGTTGCAACAGAGTTTGCAACCCCGAGAATTATGAAAAAAAAAAACGAAAAAAAGTTGAACCACGAAAATGTGTTTAATAGCATGGTATGCCAACTTCTACAAGTTATTTCAAACTTTTCAAGGTTGGAAATGGGTTCCTATATGTAACCGATTTGTTTTTCATTTATTTTTAATCTCTTCTGTAATAATCATCCTGTTTAGTAATTATCTAGAAACTTTTTGATATAAAACTTACCTGTTCCAAATCTTTATCATTGGCTATCTATGCTTAATTTAAGCGTTTTCAATTTACAAAGCCCATTTGTTAAAGCGTTATTTTTAATATCACGGGTTAATTATATTTATTTTAACAAAACCTACCTGTTTTAGCATTGTTGTTGTTATTCCCCGAGCTCTGGCTGAAGAGAGAAGCGCCGGTGAGTCGGGCACGTCGCAGGATCCACCACATTTTCTCAATTATTATAACTTTCAAATACCACAAAACTTAGAAACCACTTTCTTAGCTAACAGCTAATACTCCACTTGAGCAACTTGTGACACTTCACAGCAAAAATATTTTCACAGACAAACTATCCCTAAATTTTGACGCACATTGATAAGTTTAAAGTCGGGACTTTAACCAATTTGGAGGCCTGAATTAAAGTAGTTTAAGTCAACTTTGGAGTCAGTTTAGCAGGACGTGTAATTTCCAGTGATGCGCGAAGTCGTACGCGTTTTGAGGGTTATATCAGGCGATATGACCTCTAAGGGCGGCGGTTACATCAGAACTGAGGTCGTGCGTGAATCCTCTCTTCAGACCTGCGCATTAGAAGCGAACCAGTGAACAGGTAAACCTCCTTCTAATTGAGTAACTAAGCGCCGAATTTGATAATTTATCAAGTAATCTGTTTACTGACTTCCAAAAATGAGAATGCTTTTGTTTTAGTGCCGTATGTTTAATAATATGTAGACTGGGTCGCGAAGTCTAACTTCGTTGGGTAGAGGAAAACAAAATATAAGAGTGATACATTGTATCATATAAATAAGACAGATGAACAGTGAATGATGATGACGTCTATGATATTATTTAACACTTTTGCACATTATAGTCACATATTATTATTTAAGAAATGTAAATTTCTTAAGTTATAGTTTAAAAAGGTTGGTTTTTGTAGTGGAATTGGGCACAAAAGTGGACTAGAAAATTAAAAAAAAAAACACGTTAGTACTTTTTTATGGGAATGTGACGGAACAAGCACGGGCCCACCTTGAGTAGTAACAGGTATTTTTTTTCACAAGTGTCGAACTTGGGATCTGGACGTTACTGAAATTAAAACACACTAATCAGGCTGCAGTCCTAACTCCTTACCAATCAGGAATTAGGACTTACAGTTTTAGCTGATCTGCCGTTGCACTGCACTGTTTATATTTTTATTTTTTACACACGATAGCGGCCGGCGCGCTTGAGCAGTGTAAGTTAGAGTTAGTTTTATATTTCGTCGAAGGGGGCGCCACGCGTCTTTGGTATGCATGCGCGGGAGGATCCATTGATTTCATTGTAAGTGCAGCGATATAGGCGGGAATTATGAAATGACGGGAGTAGGGAAATGCAAGCCTGAACAGGATCCTTAGCGCGCTTTCGACTCGCTGGCTACATTTTATGATTCCGTAACCAAAGTCCAAAACGGAGCCTTATTCGCGATTCCACAATCTCCCGTCCAGTACCGGCGTTAGGGTAGGGCGCGGTTGGGCGACCGACCAGGGCGCCAGGTATGAGGGGTTCAGGTGGTCAACCATGCAACACTAGGGCAGTACCCAGTGTTCGGTCGGAGCACTGGTGCTGTTCATTTTACCGGGAACAGGCATAACACATTATCTATTTACATGATATATTTTTTCAACGTTTTATTTAAGGAGCGATATTTTTCCCAAAAACACGATTTTTATTGGTCGAAATCAAAACCAGGTTTTGTGTTTTCCAAGGCTTGCAGAAAGCATCTAAACATTTACGCCCCCGCGTAGGTAGACAGAGATATTTGTATCAATGTGAATCAATGAAATGTACTACAGTTTCGGAAAGGAAGTTTTTATATGTAATAAAGATTTTGCTCCGGGTACCTAAACCATTCGGCCACCGGAACATGCTCAGTGGAAACGAAATTTTGTGCTCTAATTTTATAACTTCAATCGGCATAGGGTACGGCGGGCAGTCATCAACTAATCATTTTAAACTTCATCTAAATCGAATGAAGTTTTTTTTTTCAAACACTTACCTAACCCACGCATTGATGTCATTACGCTGCTATATTTCTAAATATAGTTACCACCATCGCATGTTAAGAGAATATCACATTTTTAAGAAATCTACACATTACAAAATCACAAATATACGATAGGAAAAATTTCAGTCATGTGCGGGATTCGAACCCGCGTCCATCCACCCCTTGAGCCGGGGTATGCTCTAACCAATTGAGCTAACATGACATGACGTCATAACTCAAATCTTTTCTATCGTTCTTTAACCATCGTATTGGGATGGAGCGACATCTATAGTACCACTTCCGTTGTACTACAAACAAGACCAATTTTGCAATTGGTTTTATTCTTGTAAATGATGACGCAACCTTATAATTTTAATATTGTTAGGTTTGCAATAACGCCTGCTATGCGGATTACATTACAAAATCACAAATATACGATAGGTTTTTTTTTTCTCAAATGGTTAGAGCATACCTCGGATCAAGGGGTGGATGGACGCGGGTTCGAATCCCACACATGACTTAAATTTGTCCCATTGTATATTTGTGATTTTGTAATGTAATCCGGATAGCAGGCGTTATTGCAAAACCAACAATAAAAAAAAAAAACTACACATTTTTTAGACAACTGGCGTTCATAAAATAATTTGGTTTGTTACATTAATATAAGATTAGATAATATATAGATTAATATAAGAGAATAAGCAGTGTTAAGCCGTCTGTTATCGAATTAGTGCCATTCATGACGCTTTAATTACCTACTTTGGCTACTGAAAATCAGATTACTAAAGTTCATTCAATTCTTTCATGAGGCTACTATACTAGCCGAACAAATAAAAGATTTCAGATATATAGCCTCATTGGTAGACATAGTTTTCAAATTAATGTCAGTAAATCTTTATTATCTGAAGACATGCATTTCTGTCAATGCACAGAATTTTTTTAAAATATGCTCTTTCTTGGAATAATATAGAAATAAAAGCTTGAGTGTCATTTTAACTGTTAAGGAGTTCTAAAAATTGAGCCACAATAAACATTCATGTAAAACACCAAGCTGGTGAAACTGCCCGCGATGAGCCAGTAATGTCTCTAGAAAATAATTATGTCTTATGTTGAATTTTCAATTTTCAATTGGAGACCTGAATATTACTTAGTAGAAAAATTAAACAGTCAAGTAAATGATTATTTCAAATCTTGGTCTTTTATTTACAATGTATACAATTTAGGTAGTTAATTAAGGTACCATGTAAAAAAAAGATTCCAGAAAAACCAGACATTCTCAAACTCTGTGGTGATCTTCAATTGAAATTAACTATAGACTCTAAATCAGACAGATGTTGTATACTGGGTGATGAACTCATAAGTCTGAAATCCTTTATACCTCATCAGAATGTCGTTCTCCCTTTATTTTAAATTTAATTAAAGAACGCGTCTTACAAGATTTGCAGGTATCGAAATGTAACGGACACGTAGCAATTTTGTGAAACGATAAAGTAATTGTGGAAAAATGGACTTTGGTTTCTTAATAAAAGAGTTCTATATATAAAAGAGTAGAATAGAAATCCACAGATTTCTATTTGATTTCTTAACGTTTTTCATGAATTTCAGTGTTCATATGCCACACTCAATCTCGCTGGGGCGCGGTAAAAATCTCGCCCAGGGCGCCGGTAGTGCTAAAACCGGCACTGCTCCCGTCTGTCCGACTGTATGTCACGGGTAGCCATAAATCGTAGGAGAAATGAACCTGAAAAATATATTTTTTGATAATGTCCTTTAGCACTTTGACACATGTGACTAATTATGTGAACATGAAAGGTTTAATACCATTATTAATAATAACAAATACTTTTAAAATATTTTAAGAAAACATCAAATTAATATTTTAATAAAACACTTAAAAATATAAAAATATATCTAGTGACAATTCCGCCACCCAGCCAAACCGGAAGAATTTTCGACGCGTTTCGCTCGATCGCGCACGATCGCGATCGCGCACGATCGAGCACTCGAAGAGTCAAGACCTCCTGAGGATGCTTCGTGTAGAAGCGAAACGCGTCGAAAATTCTTCCGGTTTGGCTGGGTGGCGTTTGTGACGTCACCTCGGCTTAGCAGGAAAATTAAGCGGAATTGTCACTAGATATATTTTTATATTTTTTAAGTGTTTTATTAAAATATTAATTTGATGTTTTCTTAAAATATTTTAAAAGTATTTGTTATTATTAAAAATGGTTTTCCGCAAAGTAACGCCTGAATCTATTCATTATTTTAATACCATTGTCTTTTAGAATCCACTGTACGTAGACACAAACTATACTAAAGCAGTGCAAGTCAGTGAGCTAAAATTTCGCGGCCTTTCTAATACTATATTTTCACTTTAATGCCAGCCTATCGAATAAGCTTACAAAAACTCAACGAAAGGAAAAATTTGAACCATGCGCGGTACTTTCAGATACCTGAAGCTGAAATTGTCTTACCGACCGGAAAATTCAAGTGGATTTTCTTAGTTATTTTCTTAGTACTCGAGTTTCCGAAGAGTGTATTAAACTGGAAAATTGTTTTTGTTTGAAAGTTTCGCTCGCTAAGTAGGTACCAAGAACTCATCGAGGAGCTAGAATGTAATTATAAATTGTTTTGTGTTGGTGTATTTTATGTGTGAAAATACAATAAAGTAACATATGTCTTTTAGAATGCCGTAAAGGTTATGGAAGATTTTTGGATGGGTGACCGCTAGTGACATTACTACTGAGCGCTTCCGCGCTTCAGAGGGTACGTAAGCCGTCGATCCCGCGGTTGTCGTCTTAGGATGGCAGTCGTTATAGCTTGGTAGGTACCACCCTCAAGTAGAAAAACCTGTCGCCAAGCACTTACCGGTGTGTTCCAGCAGCTGTCCTTGAGAGCCAGTACTTCTAGGTTAGCCTGAACAACATCTTCGACCACATCATCACATACTATCAGGTGAGATGGTCAAGGGCTAACCTATAAGGGATAAAAAAAGATCCAATGTCGATATATCTCTCTGTACTGTAACAGCCGACTCGTCCACTGCTGAACACAGCCTCTCCTATTAAGGGGGTATTTGCCATAATCCCCACGCTTGGCAGGCGGCTTGGGGATCGCAGTGTAAGATTGCAGTTCTTTAGAAGGTGCTGCTGCCCACCTTCCAGTATTTTTTCCTTAGTCGCCTCTTACAACACCCACGGGATGATATGGGGAGGTGCAATTCTAACCCGGCACTGATAATGAACGTTTGGACTGCCCTGATCACTTAATTTTCAGCATTCACTCTCTTATCAAAATCTCATTCTTGTTTTATATTACTCGTTAATAAAAGATATACAAACTGCAATATATTATCTCTCTCAAACCATAAGTCAAAGGTTTATCTGGTTTTGATTTATAATGCTCCGAACATGCACAATGAATTCAAATATTCAACGTATTGTCAATAATTCTAAGGGGAGGGAGTTAGCCAAAAACTAGATTATTTACTTGACAAGGGCTATATTATTTTTCCTTGTTCTTGGCTTTTGTCAACAAGTATACCATGTCGACCAGAGCCAAGAACAAGAGGAAATAACTTTCCTGAGTGGCGTCTGTATATAAACTGGGGTTAAAATGAAAAAGGGGGAAACCTTTTAAAAGTGTATTTTATGACTTTTTTGATTGAATTCATAATAAGTTAAAAATCGGAGATTTACTTTTCCAGTCCAGCTGTTTACAAATTTTAAACACGAAACAGGAAATACATTACTTATTAATAAGTACAGTAGAACTCCAATTATCCGAATTAATGGGGACCGGGACCCATTCGGATAATCAAATATTCGGATAATCGGATTTTTTTTTTAAAAATTGCCATTGGAGAGAATAAAAGCTACGTTTTGATATTGCACTATTTTATTATTGAATTAAATGAAAGAAACATGAAATTTTCACATGTTTTAAATATAAATAAAATGTACTTATGTACAAGTTTAGAAATAAAAATCATTGTTTTTTAAACATCTCCGTCAATGTAAGCTGTTTTGCGGTCTTCAACCGTTTTCGGGCAGCCAGGTCACGCATTCGCTTGACGGTGAGCAGTTGCAAGTGGTCACACTCGGGCTGACGCTCCATCCGTAAGCCGTAGCGAAAGAGTAGCGTCCTCGAGCAAGGTCAATAGCACACTGGCTAATCAAAACAAACAATGACAGGTGCGCCGTGACTGCAATGCGCCGGAACTTGTCTTAACTTGCCGTTGTGCCTACACACGCGGGGGGAAGTCAGTGTAGGCACAACGGCAAGTTAAGACAAGTCAAGTCAAGACTTGACGCGCAAACACTGGCTTCGCGGGGGGAAGAATAATAGCGCACTTAGACTTTTTTTGGACAATTTTTTGTGATTCGGATAATCGGCGATTCGGATAGTCGGAGTTCGGATAATTGGAGTTCTACTGTAGTTACAAACTAGGGAAATAAATTTACCGTTTGGAAATGGGTTGTAGAATTTAGTTACGGAATAGAAAAAAAACATTAAAAGTACGCGGAACTCTAGAAATACCAAAACAAGATTGAGAATTCCACATTAAGATTACTTGCAAACAGAACCCAATAATTTTATTTCCGTAATTTTAGTGCAGTCGGATAGTACATATTGATACCCTACTCGATAGATTTGGATATTTTTTAATATTAATGTTTTACTTTTTCGCATCATTTGTTACCATGTTTTTTTTTTAAACATCTATCTAAGGACACTTGGGTTTTTAAGACAATTATATTATACATACTTTAACAGTGAAATCCATCCAACTGTTTGGAAGATACGAGGTAATACAGAAATTTACAAACAAACATACTTAAATACAAGATACGCGTGATAAACATTACCCTTCTTTAGCAGTTGGATAATAACCATTGCATTAACCCAGAGAAAGAATTTAATAATCCAGAAAACTTTCATTCTAGCTTCATAAATAAACATTGAAAATCTTTGTAATATATTTGTTTATGCAATGACGTATGCCCCGCGGATTTCATTACTAAATTACAACGATCCCGCACATAACTATAATTTTTTTGAACGTGAAAAACTCCTAAAACCGTCTGCTAGATGTTTATATCTTGTTTAAAATATTTAAACACGAACATTTAATTACCAAAACACTTAATTCATTCATGTTTACGCTGCCCATTAGCAGCATTATTTCCAATGTTATATATTTAGTATTATTAGTTCGTTTTTCTGAACATCCTCCTGATAGAAGACTAATAAATTATTCTGATAGTGTACCTACCTACAAATATAATTCATTAATAACGCAAAGACTTACAAGGTATTCGCGTAATTGCCTGTTAGAATTATTGGTAATTAACCAGGGCATTGTTATTTAAGTAGGGAGCCTAATTGGAGGTGAAAATTAACCGTTGTTTATTACATGGGTGGAAATCAGAGACTATTGATCTGTGGTGGATAAACGATATTTACAACATTAGTCGTGATTAAGGGGTATTTATTATTAACTGACTTCGAAATAAGAAGAATATGGTGAACACGCATAACTATTTAAGAGATAATCAAATTTTGATGATTTTGTTTTATTTTGATGTCTGATAATGGGTAAATTAATGACAATTTATAAAATGGATTACTTCCAGTGTTTGACTGAATGTAGTAACTGGATTATATATGTGAGCCAGTATGTTGAATCAGCATATATTCAACAAGCTACATCATACTTTCTAGTGTTCGAAGTCGGTTACTTTCCTTTTCTATTTTTATCCCAAAATCTGGGCAGCGAAAGACTTGAACTAAGGACTCTGAATGGCATAAATATATAGTGTGTGTTCGTTAAATATACTGTTATATACATTTAATTTATTATATTTAACCTCCGCGTGAGAGTCCGGCTTATACTTAAGCGGTTTATTCTTTGACGCCCAACTTTAATCTAAAAAATATGTACGGAAAAAGGATCCATATCTACCTCTTTGGTATTTTACGTCACACAAATAGCCACCTTTCTAAAGAGATTTTTCTTAATTAGAAAGTGTACTCAACTTAAAAGAGAGCAATATTTAATGACTCTGGGCGTGGATTTTCTTAAAGGCACAAAGACGCAGGGACCGTTTCTTTTTAGACATAATTACAGGATCATGGCACTCGTAGTGGAGCTTACCAAGTCGATCTAAAGATTAGGTTAACCTACGTCCGCTGCGATCATTACTGGATGGTAGACCGCTAGTAGCATTTACTATTTAACGTTTCGTTGCTTCGGAGAGCACGTTAAGGAGGCTATTTCTTGAGTGTGATCACTTTGAAGATAATGGAATAGTTGGAAGAAGAAGTCCTTGGTGAAATTAGTCCGACTAGATTGGAGAAGGTTTGGAAAATGCCCAGTTCATGAATGATATTTAATTAAAGCACTCCTAGCGCAGCTTGCCTAGTAATTCTTAATAGATGAACTAAGTTAAGCAACGTTCACTGCGGTCATTACTTGGCTGGGTGGATGCAAGTGACATTTACTACTGAGCGCTTACGAAGCTTCTTCGAAGGGCTAGTTAAGCCGTCGGTCCCGGGTGTTGGTTTACAACTTTAATCGTTAGGCTATATCGGAGGCCATCGGACTAAATGTAACCTCCGCACTTTGCGTGGTGGTAGGGTATCATGTGAATGTCCGCCTGCCTAGCTATCACCCTTAAGTAACCCAAGCCCAAACACCAGTTCCCATTTGAAGTTTAGCTTGTTTACCATCTGCGACAACATCATCACTTACCATCAGGTGAGATTAAGGTCAAAGTCCCATAGGGAATTATGAGACTTCTTACCCTTATCCCCATTATACGGCTACATACAATATACTATGTTAACTCTAACAACACAAAAGATGACTTAAAAATATATTGTAGCAAGTTTTAGCTTCAGTTCCATTGCTGACCATCTGCCTAAACCCAATCCTCATTGAGAATGCACTTCCCAATGTTGTTCTCGGGTTGTTCTCTTAGGATGGCAGTCGTAATAGCATGGTGGTAGGCCATTTTGCGAATGTTCGCCTGCTTAGCAATTTCAAGTAGAAAATCTGTCGCCACTAAGTCTTTCAGCTGCTTTCCTTTAGAGCCAGTATTTCTAGGTTAGTTTTCATACAGACCATCAGGTAAAATTGTGTAAGTCATAATTAACTGTGGACCCTTCCACAGTGAATTATGACTTTCACAATACGTAGCTTCAAGAGTGAACAGGTCTGTACTTAGTGTAGTACACGGATCGACTTATCTCGAAGATATTTGATGTAACGCGTCGCGTCAGGTACCCGTTCAACGTATCAGAATAAAATTAAATAAACTAACTTACAATGCATCTGGTTTATCTTACTAACATAATTTCAATTTGAAACGACGAGCAAAATTATATCAATTTATAACGAAAACCACATTTCCCACATGTCACTCTCAAAGTTGTTAGCTACTTTGACAAACATATGGAATTTTAGACTCGGAGGTAGAACGTGCTCGAACTTATATAATATAAATGTTGCAGAAGCCCAGTCTAAATAAAGCTACCATATTTGTAGAATCTAAACATTGCTTACCGTTGCAAAAGGTTGTGTCGTATTCTTCTGATATTTTAATAATACGTTTGATTAAAAGAAAAAAGCAAAGAGGTTTGTTAGTGCCAATATATTTAATGTATATTATGGAAAATTGGGCAGTAGGAATATTTTGTGCAAGCCTATCCCACACCATTTTTGGTAGAGTATACTTAATGGTAAGTTGATCATGTAGTTTTTTTAAGTATACTCAATTTCTTAATAAATGCCACAAATGTAATTTGACATTGGCAGAATATCGTCAAACATGGCAGGCATTTATCGAAATGCCAAAACAAGAAAAAGAAAACATTAATGTGGGTAGATCTTTGTCTTATGATTAGTTAATATTGTAATTGTTTTATTAATGAAGATTGATGATGTGATATGTAGTTAATTAATTTAATATTATGTACATTAATAAATGTAATTCTTGAATAACAAGTAATAAAAGTAAGTACATATCTAATCTTATGAGAATATATTAATGGCCTTAATTACAATTTTTGCTGTTTATAAATTTTCCTAATCCAACATTGTTTTTTATGTTGACATTTGTAATTTAAATTTCAATGTTGACTTTTTATAAAACTTATTTGTTTTAGTGTTATTTTAGTATTTAACTTTAATTTAAATTGTTGAGTTTTGTAAATTTAAATATTCATTATTTACAAAACCTACCTGTTTTAGCATTGCTGTTGTTATTCCCCGAGCTCTGGCTGAAGAGGGAAGCGCCGGTGAGTCGGGCGCGTCGCAGGATCCACCACATTTTCTCAATTATTATAACTTTTAAACACCACAAAACTTAGAAACCACTTCCTTAGCTAACAGCTAATACTCCACTTGAGCAACTTGTGACACTTAATACTTCACAGTAAATATTTTCACAGACAAACTATCCGTAAATTTTGACGCACATTGATAAGTTTCCCGACTTTAACCAATTTGTAGGCGTGAATTAAAGTAGTTTAAGTTAACTTTGGAGTCAGTTTAGCAGGACGTGTAATTTTCCAGTGATGCGCGAAGTCGAACGCGTGTCGAGGGTTATATCAGGCGATATGACCTCTAAGGGCGGCGGTTACATCAGAACTGAGGTCGTGAATACTCTCTTTAGTCCTGCGCACTAGAAGCGAACCAGTGAACAGGTAAACCTCCTACTAATTGAGTAACTAAGCGCCGAATTTGATAATTTATCAAGTTATCTGTTTACTGACTTCCAAAAAGGAGAATGCTTTTGGTTTAGTGCCGTATGTTTATATAATATGTAGACTGCGTCGCGAAGTCTAACTTCGTTGGGTAGAGGAAATTAAAATATTAGATTTATACCATATACATCATATAAATCAGACAGATGAATAGTGAATGATGATGCTAAATAATATCATAGAGATATTATTAATCACTTTTACGCATTATAGTCAAATAGTACCTATTATTCAAGAAATTTATTATTCATAAAGTTGGTTTTTGTAGTGGAATTGGACACAAAAGTGTACTAGAAAATTAAAAAAAAAAACACGTTAGTACTTTTTACGGGATTGTGACGGAATAAGCACAGGGCCCACATTAAGTAGTAACCTTTGACTATAACAGGTTTTTTTTTTTCACAAGTGTCGAACTTGGGATCTGGAAGTTTACTGAAATTAAAACACACTAATCAGGCTGCTTGCTGCCAGAGATGGATGAAAAAAGTCATGGAGTGGATACCGAGAGAAGATAAACGGAAAAGAGGAAACCAAACAGACGATGGGAAGATGTTTTCACACAACGACACGGAGTGGAGTGGACGAGGATAGCAAGAGACAGAAAATTATGGTCACAACTGAGGGCGGCCTACGCCAATGAGGCAACATCTATACATAAATAATAGACCTAGTACGTTGTAATAATTATATACACACTATTTTATATAATTGGATAAGTATGTAACCCATTAAATAAATTATAAGAAACACGAATTACGAAACTTGACATATAATAATATTATCATATAAACGAATAATTTGTATCATGAATATAAAAAATAATTATTATTGCAATGTAATGAATAGCAGATTTGTAAAATATATTGTAAATGTGTAGTTGAATAAAAGGCTTTTTTACTTTTACTTTACTTTTAATCAGGCTGCAGTCCTAACTCCTTACCACTCAGGAGTTAGGACTTACAGTTTTAGGTCTGCCGTTGCACTGCACTGCACTGTTAATATTTTTATTTTTCACACGCGATAGTGGCTGGCCCGCTTGAGCAGCGTAAGTTAGAATTAGTTTTATATTTCGTCGAAGTAGGCGCCACGAGTCTTTGGTATGCATGCGCGGGAGGCTCCATTGATTTCATTGGCCGTGCAGCGATATAGGCGGGAATTATGAAATGACGGGAGTAGGGAAATGCAAGCCTAAACAGGATCCTTAGCGCGCTTTCGACTCGCTGGCTACATTTTATGATTCCGTAACCAAAGTCCAAAACTGAACCTTATTCGTGATTCCACAATCTCCCGTCTATCCGACTGTATGTCACGGGTAGCCTTACATCGTAAGAGAAGTGATTAACAAAACTGAAAATTATAAATTTTTTGTTAATGTCCTTTAGCATTTTGAGACAGGTGACTAGTTATGTGAAAATGAAAGGTTAAATACCATTGTCTTCTATAATCCACTGTACGTAGACACAAACTATGCTAAAGCAGTGCAAGTTAGAGTGAGCTAAAATTATGCGGCCTTTCTAATACTATATTTTCACTTTTAATGCCAGCTTATCGAATAAGCTTACAAAACCAACGAAAGTAAAAATTTGAACCATGCGCGGTACTTTCAGATACCTGAAGCTGAAATTGTCTTAGCGACCGGAAAATTCAAGTGGATTTTCTTAGTTATTTTCTTAGTACTCGAGTTTCCGAAGAGTGTATTAAACTGGAAAATTGTTTTTGTTTGAAAGTTTCGCTCGCTAAGTAGGTACCAAAAACTCATCGAGGAGTTAGAATTTAATTATAAATTATTTTGTGTTGGTGTATTATATGTGTCTTTTGGAATGCCAGAAAGTAATATGATTGTGTCTTTTAGAATGCCAGAAAGTAATACGTGTCTTTTAGAATGCCGTAAAGATTATGGAAGATTTTTGGATTGGAAGAATAATGTGTTGTTTTGACTGTATGGAGGTCGTGTTTTATTTTTGTATGTACATAGATAACATCATGCCCGTTTCTCAGAGGGGTAGGAAGATACCATGGACTTACAACATAGTTTTGAAGTACTCGTAGCGAAGTTTACTTAGCTGTTCTCAACCGATCAGCAAAGTTAAGCAACGTCGCCCACGGTCATGAGTTGGATGGGTAGTAGTGACATTACTACTGAGCGCTTCCTTCAGACGGTACGTTAAGCCGACGATCCCGGTTGTCGTCTTAGGATGGTCGTTATAGCAAGGTAGGTAGGTACCACCCTCAATATAAAAACCTGTTGCCAAGCACCTAACGGTGTGTTCCGGCAGCTGTCCTTGAGAGCCAGTACTTCTAGGTTATCCTGAACAACATCTTCGATCACATCATCACTTACCATCAGGTAAGTGATGATGTGACCAACAGCTGCCGGAATACACCGTGAGGTGCTTGGCGACAGATTTTCTACTTGAGGGTGGTAGGTAGCCAGGCGGGAATTCGCAAAATGCCCTACCACCACGCTATAACGACTGCCATCCTAAGACGACAACCGGGACCGACGGCTTCACGTGCCCTCCGAAGCACAGAAACGCTCAGTAGTAATGTCACTAGCGGTCACCCATCCAACTCATAACCGCGGGCGACGTTGCTTAACTTTGCTGATCGGTTGAGAACAGCTAAGTAAACTTCGCTACGAGCGCTTCAAAGTCATGGTCAAGGCTAAAAGGGATAAAAAATGACGATTATTCTCTCTAGCATCCTCTAATCTCAATACATTACTCTGCTTGGGTCTGCTAAGGGAAGGGTACTCATAAAACGTTCATACTCCAGAACTTACAGACGATATGGCCAGCATGCGTTCGCTGCGGTGTCCTCTTCCTATTCCATATACACTCGCCTTGAATACTTGTTTTGTCAATCTCCTTCCGGCTATCCTTTGTCCGCGTCAATATTCTGCATACATCTTTATTAGGTCACGATGTTATTTTTCACTCTAGATCGCTTTCTTGATACGCTGTTCCTCACTCATTCGCCGTACATACTTCGTAGCCCTGTAATCTTAACATAATTTATTCCATTACAAAATCACAAATATACGATATCTTTCGGTTCGAATCCCGCACATGACTTAAATTTTTCCTATCGTATATTTGTGATTTTGTAATGAAATCCGCATAGCAGGCGTTATTGCAAACCTAACAATATTAAAATTATAAGGTTGCGTCATCATTTACAAGTATAAAACCAATTGCAAAATTGGTCTTGTTTGTAGTACAACGCAAGTGGTACTATAGATTTCGCTCCATCCCAATACGATGGTTAAAGAAGGATAGGAAAGATTCGAGTCATGACGTCATCTCATGTTAGCTCAATTGGTTAGAGCATACTCCGGCTCAAGGAGTGGATGGATGGTTCGAATCCCGCACATGACTTAAATTTTTCCTATCGTATATTTGTGATTTTGAAATGAAATCCGCATAGCAAGCGTTATTGCATACGTAATAATATTAAAATAATTTATTCCACTTTGATCCTTCTTTCACACTATCCAATTGTCATTACCATTCAATAATGTCAACAAACACTCCTCTATATGCACCTCAAGTCTTGCCGGTGTAGACACGTTTGAGCTGATCATGAACGTTTGGACTGCCCTGTTCACTAAATTTCCAGCATTCACTCTCTTATCAAAATCTTTTTTTTATGCCTGATGGGTTAGCCTTTGACCACCTCACCTGATGGTAAGTGATGATTTGGTCGAAGATGTTATTCAGGCTAACCTAGAAGTACTGGCTCTCAAGGACAGCTGCCGTAACACACCGTTAAGTGCTTGGCGACAGATTTTTCTACTTGAGGGTGGTAGCTAGCCAGGCAGGTATTCGCAAAATGCCCTACCACCATGCAATGCCCTACCACCATGCAAAAATCTCTTTTTTGTTTTATATTACTCGTAAATAAAAGATATACAAACTGCAATATATTATCTCAAAGCATAAGTCAAAGGATTTTCTGGCTTTGATTTAAAATGCTCCGAACATGCACAATGATTGCAAATATTCAACGTATTGTCAATAATTCTAAGGAGAGGGAGTTAGCCAAAAACAAGATTATTTACTTGACAAAGGCTATATTATTTTTCTTTGTTCTTGACTTTTGTCAACAAGTACCATGTTTACCAGAGCCAAGAACAAGAGAAAATAATACTTTCCTGATTGGCGACTGTATATAAACTGGGGTAAAAATGACTTTCCCCCTTTCAAAAGTGTATTTATATAGCAGGCGTTATTGCAAACCTAACAATATTAAAATTATAAGGTTGCGTCATCATTTACATAAAACCAATTGCAAAATTGGTCATGTTTGTAGTACAACGCAAGTGGTACTATAGATGTCGCTCCATCCCAATACCATGGTTATAGAAAGATAACAAAGATTCGAGTTATGGCGTCATGTCATGTTAGCTCAATTGGTTAGAGCATACCCCGGTACAAGGGGTGGATAGACGCGGATCCCGCACATGACTTAAATTTTTCCTATCGTATATTTGTGATTTAATACCCCAGAGAATGAACTTAATAATCCAGAAAACTTTCATTCTAGCTTCATAAATAAACATTGAAACTCTTTGTAATATATTTGTTTATGCAATGACGTATGCCCCGCGGATTTCATTACTAAATTACAACGATCCCGCACATAACTAATATTTTTGAACGTGAAAAACTCCTAACACCGTCTGCTAGATGTTTATATCTTGTTAAAAATATTTAAACAGGAACATTTAATTACCAAAACACTTAATTCATTCATTTTTACGCTGTCCAATAGCAGCATTATTTCCAATATTATATTTTTAGTATTATTTGTTCTTTTTTCTGAACATCCTCCTGATAGAAGACTAATAAATTATTCTGATAGTGTACCTACCTACAAATATAATTCATGAATAACGCAAAGACTTACAAGGTATTCGCGTAATTGCCTGTTAGAATTATTGGTAATTAACCAGGGCATTGTTATTTAAGTTGGGAGCCTAATTGGAGGTGAAAATTAACCGTTGTTTATTACATTGGTGGAAATCAGAGACTATTGATCTGTGGTGGATAAACGATATTTACTACATTAGTCGTGATTAAGGGGTATTTATTATTAACTGACTTCGAAATAAGAAGAATATGGTGAACACGCATAACTATTTAAGAGATAATAAAATTTTGATGATTTTGTTTTATTTAGATGTTTGATAATGGGTAAATTAATGACAATTTATAAAATAGATTACTTCCATTGTTTGACTGAATGTAGTTACTTGTGCTAGCTGGATCATATATGTGAGCCAGTATGTTGAATCAGCATATATTCAACAAGCTACATCATACTTTCTAGTGTTCGAAGTCGGTTACTTTCCTTTTCTATTTTTATCCCAAAATCTGGGCAGCGAAAGACTTGAACTAAGGACTCTGAATGGCATAAATATATAGTGTGTGTTCGTTAAATATACTGTTATATATATATTTAATTTATTATATTTAACCTCCGTGTGAGAGTCCGGCTTATACTTAAGGGGTTTATTCTTTGACGCCCAACTTTAATCTAAAAAATATGTACGGAAAAAGGATCCATATCTACCTCTTTGGTATTTTACGTCACACAAATAGCCACCTTTCTAAAGAGATTTTTCTTAATTAGAAAGTGTACTCAACTTAAAAGAGAGCAATATTTAATTACTCTGGGCGTCTGGGATTTTCTTTAAGGCACAAAGACGTAGGGACCGTTTCTATTTAGTCATATTTACAGGCTCATGGCACT
Organism: Plagodis pulveraria; assembly: GCA_963890685.1. Classification (NCBI taxonomy): domain Eukaryota; kingdom Metazoa; phylum Arthropoda; class Insecta; order Lepidoptera; family Geometridae; genus Plagodis; species Plagodis pulveraria. The sequence continues at coordinate 32,570,171 of OY982956.1, read as the reverse complement.
CGCAGTGGAGCTTACCAAGTCGATCTAAAGATTAGGTTAACCAACGTCCGTTGCGATCATTTCTGGATGGTTGACCGCTTGTAGCATTTACTATTGAACGTTTCCGTGCTTCGGAGAGCACATTAAGGAGGCTATTTCTTGAGTGTGGTCACTTTGAAGACAATGGAATAGTTGAAAGAAGAAGTCCTTAGTGAAATTAGTCGGACTAGATTGGAGAAGGTTTGGAAAATGGCCAGTTCATGAATGATATATTTAAAGCACTCCTAGCGCAGCTTGCCTAGTAATTCTTAATAGATAAACTAAGTTAAGCAACGTTCACTGCGGTCATTACTTGGCTGGGTGGATGCAAGTGACATTTACTACTGAGCGCTTACGAAGCTTCTTCGAAGGGCTAGTTAAGCCGTCGGTCCCGGGTGTTGGTTTACAACTTTAATCGTTAGGCTATATCGAAGACCTTCGGACTAAATGTAATCTCCGCACTTTGCGTGGTGGTACCCTTAAGTAACCTAAGCCCAAACACCAGTTCGCATTTGAAGTTTAGCGTGTTTACCATCTGCGACAACATAATCACTTACCATCAGGTGAGATTAAGGTCAAAGTCCCATCGGGAATTATGAAACTTCTTACCCTTATCCCCATTATACGGCTACATACAATATACTATGTTAACTCTAACAACACAAAAGATGACTTAAAAATATATTGTATCAAAGTTTTGGCTTCAGTTCCATTGCTGACCATTCGCCTAAACCCAACCCTCATTGAGAATGCACTTCCCAATGAGGGTTGTTTTCGGGTTGTTCTCTTAGGATGGCAGTCGTTATAGCATGGTGTTAGTATGGTGGTATAGCATGGTGGTAGGGCATTTTGCGAATGTTCGCCTGCCTAACAATTTCAAGTAGAAAATCTGTCGCCACTAAGTCTTTCGGCTGCTTTCCTTTAGAGCCAGTATTTCTAGGTTAGTTTTCATACAGACCATCAGGTGATTTTTTTTTTTTTTTTCTCTCGGTCTGTACTTAGTGTAGTACACGGATCGACTTATATCGTAGGTACTCGATGCAACGCGTCGCGTCAGGTACCCGTTGCACGTCTCAGTATAAAATTAAATAAACTAACTTACAATGGTTTATCTTACTAACATCATTTCAATTTGAAAAGCAAAATTATATCAATTTATAACGAAAACCACATTTCCCACATGTCCCTCTCAAAGTTGTTAGCCACTTTGACAAACATATTATGGAATTTTAGGCTCGTAGGTAGAACGTGCTCGAACTTATATAATATAAATGTTGAAGAAACCCAGTCTAAATAAAGCTACCATATTTGTAGAATCTAAACTTTGCTTACCGTTGCAAAAGGTTGTGTCGTATCCTTCTGATATTTTAATAATACGTTTGATTAAAAGAAAAAAGCTAAGAGGTTTGTTATTGCCAATATATTTAATGTCTATTAGGGAAAATTGGGCAGTAGAAGGATCGAAGTGAAAGAAAAGCAATTGATATGAGAGCTTTGAGAAGTCACATACATATTAGGCAACATAGCCATGACGTCCAACATAAATCTCTCCCCCACTAGGCCATCAATCCCTAGGCTTGTCAGGCGTCTTGGGGGTCGCAGTGTAAGGTGGCAGCGCCTTCACAAGACTAATCCAGCACCACGTATGTAGAGATGGCTTTGAAAAGTAATATGGTAATACCTTGTTATTAGTAGTATTAGTGTTAGTATGTTAATTCTCTTTAAGTAAATTCTTTTTGGTAGAGTACCTATACTTGATCATGTACTTTTTTTAATTATCCTCAAATAACAGAATCTGAATGAACTCTCCGAAAAAGTATTTACTTGTGTCGAAGGATGAACTAATTATAGCAAGTATTGTCGATGGTTATCATTATTTTGGACTAGTGATACAATAAGTCCTGTACGTGGTATCACATAAAAAAGTTTGAATAAAACAGAAGTGAGTTACAACATTTAAAAATATGAAATTACCTGCGGAAGTAGGACCATGAACGTGTGTGCTCAGAGCATGGTAGGTAAATTCAACAAGATATAAATACATTTCAGTGTGGAATTTCAGTTCAGTTTTTTAATCTTAATTATTTAAAACTTAATGTTTAAATTCGAATATTGACGACATTTCTGTCACAAAGTTTTTAGTGTTAAATATAGATTCTAACTTAAAATGGATAACACACGCAGACTCAGTTTGTGCAATACTAAATGGTTACTCATATGCTATATTAATGTTGTCGAAAATTGTAAATATGGGAGCTGTGCTCACATCTTATCATGCTTACGTAATATCAAACCTCCGCTACAGTATAATATTTTGAGGAAACTGTGTCGAACGTGAAAACGATTTATAAGGTCAGTTTGTCATATTGCATACATCCACAGATACTTGTAAACCATATTTCAAAAATCTGAAAATTTTGCCGTGTCCGTGTTTATACATATTTGAAATTGTAACGTTTACAAGAAACAACCTTAAATTGTTGAATATGTTTAAAAGTAAACACCACAAAAATATAATTTTAATACCAGGGCATAAATCCGCCCTATCTGATCAAAGTGTAATTGTAACGGCTCCAAGATTATACAATAATAATAATAATAATGTTTATTTGACATATTTCTTAGGTGGTAGGTACTTACAAAACATTAGGCTTTGGGTTGTACTATTTGTACAAATATGGACATGAAACATTTCTTAGTCAAATCGTTGATGCCTGTTGTAGTATTAAAACTGTAGTACAGACAACAACGCCCTCCGTCTTTAGCAAGACGTAACTAAACTATAACTAGGGATTTCGGTATGTAAGTAATCTATTTTACCGTATCACATTTCGAAATTGATAATATGTAAAGGGTGGTATACCTATTTAAAACAATCAACAATCATTTACTTATATCTTTATTAGAATCCAAATACTTGGCATTATATGTATAAGCGGAAATTATTTCATTCTCTTCTTAATAAATGCCATTTTGTAACAAAGTGTAACCGATATACATAATTTGCTTCGTCTTACGATACATATATTATTGCAATTTAATACAGATTAAACGTGCAACACTGTAATTTCATGATGGTTGACGATAGAAATTTGACATTTGATTATTATGACATTTAAGTGAATGGTATGAATGGTTATTAAATACAATGCGATTAAAATAAGAATAGGACGGGCTCTCGGCTAACTTCACTCATATTCACTCTAATAAGTACGATCAGCAGAACAAACTTAAAAATAAAGCAGTGCCATATATTTATTGGTTATTTTAAATGAGTGACTCGAAATTGTTAATTTTAATAAATTCATATGACACTATGTACATAAGAAATAAAAAACAAACTGGTGGATTTTAGACGCCATATAGTGAGAAAAACAATTTATTTTTTCTTCCAAAGCCGTGTCGTGCTCGTGCTGGGTATCAAAATGATTGACTTTAAAATACGATTCCATAAATATATTAACCGGCAGTTTTAATTTCAATTGATCGATAAAAGACTTAACGAATAAAATTATTTGCAGTCGGGTTTTTTATTTTCTTTATTAATTTAAACATGTTTTATCATTTCTTTTTTGCACACTGTACCAAGTTCTAGTTTTGACGTCACAACATGGCTCTAGGCCGATCCTATTCTTATTCGCATTGTACATCATTTTAGATTGTGCTATTATGTGTATTTTATCTCTACAGATTTGTCAACCATTAAATGATTAACACTTATTTATATCAAACTTATCTGAATAAACATACACTGGCCATACTTTGACATTGGTAGAATATCGTCAATTAACAATAAATGCCAAAACAAGAAGAAGAAGGTATTAATAGTGGATAGATCTTTGTGTTACGGTTTGTATATTTTGTAAATGTTTAATTAACAACGATTGATGATGTTATATGTAGTTAATTATTTTAATATTATGAACAAGAATAAAATGTAATTCATGTAGATACCTTATAGTAACACTGGCAGTATATAAAAGTAAGTAAGCATCATCTAGTTTATAAGCAAGGCTTGGACCTATACTTTTGCATGCCAAACATGGTGGAATATGAAGATCTGTTTACAGTTGACTAATAACTTTATAGTATTGTATGAACACTTACTCACATTCTTGCAAATAAATTTAATTTGAATTTAAAGTTTTCTTAATCTTATAAGGATATACTACGGACTTATTTTTTTTTCTGTTTATAATTTTTCCTAATCCATCATTGTTTTTATGTAGATATTTTTAATATAAATTTGATTGTTGACTTTTTATAAAACTGTTTTAGTGTTATTTTAGTATTTATCTTTAATATTTTACATTTAAATATTAAGAATTTACAACATCTACCTGTTTTAGCATTGTTGTTGTTATTCCCCGAGCTCTGGCTGAAGAGGGAAGCGCCGGTGAGTCGGGCGCGTCGCAGGATCCACCACATTTTCTCAATTATTATAACTTTCAAACACCACAAAACTTAGAAACCACTTCCTTAGCTAACAGCTAATACTCCACTTGAGCAACTTGTTGTTCACCTTGAAATAAATATTTTCACCAAATAAACTTTCCGTAAATTTTGACGCACTTGTATAAGGTTCCTGAACTTTAACCAATTTGTAGGCCTGAATTAGAGTAGTTTAAGTTAGCTTTGGAGTCAGTTTAGCAGCACGTGTAATTTTCCAGTGATGCGCGAAGTCGTACGCGTGTTGAGGGTTATATTAGGCGATATGACCTCTAAGGGCGGCGGTTACATCAGAACTGAGGTCGTGACTCCTCTCTTTAGTCCTGCGCACTAGAAGCGAACCAGTGAACAGGTAAACCTCCGTCTAATTGAGTAACTAATCGCCGAATTGGATAACTTTACTGTTTACTGACTTTCAAAAAGGAGAATGTTCTCGTTTTATGGACGTATATTATAATACAGGTATGTTTATAATAAACTCTTATGCAAAAAAAATGGGCTCTTTTTTCTTTACTTCAATGAATATTAAATGAAAGAGGTTTTATTAATTTGCCGTTTTGGCATGTTATTTGAAGCATCCTGGCATGATTATTAACGTTCCAAATGTATACTTATTTCATTGAAAAAGTATTTAGTAATAACATAACGAAATAATTTGTTATGCCCTGCTGCTAAATTGTTTTTTGGCGGGAATACTTGTATACAGGGTTATTGGTAAAATGCTAACAACTTCTTAGGGTTGACTTCTGTTAGTCCTATGAAAAATTTAGAGTTTTTTTTATTTATTTAATGCCTACTCCGAGCCGTCGCGGCAACACCGGACCGTGCCGTGGTCCCTTTGAATAGAGTTTTGAATATTTACATCGAGCTGAGTAATAAAAATATGAAATAATACATTAGAGGCAAAAGAGACTTTTGACATCAGGTGGTCCTCGTGTCAGTCAAAAACATATAAGAAAACAAAAAAGAAAGTTTCAAAGATATAAACAAAAATCAAAACAAAAAATCATATCTCAACATGTTTGTTAGGACTAGCAGAAGTCAACCCTAAAAGGTTGTTAGCATTTTACCAATAACCCTGTATACCTGAGGAAATTAAGGACTGTAGGATTAAAAATAGAAGAATCTAGAGCGTAGCGAACGTTACAAATGTACGAAATGCAACAGAACTTTGTTACCGAGCGAAACAAGTGAAACAATTTTTTTGATGTGGTAAGTGATGATGTGGTCGAAGAGGTTGTTGTTCAGACTAACCTAGAATTACTGGCTCTCAAGGACAGCTGCCGGGACATACCGTTAGGTGCTTGGCAACAGATTTTCTACTTGTGGGAGGTAGCTAGCCTGGCAGGCATTAGCAAAATGCCCTACCACCATTTATTTATTTATTACAAAAGAACGGCAATGCCAGTTGTACTTAGTACATAGAGTGAAACACTTATAAAATGATACATTGATTGATCGATCAACGTAATTATAAAAAATTACATTCCAAAATCACATAAAAAATTATACAGAATTTACAAATAGTCAATTAACGACCATGCTATAACGACTGCCATTCTAAGACAACAACCGGGGCCGACGGCGGGCGATTAACGTGCGCTCCGAAGCACATAAGCGCTCAGTAGTAATGCCACTAGCGGTCACCCATCCAAGTCATGACCGCGGCGGACGTTGCCAAACTTAGCTGATATGTATATAATATATATATAGAACAGCTAAGCAAACTACGCTACGAATGCTTCAAAATGAGATGAAAAATCTTGGTCCAAGAAAAACAAGCTTATACAGGGTTAAGTATTATTATGCTATCATAAGATTTGATTTTTCATATTGTTATCAAACTACAAACAAAATAATAAGGAGGCATAATAATGGTATAGTTTCAAATAGTGTGATGGTTTCAAAGTGTTAGCATTGTGCTACCGATGACTTGAAAGTTTTGTCAAATCAACAAGCGCAACAGGAGGCATCCTGCAACAAAATTATTTATTTCTACAATCTGTGTAAAAAAAAGCACTTGTTCACGCAATGAATGATAAACAAACCCTCTCCGAGCTTGTGAGATGATATATATATTTATATAATATCATTCGGTAATATACTAATTAAGAAATGAAATACAGACTTTTATTGGCATATATTATTTACATACTTCTTTAAGAAAATTAAAAAGTTAAATTAAAGCATTGTTCTCCTAACAAAACAATGCTTTAAAACATTTTTTTAATTACCCGACCAAGGAGGTTTCAATTCAATTTAAGTACACATTATCTGTAGTGAGCGCGCTGCGCGCGCAACGCTGTTTCCGAGCCAAAGACACTTTTTCCATTTTGGCGCTTTTTCGTACATACGAATTAATTAAATGAGTAATTTTTTGTTGGATAAAAAATTTATTTTATGTAGCATGAGATTAAATAAAGTAGTGTACGCAACTGCATATAATTAGGTATTAAAACACTCGTGTAATCTTATTTTGAAACATGCCTGCGGCTCGTTTCAAAAAACTACACTCATGTTTTAATACCCTCTATATGACAGTTGCATAAACTACTATGAATTTACTTTTATTATGCCATTATTCCCCCGTCCCCCGTGGGGTGCCGGGTTAGAATTGCACCTCCCCATATCATCCCGTGGGTGTCGTTAGAGGCGACTAAGGCAAAAAAAATACTTGAAGGTGGACAGCAGCACCTTGTAAAGAACCGCCATCTTACACTGCGATCCCCAAGCCGCCTGCCAAGCGTGGGGATTGTGGCAAATGCCCCCTTAATAGAAGAGGCTGTGTTCAGCAGTGGACGAGTCGGCTGTTACTGTACAGTATGGCATTATTCTGTCATTATGGCGCCAATGTAGGTCACATCCTCCTTGACATAAAATACAAAAACTGGTGTCACTAATTCCATCGTGTATTAGTTCCATGGAACTAGTGGGAGTTTTTTTTTTCTCACTAGTTCCATGGTCATTCAATTGAATAATGTATTTGCTAATATACCTACATGTCACATTAGATCTTCAAATTAGTTTTGTGTTTTTATATTTCTACTTCTTCGTGTGTCTTGTCACTTTATTCGCATTAATCATATATCTCGAGTAACAAAGTTATTGTGTTTTATCGAACTCGTAAAACCACTTTCAATAATTTAATGGGTCTATCAAAACTTTTCGCATCATGTGAGCCCAAGACATGAACAAGTTAGAAGATGGAGAGATAATAACTTTTAATTTATTATATAATGCTCACAATGTTTGTGCTCGGTTTGAGTTTCCGAAATTGATTTAATGGCTGTATTATTTCTAACCTATTTATTTCTAAATATGATTACAAGCATACTATCACGTGCTAAGCTAAAATTACATTTACAATTTATTATTATTTTATGCCGTTGACCACTATCTCACCTGATGGTAAGTGATGATGGGGTCGAAGGTGTTGTTCAGGCTAACCTAGATTATCAAGAAGTTTCCTTAGCTGTTCTTAATCGATCAGCAAATTTAAGCAACGTCCGCCGCGGTCAGGAGTTGGATGGGTAACCGCTAGTGTCATTACTACTGAGCGCTTCCGTGCTTCGGAGGGCACGTTAAGCCGTCGGTCCCGGTTAATGTCTTAGGATAGCAGATTTGCAGTCGTTATTGCATGGTGGTAGGGTATTTTGCGAATGCCTATTGCTACCACCCTCAAGTAGAAAATCTGTCGCCAAGCACCTAACGGTGTGTTCCGGCAGCTGTCCTTGAGAGCCAGTAATTCTAGGTTAGCCTGAACAACTTCTTTGACCACATCATCACTTACCATCAGGTGAGATAGCTAGCCTATCAGCTATAAAAGAATTAAAAAACTATCTCTTGGCGTGTGTAATTGAATACTTTTCATCAGACGTGTATGCATTCGGATTATTATATTATACTCGTAATATAATAAGAGTAAGTAACAGGACATACTAAGGAAACTAAATACTAGAAAAAATTGTTCTCATAATCGTATCTTCCTTTTGTTATATCATTACACTTGTTGTCATACGAAAAATAAATATATAAAAATTACATTTGTTTGGTAATATTCGCTATATCATCAAAATATATGTTCGCATCCTTTCTAACGCAACTCTTACCCTAAATGAATCCTTTATATATTTCCTTGGCTATCTTGGGGGTAGAAAAATCTAGCCGTTGACGTCTGGCGTGCATAAGAACGAGTCGAGCTCCGTACAGCTCCTCGCAAAATATCGTAAAACCCAACGTTCAAACAATCAGCCGTAATCCTCGCGCACGAAAATCAACACAAATCATCACCAAAAGAATCATTGGAGAAGGAAGAAAGAACGTAGCAGACGCGTCGCAATAGGTACAGTCGCCTGCAATAATAAGTATACACATTATAATTTTCAAAATTGTGGCAAATACTTTTTTGTCTCTTTATGTACAATCTTATCAATATCTTAAAATCAAAGAATACTTTGAATTATTTCACTCATGTGTATAGTAACTTCTATCACTAAGAATTTAGTGACATCACATTATTATGAAAATAACGAAGTGTATACTTATTATTGCAGGCGACTGTACATCAAGCATGCGGGGCGAGTTTCGAACCAGGTAGCCTTTCTAGCGTTCTATTTTTCCTGACCAATGTTTTTGGATAGGTAGATTATAGACCTATTCAGTATTCATTTATTTTGTCCAAATGTACATTTCATCAATATATAAAGGTCTTATAGATAGCATTAGGTAAGTACATTTACCCTGTAAGGGTGTCACAAATTAATCACTTACTAACAGGTAGATAATTAAGGTAAGTAATATATATATAATGTCATAAACATAAATAATTTATCTTCAAATTTACAATCCATTATTAATTTTAAACAACCTAATCTCAAAATAAATAAATTATATAATAAACGAATTAACATTCCATTATTCATTAATAAATTATGATTCAAAATTGGTATTAAAATATATATGTCAAGGTCATTAATTAACTATGTGTATAAAATTGTACATTAAATATTTTTGACGTCTTTTTCAAATTCTTTTACAGAATAGTACGCCTTTTCTATTAAGAATGATTTTAATTTTTTATGAAATATGTGGGTATCTTCTTCTTGCTTAATAATTCTCGGTATTCTATTATAAATATCTAATGACCTACAATACGGACTATTTCTTGTAATTTTTAATTTATTGTTTGCTGATGAAACTAATCTGTCCTTGTTTCTTAGGTGATAGTTTGGGTTAATTTCAAGATTTGACTTGTACAAGGTTCTATTATTACGCACAAATAAAGCAATCTGTAGAATGTAAATTGATGGTAATGTAAGAATTTTCCGTTCTATAAAGTGGGGCTTGCAACTTTCTGGCTGTTTTATGTTTGCTAATATTCTTATACATTTCTTTTGTAAGATGAACAAACTGTCAAATTCTACACTCTCTCCCCATAGGATTATACCATAATTAAATCTCGAATACACGAACGCGTAGTAAGCTGTTAGTGCAGTTTCAAAATTAGTGTTTCTTTTTAAGATACCTAGCGCATAACTAAATTGACTTAGTTTGGATTTTAACTGTTCTATGTGTTTTTTCCAGTTCAAATGTGTATCAAGCGTTAGTCCTAAGAGTTTAAAATTATCTATTTCTTCAATTTTGTTTTTTGTACAGAAAGGTCCAAGGTTTAGCGGCGGACGTTGATATGTTCTAAATTGGACTATTTTGGTTTTATTGTAATTAATTTCTAGATTATGTTCGTTAAGCCATCGTTTTGTTTCTAATAGAACTTTGTCAATTTCTGCATAGTTGATATTTACTGGTGTTTTGAATAGAAGCGAAATGTCGTCTGCAAATAGTACGCAAGTTGATTTTATACATTTTGGTAAGTCATTAATGTATAATAAAAAAAATAGACATCCGATCACGCTACCTTGGGGTATGGAACCATTTATTAGTTTTATATTAGATTGGGCATTTTTAATTTCATTTACATTTTCGTCATAATATTCGAATTCTACTAGTTGCGTTCTATTTTGCAAATACGACTTGAGCCAGGTGAAAGCCGTACCTCTTATTCCTGATCCATAGATTTTTGTCAGCAGGATGTCATGTGATACTCGATCATAGGCCTTACTCATATCTAAAAATAGACCTAGGGCGTACTGTCTATCATTTATGCAACTGTAGATTTGCTGTACGTAATTATACACTGCAAGTGTAGTCGAGCATTTTTGGCGGAAACCGAATTGATTGCAGTCTAAAATATTAAATTTTTCAAGGAAGCGATTTATTCTATTTGCCATTGCCTTCTCAAATACTTTTGATAATACAGGCAAAAGGGCGATCGGTCGGTAGTTACTTGGGTCGTTAAGGTTATTTGATTTTTTGGCAATTGGTCTAATTTTGGCAATTTTTAATGTATCCGGAAAGCAGCCTTCGTTAAATGATTTATTTAATAATGCGGTTAATATGGGTGTAAGTTCATTTACGCATTTTTTTACTAACTTTGGAGGAATGTCGTCCACACCGAAACTTGTTTTGTTATTCATCCTTCGAATGATGTTGTATACTTCATTCTCTGAAACTGGTTCTACGTATAGCGAGTTAACCGGAGGTTTCAGTACTGAGTGGCCACTCGGCCGCAGCGGTCCCGCGTGCGCCGAGTGCCCGTGTATGACGTCATGACTCTTATCAGTCGTGCCTATGGATGCAAAGTAGTCATTAAACGCGTTAGCAACTGTCTGAGGCGAGTTAAACAAGGTATTGTCAATCTGTAGACTAATATTAGTAGGTTTTTTCTGATGATTTCCAGGTTTAGTAATCCTTTTGATTATGGACCACATGGATCTAGTTTTATTTTTAGAAGAATTCATCTCTTTTATGTAATTAGATTTTTTGAAGATTTTAATTGATTTTCTTAGAATTTTGTCGTATAATCTGTAATGTTTTTTAAAAATGTCATTTTTTAACTGGTCAGAAATTATTCTGATAAGTCTTTTATGCTTACATGATTTTTTAATTCCCTTAGTCAGATATGGTTTTAATTTTCGGTCAGTGATTTTTATGCGTTTTTTCGGTATGCAGTCATTTAGGATATTTTGCAAAATATTATTAAATTTATTGAAGGTTTCATTTATGTCCAAGTCAAAATTTAATATGTCATTCCACTTTATTTTCTTTAATTGGCGTTTAAAGCTATCTACATTATTTGAATTAAATATTCTCTTTGTAATAAATAATGGTCTTTGTATATTTTTAATTTTTAGGTTTTCCTTACAGTAAATTAGACAATTGTGGTCTGAAAGACCATTCTTCTCGATCATTATATTGTGATGTTTATTATTTGAGAATAATAGATCAATGCATGTAGATGTCCTATTGGTTACTCTTGTTGGATATGTTATTGTTTGTATTAAGTTATTTTCTAGCATTAAGTTTTTTAATTTTTGGGAGTTTGGACAGTTAGCAAACATATTCAAATTAAAGTCACCTGTTATTATTACAGTGTTATTAGGCATTTTAGATTTAAGTTTATCCATTAAATTATCCAAAAATTCGAAAAAAATATCTATGTGTCTGTCTGGTCTATATACGTTTACAATAATTGTTTTTTGAGATTTTATTTCTATAGCACTACATTCTACTACATACTCAACTGATAGGCTAGTAATATCAAACAATTCTGTATAGTCTAGTCCTTTTCGTGTAAAGATGGCCGATCCTCCCCCTCGGCGGTCACGTCGGCAGAAAGCTGAGCTAAATTCATATCCATTAATTGTTACCAAGTCTTTGTTCGTTTCTCGGATCCATGTTTCCGTTAGACATATAACGTCATACTTTTTTTCTTCGAGCATGGCTTCTATAAGGTAAATTTTGTTGTTGATACTCTGTACATTTTGAGCGAATATTTTAAATGCGAAATGTATGGTCATTCTGTATATTGCCATCTTTTGTGGTAAGTCCATTATATTCACTGCGCGTGGGTAAGGTAGATGTTTGTGTTATATCTGTTGGGTAGTATATAGATTGGCTCCTTGGTAGTCCTGTTATGGTGTTATTTTGTTTTGTTAGAGTCATTTGTTCTCTCTTCCGTTTTTTTTCTAAAGCATATCTGTCCAAATATTCAGTGACAAATAATCCAGTTGATTTAAAGAAACAAGTGTTATTTAGAATATATTTAGTCATTTTTTAGTAACTAATTCTACCATTACTGGTCGTCGTGGTCCTCTTTTCTCTATTCTGCGGATGTCCTCGATATACCCACAGAGGTTCACTCCTAAGATATCCATAAAAGCAAACTCTGTTCTCTTCTCAAGTTCGTGTACTGTTTCACCGTAGTTTTCATTTAGGCCGAAAATAACATTTTTTTTTGCATTTTCACTTGTTTGTATATATATTTCTGACTCAGACTTACGTGGTAGTGTTTTTAATTCGCTTATTTCTCTTTTTAAATTACTGTAATCGGTTTCTAAACTTTTAATTCTATTCGTTACGCTAATGATATTTTCTTCCAAATTGTTATGTTTTGTATATAGTTGTTCTGTGTTCTGCAGCATTTCTGCCCTCAGGTTTTGAACGGCGCGATTCACTTCTGTTTGGACGGTATTTTGAATTTCTTGCAGAATAACTTTCCTAGTCAATTCTAATTTTTCATCTAATTTCTGGTCCAATAAATGGCTAAACTGATCTAATGTAATAGTTGCAGTGTTTGCCATTTGATGTAAATTATCAGTATTTTGAGTGGTATGTTGTAATATAGGCTGCAATGTTTCTCCAAATATACTTTGATCTTCGTAAATCTGATCGTCAATTGACATAGTAGTATCATTGTGTGGTAATGGGTGTTGTTTTCTGACAGGGGTATCGTCGTTTCTAACACGCTTTGTTTTTTTCTCGCACGAGGGACATATCCATGAAGTTGTAAGAAATTTCTTATTTTCTGAGTAGTAAGTAGTGTCCATATTTAAGCACCGAAAATGGAACACATTTTTACATAAATTGCAATAAAGGATTTCACGGCGAGAGATTTGTTCACGGCATGCTTCGCAGTTCATTTTGATTAGTTATTTTAATGATCCTTATCTTGTATGTCGTTAGATCCAATATCGTAGTGTAGCTCATTCACTATTGTCAGCTGATAGGCATGAGTCACGATGCGATGGCCACAACTCAAACGTTAACGGTTTGAATAATTTTTATTTTGTATTGACTGTTTATTTCTCATTCGTTGTAGATTTGTAATTAACTTTTTCACTAATACATAGCGTATAAGTCACTTGTCACTTTTATTGTATTCACTTTTATAAACTGGCACTTTTAACTATAGTTTTTGAATTAATTATCACAATAACATAGCAACGATGCGTACTCGTCACGCGCGTCACGCGAAGTCTACAACATACCTTATGTAGTATAAAGTATATTTGTACTAGACAGTAGATTTATAGATATTTATAGGGCTAGGTAGCTAGATCAGTGGTTACCTTTATTACTGGCTCTCAAGGACAGCTGGAACGCACCTCTAGATGGTTTATTTTCACCCTCAAGTTACCACCCTCAAGTAGCTAGCCAGGAGGATATTCGGAAAATTCACTACCAGTATAAAAAAAAACCGGTTATATCACGCTGCTTTGGAAAATAAGTTCAAAGTAAAAGGGATAACCATATATATGTTTATATTATGTATGTACCAAGTTTCATCAAAACTCATTTATCCGTTTATACTCGGTGCCAAATAGTATGGCAATAGATTTCGTATATTTTAGAGTTGTTTATTTGTACCGTTGCGTCCTTGTAGGCCCTGTACCACGAAATTATAGCGATACGAGTTTAGCAATTAGGCCATAATTAGGTTTCGTGTTAGGGCCTTCAAGGACGCAACGGTACAAATAAACAACTCTAAAATCATCGAGAAACTAACCTCGAGAGTGGTTCATGGTTCGGTCTATCTGGCAACTAGTGTGTTGTATCGGACACACTCCAAATTTAAAATATCCTTCCTCCTAGTGTTGTGATTACAGTGCTTATGGTGGTGTATATCGATTTTATATAGATAATTGTCGATATTATGTTACCCTTCTTATGGTAAATTTTTGATTCCAACCATGGAATTTCTACACGGTAATTCATAGTCATCTGGACCATCACTGCTTCTAAAAGATACAGTGGAATTTAAACAGATATCGTACAACTTATTAATTTCTATCTATATAGTTTTGTCTTATATAGTTAGTAAAATATCTACTACACCTTTACACTTATTATATAGCCATTAATATTATTATTCAATTTAATACATGTATTGTATAATGACATGATCTTTATTTTACTTGTTTGAATTAGTTTTATGTATATCTAAACACACTCAAATACTTATTTTATACCTAAACCTGTTACACTTCGAAGGAAGCCTTATATAATAAACCATTTTAATATTTTCAAATACCGAATTTCTTAATACTCGCTGACGATCGCTGACGATCTAATTTTTTTCAATAATGTCGTAGTTTGATATTTGATTAGGTTATTTAGGGAGTCATTTAATATTTTCTTACTTTAAGAGATGTGAATCATAGTAATTACTTTATTTATAACCTATATATATAACTTAAAGCTTATAAAACAATATTTGGTAAGCTAGAATGAGTTTGGTAAAATTATAAGTTAGAATGAGTATTCTAACTTACAATTTTTTCCGTTGTTTTAGTCTTTTTTTTATGTAATTGTGACGGATCAAGCACGAGGCCCGCCTGATGTTAAGCGGACTAATCTCTGCCTATAACAGATGCAATTCGTCACAAGTCACGAATTGCACTGCGCCCGTCACCTTGAGACATAGTTGTTAATTCTCATGTGCCCGTAATTTCACTGGCTCTCAAGGACTGCTGCCGGAACACACCGTTAGGTGCTTGGCGACAGATTTTCTACTTGAGGGTGGTCGCTAGCCTGGCGGGCATTCGCAAAATGCCCTTCTACCATGCTTTGAAGCTCAAGCCCGCGGCGGGATTCGAACCATGGACATGCGGCACGGCAGTCCATAGCCAATGGCACTGAGCCATCACTGCTTCATATTTCTTCTGTATTTTATTTTCTCTTATTGATAGCTGTGAAAACTAAAATATTAACTTACATTATGTGGATTAGCTAAAATGAGCTGACTTCATTAAAAATAGACTTAGTAGAATAGACACGGTGAGTGACTCATGTTAATGTATAAGTGTTAATTGATAAGTATCCAGTGAGGTACCGTGCTAGAATTTTACTCCACCATTGCTATCGGTGTCATTGGTGATGTAAAAGGTAACTTAAGGTAAAATACCAAAAGGTGGGAAGCAGCGCTTTCTGAGGAACTGATATCTTAAACTGCGATCCCCAAGATGCCTGCCAAGCGTGGGAGTTATGGCAAACTCTCCCTAAATGGTGGAGGATGTGTTCGGAAGTGGACAATCCTGCCAATACAGCAGTTTATAAGTGTATTTGACGTTATAATTTGCTAACATTAGGTTTTGTTGCACAGTAGTTTCCATTGTTTACCTACTTCTTACAGCCAAGCATAAATATAATTCACACTCAACGCTTAAGATGTTTATAGATATATTACCACGTTGATGTTCTAAATATGCACTATATCGATATCGATTAAAATTGCACATTCATTCCGTCCCATCACTATAAACCACGTGGTCGTGGCTTAGCCAATTAGAACGTGTTTCGATATGAGAAAAATTGACAGAAATTTGTTTCTTACAAAGCTAATAGAATGGCGTCTCTTCGGGTTACTTTCTCGAAGTCTAAAATATACGAAATCTATTGTCATGCTATTTGGCACCGAGTATAGAACGTCTCATTACACATCACTTGTACACAATAGAATATGTGAATGAAGTGGCAATGTTCCGTACTGCTGAATTCTAATCGTTTCTTTATGAGCGACCTACGTCACAAGTTAAATACGGATAAAACTATGGTTCAAACCTAACTTGGATTTATTTTTTCGTGGACTGAAACTTACAGCACTGACGTATTATAAACAGAGTTGGATTCTGGTGCCACTGCCAGTGGCAGTTAACTGTTGGTTAGTGGCCTCAGTTAGTGGTAGTTCACCTTACCAGGGGTATTTTTTTCAATCCATGTTCTACCTAAGTTCACTTGTTTTATATTAGCTGTTGTTTCTACTTCGGGATCTCATTAAATTAGAACGGTCGGTACTCGGTACTCAAACGGGGAACTGCATGGCGATCCTGCCTTAAATATCAATCTGACAAGTCGCTTGACACGAGAACGAGCTACCAAACTTGAAGTTTTTCACGCAAGCACTTCGAACTCTTTCCTGTTACTAGGTCCATTAGACTCACTATTCTCTAAGAGCATATAAAGGCTGACAACGTATCTTTATATAAATATTCTAGTAGTATATGTATATCTATAGGTATATATTAGAGTACTGAGGATCAGTAGGCTATTCTCTAGAAACGTGACTTCGCCCAACTTTTTGATATCCTCTTGAGCAATATAATTTAGAGGCTTTAGTAAGCGGGTCCTTGATATACATGGCTACAGACTCAAATGACTTGGTGTTGTTTATATTGGCTTAAATGTAAGTTTATGTGCTCAGTACTCATGTACTTTCTTTAAACTGAGCGACAAAAGGGAAGCTTTAGACTTTACCAGATTTTTAAGCTGATGTACAATAAAATTGTTCCATACAACACTGTTTGTTTGTAAAATTAAGCATACTCTGACCCTTCACACTAATAAACAAACAATAACAAACTCAAGCACCCCCCTCGCACTTTTTCATACTCACACGCACATATACACCCAGCCTACGACAACATGTAAATGTAATTATTGTCTAACAATTTATTTCAAAGCAGAAATTTTAGAGGAATTGATGGCCTAGTGGCATTAGCTATCTATAGATTGCCACGCAAGTGGTCTATGCTTCAATATCGCCGCGGGATTGAGCATAGTGTAAGGGCATTTTACGAATGCTCGTTACCTGGCTAGCTACCGCACATATAATTAGAAAAAATGTTGCCAAGCAATTAGCGGTGTGTTCCGGCGACGGTCTTTGAGAGCCAGTAATTCTAGCTTAATCCTCATATAACGATCCTTGACCAAATCACTACATACCAACAAGTGAGACAGTAGTCAAAGGCTAGCTTCTAAGCAGTAAAATAAGCAAGGCAACCGATGCTACTTGGAGATAAGGTATGTTTGTGTCAAACGTTTCCTTACGACGACTGTCAGATATTTAAATAACATGTCAATGGAGATGTAGAAAAAAACTGGTACAGTAACACGAGGGCCACGGACACTGCGAAAACATATCAGCGAGCGTTAGACGCTTCTCCCGTCTTAGCGCTGCTGGGTACTCAATTTTCCATTTGTGTGAACTTGAGTCTCTTGATAAGGGTTTACTATTATATGGTTATATTTTTATAGACATACATAAATAAATTCCCAGTGGGGTGCCGGGTTAGAATTACACTCCCCCATATCATCCCGTGGGTGTCGTAAAAGGCGACTAAGGGAAAAATACAGGAAGGTAGGTAGCAGCACCTTCTAAAGAACTGCCATCTTACACTGCGATCCCCAAGCCGCCTGCCAAGTGTGGGGATTATGGCAAATACCCCCTTAATAGAGGAGGCTGTGTTCAGCAGTGGACGATTCGGCTGATACAGTACAGTACATAAATAAATAATTTTACAATTTTATTTTATAGAGATATTTTAAAAGTAACGGTTTTTGAAATCAATTTGGTCTTATAGAATATGATCAAGATTTACTTTTAATTTTCATACTACTACATACTAATTATATTATGCTAAACACCTGTCCAAGTAAAGTTATTTAGCAGTCATCAGCGCTTTGACGACCTTCAAAACGCAAAGACCTTTTTAATTTCCTTGAAGCGCAAAGATTGATTCGCTTTAAGCTTATTTGCAGACAAATCATCAGATATTGAAGCAGTGATGGCTCAGTGGCATTGGCTATGGACTGCCGCGCAGCAGGTCCATGGTTTGAATCCCGCCACGGGCTTGAGCTTCACCGCATGGTGGAAGGGCATTTTGCGAATGCCCGCCTGGCTAGCAACCACCCTCAAGTAGAAAATCTGTCGCCAAGCACCTAACGGTGTGTTCCAGCAGCAGTCCTTGTCTTGGAAAAAAGGCGGGAATTTTAAAAAATCAAGAGCTGTTAACCCTGGCTATAGGGTTAACAGCTCTTGATTTTTTAAAATTCCCGCCTTTTCTCTTGGACAGATTTCGTTGGCCAGACTCTAGTAATATCTTTCTTACTTTTTTAACAACTAGTAAGTTAATAAACACACGAGTTTTTATACTAAACATTGTGGCTATAATCAGAAAATATTTACTGATATTTGGCCACGCACTATAGGTACGAATTTATAAAATTAGTATCAATAGAATCAAACCAGTGATTCTTGTTTGATCTTACATAATCCTGTCTAAGCGCAGTGTGCGTAGAATGAAAATTGTGTTAGAAGTAAGCAACGTATACGTAATACATTTACGTTCCACTTTAGATGTCGTTTACCAACTCGATCCTTAACAAGATTGATGTGCGAAATACGGTTCAGTTACTTTATACGTCATTATTGGAGCAAAGATTTCAATATGTTTATTAATATCGTATCAGAAACGAATCCCACGCCACGTCGTATGCCTACAGCTAAACGGTGAAAACGCTGTCAAATGTTGAAATTTTTCATTATCGGACTGCGTAGGATTGAAAGGCAGCGATGCTAAAATCACGATCACTTTATGTAAAATCTGAAAGCAAGCTTAGTAACACAAAAGTAGTAACGTACTCGTAAATCGTAAATGTAACTTTTCTTGTCCATCTTGATAAGGTTTTGCTATTTAATGAATATGTTCTTATAAACATTCATATGTAAATAATTAAGATATTTACGTTACAAGCGTAATTTAGAGTCAACATTGCAATTTCATTCCATCGAGAAAATTTTAAGGAATCGTGTTTCGGACTTTTTTTGGCCGTAGGTAATGTGATTAAGATCAATATATAATTTTCATATAGGTTGAAGTGCGGAGTGAGGCACCAGGGGTGGGTTGTCGTCTCCAAAGCTCTTCAACCTCTATGTTGATGACCTCATAGTCGCGCTCAGCAGCATGCGTGTCGGATGCCGGGTAGGCATGGTGAGTGTTAATAAAATTAGCTATGCGGACGACATGGTGCTGCTGGGACCGACTACAGGAGCGATCGGGAAGATGTTAAGGGTTTGTGAGACCTACGCTGAGTCGCATGGTTTGGTTTATTATACAAAGAAGAGTGAGTTCATGGTTTTTAAGGCCGCCGGTAAGTGTCCGCAATCCATCCCACCTATTACCCTAAATGGAATGAAATTAAATAGGGTGTTCCAATTTAAGTACCTTGGATATACTTGTTGAATAATTTCTTACCATCAGGTGAGATAGCGGTCTAAGGCTCCTCGGAACCCTACTCCAAACCTCACCGTCACCGGCCAAGGCATGTATGGACGACCCGGATGACCGCATCGCAGCCATTACGTTTGGCAGCTTTAGCGTGATCCGGAAATCATTCCGTTAACATCGCCAAGTGTAAGGTAATTAGAGGTTACACAGAGCTCGTCGGCCAACTCAAGTCAAAATAAAGCCCCGATTAGTGTCTCTCCAAATACTCACAGAGTTAATATCCGTAGGGCCCAATCTCAACAGTAAAACCTTTTATTGTTTACACAATAAATCACCTCAGATATTTTTATTTTCATGTTTTTTAGTGTTCATTAATTTATAAATAGTTAATTGTATATTTCTTTCCTAGTTGATCAGTAACTATTTATTTATTTCATATTTTTAAGCATATATTTTATTAGATACATTACAAAATGTAAACTCACTCACATAAAATGTTGATCGAGGAATTCATAAAGTGACTGAAACCACTGATGTTCTGAGACGTATTTCATTAAAGCAGCTGTGAAAGTTCCATCCTAAGGTGGACAGCTAGTTTTTTGTCATTCCAGGTCATGAAATGAACACAATATTTTTTAATACTGAACGAAATAAGTTTCGCTATCTCAATTTCTGTTTTAAATCCTGTCTTCGCAGACGTAACGACGCGTTATAATGAAAAGTAAACAACGTATCTACTTCGTAATACGTTTACGTTTCCCATTATCACTCACTCGACGCCATCCAAGATTGATGAGCTATAGCTGCTTTACGTAGGTATCCAAGTACGTGTAAATGTAGGGCCACGGAAACAAGAAACCTGATGGCATTCCTATAGGTACTTAGTTACTCTAAAGGCCTGTTTGCACATTGGTTAGTGCAGCTGTGTAGTGGTTAGTACTAAACCCGTTTGTTACGGCTACTAAACGGCAACTTTTTAGTGTTTAGTATCACTGTTTAGTGACCGTGTTTACTATCGTGTTCTATTTACTTGCTACGTCCGCGTCCTTCCTTCACCTTCACTCTGAGTGTGCCCGGCGCCCTCCACTTGGACGTGGGTTTGTTAACATATACTATATTCTTCTATTTCCGGCACCACCACAGCATTTTTGTTTCTTATAAAATTGCGAACACGATTCTTCATCCATTTTACATTAAAAGCTTGTCCAATGTCGGTGGCGAGAACGATAATGGTTTACTAAACACAACTGCTAAATAGTATTGGAAACTACACACAAACTAGCTATACTAAACACAGCCACTAAACACTAATCACTAAACAGTGCTACTAACCACTAATCAAAACGCATACAGACCTGCGAATTGCCGCTTTTGGTACTACCACTAAACCAAGTGCTTCTTTACGGAGATTTGTTTTTTTTTAATGTTATTGTGACGGAACAAGTTTAGTATTTTCATTCTACGCACACTGCGCTTAGACAGGATTATGTAAGATCAAACAAGAATCACTGGTTTGATTCTATTGATACTAATTTTATAAATTCGTACCTATAGTGCGTGGCCAAATATCAGTAAATATTTTCTGATTATAGCCACAATGTTTAGTATAAAAACTCGTGTGTTTATTAACTTACTAGTTGTTAAAAAAGTAAGAAAGATATTACTAGTCTGGCCAACGAAATCTGTCCAAGAAAAAAGGCGGGAATTTTAAAAAATCAAGAGCTGTTAACCCTATAGCCAGGGTTAACAGCTCTTGATTATTTAAAACTGCATAAACGGAGTTGATACTATTTATTTTTCAGCAAGTACATTTTTTCGAGTTGTAAAAATTTTGTTTTGTTAGCAACTGTTGTTGAAATTTTCGAATGTATTATGAAGAATATCAAATAAAAGATTACATTTAATTCTGTCTTTTTATTATTTTCAAATAATCCATTATTTATGTACAGTCGAGAACCCCGAGGAGCCGTACACATATAGGAGCTATGAGTCATAGTTAAAATCGGATTCCAAAAACTCTACACCTGATATTGAATCAGCTTCATTGCTTTTTTCGCTGCTACTGCTACTCCCCAACATGTATTATGAATGGTTCAAGTTCGTTTTCAGTAATACGGTCCCTTAATTTGTACTGATTTTCCACATTTAGTACATGATCAGTGAACTTCTTCCAGTCATCAGCAGTTATGGATAGAAAACATTCTTTTATTAAATTTTGCATCTCAGACCCTGGTATTCCTATATTTTTGCTTGCTACTTTTCTCTTCGCTTGACTCCATACAAGCTCAATAGCATTGAGGTGGCAATGATACGGTGGCAGCAACAAAATTTCGTGATTGTGGATATGACTGTGTTTTTTTAGAAGCACTTCTGCTTCGTAAACAACGGCAGGTTTATTATCTTTCACCAAACACATTAATTCAGCTTTGGTGTGATATTCTTCAAAATGAATATTATTTTCTTGAAGCCATATTTGGAGATTAGCTTTAGAATCAGACATAGTAGGGGGTTTGTTTACTTGTTTCACATGGTAACTTGCATTGTCCATCACGATTACACTAGGTTTAGTGAGATTAGGTATCAACATTTCCTCAAACCATTTCATAAAATTGGTAGCATTCATATCATCATGGTCATAGGCTTAGGATGTACAAGACCAACAGTGATGGATGAATGGTGTAACAAAAAATGAAATGTATATGTGTGAGTGATATAGTGTTGTCATGACGCGAGCGTAATACTATCGACAGTTTTACTGGTTGAATCTTAGGACACATTAGTTTGAAATTATGCCCTATATAGTTCATTGAGGCTATTGTAATGATCGTAAACAACACTGAAATGCAAAATATGCAATTTCATTAACTTGAACAACTTATTTTTTAAGTTATTATGATTTAAAAATCAAACTACTTAACTGATTATGATGAAATTTCAATGGGTTGAATCTTAAACTATATCATTTCAAACAAAATCGATGTTTTCAAATGAAAATCAAACCAAATATCATAACATGAATACCACTTTATTGAGAACCTGCTGCTTTTTTTGATCTGTTAAAAATAAAAGTCATTCAAAGTCTAAAATGGTACAGCACTTTTAAAAGTCAAACTACTATAACTTCATCGTAACAAGATGAAATAAAACTTACCATTACTAAGTATGATGATTACCATTAACAAAATCATTAAGCTGCTAATATACAGATACTTTAAATTATTAAATTACATTTATCTGAATACCATTTGCGTAAAGCATTCACATGTGGTAAGCAAAGGTCGAATTTGTCCCTTGTGTAAACATAGCTCCTTGGGCTGTAGAAATGATGTACATAATTTCGATGATCTTTACTAACTGGCCTACTAAACATATAATTCTTTAAAGTCTGCTTTTAAGTCTAAACGCCGTTTTATCATTATTTTTGTTTCAGCTTTTAAACTTCTTAAGAGCTAATTTTTTTTCTGTTATTTTTGTCACAACTTAGAACATTGGTTAATAAGTTTTTTTCCTTGGAGACAGTACTTGATTTGAAGGACCAGGTAATAGCTTGCGGTGGTTATATATCTATATTTAAGTAAGGACAGGGCCGCCTTATTTTCAATTTGATCTGAAAGGAAGAATAAAAATTATTTCATGTCAGGATAGCCATAGCTATCCAGCGCTGCAATGAAGCGAGTATTGTAGATTTTATTGCACCAGGGACGCTAAGGGAAGGGTTATTAGATTGACTCAACATATCCTACAGTCTTTACATTAAAAAAAAAATTGACCATGTATTTTACTACAAGCTAAACTGTTACTTGTGTCATCATTTCCTAAAGCTACTGACTAACATTTCCACAGCTTCATGCATTTAGGACATTAAAAGTTGGTATTGAGTCTTTCCTTAGTATACATCGATGTTTTCTTTGTATGAAGCATTTTGATTCAAAGTTTACTACAAACTGTTGAGTTTTTAATTTAGATTCCGTCAATAATCCGAACCCTTTTATCACATACTAAAAATTTATTGAAAAACTGTAAGAACACATACATTATAAACATATACGCGTGCATATAGTTATTTCAAATTCTGTTAAATAGCCATTTGTATAAAAATACTAATATTTTTTGACAGAAGTAAGAGATATTTCCAATTATTTATTGAGTGAAAAGGGAACTTTTCCTTTGAATTTTTTTTTTTCACAGAAAACATCATAATAAATTTTGAATAATATATCTGGTGATAATATTTACTCACTTATTCGTAAATACTCAATAAGCTATAAACTGATCTGTCAACTTCTCGCTTATTATTATGTAATTATATTATTTTTTAAACTAATATATGATTAAATTAACAACCGGTTATTTTTGAGGTTCGAATATGTACCCGAGCAGTCACGTCGAACCTACAGGTCAGACACAAACTATCGACTTTATCGATACTTGTGACGTCATGACTTTGTCAAGCCCTATCGTAAACAAATGTTTTTATAGTTTTTCGTAAAATACTAACCAATTCTTCATTTAGCAATGTAATTTGATGATAAGTATGAAGAGAAACCTTTTATCTACTATTTCCATAGTTTTTATAACTCATTTTAAAACAAAATGACGAAATAATGATTATCAAAAAAGCAGTACAAATAAACATAAGTTACCTGTGAAACGTGTATATATTCGGGTTATTGTGTCTTGTAACCTCACATTCACTCACTGAACAAGACACCATGCTTGCAGAATACATATTTTATATTATAATCGTAAGATATTTGAGTAAATACACAAAATTCGATGCTACTTGGAAGCGGCCGGGACGCTATGGCCTCTTACTCGCGTAAAAAATGACATACTGTCTTCTTGTGTCACTATCTCTTTTTCTCTCGCGACGGTTTGTAGCAGCCTAGGACCTTTCACTCCCACACTTCGTAGGTCTATTGAGCGTAGCGAAAAAATCCTAGGTCTGTGATCATGGTAGTCAGCTGATTTGGATTTTGTGCTGAATACCAATAATGCACCTGGCACAAACCCTTCCTCCGATCCGGCATGCACAATAATATGTCTTTTTCCTGATGATATATTAGTAGTGACACCGCTTGTTGAAGGTCCTTGCCATGATTTTTTAACTTTATAGTTCTGATGTACATATGTCTCATCAAGGTTAATAATCTGTTTACCTCTAGCCTCTTTTTATGTATTGTCCTCAAGAATCTATGTCTCCATGCCGCAATTTCATATTTTTCTGTAAGTAAAGCCCGTTCATTTTTATTGTTTTGAAACTCAAACCCGTTCTTGTGTAAAAATTTTCTAAGGGTTTCACGGCATCCCTTAAATTCAATTGCTTCCCTCAGCACATTGTGCAGGCTTCTCAGTGTTGGGACTTGTTTTCTAACTCCATAAAATTCGTCTATTTTGTTTCTTATAGCTGAAATATCAAAATTATCCAAATTGGAAACTGTTGCTGAATGTGGACGATTTTTCCCCGGAGTATTCCACTGTCCTTGATTTTTAGACCCTTCAATTTTAATTCCTCTTAGAGTCTTCACACTGACATTTGAAGATAACAAATACAATAAATTATGTATGTAACAGTATATTATTAATTATCAGTCATTAAAGTCAAAAACCATAATAATATACAAAGACACGATTACAAAACCATAATATTATATTATTTAATTTAGCCATCCATACATTGTCATAAATTTATATAACTCTTCGAAGTAACTGTTAAAATCTATAAATTCTAAAGTAATACCTGTCATTGAAGATATCTTTTCTAAATAATGTGTTTCAGAAGTCGCCATTTCATTTTTTTCGAGAGTTTTCAATTTCTTTACTGCTTCCACAATTTTAAGTTTTGTCTCCTCGTTGTTAATATTACTTCCTGAAAAGTAGATACACCATGAAAAATATTGCGATTTGTCTTAAATAGTCTAAAAGTCTCAAAATGTTTCATTAGAAATTCAATAAACTAACCTGAAAGTGAAAGGATTGAATCCAGTCGTAGTATTTTCTCTGCAGATTTCTGATTTAAATCACTTTTTATGTCTTTATATTTGTCAATCATAGTAAATAGAAGCTTCCTCGTCGAACTTTTAATTGTTCTCGGCATTATTTTAAACAAAATCAATGAAAATATGATGCACATAAACCAACGTAAACAGAAGATGACTCAAGTACGAAACGTCAAAGTGTCAATTTTGACAGTCTTAAATTATTGCCATATCAAAACTTCTGAAAATAATACGTGGACAGCTTTCGTTGGCCCATAGGCTTAGGATGTAAACATATAATAACATGTAAAACATATAATTCTTTAAAGTCTGCTTTTAAGTCTAAAAGCTGTTTTATCATTATTTTTTTTTCAGCTTTTAAACTTCTTAAGAGCTAATTTTTTTCTGTAATTTTTGTCACAATTTAGAACATTAGTTAATAAGTTTTTTCCTTGGAGACAGTACTTGATTTGAAGGGCAGGTAATGGCTAACGGTGGTAATATATCTCTGTTTAAGTAAGGTCAGGGCCGTCTTATTTTCAATTTGATCTGAAAGGAAAATTAAAAATTATTTTGTGTCAGGATGGCCATAGATATCCAGCGCTGCAATAAAGCTAGTATTGTAGGTTTTATTGCACCAGGGACGCTTAGGGAAGGGTTACTAGATTGACTCAACATATCCTACAGTCTTTACATGAAAAAAAAATATTTGACCATGTATTTTACTACAAATTAAACTTTACGTTACTTGTGTCATCATTTCCTAAAGCTATTGACTACCATTTCCACAGCTTTATGCATTCAGGGACATTAAAAGTTGGTATTGAGTCTTTCATTAGTATACATCGAGGTTTTCTTTGTATGAAGCATTTTGATTCAAAGTTTACTACAAACTGTAGAGTTTTTATTTAGATTGCGTCAATAATCCGAACCATTTTATGACATACTGAAAATTTGGTGGTAATCTGTAAGAACACAAACATTATTATACACGTGCATATAGTTATTTAAAATTCTGTTAAATAGCCATTTGTATAAAGATACTAATATTTTATGATAGAAGTAAAAGACATTTCCAATTATTTATTGAGAGTTAGGAGAACTTTTCACAGAAAACATCATAATAAATTTTGAATAATATATCTTGTGATAATATTTACTCCCTTATTCGTAAATACTCAATAAGCTATAAACTGATCTGTCAACTTCTCGCTAATTATTATGTAATTATATTATTTTAAAACAAATTTATGAGTAAACTAACTACCGGTAATTTTTGTGGTTCGAATATGTACCCGAGCACTCACGTCGAAGCTACAGGTCAGACATAAACTATCGACTTTATCGATACTTGTGACGTCAGGACTTTGTCAAGCCCTATCGTAAACAAATGTTTTTGTATTTTTCGTAAAATACCAACCAATTCTTCATTTAGCAATGTAATTTGATGATAAGTATGAAGAGAAACCTATTATCTAATATTTCCATAGTTCATATACTTAACTAATTTTAAAACAAAATGACAAAATAATGATTATCCAAAAAGCAGTACAAATAAACATAAATTACCTGTGAAACGTGTATATATTCGGGTTACTGTGTCTTGTAACCTCACATTCACTCACTGAACAAGACACCATGTTTGCAGAATACATATTTTATATTATAATCGTAAGATATTTGAGCAAATACACAAAATTCGCGCCGACTTGGAAGAGGCCGGGACGCTATGGCCTCTTACTCGAGTAAAAAATGACATACCGTCTTCTTGTTTCACTATCTCTTTTTTTCTCGCGACGGTTGGTAGCAGCTTAGGACCTTTCACTCACACACTTCGTAGGTCTGTTGAGCGTAGCGAAAAAATCCTAGGTCTGTGCGTTGGCCAGACTCTATACTGTACTGTATCAGCCAGATTGTCCACTGCTGAACATAGCATCCCCCAATAAGAGCATCGTTAGCAAAGGTAAGGATAAAATTAAGTTCACTCCATTTTCTTAGATAATAAAGCCTCTTTTGATGCTGTCCACCTATATACGAATGAACAACTCATTGATTGCAGTAAAGAGAACGACAGTAGTTTTATTATTGCTGATAGGTAAGCCTTTGACCACAATCTCACCTGATGGTAAGCGATGATGTGATCGAAGGTGTTAACAGGCTTAACCTAGAATTACTCAAAGGCTCTCAAAGACAGCTGCCGGAACACACCGTTAGGTGCTTGGCGACAGATTTTCTACTTGAGGGTGGTTGCTAGCCAGGCGGACAGCATGGTTGTAGGGCATTTAGCCCTACCACCATGCTGTCCTACCTACAGGCGGACAGCATGGTGGTAGGGCATTTAGCCCTACCACCATGCTGTCCGCCTGCTATGAAGCCCAACTCGCGGCGGGATCCTGACCATGGACCTGCTGCTCGGCAGTCCATAGCCAATGCCACTGAGCCACCACAGCTTCAAAAAATATTAGAAAAATAAATAACTTTCTTAGAGTGTTCATTCAATACAGGATTTATTTCTAAATATGATTAGAAGCACTATCGCGTGCTAACGGAAAATCACATTTACTACTTTTAAGAATATTAAATGTTATCCCTACGAGAATAAAAACCGTAGCCGTCGACCAAAAAAAAATATTCGAGTAATTTATAAATAGTGTCTTTGTAATGACAGAACAACAAGTTTATTACGACAACTTTAATGTTCCGCTTCTAACAAAAGACTAGCATCTGACATCATCTCTCATGCATAGCTTCGACGTGACTGCAAGTCCACTGCGCGCGAATTTAATACGACTACAAATTTTAAGGGTCAGTATTTTAATATTAGGTCCTTACATATGAAATTGGCGTTTTGTATGGGAGGAACAAAAAGTCGAATATTTTTTAATATAATATATTTAATTAATCAAAGTATGAACCATTATTTTCTATGCACTTTTGCCATCTCATAGGTAGTTCATTGATCCCTTTACTAAAAAAACCAGTCGGACGGGAATCAATAAAATCTTTGAAGGCGATTTGGACTGCCCCATCGGAGTTGAATTTTTTCCCTTGCAAGAAGTTATCCAAATTTCGAAAAAAATGGTAATCTGTTGGAGCAAGGCCCGGGGAGTACGGAGGATGTCTTAGACTTTCCAATTGAAGCTCTTCTAATTTAGTAGCCGTCTGTAGCGCAGTGTGTGGTCTAGCGTTGTCGTGAAGCAGCAGTGGCGTGGAGCGATTGACCAGCCTAGGTTGTTTAGCCGCTAGCTTTTCCATCATGGTTTGCAATTCCTGACAATAGACAACAGCCGTAATAGTCTGGCCAGATTTGAAAAAACTGTAATGAACAATACCGGCACTAGTCCACCAAACGCTTACAAGTAACTTTTTTGGGGTTAATTTTCGCTTGGGGCAGGATTTGGCTGGCTGAAGGGTTCCCGCCTTGTCGTGGCGGTGGGGCTTAGTAGCCGTGGCTTCGTCACCCACGGTGAAGCGAAGAGGAACCAGGGGCCGTGCTGGCTTGGGCAGTCGGCCGGCCCCAGAGGGGCCGCTCCACTGGGCTTTGCCTCTAAGTCCAGACTGGAGCGGCAACGGGTAGGCTGCGGTGCTGTATGGGCAGCACCGCATCTGAGGCGGGCTGTGGTGTTGTATGGGCGACACCACAGCTGACGGTGAGGGGCCACGGCGGGAGAGGAGTGCCGGTATCACGGTGCGCCGCTCTCCCTACCTTCCGTGGCCACGGCGGGGCCGCCACCGTTGGATGGCGGACGCGGAGGGGCCGCAGGGGAGGAGGAGTGTTGGTATAGCGAGGCGCCGCTCTCCCTATCCTCTGCGGCCGAAGTAGCAGGCGACGGGGCTACTCATCTGACCCGTCGCAGGGGGACCTTGGGCGTCGGAAGCGGGGTCGTCTGACGCCCATTTGCGGGCTTGGTCCCCGGGTGGTAGCGACGTGCCATGTGTTCTGGTGCGTCGTGAGGGGTAGCACCCCAGGAGGGGTCCGGCAACGGACAACCGTGGCGGGTTCGTGGTTGAGTGCTAAAGCGACCCTGCGATCCCGCCGAGAAGCGGTAGAGATGGAACACCGTGTGTTATTTAGTCGGTAGGGGCACTTGCTGCTGTGGGAGTAGTTGGTGTCGAGCCCGACATATCCCGGCCACCTTCCCCGGGGTGGACGGGAATGCGTAAATGCATTTTTCACACGTAAAAAAAAAAAAAAAAAAAAAAAAAAAAAAAAAGGATTTGGCTGGCTGGCCAGGATCTAACCATTGCGCTGAGCGCTTCCGATTATCGTAAAGAACCCATTTTTCATCACAGGTAATGATTCGGTTTAAAATACCTTCATTATTGTGCCGGTTTAGTAATGTAACGCAGCAGTCGACGCGCGTTTGCCGGTTTGTTTCAGTCAATTCGTGAGGTACCCACCTTTCAAGCTTTTTAATCTTCCCAATTTGCTTAAAGTGAATTAAAACAGTTTTATCACTAACATTGCAGCCTGCAGCTAACTCGGACGTGGTTTGCGATGGATCCGCTTCCACAATAGCCTTCAACTCTTCATTATCAACTTGAGTCTCAGGCCGTCCCCGGGGCTTGTTCTGCAGGTCGAAATTTCCAGAACGAAAACGTTGGAACCAAAAACGAACTGTGTTTTCTTTTGCAACACGACCGCCATACACATCATTCACCCTTCGAGTTGTTTCCGCAGCACTAGTGCCACGGCGGAACTCGTACTCGTAAATAATGCGATATTTAAGGTTTTCCATTTTGTAAAATGAGTGACGCAAACAGAAAAAAACAGAAGAAAAAAAACAAATGAATGACGATCATCGAAGCACAAATACATGAGTCTATAGCTGTACAAATTTGAATTTGGAATTCCTTACCAAAGAGGAGAAATTCGTGATTAAAGTGGCCAGTACGAAAAACGCCAATTTCATATGTAAGGACCTAATATTATACACTAACCGGCAAAAACACTCACGTTGGGGATCGAATACGTCGACTTAGGTTTCAAGCATGTCAGATGCTCAACATCAGGGCGAGTGTGTAGCTGCGTCTTCGAGCTCCTGGCGGGAACTGCGGAGCGCCGCCCGCGCGGCTTCGCGTTATACCGGCGCCGGAAGCAGGGTTTAAGGGTCAGGTTACAATCCATCTGCAATCTCACCTACGCGGTATGCAGCTAATGTCGATCATACCTTTACTTACAAAATCATAACATAAGGAAAACTGTTTAACCATACGGGGTTCGAACCTTCAACATCTGGCATCATCCCTGGGGCTGCGACATAATCTGCAAATCTGAGCTACCTTGGTGGGGTGAGCCATTGTTCGAAATAATCAGTTTTTTAAACTGTCGTACGCGGCCACTTAGCATACATTAATACAAAATAACTACATTTAAAAAAGTATTTTAAACAGTCGAGTGAACAAACTAAATAAAAAAAAACAGAATAAAACATATGGAATATTGAACTAAAAATCTGGAGATTAAAAAAGAGGCCCAGAATGCTGGCTCCTTACCTATCTACTTACCTATCTGTATATTAATGCTTATTTTTAGGCCGAGATACATTCCAGCACCCATCTTCATCATGTCCCCTCAACCTAACGTTCTGATAAATCCCCACAAAGATTAAGAGCCCTTTTACATTTTGCAGCCTTCTCACTCGCACTTTTAAAGATAATTTCAAATAGCAACAATATGGTTTATATTTTTTTAAATGTGGTCAATCATTATTTTGCTGCATGCAACTATAGATGTTCTCTACTAATTTTCATTTTGATATCTGTTATGGGGGATCCAAAACGCGTAATTTAGTTATTTTAAATTTTGGGCCTCTAATTCTAATTGGACTCAACATGTAACAAAGTAAAAATATGTTGAGAACATCTATAGTTGCATGCAGCGAAATAATGATTGACTACATTTTAGAAAATATAAACCATATTGTTGCTATTTGAAATAATCTTTAAAAGTGCGAGTGAGAGGGCTGCAAAATGTAAAAGGCCTCTTGGGTCCCCACAAATCCAAATTGAAATCGTTAAATACAACATAAAAAAATAATCTGTGAGGAACCAGTACATAATCATCAACTCTTTTTGTTTTATTTTTCATGTCATTGTACGGAAAAAGCACGAGGCCCACCTGATGTTAAGCGGTATCCTTTGCCTATAACAGATGCATTTCATCACAAGTGATGAACTGCACTGCGCCCGTCACCCTGAGACATACAAGTGCCTGTAATTTTAGTGGCTCTCAAGGACTGCTGCAGGAACACACTGTAACATGCTTGGGGATAGATTTTCTACTTGAGGGTGGTAGCTAACCAGGTGGCATTCGCATAATGCCCTTCCTCCCCTGCAGTGAAGCTCAAGCCGGCGGCGGGAATCGAACTATGTACCTGCGGCACCTCAGTCCATAGCTATATAACCGCTCGGCTATCATCGCTTCAAAACTATTCAAAGATTTATCAAAACGTAATTATAACTTACAATTAAACCTTATTTCTGGTTATTAAAATCATACCGTTGCCTACTTAATACCCAATCATTTTCGATAATTGAGAAGCCCGAAGAAATTCACAGATAATGGAACATATTACTTACTCAGTGAATGGAACTGAGTCCTTGTCAATTACGTCACATTAATACCTCGAGCTACTAATGATCGAACAACATAGAGTAGATTCCATTTGACGCTAATAACGTTATTTTCGATAATTTTGATCACATTCTGCGTCTATGGTTGTGATCACTGTGATCGTTTGTAACTGTTCTCCCCTGTTCCGTTTAGGATAAGAACGCTAAGAATGCCACCAAAATTTGCCACTTCTGTCACTTTTGACATTAGATGTAGCGTTTATGGCGAAAATAACGCCAAGACCCATGTGGAACAACTTTTTGGGAGTGTGATCGTTTTTAGCGTTTTTAGCAAATCTTACTTTAAATGGTAAGCACCCATAACGTAAGAACCTTTTTAGTTATTCTTAAACGTTTACATGTCGCCTACGAAGAAGAAGGTTATACCCGAAGACAAATAAGGCTATAAATGGTAGAAAGAAGGTATATACACTTACTACGTATATACCTTCTTTCTATACCATTTATTAACAACCTGCCATCAATATCGATTCAAAAAATCCTGAAATAATTGAATTCTTTCAGAAATTTGCAGCCTAACGTCACCGGCCTATGATAGTTAGGAAATTATTGATAATTTAGAGCTTTCCGTATGTATCGATCAAGTAATATGTTATCTTATTGTACTTATCTATTTGTAGTAGAAAATAAGAAGCAGCAATAGCCAACACATGATCTCCTAGGATTTCAACGGAAAAATTACATGTGAAATAGATTAGAAATGGGATGTTTACTAACTCAATGGGACATATAACACTGAATAATATTTCATGGATAATAATATACTGCTTTAATAATTATTCGTAAGTATTTAGTGAGCAGGACGAGTTAAGAATATTTTATTTGTATAATACAGAACCTAATCTAATTTGGAGATCAAGCCAAATGAACAATCTCAACAAAGATTGTTCATTTGGCAGCAAAACCCTAAATCGTCATTTGATTGTTTCGTGTGAAATTTAAGCTAAGCTGGGCAATTATTGCTCTGAAGCCACTTAATCTCCGGATTATCTAATCCACAAATCCATTACCAAACATACCTACATCAGAAATATTATATCATTTAATTTGCAAACCCAATTTGGCTTGGAAACCCTCAAACTGTCCCCGATGACAGCCTGAAAAGGTAAATTGCCGAACGTAACTTGATTTTTGTGTTAAAACTCGCCCCCAGGGTGCCGTCGGAGCCGCGGACTAATAAGGCCTTGAATAATAAAAGCAGAAAAATATAGCAGCTTTACTTTTATGCGGCGGCGGATGCCGTAATGTTTGCTCTCCGAAATAAAAAACCACGTGTAGTGACCAATTTGCCAGAGTATTTTCAAAAATTTAAATCTTCCATTAGCCATATTTATACTTTGGCCAACTTTAAAAAATATATAATTCACCCGTCAAGCCACATCTAGATTACTTAATAAAATTGTGGGGATGTGCCACAAAAACTAACTAACCTAAATTAACTTCAATTTAGTTTATATTGCACAGAACTAATATACTGTACTGTAACAGCCGACTCGTCCACTGCTGAACACAGCCTCCCCTATTAAGTGGGTATTAGCCATAATCCCCACGCTTTGCAGGCAGCTTGGGGATCGCAGTGTAAGATGGCAGTTCTTTAGAAGTTGCTGCTGCCCACCTTCCAGTATTTTTCCCTTAGCCACCTCTGACGTCATCCACGGGATGATATGGGGAGGTGCAATTCTAACCCGGCACCCCACGGGGGAACAGAACTAATAATCCCTCTTGATTAACACGTCATGGAATTCAACAATAACATTTCTAATGATACCAAGTTATTCAATATTGCACAAACCTATAAAATGTACATAATAAGACGCATATTAGTAAAACATATTAAATAAGGCTATAAATACGGAGTAAACTGATTTGCGTTAAACAAATTAATACCAAAACAATCTTAATATATACCTTACACTACACGTGGGCAGTTAGAAAATTACGGCTAATACGAAAAAAAAATATTATGAAATTATTATTAATATATATTATGTATATTAATGAAACAGTTGTCTGTTAAGTACTTTAATATGATCATATGTTAAATACCACATCCAGCTAAAGGGCAATACCTAAATCAGTGTCAGTTATATCCTTTAATTCTGAGCTATTATGTGAAGACCACGGGAGAAAAACAAGGAATTTTACTTAAAAATATCAAACTTCACTAACTTCGTAATCCAGTGGCTTTGTGTATTATCTTTATCAAAGCGAAAATGTTGAAGCAACAACAGTCTTTGTTAAAGGCTTTGGTGCTGTATTTGGTTGTTAATGGTTGACAAGAATCGTTGATGTTCGTACGAATAAAGCAAAAACCATATTATGGCATATTTTTGTATTTTTGTCATATCCCATGTTTTTCTAGTTGTTTTGTGACATTTGAACTGTATTTAAGCAGAAACGTATATATTTAAGTCAAAAAAAGTATATGGATTCTAAATATTAATATACAAAACACAAGCAAATGAATGTCTTTCAAATTCAGTAAACCAATTACCCGAATTTCTGCTAGATTGACATTACCGCTTTTTCCCCTGTCTTCCTAATCCTGTAGTTATTTATTCAAGACCACGTATTCACCAACGACTAAAACCAATTTTCAACTTAATTCAGCCATTCCCAAAACACCTGAGTGGCTGCGTCGCGCGCGACATTTATAACAGTGTCGCAGTGTCGGCTCCCGAGGGATGAGACATTTATGTGATCTAGGGACTTCGCCTTAAATTGTGTCTGACGTTTTTATGGGAATGAGAATGTATGTCCGACAGCAGGTAAGTGGACATTTCATGAAAAAAAGGTTCTTTTACGGCTTTCAAGGAAAAAAATACTAAAAGCCCTGCGCGTAAAGAACAAGCGCTGAAAAACTTACATCTTAGGACGCTTTTCTAAGTATAATAGGATCATATAAAATTTGGCTAGCCGGGGAAGAAACTTGAGCTGTGAAAGTAAGTGTTTATGTTCATTATATAAAGGCTTCCTTTACATTAAAGTTGCAAGTCCCAGACATGACTTTAACTTTCTTCTGCTGCGATGGACCCGGCACCCACATGGGAAATCTATGGAATGCTAAATATTAGGTCTGTCCATTATTATTCTTATCTAAATAATGAGAAAAAAAATGTCTCTCATGACGTCACATCGGTGCTAGCAATAAAATTGTCACATTTTTTTTTAAATTGGTTATAAGCCCTTCTGGTATTTGAGTAGTGCCTAGTGGTATGACACTGTTGGTGATTGTTTTTGTTAGCAGGATAAGGCAAGAATAGAAACAACGTTTCCATGTCAGCTGACATACAGTGTTAATTTCTTAGCGACAGATTTATTAATAATATATACCTTTATTATAATATATAACTAAGATTTGTAATACGTTGGCAGTGAACTATCTAAATAAATACAATTTATATATAATGAAAACTGAATATGAAATAAATTGTTGAAGTAGATAAAATGATGATTCAAAAGACTCTTTCCAGAATTAAATGATACCAACCGGAATGA
Organism: Plagodis pulveraria; assembly: GCA_963890685.1. Taxonomy (NCBI): domain Eukaryota; kingdom Metazoa; phylum Arthropoda; class Insecta; order Lepidoptera; family Geometridae; genus Plagodis; species Plagodis pulveraria. Next base: position 32,534,188 of record OY982956.1, on the reverse strand, counting down.
TTTTCTGACACCAAGCACAAACTGATAAAATTTTATCAACTTTTTGTTTTAAATTTAATGGGTCGCCAACCGACATTCAAAGAATCATTAAGAGCATGTCACCCCTTATCTGGTAAAAAATAGCATTATGAACATGAAAACTAGAAGGGAACTACACATAGCTTGCACAACTCAAAAAGTTCTCTGGAATCATAAGCCTGAATATTTATTTGAAAAGCTCACATGGATTAAAGACCTACACAAATTGAACACTCGCTCCAAACACACCAATATTTTGTCTTTTCCTAAACATACTACTGCTAATTTTAAGGGTTGCTTCAAATACAGCGCTTCGAAGGTGTGGAACAATCTTCCTCCGCCAATGAGACAAAAAGTTAGTTCCACCACTTTTAAAATAAAATTGAAAATTTTCCTTCTAGATCGACTTAAGCACCACTTTGAAGCAACCTTTAAAAAACGTAGGTAGTAACGAGGACACGCACTTACTCACTCTCACACACTTACACACTCTCACACACTTATACACTCTCACACATTCTCTCATGACATCATGCACGGATTCTCATATTCGTATTATTCTCTGTTTTTGGTTTTGATATATAACACAGTCTTTTTAATTTTACTTTACAGCTGATTTGTTTGTGTGTATAAATAATAAACGTTGTATATTTTTTACAAAATTTACCCAATTAGACCATAGCTCAAAGTTTCTAGCTCGACGAACACCTGTTCGAGCACAGGGGAAAACTGAAAAACAGCGTCTGTGCACATGTGTATTAATATGTGTACGGACTTTATGCTGAGTTTTTCTCCTTTTGCCCACATTATTTATTTATTTGAAATGATCTTTTCTTTTACGTTTGTGTTAGGAAATATTTTTAAGTTGTCTATTTTGTTCTTGTGTATTGTTTGCTCTTGCTGTTTCATTTTTTGTATTTACTGTGTGGCAATAAACGAATTTTGATTTGATTTGATTTGATTTGATTTAAGATCATATGATTGAATCAAATATTACACGTCATACATAAAAAAAACTATTGCAGCTTTCCACCTTTTCTTGGAAGTCGGTAAATAATTACCGATTGATACCAACTGCCCTAACGTGCTGTATCAGCCAGATCATCCACTGCTGAACACAGCCTCCCCCATTAGGGGGGGATTTTCCATAATCCCAACGCTTGGCAGGCGTCTTGGAGATCGCAGTGTGAGATATCAGTTCCTCAGAAAGTGCTGCTGCCCATCCTGCTGGTCTTTAGTCGCCGCCCTTAGTCGCCTTTTACGACAACCACGGGTAGAGATAGGGGACATTTTAGACCGGCATCCCATGGGTCTAGGGCCCTATATACCATGATAATTTAGTCAGTTGTTAATTGGACGGTTAATATATTTTATTTTACAACACGTGTTTTACTATATTTATCTCCCACCTATAATGTATTATCTATCTTCATATGCGTAAAAAAACACCAAAACATCGTTATATTATGTCCGGTACTACCTTCTACTATATAAACCTCTAGCAGTACATTTGAAGATTGCTTCATAAAGCGACGACGAATGCACGGGTGAGCGAATACGGGCAAGGCTGTATATCAAGGTTCTGTACAGAACGGGCCAAATGGAACCCAATGATCGCATTTAAGCATGGCAACTGGCAACCCGTCAGAGACTTTTAACTATGTAATGAAACAATGAAATAAATAAAGTTAAGGCCTGTTTTAATGTACCTCAAAATAATCATAATAATATTATAAATACAATGCGATTAAAATAAGAATAGGACGGGCTCTCAGCTAACTTCACACATATTCACTCTAATAAGCATGATCAGCAGAAAAACTTAAAGTAGAGCAGTGCCATATATTTATACATAATTTCAAATGAGTGACCCGAAATTGTTAATTTTAATAGATTTATATTTTTAAGGTTGACAGCGCAGACACCATCTTGGTTTGATGACAACGCGGGCGTCAGGGTCTTATTTCTCCGACGGTGTACTACTAAGCGACACGTTTCCGAGTGCTTATTGATCTTCTCGTTTAATTTGTTTTTTGACTATTTATTTTGTTCTTGTTGACTGTTTAATTTATGTTTGGTGATTTATCAATATTTTTTTCATTTCTCATACTCAAAAAATAGTGTTTATTTGATCTGAGTAGCGGGTGGAAGACGCTGCTTCCCACCTAAGAGTGGGAAAAACTCATAGTAAATGCTTCCCTCCCTTGGGCCGGAATGACTTGTAACCATGGCAACCATGGTTGTAAACAATGGTTGCCATGGTTAGTAGTGTGCACGGAGCGTTTTCCATACGAACGTAGTTATGTCATATTTTAAATACCAAGTGTTCAAACTCGGAGAAATTTTGTACGCATTTAGCTGAGCCTAATATCAATGCTTCTGGTGTGCTAGTTTTTCAATTGAGTATTTATTTTAAACCTAAATGTCAAAATAACAAATCCAAACAAAAACAATTTTCGAATTATTTTTGAAAATACTTGAATTTACGGAAATCTGGCAAACCAGAAGCATACATATTAGGCTCAAGGACATCCCTGCAAAGTTTCACTAAGTTTGAACACTTAGTATTTAAAATATGACGAAACGACGTTTGTATGGAAGCGCTACGAGCACTCTAGCTTTAACACATAAGATACTTTTCATCATGGCTACCCACTGAAACCGTGGGGCGTAGATGGTACTTTTATACTACTTTTACCACTTGCATTAAGAGTTTAGTTTGCCTGGTAGAGATCACTTTTAGTGATAAGGCCGCCCATTGTAACACTATATTATCATTATTTAATATGTAAACTTTAATATTTTAACAGTGGTATAACAATAAAGAGTTTTCTATCCATCTATCTATTTTAACTCTTATACAAATAAAATGCAGGACAACATGATATAGGATACAGTATCGTCGACCACTCGTTTTCCGTGAAGAATAACTTAACTCATCTTCTTCTTTCTACCCTTATTACACGTTATGTGGGATTCGTACAATATGTTTTCTCTAACAAAGCAAAGGATGACACAAAAACAAATTGTAGATAGTACCTATTGGTTTTGGTTGTATGCTCGACTATCCCTGACGCCAATCCATGGATGTACTCATATTGATGACCGTGTCCATATATCTACACGCCGTTAAAACCCGAAAGGGAGCGGGTATAAAACCATCATGAACATTTACAGGGGTGGTCATCAGGTAGAGGGCTTAATTCGATTAAGTTATAAGAGAAGACTTATTGTACTAATCAAATATAAGTACGGTAAGGGTAAAATGTAGATATACGATAATGTAGGAGGAAAACAAAAATAATGTCATTATATTAACACATAAACATAAGCAAACATAACATACAACACTCACTTATTCACTCACTCACTCTCTCGCAAACTTTCGTATGTTTTAGAAGCAGTGATGGCCGAGTGGTACCCTTGAACTGCCCTGCCTCAGGTCTAGGGCTCGATCCCCACCGTCGGCTTGAGCTTCTCCGCATGCTGGAAGGTCATTTGGGAACTCTTACCTTACTCCTATACTCTCAAAAATAAAATCGCACAGCACCTAAAAGTGTGTTACGGCAGCAACACTTGAAAGCAAGAATTACGGGCACATGAGACTTAAAAATTGCATGTTTCATTCATTCACGAAATGCATCTGTGAGAGGCAGAGATTACCGCTTAATATCATGTGGGCCTCATGGGAGTTCCGTCAGAATCAGATATAAATAATATTTGAATGTGATAATGGAACCTGAATTTAGTGCGCTTGTTTCACACTTGACCATTTTTATGAGGTCGCCTTCTCTACCCTTCGAATAGAAATGACGAAAAGAATGAAAACGGTGGAAATCCGCTATTTTCTTTGTCCTTTGTTTTTTGTTCGCAATTTCTTTTAATAGTGCGCATTGACTATACAGGTGATATAATGATCTAAATGTTTCTTTAGGTTTGGCATTTTGCAATTATTTACCTGCATAGCTACCGCTAGCTGGATAGCCCTCATGTAGAAAATCTGTCGCGCAGCTTCATACGGTGTATACAGTGGTTTGAATTTTTTTTTGTTTTAGTCATAGCTTATAAAGTACAGTAGAAATCGGCGTTTTCAATATTTGTTGTTTTGTTAATAAGCATATGACAGATAATATGCCGCAAATCCACATTTCTAATTAAATTATATAGTTATTAATGAGATTATTCTTCGTAAGACAAGTGATCTAGAACTGTAAACTTCTCCTGCCATTTATTATCTATATATTTTTTAAGCAACTACTCAATTGATACCATGAGACTACTAATTAAAAGATGTATTTTATTGACAGTAGAACTTTTAGTGTTAGACTCTCGTCCGGGAAAGTACTGCCACCATATACATATAGTTTTACCATCAAGCAGTAGGTACTAGTAGTAGTTAGTACTTACTGGTTGCATTACTGTATTCCAGCTTGAAGGGTATGTGTGCCGAAATTACAGGTACCTACTTAACAACTTCTTACGTAAATGTCTCTGCATTTTAGCCTAAGATTCAGATGTAAGACGGTCTAAGACCAGTCTTAGCCAAGCGTCGGCTAACCCAATCTTTACATTCCGTATCCAAAGATGTAGCCAAAGTCCTTCATACCTCGGCTAAATTTACGCTCTTTTATCGATATAGCAATAGCTGTTTTAATTTACTTTAGTTAATGTTCTTAGGTTTTAAATATATATTTAAAAGATAAACGTACAGGTTCAACTCAATGTAAAAAACTTATCACGCTTGACGTCGCCGTCCTATTATATATCTAGGAATAGCCGCAAATACAATAATGATGACCACACTTTATGAATTTAAACTGAAATGCTTTAGAGAAAATCTTTATTCGATTCGTACGAAATACCTATTACTTCAACATCCAACGGCTTCAAAGTTTACCGCAAACCGTTTTATAACTTAAGCACCGAGATAGAACTGGCTCAGAAACCACTTCGATAAAGTTCCAGCGTATTCTTCATTAACTCAGTACAAGCCCATGCCTACGGCTACGTTTGCGATTAAAGTTTGTTTCAATAGTTCTCAAATAATTTTATAAAATAACTAGATGTTAGCCGCGGCTTCGCTAGCTTGGGTAATAGTCGCAAGTTAGATTGCTATATATGCGTTCAAACACACTCATTCTGTTCCCCGGAAAGGTGCAAATGTCACCACAGTTTCAAGACTTTCAAGGGATATTATTCCAGCATGGTATCAGCTGCATTAACGTAGGGGAATTCCTCTCCAGGCTTCCACCCCCAGGACCTACATTTTACATGAAGGTAGATGATTCATCAAGTTTATTGGCTACTTGGCTTTTATGACATCACGTCGGCTTAGCAAAAATAATAGGTGGAATATTCACTAGATATTTTGATTTGGAAGCAATGATAGCTCAGTGGCATTGGCTATGGACTGCCGCGCGGCAGGTCCATGTTTCCAATCCCGCCACGGGCTTGTGCTTCACCGCATGGTAGAAAGCCATTTGGCGAATGCCCGTCTGGCTAACGACCACCCTCAAGTGGAAAATCTGTCGCCAAGCACCTAACGGTGTGTTCCGCCAGCAGTCCTTGAGAGCCAGTGAAATCACAGGCACATGAGACGTAACAACCATGTCTCAAGGTGACGGGCGCAGTGTAATTCGTGTACTTGTGACGAAATGCATCTGTTATAGGCAGAGGTTAGCCGCTTAACATCAGGTGGCCCTCGAGCTTGTTCCGTCACAATAACATAAAATATATATATCTTATATTAATTATTTTTTGCTTTCTTAATATATTTCTAAAATATTGATGTTATTAGATATGGATTTTCAAAATATGACGCCTGAATCTAATATTTATCTTAATATTGTCAATAAATACTCGTATTTTAGAAAACCTACTATTTTTCCTTTTTATACCCGAAATGAAAAGTGGAGTGTTTAACACAGGTGAAATTCATAATACCTACTCGGTCAATAGTTTAAATACGTCGTATGGATATTGATTCCTCTTGACACTTATACAATAATCTACTATTTTTTACTTATGAGTTTTATGCGTCTATTACTAGTTGCCCAGTTAACCCCAGAGACAAACTTTGCAGACGTGATGCCAATTACACATGTGTGAGAGTGTGTGTTCTCGCATTCTTGTACGTGTGCGTAGATAAATAAACTCCATAAAAATCAAAAGAATTGGAGTAAGTCGCAATTTGTTTCTGGAACTAGACTCCGATAATTGATTGACGTTGGAGTTTTTTCTCTACCAATAATAGATCTCTAAGAAAGATTTTAATTTTTAAGAAGCTAGTTGAATCGAGATTTCTTTAATATAGGAGTCTGTGAAATACTTATTATTATTTTTTAGGTCGGAGGTTGTATTTACCTCTTTTGATACGTTCTTTTAAAGATTTTTGTGGTTACGAAAAACTCTGTGTCTGTCAATTCTCCCTTCATTTTGGTATCTGTAATACCATAAAGTTCTTTTTATTCTGTAATATAGGTTAGCTATTAAAAAAAATTACAATATAAAGTGAATCCTCTATTCACAGACGACATGTAAGCATCTAAGTTCTAAAATGGTGCTTACACGTGCTGTTGTCTCTTATTATTGTGTCGTTAATGACAGAGACAAGTGTTTACAAAATATACACAGTTTTTTTTTCGCATCCATCATTTAATAACAAGTATTATTTTAACTCTCCTAGACAGAAATAATGTCAGCTACGGCTGGTTCTAGATTGCGTAGATGATTTCGTAGCTTTGCTACGACCTCGTAGAGGTCTACGTCGTTTATGATGAGAAAATAAGGCCGGAACATTACAGCCTTCGAGCAACTAGAACTTTACGCAACCTAGCCAAGCCAAGAGGTTCTAATGAGAACACGGAGAAAGTTCTCCACCTTCAGCTCTTTATGTGCAACGCTGACGCAGAAATAAAAACCTTCGTAAGTTACTATTGTTAGCTATTGTGTTTATTTAGTTAATAATATACTATTATGTATTATTTTCTAGTTAATCCCCCACTTTGTTACTTTAATTAATTATTTATGTTATGGTCTAAAACTATTTCCGTTATCGAGTTACCGTGGTAGTCAATTGACTCGAGTCCATTTTCGATTTATTCTATTTTATTCTGCGGGAGTTCAAAGGGCAGATTCTACTTGGGAACATAGCAATCTAAACTAATCTCTAGTACAGTGCAGACGTATTGGTACATGGAATATAGTGAACTAAGTGGATATTGCCGGAGTTTTATTTCAAATGACTTCGGTCGATTAAACTAGCACCGTTCTTTATGCACACTACTTCTAGGTTAGCCTGAATAACATCTTCGACCACATCATCACTTACCATCAGGTGAGATAGTGGTCAAAGGCTAACCTATCAGGCATAAAAAAAAAAAAAAACATAATGACATATCTTGTTACTGTCAAAATTTACAAATGCTAAATTGGAGCCGAGTCCTGTTCAAATATTGTATCATGGCTGCACATCACGCCAAAACTACTGAGTGAATTTCAATGAAACTTAGCAAGATTTCAGTTTATACTACGAAGAAGGACATTGTATACTTTCATCCCGAAATTCAGCACGCTTTGCTCGGGAAAGGGGATGAAAGTTAAAATGTACACTTTGTTGTAATATATTATCGCGTAGTCAGATTTCAATCATTCTTTTTTTGTTAGAATAGAGACTCCACGGACAGCCCGACACCCCACGGGTAGACCGGCACCCTACGGGTAGCCTGGCACCCCGGCACCCCACGGGCAGCCCGGCACCCCACGAGCAGCATGGCACCCCACTGGCAGCTCGGCACCACACGGGCAGCCCGTCACCCTTATTTAGTTTTGCAAGCTTGCTAAGATATAATTCTACAATTTGGAACAATCAGTTTTTTTAACTATCTATCTTTTGCCGGATACATTTCGGAGACTGCGCAATGGAAGTGCAAATCTAAAATATTTTCATTCTACCGCCAAACAAGAATAGCATCGGAGAAAAGACGCCGTTTTAAAATCGAAATTTCAAAGAAACGCACAAAGTACTTTGCTTCAACATTTATTGTGCGAGCCGCGAAGGAACTCTCTGAGTTACTAACTACTGTCGTCTGGAAAATACAACCTGGCAGTTTTCAAATCCAAAGTAAAAAGCTCCTATCTGAGTTTTACTAAGTGTGCCTCAAAGCAAAGCACAGCTTTGCTTAATATGAGTTAAACAGTGCTCAAATGTGAATAATTAGTCTGTAGGTACGGTAATATGTAAACCTTTTTAGTCTCAGACAATAAAAAATAACCTTTGATTAATAGTGACCAAGTAAAACCCGAGACAAACTTTGCAGACGTGATGCCAATTAGACATGCGAGAGTTTCTGCGTATTCTTGTACTTTTTTTATGAATTTTAATAAGTTAGTTTCTGAAAATTTTAGACGCTAATGATGATAAGATAGATAAAATTAATAAAACTCACCTGATAATTAAAGCATTTTATTTTTTGTATTTAAATAATCTTTATGAATTTGTTTCATTTTTAAGAAGTTATTTGAAGCTTAGAAGTCTGTGAAATATAGTTATTAGTTTCCAGGCTTATTTTAATCTGCAATTACTTTTGAAATTATTTATTGGGAACTTAATAACAGTCCGAGATTTTGAATCGTATCAATCATGACGCGTTCTTATGAGGATTTTTAGGAGTCCGTCCTAGAAACATGACCTTCTTCCTGATCCTAGTTCTGTACATCCTTCTATACCCACCTTTATAGTGTTTTAAGGGGTAATTACCGTAATATCTACAATTACGGCGGATAGCTGATCGAATAAACATTTCCATCTCAACGTTATAATCGTTAAACCTAGTGTGATTTTAGTACAAACACTATAGAGTTCACACGTCTTTTGATAAGTACATGCTAATTAATGCTGTATGTACGGAATCTTCGGTGGACGAGACCGTCTCGCATTTTTTTTGTTTGATATATAATTGTGACGAGAAAAGCGCGTGTCTCATACCTATTGTTAGGTGGACCAACCTCTGCTTATAACAGATGCATACATACAGTTGACAAGGCTAAAGTGCTCGTGGCGCTCTCAATACAAACGTAGTTTCGTCATATGTTAATATCTCGGTGAAACTTTGCATGGATGTCCTTGAGCCTAGGCTTCGCAATAAGCGTACAAAATTTCACCGAGTTGAACACTTGGTACTTAAAATATGACGAAACTGGATGGAAAGCGCTCCGTGCACTCTACTCTTAAGGCCCATGCGCCGGTAATTTTACTGGCATTTCTAGGACCTTTTCATTTTATTTGTACTCATGACGGAAGGATTGTAATAGAGACGCCATATATGCATATGGGGTTAGAAGGTATTTGTATGTACTTTACTTTGGAAACTATCGCGAGTTTTATCCATATTAACTTATTAGGAACCGGCTAGGACCCGCGTTATATTTACCTTAGCTATATTAGCACGTTTCGTCGCTTCGCGCAATCGTGACTCCCAGACGAAGGACTTCAAAACAGTCCGAAACTGGTCGGAATCTTTCCGGTAAATATAACGCGGGTCCTAGCCGGTTCCTAATAAGTTAATATTTGTATGTATGTCTATTAACCACTTTCCTCGGAATCTACTGGACCGATTTCAATGCGTTTTTCTGCATTGAACAGTTCTCATTTAAGAGAAGTTTCTTAAACATGTTTAACGGCTGTAGACTATCAGAAGGCGTTGCAGCTTCCAAAATTGTTGCCACTTGAAGGCTCTCAGAACGACTGTGGGACTGAATTAGCATAAAATTGACTTAAAACGAATACCTTAATAAACTAGTGGCTCTCTGAGCTATAAGCCTCGCGAGTCTGCCCATGCTTACAATTGAATAAAGGTTCACAATAAAGTTCAAATATAATATATATATATATATATATATGTAAACATTGATTATCCAAGAGAGAGAGACCATCACTCATAGGCAATGCAATCAGGGGCATTGCCATTAAATTAAGCGCAGGCGTCCATACCTTCAACACATTATATAGTGAATCTCCGTCATTTTGATTTTTTTCCAAAAACTAAATCGACAAACAAAATTATGGGCTTATCAAACCTGCTCACAAAATTACTTACACTCAAATCACTAATCTCAATAAGGGTGATTTCTTCTATCCTTAATAACGACTTGTAATGTGATTGTTAAAAAAAGTCATAATCACATTTAAATCAAACGCGTTTGAAAGAATATCATCTGAACAATACTGACATTCTGTAAATCCAGAGCAAAATTAACTGTGTTAATTTTGAACATAGACGAACTAATTTGTACAATAGTCCCATTCAAATGTAACCCTTTTGTTATTTGCCGTCTGGCTGGGTTTGTCGTTCAAGGTCATATATATATTAATTTATATCTTTCTTCATTTATTATTACCATTAATCATGCCGAATGCATTAACAGAATGAAATTTTACCGGATACATTTCGGTGAATGTGCACAAGAACTGCACGACTTGGTTCCGCCCTCACCCTTTTTCCATCGGACGTCCAGACAAACGGAGAGGCGCCATACGTACATGGTTGATATTTCCAAGACTCGTACGAAGCGCTTCGCTTCCACTTTTCTCGTGCGTACTGCGAAAGAGTGGAACTCCTTACCGAGGTCAGTCTTTCCCGATGAATACAATATGGGTGTCTTCAAATCGAGAGTAAATAGGTTTCTTCTAGGTAAGCGTGCTCCATCCTAGACCACATCAATGCTTAACATCAGGCAGGGTGTAGTCAAACACGAAACTATTTCGAATAAAAAAAAATAAAAAAATTAGGTACATGGAATTTCATTATAATAATTTTTAATTTATTCAGGTTCGAATATGATGCAGTACCACACAAAACAATATTTAGCTAGACATGAGTCGAGCACCTGCTCGATAAACCAATCAAAACTACTGTATAATTAATTTACTTAGATGTTTTTTTTTCATTACATAGATTCATTGAGCACCGTGTTGGGTCCTTCGTGTTACAGAGGGACCAGCTCAAAGCATGCCTGGGACTTGCAACTTAGATAGTAGGGTGCCCCTGTACGATATCATTAATTTTGATTCGACTGATACAGCATATAAATTAAAGGCTTAACGGTTTTTGGTGTATTCATTGTTGTTGACATGTTTGTTTTTGTTGTACGGTCCTTAGGTTTTCGTTTTACGGTACAGCAAGTTCTATAAGTAAACTTGTGTTATATTTTTTGGGTTAAGAAATACCATCTCTAACATCCTCAAGTAGAAAATCTGTCGCTAAGCACCTAACGGTGTGTTCCGGCAGTTGTCCTTGAGAGCCAGTAATTCTAGGTTAGCCTGAACAATAACTTTGACGACGTCATCACTTACCATCAGGTGAGATAGTGGTCAAAGGCTAACCTATCAAGCATTAAAAAGATTGTTTCCTCAACCCCAACCCTAGCGGGGTTCACTGTGCAAGTGCAAAAACTATTAAATAGTTGAAAATGCCTGTAATCATATTTAGAAACTATTAAATAGGCTCCGTATTAACCTAAACTCAGAACACACTAAAAACTTAAAATATTATACGATAGGAAAAATGTAAGTCATGTGCGGGATTCGAACCCGCGTCCATCCACCCCTTTAGCCGGGGTACGCTCTAACCAATTGAGCTAACATGACAATGACGTCATAACTCGATTTTGTCCTATCGTTCTTTAACCATCGTATTGGGATGGAGTTATGACATCATTCTCATGTTAGCTCAATTAGTTAGAGTATACCCCGACTAAAGGCCTGGATGGACGTGGGTTCGAATCCCACACATGACTTAAATTTTTCCTATCGTATAATATTTTTAATTTTGTAATGTAATACGCATAGCAGGCGTTATTGCAAACATAACAATATTAAAACACTGAAAACTTAAATATTCTCCACTTCAGAAGTACACTGTCAAATTAGTTACACCCGAATTGCTTTGAATAAAGAAAAGGTCAAATTGTCGGTATATAAATTGGAGATTATTTTCTTAGTTTCACAAAGTACGAGTCGTTTAATAGCGTTTCCATGTCGGGAAATAGGAGTTACCGAATTTCTGAATAATTCAGTTCTGAAAAGCAAGTGAGAGAAAGCCTGGTAAGAATCTGTTTTAGTTTTGGGATAAGAAAGTTATTGAATTCGATTGATTAATTAATTAATTCGGATTGATGAAATTAAACAAAATTCATTCATTCAATACATTAAGATTCACATCGACAAAGACGCTTTGCCGTGTCTTATCTGTTGATGTCGCTTAAGTGCTATGTTATAAATGACGCGAAGTTTGGCGAGAAAAATATAATGTATACTTCTAGAGATAATATTTCATTTATTCATACAAAATAATATCATATTTTTACGATAACCAAATTAATGTCATGGAAACAGGTAAGTATATTAAAAATACAATAATAAACCAAATTTACATCACTTGCTCTCCCCTATTTTTAAACGTGGGTGCGTTTCAAAGAATAAAGTTTTAATATTTTTAATTACTATCGGAAGCGCTACTAAAAAGTGCGCTCCGAGGAATAAAAAAGGAGCGCCTCATTAGTAGTGCTTCGAGGAATACCTCCACAATTAGATGAGCTTTTCTGGATCTCGGACTCCTTCGGCGTGGAAAGGAAGAAATTCGTATTTTATACAACGTCGGAAAACTTGACAATGTAATTAAGTACAGAAAACTATTATATATGCGTGTTTGAAATTAAAACTTTAAAAGCAAAGACCCGAGCTATTGTCTGGATTCATTCGGTAGCTACTTTTATTCAATGTGGCCGAAGCGTCTTGGGTTCATAAGTGAGACACTAATCAAATACTATTTTGACATTGATCAAGTAATCCTAGAGTTGAGACCCGTCTTCTGAGAATATAGCGTATGATCTCTATTCCGTGGCTATAGCGCGTCATTGCTCGAGTTCTGAATACAACGTTATATACTACTTACTTACTCCAAAAGAAATGGAAAACTTCTAAAATAGTGGATAAAATAATGAGCCGCATACAATTACAACAAATTATAATTATTGTCTCTACTATATCTTCATTTAGATAAAAATGTGTCTTCCCTAATTTAGCCCATAACAACCTCACAGCGAGTGCGTGATATACATATTTATATAGGTATGTAGTTGTGGAGATCTCCGTGATTCGAACACAATATAATTCAAGGCAGAGACTGACATTGCTTACCTTTTTATAGTCGATATTTATGTGTACTTTTTTCGTTTTGTGTTTTATTTAATGCACATTTACTTTTTGGACCACGATAAGATTTTATCAAAAGAAGATTTGGATCTCAGTTCAATGGGTATCTAAGAAATTTATCTCCATGCACAATTTTGGAACGTTTTTTAGATTGAAGAACGTTACTCTCGAACTATCGGGCTCATGAGGATGTCTGATAAGAATCTTTACTTTCGACAAATTGATCATCAATTTAGAGGACAACTGAAGTACCTTGTTGAATTGTAGGCACTAATTCGATTTTCTTTTAAGTTGATTTGTATTGAACATCACATGTCCCGACCAAGATAAAGGCTCGAAGTTATCTACCATCTTTATTTATGATATTTTGTATATGACCTTCGAAAAAACGTCGCCAAAGAGAAGATACTGCAAGTACCCTACTTTGTGTGTTATCTGTGTAAAAACTTCGATCATTATCAGTATTGGGGGACCGCAGCCCTAACGGGTCGTTGGCGATGAAGGCATAAAATTCTGTGATAGCCAATTAAAATCACGTGGCATGTTTATAGAAACCACTAACTGTTCTCGTGATACCATTTTACACGCTTGGTTTTCATACAGTTTGATGCGCTTACATCATCTATTTAGATATTGATCTGTGATCGTCGTTGCCACGAACATTTTATGAATTACTTTGATTTATTTATTAGAAAATCCTTGCCAGTGTAAGTTGCTAGGGCTTAGTAACTGTCACTATTTCGTATAGATTTGTGGTGTAGAGACGGCACGCGTCTCGGCCCTTATCTCACGGCCTTCATACGTGCCTCATTAACTCGGGGAGGATGCACGGTTGGAGACGAGCTTAGGGGTTGACGGGTTGAGAGAGAACCCTACAAGTGTAACTTATGTATACGAGCGTAATGTACAAATTGGTAGAAAAATATAAATATAGCAGGGACTAAGTACATCTCAAGTTTATGTATATAAATAGAAAGCTAGCCTTTGTCGAAAATGTTTTTGGGTTAACCTTACTTTAGATAATTGGGGAAAGCAGTGCCTGAAGAACTGGCATTTTATACTGCGATTCGACTATGGTAATACTTGTAGCAACAGTAATTTGTGGCTGGTATGGGTAGGTATACTCCAGTACAGTCCTCATAAAACTGCCGAATGACATATGCGTAATCTAGGTATAACAATCGTCATTTGAAGTGAAGTTTTCGCGTTGGTGTTTCGTCAACTGCCGAATCCAGACCAGACATATTTCTATACTCAAAAAAACTAAAACGCATAGTACTTATAGAACTTACTGTACCATACCTTCCATTCTAGAACCGTGTATCCAAGGCGGCATTAGTAGGATCTTACCAAATTTGGTTGGGCAGGGGAGGAGGCTCGAGCGGTGAGAAGGAGCATTGATGCATCATAAAGGGGCCCCTTAACCTTACTCACTGGGTTGCAAGTCTCAGGCACCTTGACTTGGGCCTCTTCATCTGCAACGCTATGGACCCGGCACCCGCACGGTGAATCCATGGAATGCTAAGTAAATTCGTTTCGTCTTATTTTAACTGGCAAAACACTCAGGAAAGGGATCTCTCTGTTTACTTAGCATTCGAATTCACTTAACTATTATACTAGGTATACCTACTTTATTAATTATCCTATACTTTATTACTCTACGACGATGAAGTATGTTTTAATTCTAACAACTTAGAATAAAAACGTGTCTTTGACAATTATTATTCTCTCTTACAACTAATAGGTTAAGAAAATATCAAATGACAGCTGATAATGATGAAATTTTTGCTCGTTTCTAATTTTTCATTCCTCTTTTAGGGAACTTATGTATGGGTATACTTCTAGCTCGACAAAGTTCGGGGAATAGTGGCATGAAATAACATTATCAAAGTTCTTCTATTAGTCTAGCATCAATAAAAGTTGTGCCGTGTTTAAAAGTAATTAACTGAGAAGCGAGTTGATTGCATAGCAAAGTTATGCCAGTTTCCGCAAACAAAGTTACCGAGGAGTTCCCAAGTTGCTGCACTTGCTGGAGTTCCTAGTTTGTTTGTGTTCATTTTCCTAATGAGTTATTCTATTATGGGAAGCGGGAAGATGAAGAACTTTCATATCTTTGGTATTACACAGTTATGACAGTACGAGTATATTAACTAAAGTATTAAACGCAGTCTTTGAGAGCTTTTTGTTTTTTTTAATTCCTGATAGGTTAGTCTTTGAACACAAAAAAGTAAAATTACAGGCACATGAGACAACAACTGTATGTCTCAGTGTGACGGGTGCAGTGCCACTCGTCACTTGTGACGAAATGCATCTGTTATAGGCAGAGCTTAGTCCGCTGAACATCGGGTGAGCTTCGCGGTTGTCACAATACCATAAAAATACGCGGTCGGATGACTTTCAGTATTAAAAAAAACTCCATGCGATCCAAGCGGTGGCGCGGGTGGAGGCTGTACGTCAAGGAAGAGCTTAGTGAGAAAATAATAGTATCCAATGTTGGGGACATTGGTTTCAAAGTTGTTGTGAATTTTTATTCAAGTCTTCAACTGACTTTATATGAGTGGCAGTCCAATTTAAACTTCCATAACTTGTTTTTCACAGTTTTTGAAATGCCGTTCCGCGTGCCAAGCGAATGTTTTCGCACATTTTAATTGATCCAAACAACGCAACAACAATCTCTTTGACCTAAATCGAATGGTCCTATTAGAGCAAATTCATCGAAAAGGGTAAAATTTGTGGAAATGTATTTTGCTATCTTGCACCACGATAATGCGCATTCGCACAAGGCCATAATTGTGAATCAATTTTTGACCAAAAACTCAACAAATGTTATCGAATAACCACATTTTTCACCAGATATGGCTCCAGCTGACTTTCTTTTTCTTAAACTTAAATTACCACTTTGTGGTCCCCTATTTTATTTGTTAGAAGACATAATAATACATAATAATGACATAATAATAAGGATTAGAACCCACGTTTACCCAACCACGAAGCCTCTCCTTCTATCGCATAGCTCTGATCTCTTCTGACGCAGCAAGTGGGTTAGGGTTGTCTTCTTGTGCCTACCAGTTAACTAATGTAACTTAGGTACAATTATTCTCCCTATGTGAAAAATAACATTCTTATAACTGTATACAAAAATATAGTTTGCCTTGACTTGGCATGACTTATGGTCATACAAAATATTAAATAGTAGAATATCTAAAAAATACATGGATAGTACAAAATAAATTTATTTTGCTTGAGGCGGAAACACGTCACACGTCTATTTCATGTTTTTTTAATTTACTAGCTGTACCTGCGACATCGTTCGCGATTGCCGTATCTGGAGGCTAATTATTCACATTTGAGCACTGTTTATCTCATATTAAGCAACATGTGGTCTGCGGTGACGCACTCTTAGTAAAGCATAGCTCAGAAAGGAGCTTTTTACTTTGGGTTTTCAAACTTCCAGGTTGTATTTTCCAGAAGACTAAACTAAAGTTACTTAACTCAGAGAGTCGCTGCACGGTTCGCACAATAAATATTGAAGTACAGTTCATTGTGCGTTTCTTTGTAATTTCGATTTTAAATCGGCGTCTTTTTGCCGAGATTATCGTTGGCGGTAGAACGAAAATTTATTAGATTGTGCACCTCCATTCCACAGTCTCCAAAATGTATCCGGCAAAAGATAGATAGT
Organism: Plagodis pulveraria; assembly: GCA_963890685.1. NCBI lineage: Eukaryota > Metazoa > Arthropoda > Insecta > Lepidoptera > Geometridae > Plagodis > Plagodis pulveraria. The sequence goes on along the minus strand of OY982956.1, from coordinate 32,517,278 downwards.
GAAAAAAGGCTTATGTTTAACTTGCCACCAAATATAGTAACATATAACAGACAAAAATAGTAAATGATTTTAATAGAAAAATAGAAATTGTGGTCATTCATTTTTAATACATTGTAACCTTATTGTAAATAAATTGTATTGTATTGTATTGTATTGTATCTTCTCGCTATCCTATTTAAGCAAAATGACTCCAAATAAATCATTGTTAACCCAAAAGTAGTAAATGATCACCAAAATTAAAACAGCATTATAATGTGAAATTATGACCAAAGTTTTTACATCTTGCTATCTTCTGGCGCATCGCCGGCCGCTGCCGCATACCGCGCCACTTTCGCTTCGCTTGCTCGGCTCGCGCATTGTTGTGGTCACAGGTAACCTAACGCTCCTCCTCGCTTCGCTCGTCGTTGCACCTAAATATGACTTTAGTGATCATTAACTACATTTGGTGTTCGATTTCAATTTTTGGTAAAAGAACATTTTGAAGCGCTCGTACCGAAGTTTGCTTAGCTGTTCTTAACCGATTAGCAAAGTTAAGCAACGTCCGCCGCGGTCATCAGTGGGATAGGTGACCGCTAGTGACATTACAACTGAGCGCTTCCGTGCTTCGGAGGGCACGTTAAGCCGTCGGTCCCGGTTGTGGTCTTATGATGGCAGTCGTTATAGTATGGTGGTAGGTTTTGCGAATGTCCGCCTGCCTGGCTAGCTACCACCCTCATGTAGAAAACCTATCGCCAATCACCTAACGGTTTGTTCCGGCAGCTGTCCTTGAGAGCCAGTAATTCTTGGTTAGCCTGAACAACATCTTCGACCACATCATCACTTCTCATAAGGTGAGGTAGTGGTCAAAGGCTAACCTATCAGGCATAAAAAAATATATGAAACATTTTATGGTGTTCATAATATTTAATCCCTTAAAAAACTGATTGTGGCGAATGTTCCAGATTAAACAGCTTTATCTTAGCACTAAATAAGGGTGCCGGGCTGCCCGTGGGGTGCCAAGCTGTCCGTGGCCGGAATGCCCGCGAAGACAAGTTAAATTTTGAATTAGCCTTCATAGTCGTCGACGTTCGCTACAATTTAATGTACAATGCTTATTTATAGTTAATTATAAGCAATAAAGTTGGTATATCATGACTAGAAAAAAACATAAAAATACAGCAGATGTAGTACGTACATGATGTAGGTATATGAAATACTTGAGATACATAATTTATAAAATATATTTTTTATCTTCAAAACGACCCATAACTTTAACAGCTAACGGTATGTTTCAAAAGTAAGAAAAACTTGAGGTCCGTACCCCAAGTTCCTTGTCAATATTTACGCATGCTATGCTATGCAGTGTGATTTTAGATTTATTTTATCGAACCTACCAACCAACTAAGCACAAAATCTAGAAAGAATGTGCATATCTGGTCGAGGTGAGGCGGCGGCCGTAACAACCCACCGTAGAATAAGCCCATCCAGACGAAGCCGCTGATGTACTTGTGGCGTTGTACCTAAAGTGCGGAGTGTGCCTGGCCTGGCTATGCCAGCTATGACAATGACTCATGACTCTAATTTTTCCTCTCGTTCTTTAACCATCGAATGAGGATGGAGCGAGACCTCAACAACATACGTTGTTCCAAAAACAAGACTAATTTTGAAATTAGATTAAAGCTTTTTAATGTTGACGACAAATGAAAGTATTTTTATATCAGGCATTTAAATCAAAGTTATGAGTTATTGTCATGTTAGCTCAGTCGGTCAGAGCATACCCCGGCTATAAGGGTGGATGACGCGGGTTCGAATCCCGCACATGACTATAATTTTCCTCTCGTAAATTTGTAATGTAATCTGCAGAGCACAATAATGATAAGGAAGTGATAAAATAATTTTGGAGTATTATTGACCTTTTGCCGGTACTTTCTTGACAAAGTACTTTATCCAATAAGCTGGTTCTGAGAGCAATAGAACAAATGGGAATGTAGTTATGTCATAAAATGTCTAATAGAACTATAAGCATTAAGCGCCATCAATGAACAGCTTCATTAAACACTATAACACAATATACAGTACACATTTTGTACAGGATATTATTTCGGACTTATAATCATACGGCCGTTCATCAAATCTTCTCCGAAATAGTTTATCGGTCCTGAAGCCCGATTCCTATAGATACCTACCATTCGGATAATAAGAGTACTCGTTTTGAAGCGCTCGTAGCGAAGTTTACTTGGCTGTTCTTAACCGATCAGCAAAGTTAAGCAACGTCCGCCGCGGTCAGGAGTTGGATGGGTGACCGCTAGTGACATTACTACTGAGCGTTTCGGGGAGCACATTATGCCGTCAGCATAGAACATATAATAATACTACGTATAGAATGGACACTCCTCACTCCCCACCAAAACGAGCCTTCCTCACCCTGCCAGCGATTCTGAGCTGTCGCTGGGCTGACTGGAGTACGGGACTCGCAACTCGCGCACGATGACGTGACGACGAAGCGAGACGATTGTACGATTATTTTAAAAGTTGAGAATAGGTAATTGACAGCACAAGATTACCACCCAGGTAATCTTGTGCTGTTTACAGTTGCTTATCAACGAAACAAGTAATAGGATAGGAGTTTTTATTGATTCCCTAAGGATAAAACGACGTAAGTCATTCTTGGTAACCTACACTAAGTACCTACCTATTTGTCGTTCTTCGGTTATCCAGTAGGTAACTTATAAAAACCGGTAATTTACAGTATGTTCCTAATGAAAAAAAAAATATATAATACATTTTTCTTTATATTTTGTTCAAACTGCTATTCGAATAATGATAATTTTAGAAGATTTTCGTTTGCAAAAAAGATCCATGGATATCGACTTCGTTTCCAGCGAAACAAGTATCTTTGTAACCTATACCTATCATAGAGAAAAGCAATAGACATACCGACCTTCGCGACGGTTGACACGCGGCACACTTCATGATTGTTTATTATACGAGAAGAACATAAATTACGATGTATTTATTATCATTACTTGTATAGAATGTGAACTTGGAATCATAATTTTTGTATAGTGTAGGTATCTATTATTACTACTTCGTACATGGAGTTGGATTTTTGTGCTTGTAAATGTTTCTGAAGGTAGGTAAGTACAACAATTATTTATACGATGACAACCTTAGACTTCACGCACACATTTACGCGTGTACGAAAACAACATTTGTGTAGCGTCTGTGTTATAGGTAGTTAGAACGCGGCTTTTGTATAGACAATGAGTCGAGTGTCCAGGCTGTGCCGTCAGTCCCGGTTGTTGTCTCTAGCTATCCTAAGATAGCAGTCGTTATAACATGGTGTTAGGCATTTTGCCCGCCTGGCTAGCTACCATACTCAAGTAGAAAATCTGTCGCCAAGCACCTAACTGTGTGTTCCGGCAGCTGGCCTTGAGAGCCAGTAATTCTAGGTTAGCCTGAACAACACCTTCGACCACACCATCACTTACCATCAAGTGAGATAGTGGCCAAAAGCTAACCTATCAGGCATTAAAAAAAAACACGCACCTAATGCGCAGCGACAATACTATTTAATGCACCATTTTCCTTTAGAGTTTAGTCAGCTTTACGATATCCAACTGGATAAGAGACAGTTTGGTTTTATTTGACGTATCCAAAAAATAAATATAGCACGTACTACATACCTATCGATATTTCTAAAGATCGATTCACATGATCCGATGTCCATTAGCAAAACATCAATTTTCATAAAACCTCGAACCCTAAAACCAACGCCTGCGGTAGACATGTAATTAATCGGGATCATCGAGTTTTAATAAATGGAACCACTTTATCTGTCGCGTTAATGACGGAGAGAACCGCTGGCTTAATTGCTTCATTTGAATATATATCGGAAGGGAAATAACCAGCAATTTAATATGGAGTAGGTATCACCTACGAGTAGGCTACCTATGTTTATCTATGGTTTGATGATCAACGTTGAATAAAACATTCTTTATTACTTTTACTAAAGTGTGGAAGAATAAGTACTCTTTATATGTGTAGGTAGTCCTGGAGAGCCAGAAAAATTAGGCTCAGGCTAATGAGACCTAACAACTGGACGTCTCAGTGTGACGGGCACAGTGCAATTCGTCGTTGACGAAATGTGTCTGTTATAGGCAGAGGTTAGTCCACTTAACATCAGGTGGACCTCGGGCTTGTTCGGACATATGACATAAAAAAGGTATTCAATATAAATTTCAAAATCGACAGAAAAAATATTAATAAAAAAAACTACATAAATAAATACATCAAAGTATAGGTACTACATACTATACAAACGGAGCGCGTAATTTTTTTTTCATCTGATGGTGATGGTTGACGACGAGCTACTGATGGAGGACTGCTGATGGAAGACTGCTGCCGGAACACACTGTTAGGTGCTTGGCGACAGATTTTCTACTTGAAGGTGGTAGCTAGCCAGTAGAGCATTCGCAAAATGCTCTTGCACAATGCGGTCAAGCCGGCGCTGGGGGTTGAACCATGGACCAGAGACACGGCAGTCCATAGCTGTTATCGCTCGACTATGATTGCTTCAATTCAGATCATGGTCAGAATCCAGCCACAGGCGGCTTCGTAGGACATTTTGTAAATGCTTGTCTGGCTAGAAGCCCATACCCCCGAGTACACAGGTACAGTCGCCTGCAATAAGAAGTATACACATTGTAATTTTCAAAATAGTGCCAAAGAGTTCTGTTTTTCTATAAGTAATCAGAAGTATCTTAAAATCAAAGAATAACTAGATTATTTTCACTCATGTTAATTTTAACTTTGATTACTAATAACTTAGCGCCATCACACTATTTTGAAAATTACGAAGTGTATACATCTTATTGCAGGCGACTGTACGTGCTCAGTGACATTTCTGGCTGTTATCCTTAAGTGCCAGATCCCATTCAGTTTACATCATATCACCACAACAGGTAAAATAGTGGTCAAAAGCAAACCAGGGCATTTGCGAATGCTCGCCAGGCTAGCTACCACCCTCAAGTAGAAAATCTGTCGCCAAGCACCGAACGGTTTGTTCCGGCAGCTATCCTTGAGAGCCAGTAATTCTTGGTTAGCCTGAACAACATCTTCGATCGGATTTCAATAAAAAAACACTACTTATATTATATAACCTTAGACTCTAAATCAAGAAATAATATTCTCGTACTATTTATCACGATTTCCTGAGTAGTTCTCGGTAGAGCCTAACTCCATGCGGGCGAATTCGTACCCAGAAGCCAGTATGTACATAAAGCCTAATAGTAGTAATATGCAAACGTGCCTTCATCACCGTCTCACGACGTTGAAAAGCAGGAGGATTTTAGCTGACATGTCCTTTTTGCATGGAATATGTAACGGCTACATTGATTGCCCGGAATTATTGATAAATTTTTTAACTTTTTGTACTCCATAAACTCGTACTAGACATACTAAGTTGTTCGCAATAGCACAAACCAGCACAAATTATGCCCAAAATTCAATTGTAAATAGATTGCATAACTGCTACAATAAAAGGTTTGACAATATAGACATTTTAATGAGGCCAAGGGAAGCTTTAAGCAAAAAGTGTACAAAACACTTAGATAATAAAAAACTTAATGTGACTGTTACGTACAGAACCTTTCTCCACCCCAACCCTCCTCTCCCCCACATACACACTCATGCACGCCCTCACACAAACACACACACACACTCACACATTTTAATACGAGTACCTAACCTACGTGCATTTCAGCAAGTTTTTTTTTTTTGTATATATTTGATTTCAAATAAATAAGTGACAGTCGTATGTATTTATTTATATATGTTAATTTAAAAATTGTAAATCCGTTATTGGCTATAAGTTTATATTATAATTTATTATGTTTAGAGTCAAAGAGCTGTGAATTTTATTACAATAAATAAAAAAAAAAACACAAATAAAACTCACATGAAATCCTTCTCATTTTCCATCTCCCACAACCTCCACATTCCTAATGATATTTTCATATAACGTCCCAACTGGGTTTACTCCACTTTCGTTTCTACCCAACTCCGTAGCAATTGTTGCTTGATTGCGATGTAAAGCCGCCGCTATAATTAGTTTATCATTTGGCACCGTTCCTCAGAAATAGCTTGATACAAAAATAATAGGCATGTTTACCAGACTGCGGGAAAGGGACGAAGGGTTTATGTAATAAATATGTAATGATTTCATGTACAATTATTGTAAAGAAGCGCCCTAAAGTAAGGAACCTTTAAAACAAATCATTTTGCAATAATCAACTCCATCTCTCCAGCTTTCGGATTTTGTTACCATAGTAACCGTAAATTATCCAGTTACGTAAAACGTAATTTGGTTGGACACGACTGTCACTTGTTTTATAAACACGCCTTCAACCTGACTAGGATCACATGCGACTACGACTACTCTAAAAAAATTAAACTTAGGTAGTGTTTAACTTTATCATATATTATAGCATCTATCACTTGAATGGTAAATGTAAAATCCATATACGATTGTAATTTTAAACTAAAGGTAAGTTTTTATTACCTACTTATTTTTAGGGTTCTGTACCCAAAGGATAAAAACGGGGCCCTATTACTGAGACTTCGCTGTCCGTCCGTCCGTCTTTCACCAGGCTGTATCTCAAGAACGGCGATATCTAGATAGTTGAAATTTTCACATATGGTGTATTTTTATTGCCGCTATAACAACACATACAAAAAATAAAATGAAATAAATATTTAAGGGGGGCTCCCATACAACAAACTTGATTTTTTTACCGTTTTTTGCTCAATACTAATAACGGTGACAGGTAGACGCTTTAATTATTCACAGAATATTTAATTACGGAACCCTTCGTGCGCGAGTCCCACTCGCACTTGGCCGGTTTTTATTTATACTTAATTGCATTTTTTTGGGTAGGTCTCAGCAATTTGTTGTCAAATCATAGTTTACTTGGTAATCTAATTGTACTATGTATATACGTATCTGTACTTTTACGGCGAAGCAGAAATAAAGATGAAATTCTGTAATTACGATGAGCTGTAATCAAGTGGAGTCAAGATAACTGTAGTATAATCAGTTAATCACGGTTTAACGAGCCATCTCGGGAAGGTCAAGAGCTTAGCTATGACTGACCCTAACCTCTTAGTAACTAGTATTGAGCGGCAAATCTTTTAATTAATTCAATCGTTAAACTCAAATCCCAGTTGGACGAGGGATTAAACCAACAATAAGATTAATAGAACCTTAGTTTATTGCTTCTTTGGTACTGTTATTTATACTGTGTCTTTGACTGAGACATTAGTAAAGAGCTAGTAATATCGAGTCCCTGGCTAGTAGTGTATATTGCACAGAAAAGAGAAAACAATATAATGAATAGATTTAGGCGTTACTTTGCAGAAATCCATATTTAATAATAAAAAATATTTTATGAAAACATCAAATTAATATTTTCATAAATTTATATTTTAATTCATCAAATCATATAATAATAAATATATAATTCATTAATCATAAGGTAGTCTTCATGGGTGAGTTGGGGTTGCTCACAAACCTACTAAAAGACCTTGGCCTGTCAAGAACAACCGTAACTTCCATCCTAGAACGTGTATCCAAGGCGGCATTAGTAGGATCTTTCCAAATTTGGTTGGGCAGGGGAGGAGGCTCTAGCGGTGAAAGGGAGCATTGATGCATCATAAAGGGGCCCCTTAACCTTACTCACTGGGTTGCAAGTCCCAGGCACCTTGACTGGAGCCTCTTCCTCTGCAACGCTATGGACCCGGCACCCGCACGGTGAATCCATGGAATGCTAAGTAAATTCGACCCTATGGTTCAGATATTTGGACTTTTTGCATTTAGAATAATAAACGAACTTCTCTAGTACTCAAAAATCGGAATTAGAAAAAAAATAAGGCCATAGAAGACAAAAAAAAATGCCAATTCTTAAGAAATTGGCATATTTTTTTTAAAAACCTTCTAAGTCCAATATCTCAAAAACGGTTAGGTTTAGGCTAGGGTGTTTCATAGTCAAATTAGTCAGAAATGATGGGAACTATAACCTCTTAATGGATCTAGGTCGACTCAACCAGTAACCCTGTATAACCTAATCACTTTACGCTTAAGTAAATTATCCAATTACGTAAAACGTGATTTGGACACGACTGTGACTTGTTTTATACACATGTCTTCAACATGACTTAAGGATCACACGACTACGACTACTTTTGAGAAAATTAAACTTAGTTGCTGTTAAACTTTATCATAGTATCTTTCACTTGCATGGTAAATGTAAAAACCATATACGATTGTAATTTTAAACTAAAGTTAAGTTTACAATTACCTACTAATTTTTATTATTTAATTGCATTTTTTTGGGTAGGTCTCAGCAACTTGTTTTCAAATCATAGTTTACTTGGTAATCTAATTGTACTATGTATATACGTATCTGTACTTTTACGGCGAAGCAGAAATAAAGATAAAATTCTGTAATTACGATGAGCTGTAATCAAGTGGAGCCAAGATAACTGTAGTATAATCAGTTAATCTCGGTTTAACGAGCCATCTCGGGAAGGTCAAGAGCTTAGCTATGACTGACCCTAACCTCTAAGTAACTAGTATTGAGCGGCAAATCTTTTAATTAATTCAATCGTTAAACTCAAATCCCAGTTGGGCGAGGGATTAAACCAACAATAAGATTAATAGAACCTTAGTTTATTGCTTCTTTGGTACTGTTATTTGTACTGTCTTTGACTGAGACATTGGTAAAGAAATAGTAATATAGAGTCCCTTGCAAGTAGTATATATATTGCATAGCTTACAGAACAATGCCAAATTTGATAAATAGAAAAAAAATATTTTATGGTATGTGTGGGCAAACTAACAAACAGTTTACTTGGTGGTAAGTATGTGAGCACCGTCGCCTACGGAAATCCGCAACACCAGAGATCTCAAGGATGCGTTGCCAGTTTTTCAGGCGAGAATAAGCCAATATCTTTAAGGGTTTTTAGTCGTATATGTTCGGAAATACTACAGACGGCAGCTGGTTCCACATAGTGGCAGCGCAAGGTACAAAATGCTGTATGAATCTGACGGTTGTGGAGTCCAGACGACGTGAAATTGGAACACGAAATTCACCTGCAGGTATTTTCAGGCAGCATTCAATATGAGCCGGAAATTGAGCCTTATAAAACTGTAGGTGACAGGCAACCGTGAAGCGTCTCGCCTTTCCGAGCACTCCAAGCTTCAGGTTTGTTTAAAAAAATCGAGTACTATTTCTCGGAAAACCCATATGATATTTTTTTTAAATTGCTGATAGGGAAGCCTTTTACCACAATCTCACCTGATGGTAAGTGACGATGTGGTCGAAGGTGTTAACAGGCTTAACCTAGAATGAATTAAAATAGTGCTTTATACAGATAATATCACCGTGGCCACACCCTGCTGTGACATGGAGTTGTGAAATCTCATACATGTACCTGTAATTTCTTCAGCACCCGTACCACAGTTCTTTAAACCGGAACCCAATAATCCAGACATTACTGTACTGTATCAGCCGGATAGTCCACTGCTGAACACAGCCTCACCCAATATGGGGGCGTTTGCCGTAAGCCCCACGCTTGGCAGACGGCTTTGGGATCGCAGTGTGAGATATCAGTTCCTCAGAAAGTGCTGCTACCTTCTGATGTGTTCCCTTAGTCGCCTCTTACGACACCCACGGGTGGAGATGGGGGGATGACATTCTAGCCCGGCACCATGCAAACATTACTGCTTGGAAATAGAAATAAATATGGTGGCAGTACTTCTCCGGATTAACTCCTTCACAAAGAGTTACTCTTCTTCTTTAAGTGCTTGTCCATTACTGGAAGTTGGCAGTCTTAAACTTCTGATTGTCCAGAATCCTGTTGTTTACTGGTACGTTGTTTATGGGCTCTTTACTATCTTAACACACGCATCGACGTAAATATAGAGGCACTTTGCTACATTCAATGCCTATTATCTTTATACCTTTTACTGCCAGGACGATATGGAACAGTCTTCAGGTATAGTTTTATGCCAAAAACTGTACGACATACTTCTTACTACGATATTCATAAAAAAAACATACACGTTGAACCAGCACATCTGCTTAGTCATACCCTAATGCTACCCTCGTCAGCGATATCGCTAGGGGATGACAGTGATATCATAAGGCATCTGACCTTCTATGAAAACTGTTTCTCGGGTAGTTACTGTACAGCTTGTAGTATAGTGTAATGGTAAAACTTTTCTCATTACATTCACGTACATACCAAATGGTGATAGGTACGGAATATTCCGGAGAATATCTTGAAAGACCTTTGATATTCGGGTACCTATACCAAAGATTTTTTATTTATTGACTATGCAACACTTGCTATCTAGAAAAGCTCAAGTATCCTACAGGCATTAGAGATTAGGCTGAGATTTAGATCACCTATATGCGTAATAATTTTACGTAGATATGTAGCCTCATATTACAGTTCAGTAGTGTGTGTTGCCAGGGATGATTTATGGCACTGAGACGTGGTCCTTAACTGGGCTACTTATGGACAAGCTCAGAGTGGGGAAGGACGATATACATCGATGCAATAGAATCATTCGATGCTTTCAGATCGATGCGTCCCACAGACCGATGTATTGGAAGTCGCCTGTTGTGTTCGATACATGTGTTTTTTTATTTGATGCATAAAAACATTATTTAGGTAGGTAGTATGAACTGTCGAAGACTATGGAAGAAACATTTGAGTTGTAACGGCGTGATTTGACCTAAACGCGCATTAAAATCATTTTATAGTAATTGTTGTTTTTATTGTGCGTTAAATGAATTCACTAGATATTCATAAGATCCTTAAGCTACGTATCAAAAATAATAAAAATTCGATGTATCGTAGAAGTTCGGTGCCAAATAGCGAAGCTATTAAATTGAAAATACTCTTCTCTTTTACTATTAAAGTAGACACTAGAAAAGTCTCATGATAGTAAAGTGGGTTGTTCAGTATGGATCCCAAAATGTAGGATCATACTTAACAACAAATGCCCCCCAATAACCTCTGTATTCATGGGCGAAGCTATTGCTATTCTTGAGGTCATCCTGTATGTCACCTCCCACAAGATACCCCGCCCTATAATTTTTACAGAGTATAAACTGTCTACAAGCTATTCTTGCAAACCAATAAAATTCACCATTATTTATAAAATTTAAGAAAATTTCTATAGAAACCATCAGCAAGGCTTACAAGTAGTCCTAGCATGGATACCTGGACATGTAGGAATCAACTACAAATGCGTATAGCTTGGGGCACCATTTGGCAGATATCTAAGAAGTCTAATGTAAATTCTATTATAATTTTAAATGTATCATTCCTACAAAGCCCTGGTCATTTATATATAAAAAATATTGTAAGAAAGTTACATCTACTATAATTACGCCGCTTACGAATGGGTCATGCCTGCACTCCTGTATTTTTATCCAAAATGAGAATTCGTGATCATTCTTTATGTGAGTGTGGCCTTGATAAGGGTACTGCAGACCATATTTTTTCGGTTATTCGACGCTCCGCTGTTCTCTATATGATATGCTATCATCTTTATGTCCTACTAACTTTTGCTGTCTCATACCCCTTGTCTTCACCCCTTGTATCCATATATTATTATGTAAATGAATAGAAATCAATAAAATACAATTATGGATATTTATATATTCATAAATATTAAGAATGTATATGGCATCTACACGTATGTATATACGTGCGTATGAATGGGTACTTAAATATTTATGTGTAACTCTATATTCGTTTTGTTACCCTAACCGTTTGATTCATGTATGTTTTTGTGTCGTTTTGTGTACGTTCCGGTTTTTTTTTCATGCAATTTAGAAGATCTGGTAAATACCTATCTTCAACGTTTGTTTTCCACGCTATCCATGCGACATTGGCGAAATTGTGCCGACCCCTCAGAAGTCATAAGAAATAACCAAGGTAAAAAACATACGAAAAGTTACAAATGATACTGAAATTGGACTCCCTACTTTTACAAGAAATTAAAAGAGAAATATTCAAGACAACATTTTTTCAAGCGACCAGAAACCAGTGGCTTTACCACGGAAGTTATGAGTGCGACATACATTAATTACCCTTCGAGAAACTAAGAAGCTCCATGGTAGTACCATTAGACATTTCTTTTGATGGTACTGCATTTTTTCCTTGGTACCATAATGTTATGTTTGTATCTAGGTTAGGTAGGTTTACGATAGAGCAAAAACAAATGTGTTGATGAAACACTTCTTATAGGGAGCCACGTTTGTTTTAAATATTCGGCAAATATTTATATTTTGAAAACTATCGCGAGTTTTATCCATATTAACTTATTAGGAACCGGCTAAGACCCGCGTTATATTTACCGGAAAGATTTCGACCAGTCTCGGACTGTTTTGAAGTCCTTCGTCTGGGTGTCACGATTGCGCGAAGCGACGAGTACGGGCCTCAGCGGGTGCAAAGTTAACACATATTCTTTAAAAATTTCAAATGGCTGCTTCTAAGAGTTTCAAAGATATAATCCCCTTTAAAGGTCATTCAGAGGGAAGGGCAGCGGAGTAATAATACTGTTTCAGCCGGATTGACCACTGCTAAACCCAGCCTTCCCCGTGTGTGTTTGTTCCAGTGTTTAGAGAGTAGTAATAGGGTCCTGTTTTCTAATACAGAACCCTAAAAACGACCACACATAAGTGAGACAAAGGTAATAATATGGTGGTGTTGGTAACCAGGTATAGGTAGTTGATCGATTACCAATGATTGCATGCGACACAATTTCCTACAAAATTCGCACTAACTCTAGCTATCAAATAAATCGTTTGTCGACGAAATACAACACAACACTGCCATAAATTATTTACAAAATTAATAACATGCAGCGTTTTATTATGCTCACATTTCGGGCACACGGCAATACCGTTTCATTACACGCTATTAATCATCGCGGGCCGACGATATTAATTCTGTACAGGACAATACGCTACGTCAAATGGAACGTAAATAACGGCGCGGAACGCATCGCATGACGTCACAGGAAAATGGCCGAACCTACACCGAAATGGCGAGTCATGGTGATACTTAAATATCTACAGGCGTTTAGGGTCGCATTTTATGTTTTTCATGCTAGAAGGTCACCGAATAAAAGTTTAACACAATATCCAGTTTTATTCAGTTTTATTCAGGCGGGAAAAACAAGTTTTATTCGGGCGGGAAAATCAGAAATAGACGAACGAACATAACATAGTAAACGCGAACATCGAACACCGAACATTTGGTCAGGAGAACCTAATGGACCCATGTTCTTTTTGTGTTCTCGACACCTTACTCAACATGACTTACTTTCGAGTCACGAATAAGACGATTCATGTCTTGGAAACGTGTGACAAATTTAACTTGTGTTGTACGAAGTGGCACAGGTATTAGGTACTATAGTCTAAAATTACAAACTGTTAAGTGGGTTCACAGGGAAAACTCCATTAAAAAAAGGAAAGTTCCATTAAAAATAGCAGGTCTATGGAGCAATTAAGCTATTACTTCTTAAATGTAGTGTTACTTGCTCAGTGCTCCTTAATAAATAGTACCAACTTACACTCCACGTACATCTATCATACCTATACTTTTCCAGTGCCTAGATTGGGTGACCAATGGTAGCATTTTCATGGGACACCTCGTTGGGACCAATGGGATACACCACTATGTTCCCGCTGTTCACTGATGGTATATGACATCAGAATTTCATAGAAAAAAAATACAATCGCAATGAAAATAGTTTTGCATTTTACTACCCACACTCTTATAAGTACATTAGTTTCGCATTTTACTACGCACTTTTATATCTATATTTATTCATCTTATCCGTTATATTTTTGTACTGGTTATCGATCTTGTATATTCACAATTAATCTACAATTCATATATTATTAAACCTGTACTAGTAACTACATAGAAATCATTGTTCTATTTTGGATCTGTTGGTCGACACCCCTACGTAATTTAACCTAAACAAAACGTGACGAAAAATAAGAAAGATTACGTAATCTGTATCATTTATTACAAAATTATATACAAAAAAAAACATCTACAAAAATCGTACAAAAGGATCGGAATAACAGTCTTGATGTTTGAAACCAACCAGCAGCAACCCTAAGATACATTATCCCGAGGTGCCCGCGCCGCCATTGGCCGGCTTCGCTAACCCTTTGAGTCGCTCGTTCTCTGCTACTAGGGCTTGCACTCGTTGGTCGTACTTTTCTCTCAGTTCCTGTAACAAAAGATTTCACCGTTATCGTATCTCTTACAATATGGGGTCAGAAATCCACCCGTTTAATATTTATTTTTAATTATGTACCAAGTAGTCACTTTCGCTATCAAGGCGAATCACACGATATCTCATACATTAATATCGATTAAGCCGTTCAGAAGTTATGATGGAATAAAGAAACTCACAAACAAACATACATACATGAACATTGAAAACATAACACTCCTTTTTTTCGGCAGACGTGTAAAAAGGAGGATGGTTCTATGCTCGACTGTATCTATTTTTTGATGTAAGTAAACCGATTTATCCCCATGTCTGGACCGATTCTAAAGATTATTTTTGATTAGAAAGGGATACCTCCGAAGTGGTCCCATATAAATGTCATCAAAATAGGTTGAGTAGTTTATAAGTTAGCCAGTGGGGTGCCGGGCTAGAATATCACCCCCCCCCATCTCAACCCGTTGGTGTCGTAAGAGACTACTAAGGGTAACACACCAGAAGGTCAGCAGCGCTTTCTGAGGCACTAATATCAGACACTGCGATCCCCAAGACGCCTGCCAAGCGTGGGGGTTATATCAAACCCCCATAATGGGGGGAGGCTGTGTTCAGCAATGGACATACCGGCTGATACAGTACAGTTTATAAGTTATAGTCAATTAACGGAAAAATGTATTCGCATATCTGGATAATTGAATGGTGTTTGCTGTTGTCGACTATGAACATTTTTTAGGCGAGTGAATGATCTTCTAAGCAGACATTATCAATAAAACAAGAAAAGAAATATTTTTCATGAGAAAGAGAACCGACTTTCGAGTTTCAACACTGAAAAGTAAAAAATAACTTTTGAAAGTCGGACCATGCTAATGTGAAATCGATGTTTTAAATCAGCATGGTACCGACTTCCACAAGTTATAGCATACATTTCAGTGTCGGTGGAAGTCGGTGCCCTTTTTTACGAATAATATATTTTACAATTACATCACTTACGTAGAAGATACAATTATGGGTATATTCCATTAGTCGCTAAGAACGTTATTTTCGATAATTTTGATCACATTCTGCGTCTATGGTTGTGATCACGTGATCGTTTGTAACTGTCATCCCAGTTCCATTTTTAAATAAGAACGCTAAGAATGCCACTAAAATTTGCCACTTCTGTCACTTTTGACGTTAGATGTAGCGTTTAAGGCGAAAATAACGCCAAGACCCATGTGGAACAACTTTTTGGGAGTGTGATCGTTTTTAGCGTTTTTAGCGAATCTCACTCAAATGGTAAGCACTATATGTAGAAAAGACCCCACATAATTGGGATAAAAGTAGGAAGATGGTAATTTATCAATTAACAATATCAGTCTAATTCACAGTCATGGTTATGGTTATATGAGCAATGGATGCGAGGGTGTGTCGAACTCGGGCTATAAGAGGGCCTACCCTCGCCCAAAACCAGCACGGCAGTCAGCATCTATGTCCTACCTAAAAAAATGTGTGTGTCGTTGGTAATGCTGACCTTAAAGAGTTGTAGTTGCGTCTCGTACTCCTTCCTGAGATCGTCGTTGATGGTGGAGCTGGTCTGCGCGCGCTGCAGCACCAGCCCGTAGCGCTCCTTCTCCGCCTTGAACCGCGCCTCCATGGCCTCCAGCCGATCCTGCATATTGCATTACATACCTTATAATAAACATAATATTATAGGATCAATTTTAAATCGTGTAGAGTGTGAGTGAAGAGTCTTGTAATTGTTCCTTTACCTATATATAAGGTTCTCAGGAAGATAACGATTTTAGGGATAAGGCTTGTAGGCATTGTAACTCTTTCATAATACCTATTTAATAAATTTTTTATACATTTTTTGTTTGGTGTAACAATCTATCCGTGTTTTATGAAGTTGAAACCATTATCTGGTTCAGCGCTGGAATGCATCAACGCTACACCACAAAATGGAAAACATATACAAGAACTACAATATTAGCGTAGATTCCACAATCACGGCGACGATTAGTCAAATGAAATAGTCTCTAACGAACTGCTGCCGAAACACACTGCTTGGCGACATATTCTCTACTTGACGGTGGCCAAGCGAGCATTGCTCAAAATTCCCTTCCACCAAATGGTGAAGCTCAAGCCGGCGGCGGGGATCGGACTATGAACCTGCAGTCTATAGCTAGAAGAGCTCGGCTATCACCGCTTCAAAAAATGTAAGTAATTTTTTTGTTTTGGAGACCCTGCTTAATGCAGAGCAGGCAGAATGTCAATGCTATTTTGATGGCATCAACCTATATTACATAAAATATCATTGAGAAATTGAAGTTTTCGTCGTTCTAACACGCAAAAAACGATGTTGTTAAGTACTTATAATGGGAATTGTTATTATACGGTCACTGTAATGTCTGTGGTGAGTGGTGACATATATTGCCTCCCACACATTACACAAAAAACTAGGCAAGCTCCGCTACGAGCGCTGTGATATCGAACGGTCAAAGTTGTGTGTTAAGACAAGAAAAAGATAATTTCAGGTTGACTATGTAGTTTTTTTTCTAAGAACTTAAAATTAGAAAATTCTTACCTCCATAGCCTTGATTTCAGAGTTTCTAATCTCGAGAAGGTCCTTGGTGATCTGATTGATGTCCTTCAGAGACTGTATCTGTGTGGTGAGGGCTTCAATTTGAAGTTCCTGGTTTTTGACCATCTTCGTCTTGTCGAAGATCATGCCGCGCGCTTTGCTGAGCAGCTGAAATTATAAATCACTCTTACAATTTATTGTATACATTAAATCGATAAGCTACGCAGTTTACTGCTGTTGTAGGCTTGTCTACCATACATGTATCTTTTATTTTGATTACTTCAGTGAGTATAATAAGATGTAAGACGTGATGGATATTGTGCTGTGTTGATTTAAAAACATGTTTGAATGTACATATTTAAACACTACTAAAATTACTACGCTGGAGACCATTGGCAACTGTAACACAGGTACAACCTAGTACAGTTTGTCAATGTAAATAAGTGACTGTAATATTATATCGTATACTATGATGAGATGTATATCCTTAGCATTCCATAGATTCACCGTGATTATTGATCGGAAAAATAAGTTCACATAGTCCGATTCGATCGAACTACGCGGTCGAACCACGTGGCCACAAGTCAACCTAGCTACAAGTGTTTTTTTAATACGATTTTCTCATCCCAGGCATGAGTTTCCACTTTAATTGTGAAAATCTAATATTGGACCAAATTGCAACGACCAAGCAACAGACCAATATTATATATATATATTCTTATGTTATTGCGACGGAACCAGCTCGAGGCCCACCTGATGTTAAGCGGACTAAACTCTGCCTATAACAGATCCATTTCGTCACAAGTCACGTATTGCACTGCGCCCGTCACCTTGAGACATAGTTCTTAAGTCTCATGTGCCTGTAATTTCACTGGTTCTCAAGGACTGCTGCCGGAACACACCGTTAGGTGCTTGGTGACAGATTTTCTACTTGAGAGTGGTCGCCAGCCAGGCGGGCATTCGCAAAATGCCATTCCACCAGTGAAGCTCAAGCCCGCGGCGGGATTCAAACCCTGGACCTGCTGTGCGGCAGT
Organism: Plagodis pulveraria; assembly: GCA_963890685.1. Taxonomy (NCBI): domain Eukaryota; kingdom Metazoa; phylum Arthropoda; class Insecta; order Lepidoptera; family Geometridae; genus Plagodis; species Plagodis pulveraria. The sequence goes on along the minus strand of OY982956.1, from coordinate 32,499,382 downwards.
CCATAGCCAATACCACTGAGCCATCACTGCTTCATATTTTCATATATTGATTATATTGGACCAAACAAGTAAATCTTTTGAACTAACAGATATGTAATAGACCTCGCTAGTTTCTCTATTTAGTATACGATCAATAAAGTAGTACAATTTCTAGTCCAAGGAACTATTTTGTAATTTTTCTTACCTCTTCATGTTGCAGTTTGATATTTTCGATCATCTCGTGGTTCTTCCCACTCGGCTTTGAGAGTGCTGCTTGAAGTTCAGTTTCTAAATTCTTTACTCTCGCTTTTAGGAGATCGATTTCTTCTTCACGAACCTATAATCGAAAATAAGCATCATTATTAGCTGTTTTGGATATGAAAACAATATATTATGCAATTTTATTTTACATAATAATTGTACCTTTAAATCCAAAAGCAAACTATCCTTTGTCCTTTCTTTCGTAACCTTCTCTAACTCTTCAATCTTCTGCAGAAGCTCAGCTTCTCTTTGTTGCCAGTCACCCTGTATACAAAAACATTCAACTCAATATGATAGTGGACTACCCGTCAGAGAGGATCTCCAGAAGAGGAATGCATTCTAAAATGTTTTTTTTCTACAATGGATATTCTTATGTTTGTAAAAGTGTGTATACGGTGCTGTGCGCACTTTTGTTTTTGAATCACTGGCTACAATTTACATGTTTCTATATATGATTACAAGTACTACTGCTAAGCTAAAATCATATTTTACAAATTTTTTGAACACAAAATTGTATGGGTCCCGCCCGGTGCATACAATTTTGTGTTCCACTAATTTGTAAAATATAATTTACATGTTGTTCAAAAGTCCTTTAATGGACTTCTTAGCATCCGCAGCGGACGATATCCTCCATATCTATTGTTATTAATGTTGTTATAATTATCTACGATGCTCATAGGTTAAAGTAAGTGTACTTATAGCGTATTCCATACTAACGTAGTTTTGTCATATTTTAAATACCAAAGTGTACAAACTCGGTTAACGTATTCTAACATATTGTTCAGTCTAATATCTATGTTTCTGGGTTAACAGTTTTTAGTTTTATTATTAGTTTAAGGGCCTGTTTCAGAATGTTCGAGAAGTTCCGGTTATACTACCCAGAACATATTTAATAAATAAAACACTATGCAAGTTAACTGTTATTTTTATCATTCGGTTATTTTATATTCTGGGTAGTACGAGAACTTACTCGAACATTCTGAAACAGGCCCTAAATCTCAAAATCTAAAAATAATAATTCCCATTCAAAATACATAATTTTACGTCAAACAGGCAATCTAGAAGTAGAGATATTATACTCAAAGACGCGCATGCCAAATTTCGCCAAGTTTGAACACATGTTATTTAAAATATGAAGAATCTACGTATGTATGGAATGCACTATGTGTACACTTCCTATAATTCATTGTAATATGAACAAAATAACTATACAAACAAAAACAAAAGTAGTTACACATAAGTAGAAAGCTACTTGAAGAACTAACATAACAAAATCCGTTGTAACAGTCATAAATACAAAACACTAGCTAAAATAACTGTAACAAACAGTACCTACTCCTCAGTTGAATGTTCTATATATGCTACATAGACACAGAATAAAAAGGACCAGAAGGATCACTCCGCAAAGCCATTGCAATAAATAAGCGATTCTAGCTACGAAGCAATAAAGTGCACTTCAGCTAGCAAAGCACGGAGTACCTAATATTTATATTCACCTACAAGGAGTCTCTCTTTCTATCACATGTGCACGCATAGCTCTGATCTCTTCTGACGCGGCACGTACCGTACAATGATCCCGTCCGGACGGGTACGCCGATGTACCTCTAGCTTTGTACCTAAAGTACGGAGTGAGCCAGACCTGACAGAGTTAATATACTAACTTATACCATAGAACATATAATAATACTACGTATAGAATGGACACTCCTCACCCCCAAAACGAGCCTTCCTCACCCCGCCACCGATTCTGAGCTGTCGCTGAGCTGACTTGAGTACGGGACGCGCAACACGCGCACGATGACGTGACGACGAAGCGTGACGATTGTACAATTATTTTAAAAGTTGAGAATGGGGTAATCTTTTTCTGTTTACGGTTGAGTATCAACGAAACAAGAAATAGGATAAGAGTTTTTATAGATTCCCTAAGGATAAAACGAGGTAAGTCATTGTTGGTAACCTACACTAAGTACCTACCTATTTGTCGTTCTTCAGTTATCCAGTAGGTAACTTATAAACCGGTAATTTACAGTAAGTTCCTATTGAAAAAAATACAAACATAATACTTTTTGACTAGTATTATTTTTATAGGAGCATTGACGCATGCTAGGCGAAAACATAGAAATTTAAACGGATGGAAAAAGATAACTTCCAGAGGGACTTGAACCCGCAACCCCCAGAATACCGTCCTGGTGCACTACCATGGAAGCGGGTGCTGGACAGTCGAAACTTCTCCATCCGTTTTAATACACGTCTTTTTGACGTTGGCGACATCTACCCAAATAGCAGAGGACTATTTACTTAGGCTATAATACTTTTTCTTTATATTTTGTTCAAACTGCTATTCGAATAATGACAATTTTAGAAGATTTTCGTTTGCAAAAAATATTTATGGATATCGACTTCGTTTGCAGCGAAACAAGTGTCTTTGTAACCTATACCTAGTACCTACCATAGAGAAAAGCAATACACATACCGACCTTCGCCACAGTTGACACGCGGCACACTTCATGATTGTTTATTATACGAGAAGAACATAAATTATGATTGTGTTTATTATCATTACTTGTATAAAATGTGAACTTGGAATCATACTTTTTGTATAGTGTAGGTATCTATTATTACTACTTCGTACATGGAGTTGGATTATTGTGCTTGTAAATGTTTCTGAAGGTAGGTAAGATAACCTACGAAATCTAATAAGTCATATTAACAGCATCAAAAGATTGTTAGGTAGGTAAGTACAACAATTATTTATACGATGACAACCTTAGACTTCACGCACACATTTACGCGTGTACGAAAACAACATTTGTGTAGCGTCTGGTAGTTAGAACGCGGCTTTTGTATAGAGATTGAGTCGAGTGTCCAGGCTGTGCTTATACTTAAGTATTTTGGCTTCATTGGAAGACTTAGTTTCAAAAATACGTTTTCAATGTTAACAAAGGTGACATTCTCTTGGCATGCAACAAACTGTCAAAATTACCTTATCTTTTGGAGCTGTAACGTTCTCAGTTACTCCATTTTCTTCAATTTTAATATCTGAAATAAGTGGTATGGTTTCATCAACACTTTGTTTCACTTCAGTTTGTAGTTCTGGTAGTGCTGACTGTGGTATATATAACGGGTCCTGTGCTGCATCTGCATTCGTCGCTGCAGCAGCTTCTGTTAGATTTTCTGCTTTTACTGTTGTTTCTTGTGATTTTACTTCGCCTTGTGTTTCCACTTTTGGCGATTGAATCTGAAAATTAAATATAATAATTTGAACTGGTATTGGTAAAACGTAACTGGCGAAGAATGAAGACACTAGTAATTAAACAACTTTAAACGGTTTAAATCGCGTATATTTTTCATTATTTTTGTCCTGACGTTTCAAACACTTTGCAGTGATCGTGGTCACGGGGTGAGTAATTGGTTTTATTTTTTGTTGTTATTAAGACCAAATAATTTTCTTAAGGATGCACTTGCCGACGGCTCGAACTTATCAGCGGGCGAGGGAACAAAGCATGCTATTTCACCTATACCTTTGTGGGAAAGGGTAAGACTCCGTGATGAGTAGTACGAAGATAGTGATCGCGCATCACACACCCGTATTGCATCTACGCTAATTACGCACACTTGTTTGCGATATATCAATGAAAGCCGAACCATGCCGAACGAATTACGATGTTTGACGACGGACGGAGATAGTGTCTCAAGCTACGTCACGACGTGTGTAGGTATTTCTTATAAAATAATATTATATATTCACAGAGGAATACATTTTGGTTCGGACAGTAGGTACCTGTCGTTATAATTTTCGTTCGTTTTATAATAACATACTGATGTTATTTCACCTATAGTAGGTAAATATTTAGTAAGTAGGTACAATGATTTGTAGGTACATAGTAAATGTATTAGTTTGTTCTTTTCATATTGATGTAGTAAATATTTACCTACAATAATTATTTATTACATAATTAGCAAGTTACTGCTTTTACTACAACATATTTTGTAAAGCAGTGACGGCTCAGTGGCATAGGTTATGGACTTCCGCGCAGCAGGTCCATGGTTCGAATCCCGTCGCGGGCTTAATCTTCACCGCGTGGTAGAAGAGCATTATACGAATGCCCGCCTGGATAGCTACTACCCTCAAGTAAAAAATCGGTCGCCAAGCACCTAAAGGGAAGCAGTGATGGCTCAGTGGCATTGGTTATGGAATGGCTGCGCATCAGGTCCATAGTTTGAATCCCGCCGCGATATTGAGCTTCACCGCGTGGTGGAGAGTTCGTAGCGAAGTTTACTTAGCTGTTCTCAACCGATCAGCAAAGTTTAGCACCGTCGCGCGCGGTCATGAGTTGGATGGGTGACCGCTAGGACAATACTACTGAGCGCTTCCGTGCTTCGGAGGGCACGTTAAGCCGTTGGTCCCGGTTGTGGTCTTAGGATGGCAGTCGTTATAGCATGGTGGTAGGGCATTTTGCGAATGCCCGCCTGTATAGCTACCACCCTCAAGTAGAAAATCTGTCGCCAAGCACCTAACGGTGTGTTCCGACAGCTGTCCTTGAGAGCCAGTACTTCTAGGTTAGCCTGAACAACATCTTCGACCACATCATCACTTACCATCAGGTGAGATAGTGGTCAAAGGCTAACCTATCAGGCATAAAAAAGAGCATTTTGCGAATGCTCGCCGGGATAGCTACCCAAGTAGAAAATCTGTCACCATGCAACTAACGTGAACTCAGTGGCATTAGCTATGGACTGCCTCGCAGCATGTTTATGGTTCAAATCCCGCTGCGGGCTCGAGCTTCACCGCTTGGTGGAAGGTCATAGCGCATTTTGCGAATGTTCGCCTGGCTAGCCACCATCCTCAAGCAGAAAATCTGTCAGTAAGCGCCTAACGGGAAGCAGTGATGGGCCAGTGGCATTAGCTAGTGACTGCCGCGCAGCAGGTCCATGGTTCGAATCCAGCCGCCATATTGAGCTTCCCCGCGTTGGTGAAGAGCATTTTGCGAATGCTCGCCTGGATAGCTACCACCCTCAAGTAGAAAATCTGTCAGAAAGCACCTAACGGGAAGCAGTGATGGCTCAGTGGCATTAGCTTTGGACTGCCACGCAGCAGGTCTATGGTTCGAATCCCGCCGCGGGCTTGAAATTCACCGCTTGGTAGAAGGGCATTTTGCGAATGCTCGCCCGGCTAGCGAGCTTTGAGATGAGAGTGTGTCGTACCGATTTCAAAATCTGTCTCTAAGCGGTAATGTACGATGGCATCATGGATCTACTGATCCTGGTAGAACACATTTGGAATAAAAATTCTCTACCTACCCGTAACTGATTTAAATTATTTCCAATAAAAATCAATAACTAATCATAGGTCATTTTTGATTAGGTAAGTGCCTACAATCATCGCTAAGTTTACCATATAAACTTTCGTACTACCTTAGGTATAAGTACCTACTACAAATATACATACTTATTCTACTAATTTACGTAGGTAGATACATAGTACTAACTTTATTATTTGTTGTGATCTTATAGCTATGTAGATAGGTATGCAATGTAATGCGCGCCCGCGAATGTCGATTTGACATCGCTGGCAGTTGCGTGCCTAGGCAGGCCTATATGATAAATGATAATTATATCGTAGATAGGTAGGTATCTTCCATTGAGCTTCTAATTTTAACCCTTTACTACTTTGTGTTAGGTAGGTACTTTCTCGAAGTTATATTACTGCTTAGACTATATTCTAAAAAGAATGCGGGCTACCTACGTCCATACCGTATCTAACCAAATGCAGCTTTTTATATTGTCTAAGTGTTGCTAAAATGATTAGGTACTCACCATAGCTATCATGACCTGCGTATTGACTAATACCTACTAGGTACTAACTTAGGTGAGAGTAGGTGAGTACCTAGACATAGTTACGTATTTATATTACCCAAGTACCTATCTATATGGATTATGGCGTCCGACACTTACTATCACGAACAAACTAATCAAATGCGAAAGAAAATCCGGTCCCCAACTCCCAACATATGTAAATATATATATATGTAAATATATATATATATGTAAATATATATATATATATAAGTACGTAAGTAGGCATAGGAACTACATATTGGTAGTGTATACATTCGTGCACACCAAAAAGCAACAGGGCATTCCTACAATATAATATTATGTTCTAAGATCGCGGCGCGGTGCACGTGACTTTTGGTAGTGTGCATTTTGTTAATTATATATTAGTGTGCTGCGCATGAGACCCGCCCGCCCGCTTCCCTCACCGCGGAATGGAAGTATTGACATGAGATGCCCAATATTTTGAACGAAAAACTAGCGCGCAAAACTATGTGTGCCGACCTTTGGCTCTAGGATGTTTATGATTATACTACTGGATATATTTGTTTTCCAAAATGTTATCTAAAATGATCATGAACTGAGCTATGCTTCTATGTAAATAATTTTAGGGATTTCATGCTCTATAAGTCGTTTATTTACGACTAAACATGCGCTAAAATTCGTGATATTACAGGGATGTTTCGAGGCTTATAACTATCATGTGAAGATTTTTTTTACAAATCGGTGCCAAGACAAGCCTAGGTAATGAAGAGATAAATCGATATCATGCTTAGTTGTGGACCTAAAACCTCAAATAAGGGAGTGATCATCCTACGGCGTTAGTATGGAAAAGTTACCGGCCAGTTCTAACTCATGTGACAGTGTGTAATAATCGCGAAAACCTAAGACAACGTTATGAAGACACTATAGTTTGGATAATTCTGCCTAGTCTATTAGAGATAATTATGCCTGTTGGTATGTTTAAGTAAATATGGATTTATGTCTTGATTTGGTTCACTAAGAATTGTAGAATGTAGATTTTTATGAGATAGGGATCTCATAAAAATCTACTAGAACGTGCTATACTGAAGATCCGGATGGTGCAATGGGTGCCACACTATTGCCACTGTCTCAGAATAAAAAGGACCAGAAAGATCACTTTACAAATCCATACCAAAAACTAAGCGACACTACGAAGCAATAAAGTGTATTTGAGCTCGCATAGCACGAAGTACCTAATATTTATATTCACCTACAAGGCGTACTTTCATAGTATCTAACTGTGGTATCTACTGTATAGCTCTGATCTCTTCTGACGCGGCACACACCGTAGAATAAACCCGTCCGAACGAACACACCGATGTAACTGTAGCTTTGTGCCTACCCAATGTGCAGAGTGAGCCATGGTTGTCTAGACTTTATCCGCCTGTACTGTATAACTTACACAATATCATTACTATTGTGGTTAAAACCTTAGCTTACACGCAATACGACTTTACATGGAAAAAGTACTTTCTACAATACTTTTTTGTATTCTGAACATAATTATCATACCGAATCTACATGTGTGGGAGTACGGTAGGAAAATGATGATGGCGCTAAGGGTCGACTGAGAAGAGAAACAGCGGCGCAATACATTTATTGCAGTTTATTAAATTTCTTAATTGGATTCTATAAAGTTTAATATAACATTTTAGTAAATAATACGGGATAACTCACGTGAATAAGTCAGATAGCTCCAACTATAGTTTCAACCACGTCTTTTTCAAGGAGAGCTTAATATACAATTAATAATCAAATTATCATTTCGCAAGTAAAATTTAACGTTTCATTTCACAAACTATTGCTTTAACAATGACATCAAAATACAAACATACGACGATTAAGAAGTTCAGATAAGTATAGTCATTTTGAAAATGTATCATTTTATTTTATTGTAAAAGATATAATTGACAATCAACATTTTACAAAAAGCGAAATCAATGTTTTATAAATAATTTACTGGACCATAATAGATTACATATATTAATTAAGTAGTAAATTGGTATTACTAATGTTGTCTTAGGTTTTCGCGATTATTACACATAGTAATTAAACAACTTTAAAGAACGTGCAAAGTGTTTGAAACGTCGGGACAAAAGTCATTCGCGATTTAAACCATTTAAAGTTGTTTAATTACTATGGTGTTTCTAAGTTACGTTCACCAGTAACCTAACGCTCCTTCTAAATTTGTTCGTCATCGCACCTTTTCGACGTTCGTCCACTTTACTCAGACAAGATACACCGCGTTATGTTAAAATTACGTAATTAAAGATTTGTTTAATTAAGATTTGTTTCATCCTGCAGATCTGCAGCCAGATTGGACAAAAATGGCCCGTACAGTTGAAAAAATAATTACTCGATACCTGTGTATATTTTTAATATTGTTATGTTTGCAATAACGCCTGCTATGCGGATTGCATTACATATATACGATAGGAAAAAAATTTTCCGCACACGACTTAAATTTTTCCTATCGTATATTTGTAATTTTGTACCTGTGTATAATCAAATTGGCATATAATTACCTAATTGCTTAATGCTAACCTAATGTCTTAAAGTCAAGTAACCATTATATATTAAATAAAATTTGATCAATAGACCTTTGGTGATTTTAGTTGGAAAATACACTAGAATAATATTGTACTGCAAAATTACAATGTACAGAAGAATTCCTTTACGTATGTTTGTGAAACATTTTAAGACGGAATGTGGATTTGTTAAATTAATAACTGCATTTATTGCTCGTCGTCTGTAAATTTATAGAACTTTAGGGGGTTCCCCTTCGAAAGTTGTAAAAATGTTACTTAGGTAAATCATTACTCAAAACAACATACTCGTCCAACTACTAAATAATTATTTATATATATATATATATATATATATATATATATATATATAATTAGTATATATAGTATGTACGAGTGTATTATTATTATTCGTATTTAGGTCTTCTTGTTTTTGTATAATATGAGAAAAATATTTTTTTGCTTAAACTTTAAGTTAGCATAGTTTGTTTAACCTCATTTTTTTATATAAGTTTGTTACACCCCCGTCATATTATTCCTGTATTTCCTCTCCATTCCAAGGTTGCCTGGAAGAGATCGCTGTTAGTGATAAGGCCGCCCATTGTAACACTTGATTGTAAGCCTTCGTATTTTATTATATTGTAATTTACTGGTGTGTACAATAAAGAATTATCTATCTATCTATCTAAATAAACAAACAGTAACACACACACACACACTTTCACATGAACAATATTAGTAGTATAGAGTACTCACAGACGCTTCCGAGCCGGGTTCAGGTCCAGGCTGTGCGGGAACTACGGCGGGCGGCGCGCCCTCTCCTCCGCCAGACTCCGGGATTTGAACTTGGTCAGCCTGAAATTTTCAACTTATTTAGTCAGGTTACATTATCATTACATACTGTATCAGCCGAAATGTCCACTTCTGAACACAACCTCAGCGATTAAGCCAGGCTTTGTCATAATCTGCTTGGCAGGCGTCTTGGGATCGCAGTGTAAGATAGCAGTTCTTGAGAATAGCATGGTATTTCTTGACTTCTCGACTAAGGGTAAAATTTAAATACCGTACCCTTAGTCATGAAATCAAAAAAAACTATGCTCCTATATAAATGCTCCTAAACTGTCCCTTATCAGAAAATCTCAAATGATTTGCTTAAATTACCAAGACAAGATCTAGGACTTATGGTTGGTTTAATTAGGGGACACTGAATTTAAACTATCATTAGCACAAGATAAGGGCTACAGACAGTCCCCTGTGCAGAGGTTGTATCATGATAGTGTGGAGCGTGTGCAAGGTTGGTTGTAGGTTGCAAGGTCCCAGAAGAATTTAGGCGAAATACCGTCTTGCATGAAGACCAAACGCTGCATAAGAAAGACTCCGTTGAATCGGAACAACATTCAATGCAACTGGACCAAGTTGACCACATTAAGAAGCTGGCGAGGGAAATGCGTAATAAATGTGCGGGACGTCAGTGCAAGAGTTATCGCCCCCACATAGGTAAAGGATACCATGCCCGTCCTTTTCCACAGACAATCCCGTGGAGCGTGAGAGGAACAATATGATAGGAGGTCAGGCATGTCATCAGGTTTTTATTATTTTCCTCAGATTCGAAATGAAATCAGGGTGTTTACTGTACTGTACTGTATCAGCCGGATCGTCCACTGCTGAACACAGTCTCCCCTATTAAGGGGGTATTTGTCATAATCCCCACGCTTGGCAAGCGGCTTGGGGATCGCAGTGTAAGATGGCAGTTCTTTACAAGGTGCTACTGCCCACCTTCCAGTATTTTTCCCTTAGTCTCACTTTACGACACCCACGGGAATGTTATGGGGAAGTGCAATTCGAACCCGGCACCCATGTGCACATGTTTACTGCGGATAAAATGCCTATTTAGGCACTCGAACTATTGAAGCCCTCTTGACGTTCGTGCACCAAACCATATCCTGCCTGAATAGGTCCATTTCATCCCTTGTATAACAATCTATTATAACCGACCCTACATACATGGGGTATGATGATGATGATGATGATGATAAAGAATCTGTGTTCAATGTCCACGAGTACGAAAATACATGTGATGACTCGGATGACTACAACTAGGTTGAATCGACCCCTCGTCCGATGGAATATATTGGGTATGTTCCATTAGTCGCTAAGAACGTTATTTTCGATAATTTTGATCACATTCTGTGTCTATGGTTGTGATCACGTGATCGTTTGTAACTGTCATCCCCGTTCCATTTTTGGATAAGAACGCTAAAAATGCCACTAAAATTTGCCACTTCTGTCACTTTTGACATTAGATGTAGCGTTTAAGGCGAAAATAACGCCAAGACCCATGTGGAAAACTTTTTGGGAGTGTGATCGTTTTTAGCGTTTTTAGCGAAACTCACGCTAATGGTACGCACCCTTAATGGAGTTCTAGCTCAGATGGCATAGTTCTAGCACAGAATAAAAAGGATTCTAGTTAGAAAAGTAAATGGTTCTCTTGTAATAAGGTGATTTCAATTCGAATCCAGTCGCAGTGATGATTATCGAGAACAGAATGTGAACCAATGGATATAATAATGTTAGTAACATCAGGCATGGCTCATTCCGCACTTTAGGTATTAAGCTACAGGTACATTGGCATCGGCGTATCCGTTCGGACGGTATTATTCTACAACATTTTATTAATTTTATTAATGTCAATTCTGTTAAATTCCTCAGCCAGCACGTGGAAAAGGGTACGGGCCCTTGCGCCACCTAGGTTGCCCACTAAGGGTAAAACCAAAAGAGCGTAATTTTGTGAGTCGTAGTCGCGTATTTTCGGTCGCATAATTTTTATTGCATACATGTGGATAACTCATTTTGCGTCGTCGTGTGGCAAAAGTGCACCTTTGTATGAAACCGAATGCAAAAGAAATTACGCGACCGAAAATACGCGACTCATAACTCACAAAATTACGTTCGTTTGGTCTCACCCTTAATGAAATTCTAGTATAGCGAATTAACTAGTTCATAAAATGCAAAATCTGTGTAGGCTTTAGAGCTCTCCCTAGTTAGTTCATCGCGTCAATAAGTATTGATAGTTCAAACCGGATGGCATAATTTAAAATAACAACGCTCGTTTCCTTTCAATTCGACCCAAGTAATATAATTAATAAAATCTTTCGGACCTCGCGAATAAGCAACAATAACCAAAACTTTTGTCATCGTAACGAACATTAAATAAACGTGCCAATGTAATCAAAGTTAGGGATCGGAAAAACCACTAACTTGACAAAAACTATAATAATATCATAACGAAACTCACAGGAGTTTTCCCACGGGTCCCCCTGCCCGAGAACTTCGGCCTTAGCATTTTACCTTTATTTGTAAGGGACATTATAGTAGTTTGTTGATGGTACAAAGGTATCACCTCTAGGGGGTTTACCTGCCATTAATTAAAAACTATACGTAGCTTATGTAATGTTTCTATAGGAAAACTTTTACATGTGTCCCAATTTTGAAGAAGATATAAAGATATAAAGAAGTTTTATTAGCCCTTCAGTAATTTTTTTTACAGGCAAGTCCAAATTACATTTAACACATATAACTACTTAAATAATTCTAATTAGGTCTATGTAAATAATTGATAACACTCATATAATCGTAATTTTTTTACACTTAATATAGTTAAATAATTTACAGTTATAATAATATGAATGAACAGATACGATGAAATATTTGTATTACTAAATGTGGGCACATATATAACATAACGGACGGATGGTTGATCATGAAAGAAGTGTTTTTTTTTTAAACACTTAAGTATCACTCGTAATAATGTCGCCACACTTCTTTAAAATTTTGGTTTATGTGATTTTCACTTAGCACGCTATGATATTGTTCGTCAACAATATTTAAATCAAATCAAATCAATCATTTATATACAAGAAGACATAGTCATAAAAAGGTCTTAAACACTATGGCGATTTGTTCTTGTATTCTGCCTGCAAGCAGGCGTGCAAATATTAAAAAGGATTTTTGTCACTTAGATTTATTTATTATTTATTTATTTAATTAATTAATAAATTATTATTATTATTTTTTTTTTATTTAGATCTATAAACTCTTTTAAACTTTAGAAACATTTACATAATAGCCAGTCACATAATCGATTTTTAAATAAATCACCTTTCATAACTTTAATTGCTTCAGGAATCCTATTATAAATATTAATACAATTCTGGATTTTGAAAATTCTAATAATGTCAACATAGTTTCCCCACATTATTAATCCATAGTTAAGGATCGATGCCACATAGCCATTGTAAGCCGTTCGTTAGTGCAGCTTCCGTGACTGTATGCCTAAGTTTTTTTAAAACAAAAACATATTTAGAATTAAGGTATTCCTAATCTTCAAACCGGTTGAGCAAGTAGTCAACAAATAAATAAATAATAAAATAGTACTCTGGCGACCGACATTTTATAATAAAGCGTTTTTATAGCGCCATCTCAAGTTTTTAGGTACAATTAAAGTAAGCTAACATACCAGAGCAACAATGCAAGTATCTCAAAAATGTACGAGATGGCGCTATATGAAATTGTAGAAAATCTCATGATTCATAATTAAAAACTGTTAGTTACGTTGCGTAAATTAATTAGGTATATTGGTAAGTTATAAATCTTATTATCACTACAGAAGGCGCTGCTGCCCATCTTCTGGGGTTTTTCCATTAGATCTTAGATCTTATTAGATAGTCGTTTTTACATCTCTCATGAAAAGATATGAGGGAGTGCAATTGTGTCCCACGGGCATTTTTAGCATATTCTGGAAAATTTAAACCGGCCACAATTACGGTTCAAAAGAGACAAACGGACAGCGTACCTAGGCTTAACTTCAGTTTTCTCGTACGATACCCTTTATAACGTATGTACCGAATATCCGTACCGATCCTTGTCCAAGTCCTAAACCATTTCATTTAAGTACCTACTGCGTAGAACCACGGTACCTATCTACTTACCTACATAAATACTTATCTACTTCTTTGCTTTTAACTCTTTTTCACAATGCTGTAGAAGGTATATTTTGTCGTTTTTTTTGTGTAAATGGCCTTTCCTATGAGTTCAACAAATGGTTTGGGATCAATAACCTTTTAATAAACAAAGAGATATAGCCATAAGCGTGTATGTTTACAATAACACTATATTATTAGTATTTAGTGATCATTCAGTCAGATTCCTGTTTCGATGCACCGGCGTGACGTCGGAAATGCTAGTGAAACTCCGTCAGAACGATTTTCGACGCGTGTTGATTCTACATCTTTACGACTTAGTACCTATAATTGAACGATCGCGCACTCGTTTTCTGACAGGTACATTTTCGTATAAGTACATTTTATTTTTATTATTTTTAAGATTTTCTCATTATTTATAATCTTATTTATGTAGGTATGGATTTGCAATCCATTCTGAGAAATATCCAAGAACCAGGAGTGAGTATACTCACATACCTCAAAGTACTCTTGTGAATAAGGCGGGTACATAGCAAAATATTTATTCATGAATTCTTCTTGGTCTGATCCACGCACACGCGTCCATATGGACCTCATGCTTACACTATCCAAAATTCCCTTTTTACTAACACTCGATATTTTTAATATTAATGTAATACAAAACCAAGAAAATGATACAAAAATTTAACCATATCTGACAGCTAACAGAAAAGTTAGATGCATAGAGTTCACATTGGTTTAAAATACAAAGAGGTTAACTCACCATGATATTCCAAAAAAGTTTTGTTTTCAGTAAATGCACAGGCACCAACACCGACGGATAACCACGCACTAAATACGAAGTCGGATCTATTTCGGGAATCGGGAGTGCAGACGTGGTGTTTTAAAATAGAAAATACCTTCGTAGCGTTTCTTATTTACCAAACTTTCCCGCCTCGATTTCAATTGGCAGTAATACCGCGTAATTTCATGAATAATGCAATTACGTGTTAGTACGTTACAATTAATTTCAGAGACATTTTGAAAATAAATTAAGGAATTGTTCCTTAATTTATTTTCAAAATGTCTCTCATTAATCTAAGTATATTATTTACCTAACTGATATTATTTGTACTCCTCAGGTAGTTATATCCTTTGGATGGCGAATCTAGTATCTTCTGATGAAGGATAAAGAGTCTAGAAAATGGTGCGATGCGGCATTATGCTCGCTTCTAATTCTTTCTCGAACCCTACGCTAAGAAGAATTCGGACAGCACGTAACTATTCCTCACAAGTTGAGCTCATAACTTGTGCAATAGGCTTAACGGCTTGTTCTGCTATATGTCCTTGAGAACCAGTAATTTTCCATGGTAGTAGGGCATTTTGCAAATGCCCGCCTGGCTAGCTACCGCCCTCAAGAAGAAAATCTGTCGCCAAGCACTTAACGGTGTATGTCGCAATGTGTCCTTGAGAACCAGGAATTTTGGATGGTGGAAGGTATTTCACGAATGCCCGCCTGGCTAGCAGCTACCACCCTCAAGTAGAAAATCTGTCGCCTAGCACTTAACGACGTGCGTCGTGAGAACCCCGCGGCGACCATATAAAAACGCTGTGCAGCCGCGCATCGCCCCCTCATTTTGAAATATATCTGATTGTTCAATAATACAACCTTCTACGTAGTATTATTATATATGTTCTATGCTTGCGTGATATTATTATCGCATTAACTTAACGTAACTTTGATTACATATTTATTTATGCTATTTGAGCTAATTATTCTATTAATAATGTAATTATGACTGAGGATACTATAATAGTGGATTATGATACAAGTGAGCTAAGTTGCTCATTATACTCGCATATAATTTGCAGTTAGTACTAACTTAACTTTGTAGGGATAATTCTATTACGCACTAGTGTATAATATTATTATGCACGAGGGTTTTATAGTTCGGTTTATGGCCCTAAGAACGATATAATAAAGCTCACTTTATGAGCAAGGGTGTTGAAAAACGTATTACACAACACATAACAATAGATTTCATTAATAACTAAGACGCCGGGGTATAATTTGATTACAACGAGTTAAAACGAACCCGTGCTCAATGAAAGCAAAGCTTACTCAGTTTCTAATAAGTTTCTAAAGGAGTGAATGGACGCGGGTTCGAATCCCGCACATGACTTACATATTTTCTCTCGTATATTTGTAATTTTGTAATGTAATCCGCATAGCAGGCGTTATTGCAAACATAACTATGAATAATTAAAATTATAAGATTGCGTCATCATTTACAAGTATAAAACCAATTGCAAAAGTGGTCTTGTTTGTAGCACAACGTAAATGGTACTATAGATATCGCTCCATCCCAATACGATGGTTAAAGAACGATCAAGGCTGAAGGGGTGGATGGACGCGGGTTCGAATCCCGCACATGACTTAAATTTTTCCTATCGTATATTTGTGATTTTGTAATGTAATCCGCATAGCAGGCGTTATAGCAAACCTAACAATATTAATAAAAAGGATTATATACTACCTACAAATACAAGGCTAGGGAGATAGATCCCCCTAATCAATGCAAAAGGCAAAGCAATTTAATATATTCATTCACTATAACAACACAAGAACAAAAATGTAAAAAAAGTTGGCTTAGATTTTATCATCGACAAACACTTTAATAGTAGCAGGTATACCCGCTACCTTTCGGGCCATCATCATCGTGACATTAAGAATGTACGGAGAACTTTTGTAAGTTCAAACAACTAGACTCTGAGGCTTGGAACGTGGCCCTGCACATCGGACGCGGGGCGTGTGCGGTTGCGATCTGTAAGGCCGTATGCCACTTGACGCCAATTTCGTTATTTTCGATAATATTTTGACCACATATTGTGCCTATGGTTCACTTTAAATGTGGAACCATTGACGCAAAATGTGGTCAACATTATCGAAAATAACGAAACTTGCGTCAAGTGGAGTACGCCCTAATGCTTGTAGTGAGTAGTCTGTGACTACGTTTTTCTCCGTTCGAAAACAAACCGTGGCGGTTTGTTTTGCGGATTTTTGTTTTTGTACATTTGTGGGAATTTTGGGTGTTTCGCACAAATCAGAAAGATCTAAGACATAATAAATGTATATCTAAAGTCTCCAGTCCAGCTCACGCTAATAACACATCAGAAAAACTAGTGTAATACAGGACTGTGATGATAATTTTCTAGTGAAACTTAAGTCGCAAGTGAATCACAATAAATACAACTTTAAAACATAATGACTTCGGAAAAAACTGCTCAAGTGGGGCAAGCGCGCGAAGCTTTCCAGCAAATGTTTCAAATATCTCAACTACTGCGTACCGGACTTGATGCAGAGTCTCTCTCCATCTGCATCAGGCTGTGCGAACTTGGAGTTCAACCCGAGGTTTTGGCGCTTGTAATCAAAGAAATACGTAAAATGGGAGACAGCGCTGCAATCAATAAACCAGCTAACCTACAGACCAATTAATTTATTTTATTTTAAACATTACAATCATATAATTATTTTGAAGTGATCTTAGACAAGTTATAATAAACTGATACCTAATTAATAGTTTTGTTAATTATTGTATAACATTGGTACTTTACCATCAGAACTATACATGGTATCCCTATTGAAGGTGTGTCTGTCTTTAGCTTCCTTCATTTAAATTATTGGATTCTAAATATTCCAACCTATTAGAGCAATAATCAATGCAAATTAAAAATGTTGGTACTAAAAAAAACTTATGATTATTAGTGTGTCAGCTACTACTATAGTACTCCAGCTAAATGCTGTTTGCAAACAGCTGAAGATATAGTCTGTTATATACGAAAACTATAGTAGTAATGACAAGATTACAACCTGAAAGTATCCTGATGTCTTCCTGAGATTCAAGTACAAGTTCAGAGTCATTATACAGATATTATGTAGGTACTTCTGAGAACTTCCTTTCTTTGTTAAACCAGCATCTTCAAAATTGGCTTTTATAGAGAAAAAAATATTTTTGGTACTTTTATGGACAGATTATCTGAGAATGAACAACAAAATCTATGGGTAACCATAACTTCCATCCCAGAATATTTTTTATTTTTTTTATTTTATCGTGATGGAACAAGCGAGAGGCCCACCTGATGTTAAGCGGTATCCTCTGCCTATAACAGATGCATTTCATCACAGGTGACGAACTGCACTGCGCCCATCACCTTGAGACATTTGTTAAGTCTCATTTTGCCTGTTATTTCACTGGCTCTCAAGGACTGCTGCCGGAACACACCGTTAGGTGCTTGGCGACAGATTTTCTACTTGAGGGTGGTCGCTAGCCAGGCGGGCATTCGCAAAATGCCCTTCCACCATGCGGTGAAGCTCAAGCTCTGGGCGGGATTCGAACCATGGACCTGCTGCGTGGCAGTCCATAGCCAATGCCACTGAGCCATCACTGCTTCAAAATATAAAGAATATGTATCCAAGGTGGCATTATTAGGATGTTATCAAATTTGGTTAGGAATATGAGAAAGAAAACATGGATTTACAGTAATTTAAATGTTATTCAGATAACCTACAAGAAATTTTTATTATCTTTCAAAAGCATGGCACTAGTTTGTATTTGGCAATATAATTGCTTTATGTAGAAAGTACATTTAGGGCTTAAGAAATTATATGTATCATTTATATTATATTATATAACTCCAACCCTAAAATAACCATAAAAAAACTCTCATATTGGATGTAGTATACCTTCGACAGTGGTTTACTGTATAGTAACATTCTCTATATACAAGCCTTCTTGCAATGCTTTACTTTAACAGCTAAATTATAAGAATTATCAATTACAGAGTCAATGGAATGCACACATAAATGAGCAAATGTTTATTGATAAATGTTAGCTGAAAATATTTTTTCAATAAAGGTTCATAGTCCGGTTCCTGTACTAGCTTTACCATAAACAATTGACAATATAAAAAAAACAACATATAAAAATAAAAACATTTTATTTAAACACCATACTGCATAGAACACTGCCAACAAGGGTTATTTACAATTGTGTTCAAATTACAACATCAGCACTTATTCCACAATCTAAAGATGGGATATAAACCTCAGACAGGAATGCACTAGTGCAATTTTAACACCATCCGTTACAATCGACTCATGGGAAACAAATACTAAGACAAATGCAACAATCTGTGAGCAATATTCTATGTAATATTATGTAACTAGAATTAAATTTATAAATAAAATTGGATTGAGCTTTATTTTAATAACCAATGTGTGTGTATTATTCATATATTGAACAGAGATTGTTAACTCCAATCGAAACGAAAGACATAACATTACTTAATTGAATTTTAATAAATCTGTCATTTTAGACAATGCAAAAACTTTTCTTTTTGTAATTGGATGACAATGCTTTATTCAAATAATAAATTGAATTGAGTCTAATGGCCTTAGCAATCAGTATGGGACTAAGAATATCACAGATGCACATACTAACATCAAGGGTACCTTATATTGAATCTTCCTGCATGATTGATAATGTACATATACATTACCATATGGCAAGATGGGTTGGATTGTACAGTGGATTAGCAACTGCTAAATAAATTGTCATGATTTGTGGTCATTATGTCAATATTGAATGAATTTTTACATGTTGTATTAGATTTTTCAGCCAAAATGACTATTCTACTATTTAGTAACAAGTGGTTTTTTTTTTTTTTATTTTTTTATGCCTGATAGGTTAGCCTTTAACCACTATCTCACCTGATGGTAAGTGATGATGTGGTCGAAGATGTTGTTCAGGCTAACCTAGAAGTGGGAAAAATGTGGAAACTAAATTATTATCATAGAATAACATTGAGAATACCAAAATCCACTAACGATTCAAAACTAATCTCTATTAAAACACTGTACAATCCTAAGAATCATGATCTTCTCTCTACTGGTAAGTGGGATTCTGGCCTTGTGTTTGTCCAAGCACAGATGGGTCCTCAAAAATGGGTTGAGGCTTGAACTGCTCAGAGGTGAGCCGTGTGAACATGATGCCAATACCTTCAATAAGAGCCAGGAGGATTCCACCCACAAGGGCACTGCCAGCCATGGCTGGAACACCTGCAAACATGACATAATTTATACTGAACAAAATATTTTATTTCTTGGTAATAATAGATATATTATTTTAAGTTATTTAAACAAAGATAAGATATTAAAAAATATTAACACTTGTTAGAGTCAAGAACTCTTAACCAGTCAAAATAACTAATATTGCAATTTGCTTTTCAATGAAAGCTCAGCAAATAATTATAGGTTAAATTAATGAGCCGTCATAAGAAGACAGAGCCACATATAGTCAATGGAAATAATGATTGACCAACAAACATGACAAATTTTAAGATTAGTCCTAAACTTGTTCACAATGAGTTCAGTAAGTAAAATAAAGTGCAACTTGTATTATTGATCTCCATAATTATCCATCCATCCATTAATACATATATTTGCCTCAATGACATTCCATTTGTGCTCAGCAATATTATAATTATTTTTTTCTCTATATTTATCTATAATCATGAAAAAAATTATTTAGCTCTAAGCAATTCCACAATTTTCATCATCAATCAATATTCTGTGTGGTCTATGTTTTGTGTCATTGCTCAGTTGTAGTACTTGAAGCCTGATTAAAGGATGTGGATTTACAAAGGTAATCAAACATAATATGGGGAATAAGTAGATCTGGGTGTGAACAGATGATAAGACTTAGAAACTCTAATTCCAAAACACAGAAATCTTATTAACAATACAGCCTGTATTGTTGAATATTTGGCATGGGAATATAATGTAATGTACAGTAACCACCATCAAGGTGGTTTTACTTGAAAAGCTTATCACCTGGTAAGTAGACTCTTTAAGAGATCACAACTAGCTACTTCACCCGATACAGTATCATCATAGCAAAAAATATTTGATCAAATGTTACCATTTCTGGCAGCCAGGATGCCTCCAGTCAATGCACCGCTCATTATTGAGTTCCAAGGGTCTTCTTTCTGTCTCAGGTACACCAGTGAGCAGTCAATGGTGGAAAACATCCCACCCCATACTGCAAAGTTGCCTCCAGTGATAGGTGATCGCTCTTTAACTGCTGCTAAACTGCCAAGCTAATGAAAATAACAAGATAACTTACTATGTTGTCTATTGTGAAATAGGAGAGATAAGATTAATAAATAAGTGTCATTAACTCTCAAGCCACATAACCTCCCAGCTGTGCCAACAGCTTACACCAATGTTGGTTGATATAAGTGTCATTCCACCAACGTCTGCAAGTTTTGCATATACCATCATTCATCCATTTTTTTTTCTTCATATGTGTCCAATATCTAGTAACTACTTTGTCTTTACAGAATATAAATAATATATGTACAATAAGGTTTACTTTTTACTGTTTTTGAGCTTGACTTACATTTCGATACATATTTATTTGTAGATTAAAAACAATACTGGACCCAGGAAGCAGTGATGGCTCAGTGGCATTGGCTATAGACTGCCGTGCCGCAGGTTCGAATCCCGCCACGGGCTTGACCTTCACTGCATGGTAGAAGGGCATTTTGCAAATGCCCACCTGGCTAGCGACTACCCTCAAGTATAAAATCTGTCGCCAAGCACCTAACGGTGTGTTCCGGCAGCAGTCTTTGAGAGCCAGTGAAATTACAAGCACATGAGACTTAACAACTTTGTCTCAAGATGAGGGCACAGTGCAATTCATGACTGTTATAGGTAGAGGTTAGTCCGCTTAACATCAGGTGGGCCTTGTGCTTGATATGTCACAATAACATTAAAAAAAAGTTTTGACTGAGAATTTTTTGACTTGACAATGACATATTATCCGTTTTTCATTTATAAAATACGGACCTAAAAAAGAGCCACAATAAATAATAGACTAATAAAGATGAAATAGTGGTGGCAGACACTAAGCAAACACAAATAAAAAGCCCTTAGACAATTGTGTGCTATTTCATAATATAATTTCTAAAGATTACAGTTCTTACACAGGGAAATCTGCATGTAAAACATTACTTTAAATAAACTGTTTGTGATTATTTAGATGACATTAATGCTTGGGACATTCCACCCTGCCAAGTCACTCACAGTTGCCTATGTATTGTAAATAAATATTCTAATAACCATATTATAATATACATAATTAACAAATTGTTAAGACATTTAAAAAGTTTGGCCCCATTTTATTTCCTGTTGTTCTCCCAGTGGCTATATAGCCTTTTTCTGAAAGCAACGGTAGAATATTTTACATTTCTGATACTACGGGTGCTATCTAACATGTTTCTGATTCTAATTGCATAAAAGACAAACATTTTTCTACTGGCACTTAAATCATGATTAAAAATAATATTAAAACATGGTTCTGAAGAATTTATAAATGCCTCAATTATGGTTTCCATCTTCTTTTTGTAATTGCAATATACCTATCTTAAGGTTAAACCCTCCTAAGGCATAAAATTTGTAAGCCTGATTAAAGTTCAAATAAAGAACATGTTTTTCATTGGCGTCAACAATATATTGACAGTACTTGTATACTAATATTGGTTACTTTCACTTTATGGCTTAATGTTGATTTTAATATTTAGCATTGAAATAATTTGAAATTTAAATATGTGTGATAGTAAATAAAGAAGTTGAATTGCCTAATAGTTTTATTTCTAGGAAATTAACACAACAAATGAAGCAATAGAAAGAAGTTTCACAATGTTTTTCTTCTATTCTGAGTATTTCGTACTTAGTTGACAGAGTTATATCATCAACAATAAAGTTTTCTTTGTTGAAAACTGAAGCTGCATAAATTTATAACCTCTACTATCTTTAGTCATCACGACTAAGCAGTCAGTTCAAATAGAAACTGACATAATGTGCACTCTCTTTCATGGCCAGGTATGACAACAGACATGTTTGCGTTCATCCAAGTGATTGCATACTTTACAATGAATGTAGACTACAGAGCTCGGAACTGTAGACCTGTTGCTTTAGGGTTGCTGTTTATAACTTTAACTGAAGCCTTTTAACACTATTCTTGCTTTGATAAATTAATAATTTAAGTGGACTCAAAAGACAAATAACAGCTTACCATTTTTCTGCTGAATCCAACTGGTGCATTTCTGAAACCTTTTATGGAATGGAATATGCCTCCTCCAATGGCTCCCATGATAAAGGCACCACCAGAGTCATCGAGGATTCTCCACGGGCACGGTTCTCTCGTGTATTCATCCATTTTATATCGATTTACCTATTTAATTTACTCTGTAACACCAATTAGATAATAATTATAACCTCACACTAAACATAAGTCCTGCCTGCTTGTTTGATGTAACTTTAATTTAATTAAATACACACCAGATACGATAAAACGAGTTTATGTTTATTTGTATTTATAATTTCTGTGGTTTATGTATGTTTCAGTTTTCTACAAATAGTTAACGCAACATTGTTCATTCGGACAGAGCACTCCGGTGAGGTGAGGTGAGGTGAGGAGCAAAGATTACTAACCTCTGTGAGGCTGAGGACAGTGTTGCCGTTACACATATTTAGAAGTCTCTAGCCAGTTAAAGAAATTCCTCTAGATATGGAAAAAATCGTTCCATAAAAATCCGCTAAATGTCGCTAAAACTCAAATTACGTGTATGTAACGCTGAAAATAAGGTATCGATTCTCGTTTCGTTTTGCTACTAGAAGATGATATATATGTATACCCACCTCGTTAAATATTTTCCATGAATAGAAAATACAACTTATTCTGTAATAAAAAAACGTAATTTACTTTTCTATTTTGTTATGATATGCAATAAATATAATTTATTATATTTATTGCAATATAATAAATATAATAAATTATATTTATTGCATATCAATAAATATAATAAATGAATACAAAAAAATGTATTCACATTTTTTGTTGTAAGTTGTAATCAACAATCTCGGTCATCAGCAGCTTATGCATCCCAATTGAACTAAAGTGGCTGTCATCCTCAGTTTCTGTTCATTACATTTTAAATGAAAATGCAATAAAAAAAATATTGTGAACTTTATAATCTTGCAGTTTTAATGATTAATTTTTATATTAGATCAATATATGTAAAAACCATTTCAGACTAATAATTATTAGCAAGGAATTTGTAATTAAATTTCAAAATTACATACGAAGTCAGCAGTTGATGCCTCTTCAGTTTCTTTTGGTCTTCCTTTGTGAACTTGGTTAATTACACCGTCTGGGATAAATCGGAAAAAATAGCATACACTTATGTAATTAAATTGATTTAGTATGTTTCACAAGACAGTATCTTTAATTTCAAAATAAAGATGGTTGCCCTTATGGTGATATATTTACTCGCCTAAAAGTCGTTAAAACGTTTTATCTCGCTAAATTCAGAATTTAATCCGCTAACGATCACGTGATCACAACCACAGACGCAGAATGTGATCAAAATTATCGAAATTTACGTTCTTAGCGACTAATGGAACATACCCTAACGTGAGGAG
The DNA here is from genome assembly GCA_963890685.1 of Plagodis pulveraria. NCBI lineage: Eukaryota > Metazoa > Arthropoda > Insecta > Lepidoptera > Geometridae > Plagodis > Plagodis pulveraria. The sequence goes on along the minus strand of OY982956.1, from coordinate 32,475,254 downwards.
CTTAAAGAGATTCACAGATTAATTTTGGGTGCGTACCATTTGAGTGAGATTCGCTAAAAACGATCACACTCCCAAAAAGTTTTCCACATGGGTCTTGGCGTTATTTTCGCCTTAAACGCTACATCTAATGTCAAAAGTGACAGAAGTGGCAAATTTTAGTGGCATTCATAACCAAAAATGGAACGGGGATGACAGTTACAAACGATCACGTGATCACAACCATAGACGCAGATTGTGATCAAAATTACCGAAAATAACGTTCTTAGCGACTAATGGAACATACCCTAAATCCGAAATCGAATTATTTTCATGCTCCTTCATGCCACAGATAAATGAAAATTTCACAGGAAACTTAGGGTACGTACCATTTGAGTGAGATTCGCTAAAAACGCTAAAAACGATCACACTCCCAAAAAGTTTTCCACATGGATCTTGGCGTTATTTTCGCCTTAAACGCTACATCTAATGTCAAAAGTGACAGAAGTGGCAAATTTTAGTGGCATTCTTAGCGTTCTTATCAAAAAATGGAACGGGGATGACAGTTACAAACGATCACATGATCACAACCACAGACGCAGAATGTGATCAAAATTATCGAAATTTACGTTCTTAGCGACTAATGGAACATACCCTTAAGAAATCACAGATAAAACGTTCTGTCAAATGATTTCGTCAAAATATCTCGTTCGCATCGCAAGAAAATATCAAACAATGTAATTTTGCTATTTGCAGAAATAAGCCAATTTTATAAGTATTTAATTTGCGGCAAACAAACTTCGTGCAAAGATTATTATTTTATACCGTGTTGATCTCATTAATTTACATAATAAGGCAAGACATTTTAAATAAGAACGTCTTCAGTACCATGACAATCCATAATTTGTACATATTTGATCGTTATGGTACCCTATTGTATTACGGAGAATGGAATAGATCAAATCAAGCTGGAATGTCTAGAGAGGAGGCAAGTGTTTTTATAACAGATGTAAAATAATCTCATAACATATACCTACTCATATCATGATCAATCGCATAATTCTCATTTCAGAGAATCGATGTGTAATAGAATTTCCTTTAACTCGCTGGGTCCCGTGGTTTCACCCGCGCAAAACAATGATGGAAAGTGATGATGATGATGATATTAAAAAGTGCTCCTCCTATGTGTTATGTGTAAAATTTTTATATTCCAAGTTTTACTCTAATTGATTCAGCCGTTTCCATGTGAAATAGTAACAAACATACACACTCACATCCTCACTTCCAAACCTTTCATTTATATTATGAATGTGATAGTAGTTGATGGATATGCAATGTAGAATCTTGCTGCACACTGATCCTCCAGTCACAGACAATTTTTTTAGAATTCTGGGTCCATAGCGTAGCAAAGGAAGAGGCCAGAGGGGCTTGGGACTTGCAACCCAGGAGTAGGGTTAAGGGGCCCCTTTATGATGCATCAATGCTCCCCTTCACTGCATGAGCCTCCTCCCCTGCCTAACCAAATTTGGTAGGATCCTACTAATGCCGTCTTGGATTACATCTCCTCAACGTAAGCCAACCCACAGCCACCAGCTGTTCAGTTTCTCCATAACAAAGTACACTAATCTACATCAACTTGGCATAGCACAAGTTTGTGAATAGTTGAAGGAGGAGGCGACTTTGATATGGTGCCATGGTGATAAGTCTGTTTTGGTATATAATTTTTACCATTTTTCCAGGAGGGAAAACTGATGTATGGCATGCTCTTCTCTATCAAGTCATTTGTTACCAAAATATCACCACTTGACCCTAGGGATGGGTTCATGCACTACAGGACATCCAAATACACTTTACATTGCCTGGAAACACCATCAGGACTGAAATTTGTCATGAACACAGACAACAATGCACAGGGAGTCAGGGATTTACTAAAAAAGATCTATGGAGATATATATGTAAAGTATGCAATAAGAAACCCTCTCTGTGCTATTGGGGAACCGATTACCAGTGAATTATTTAAGAATAAATTGGACTCTTTTATCAAGCAAACACCAATACATGCTGTGAGAGCCTCATGATAAGTGAATTACAATGTTGTAAAAGGACAAAACTTTCTATAACACATTCCCATGTCTCCAATAAGTCATATTTGTTCTGAATTCAGGAGTTCAGAAATTCAACAGAAGTCATGTTTATTTTCAGTAAATTTGATGTTTTATGTTAATTGGACTTGTAAAAAGTAAGAAAGCATTATTATGAATGTGTTACCACATGAAATTCAAAAGAGCAACTGTAAAATTTTGCCAGTTCTACTACCACCATTTATGTTTATGTACTAAATCTCATAAGAGCAGATTTTGTAGAGCTAATTTGAGATATCTTTGATTATTATTTAACTTTCCTAATTATGTTTATTATTTTCAGCAGTTGTTTATATAAATAATATAATATAAATAAAAGTATACATGTATATTGTCTGAATTCAATATGCAGACTACATGGCCTTGCTTGCTTCTACTTTGAATAACTGGATAGGATTCAAGCTGTCTCTATCTTCTTCTTTGATCTCAACATCAACAAAAACGGTCAAGCGCGTGTCGGGCCACATGCAATTTAGGGTTCTATAGTAGCCCGTTATCATAATTAAGAACGATTTTGTTGTTTTTTATCTCTTCCACATTGTTCCTGTCAAAGCTAAATATAAGAGTGCGATTGCTGCCAAGTTATTATTTCAATTGTAATTCGAAAATTTCCTTGTGACTTCTATAGGTACTGGAAAGAAAACGCAACGATAGTGCGATTCAGAATCCGTTGGTATATTGCTGTCTAGCGGCAGCTTTGTGAAACATATTATATTTATATAAATATTATAGATATATATAAATTATTGATCAACAAACAGTCACCAAGATTTTCTAGTAAAAGTCTTCTTAAATAATAATAATTGTGAGACCAACAATCGTTGACCACAAATTTAGTTAACATTTTTTGTGAGTTATTATTAATATATTCAGTTTTAGCAAGTCGTAAAGCATGGAATGTGACGTCGCTGGTCCTCGTAAACTCACGAAATTTAAAATTCGCGATATTTAGTTTCGATAGTATACGTAGGGACAGTCGATATACAACGTGTCCCAAAATTCAACGATAAGCCGGCATCGGAGCATGGACCTACTCATGACTCCACGGAAAAAAAAAAAAAATTATAACTGTTTTTTTTTATTAATTACAGAGACTTTTATAAATTTCATCGATATTCGATACCCATTATGCTATTTTCAACTACCATGACCACAATTTTTGACATTTTTTTGATATTTTTTGTGTATTAGCAACCTAAGAAGGACGGCTATCTACCACAATCCTTTAAAATTACAGAAAGTCTGTAGTTATTTTACAAAAATCAGTAAAAAAAAATTTTTTCTTATAATTTTCATAGATTTTAACATTCTATGCACTTTCTATAGTCTGGGTTAAAAAAAAAAGTATGGACACTACCATGGCAAGTTTTATTAAAAGTTGGCGCAACTAACCGAGATTTCAAAATGATAGGATACTCCGAACAACAATCAAAAAAAGAAGAAATGGTTATCATTTATAAATAACAATCATATTACTGATGAACTGATGAATATGACATTTATCTACTACTTTTACTATGTAGGTACACAAATGATGTTTGGAGTTAATTTATTTTTAAATAAAACAAGAAACATGGTGTAATTTTACATTTATTGCCATTCAATATTATTTATTACTAAATTAAATGTTCAAATTGTTTGCCACCGGCATTAATACAGGCATGACATCTTCGTAAAATCGATCTTTTTATTTGACGTGAATATCGTCTGCCACTGATGCTATTCGCAGCCTCATAGATTCTTTGGCGAAGTTCGTCCAACGTTGCAATGGGCTTGGAGTACACCTTGTCCTTAAGACAACCCCAATAAAAGAAGTCCAGGGGGTTTAGATCCGGTGAACGGGGTGGCCATAAGATAGGCCCAAGTCTTCCAATCCACCGTTCTGGATACTCTTGGCTTAAGTATTCTCTCACAGGACTGGCATAGTGAGCTGGACATCCATAATTTTGGAACCACATACTTTGTAAGTTACTTATAGGCACGTCTTCTAGTAATTCAGGCAAGTGATTTTGTAAAAAATGCAAATAACTATTGCCATCTAAGTTTCCTTGTAACTCATAGGGTCCAATCACTTGTCCATTTAATATGGCCGTCCAAAGATTAAATTTGAATTGATACTGGGATTTATCTTGTCTCATCAGGTGCGGATTTTCATTGGACCAGCTATGTAGGTTGTGGAGATTTAAATAGCCATCTTTCTTACAAGTTGTTTCATCTGACCATAAAATTTTGTCTAAGAAATTGTCATCTTCTCTATGCTTTTGCAGCATGATCTGACAAAATGTTAGCCGACGTGGATAGTCTCGTAGTAATAATGTCTGCACACGCCTGTAGTGATATGGGTGAAGCCTGTGACGTCTTAAAATTCTATATGCAGAACTTTTTGGAATTCCCATAGCTGCTTCGATGGCACGCACCGAGGTGGTTGAGTCATGTTCTATTTGGTTTAAAACTTCTTCATCTCGATCCGATCTCGGTCTTCCAGCGTTTCTCCGATCCGATGGTAATCGACCCTCAGAAAATGCTTGATGCACATTAATAAAAACCCGATAATCCGGGTACCTTATAGCGTTTGGGTACCTTTCTCTATACAATCTGCTAGCAGCGTTAGCATTGCATCTGCATTCCCCATAAATCAGATGCATATTAGCGTATTCTAACGGTGTGTATTGTAGTGGCATGATAAATCCAAAAGTCCAAATCACAAAATACACAATCACGGTCCAAAATAATGCCAGGTCAATTTAATTCACTTAATCCAGTCCAAAAAGTCAAGCCAAAAGTCGTTAGTACGAGAGCCACATCAATTAAACACGAAACGGTGCACAGTAAACAAAGGAGCAGTCGAGCGTACTGCCCAGGGCATTCAATCTTAAAAAAAAAGTAGGGGGAACATTTTAAAATAAACCCTACTATGTTAAGTTGATACACTAATGTTAAGAACTCAAAATAGACAAGAACACCTTAATTTATTAGCATCATAATATAATAGTTCCATCTCACGGCTATAGGCGGCAATAGTAGCGCGGCAACTATACTAAATTAAAAAATACTGTATCCCAAAAAGAATTCATCAAAACTAAGATACTCTCAAATCGGTTGCCTTAATTGTATACCCATTTATAATTATTCACCAGTTTGGTAGATTTCTGAGTAAGCAACGTAAATAATAGGCGTATTTGTTCTGTTAATTATGATCGTTTTCCAAGTCACGCTTTATTTTTATACTATTTAGTGCATTTATTTGTACATTATGAATTGTGAACTTGTACATAAATTCTATTTGAGGGGTTGGAATGGATTGTCATAGTAGGTTTTTTTTTTTTATAATGGCTACACCTAACTGAAAGCAATTATGCTTCAGTGCTGCCAAGATGGGGGCCAAGTTTACCCTAAATTTAAGGGAATTATGTGTTAAAAGGCGGATTTATAGGGGTACGATATAATTAAGTTCTTTTTAGGGGTAAACAAAACCTGCACTTAATCAAACAAGAGAATAAATGCAATCAAAGCAGGAGAAAAAACGACTTGTGACTGCGAGTGAGATAGAACGCTAGTCGTTATTAAACTTGCCCTCGATCGAAAAACAAAACCAAGAAATAACAACAATATTTATTTCGGCATATAAGTTAAATTCGGTTGGCAGATGCAGTTTGTATGCACATATTTACTTAATACAATACATTCCGCGAATAACATACATTATTCAAATAATTATTCCATTGAAAGTTTATTATTATAAGTGTAACATTGAACATAAGTTAATATTACAATGATTTATATGGAATTATTGTAATTGTTGCATATTCATTCAATTTAATTAGTTTGTTTGTTATTAAATTAATCATGGTATATATACTTCTTGTGTATAAAAATAAGAACGGAACAAAACTGACTAAGATACATTTGATATGCTTTCCGTGCAAAGGTAGTTTTTGAAGCAGGGATGGCTCAGTGGCATTGGCTATGAGTTATTTTGCGAATGCCCGCCTGGCTAGCGACCTCGTTAAAGCATAAAATCTGTCACCAAGCACCTAATGGTGAGTTCCGCCAGCTGTCGTTGAGAGCCAATAATTCTAGGTTAAGGCTGTTATAACACTTTCGACTACATCATCACTTACCATCAGGTGAGATTGTGGGCAAAGACTTACCTACCAGCAATCAAAAAAAAAGTTTCTTCTTTATTTATGTGCCAATTTCCCGTTAAGATATAAACATTTTCAAAAAATTTCAGAAAAATGTTTCGAGGACATCTTTTCATCAAATTCTATGATAAAATAAATAATAAATCTTTTGAAAACGCATTTACCTTATGGTGTTGAAAGAGAAAATCAAATGATTTATTGGGCAATACCCATTTTCTATGAAAATGTCACTTCAGTGGTGACTTAGTAATATAGAATCCCGTTTTCTAGCATGGAACCTTTAAAACGTTTACTACATTTAGTTTATAAACATACATACTATAACAATTAACATACATATATAAACATACATACTAGAACATAACTTAAAATAACAATAAGATGCCTGAAACTATTTAGGAATTTTAGGGGTTTAGAGAAAACTTAAATTTAAGAAAAATCTCAGCGAATTTTTTCGTTGGGGTGGCAACTGGCAACACATTTTTCACCTGAATGCCGGTAAATTGTTTTGATTTGACCTCATTTTGAACAATTTTCCATCGTTTCTTGTGTTTTCTGCTGAAAACGCTGATAGGCTTGTCTGTAGAGTAGAGTTGAGCATCATTGGATGATCCTTCTCCAGCAAGTTCCTGAAGTTGTACTCTCGGTTCGCTTCAGTTACTGTGAACTCGTTTATTCTTGTGAGAAAAAGGACTCTGAAGTAGTGCATCATGTCGCTTGTGTTCCTTCGTGTATGGATTCAGGAGGTAAGTTTCTTCACTTGTTTTGTTTACCTGCCTGCGCGCGGTCAATACAAATACGTAATGATTTCATACCTTTCATACTCTTCGGCACTCTCACGTTCTGGATATACCTGCTGTATTATTCTTTAAAAGATCCGCATAATCATAGTAGGTCCCATTCCAGAAATAATTGCATTTGTCTCAACCAAATCGTAACGTATCAAACATTTAACTAAACTGACGTACATTTTAAACCCATTTAGTCCATTGGAGATCTCAACTCGCACAGCAAAGTCTGAACATTCAAAAATAAACCTATGTTTTGGCCTGTGGAGATTTATATTGAACTGCTAATATTAAGATCCATGTGTGCAATGTTTGTTTATCCACACAAGGCAGTTTGAATTTGATGTGATGTAGATAAACTGTAAAAGTGTTAACCTTACTTTTAATTTATTTAGTTGTTAATTATATTTTTCTTCAGTAAACATTTTGGATTAATTAAACCTATCATAGAGCGCAGTTTTACAAATTTGTACAGGTTAAAAATATTTTTATTTTGATTTTCTAAGAAAAATGAAAAGAACTTATGAAAATGAACCATCTTTAATGTAAAGCAAAAACTGTACTACTGTTAAGTAACAATGTGTGGAATATTAAAATCTTATGAGTTCATGATAATAAGAAACTTTTATTAGGGCAATAAAGAGCTACTTTGTAAGCAACTGTTTGAAAAATTTATTCCTCTTTTAGGTATGAAGAAACCACTGCATCTATTTCCCAACCCGGAGAAAGACAAGCAACGTTTCAATGAATGGGTTTTTTCAATTGGAGGAAACATTATTGCGATGAATAATGATGAAATCTACAAACACCGACGCGTTTGTCATGCTCATTTTGAAGAAAAGTATTGTTATCGCTTCAAAAAATTGAGTGACACAGCTATCCCAACATTAAACTTACCAGGTTAGTAGCATGTGTGGGATCGCACACATGACTATAATTTTTTTCTCTTGTGAATTTGTAATTCTGTAATGTAATTAGTCAAGCAGGCATTATTGCAAACATAACAATATTAAAAAGTTGTTTTCTATACATAGTAAATTACTTCAATAAAATATCAATATAATGTCAAACTTAGATATGTCCAAATTAAAAATAACTATTATTCACAAAATGTAAGCAGTAAATTTACTATGGTAAGCCAGTTATCATTACAAATGTCACAATCCGGAGAAATGCTAAGGAACTCATTGAGGTTGCACATGGCCCTCCCTATTCTTATGACATTAAACTCTTGTGTCTATTTAATGTTTTATTACTAACATTTATTTATATTTTTTCCTACTTTTAGGGTCAACATCTCTACCAAAATTCACCTTCATTGATGAAAGAAGGCCACTACGCCAAATACTGCATGACGCATCACGAAATTTACCTTCAACCTCCAAAGGTAAGATAATATGATAATTAATTTAATATAGATTATTAATTTAGTATTTGATTCCCACTGAAAAGCCGAGACCAACTTGTATACTAAAGCAAAAACGAATGATCAAGCAGATGATCCTGTAAAAAGTTATGCGTAAACAAACATAAATAATAAAATGAAAACATACAAACAAAATGGGGCATAAACCTCCGCATTTTTGGAAGTCGCTTTAACTTTTTACTCAACAAGTATGCTTTGTTTTAGGTCTTGACACTGATTCACAGGCTACAACATACATATATATGGTAAGGAGCCCAAAACAAATGTATTTGCTGTAAATGAACAGGAAATTGTTCATATATATGATCTACCACACTTATTAAAGTGCATCAGAAATAATTTATTGACTAAAAATCTAACATACACAATCGACAAACAAGCACAGACAGCAAAATGGCAGCATCTAGAGCTACTTCTGAAAGAAAATCCTGGGTACAGGGGTATACGATTGATGCCGAAACTTACTGATAACCATATAATACCCAACAAAATTTCGAAAATGAAAGTTAAATATGCAACTCAAGTTTTTAGCCAAACTGTGGCATCCAACATGGGATATTTGCCAGGTATTACTTTACATTATACACATTATGAATTATTAAACTCCTGGCTGTCTTATGCTATAATAATTTCTTAATGATAATTTTCTGATACTCTATCAAGTTATTGGTCAGCAAAATCATTGTAGTACATACTACAAAAAATCATCAATATTATTATACCACTGAAACAGCCTCTTTAATCAATATTGTGAAAACAAGAATGAAAACTGTTCAGTAGTTAAAAAAATTGCACTCAGATAGGACAAACTACTATATTATATAATTCTATTATATAAAACCAGGTGATATTGGTTTTATTTATATTATAATTTTTTGAATACAATAAATATTCAAAATCATGCGCCTCTTTGATTTTGAACTATTATTTACTATAAGATACATTAAATTACCTAAGCTGGCAGATTTGCTTTTAACTGCAATCTCACCTGATGGTAAGTGATGATTTGCTAAATATGCGCAACCTAGAAGTAACTGACTCTCAAGAACTGCTGCCGAAACACACGGTTAGGTGTTTGGCGACGGATTTTCTACATGAGGGCGGTACCTGGCCAAGTAGTCATTCGCATGACGCCCTTCTACAATGCGATGAAGCTCAAACCTGCGGCGGAACTTGTATAATGAACCTTGGTATCGCAGTCCATTCATTGGCACTTGTCTATCACAGCTTCAAAATTATTAAACATGCTTGTTTCGTTCTTCGTGATCTGTGTATCAATGCATAAATTTTTAAGACTGTTTTCTTTTACAGACAAAGGAATTCTTCCACCAGAATGCAAAGAAACTGCAGACATCTTGCTATTTTCCATCAATGGAAGCTACTCGAAAAAAGATAAACATAGGAAGCCTCTACTAGGGCCAGTAAGACTGAATTCTGCACACCATCAAGTATGGAATGAATCGAAGAAGATACTTAAAAAAATGAAATTTACTAAACCGGCAACTAGCAAACCCGAAAGTGTTCCTACAATTGAAAATTGGATATGGACACTTGACAGTATTGAAATACTACTAAAGAAATTGAGTGAAGAATATAATATTACGTCTGTTTGGATGAGACCCTATTGAAAACTTCTTTGGTGCTATTAGATGTCATGGGTGCCGTAATACAAATCCTTCACCAGAAAGATTTGAAACTGCTTACACCAGCCTACTAATTAATAATATGTCAAGTGTCCATGCCCTGGGTGCTAATTGCGAAATTGACTACTGTAAAGTACTCCATAACCTCATAGTTGAAGACGACTGTAAGGCACCAGAGACCACTACCTTTGATCTTGACATTCAAAGCATACCAGATGTGCACATAACAGACTTATGTGACAAAAATGATCCGCGAGTCATGGGTGCCTTACAATTTGTAAGTGGGTACTTTGTCAAATGTACGAAGAAGAAAGTTTTCAAAAATTGTATTGAATGCAATGCAGATCTGGTTGCGAGTCATGAAAATGAGTATATAAAACAAAGAGAATATGCTGGTCGCCGTTGGCTTGTCAGTCCGTCTGATTCTCTCCTCTCTTGCATATCGGGAGTGCAGGACATAACCAATGAAATATTTAAAAATAATTACACGCCAATAATTTGAAAGAATTGTTAAAAACAGGAATTTTTAGTTTTATTAACTTTGACTTTTTGAAATGTGAACAACACAAAAGTGATGTTATTGAGGACATCGTAAATTTAACGTGTCGATTTTTTATTTATAATTATTTTATAATTGTAAAGATATTAATAAAATACTGATAGGTTAGAGAGACTGACGATGATGAGGATGACTTTGAAATGAAAGCAAAAAATTATTTTCGGAAATGTGCAAAGCGTCATAGGTAATTTAATCAATAAATTATAAGTAAATTTCCAAACGATTTTTATATGTATAAAATTCCTATTTTCCACTGAAACCTACGCAGGAAACAAAGGCTGTATACATTAGTCTGTAAAACTGCGAATAGTTACCAATAAAGGGGCTACCTATACCGCATATTGCATATCTCCACATATATATATATATATACACTTTGAATATAGTACCATCGCAGCCATGCTGATGGCAGCACAAGTGCGATGCCGTTTTCTGACCACAAGAGCGACCTCTATTTCCGTATATAAAAAAGTACTCTGTGGTACTGCCGTCCTGAGGGCAGTGTTGCCGTTTGGACAATCTAGTTTGTGGCTAAATAGAATTAAAAAGTGGCCAGCTTTTAAAAAAAATCGTAATCGAAAAGTAGCTAGAAGTGGCTAATATCATAATATCCTTTGCCTACTTTATTATTCTATATTGATAATTAAATAATATACAGGGTTAGGGATAAGTGGGTTTAATTAAAACCGGATCTAATATACTTAAGTTAATTAAGTATTTATTAAAACTAACAATAATATTTGTACGTATCTACAATTAAAATTTAGTAACTAATTGAATTATTTGAAAAAAAAAAAAAAATTAATAATCAATTTGTAGGTCTGCAATGTCATCTGGTAATTCTATAGCCTCTTCGTCAATGGGTGATGATGATGTAGATGGTGTTACGATTTGTTTTAAAGGTTTGACAGTTTTTTTAATTTTTTTTAAAACCTCAGGCGGCAAAACATACTTGTGACAATTTTTCTTCTTTATTTTAAATTGATTTAGATTGATTATAGAATTGAGTGTCAATTAACACATTCTATTTCTCAATTTATTTTTTACATTGTTCATCACGCTGAACAGCCTTTCTACTTCCGCATTAGAGTGAGGAAGGGACATTGCAGCAATAGCCAAGTCAGCTAGTTCTCGAAATGTATTAACTCCTGCTGCATTCTTGTATTTTAAGACTTGCGCCCAGAATTTAACACTGTCTCCTGCAGTTTCCCATTCTATGAATTGTATAGTTTTCCATTGTTGAACAATTTTATCTGTCTTTTGGTCATCGAATCCCAATTCTCTTGCTAATCCAACCAGTGCATGAGGATCCTTGATCTGTTTTAATGTGTTCTCTGGACTTAAGAGTGTTACTTTTGCTAGGATCTCGTAATTAGAAGGTATTCTGTTCTGAATTTCTTGTACCAACTTGACACTGAAGTCGATGCATCGTTTTTTGATATTAGAAATTGCTTGCGGAGATAAGTTGCTATTACTGGCATGAGATTCGAAAAGATGTCCCAAATGTGCAACTGGATCTAGATGATCTTCTACTTTGATAGTGAGGAAATCTTTGTCTGTTGTCGCGGCGCCTGGTATTATTATTCTAACGCAGACAGATCGTAACAAGGTCATCAGAGTTTCTAACAGTTTGACAGGATCAATATTTTCACCTTCAAATACCTTAATGCCAATTTGAACGTCGTGAAGAATACTTTTCAAAAAACATAAGTAAAGACGATTACCCTCGTCATTGTACATTTCCCAAAGAAGTCCCGCTGTATAGCACTTTTCTCTGGCCAAAGAAAAATGTAGTTTTAACTCGTTCCATTGTGCCAATATTCTCAACACAGCAGGCTCTATTGATAACCAACGGGTGTCACAAACCTTTAATATTTTTAATGGTTCATCCCCGCAGTTAATTGTTTGAAACAGTGCTTTATATTCGTCTCGGCGTTTTGGAGAAATAGAGAACCAGTTGTACGTCTCTCTTATCAGAAATTCTATGTTACGTGGCAGATTGCTTTCAGAGGCATGGCTGACCGCCAATTGCAAAGAGTGGCAGATGCATCTAATGAGGATCAAATTTGGTAAATTATATTCTCTCTTCAAAATTTCAATTACGCTGTTATTTCGGCCCGTCATGACCGAGGCATTGTCGGTGCCAATCCCAATCAAATTTTGTATTGGAAGACTTTGTGACTCCAAACATTTTACTAAAGATGTGACAATACCTCTCGCATCAGCTCTTTCAATAGGCTCCAGAGACAGAAATGACGACACAATATTATTCGTATTCAGGCTAAAATATCGTATTATTATTCCCATGTATTTTGAGACGCTAACATCCGTAGATTCGTCTAAAATAATACTATAATTCTGCGTGCCAATATCTTTTAGAAGAGTATCCTTAAAATGCGGCGCCAGCACTTGATTTATAACTTGCGTACATTTAGTTCTATGCATTTTTATATCTTTGGCACACTTTGAATCATGAAAAACTTCTTTACAAAGGTCTGTAAGGTGGTCAGTGTTGGATATGGAAGTATGTTCAGCAATGAACAAGGCAAGCTGGCCTTCAGCTTTTTGGCTGTTCTTTGAACCATCATCAGGTGTAGAGGTAAACTGGATCTGTTTATTTTTATTGATTAATTCACATTTTGCTTTGTGTTTTTTAGATTCTCTGTGCTTACGTAAATCATAAATTTTGGCAGCAATTTCTACATGACAATACGTTCAAAAGGCTTTCGTTGGACTATCCGCTATTGGCTTTATCCACTGTTTAAAGTCTTCGTCATTCTCCCATTCAGTCCTATATTTTTGAATGTAGCTCTTTTTCTTGAGAGGAACATCCATGATATTTCCAATAACTTTCCAAGAACTCAAGACTCTCAATTCACCTTTAAAACTTAACAAAAATTATAAATGTAAGAACTATCCACGCGTGAGAGGCTACGGCTAAACAAGAACAATGCGATTGCGATCTATCGTTTCGACTTTCAGTACTATATGAGTGGAGTTGGGGAAACCCCGATCATAGATTACAACTGCGGCGCGGAGAGTGAGCGGACCGCGGTAGTGTTGCCTTCTCAGCAAAAGGTGGTAACCACATGTTTCTTTAAAAGAACTTAGTAGCTAACAAAAAATACCAGAAGTAGTTAGAAGCAGCTAGATTCGTTTTGGTGGCTAAAATTGTTTTTTTTTTGGCTAAAACCTTTGAAAATCCGCTTAATCTAGCCACAAAGTGGCTAAAACGGCAACACTGCCTGAGAGCTGAGCCGAGACATTAGGCTATTGTTATTTAACTACGAACATCTAGCTATCTCTCTCTAACTTACACTTTTTGTTAATGTTGCACGTGTCTCATTCGAATTCCAAGAATATGTGGCACAAAGGAAGGCACAGTAAAAGTCATTTGAATATGCCTAACATTTTTTATGTTTCAATTTATTTTGTGAGTAGTTATCCTACAATATAATACCATTTTGAAATCTCGGTTAGTTGCGCCAACTTTTAATAATACTTGCCATGGTAGTGTCCATACTTTTTTTTTTAACCCAGACTAGAGAAAGTGCTAGGGCGTTCGGATAGCCTATCGGTGCCAAAAATAACACTCACAAACGCTAAAAATGATCACACGGGCCGTTCGTTTTGGGACTTCGTGAGCAAAAATATCGTTTTCGCTCACCGTTCGGATAGCTATGAAAACGCTACAAATGACAGAGAAAAGTGATATTTTTGACCCATGTCTTACCGTGGGATCGTTGTGATCGTTTTTTGACAACTGCTGGTTTGACAGTTGTATTTGGCGCGATTGAAGAGTTTCATAAGTTTTTTACATAGGTAACTATCAGAAGCCATTAACAATGAAATAATAATAATATAGGTACCTACTTTTTTGTTAATGTTAGTTTTGATTCCATGTTTTGTACTGTGCAAAATTGTTAAAACATTGTCGGATGTCAAAGTACGTTTTAAGCCGTTCGGATAGCATGCAGTAATTGGTGGTCAAAAATAGCAAAATCTTCTATCCGAACGCTAATACACAAATGCCACTTTTGAAACTGCTACAAACGCAATCGAGCCAAAACGAACGCACCTTGTATAGAATGTTAAAATCTATGAAAATTATAAGAAAAAACATTTTTTACTGATTTTTGTAAAATAACTACAGACTTTCTGTAATTTTAAAGGATTGTGGTAGATAGCCGTCCTTCTTAGGTTGCTAATGCACAAAAAATATTAAAAATATGTCAAAAATTGTGGTCCTGGTAGTTAAAAATAGCATAATGAGTATCGAATATTGATGAAATTTATAAAAGACTCTGTAATTAAAAAAAAAAATAGTTATAATTTTTTTTTTATTTTTTCCCGAGTATTCATGAGTAGGTCCATGCACCGATGCCGGCTTATCGTTGAATTTTGGGACACGTTGTATAAAAGAAAAATAAAAAGTATACACCAATAAATGCAAGTAACCTTATAAAAGGGTTATCACACTATATATGAAAACTAGTTTTTCGGGCAGTGTGCGGGCCGCATGCGGCCCGCATTTATCGTTGTGCAAGTTTGAACAATATCAAAACACCTTATACATTAAAAAAAGTATGTTCAAAACTCCATTAGAAGTATGAAATCCCATATTAACTCTCAAAACAATAAAGAACAATACTGTAGCCACTAAAACAGATTCACCCTACTGCCATAAAAAGGTGGTACGGGCAGAATGGGACCAAGGTTCTGAGTCACTTTTGTTAAGGAACCCCACTCGTAGGTGCTTCGCTTACCGCGGGCAGTTGCCATGGAGACCAGTCGGAAACGTGGAAAAAACTCTCAAGTCGGAGCTCAGCCTTCGGCCTCGCAAGTTACCAACATGGCTCGGCCTGCGGCCTCGCCAAGCGATCGCCCTTCGGGCTCACGCACCATACGCTCGGCCTTCGGCCTCGCGAGCCGAAAGTTCGGCCTTCGGCCTCACCAGAAGCTCGCCCTTCGGGCTCGCTATACATTATCGTAGGTCAGTAACTCCAAATTCAGTCAAAAATCCCACAAAAACTCTTAATACAGTCGAAAATATAAGGTAAAACACTCCAAATCCAGTATAAAGAATGATAGGAGCACGTGGGTCAGATCCAAAATGTCGGATTTCAAGACAGCCACCATACAAACTGCTCCGCCCCTACTGAAGCTCGGCCTAACGGCCTCGCTTCAGCAGGCTCGGATCATTTTGTATGGCGGCCATCTTGAAATCCGCCATTTTGGATTTTTGACAGGTGTCATTCGACTGCTCTCCTGATTCCCTATGACATTTGTTCAAACACCCCCTACCTATCTTGTACCGTTTTTGAGATACGTCATCCATCATCACTTGGCAGGCGTCTTTTTAATGATTTTCGATTTTTCTCATACTCACCAAAACCACCCAAACATTTTTGCCATACTTCATTTTTACCCTACTCTGCTCCTTCTAGGAGAACATTTATGTCAGTGAGTGAGTGGTAATCGAGCTTTATATATTATAACTAGTTTTTCGGGCAGTGTGCGGGCCGCATGCGGCCCGCATTTATCGTTATGCAGTACTAAACTATATCAAAACTCATGATACGTTGGAAAAAAGTATGTTCAAAACTCCAATAGAAGAATGAAATCCCATATAAACTCTCAATACAATAAAGAACCATACTGTAGCCACTAAAGCAGATTCACCCTACTGCCATAAAAAGGTGGTACGGGCAGAATGGTACCAAGGTTCTGAGTCACTTTTGTTAAGGAACCCCACTCGTAGTTGCTGCGGTTACCGCAGGCAGTTGCCATGGAGACCAGTCGGAGATGTGGAAAAAACTCTCAAGTCGGAGCTCGGCCTTCGGCCTCGCAAGTTACTAATACGGCTCGGCCTACGGCCTCGCCAGGCGCTCGCCCTTCGGGCTCACGCATCATACGCTCGGCCTTCGGCCTCGCGGACCGAAAGTTCGGCCTTCGGCCTCACCAGAAGCTCGCCCTTCGGGCTCGCTACTTCACTTATGTAGGACAGTAACTCCAAATTTAGTCAAAAATCCCACAAAAACTCCTAATACAGTCGAAAATATTAGGTAAAACACTCCAAATGCAGTATAAAGAATGATAGGAGCACGTGGGTCACATCCAAAATGTCGGATTTCAAGACAGCCACCATACAAACTGCTCCGCCTCTACTGAAGCTCGGCCTAACGGCCTCGCTTCAGCAGGCTCGGATCACTTTGTATGGCGGCCATCTTGAAATCCACCATTTTGGATTTTTGACAGATGTCATCCGACTGCTCTCCCAATTCCCTATGACATTTGTTTAAACACCCTCTACCTATCTTGTACCGTTTTTGAGATATGTCATTCATCTTTACTTGGCAGGCGTCTTTTTAATGATTTTCGATTTTTCTCATACTCACCTAAACCCGCCGAACATTTTTGCCATACTTCATTTTTACCCTACTCTGCTCCTTCTAGGAGAACATTTATGTCAGTGAGTCAGTGAGTCAGTCAGTGGTAATCGAGCCTTATATATTATAAACTAGTTTTTCGGGCAGTGTGCGGGCCGCATGCGGCCCGCATTTATCGTTATGCAGTACTAAACTATATCAAAACTCATGATACGTTGTAAAAAAGTATGTTCAAAACTCCAATAGAAGAATGAAATCCCATATAAACTCTCAATACAATAAAGAACCATACTGTAGCCACTAAAGCAGATTCACCCTACTGCCATAAAAAGGTGGTACGGGCAGAATGGTACCAAGGTTCTTAATCACTTTTGTTAAGGAACCCCACTCGTAGGTGCTTCGGTTACCGCGGGCAGTTGCCATGGAGACCAGTCGGTGACGTGGAAAATACTCTCAAGTCGGAGCTCGGCCTTCGGCCTCGCAAGTTACTAACACGGCTCGGCCTGCGGCCTCGCCAAGCGCTCGCCCTTCGGGCTCGCGCACCATTCGCTCGGCCTTCGGCCTCGCGGACCGAAAGTTCGGCCTTCGGCCTCACCAGGTGGTTGCCCTTTGGGCTCGCTATACACTAATGTAGGACAGTTACTCCAAATTCAGTCAAAAAACCCACAAAAACTCCTAATACAGTCGAAAATGTATGGTAAAACACTCCAAATGCAGTATGAAGAATGAGAGGAGCACCTGGGACAAATCCAAAATGGCGGATTTCAAGAAGGCCACCATACAAACTGCTCCGCCCCTACTGAAGCTCGGCCTAAAGGCCTCGCTTCAGCAGGCTCGGAGCATTTTGTATGGCGGCCATCTTGAAATCCGCCATTTTGGATTTTTGACAGATGTCATTCGACTGCTCTCCCGATTCCCTATGACATTTGTTCAAACACCCCCTACCTATCTCTTACCGTTTTTGAGATATATCATCCATCTTTACTTGGCAGGCGTCTTTTTAATGATTTTCGATTTTTCTCATACTCACCAAAACCACCCGAACATTTTTGCCATACATCACGTTGTTCCTACTCGTCTCCTTCTAGGAGAACATTTATGTCAGTGAGTCAGTGAGTCAGTGGTAATCGAGCTTTATATATTATAAACTAGTATTTCGGGCAGTGTGCGGGCCGCATGCGGCCCGCATCTAACTTTAGTCATTTGAAAATTTCACAGAAACACCTAATCGTAAAAAAAAGTGTGTTCAAAACTCCAATAGAAGTATGAAATCCCATATAAACTCTCAATACACTAAAGAACCATACTGTAGCCACCAAACCAGATTCACCCTACTGCCATAAAAAGGTGGTACGGGCAGAATGGGACCAGGGTTCCGAGTCACTTTTGTTAAGGAACCCCACTCGTAGGTGCTTCGCTTACCGCGGGCAGTTGCCATGGAGACCAGTCGAAGACGTGGAAAAAACTATCAAGTCGGAGCTCGGCCTTCGGCCTCGCAAGTTACCAACACGGCTCGGCCTACGGCCTCGCCAAGCGTTTGCCCTTCGGGCTCACGCACCAAACGCTCGGCCTTCGGCCTCGCGAGCCGAAAGTTCGGCCTTCGGCCTCACCAGAAGCTCGCCCTTCGGGCTCGCTATAGATTATCGTAAGACATTAACTCTAAATTCAGTCAAAAATCCCACAAAAACTCCTAATACAGTCGAAAATGAAGGTAAAACACTCCAAATGCAGTATGAAGAATGAGAGGAGCACGTGTGACATATCCAAAATCTCGGATTTCAAGACGGCCACCATACAAACTGCTCCGCCCCTACTGAAGCTCGGCCTAAAGGCCTCGCTTCAGCAGGCTCGGATCACTTTGTATGGCGGCCATCTTGAAATCCGCCATTTTGGATTTTTGACATATGTCATCCGACTGCTCTCCCGATTCCCTATGACATTTGTTCAAACACCCCCTACCCATCTTGCACCGTTTTCGAGATACGTCATCCATCTTTACTTGGCAGGCGTCATTTTTATGATTTTCGATTTTTCTCATACTCACCAAAACCACCCGAACATTTTTGCCATACTTCATTTTTACCCTACTCTGCTCCTTCTAGGAGAACATTTATGTCAATCAGTCAGTGGTAATCGAGCTTTATATATTATAAACTAGTTTTTCGGGCAGTGTGCGGGCCGCATGCGGCCCGCATTTATCGTTATGCAGTAGTAAACTTTACCTTAACCGCTTATACATTTAAAAAAAAAAAGTTCAAAACTCCAATAGAAGTATGAAATCCCAAATAAAGTCTCCATACAATAAAGAACCATACTGTAGCCACTAAAGCAAATTCACCCTACTGGCATAAAAAGGTAGTACGGGCAGAATGGGACCAAGGTTCTGAGTCACTTTTGTTAAGGAACCCCACTCGTAGGTGCTTTGCTTACCGCGGGCAGTTGCCATGGAGACCAGTCGGAGACTTGGAAAAAACTCTCAAGTCGGAGCTCGGCCTTCGGCCTCGCAAGTTACCAACACGGCTCGGCCTGCGGCCTCGCCAAGCGCTCGCCCTACGGGCTCGCGCATCATACGCTCGGCCTTCGGCCTCGCGGACCGAAAGTTCGGCCTCCGGCCTCACCAGGAGCTCGCCCTTCGGGCTCGCTACTACACTTATGTAGGACAGTTACTCCAAATTCAGTCAAAAATCCCACAAAAACTCCTAATACAGTCGAAAATATAAGGTAAAACACTCCAAATGCAGTATAAAGAATGATAGGAGCATGTGGGTCACATCCAAAATGTCGGATTTCAAGACAGCCACCATACAAACTGCTCCGCCCCTACTGAAGCTCGGCCTAACGGCCTCGCTTCAGCAGGCTCGGATCATTTTGTATGGCGGCCATCTTGAAATCCGCCATTTTGGATTTTTGACAGGTGTCATTCGACTGCTCTCCCTATTCCCTATGACATTTGTTCAAACACCCCCTACCCATCTTGCACCGTTTTCGAGATACGTCATCCATCTTTACTTGGCAGGCGTCATTTTTATGATTTTCGATTTTTCTCATACTCACCGAAACCACCCGAACACTTTTGCCATACATCACGTTGTTCCTACTCGTCTCCTTCTAGGAGAACATTTATGTCAATCAGTCAGTGGTAATCGAGCTTTATATAATATAAATAAATAAATAACTAGTTTTTCGGGCAGTGTGCGGGCCGCATGCGGCCCGCATTTATCGTTATGCAGTAGTAAACTTTACCTTAACCGCTTATACATTTAAAAAAAAAAAGTTCAAAACTCCAATAGAAGTATGAAATCCCAAATAAAGTCTCCATACAATAAAGAACCATACTGTAGCCACTAAAGCAAATTCACCCTACTGGCATAAAAAGGTAGTACGGGCAGAATGGGACCAAGGTTCTGAGTCACTTTTGTTAAGGAACCCCACTCGTAGGTGCTTTGCTTACCGCGGGCAGTTGCCATGGAGACCAGTCGGAGACTTGGAAAAAACTCTCAAGTCGGAGCTCGGCCTTCGGCCTCGCAAGTTACCAACACGGCTCGGCCTGCGGCCTCGCCAAGCGCTCGCCCTACGGGCTCGCGCATCATACGCTCGGCCTTCGGCCTCGCGGACCGAAAGTTCGGCCTCCGGCCTCACCAGGAGCTCGCCCTTCGGGCTCGCTACTACACTTATGTAGGACAGTTACTCCAAATTCAGTCAAAAATCCCACAAAAACTCCTAATACAGTCGAAAATATAAGGTAAAACACTCCAAATGCAGTATAAAGAATGATAGGAGCATGTGGGTCACATCCAAAATGTCGGATTTCAAGACAGCCACCATACAAACTGCTCCGCCCCTACTGAAGCTCGGCCTAACGGCCTCGCTTCAGCAGGCTCGGATCATTTTGTATGGCGGCCATCTTGAAATCCGCCATTTTGGATTTTTGACAGGTGTCATTCGACTGCTCTCCCTATTCCCTATGACATTTGTTCAAACACCCCCTACCCATCTTGCACCGTTTTCGAGATACGTCATCCATCTTTACTTGGCAGGCGTCATTTTTATGATTTTCGATTTTTCTCATACTCACCGAAACCACCCGAACACTTTTGCCATACATCACGTTGTTCCTACTCGTCTCCTTCTAGGAGAACATTTATGTCAATCAGTCAGTGGTAATCGAGCTTTATATAATATAAACTAGTATTTCGGGCAGTGTGCGGGCCGCATGCGGCCCGCATTTATCGTTGTGCAAGTTTGAACAATATCAAAACATCTTATACATTAAAATAAAAATATTTCAAAACTCCAATAGAAGTATGAAATCCCATATAAACTCTCAATACAATAAAGAACCATAATGTAGCCACTAAAGCAGATTCACCCTACTGCCATAAAAAGGTGGTACGGGCAGAATGGTACCAAGGTTCTGAGTCACTTTTGTTAAGGAACCCCACTCGTAGGTGCTGCGGTTACCGCAGGCAGTTGCCATGGAGACCAGTCGGAGATGTGGAAAATACTCTCAAGTCGGAGCTCGGCCTTCGGCCTCGCAAGTTACTAATACGGCTCGGCCTACGGCCTCGCCAGGCGCTCGCCCTTCGGGCTCGCGCATCATACGCTCGGCCTTCGGCCTCGCGGACCGAAAGTTCGGCCTTCGGCCTCACCAGGAGCTCGCCCTTCGGGCTCGCAACTTCACTTATGTATGACAGTAACTCCAAATTTAGTCAAAAATCCCACAAAAACTCCTAATACAGTCGAAAATATAAGGTAAAACACTCCAAATGCAGTATAAAGAATGATAGGAGCACGTGGGGCACACCCAAAATAACGGATTTCAAGACGGCCACCATACAAACTGCTCCGCCCTTACTGAAGCTCGGCCTAAAGGCCTCGCTTCAGCAGGCTCGGAGCATTTTGTATGGCGGCCATCTTGAAATCCGCCATTTTGGATTTTTGACAGGTGTCATTCGACTGCTCTCCCGATTCCCTATGACATTTGTTCAAACACCCCCTACCTATCTCTTACCGTTTTCGAGATACGTCATCCATCATCACTTGGCAGGCGTCTTTTTAATGATTTTCGATTTTTCTCATACTCACCAAAACCACCCGAACATTTTTGCTCTACATCACTTTGCTCCTACTCGTCTCCTTCTAGGAGAACATTTATGTCAGTCAGTGAGTCAGTCAGTGAGTGGTAATCGAGCTTTATATATTATAAATAACTAGTTTTTCGGGCAGTGTGCGGGCCGCATGCGGCCCGCATCTACCTTGATTCAGTAGGAACTGTCAAAAAAACACCTGATACATAAAAAAAATGTCTTCAAAACTCCAATAGAAGTATGAAATCCCATATAAACTCTCAATACAATAAGGAACCAAACTGTAGCCACCAAACCAGATTCATCCTACTGACATAAAAAGGTGGTACGGGCAGAATAGTATCACGGTTCTGAATCACTTTTGTCAAGGAACCCCACTCGTAGGTGCTTCGGTTACCGCGGGCAGTTGCCATAGAGACCAGTCGGTGACGTGGAAAATACTCTCAAATCGGAGCTCGGCCTTCGGCTTCGCAAGTTACTAACATGGCTCGGCCTGCGGCCTCGCCAAGCGCTCGCCCTTCGGGCTCACGCACCATACGCTCGGCCTTCGGCCTCGCGAGCCGAAAGTTCGGCCTTCGGCCTCACCAGGAGCTCGCCCTTCGGGCTCGCTACTACACTAACGTAAGAAAGTAACTCCAAATTCAGTCCAAAATCCCACAAAAACTCCTAATACAGTCGAAAATATAAGGTAAAACACTCTAAATGCAGTATAAAGAATGATAGGAGCACGTAAGACACAGCCAAAATGTCGGATTTCAAGACGGCCACCATACAAACTGCTCCGCCCCTACTGAAGCTCGGCCTAACGGCCTCGCTTCAGCAGGGTCGGATCACTTTGTATGGCGGCCATCTTGAAATCCGCCATTTTGGATTTTTGACAGTTGTCATTCGACTGCTCTCCCGATTCCCTATGACATTTGTTCAAACACCCCCTACCTATCTCTTACCGTTTTCGAGATACGTCATCCATCATCACTTGGCAGGCGTCTTTTTAATGATTTTCGATTTTTCTCATACTCACCAAAACCACCCGAACATTTTTGCCATACTTCATTTTTACCCTACTCTGCTCCTTCTAGGAGAACATTTATGTCAGTGAGTGAGTGGTAATCGAGCTTTATATATTATAACTAGTTTTTCGGGCAGTGTGCGGGCCGCATGCGGCCCGCATTTATCGTTATGCAGTTTTAAATTATATCAAAACACCTTTTACATTAAAAGAAAAATATTTCAAAACTCCAATAGAAGTATGAAATCCCATATAAACTCTCAATACAATAAAGAACCATACTGTAGCCATTAAAGCAGATTCACCCTACTGCCATAAAAAGGTGGTACGGGCAGAATGGTACCAAGGTTCTTAATCACTTTTGTTAAAGAACCCCACTCGTAGGTGCTTCGGTTACCGCGGGCAGTTGCCATGGAGACAAGCCGGAGACGTGGAAAATACTCTCAAGTCGGAGCTCGGCCTTCGGCCTCGCAAGTTACTAATACGGCTCGGCCTGCGGCCTCGCCAAGCGCTCGCCCTTCGGGCTCGCGCACCAATCGCTCGGCCTTCGGCCTCACCAGGAGCTCGCCCTTCGGGCTCGCTATACCCCAACATAGGACAATAACTCCAAATTCAGTCGAAAATCTCACAAAAACTCCTAATACAGTCGAAAATCTAAAGTAAAACACTCCAAATGCAGTATAAAGAATGATAGGAGCACGTGGGGCACATCCAAAATAACGGATTTCAAGACGGCCACCATACAAACTGCTCCGCCCCTACTGAAGCTCGGCCTAAAGGCCTCGCTTCAGCAGGCTCGGATCACTTTGTATGGCGGCCATCTTGAAATCCGCCATTTTGGATTTTTGACAGGTGTCATTCGACTGCTCTCCCGATTCCCTATGACATTTGTTCAAACACCCCTTACCTATCTCTTACCGTTTTCGAGGTACGTCATCCATCTTCACTTGGCAGGCGTCATTTTTATGATTTTCGATTTTTCTCATACTCACCAAAACCCCCCGAACATTTTTGCCATACTTCATTTTTACCCTACTCTGCTCCTTCTAGGAGAACATTTATGTCAGTCAGTGAGTCAGTCAGTGAGTGGTAATCGAGCTTTATATATTATTAATAACTAGTTTTTCGGGCAGTGTGCGGGCCGCATGCGGCCCGCATTTATCGTTATGCAGTACTAAACTATATCAAAACTCCTGATACGTTGGAAAAAAGTATGTTCAAAACTCCAATAGAAGTATGAAATCCCATATAAACTCTCAATACAATAAAGAACCATACTGTAGCCACTAAAGCAAATTCACCCTACTGCCATAAAAAGGTGGTACGGGCAGAATGATACCAAGGTTCTGAGTCACTTTTGCTAAAGAACCCCACTCGTAGGTGCTTCGGTTACCGCGGGCAGTTGCCATGGAGACCAGTCGGAGACGTGGAAAATACTCTTAAGTCGGAGCTCGGCCTTTGGCCTCGCAAGTTACTAATACGGCTCGGCCTACGGCCTCGCCGAGCGCTCGCCCTTCGGGCTCACGCACCATACGCTCGGCCTTCGGCCTCGCGGGCCGAATGTTCGGCCTACGGCCTCACCAGGAGCTCGCCCTTCGGGCTCGCTATACACCAATGTAGGACAGTAACTCCAAATTCAGTCGAAAATCCCACAAAAACTCCTAATACAGTCGAAAATATAAGGCAAAACAATCCAAATGCAGTATAAAGAATGATAGGAGCATGTGGGTCACATCCAAAATGTCGGATTTCAAGACGGCCACCATACAAACTGCTCCGCCCCTACTGAAGCTCGGCCTCACGGCCTCGCTTCAGCAGGCTCGGATCACTTTGTATGGCGGCCATCTTGAAATCCGCCATTTTGGATTTTTGACAGGTGTCACTCGACTGCTCTCCCGATTCCCTATGACATTTGTTCAAACACCCCCAACCTATCTTGCATCGTTTTCGAGATACGTCATTCATCTTTACTTGGCAGGCGTCTTTTTAATGATTTTCGATTTTTCTCATACTCACTAAAACCCCCCGAACATTTTTGCCATACTTCATTTTTACCCTACTCTGCTCCTTCTAGGAGAACATTTATGTCAATCAGTCAGTCAGTCAGTGAGTGGTAATCGAGCTTTATATATTATAAATAACTAGTTTTTCGGGCAGTGTGCGGGCCGCATGCGGCCCGCATTTTTCGTTGTGCAGTACTTAACTTTACCTTAACCCCTTATACATTTAAAAAAAATAAGTTCAAAACTCCAATAGAAGTATGAAATCCCAAATAAACTCTCCATACAATAAAGAACCATACTGTAGCCACTAAAGCAAATTCACCCTACTGCCATAAAAAGGTGGTACGGGCAGAATGGAACCAAGGTTCTGAGTCACTTTTGTAAAGGAACCCCACTCGTAGGTGCTTCGGTTACCGCGGGCAGTTGCCATGGAGACCAGTCGGAGATGTGGAAAATACTCTCAAGTCGGAGCTCGGCCTTCGGCCTCGCAAGTTACTAATACGGCTCGGCCTACGGCCTCGCCAGGCGCTCGCCCTTCGGGCTCGCGCATCATACGCTCGGCCTTCGGCCTCGCGGACCGAAAGTTCGGCCTTCGGCCTCACCAGGAGCTCGCCCTTCGGGCTCGCTACTACACTAATATAGGACAGTAACTCCAAATTCAGTCAAAACTCCCACAAAAACTCCTAATACAGTCGAAAATAAAGGTCAAACACTCCAAATGCAGTATAAAGAATGATAGGAGCACGTGAGTCACATCCAAAATGTCGGATTTCAAGACGGCCGCCATACAAACTGCTCCGCCCCTACTGAAGCTCGGCCTAAAGGCCTCGCTTCAGCAGGCTCGGGTCATTTTGTATGGCGGCCATCTTGAAATCCGCCATTTTGAATTTTTGACAGCTGTCATTCGACTGCACTCTTGATTCCCTATGACATTTGGTCAAACACCCCCTACCTATCTCTTACCGTTTTCGAGATACGTCATCCATCATCACTTGGCAGGCGTCTTTTTAATAATTTTCGATTTTTCTCATACTCACCAAAACCACCCGAACATTTTTGCCATACATCACGTTGCTCCTACTCGTCTCCTTCTAGGAGAACATTTATGTCAATCAGTCAGTGGTAATCGAGCTTTATATATTATAAATAAATAAACTAGTTTTTCGGGCAGTGTGCGGGCCGCATGCGGCCCGCATTTATCGTTGTGCAAGTTTGAACAATATCAAAACACCTTATACATTAAAAAAAGTATGTTCAAAACTCCATTAGAAGTATGAAATCCCATATTAATACTCAATACAATAAAGAACAATACTGTAGCCACTAAAACAGATTCACCCTACTGCCATAAAAAGGTGGTACGGGCAGAAAGGTACCAAGGTTCTGAGTCACTTTTGTTAAGGAACCCCACTCGTAGGTGCTTCGCTTACCGCGGGCAGTTGCCATGGAGACCAGTCGGAGACGTGGAAAAAACTCTCAAGTCGGAGCTCGGCCTTCGGCCTCGCAAGTTACCAACATGGCTCGGCCTGCGGCCTCGCCAAGAGCTCGCCCTTCGGGCTCGCGCGTCATACGCTCGGCCTTCGGCCTCGCGGACTGAAAGTTCGGCCTTCGGCCTCACCAGGAGCTCGCCCTTCGGGCTCGCTACTACACTTATGTAGGACAGTAACTCCAAATTCAGTCAAAAATCCCACAAAAACTCCTAATACAGTCGAAAATATAAGGTAATACACTCCAAATGCAGTATAAAGAATGATAGGAGCACCTGGGACAAATCCAAAATGGCGGATTTCAAGAAGGCCATCATACAAACTGCTCCGCCCCTACTGAACCTCGGCCTAACGGCCTCGCTTCAGCAGGCTCGGATCAATTTGTATGGCGGCCATCTTGAAATCCGCCATTTTGGATTTTTGACAGGTGTCATTCGACTGCTCTCCAGATTCCCTATGACATTTGTTCAAACACCCCCTACCTATCTCTTACCGTTTTTGAGATATGTCATCCATCTTTACTTGGCAGGCGTCTTTTTAATGATTTTCGATTTTTCTCATACTCACCAAAACCCCCCGAACATTTTTGTCCTACATCATTTTAACCCTACTCTACTCCTTCTAGGAGAACATTTATGTCAGTCAGTCAGTCAGTGAGTCAGTCAGTGGTAATCGAGCTTTATATATTATAAATAAATAAACTAGTTTTTCGGGCAGTGTGCGGGCCGCATGCGGCCCGCATTTATCGTTATGCAATTTAAACCTATATCAACACACCTTATACATGTTAATAAAAATGATTCAAAACCCCAAAAGATATACGACGTCCCATACAAACTATTAATACAGTAGAGAACCAAACTGTAGCCACCAAATAAGATTCGCCCTACTGCCATTAAAAGGTGGTACGGGCAGAATGGTACCAAGGTTCTGAGTCACTTTTGTTAAGGAACCCCACTCGTAGGTGCTTCGGTTACCGCAGGCAGTTGCCATGGAGACCAGTTGGTGACGTGGAAAATACTCTCAAGTCGGAGCTCGGCCTTCGGCCTCGCAAGTTACTAATACGGCTCGGCCTACGGCCTCGCCAAGCGCTCGCCCTTCGTGCTCGCGCGTCATACGCTCGGCCTTCGGCCTCGCGGACCGAAAGTTCGGCCTTCGGCTTCACCAGGAGCTCGCCCTTCGGGCTCGCTACTACTCTAATGTAGGACAGTAACTCCAAATTCAGTCAAAAATCCCACAAAAACTCCTAATACAGTCGAAAATAAAGGTAAAACACTCAAAATGCAGTATAAAGAATGATAGGAGCACGTAAGACACATCCAAAATGTCGGATTTCAAGACGGCAACCATACAAACTGCTCCGCCCCTACTGAAGCTCGGCCTAACGGCCTCGCTTCAGCAGGCTCGGATCACTTTGTATGGCGGCCATCTTGAAATCCGCCATTTTGGATTTTTGACATATGTCATCCGACTGCTTTTCCGATTCCCTATGACATTTGTTCAAACACCCCCTACCTATCTCTTACCGTTTTTGAGATACGTCATCCGTCTTTACTTGGCAGACGTCATTTTTATGATTTTCGATTTTTCTCATACTCACCAAAACCCCCCGAACATTTTTGCCATACATCACGTTGCTCCTACTCGTCTCCTTCTAGGAGAACATTTATGTCAGTCAGTCAGTGGTAATCGAGCTTTATATATTATAAACTAGTTTTTCGGGCAGTGTGCGGGCCGCATGCGGCCCGCATCTATCTTGAGTCAGTAGAAACTGTCAAAAAAACACCTGATACATTTAAAAAAAAAGGGGTTTCAAAACTCCAATAGAAGTATGAAATCCCATATAAACTCTCAATACAATAAAATACCATACTGTAGCCACAAAAGCAAATTCACCCTACTGCCATAAAAAGGTGGTACGGGCAGAATTGGACCAAGGTTCTGAGTCACTTTTGTTAAAGAACCCCACTCATAGGTGTTTCGGTTGCCGCGAACAGTTGCCATGGAGACCAGTCGGAGATGTGGAAAACACTCTCAAGTCGGAGCTCGGCCTTCGGCCTCGCAAGTTACTAATACGGCTCGGCCTACGGCCTCGCCAAGCGCTCGCCCTGCGGGCTCGCGCGTCATGCGCTCGGCCTTCGGCCTCGCGGACCGAAAGTTCGGCCTTCGGCCTCACCAGGAGCTCGCCCTTCGGGCTCGCTGCTACACTTATGTAGGACAGTTACTCCAAATTCAGTCAAAAATCCCACAAAAACTCCTAATACAGTCGAAAATATAAGGTAAAACACTCCAAATGCAGTATAAAGAATGATAGGAGCACGTGGGACACATCCAAAATGTCAGATTTCAAGACGGCCACCATACAAACTGCTCCGCCCCTACTGAAGCTCGGCCTAAAGGCCTCGCTTCAGCAGGCTCGGAGCATTTTGTATGGCGGCCATCTTGAAATCCGCCATTTTGGATTTTTGACAGGTGTCATTCGACTGCTCTCCCAATTCCCTATGACATTTGTTCAAACAACCCCTACCTATCTCATACCGTTTTAGAGATATGTCATCCATCTTCACTTGGCAGGCGTCTTTTTAATGATTTTCGATTTTTCTCATACTCACCAAAACCCCCCGAACATTTTTGCCATACTTCATTTTTACCCTACTCTGCTCCTTCTAGGAGAACATTTATGTCAGTCAGTCAGTCAGTGGTAATCGAGCTTTATATATTATAACTAGTTTTTCGGGCAGTGTGCGGGCCGCATGCGGCCCGCATTTTTCGTTGTGCAGTACTTAACTTTACCTTAACCCCTTATACATTTAAAAAAAATAAGTTCAAAACTCCAATAGAAGTATGAAATCCCAAATAAACTCTCCATACAATAAAGAACCATACTGTAGCCACTAAAGCAAATTCACCCTACTGCCATAAAAAGGTGGTACGGTCAGAATGGAACCAAGGTTCTGAGTCACTTTTGTAAAGGAACCCCACTCGTAGGTGCTTCGGTTACCGCGGGCAGTTGCCATGGAGACCAGTCGGAGATGTGGAAAATACTCTCAAGTCGGAGCTCGGCCTTCGGCCTCGCAAGTTACTAATATGGCTCGGCCTACGGCCTCGCCAGGCGCTCGCCCTTCGGGCTCGCGCATCATACGCTCGGCCTTCGGCCTCGCGGACCGAAAGTTCGGCCTTCGGCCTCACCAGGAGCTCGCCCTTCGGGCTCGCTACTACACTAATATAGGACAGTAACTCCAAATTCAGTCAAAACTCCCACAAAAACTCCTAATACAGTCGAAAATAAAGGTCAAACACTCCAAATGCAGTATAAAGAATGATAGGAGCACGTGAGTCACATCCAAAATGTCGGATTTCAAGACGGCCGCCATACAAACTGCTCCGCCCCTACTGAAGCTCGGCCTAAAGGCCTCGCTTCAGCAGGCTCGGGTCATTTTGTATGGCGGCCATCTTGAAATCCGCCATTTTGAATTTTTGACAGCTGTCATTCGACTGCACTCTTGATTCCCTATGACATTTGGTCAAACACCCCCTACCTATCTCTTACCGTTTTCGAGATACGTCATCCATCATCACTTGGCAGGCGTCTTTTTAATAATTTTCGATTTTTCTCATACTCACCAAAACCACCCGAACATTTTTGCCATACATCACGTTGCTCCTACTCGTCTCCTTCTAGGAGAACATTTATGTCAATCAGTCAGTGGTAATCGAGCTTTATATATTATAACTAGTTTTTCGGGCAGTGTGCGGGCCGCATGCGGCCCGCATCTATCCTGAGTCATTAGGAACTGTCAAAAAAACGCCTGACACATTAAAAAAAAAGTGTGTTCAAAACTCCAATAGAAGTATGAAATCCCATATAAACTCTCAATACAATAAAGAACCAAACTGTAGCCACTAAAGCAGATTCACCCTACTGCCATTAAATGGTGGTACGGGCAAAATCGGACCAAGGTTCTGAGTCACCTTTGTTAAGGAACCCCACTCGTAAGTGCTTTGTTTACCCTGGGCAGTTGCCATGGAGACCAGTCAGAGATGTGGAAAATACTCTCGATTCGGAGCTCGGCCTTCGGCCTCGCAAGTTACTAACACGGCTAGGCCTGCGGCCTCGCCAAGCGTTCGCCCTTCGGGCTCACGCGCCAAACGCTCGGCCTTCGGCCTCGCGAGCCGAAAGTTCGGCCTTCGGCCTCACCAGGAGCTCGCCCTTCGGGCTCGCTACTACACTAATATAGGACAGTCACTCCAAATTCAGTCAAAAATCCCACAAAAACTCCTAATACAGTCGAAAATAAAGGTAGAAGACTCCAAATACTGTATAAAGAATGATAGGAGCACGTGAGACACATCCAAAATGTCGGATTTCAAGACGGCCACCATACATACTGCTCCGCCCCTACTGAAGCTCGGCCTAAAGGCCTCGCTTCAGCAGGCTCGGATCATTTTGTATGGCGGCCATCTTGAAATCCGCCATTTTGGATTTTTGACAGGTGTCATTCGACTGCTCTCCCGATTCCCTATGACATTTGTTCAAACACCTCCTACCTATCTTGTACCGTTTTTGAGATATGTCATCCATCTTTACTTGGCAGGCGTCTTTTTAATGATTTTCGATTTTTCTCATACTCACCAAAACCCCGCGAACATTTTTGCCATACATCATTTTTACCCTACTCTACTCCTTCTAGGAGAACATTTATGTCAGTGAGTCAGTCAGTCAGTCAGTGGTAATCGAGCTTTATATATTATAAATAACTAGTTTTTCGGGCAGTGTGCGGGCCGCATGCGGCCCGCATTTATCGTTATGCAGTACTAAACTATATCAAAACTCATGATACGTTGTAAAAAAGTATGTTCAAAACTCCAATAGAAGAATGAAATCCCATATAAACTCTCAATACAATAAAGAACCATACTGTAGCCACTAAAGCAGATTCACCCTACTGCCATAAAAAGGTGGTACGGGCAGAATGGTACCAAGGTTCTGAGTCACTTTTGTTAAGGAACCCCACTCGTAGTTGCTGCGGTTACCGCAGGCAGTTGCCATGGAGACCAGTCGGAGATGTGGAAAATACTCTCAAGTCGGAGCTCGGCCTTCGGCCTCGCAAGTTACTAATACGGCTCGGCCTACGGCCTCGCCAGGCGCTCGCCCTTCGGGCTCACGCATCATACGCTCGGCCTTCGGCCTCGCGGACCGAAAGTTCGGCCTTCGGCCTCACCAGAAGCTCGCCCTTCGGGCTCGCTACTTCACTTATGTAGGACAGTAACTCCAAATTTAGTCAAAAATCCCACAAAAACTCCTAATACAGTCGAAAATATTAGGTAAAACACTCCAAATGCAGTATAAAGAATGATAGGAGCACGTGGGTCACATCCAAAATGTCGGATTTCAAGACAGCCACCATACAAACTGCTCCGCCTCTACTGAAGCTCGGCCTAACGGCCTCGCTTCAGCAGGCTCGGATCACTTTGTATGGCGGCCATCTTGAAATCCACCATTTTGGATTTTTGACAGATGTCATCCGACTGCTCTCCCAATTCCCTATGACATTTGTTCAAACACCCTCTACCTATCTTGTACCGTTTTTGAGATATGTCATTCATCTTTACTTGGCAGGCGTCTTTTTAATGAATTTCGATTTTTCTCATACTCACCTAAACCCGCCGAACATTTTTGCCATACTTCATTTTTACCCTACTCTGCTCCTTCTAGGAGAACATTTATGTCAGTGAGTCAGTCAGTCAGTCAGTGGTAATCGAGCTTTATATATTATAAATAACTAGTTATTCGGGCAGTGTGCGGGCCGCATGCGGCCCGCATTTATCGTTGTGCAAGTTTGAACAATATCAAAACACCTTATACATTAAAAAAAGTATGTTCAAAACTCCATTAAAAGTATGAAATCCCATATTAACTCTCAATACAATAAAGAACAATACTGTAGCCACTAAAGCAGATTCACCCTACTGCCATAAAAAGGTGGTACGGGCAGAATGGTACCAAGGTTCTGAGTCACTTTTGTAAAGGAACCCCACTCGTAGGTGCTTCGGTTACCGCGGGCAGTTGCCATGGAGACCAGTCGGAGACGTGGATAAAACTCTCAAGTCGGAGCTCGGCCTTCGGCCTCGCAAGTTACTAACACGGCTCGGCCTGCGGCCTCGCCAAGCGCTCGCCCTTCGGGCTCACGCACTAAACGCTCGGCCTTCGGCCTCGCGGGCCGAAAGTTCGGCCTTCGGCCTCACCACAAGCTCGCCCTTCGGGCTCGCTATACACCAATGTAGGACAGTAACTCCAAATTCAGTCCAAAATCCCATAAAAACTCCTAATACAGTCGAAAATATAAGGATAAACACTCCAAATGCAGTATGAAGAATGAGAGGAGCACCTGGGACAAATCCAAAATGGCGGATTGCAAGAAGGCCACCATACAAACTGCTCCGCCCCTACTGAAGCTCGGCCTAAAGGCCTCGCTTCAGCAGGCTCATAGCATTTTGTATGGCGGCCATCTTGAAATCCGCCATTTTGGATTTTTGACAGGTGTCATTCGACTGCTCTCCCGATTCCCTATGACATTTGTTCAAACACCCCCTACCTATCTCGTACCGTTTTTGAGATACGTCATGCATCTTCACTTGGCAGGCGTCTTTTTAATGATTTTCGATTTTTCTCATACTCACCAAAACCCCCCGAACATTTTTGCCATACTTCATTTTTACCCTACTCTGCTCCTTCTAGGAGAACATTTATGTCAGTCAGTGGTAATCGAGCTTTATATATTATAACTAGTATTTCGGGCAGTGTGCGGGCCGCATGCGGCCCGCATTTATCGTTATGCAGTACTTACCAATACCTTAACACCATATACATTAAAAAAAAAAAAAACAAAATTCCATAACAGTATGAAATCCCATATAAACTCTCAATACAATAAAGAACCATACTGTAGCCACTAAATCAAATTAACCCTACTGCAATAAAAAGGTGGTACGGGCAGAATGGGACCAAGGTTCTGAGTCACTTTTGTTAAGGAACCCCACTCGTAGGTGCTTTGGTTTCCGCGGGCAGTTGCCATGGAGACCAGTCGGAGACGTGGAAAATACTCTCGAGTCGGAGCTCGGCCTTCGGCCTCGCAAGCTACTAACATGGCTCGGCCTGCGGCCTCGCCAAGCGCTCGCCCTTCGGGCTCGCGCACTATACGCTCGGCCTTCGGCCTCGCGTGCCGAAAGTTCGGCCTTCGGCCTCACCAGGAGCTCGCCCTTCGGGCTCGCTACTACAACAACGTAGAATAGTAACTCCAAATTCAGTCAAAAAACCTACAAAAACTCCTAATACAGTCGAAAATATGAGGTAAAACACTCCAAATGCAGTATAAAGAATGAGAGGAGCACGTGGGACAGGTCTCATTCGACTGCTCTCCCGATTCCCTATGCCATTTGTTCAAACACCCCCAACCTATCTCTTACCGTTTTCGAGATACGTAGTCCAGCTTTACTTGGCAGGCGTCATTTCTAGGGTTTTTATTTTTTTCCCTACTCAGCTAAGCCCCTTTGTCATTTTCGTAATACATTACTATAACCGTACTCAACTCTTTCTGGTAGAAACAGCTACTTTTTTGAGGGATCGAAGGATTTTGTATGGCGGCCATTTTAAAATCCGCCATTTTGGATTTTTGACATATGTCATTCGACTGCTCTCCCGATTCCCTATGACATTTGTTCAAACACCCCCTACCTATCTCTTACCGTTTTCGAGATACGTCATCCATCTTCACTTGGCAGGCGTCTTTTTAATGATTTTCGATTTTTCTCATACTCACCTAAGCCCCCCGAACATTTTTGCCATACATCACTGTGCTCCTACTCGTCTCCTTCTAGGAGAACATTTATGTCAATGAGTGAGTCAGTCAGTGAGTCAGTGGTAATCGAGCTTTATATATTATAAATAACTAGTTTTTCGGGCAGTGTGCGGGCCGCATGCGGCCCGCATTTATCGTTGTGCAAGTGCGAACAATATCAAAACATCTTATACATTAAAAAAAGTATGTTCAAAACTCCATTAGAAGAATGAAATCCCATATTAACTCTCAATACAATAAAGAACAATACTGTAGCCACTAAAACAGATTCACCCTACTGCCATAAAAAGGTGGTACGGGCAGAATGTGACCAAGGTTCTGAGTCACTTTTGTTAAGGAACCCCACTCGTAGGTGCTTCGCTTACCGCGGGCAGTTGCCATGGAGACCAGTCGGAGACGTGGAAAATACTCTCAAGTCGGAGCTCGGCCTTCGGCCTCGCAAGTTACCAACACGGCTCGGCCTGCGGCCTCGCCAAGCGCTCGCCCTTCGGGCTCGCGCATCATACGCTCGGCCTTCGGCCTCGCGGACCGAAGGTTCAGCCTTCGGCCTCACCAGGAGTTCGCCCTTCGGGCTCGCTACTACTCTTATGTAGGACAGTAACTCCAAATTCAGTCAAAAATCCCACAAAACTCCTAATACAGTCGAAAATATAAGGTAATATACACCAAATGCAGTATAAAGAATGATAGGAGCACCTGGGACAAATCCAAAATGGCGGATTTCAAGAAGGCCCCCATACAAACTGCTCCGCCCCTACTGAACCTCGGCCTGACGGCCTCGCTTCAGCAGGCTCGGATCAATTTGTATGGCGGCCATCTTGAAATCCGCCATTTTGGATTTTTGACAGGTGTCATTCGACCGCTCTCCCGATTCCCTATGACATTTGTTCAAACAACCCCTACCTATCTCTTACAGTTTTCGAGATACGTCATTCATCTTCACTTGACAGGCGTCATTTTTATGATTTTCGATTTTTCTCATACTCACCAAAACCCCCCGAACATTTTTGCCATACTTCATTTTTACCCTACTCTGCTCCTTCTAGGAGAACATTTATGTCAGTCAGTCAGTGGTAATCGAGCTTTATATATTATAAACTAGTTTTTCGGGCAATGTGCGGGCCGCATGCGGCCCGCATCTATCTTTAGTCAATTGAGACTGTCATAAAAGCACGTTATACATTAAAAAATGTAATGTCCAAAACTCCAATAGAAGTATGAAATCCCATATAAACTCTCAATACAATAATGAACCATACTGGAGCCACTAAAGCAGATTCACCCTACTGCCATAAAAAGGTGGTACGGGCAGAATCGTACCAAGATTCTGAGTCACTTTTGTTAAGGAACCCCACTCGTAGGTGCTTCGGTTACCGCGGGCAGTTGCCATGGAGACCGGTCGGAGACGTGGAAAAAACTCTCAAGTCGGAGCTCGGCCTCCGGCCTCGCAAGTTACTAATACGGCTCGGCCTGCGGCCTCGCAAAGCGCTCGCCCTTCGGGCTCACGCACCATACGCTCGGCCTTCGGCCTCGCGAGCCGAAAGTTCGGCCTTCGGCCTCACCAGGAGCTCGCCCTTCGGGCTCGCTACTACATTAACGTAGAACAGTTACTCCAAATTCAGTCAAAAATCCCACAAAAACTCCTAATACAGTCGAAAATGAAGGTTAAACACTCCAAATGCAGTATGAAGAATGAGAGGAGCACCTGGGACACATCCAAAATGTCAGATTTCAAGACGGCCACCATACAAACTGCTCCGCCCCTACTGAAGCTCGGCCTAAAGGCCTCGCTTCAGCAGGCTCGGAGCATTTTGTATGGCGGCCATCTTGAAATCCGCCATTTTGGATTTTTGACGGGTGTCATTCGACTGCACTTCCTATTCCCTATGACATTGGTTTAAACACCCCTTACCTATCTCTTACCGTTTTCGAGATACGTCATCCATCTACACTTGGCAGGCGTCTTTTTAATGATTTTCGATTTTTCTCATACTCACCTAAACCCCCCGAACATTTTTGCCATACATCACTTGCTTCCTACTCGTCTCCTTCTAGGAGAACATTTATGTCAGTCAGTCAGTGGTAATCGAGCTTTATATAATATAAACTAGTTTTTCGGGCAGTGTGCGGGCCGCATGCGGCCCGCATTTATCGTTATGCAGTAGTAAACTTTACCTTAACCGCTTAAACATTTAAAAAAAAAAAGTTCAAAACTCCAATAGAAGTATGAAATCCCAAATAAAGTCTCCATACAATAAAGAACCATACTGTAGCCACTAAAGCAAATTCACCCTACTGGCATAAAAAGGTAGTACGGGCAGAATGGGACCAAGGTTCTGAGTCACTTTTGTTAAGGAACCCCACTCGTAGGTGCTTTGCTTACCGCGGGCAGTTGCCATGGAGACCAGTCGGAGACTTGGAAAAAACTCTCAAGTCGGAGCTCGGCCTTCGGCCTCGCAAGTTACCAACACGGCTCGGCCTGCGGCCTCGCCAAGCGCTCGCCCTACGGGCTCGCGCATCATACGCTCGGCCTTCGGCCTCGCGGACCGAAAGTTCGGCCTCCGGCCTCACCAGGAGCTCGCCCTTCGGGCTCGCTACTACACTTATGTAGGACAGTTACTCCAAATTCAGTCAAAAATCCCACAAAAACTCCTAATACAGTCGAAAATATAAGGTAAAACACTCCAAATGCAGTATAAAGAATGATAGGAGCATGTGGGTCACATCCAAAATGTCGGATTTCAAGACAGCCACCATACAAACTGCTCCGCCCCTACTGAAGCTCGGCCTAACGGCCTCGCTTCAGCAGGCTCGGATCATTTTGTATGGCGGCCATCTTGAAATCCGCCATTTTGGATTTTTGACAGGTGTCATTCGACTGCTCTCCCTATTCCCTATGACATTTGTTCAAACACCCCCTACCCATCTTGCACCGTTTTCGAGATACGTCATCCATCTTTACTTGGCAGGCGTCATTTTTATGATTTTCGATTTTTCTCATACTCACCGAAACCACCCGAACACTTTTGCCATACATCACGTTGTTCCTACTCGTCTCCTTCTAGGAGAACATTTATGTCAATCAGTCAGTGGTAATCGAGCTTTATATAATATAAACTAGTTTTTCGGGCAGTGTGCGGGCCGCATGCGGCCCGCATTTATCGTTATGCAATTTGAAACAATATCAAAACACCTTATACATTTAAAAAAAAAACAATATTCTATAACAGTATGAAATCCCATATAAACTCCTTATACAGTAGAGAACCAAACTGTAGCCACCAAACCAGATTCACCCTACTGCCATAAAAAGGTGGTACGGGCAGAATGGTACCAAGGTTCTGAGTCACTTTTGTTAAGGAACCCCACTCGTAGTTGCTGCGGTTACCGCAGGCAGTTGCCATGGAGACCAGTCGGAGATGTGGAAAATACTCTCAAGTCGGAGCTCGGCCTTCGGCCTCGCAAGTTACTAATACGGCTCGGCCTACGGCCTCGCCAGGCGCTCGCCCTTCGGGCTCACGCATCATACGCTCGGCCTTCGGCCTCGCGGACCGAAAGTTCGGCCTTCGGCCTCACCAGAAGCTCGCCCTTCGGGCTCGCTACTTCACTTATGTAGGACAGTAACTCCAAATTTAGTCAAAAATCCCACAAAAACTCCTAATACAGTCGAAAATATTAGGTAAAACACTCCAAATGCAGTATAAAGAATGATAGGAGCACGTGGGTCACATCCAAAATGTCGGATTTCAAGACAGCCACCATACAAACTGCTCCGCCTCTACTGAAGCTCGGCCTAACGGCCTCGCTTTAGCAGGCTCGGATCACTTTGTATGGCGGCCATCTTGAAATCCACCATTTTGGATTTTTGACAGATGTCATCCGACTGCTCTCCCAATTCCCTATGACATTTGTTCAAACACCCTCTACCTATCTTGTACCGTTTTTGAGATATGTCATTCATCTTTACTTGGCAGGCGTCTTTTTAATGATTTTCGATTTTTCTCATACTCACCTAAACCCGCCGAACATTTTTGCCATACTTCATTTTTACCCTACTCTGCTCCTTCTAGGAGAACATTTATGTCAGTGAGTCAGTGAGTCAGTCAGTGGTAATCGAGCCTTATATATTATAAACTAGTTTTTCGGGCAGTGTGCGGGCCGCATGCGGCCCGCATCTATCTTAAGTCAGTAGGAACTGTCATAAAAAAACGTTATACATAAAAAAAAAGTGTCCAAAACTCCAATAGAAGTATGAAATCCCATATAAACTCTCAATACAATAATGAACCATACTGTAGCCACTAAAGCAGATTCACCCTACTGCCATAAAAAGGTGGTACGGGCAGAATGGAACCAAGGTTCTGAGTCACTTTTGTTAAGGAACCCCATTCGTAGGTGCTTCGGTTACCGCGGGCAGTTGCCATGGAGACCAGTCGGTGACGTGGAAAATACTCTCAAGTCGGAGCTCGGCCTTCGGCCTCGCAAGTTACTAACACGGCTTGGCCTGCGGCCTCGCCAAGCGCTCGCCCTTCGGGCTCACGCACAATACGCTCGGCCTTCGGCCTCGCGAGCCGAAAGTTCGGCCTTCGGCCTCACCAGGAGCTCGCCCTTCGGGCTCGCTACTACACTAACGTAGGACAGTAACTCCAAATTCAGTCCAAAATCCCACAAAAACTCCTAATACAGTCGAAAATATAAGGTAAAACACTCCAAATGCAGTATAAAGAATGATAGGAGCACGTGGGTCACATCCAAAATGTCGGATTTCAAGACAGCCACCATACAAACTGCTCCGCCTCTACTGAAGCTCGGCCTAACGGCCTCGCTTCAGCAGGCTCGGATCACTTTGTATGGCGGCCATCTTGAAATCCACCATTTTGGATTTTTGACAGATGTCATCCGACTGCTCTCCCAATTCCCTATGACATTTGTTCAAACACCCTCTACCTATCTTGTACCGTTTTTGAGATATGTCATTCATCTTTACTTGGCAGGCGTCTTTTTAATGATTTTCGATTTTTCTCATACTCACCTAAACCCGCCGAACATTTTTGCCATACTTCATTTTTACCCTACTCTGCTCCTTCTAGGAGAACATTTATGTCAGTGAGTCAGTGAGTCAGTCAGTGGTAATCGAGCCTTATATATTATAATAACTAGTATTTCGGGCAGTGTGCGGGCCGCATGCGGCCCGCATTTATCGTTATGCAGTACTAAACTTTACCTTAACCCCTTATACATTTAAAAAAAATAATTTCAAAACTCCAATAAAAGTATGAAATCCCAAATAAACTCTCCATACAATAAAGAACCATACTGTAGCCACTAAAGCAGATTCACCCTACTGCCATAAATAGATATACATATTTGGAATACGGACGTCCAGAACAACCTAGATATAAAATTTAAGCCAAATCGGAGTACTTTTTTTTACTTGGCAGACGTCATCGAAAAAAAATTTTTAGATTTGGAATAAGGACACCCAGAACCACCTAAATATCGAGTTTCAGCAAAATCGGAGTAACTTTTTTTACTTGGCAGACGTCATCGAAAAAAAATTTTTAGATTTGGAATAAGGACACCCAGAACCACTTAAATATCGAGTTTCAGCCAAATCGGAGTAACTTTTTTTACTTGGCAGACGTCATCGAAATAAAAATTTCATATTTGAAATAAGGATGACGAGAACAACCTATATATCGATTTTCAGCCAAATCGGTGCAAGTCTGAGCTCGGCCTTCGGCCTCGCAAGTTACTAACATGGCTCGGCCTGCGGCCTCGCCTAGCGCTCGCCCTGCGGGCTCGCGCAACGTCAACTCAGCCTACGGCCTCGCGGTCCGAAAGTTCGGCCTTCGGCCTCACCAGAAGCTCGCCCTTCGGGCTCGCTACACGGCCAGTAGGACAATTACTCCAAATTCAGTTGAAAATCCCACAAAAACTCCTAATACAGTCGACATTGTAAGGTTAAATACTCCAAATAATGTATGAAGAATGAGAGTAGCACATTTGACAAGTGTCATTCGACTGCTCTCCCGATTCCCTATGACATTTTCTCA
Source organism: Plagodis pulveraria (assembly GCA_963890685.1). Lineage (NCBI taxonomy): Eukaryota > Metazoa > Arthropoda > Insecta > Lepidoptera > Geometridae > Plagodis > Plagodis pulveraria. Next base: position 32,434,686 of record OY982956.1, on the reverse strand, counting down.
TACACCCCCAACCTATCTCTTACCGTTTTTGAGATACGTAGTCCAGCTTTACTTGGCAGGCGTCATTTCTAGGGTTTTTAATTTTTTCCCTACTCAGCTAAACCCCTTAGTCATTTTCGTAATACATTACTATAACCGTAGTCAACTCTTTCTGGTAGGACCAGCTACTTTTTTGAGGGATCGAAGGATTTTGTATGGCAGCCATTTTAAAATCCGCCATTTTGAATTTTTGACAGCTGTCATTCGACTGCACTCTTGATTCCCTATGACATTTGATCAAACACCCCCTACCTATCTCTTACCGTTTTCGAGATACGTCATCCATCATCACTTGGCAGGCGTCTTTTTAATAATTTTCGATTTTTCTCATACTCACCAAAACCACCCGAACATTTTTGCCATACATCACGTTGCTCCTACTCGTCTCCTTCTAGGAGAACATTTATGTCAATCAGTCAGTGGTAATCGAGCTTTATATATTATAAACTAGTTTTTCGGGCAGTGTGCGGGCCGCATGCGGCCCGCATTTATCGTTGTGCAAGTTTGAACAATATCAAAACACCTTGTACATTAAAAAAAAATATTTCAAAACACCAAAAGATGTACGATTTCCCATACAAACTCTTAATGCAATAAGGAACCAAACTGTAGCCACCAAACCAGATTCACCCTACTGCCATAAAAAGGTGGTACGGGCAGAATAGTACCAAGGTTCTGAGTCACTTTTGTTAAGGATACCCACTCGTAGGTGCTTCGGTTACCGCAGGCAGTTGCCATGGAGACCAGTCAGTGACGTGGAAAATACTCTCAAGTCGGAGCTCGGCCTTCGGCCTCGCAAGTTACTAATACGGCTTTGCCTACGGCCTCGCCAAGCGCTCGCCCTTCGGGCTCACGCATCATACGCTTGGCCTTCGGCCTCGCGGACCGAAAGTTCGGCCTTCGGCCTTACCAGGAGCTCGCCCTTCGGGCTCGCTACTACACTAACGTAGGACAGTAACTCCAAATTCAGTCAAAACTCCCACAAAAACTCCTAATACAGTTGAAAATAAAGGTAAAACACTCCATATGCAGTATAAAGAATGATAGGAGCATGTAAGACACATCCAAAATGTCGGATTTCAAGACGGCCACCATACAAACTGCTCCGCCCCTACTGAAGCTCGGCCTAACGGCCTCGCTTCAGCAGGCTCGGATCAATTTGTATGGCGGCCATCTTGAAATCCGCCATTTTGGATTTTTGACAGATGTCATTCGACTGCTCTCCTTATTCCCTATGACATTTGTTCAAACACCCCCTACCTATCTCTTACCGTTTTTGAGATACGTCATCCATCTTCACTTGGCAGGCGTCTTTTTAATGATTTTCGATTTTTCTCATACTCATCAAAACCCCTCGAACATTTCTGCCATACATCATTTTAGCCCTTCTATGCTCCTTCTAGGAGAACATTTATGTCAATCAGTCAGTCAGTGAGTCAGTGGTAATCGAGCCTTATATATTATAAACTAGTTTTTCGGGCAGTGTGCGGGCCGCATGCGGCCCGCATCTATCTTGAGTCAGTAGGAACTGTCAAAAAACACCTGATACATTAAAAAAGTATGATCAAAACTCCATTAGAAGTATGAAATCCCATATAAACTCTCAATACAATAAAGAACCATACTGTAGCCACTAAAGCAGATTCACCCTACTGCTATAAAAAGGTGGTACGGGCAGAATAGTACCAAGGTTCTGAGTCACTTTTGTTAAGGAACCCCACTCGTAGGTGCTTCGGTTACCGCGGGCAGTTGCCATGGAGACCAGTCGGTGACGTGGAAAATACTCTCGAGTCGGAGCTCGGCCTTCGGCCTTGCAAGTTACTAATACGGCTCGGCCTGGGGCCTCGCCAAGCGCTCGCCCTGCGGGCTCGCGCATCATACGCTCGGCCTTCGGCCTCGCGGGCCGAAAGTTCGGCCTTCGGCCTCACCAGGAGCTTGCCCTTCGGGCTCGCTACTACACTAATGTAGGACAGTAACTCTAAATTCAGTCAAAAATCCCACTATAACTCCTAATACAGTCGAAAATATAAGGTAAAACACTCCAAATGCAGTATGAAGAATGAGAGGAACACGTGGGACAAATCCAAAATGTCGGATTTCAAGACGGCCACCATTCAAACTGCTCCGCCCCTACTGAAGCTCGGCCTAAAGGCCTCGCTTCAGCAGGCTCGGAGCATTTTGTATGGCGGCCATCTTGAAATCCGCCATTTTGGATTTTTAACAGGTGTCATTCGACTGCTCTCCCGATTCCCTATGACATTTGTTCAAACACCCCCTACCTATCTTGCACCGTTTTCGAGATACGTCATCCATCTTTAGTTGGCAGGCGTCAATTTAATGATTTTCGATTTTTCCCATACTCACCTAAACCCTCCGAACATTTTTGCGATACATCATTTTAACCCTACTCTACTCCTTCTAGGAGAACATTTATGTCAGTCAGTCAGTCAGTGAGTCAGTGGTAATCGAGCTTTATATATTATAAATAACTAGTTTTTCGGGCAGTGTGCGGGCCGCATGCGGCCCGCATCTATCTTTAGTCATTTGAAAATTTCACAGAAACACCTAATTCGTGAAAAAAAGTGTGTTCAAAACTCCAATAGATGTATGATATCCCATATAAACACTTAATACAATAATGAACCATACTGAAGCTACTAAAGCAGATTCACCCTACAGCCATAAAAAGGTGGTACGGGCAGAATGGTACCAAGGTTCTAAGTCACTTTTGTTAAGGAACCCCACTTGTAGGTGCTTCGGTTACCGCGGGCAGTTGCCATGGAGACCAGTCGGTGACGTGGAAAATACTCTCAAGTCGGAGCTCGGCCTTCGGCCTCGCAAGTTACTTACACAGCTCGGCCTGCGGCCTCGCCAAGCGCTCGCCCTTCGGGCTCACGCACCATACGCTCGGCCTTCGGCCTCGCGAGCCGAAAGTTCGGCCTCCGGCCTCACCAGGAGCTCGCCCTTCGGGCTCGCTACTACACTAACGTAGGAAAGTAACTCCAAATTCAGTCCACAATCCCACAAAAACTCCTAATACAGTCGAAAATATAAGGTAAAACACTCCAAATGCAATATGAAGAATGAGAGGAGCATCTGGGACAAATCCAAAATGGCGGATTTCAAGAAGGCCACCATACAAACTGCTCCGCCCCTACTGAAGCTCGGCCTAAAGGCCTCGCTTCAGCAGGGCCGGATCATTTTGTATGACGGCCATCTTGAAATCCGCCATTTTGGATTTTTGACGGTTGTCATTCGACTGCTCTCCCGATTGCCTATGACATTTGTACAAACACCCCCTACCTATCTCTTACCGTTTTTGAGATATGTCATCCATCTTTACTTGGCAGGCGTCTTTTTAATGATTTTCGATTTTTCTCATACTCACCTAAACCCTCCGAACATTTTTGCCATTCATCACTTGCTTCCTACTCGTCTCCTTCTAGGAGAACATTTATGTCAGTCAGTCAGTGGTAATCGAGCTTTATATATTATAAACTAGTATTTCGGGCAGTGTGCGGGCCGCATGCGGCCCGCATTTATCGTTATGCAGTACTTAACAATACGTTAACACCTTGTACATTTAAAAAAAATAAGTTCAAAACTCCAATAGAAGTATGAAATCCCAAATAAACTCTCCATACAATAAAGAACCATACTGTAGCTACTAAAGCAGATTCACCCTACTGCCATAAAAAGGTGATACGGGCAGAATCGAACCAAGGTTCTGTCTCACTTTTGTAAAGAAACCCCACTCGTAGGTGCTTCGGTTACCGCGGGCAGTTGCCTTGGAGACCAGTCGGAGACGTGGAAAAAACTCTCAAGTCGGAGCTCGGCCTTCGGCCTCGCAAGTTACCAACACGGCTCGGCCTGCGGCCTCGCCAAGCGCTCGCCCTTCGGGCTCGCGCATCATTCGCTCGGCCTTCGGCCTCGCGGACCGAAAGTTCGGCCTTCGGCCTCACCAGGAGCTGGCCCTTCGGGCTCGCTACTACACTTATGTAGGACAGTAACTCCAAATTCAGTCAAAAATCCCACAAAAACTCCTAATACAGTCGAAAATATAAGGTAATACACTCCAAATGCAGTATAAAGAATGATAGGAGCACCTGGGACAAATCCAAAATGGCGGATTTCAAGAAGGACCCCATACAAACTGCTCCGCCCCTACTGAACCTCGGCCTAACGGCCTCGCTTCAGCAGGCTCGGATCACTTTGTATGGCGGCATTCTTGAAATCCGCCATTTTGGATGTTTGACAGATGTCATCCGACTGCTCTCTTAATTCCCTATGACATTTGTTCAAACACCTCCTACCTATCTTGCACCGTTTTCGAGATATGTCATCCATCTTAACTTGGCAGGCGTCATTTTTATGATTTTCGATTTTTCTCATACTCACCAAAACCCCCCGAACATTTTTGCCATACATCACGTTGCTCCTACTCGCCTCCTTCTAGGAGAACATTTATGTCAGTCAGTGAGTGGTAATCGAGCTTTATATATTATAAACTAGTTATTCGGGCAGTGTGCGGGCCGCATGCGGCCCGCATTTATCGTTATGCAGTAGTAAACTTTACCTTAACCGCTTATACATTTAAAAAAAAAAAGTTCAAAACTCCAATAGAAGTATGAAATCCCAAATAAAGTCTCCATACAATAAAGAACCATACTGTAGCCACTAAAGCAAATTCACCCTACTGGCATAAAAAGGTAGTACGGGCAGAATGGGACCAAGGTTCTGAGTCACTTTTGTTAAGGAACCCCACTCGTAGGTGCTTTGCTTACCGCGGGCAGTTGCCATGGAGACCAGTCGGAGACTTGGAAAAAACTCTCAAGTCGGAGCTCGGCCTTCGGCCTCGCAAGTTACCAACACGGCTCGGCCTGCGGCCTCGCCAAGCGCTCGCCCTACGGGCTCGCGCATCATACGCTCGGCCTTCGGCCTCGCGGACCGAAAGTTCGGCCTCCGGCCTCACCAGGAGCTCGCCCTTCGGGCTCGCTACTACACTTATGTAGGACAGTTACTCCAAATTCAGTCAAAAATCCCACAAAAACTCCTAATACAGTCGAAAATATAAGGTAAAACACTCCAAATGCAGTATAAAGAATGATAGGAGCATGTGGGTCACATCCAAAATGTCGGATTTCAAGACAGCCACCATACAAACTGCTCCGCCCCTACTGAAGCTCGGCCTAACGGCCTCGCTTCAGCAGGCTCGGATCATTTTGTATGGCGGCCATCTTGAAATCCGCCATTTTGGATTTTTGACAGGTGTCATTCGACTGCTCTCCCTATTCCCTATGACATTTGGTCAAACACCCCCTACCCATCTTGCACCGTTTTCGAGATACGTCATCCATCTTTACTTGGCAGGCGTCATTTTTATGATTTTCGATTTTTCTCATACTCACCGAAACCACCCGAACACTTTTGCCATACATCACGTTGTTCCTACTCGTCTCCTTCTAGGAGAACATTTATGTCAATCAGTCAGTGGTAATCGAGCTTTATATATTATAAATAATAAATAAACTAGTTTTTCGGGCAGTGTGCGGGCCGCATGCGGCCCGCATTTATCGTTATGCAATTTAAACCTATATCAACACACCTTATACATGTTAATAAAAATGATTCAAAACCCCAAAAGATATACGACGTCCCATACAAACTATTAATACAGTAGAGAACCAAACTGTAGCCACCAAATAAGATTCGCCCTACTGCCATTAAAAGGTGGTACGGGCAGAATGGTACCAAGGTTCTGAGTCACTTTTGTTAAGGAACCCCACTCGTAGGTGCTTCGGTTACCGCAGGCAGTTGCCATGGAGACCAGTTGGTGACGTGGAAAATACTCTCAAGTCGGAGCTCGGCCTTCGGCCTCGCAAGTTACTAATACGGCTCGGCCTACGGCCTCGCCAAGCGCTCGCCCTTCGTGCTCGCGCGTCATACGCTCGGCCTTCGGCCTCGCGGACCGAAAGTTCGGCCTTCGGCTTCACCAGGAGCTCGCCCTTCGGGCTCGCTACTACTCTAATGTAGGACAGTAACTCCAAATTCAGTCAAAAATCCCACAAAAACTCCTAATACAGTCGAAAATAAAGGTAAAACACTCAAAATGCAGTATAAAGAATGATAGGAGCACGTAAGACACATCCAAAATGTCGGATTTCAAGACGGCCACCATACAAACTGCTCCGCCCCTACTGAAGCTCGGCCTAACGGCCTCGCTTCAGCAGGCTCGGATCACTTTGTATGGCGGCCATCTTGAAATCCGCCATTTTGGATTTTTGACAGGTGTCATTCCACTATACTCCCGATTCCCTATGACATTTGTTCAAACACCCCCTACCTATCTCTTACCGTTTTCGAGATACGTCATCCGTCTTTACTTGGCAGACGTCATTTTTATGATTTTCGATTTTTCTCATACTCACCAAAACCCCCCGAACATTTTTGCCATACATCACGTTGCTCCTACTCGTCTCCTTCTAGGAGAACATTTATGTCAGTCAGTCAGTGGTAATCGAGCTTTATATATTATAAACTAGTTTTTCGGGCAGTGTGCGGGCCGCATGCGGCCCGCATTTATCGTTATGCAGTAGTAAACTTTACCTTAACCGCTTATACATTTAAAAAAAAAAAGTTCAAAACTCCAATAGAAGTATGAAATCCCAAATAAAGTCTCCATACAATAAAGAACCATACTGTAGCCACTAAAGCAAATTCACCCTACTGGCATAAAAAGGTAGTACGGGCAGAATGGGACCAAGGTTCTGAGTCACTTTTGTTAAGGAACCCCACTCGTAGGTGCTTTGCTTACCGCGGGCAGTTGCCATGGAGACCAGTCGGAGATGTGGAAAATACTCTCAAGTCGGAGCTCGGCCTTCGGCCTCGCAAGTTACTATTACGGCTCGGCCTACGGCCTCGCCAGGCGCTCGCCCTTCGGGCTCGCGCATCATACGCTCGGCCTTCGGCCTCGCGGACCGAAAGTTCGGCCTTCGGCCTCACCAGGAGCTCGCCCTTCGGGCTCGCTACTGCACTAATGTAGGACAGTAACTCCAAATTCCGTCAAAAATCCCACAAAAACTCCTAATACAGTCGAAAATATAAGGTAAAACACTCCAAATGCAGTATAAAGAATGATAGGAGCACGTGGGGTACATCCAAAATAACGGATTTCAAGACGGCCACCATACAAACTGCTCTGCCCCTACTGAAGCTCGGCCTAAAGGCCTCGCTTCAGCAGGCTCGGAGCATTTTGTATGGCGGCCATCTTGAAATCCGCCATTTTGGATTTTTGACAAATGTCATCCGACTGCTCTCCCGATTCCCTATGACATATGTTCAAACACTCCCTACCTATCTCTTACCGTTTTTGAGATACGTCATCCATCTTCACTTGGCAGGCGTCTTTTTAATGATTTTCGATTTTTCTCATACTCACCAAAACCACCCGAACATTTTTGCCATACATCACGTTGTTCCTACTCGTCTCCTTCTAGGAGAACATTTATGTCAATCAGTCAGTGGTAATCGAGCTTTATATATTATAAACTAGTTTTTCGGGCAGTGTGCGGGCCGCATGCGGCCCGCATCTATCTTGAGTTAGTAGGAACTGTCAAAAAAAACCTAATACGTTAAAAAAAAATAAGTTCAAAAATCTAATAGAAGTTTGAAATCCCATATAAACTCTCAATACAATAATGAATCATACTGTAGCCACTAAAGCAGATTCACCCTACTGCCATAAAAAGGTGGTACCGGCAGAATGGTACCAAGGTTCTGAGTCACATTTGTTAAGGAACCCCACTCGTAGGTGCTTTGGTTATCGCGGGCAGTTGCCATGGAGACCAGTCGGAGACGTGGAAAATACTCTCAAGTCGAAGCTCGGCCTTCGGCCTCGCAAGTTACCAACACGGCTCGGCCTCCGGCCTCGCCAAGCGCTCGCCCTTCGGGCTCACGCACCATATGCTCGGCCTTCGGCCTCGCGGGCCGAATGTTCGGCCTTCGGCCTCACCAGGAGCTCGCCCTTCGGGCTCGCTATACACCAATGTAGGACAGTAACTCCAAATTCAGTCGAAAATCCCACAAAACTCCTAATACAGTCGAAAATATAAGGTAAAACACTCCAAATGCAGTATAAAGAATGATAGGAGCACGTGGGTCACATCCAAAATGTCGGATTTCAAGACGGCCACCATACAAACTGCTCCGCCCCTACTGAAGCTCAGCCTAAAGGCCTCGCTTCAGCAGGCTCGGATCACTTTGTATGGCGGCCATCTTGAAATCCGCCATTTTGGATTTTTGACAGGTGTCATTCGACTGCTCTCTTAATTCTATATGACATTTGTTTAAACACCTCCTACCTATCTTGCACCGTTTTTGAGATATGTCATCCATCTTCACTTGGCAGGCGTCTTTTTTATGATTTTCGATTTTTCTCATACTCACCAAAACCCCCCGAACATTTTTGCCATACTTCATTTTTACCCTACTCTGCTCCTTCTAGGAGAACATTTATGTCAGTGAGTCAGTGAGTCAGTCAGTGGTAATCGAGCCTTATATATTATAACTAGTTTTTCGGGCAGTGTGCGGGCCGCATGCGGCCCGCATTTATCGTTATGCAGTACTAAACTATATCAAAACTCCTGATACGTTGGAAAAAAGTATGTTCAAAACTCCAATAGAAGTATGAAATCCCATATAAACTCTCAATACAATAAAGAACCATACTGTAGCCACTAAAGCAAATTCACCCTACTGCCATAAAAAGGTGGTACGGGCAGAATGATACCAAGGTTCTGAGTCACTTTTGCTAAAGAACCCCACTCGTAGGTGCTTCGGTTACCGCGGGCAGTTGCCATGGAGACCAGTCGGAGACGTGGAAAATACTCTTAAGTCGGAGCTCGGCCTTTGGCCTCGCAAGTTACTAATACGGCTCGGCCTACGGCCTCGCCGAGCGCTCGCCCTTCGGGCTCACGCACCATACGCTCGGCCTTCGGCCTCGCGGGCCGAATGTTCGGCCTACGGCCTCACCAGGAGCTCGCCCTTCGGGCTCGCTATACACCAATGTAGGACAGTAACTCCAAATTCAGTCGAAAATCCCACAAAAACTCCTAATACAGTCGAAAATATAAGGCAAAACAATCCAAATGCAGTATAAAGAATGATAGGAGCATGTGGGTCACATCCAAAATGTCGGATTTCAAGACGGCCACCATACAAACTGCTCCGCCCCTACTGAAGCTCGGCCTCACGGCCTCGCTTCAGCAGGCTCGGATCACTTTGTATGGCGGCCATCTTGAAATCCGCCATTTTGGATTTTTGACAGGTGTCACTCGACTGCTCTCCCGATTCCCTATGACATTTGTTCAAACACCCCCAACCTATCTTGCATCGTTTTCGAGATACGTCATTCATCTTTACTTGGCAGGCGTCTTTTTAATGATTTTCGATTTTTCTCATACTCACTAAAACCCCCCGAACATTTTTGCCATACTTCATTTTTACCCTACTCTGCTCCTTCTAGGAGAACATTTATGTCAATCAGTCAGTCAGTCAGTGAGTGGTAATCGAGCTTTATATATTATAAATAACTAGTTTTTCGGGCAGTGTGCGGGCCGCATGCGGCCCGCATCTATCTTGAGTCAGTAGGAATTGTCAAAAAAACACCTGCTACATCATAAAAAAGTATATTCAAAACTCCATTAGAAGTATGAAATCCCATATAAACTCTCAATACAATAAAGAACCATACTGTAGCCACCAAACCAGATTCACCCTACTGCGTTAAAAAGGTGGTACAGGCAGAATGGGACCAAGGTTCTGAGTCACTTTTGTTAAGGAACCCCACTCGTAGGTGCTTCGGTTACCGCGGGCAGTTGCCATGGAGACCAGTCGCAGACGTGGAAAAAACTCTCAAGTCGGAGCTCGGCCTTCGGCCTCGCAAGTTACTAATACCGCTCGGCCTACGGCCTCGCCAGGCGCTCGCCCTTCGGGCTCGCGCATCATACGCTCGGCCTTCGGCCTCGCGGACCGAAAGTTCGGCCTCGGCCTCACCAGGAGCTCGCCCTTCGGGCTCGCTACTACAATAACGTAGAACAGTAACTCCAAATTCAGTCGAAAATCCCACAAAAACACCTAATACAGTCGAAAATATAAGGTAAAACACTCCAAATGCAGTATAAAGAATGATAGGAGCACGTGGGTCACATCCAAAATGTCGGATTTCAAGACGGCCACCATACAAACTGCTCCGCCCCTACTGAAGCTCGGCCTAAAGGCCTCGCTTCAGCAGGCTCGGAGCATTTTGTATGGCGGCCATCTTGAAATCCGCCATTTTGGATTTTTGACAGATGTCATTCGACTGCTCTCCCGATTCCCTATGACATTTGTTCAAACACCCCCTACCTATCTTGTACCGTTTTTGAGATACGTCATCCATCTTTACTTGGCAGGCGTCATTTTAATGATTTTCGATTTTTCTCATACCCACCAAATACCCCCGAACATTTTTGCCATACATCACGTTGCTCTTACTCGTCTCCTTCTAGGAGAACATTTATGTCAGTCAGTCAGTGGTAATCGAGCTTTATATATTATAACTAGTTTTTCGGGCAGTGTGCGGGCCGCATGCGGCCCGCATTTATCGTTATCCAGTACTAAAATACATCAAAACTCCTGATGCGTTAGAAAAAAGTATGTTCAAAACTCCAATAGAAGTATGAAATCCCATATAAACTCTCAATACAATAAAGAACCATACTGTAGCCACTAAAGCAGATTCACCCTACAGCCATAAAAAGGTGGTACGGGCAGAATGGTACCAAGGTTCTGAGTCACTTTTGTTAAGGAACCCCACTCGTAGGTGCTGCGGTTACCGCAGGCAGTTGCCATGGAGACCAGTCGGAGATGTGGAAAATACTCTCAAGTCGGAGCTCGGCCTTCGGCCTCGCAAGTTACTAATACGGCTCGGCCTACGGCCTCACCAGGCGCTCGCCCTTCGGGCTCGCGCATCATACGCTCGGCCTTCGGCCTCGCGGACCGAAAGTTCGGCCTTCGGCCTCACCGGGAGCTCGCCCTTCGGACTCGCTACTTCACTTATGTAGGACAGTAACTCCAAATTTAGTCAAAAATCCCACAAAAACTCCTAATACAGTCGAAAATATAAGGTAAAACACTCCAAATGCAGTATAAAGAATGATAGGAGCACGTGGGTCACATCCAAAATGTCGGATTTCAAGACGGCCACCATACAAACTGCCCCGCCCCTACTGAAGCTCGGCCTAAAGGCCTCGCTTCAGCAGGCTCGGATCATTTTGTATGGCGGCCATCTTGAAATCCGCCATTTTGGATTTTTGACAGGTGTCATTCGACTGCTCTCTCGATTCCCTATGACATTTTTTCAAACACCCCTTACCTATCTCTTACCGTTTTCGAGGTACGTCATCCATCTTCACTTGGCAGGCGTCATTTTTATGATTTTCGATTTTTCTCATACTCACCAAAACCCCCCGAACATTTTTGCCATACTTCATTTTTTCCCTTCTCTGCTCCTTCTAGGAGAACATTTATGTCAGTCAGTGAGTCAGTCAGTGAGTGGTAATCGAGCTTTATATATTATTAACTAGTATTTCGGGCAGTGTGCGGGCCGCATGCGGCCCGCATTTATCGTTATGCAGTACTAAACTATAACAAAACACCTTTTACAATAAATAAAAATATTTCAAATCTTCAATAGAAGTAGGAAATCCCATATAAACTCTCAATACAATAAAGAAACAAACTGTAGCCTCCAAACCAGATTCACCCTACTGCCATTAAAAGGTGGTACCGGCAGAATGGTACCAAGGTTTTGACTCACATTTGTTAAGGAACCCTACTCGTAGGTGCTTTGGTTATCGCGGGCAGTTGCCATGGAGACCAGTCGGAGACGTGGAAAATACTCTCAAGTCGGAGCTCGGCCTTCGGCCTCGCAAGTTACTAACACGGCTCGGCCTGCGGCCTCGCCAAGCGCTCGCCCTTCGGGCTCACGCAGTAATCGCTCGGCCTTCGGCCTCACGGACCGAAAGTTCGGCCTTCGGCCTCACCAGGAGCTCGCCCTTCGGGCTCGCTACTACAATGACGTAAAACAGTAACTCCAAATTCAGTCAAAAAACCTACAAAAACTCCTAATACAGTCGAAAATATGAGGTAAAACACTCCAAATGCAGTATAAAGAATGAGAGGAGCTTGTTTGACACATCCGAAATGTCATTCGACTGCTCTCCTTATTCCCTATGACATTTTTTCAAAAACCTCCTACCTATCTATTACCGTTTTCGAGATACGTGATTTATCTGCACTTGGCAGACGTCATCGAAAAAAAAATTCATATTTGGAATAAGGACGTCCAGAACAACCTAGATATCGAGTTTCAGCCAAATCGGAGTAACTTTTTTTACTTGGCAGACGTCATCGAAAAAAAAAATTTAGATTTGGAATAAGGACACCCAGAACCACCTAAATATCGAGTTTTAGCCAAATCGGAGTAACTTTTTTTACTTGGCAGGCGTCATCGAAAAATTTTTTTTTGATTTGGAATAAGGGCGTCTAGAACCACTTAAATATCGAGTTTCAGCCAAATCGGAGTACCTTTTTTTACTTGGCAGACGTCATCGAAATAAAAATTTCATATTTGAAATAAGGATGACGAGAACAACCTATATATCGATTTTCAGCCAAATCGGTGCATGTCTGAGCTCGGCCTTCGGCCTCGCAAGTTACTAACATGGCTCGGCCTGCGGCCTCGCCTAGCGCTCGCCCTGCGGGCTCGCGCACCGTCCACTCGGCCTACGGCCTCACGGCCCGAAAGTTCGGCCTTCGGCCTCACCAGAAGCTCGCCCTTCGGGCTCGCTACACGGCCAGTAGGACAATTACTCCAAATTCAGTTGAAAATCCCACAAAAACTCCTAATACAGTCGACATTGTAAGGTCAAATACTCCAAATAATGTATGAAGAATGAGAGTAGCACATTTGACAGGTGTCATTCGACTGCTCTCCCGATTCACTATGACATTTGTTCAAACACCCCAAAACTATCTCTTACCGTTTTCGAGATACGTAGTCCAGCTTTACTTGGCAGGCGTCATTTCTAGGGTTTTTAATTTTTTTCCTACTCAGCTAAACCCCTTAGTCATTTTCGTAATACATTACTATAACCGTACTCAACTCTTTTTGGTAGAACCAGCTACTTTTTTGAGGGATCGAAGGATTTTGTATGGCGGCCATTTTGAAATCCGCCATTTTGAATTTTTGACAAATGTCATCCGACTGCTCTCCCGATTCCCTATGACATTTGGTCAAGCACCCCCTACCTATCTCTTACCGTTTCAGAGATATGTCATGCATCTTTACTTGGCAGGCGTCTTTTTTATGATTTTCGATTTTTCCCATACTCACCTAAACTCCCTCTACACTTTTCCCATACATCACTTTCTTCCTACTCGACTCCTTCTGGGAGAACAATTGTGTCAGTCAGTCAGTGAATCAGTCAGTCAGTCAGTGTACGGTAATCCAGCTTTATATATTATAAATAATAAAAATAAAAATATAAATAACTAGTTTTCGGGCAGTGTGCGGGCCGCATGCGGCCCGCATTTATCGTTATGCAATTTTAAACTATATCAAAACACCTAATACATTAAAAAAATATGTTCAAAACTCCAATAGAAGTATGAAATCCCATATAAACTCTCAATACAATAAAGAACCATACTGTAGCCACTAAAGCAAATTCACCCTACTGCCATAAAAAGGTGGTACGGGCAGAATGGGACCAAGGTTCTGAGTCACTTTTGTTAAGGAACCCCACTCGTAGGTGCTTCGGTTACCGCAGGCAGTTGCCATGGAGACCAGTCGGTGACGTGGAAAATACTCTCAAGTCGGAGCTCGGCCTTCGGCCTCGCAAGTTACTAACACGGCTCGGCCTGCGGCCTCGCAAAGCGCTCGCCCTTCGGGCTCGCGCATCATACGCTCGGCCTTCGGCCTCGCGGGCCGAAAGTTCGGCCTTCGGCCTCACCTGGAGCTCGCCCTTCGGGCTCGCAACTTCACTAATGTAGGACAGTAACTCCAAATTCAGTCGAAAATCTCACAAAAACTCCTAATACAGTCGAAAATATAGGGTAAATCACTCCAAATGCAGTATAAAGAATGATAGGAGCTCGTGGGTCACATCCAAAATGTCGGATTTCAAGACGGCCACCATACAAACTGCTCCGCCCCTACTGAAGCTCGGCCTAACGGCCTCGCTTCAGCAGGCTCGGATCATTTTGTATGGCGGCCATCTTGAAATCCGCCATTTTGGATTTTTGACAGGTGTCATTCGACTGCTCTCCCGATTCCTTATGACATTTGTTCAAACACCCCCTACCTATCTTTTACCGTTTTTGAGATACGTCATCCATCTTCACTTGGCAGGCGTCTTTTTAATGATTTTCGATTTTTCTCATACTCACCAAAACCACCCGAACATTTTTGCCATACTTCATTTTTACCTTACTCTGCTCCTTCTAGGAGAACATTTATGTCAGTGAGTGAGTGGTAATCGAGCTTTATATATTATAACTAGTTATTCGGGCAGTGTGCGGGCCGCATGCGGCCCGCATCTATCTTGAGTCATTTGGAAATTTCACATAAACCCCTAATACATTAAGAAAAAGAATGTTCAAAACTCCAATGGAAGTATGAAATCCCATAAAAACTCTCAATACAATAAAGAACCATACTGCAGCCACTAAAGCAAATTCACCCTACTGCCACAAAAAGGTGGTACGGGCAGAATGGGACCAAGGTTCTGAGTCACTTTTGTTAAGGAACCCCACTCGTAGGTGCTTTGGTTATCGCGGCAGTTGCCATGGAGACCAGTCGGAGACGTGGAAAATACTCTTAAGTCGGAGCTCGGCCTTCGGCCTCGCAAGTTACTAATACGGCTCGGCCTGCGGCCTCGCCAAGCGCTCGCCCTTCGGGCTCGCGCACCAATCGCTCGGCCTTCGGCCTCGCGGACCGAAAGTTCGGCCTTCGGCCTCACCGGAAGCTCGCCCTTCGGGCTCGCTATACACTAATGTAGGACAGTCACTCCAAATTCACTCAAAAATCCCACAAAAACTCCTAATACAGTCGAAAATATAAGGTAAAACACTCCAAATGCAATATAAAGAATGATAGGAGCACGTGGGTCACATCCAAAATGTCGGATTTCAAGATGGCCACCATACAAACTGCTCCACCCCTACTGAAGCTCGGCCTAACGGCCTCGCTTCAGCAGGCTCGGAGCATTTTGTATGGCGGCCATCTTGAAATCCGCCATTTTGGATTTTTGACAGATGTCATTCGACTGCTCTCCCGATTCCCTATGACATTTGTTCAAACACCCCCTACCTATCTTGTACCGTTTTTGAGATACGTCATCCATCTTTACTTGGCAGGCGTCTTTTTAATGATTTTCGATTTTTCTCATACTTACCAAAACCATCCGAACATTTTTGCCATACTTCATTTTTACCCTACTCTGCTCCTTCTAGGAGAACATTTATGTCAATCAGTCAGTCAGTCAGTGAGTGGTAATCGAGCTTTATATATTATAAATAACTAGTTTTTCGGGCAGTGTGCGGGCCGCATGCGGCCCGCATTTATCGTTATGCAATTTGAAACAATATCAAAACACCTTATACATTTAAAAAAAAAAACAATATTCTATAACAGTATGAAATCCCATATAAACTCCTTATACAGTAGAGAACCAAACTATAGCCACCAAACCAGATTCACCCTACTGCCATAAAAAAAGTGGTACGGGCAGAATGGTACCAAGGTTCTGAGTCACTTTTGTTAAGGAACCCCACTCGTAGGTGCTTCGGTTACCGCGGGCAGTTGCCATGGAGACCAGTCGCAGACGTGGAAAAAACTCTCAAGTCGGAGCTCGGCCTTCGGCCTCGCAAGTTACTAATACCGCTCGGCCTACGGCCTCGCCAGGCGCTCGCCCTTCGGGCTCGCGCATCATACGCTCGGCCTTCGGCCTCGCGGACCGAAAGTTCGGCCTCGGCCTCACCAGGAGCTCGCCCTTCGGGCTCGCTACTACAATAACGTAGAACAGTAACTCCAAATTCAGTCGAAAATCCCACAAAAACACCTAATACAGTCGAAAATATAAGGTAA
Organism: Plagodis pulveraria; assembly: GCA_963890685.1. Lineage (NCBI taxonomy): Eukaryota > Metazoa > Arthropoda > Insecta > Lepidoptera > Geometridae > Plagodis > Plagodis pulveraria. Next base: position 32,418,458 of record OY982956.1, on the reverse strand, counting down.
AACACTCCAAATGCAGTATAAAGAATGATAGGAGCACGTGGGTCACATCCAAAATGTCGGATTTCAAGACGGCCACCATACAAACTGCTCCGCCCCTACTGAAGCTCGGCCTAAAGGCCTCGCTTCAGCAGGCTCGGAGCATTTTGTATGGCGGCCATCTTGAAATCCGCCATTTTGGATTTTTGACAGATGTCATTCGACTGCTCTCCCGATTCCCTATGACATTTGTTCAAACACCCCCTACCTATCTTGTACCGTTTTTGAGATACGTCATCCATCTTTACTTGGCAGGCGTCATTTTAATGATTTTCGATTTTTCTCATACCCACCAAATACCCCCGAACATTTTTGCCATACATCACGTTGCTCTTACTCGTCTCCTTCTAGGAGAACATTTATGTCAGTCAGTCAGTGGTAATCGAGCTTTATATATTATACTAGTATTTCGGGCAGTGTGCGGGCCGCATGCGGCCCGCATTTATCGTTATGCAATTTTAGACTATATCAAAACACCTAATACATAAAAAAAAAATGTTCAAAACTGCAATAGAAATATGAAATCCCAAATAAACTTGTAATACAGTAGAGAAACATACTGTAGCTACTAAAGCAGATTCACCCTACTGCCATAAAAAGGTGGTACGGGCAGAATGGTACCAAGGTTCTGAGTCACTTTTGTTAAGGAACCCCACTCGTAGGTGCTTCGGTTACCGCGGGCAGTTGCCATGGAGACCAGTCGGAGACGTGGAAAAAACTCTCAAGTCGGTATAAGGACACCCAGAACCACCTAAATATCGAGTTTCAGCCAAATCGGAGTAACTTTTTTTACTTGGCAGACGTCATCGAAGTAAAAATTTCATATTTGAAATAAGGATGACGAGAACAACCTATATATCGATTTTCAGCCAAATCGGTGCAAGTCTAAGCTCGGCCTTCGGCCTCGCAAGTTACTAACATGGCTCGGCCTGCGGCCTCGCCTAGCGCTCGCCCTGCGGGCTCGCGCACCGTCCACTCGGCCTACGGCCTCGCGGCCCGAAAGTTCGGCCTTCGGCCTCACCAGAAGCTCGCCCTTCGGGCTCGCTACACGGCCAGTAGGACAATTACTCCAAATTCAGTTGAAAATCCCAAAAAAACTCCTAAAACAGACGACATTGTAAGGTCAAATACTCCAAATAATGTATGAAGAATGAGAGTAGCACATTTGACAGGTGTCATTCGACTGCTCTCCCGATTCCCTATGACATTTGTTCAAACACCCCAAACCTATCTCTTACCGTTTTCGAGATACGTAGTCCAGCTTTACTTGGCAGGCGTCATTTCTAGGGTTTTTAATTTTTTCCCTACTCAGCTAAACCCCTTAGTCATTTTCGTAATACATTACTTTAACCGTACTCAACTTTTTCTGGTAGAACCAGCTACTTTTTTGAGGGATCGAAGGATTTTGTATGGCGGCCATTTTGAAATCCGCCATTTTGGATTTTTGACAAATGTCATCCGACTGCTCTCCCGATTCCCTATGACATTTGGTCAAGCACCCCCTACCTATATCTTACCGTTTCAGAGATACGCTATCCAATTTTACTTGGCAGACGTCATCTTTGAGTTTTCGGATTTTTCCCATACTCACACAAACCCCCAGAACATTTTTGCTATACATTACTTTCTTCCTACTCGACTCCTTCTGGGAGAACAATTATGTCAGTCAGTGAGTCAGTGAGTCAGTCAGTGTACGGTAATCCAGCTTTATATATTATAACTAGTTTTTCGGGCAGTGTGCGGGCCGCATGCGGCCCGCATCTATCTTGAGTCATTTGAAAATTTACAGAAACACCTAATTCGTTAAAAAAAGTGTGTTCAAAACTCCAATAGAAGTATGAAATCCCATATAAACTCTCAATACAATAAAGAAACAAACTGTAGCCACCAAACCAAATTCACCCTACTGCCATAAAAAGGTGGTACGGGCAGAATAGGACCAAGGTTCTGAGCCACTTTTGTTAAGGAACCCCACTCGTAGGTGTTTCGGTTACCGCGGGCAGTTGGCATGGAGACCAGTCGGAGACGTGGAAAATACTCTCGAGTCGGAGCTCGGCCTTCGGCCTCGCAAGTTACTAATACGGCTCGGCCTACGGCCTCGCCAAGCGTTCGCCCTTCGGGCTCACGCACCAAACGCTCGGCCTTCGGCCTCGCGAGCCGAAAGTTCGGCCTTCGGCCTCACCGGAAGCTCGCCCTTCGGGCTCGCTACTACAATAACGTAGAACAGTAACTCCAAATTCAGTCAAAAAACCTACAAAAACTCCTAATACAGTCGAAAATATGAGGTAAAACACTCCAAATGCAGTATAAAGAATGAGAGGAGCACGTGTGACAGTTGTCATTCGACTGCTCTCCCGATTCCCTATGATATTTGTTCAAACACCCCCAACCTATCTCTTACCGTTTTCGAGATACGTAGTCCAGCTTTACTTGGCAGGCGTCATTTCTAGGGTTTTTAATTTTTCCCTACTCAGCTAAGCCCCTTTGTCATTTTCGTAATACATTACTATAACCGTACTCAACTCTTTCTGGTAGAACCAGCTACTTTTTTGAGGGATCGAAGGATTTTGTATGGCGGCCATTTTGAAATCCGCCATTTTGGATTTTTGACAAATGTCATCCGACTGCTCTCCCGATTCCCTATGACATTTGGTCAAGCACCCCCTACCTATCTCTTACCGTTTCAGAGATACGCCATCCAATTTTACTTGGCAGACGTCATCTTTGAGTTTTCGGATTTTTCCCATACTCACACAGACCCCCTCTACACTTTTCCCATACATCACATTCTTCCTACTCGACTCCTTCTGGGAGAACAATGATGTCAGTCAGTCAGTGAATCAGTCAGTCAGTCAGTGTACGGTAATCCAGCTTTATATATTATAAATAACTAGTTTTTCGGGCAGTGTGCGGGCCGCATGCGGCCCGCATCTATCTTGAGTCAGTAGGAACTGTCACAAAAACACCTCATACATAATAAAAATATGTTCAAAACTTCAATAGAAGTATGAAATCCCATATAAACTTGTAATACAGTAGAGAACCATACTGTAGCTACTATAGCAGATTCACCCTACTGCCTTAAAAAGGAGGTACGGGCACAATGGTACCCAGGTTCTTAATCACTTTTGTTAAGGAACCCCACTCGTAGGTGCTTCGGTTACCGCGGGCAGTTGCCATGGAGACCAGTCGGAGACGTGGAAAAAACTCTCAAGTCGGAGCTCGGCCTTCGGCCTCGCAAGTTACTAATACGGCTCGGCCTGCGGCCTCGCCAAGCGCTCGCCCTTCGGGCTCACGCACCATACGCTCGGCCTTCGGCCTCGCGAGCCGAAAGTTCGGCCTTCGGCCTCACCAGGAGCTCGCCCTTCGGGCTCGCTACTACATTAACGTAGAACAGTTACTCCAAATTCAGTAAAAAATCCCACAAAAACTCCCAATTCAGTCGAAAATGAAGGCAAAACACTCCAAATGCAGTATAAAGAATGATAGGAGCACGTGGGTCACATCCAAAATGTCGGATTTCAAGACGGCCACCATACAAACTGCTCCGCCCCTACTGAAGCTCGGCCTAAAGGCCTCGCTTCAGCAGGCTCGGATCATTTTGTATGGCGGCCATCTTGAAATCCGCCATTTTGGATTTTTGACAGATGTCATCCGACTGCTCTCCCGATTCCCTATGACATTTGTTCAAACACCCCCTACCTATCTTGTACCGTTTTTGAGATATGTCATCCATCTTTACTTGGCAGGCGTCTTTTTATGATTTTCGATTTTTCTCATACTCACCAAAACCCCCCGAACATTTTTGCCATACATCATTTTAACCCTACTCTACTCCTTCTAGGAGAACATTTATGTCAGTCAGTCAGTCAGTGAGTCAGTCAGTGGTAATCGAGCTTTATATATTATAAATAAATAAATAAATAATAAATAAATAACTAGTATTTCGGGCAGTGTGCGGGCCGCATGCGGCCCGCATTTATCGTTATGCAGTAGTAAACTTTACCTTAACCGCTTATACATTTAAAAAAAAAAAGTTCAAAACTCCAATAGAAGTATGAAATCCCAAATAAAGTCTCCATACAATAAAGAACCATACTGTAGCCACTAAAGCAAATTCACCCTACTGGCATAAAAAGGTAGTACGGGCAGAATGGGACCAAGGTTCTGAGTCACTTTTGTTAAGGAACCCCACTCGTAGGTGCTTTGCTTACCGCGGGCAGTTGCCATGGAGACCAGTCGGAGACTTGGAAAAAACTCTCAAGTCGGAGCTCGGCCTTCGGCCTCGCAAGTTACCAACACGGCTCGGCCTGCGGCCTCGCCAAGCGCTCGCCCTACGGGCTCGCGCATCATACGCTCGGCCTTCGGCCTCGCGGACCGAAAGTTCGGCCTCCGGCCTCACCAGGAGCTCGCCCTTCGGGCTCGCTACTACACTTATGTAGGACAGTTACTCCAAATTCAGTCAAAAATCCCACAAAAACTCCTAATACAGTCGAAAATATAAGGTAAAACACTCCAAATGCAGTATAAAGAATGATAGGAGCATGTGGGTCACATCCAAAATGTCGGATTTCAAGACAGCCACCATACAAACTGCTCCGCCCCTACTGAAGCTCGGCCTAACGGCCTCGCTTCAGCAGGCTCGGATCATTTTGTATGGCGGCCATCTTGAAATCCGCCATTTTGGATTTTTGACAGGTGTCATTCGACTGCTCTCCCTATTCCCTATGACATTTGTTCAAACACCCCCTACCCATCTTGCACCGTTTTCGAGATACGTCATCCATCTTTACTTGGCAGGCGTCATTTTTATGATTTTCGATTTTTCTCATACTCACCGAAACCACCCGAACACTTTTGCCATACATCACGTTGTTCCTACTCGTCTCCTTCTAGGAGAACATTTATGTCAATCAGTCAGTGGTAATCGAGCTTTATATAATATAACTAGTTTTTCGGGCAGTGTGCGGGCCGCATGCGGCCCGCATCTATCTTGAGTCAGTAGGAACTGTCAAAAAAACACCTGATACAAAAAAAAATGTGTTCAAAACTCCAATAGAAGTATGAAATCCCATATAAACTCTCAATACAATAAAGAACCATACTGTAGCCACTAAAGCAAATTCACCCTACTGCCATAAAAAGGTGGTGCGGGCAGAATGGGACCAAGGTTCTGAGTCACTTTTGTTAAGGAACCCCACTCGTAGGTGCTTCGGTTACCGCAGGCAGTTGCCATGGAGACCAGTCGGTGACGTGGAAAATACTCTCAAGTCGGAGCTCGGCCTTCGGCCTCGCAAGTTACTAAAACGGCTCGGCCTGCGGCCTCGCCAAGCGCTCGCCCTTCGGGCTCGCGCATTATACGCTCGGCCTTCGGCCTCGCGGACCGAAAGTTCGGCCTTCGGCCTCACCAGGAGCTCGCCCTTCGGGCTCGCTACTACACTTATGTAGGACAGTAACTCCAAATTCAGTCAAAAATCCCACAAAAACTCCTCATACAGTCGAAAATATAAGGTAATACACTCCAAATGCAGTATAAAGAATGATAGGAGCACCTGGGACAACTCCAAAATGGCGGATTTCAAGAAGGCCCCCATACAAACTGCTCCGCCCCTACTGAACCTCGGCCTAACGGCCTCGCTTCAGCAGGCTCGGAGCATTTTGTATGGCGGCCATCTTGAAATCCGCCATTTTGGATTTTTGACAGGTGTCATTCGACTGCTCTCCCGATTCCCTATGACATTTGTTCAAACACCCCCTACCTATCTTGTACCGTTTTTGAGATATGTCATCCATCTTTACTTGGCAGGCGTCTTTTTTATGATTTTCGATTTTTCTCATACTCACCAAAACCCCCCGAACATTTTTGCCATACATGATTTTAACCCTACTCTGCTCCTTCTAGGAGAACATTTATGTCAGTCAGTGAGTCAGTCAGTGAGTGGTAATCGAGCTTTATATATTATTAACTAGTTTTTCGGGCAGTGTGCGGGCCGCATGCGGCCCGCATTTATCGTTATGCAGTACTAAACTATATCAAAACTCATGATACGTTGGAAAAAAGTATGTTCAAAACTCCAATAGAAGAATGAAATCCCATATAAACTCTCAATACAATAAAGAACCATACTGTAGCCACTAAAGCAGATTCACCCTACTGCCATAAAAAGGTGGTACGGGCAGAATGGTACCAAGGTTCTGAGTCACTTTTGTTAAGGAACCCCACTCGTAGTTGCTGCGGTTACCGCAGGCAGTTGCCATGGAGACCAGTCGGAGATGTGGAAAATACTCTCAAGTCGGAGCTCGGCCTTCGGCCTCGCAAGTTACTAATACGGCTCGGCCTACGGCCTCGCCAGGCGCTCGCCCTTCGGGCTCACGCATCATACGCTCGGCCTTCGGCCTCGCGGACCGAAAGTTCGGCCTTCGGCCTCACCAGAAGCTCGCCCTTCGGGCTCGCTACTTCACTTATGTAGGACAGTAACTCCAAATTTAGTCAAAAATCCCACAAAAACTCCTAATACAGTCGAAAATATTAGGTAAAACACTCCAAATGCAGTATAAAGAATGATAGGAGCACGTGGGTCACATCCAAAATGTCGGATTTCAAGACAGCCACCATACAAACTGCTCCGCCTCTACTGAAGCTCGGCCTAACGGCCTCGCTTCAGCAGGCTCGGATCACTTTGTATGGCGGCCATCTTGAAATCCACCATTTTGGATTTTTGACAGATGTCATCCGACTGCTCTCCCAATTCCCTATGACATTTGTTCAAACACCCTCTACCTATCTTGTACCGTTTTTGAGATATGTCATTCATCTTTACTTGGCAGGCGTCTTTTTAATGATTTTCGATTTTTCTCATACTCACCTAAACCCGCCGAACATTTTTGCCATACTTCATTTTTACCCTACTCTGCTCCTTCTAGGAGAACATTTATGTCAGTGAGTCAGTGAGTCAGTCAGTGGTAATCGAGCCTTATATATTATAAATAAACTAGTTTTTCGGGCAGTGTGCGGGCCGCATGCGGCCCGCATTTATCGTTGTGCAATTATAACTATAACGAAACACCTTTTACATTAAAATAAAAATATTTCAAAACTCCAATAGAATTATGAAATCCCATATAAACTCTCAATACAATAAAGAACCATACTGTAGCCACTAAAGCAGATTCACCCTACTGCCAAAAAAAGGTGGTACGGGCAGAATGGTACCAAGGTTCTGAGTCACTTTTGTTAAGGAACCCCACTCGTAGGTGCTTCGGTTACCGCGGGCAGTTGCCATGGAGACCAGTCGGTGACGTGGAAAATACTCTCAAGTCGGAGCTCGGCCTACGGCCTCGCAAGTTACTAACACGGCTCGGCCTGCGGCCTCGCCATGCGTTCGCCCTTCGGGCTCACGCACCATACGCTCGCCCTTCGGCCTCGCGAGCCGAAAGTTCGGCCTTCGGCCTCACCAGGAGCTCGCCCTTCGGGCTCGCTACTACACTTATGTAGGACAGTAACTCCAAATTCAGTAAAAAATCCCACAAAAACTCCTAATACAGTCTAAAATAAAGATGAAACACTCCAAATGCAGTATAAAGAATGATAGGAGCACGTAAGACACATCCAAAATGTCAGATTTTAAGACGGCCACCATACAAACTGCTCCGCCCCTACTGAAGCTCGGCCTAACGGCCTCGCTTCAGCAGGCTCGGATCACTTTGTATGGCGGCCATCTTGAAATCCGCCATTTTGGATTTTTGACAGGTGTCATTCGGCTGCTCTCCCGATTCCCTATGACATTTGTTCAAACTCCCTTTACCTATCTCTTACCGTTTTTGAGATATGACATCCATCTTTACTTGGCAGGCGTCTTTTTAATGATTTTCGATTTTTCTCATACTCACCTAAACCCCCCGAACATTTTTGCCCTACATCACTGTGCTCCTACTCGTCTTCTTCTAGGAGAACATTTATGTCAATGAGTGAGTCAGTCAGTGAGTCAGTGGTAATCGAGCTTTATATATTATAAACTAGTATTTCGGGCAGTGTGCGGGCCGCATGCGGCCCGCATTTATCGTTATGCTATTTTAAATTATATCAAAACACCTAATACATAAAAAAAATGTTCAAAACTCCAATAGAAATATGAAATCCCAAATAAACTTGTAATACAGTAGAGAAACATACTATAGCTACTAAAGCAGATTCACCCTACTGCCATAAAAAGGTGGTACGGGCAGAATGGTACCAAGGTTCTGAGTCACTTTTGTTAAGGAACCCCACTCGTAGGTGCTTCGGTTATCGCGGGCAGTTGCCATGGAGACCAGTCGGAGACGTGGAAAAAACTCTCAAGTCGGAGCTCGGCCTTCGGCCTCGCAAGTTACTAATACGGCTCGGCCTACGGCCTCGCCAAGCGCTCGCCCTTCGGGCTCACGCACCCTACGCTCGGCCTTCGGCCTCGCGAGCCGATAGTTCGGCCTTCGGCCTCACCAGGAGCTCGCCCTTCGGGCTCGCTATACACTAAAGTTGGACAGTAACTCCAAATTCAGTCAAAAATCCCACAAAAACTCCTAATACAGTCAAAAATTAAGGAAAAACACTCCAAATGCAGTATAAAGAATGATAGGAGCACGTAAGACACATCCAAAATGTCATTCGACTGCTCTCCTTGTTCCCTATGACATATTTTCAAAAACCCCCTACCTATCTATTACCGTTTTCGATATACGTGATTTATCTACACTTGGCAGACGTCATCAAAAAAAAATTTCATGTTTGGAATAAGGACACCCAGAACAACCTAGATATAAAATTAAAGCCAAATCGGAGTACTTTTTTTTACTTGGCAGACGTCATTGAAAAAAAAAATTTTGATTTGGAATAAGGACACCCAGAACCACCTAAATATCGAGTTTCAGCCAAATCGGAGTAACTTGTTTACTTGGCAGACGTCATCGATAAAAAAAATTTAGTTTTGAAATAAGGACACCCATAACCACCAATATATCGAGTTTCAGCCAAATCGGAGTAACTTTTTTTACCTGGCAGACGTCATCGAAAAAAAAATTTTTGATTTGGAATAAGTACGTCCAGAACCACATAAATATCGAGTTTCAGCCAAATCGGAGTTACTATTTTTACTTGGCAGACGTTATCGAAATAAAAATTTCATATTTGGAATAAGGATGACGAGAACCACCTATATATCGATTTTCAGCCAAATCGGTGCATGTCTGAGCTCGGCCTTCGGCCTCGCAAGTTACTAAGACGGCTCGACCTGCGGCCTCTCCTAGCGCTCGCCCTGCGGGCTCGCGCACCGTCCACTCGGCCTACGGCCTCGCGGCCCGAAAGTTCGGCCTTCGGCCTCACCAAAAGCTCGCCCTTCGGGCTCGCTACACTGACAGTAGGACAATTACTCTAAATTAAGTTGAAATTCCCACAAACACTCCTAATACAGTCGACATTGTAAGGTTAAATACTCCAAATAATGTATGAAGAATGAGAGTAGCACATTTGACAGGTGTCATTCGACTGCTCTCCCGATTCCCTATGACATTTGTTCAAACACCCCCAACCTATCTCTTACCGTTTTCGAGATACGTAGTCCAGCTTTACTTGGCAGGCGTTATTTCCAGGGATTTTAATTTCAACCCTACTCAGCTAAACCCCTTAGTCATTTTCGTAGTACATTACTATAACCGTACTCAACTCTTTCTGGTAGAACCAGCTACTTTTTTGAGGGATCGAAGGATTTTGTATGGCGGCCATTTTGAAATCCGCCATTTTGGATTTTTGACAGATGTCATTCGACGGCTCTCCCGATTCCCTATGACATTAGTTCAAACACCCCCTACCTATCTCTTACCGTTTCAGAGATACGCCATCCAATTTTACTTGGCAGACGTCATCTTTGAGTTTTCGGATTTTTCCCATACTCACACAAACCCCCTCTACACTTTTCCCATACATCACATTCTTCCTACTCGACTCCTTCTGGGAGAACAATGATGTCAGTCAGTCAGTCAGTCAGTGTACGGTAATCCAGCTTTATATATTATAACTAGTTTTTCGGGCAGTGTGCGGGCCGCATGCGGCCCGCATTTATCGTTATGCAATTTGAAACAATATCAAAACACCTTATACATTTAAAAAAAAAAACAATATTCTATAACAGTATGAAATCCCATATAAACTCCTTATACAGTAGAGAACCAAACTATAGCCACCAAACCAGATTCACCCTACTGCCATAAAAAAAGTGGTACGGGCAGAATGGTACCAAGATTCTGAGTAACTTTTGTTAAAGAACCCCACTCGTAGGAGCTTCGCTTACCACGGGCAGTTGCCATGGAGACCATTCGGAGACGTGGAAAATACTCTCAAGTCGGAGCTCGGCCTTCGGCCTCGCAAGTTACTAACACGGCTCGGCCTCTGGCCTCGCCATGCGCTCGCCCTTCGGGCTCACGCCCCATACGCTCGGCCTTCGGCCTCGCGGGCCGAAAGTTCGGCCTTCGGCCTCACCAGAAGCTCGCCCTTCGGGCTCGCTACTACACTAATGTAGGACAGTTACTCCAAATTCAGTCAAAAATCCCACAAAAACTCCTAATACAGTCGAAAATAAAGATAAAAAACTCCAAATGCAGTATAAAGAATGATAGGAGCACGTAAGACACATCCAAAATGTCGGATTTCAAGACGGCCACCATACAAACTGCTCCGCCCCTACTGAAGCTCGGCCTAACGGCCTCGCTTCAGCAGGCTCGGATCACTTTGTATGGCGGCCATCTTGAAATCCGCCATTTTGGATTTTTGACAGGTGTCATTCGACTGCTCTCCCGATTCCCTATGACATTTGTTCAAACACCCCCTACCTATCTCTTACCGTTTTTGAGATATGTCATCCATCTTTACTTGGCAGGCGTCTTTTTATGATTTTCGATTTTTCTCATACTCACCAAAACCCCCCGAACATTTTTGCCATACATCATTTTAACCCTACTCTACTCCTTCTAGGCGAACATTTATGTCAGTCAGTCAGTCAGTGAGTCAGTCAGTGGTAATCGAGCTTTATATATTATAAAAACTAGTTTTTCGGGCAGTGTGCGGGCCGCATGCGGCCCGCATTTATCGTTATGCAGTACTTAACAATATCAAAACTCCTTTTACATAAAAAAAAAATATTTCAAAATTCCAATAGAAGTATGAAATCCCATATAAACTCTCAATACAATAAAGAACCATACTGTAGCCACTAAAGCAAATTCACCCTACTGCCATAAAAAGGTGGTACGGGCAGAATGGGACCAAGGTTCTGAGTCACTTTTGTTAAGGAACCCCACTCGTAGGTGCTTCGGTTACCGCGGGCAGTTGCCATGGAGACCAGTCGGAGATGTAGAAAATACTCTCAAGTCGGAGCTCGGCCTTCGGCCTCGCAAGTTATTAGTACGCCTCTGCCTACGGCCTCGCCAAGCGCTCGCCCTTCGGGCTCACGCACCATACGCTCGGCCTTCGGCCTCGCGGACCGAAAGTTCGGCCTTCGGCCTCACCAGGAGCTCGCCCTTCGGGCTCGCTACTTCACTAATGTAGGACATTAACTCCAAATTCAGTCAAAAATCCCACAAAAACTCCTAATACAGTCGAAAATATAAGGTAAAACACTCTAAATGCAGTATAAAGAACGATAGGAGCACGTGGGACACATCCAAAATGTCGGATTTCAAGACGGCCACCATACAAACTGCTCCGCCCCTACTGAAGCTCGGCCTAAAGGCCTCGCTTCAGCAGGCTCGGACCATTTTGTATGGCGGCCATCTTGAAATCCGCCATTTTGGATTTTTGACAGGTGTCATTCTACTGCTCTCCCGATTCCCTATGACATTTGTTCAAACACCCCCTACCTATCTCTTACCGTTTTCGAGATGTGTTATCCATCTTTACTTGGCAGGCGTCATTTTTTTGATTTTCGATTTTTCTCATACTCACCAAAACCTCCTGAACATTTTTTCCATACATCATTTTAACCCTACTCTACTCCTTCTAGGAGAACATTTATGTCAGTCAGTCAGTCAGTGAGTCAGTCAGTGGTAATCGAGCTTTATATATTATAAATAACTAGTTTTTCGGGCAGTGTGCGGGCCGCATGCGGCCCGCATTTATCGTTATACAGTACTAAACTATACCTTGAATCCTTTTACATTAAAAAAAAATAAGTTCAAAACTCCAATAGAAGTATGAAATCCCAAATAAACTGTCCATACAATAAAGAACCATACTGTAGCCACTAAAGCAGATTCACCCTACTGCCATAAAAAGTTGGTACGGGCAGAATGGTACCAAGGTTCTTAATCACTTTTGTTTAGGAATCCCACTCGTAGGTGCTTCGGTTACCGCAGGCAGTTGCCATGGAGACCAGTCGGTGACGTGGAAAATACCCTCGAGTCGGAGCTCGGCCTTCGGCCTCGCAAGTTACTAATACGGCTCGGCCTGCGGCCTCGCCAAGCGCTCGCCCTTCGGGCTCACGCACCATACGCTCGGCCTTCGGCCTCGCGAGCCGAAAGTTCGGCCTTCGGCCTCACCAGGAGCTCGCCCTTCGGGCTCGCTACTACATTAACGTAGAACAGTTACTCCAAATTCAGTCAAAAATCCCACAAAAACTCCTAATACAGTCGAAAATGAAGGTTAAACACTCCAAATGCAGTATGAAGAATGAGAGGAGCACCTGGGACACATCCAAAATGTCGGATTTCAAGACGGCCACCATACAAACTGCTCCGCCCCTACTGAAGCTCGGCCTAAAGGCCTCGCTTCAGCAGGATCGGACCACTTTGTATGGCGGCCATCTTGAAATCCGCCATTTTGGATTTTTGACAGATGTCATTCGACTGCTCTCCCAATTCCCTATGACATTTGTTCAAACACCCCCTACCTATCTCTTACCGTTTTTGAGATATGTCATCCATCTTTACTTGGCAGGCGTCTTTTTTATGATTTTCGATTTTTCTCATACTCACCAAAACCCCCCGAACATTTTTGCCATACATGATTTTAACCCTACTCTGCTCCTTCTAGGAGAACATTTATGTCAATCAGTCAGTCAGTCAGTCAGTGAGTGGTAATCGAGCTTTATATATTATAAATAACTAGTTTTTCGGGCAGTGTGCGGGCCGCATGCGGCCCGCATTTATCGTTGTGCAAGTTTGAACAATATCAAAACACCTTGTACATTAAAAAAAAATATTTCAAAACACCAAAAGATGTACGATTTCCCATACAAACTCTTAATGCAATAAGGAACCAAACTGTAGCCACCAAACCAGATTCACCCTACTGCCATAAAAAGGTGGTACGGGCAGAATAGTACCAAGGTTCTGAGTCACTTTTGTTAAGGATACCCACTCGTAGGTGCTTCGGTTACCGCAGGCAGTTGCCATGGAGACCAGTCAGTGACGTGGAAAATACTCTCAAGTCGGAGCTCGGCCTTCGGCCTCGCAAGTTACTAATACGGCTTTGCCTACGGCCTCGCCAAGCGCTCGCCCTTCGGGCTCACGCATCATACGCTCGGCCTTCGGCCTCGCGGACCGAAAGTTCGGCCTTCGGCCTTACCAGGAGCTCGCCCTTCGGGCTCGCTACTACACTAACGTAGGACAGTAACTCCAAATTCAGTCAAAACTCCCACAAAAACTCCTAATACAGTTGAAAATAAAGGTAAAACACTCCATATGCAGTATAAAGAATGATAGGAGCATGTAAGACACATCCAAAATGTCGGATTTCAAGACGGCCACCATACAAACTGCTCCGCCCCTACTGAAGCTCGGCCTAACGGCCTCGCTTCAGCAGGCTCGGATCAATTTGTATGGCGGCCATCTTGAAATCCGCCATTTTGGATTTTTGACAGATGTCATTCGACTGCTCTCCTTATTCCCTATGACATTTGTTCAAACACCCCCTACCTATCTCTTACCGTTTTTGAGATACGTCATCCATCTTCACTTGGCAGGCGTCTTTTTAATGATTTTCGATTTTTCTCATACTCATCAAAACCCCTCGAACATTTCTGCCATACAATATTTTAGCCCTACTATGCTCCTTCTAGGAGAACATTTATGTCAATCAGTCAGTCAGTGAGTCAGTGGTAATCGAGCCTTATATATTATAAACTAGTTTTTCGGGCAGTGTGCGGGCCGCATGCGGCCCGCATCTATCTTTACTCATTTGGAAATTTCACAGAAACACCTAATACGTGAAAAAAAGTGTGTTCAAAACTCCAACAGAAGTTTAAAATCCCATATAAACTCTCAATGCAATAAAGAACCATACTGTAGCCACAATAGCAAATTCACCCTACCGCCATAAATAGGTGGTACGGGCAGAATGGTACCAAGGTTCTGAGTCACTTTTGTTAAGGAACCCCACTCGTAGGTTCTTCGGTTACCGCGGGCAGTTGCCATGGAGACCAGTCGGAGATGTGGAAAATACTCTCGAGTCGGAGCTCGGCCTTCGGCCTCGCAAGTTACCAACACGGCTCGGCCTCCGGCCTCGCCAAGCGCTCGCCCTTCGGGCTCACGCACTATACGCTCGGCCTTCGGCCTCGCGGACCGAAAGTTCGGCCTTCGGCCTCACCAGAAGCTCGCCCTTCGGGCTCGCAACTTCACTAATAGAGGACAGTAACTCCAAATTCAGTCGAAAATCCCACAAAAACTCCTAATACAGTCGAAAATATAAGGTAAAACACTCCAAATGCAGTATAAAGAATGATAGGAGCACGTGGGTCACATCCAAAATGTCGGATTTCAAGACGGCCACCATACAAACTGCTCCGCCCCTACTGAAGCTCGGCCTAAAGGCCTCGCTTCAGCAGGCTCGGATCATTTTGTATGGCGGCCATCTTGAAATCCGCCATTTTGGATTTTTGATATATGTCATCCGACTGCTCTTCCGATTCCCTATGACATTTGTTCAATCACCCTCTACCTATCTCTTACCGTTTTTGAGATTCGTCATCCATCTCTTCTTGGCAGGCGTCTTTTTAATGATTTTCGATTTTTCTCATACTCACCAAAACCCCCCAAACATTTTTGCCATACATCACTTTGCTCCTACTCGTCTCCTTCTAGGAGAACATTTATGTCAGTCAGTGAGTCAGTCAGTGAGTGGTAATCGAGCTTTATATATTATTAACTAGTATTTCGGGCAGTGTGCGGGCCGCATGCGGCCCGCATCTATCTTGAGTCAGTAGGAACTGTCAAAAAAACACCTCATACATAAAACAATTTGTTCAAGACTCCAATAGAAGTATGAAATCCCATATAAACTTGTAATACAGTAGAGAACCAAACTGTAGCCACCAAATGAGATTCACCCTACTGCCATAAAAAGGTAGTACGGGCAGAATGGTACCAAGGTTCTGAGGCACATTTGTTAAGGAACCCCACTCGTAGGTGCTTTGGTTATCGCGGGCAGTTGCCATGGAGACCAGTCGGAGACGTGGAAAGTACTCTCAAGTCGGAGCTCGGCCTTCGGCCTCGCAAGTTACTAATACGGCTCGGCCTACGGCCTCGCCAAGCGCTCGCCCTTCGGGCTCACGCACCATTCGCTCGGCCTTCGGCCTCGCGGGCCGAATGTTCGGCCTTCGGCCTCACCAGGAGCTCGCCCTTCGGGCTCGCTATACACCAATGTAGGACAGTAACTCCAAATTCAGTCGAAAATCCCACAAAAACTCCTAATACAGTCGAAAATATAAGGCAAAACAATCCAAATGCAGTATAAAGAATGATAGGAGCACGTGGGTCACATCCAAAATGTCGGATTTCAAGACGGCCACCATACAAACTGCTCCGCCCCTACTGAAGCTCGGCCTAAAGGCCTCGCTTCAGCAGGCTCGGATCACTTTGTATGGCGGCCATCTTGAAATCCGCCATTTTGGATTTTTGACAGACGTCATCCGACTGCTCTCCCGATTCCCTATGACATTTGTTCAATCACCCCCTACCTATCTCTTACCGTTTTCGAGATACGTCATCCATCATCACTTGGCAGGCGTCTTTTTAATGATTTTCGATTTTTCTCATATTCACCAAAACCACCCAAACATTTTTGCCATACTTCATTTTTACCCTACTCTGCTCCTTCTAGGAGAACATTTATGTCAGTCAGTCAGTCAGTGGTAATCGAGCTTTATATAGTAGTTCGGGCAGTGTGCGGGCCGCATGCGGCCCGCATTTATCGTTATGCAATTTGAAACAATATCAAAACAACTTATACATTTTAAAAAAAAAAAAAATCTTTAACAGTATGAAGTCCCATATAAACTCCTTATACAGTAGAGAACCAAACTGTAGCCACCAAACCAGATTCACCCTACTGCCATAAAAAAGTAGTACGGGCAGAATGGTACCAAGGTTCTGAGTCACTTTTGTTAAGGAACCCCACTCGTAGGTGCTGCGGTTACCGCAGGCAGTTGCCATGGAGACCAGTCGGAGATGTGGAAAATACTCTTAAGTCGGAGCTCGGCCTTCGGCCTCGCAAGTTACTAATACGGCTCGGCCTACGGCCTCGCCAGGCGCTCGCCCTTCGGGCTCGCGCATCATACGCTCGGCCTTCGGCCTCGCGGACCGAAAGTTCGGCCTTCGGCCTCACCAGGAGCTCGCCCTTCGGGCTCGCTACTTCACTTATGTAGGACAGTTACTCCAAATTCAGTCAAAAAACCCACAAAAACTCCTAATACAGTCGAAAATGTATGGTAAAACACTCCAAATGCAGTATAAAGAATGATAGGAGCACGTGTGACACATCCAAAATGTCGGATTTCAAGACGGCCACCATACAAACTGCTCCGCCCCTACTGAAGCTCGGCCTAAAGGCCTCGCTTCAGCAGGCTCGGAGCATTTTGTATGGCGGCCATCTTGAAATCCGCCATTTTGGATTTTTGACAGGTGTCATTCGACTGCTCTCCCGATTCCCTATGACACTCGCCCTTCGGGCGCTCGCCCTTCGGGCTCACGCCCCATACGCTCGGCCTTCGGCCTCGCGGGCCGAAAGTTCGGCCTCCGGCCTCACCAGAAGCTCGCCCTTCGGGCTCGCTACTACACTAATGTAGGACAGTTACTCCAAATTCAGTCAAAAATCCCACAAAAACTCCTAACACAGTCGAAAATGAAGGTTAAACACTCCAAATGCAGTATGAAGAATGAGAGGAGCACGTGTGACATATCCAAAATGTCGGATTTCAAGACGGCCACCATACAAACTGCTCCGCCCCTACTGAAGCTCGGCCTAAAGGCCTCGCTTCAGCAGGCTCGGAGCATTTTGTATGGCGGCCATCTTGAAATCCGCCATTTTGGATTTTTGACAGGTGTCATTCGACTGCTCTCCCGATTCCCTATGACACTCGCCCTTCGGGCGCTCGCCCTTCGGGCTCGCTACTACACTAATGTAGGACAGTTACTCCAAATTCAGTCAAAAATCCCACAAAAACTCCTAACACAGTCGAAAATGAAGGTTAAACACTCCAAATGCAGTATGAAGAATGAGAGGAGCACCTGGGACACATCCAAAATGTCGGATTTCAAGACGGCCACCATACAAACTGCTCCGCCCCTACTGAAGCTCGGCCTAAAGGCCTCGCTTCAGCAGGCTCGGAGCATTTTGTATGGTGGCCATCTTTAAATCCGCCATTTTGGATTTTTGACAGATGTCATTCGACTGCTCTCCCGATTCCCTATGACATTTGTTCAAAGACCCCCTACCTATGTCTTACCGTTTTCGAGATACGTCATCCATCATCACTTGGCAGGCGTCTTTTTAATGATTTTCGATTTTTCTCATACTCACCAAAACCACCCGAACATTTTTGCCATACTTCATTTTTACCCTACTCTGCTCCTTCTAGGAGAACATTTATGTCAGTCAGTGGTAATCGAGCTTTATATATTATAACTAGTATTTCGGGCAGTGTGCGGGCCGCATGCGGCCCGCATCTATCTTGAGTCAGTAGGAACTGTCATAAAAGTACGTTGTACATTAAAAAAAGTAATGTCCAAAACTCCAATAGAAGTATGAAATCCCATATAAATTCTTAAATCAATAAGGAACCAAACTGTAGCCACCAAACCAGATTCACCCAACTGCCATAAAAAGGTGGTACGGGCAGAATGGTACCAAGGTTCTGAGTCACTTTTGTAAAGGAACCTCACTACACTCGTAGGTGCTTCGGTTACCGCGGGCAGTTGCCATGGAGACCAGTCGGAGACGTGGAAAAAACTCTCAAGTCGGAGCTCGGCCTTCGGCCTCGCAAGTTACTAAAACGGCTCGGCCTGCGGCCTCGCCAAGCGCTCGCCCTTCGGCCTCACCAGGAGCTCGCCCTTCGGGCTCGCTACTTCACTAATGTAGGACAGTAACTCCAAATTCAGTCAAAAATCCTACAAAAACTTCTAATTCAGTCGAAAATGAAGGTAAAACACTCCAAATGCAGTATAAAGAATGATAGGAGCACCTGGGACAAATCCAAAATGGCGGATTTCAAGAAGGCCACCATACAAACTGCTCCGCCCCTACTGAAGCTCGGCCTAAAGGCCTCGCTTCAGCAGGCTCGGAGCATTTTGTATGGCGGCCATCTTGAAATCCGCCATTTTGGATTTTTGACAGGTGTCATTCGACTGCTCTCCCGATTCCCTATGACATTTGTTCAAACACCCCCTACCTATCTTGTACCGTTTTTGAGATATGTCACCCATCTTTACTTGGCAGGCGTCTTTTTAATGATTTTCGATTTTTCTCATACTCACTAAAACCCCCCGAACATTTTTGTCATACATCATTTTAACCCTACTCTGCTCCTTCTAGGAGAACATTTATGTCAGTCAGTGAGTCAGTCAGTGAGTGGTAATCGAGCTTTATATATTATATAAATATAAACTAGTTTTTCGGGCAGTGTGCGGGCCGCATGCGGCCCGCATTTATCGTTATGCAATTTTAAACTATATCAAAACACCTTTTACAATACACTAAAAATATTTCAAAACCCCAAAAGAAGTATGAAATCCCATATAAACTCTCAATACAGTAGAGAACCATACTGAAGCCACTAAAGCAGATTCACCCTACTGCCATAAAAAGGTGGTACGGGCAGAATCGTACCAAGATTCAGAGTCACTTTTGTTAAGGAACCCCACTCGTAGGTGCTTCGGTTTTCGCGGGCAGTTGCCATGGAGACCAGTCGGAGGCGTGGAAAATACTCTCAAGTCGGAGCTCGGCCTTCGGCCTCGCAAGTTACTAACACGGCTCGGCCTGCGGCCTCGCCGAGCGCTCGCCCTTCGGGCTCACGCACCATACGCTCGGCCTTCGGCCTCGCGAGCCGAAAGTTCGGCCTTCGGCCTCACCAGGAGCTCGCCCTTCAGGCTCGCTATACACTAACGTAGGACAGTAACTCCAAATTCAGTCCAAAATCCCACAAAAACTCCTAATACAGTCGAAAATATAAGGTAATAGACACCAAATGCAGTATAAAGAATGATAGGAGCACCTGGCACAAATCCAAAATGGCGGATTTCAAGAAGGCCGCCATACAAACTGCTCCGCCCCTACTGAACCTCGGCCTAACGGCCTCGCTTCAGCAGGCTCGGATCAATTTGTATGGCGGCCATCTTGAAATCCGCCATTTTGGATTTTTGACAGATGTCATCCGGCTGCTCTCCCGATTCCCTATGACATTTGTTCAAACAGCCCCTACCTATCTCTTACCGTTTCAGAGATACGTCATCCATCTTCACTTGGCAGGCGTCAATTTAATGATTTTCGATTTTTCCCATACTCACCAAAACCCCCCGAACATTTTTGCCATACTTCATTTTTACCCTACTCTGCTCCTTCTAGGAGAACATTTATGTCAGTGAGTGAGTGGTAATCGAGCTTTATATATTATAAACTAGTATTTCGGGCAGTGTGCGGGCCCCGCATGCGGCCCGCATTTATCGATATGCAATTTGAAACAATATCAAAACACCTTATACATTTAAAAAAAAAACAATATTCTATAACAGTATGAAATCCCATATAAACTCCTTATACAATAGAGAACCAAACTGTAGCCACCAAACCAGATTCACCCTACTGCCATAAAAAAGTGGTACGGGCAGAATGGTACCAAGATTCTGAGTCACTTTTGTTAAGGAACCCCACTCGTAGGTGCTTCGGATACCGCGGGCAGTTGCCATGGAGACCAGTAGGAGATGTGGAAAATACTCTTGAGTCGGAGCTCGGCCTTCGGCCTCGCAAGTTACTAATACGGCTCGGCCTACGGCCTCGCCAAGCGCTCGCCCTTCGGGCTCGCTTATCATACGCTCGGCCTTCGGCCTCGCGGACCGAAAGTTCGGCCTTCGGCCTCACCAGAAGCTCGCCCTTCGGGCTCGCTATACACCAATGTAGGACAGTAACTCCAAATTCAGTCGAAAATCCCACAAAAACTCCTAATACAGTCGAAAATATAAGGTAAAACACTCCAAATGCAGTATAAAGAATGATAGGAGCATGTGGGTCACATCCAAAATGTCGGGTTTCAAGACGGCCACCATACAAACTGCTCCGCCCCTACTGAAGCTCGGCCTAACGGCCTCGCTTCAGCAGGCTCGGATCACTTTGTATGGCGGCCATCTTGAAATCCGCCATTTTGGATTTTTGACAGGTGTCATTCGACTGCTCTTCCGATTCCCTATGACATTTGTTCAAACACCTCCTACCTATCTTGCACCGTTTTCAAGATATGTCATCCATCTTAACTTGGCAGGCGTCTTTTTAATGATTTTCGATTTTTCTCATACTCACCTAAACCCCCCGAACATTTTTGCCATACTTCATTTTTACCCTACTCTACTCCTTCTAGGAGAACATTTATGTCAATCAGTCAGTGGTAATCGAGCTTTATATTATATACTAGTTTTTCGGGCAGTGTGCGGGCCGCATGCGGCCCGCATTTATCGTTATACAGTACTAAACTATACCTTGACCCCTTTTACATTAAAAAAAAATAAGTTCAAAACTCCAATAGAAGTATGAAATCCCAAATAAACTGTCCATACAATAAAGAACCATACTGTAGCCACTAAAGCAGATTCACCCTACTGCCATAAAAAGTTGGTACGGGCAGAATGGTACCAAGGTTCTTAATCACTTTTGTTTAGGAATCCCACTCGTAGGTGCTTCGGTTACCGCAGGCAGTTGCCATGGAGACCAGTCGGTGACGTGGAAAATACCCTCGAGTCGGAGCTCGGCCTTCGGCCTCGCAAGTTACTAATACGGCTCGGCCTGCGGCCTCGCCAAGCGCTCGCCCTTCGGGCTCACGCACCATACGCTCGGCCTTCGGCCTCGCGAGCCGAAAGTTCGGCCTTCGGCCTCACCAGGAGCTCGCCCTTCGGGCTCGCTACTACATTAACGTAGAACAGTTACTCCAAATTCAGTCAAAAATCCCACAAAAACTCCTAATACAGTCGAAAATGAAGGTTAAACACTCCAAATGCAGTATGAAGAATGAGAGGAGCACCTGGGACACATCCAAAATGTCGGATTTCAAGACGGCCACCATACAAACTGCTCCGCCCCTACTGAAGCTCGGCCTAAAGGCCTCGCTTCAGCAGGATCGGACCACTTTGTATGGCGGCCATCTTGAAATCCGCCATTTTGGATTTTTGACAGATGTCATTCGACTGCTCTCCCAATTCCCCATGACATTTGTTCAAACACCCCCTACCTATCTCTTACCGTTTTTGAGATACGTCATCCATCATCACTTGGCAGGCGTCTTTTTAATGATTTTCGATTTTTCTCATACTCACCAAAACCACCCGAACATTTTTGCCATACTTCATTTTTACCCTACTCTGCTCCTTCTAGGAGAACATTTATGTCAGTCAGTCAGTCAGTGGTAATCGAGCTTTATATATTATACTAGTATTTCGGGCAGTGTGCGGGCCGCATGCGGCCCGCATCTATCTTTAGTCAGTAGGAACTGTCATAAAAGCACGTTATACATAAAAAAAAAATAAGTTCAAAACTCCAAAAGTGGAATGAAATCCCATATAAACTCTCAATACAATAAAAAAACAAACTGTAGCCACCAAACCAAATTCACCCTACTGCCATAAAAAGGTGGTACGGGCAGAATGGGTCCAGGGTTCCGAGTCACTTTTGTTATGGAACCCCACTCGTAGGTGCTTCGGTTACCGCGGGCAGTTGCCATGGAGACCAGTCGGAGATGTAGAAAATACTCTCGAGTCGGAGCTCGGCCTTCGGCCTCGCAAGTTACTAACACGGCTCGGCCTGCGGCCTCGCAAAGCGCTCGCCCTTCGGGCTCACGCACCGTACGCTCGGCCTTCGGCCTCGCGGACCGAAAGTTCGGCCTTCGGCCTCACCAGGTGGTTGCCCTTTGGGCTCGCTATACACTAATGTAGAACAGTTACTCCAAATTCAGTCAAAAAACCCACAAAAACTCCTAATACAGTCGAAAATATAAGGTAAAACACTCCAAATGCAGTATAAAGAATGATAGGAGCATGTAAGACACATCCAAAATGTCGGATTTCAAGACGGCCACCATACAAACTGCTCCGCCCCTACTGAAGCTCGGCCTAACGGCCTCGCTTCAGCAGGCTCGGATCAATTTGTATGGCGGCCATCTTGAAATCCGCCATTTTGGATTTTTGACAGATGTCATTCGACTGCTCTCCTTATTCCCTATGACATTTGTTCAAACACCCCCTACCTATCTCTTACCGTTTTTGAGATACGTCATCCATCTTCACTTGGCAGGCGTCTTTTTAATGATTTTCGATTTTTCTCATACTCATCAAAACCCCTCGAACATTTCTGCCATACATCATTTTAGCCCTACTATGCTCCTTCTAGGAGAACATTTATGTCAATCAGTCAGTCAGTGAGTCAGTGGTAATCGAGCCTTATATATTATAAACTAGTTTTTCGGGCAGTGTGCGGGCCGCATGCGGCCCGCATCTATCTTTAGTCAAGAGGAACTGTCACAAAAACACCTGATACATTAAAAAAAAAGTGTGTTCAAAACTCCAATAGAAGCATGAAATCCCATATAAACTCTCAATACAATAAAGAACCATACTGTAGCCACTAAAGCAAATTTACCCTACTGCTATAAAAAGGTGGTACGGGCAGAATGGTACCAAGGTTCTAAGTCACTTTTCTTAAGGAACCCCACTCGTAGGTGCTTCGGTTACAGCGGGCAGTTGCCATGGAGACCAGTCGGAGATGTGGAAAATACTCTCGAGTCGGAGCTCGGCCTTCGGCCTCGCAAGTTACTAACACGGCTCGGCCTGCGGCCTCGCCAAGCGCTCGCCCTTCGGGCTCGCGCTTCATTCGCTCGGCCTTCGGCCTCGCGGACCGAAAGTTCGGCCTTCGGCCTCACCAGGTGGTTGCCCTTTGGGCTCGCTATACACTAATGTAGGACAGTTACTCCAAATTCAGTCAAAAAACCCACAAAAACTCCTAATACAGTCGAAAATATATGGTAAAACACTCCAAATGCAGTATGAAGAATGAGAGGAGCACCTGGGACAAATCCAAAATGGCGGATTTCAAGAAGCCCACCATTCAAACTGCTCCGCCCCTACTGAAGCTCGGCCTAAAGGCCTCGCTTCAGCAGGCTCGGAGCATTTTGTATGGCGGCCATCTTGAAATCCGCCATTTTGGATTTTTGACAGGTGTCATCCGGCTGCTCTCCCGATTCCCTATGACATTTGTTCAAACACCCCCTACCTATCTTGTACCGTTTTTGAGATATGTCATTCATCTTTACTTGGCAGGCGTCTTTTTAATGATTTTCGATTTTTCTCATACTCACCAAAACCCCCCGAACATTTTTGCTATACATCATTTTAACCCTACTCTGCTCCTTCTAGGAGAACATTTATGTCAATCAGTCAGTCAGTCAGTCAGTGAGTGGTAATCGAGCTTTATATATTATAAATATATATTATAACTAGTTATTCGGGCAGTGTGCGGGCCGCATGCGGCCCGCATTTATCGTTATGCAGTACTAAACTTTACCTTAACCCCTTATACATTAAAAAAAAATAAGTTCAAAACTCCAATAGAAGTATGAAATCCCAAATAAACTCTCCATACAATAAAGAACCATACTGAAGCCACTAAAGCAGATTCACCCTACTGCCATAAAAATGTGGTACGGGCAGAATGGTACCAAGGTTCTGAGTCACTTTTGTTAAGGAACCCCACTCGTAGGTGCTTCGGTTACCGCGGGCAGTTGCCATGGAGATCAGTCGGAGACGTGGAAAATACTCTCAAGTCGGAGCTCGGCCTTCGGCCTCGCAAGTTACTAACACGGCTCGGCCTGCGGCCTCGCCAAGCGCTCGCCCTTCGGGCTCGCGCACCATTCGCTCGGCCTTCGGCCTCGCGGACCGAAAGTTCGGCCTTCGGCCTCACCAGGTGGTTGCCCTTTGGGCTCGCTATACACTAATGTAGGACAGTTACTCCAAATTCAGTCAAAAAACCCACAAAAACTCCTAATACAGTCGAAAATGTATGGTAAAACACTCCAAATGCAGTATGAAGAATGAGAGGAGCACCTGGGACAAATCCAAAATGGCGGATTTCAAGAAGGCCACCATACAAACTGCTCCGCCCCTACTGAAGCTCGGCCTAAAGGCCTCGCTTCAGCAGGCTCGGAGCATTTTGTATGGCGGCCATCTTGAAATCCGCCATTTTGGATTTTTGACAGATGTCATTCGACTGCTCTCCCGATTCCCTATGACATTTGTTCAAACACCCCCTACCTATCTTGTACCGTTTTTGAGATATGTCATCCATCTTTACTTGGCAGGCGTCATTTTTATGATTTTCGATTTTTCTCATACTTACCAAAACCCCCCGAACATTTTTGCCATACTTCATTTTTACCCTACTCTGCTCCTTCTAGGAGAACATTTATGTCAGTCAGTCAGTGGTAATCGAGCTTTATATATTATAACTAGTTGTTCGGGCAGTGTGCGGGCCGCATGCGGCCCGCATTTATCGTTATGCAATACTAAACTCTACCTTAACCCCTTATACATTTAAAAATAATAATTTCAAAACTCCAATAAAAGTATGAAATCCCAAATAAACTCTCCATACAATAAAGAACCATACTGTAGTCACTAAAGCAGATTCACCCTACTGCCATAAAAAGGTGGTACGGGCAGAATCGGACCAAGGTTCTGGGTCACTTTTGTTAAGGAACCCCACTCGTAGGTGCTTCGGTTATCGCGGGCAGTTGCCTTGGAGACCAGTAGGAGTCGTGGAAAATACTCTCAGTTCGGAGCTCGGCCTTCGGCCTCGCAAGTTACTAATACGGCTCGGCCTGCGGCCTCGCCAAGCGCTCGCCCTTCGGGCTCACGCGCCATACGCTCGGCCTTCGGCCTCGCGAAGCGAAAGTTCGGCCTTCGGCCTCACCAGGAGCTCGCCCTTCGGGCTCGCTACTACAATCACGTAGAACAGTAACTCCACATTCAGTCAAAAAACCTACAAAAACTCCTAATACAGTCGAAAATATGAGGTAAAACACTCCAAATGCAGTATAAAGAATGAGAGGAGCACGTGTGACACATCCAAAATGTCATTCGATTGCTCTCCTTATTCCCTATGACATTTTTCAAAAACCCCCTACCTATCTATTACCGTTTTCGAGATACGTGATTTATCTGCACTTGGCAGACGTCATCGAATAACAAATGTCACATTTGGAATACGGACGTCCAGAAACACCTAGATATAAAATTGAAGCCAAATCGGAGTACTTTTTTTTACTTGGCAGACGTCATCGAAAAAAAATTTTTTGATTTGGAATAAGGACACCCAGAACCACCTAAATATCGAGTTTAAGCCAAATCGGAGTAACTTTTTTTACTTGGCAGACGTCATCGAAAAAAAATTTTTTGATTTGGAATAAGGACACCCAGAACCACCAAAATATAGAGTTTCAGCCAAATCGGAGTAACTTTTTTTACTTGGCAGACGTCATCGAAACCAAAATTTTTGATTTAGAATAAGGACGTCCAGAAGCACATAAATATCGAGTTTCAACCAAATCAGAGTAACTTTTTTTACTTGGCAGACGTCATCGAAGTAAAAATTTCATATTTGGAATAAGGATGACGAGAACAACCTATATATCGATTTTCAGCCAAATAGGTGCAAGTCTGAGCTCGGCCTTCGGCCTCGCAAGTTACTAACACGGCTCGGCCTACGGCCTCGCCTAGCGCTCGCCCTGCGGGCTCGCGCACCGTCCACTCGGCCTACGGCCTCGCGGCCCGAATGTTCGGCCTTCGGCCTCACCAAAAGCTCGCCCTTCGGGCTCGCTACACTGACAGTAGAACAATTACTCTAAATTGAGGTGAAATTCCCACAAACACTCCTAATACAGTTAACATTGTAAGGTCAAATACTCCAAATAATGTATGAAGAATGAGAGTAGCACATTTGACAGGTGTCATTCGACTGCTCTCCCGATTCCCTATGACATTTGTTCAAACACCCCCAACCTATCTCTTACCGTTTTCGAGATACGTAGTCCAGCTTTACTTGGCAGGCGTCATTTCTAGGGTTTTTAATTTTTCCCCTACTCAGATAAACCCCTTTGTCATTTTCGTAATACATTAGTATAACCGTACTCAACTCTTTCTGGTAGAACCAGCTACTATTTTGAGGGATCGAAGGATTTTGTATGGCGGCCATTTTGAAATCCGCCATTTTGGATTTTTGACAGATGTCATCCGACTGCTCTCCTGATTCCCTATGACATTTGGTCAAGCAACCCCTACCTATCTCTTACCGTTTCCGAGATACGCCATCTAATTTTACTTGGCAGACGACATCTTTGAGTTTTCGGATTTTTCCCATACTCACACAAACCCATAGAACATTTTTGCCATACATCATTTTAGCCCTACTCGTCTCCTTCTAGGAGAACATTTATGTCAATCAGTCAGTCAGTCAGTCAGTGAGTGGTAATCGAGCTTTATATATTATTAATAAACTAGTTTTTCGGGCAGTGTGCGGGCCGCATGCGGCCCGCATTTATCGTTATGCAGTACTAAACTTTACCTTAACCCCTAATATATAAAAAAAAAATAAGTTCAAAACTCCAATAGAAGTATGAAATCCCAAATAAACTCTCCATACAATAAAGAACCATACTGTAGCCACTTAAGCAGATTCACCCTACTGCCATAAAAAGGTGGTACGGGCAGAATGGTACCAAGGTTCTGAGTCACTTTTAATAAGCAACCCCACTCGTAGGTGCTTCGGTTACCGCGGGCAGTTGCCATGGAGACCAGTCGGAGACGTGGAAAAAACTCTCAAGTCGGAGCTCGGCCTTCGGCCTCGCAAGTTACTAACACGGCTCGGCCTGCGGCCTCGCAAAGCGTTCGCCCTTCGGGCTCACGCACCAAACGCTCGGCCTTCGGCCTCGCGAGCCGAAAGTTCGGCCTTCGGCCTCACCGGGAGCTCGCCCTTCGGGCTCGCTACTACACTAACGTAGGACAGTAACTCCAAATTCAGTCGAAAATCCCACAAAAACTCCTAATACAGTCGAAAATATAAGGTAAAACACTCCAAATGCAGTATAAAGAATGATAGGAGCACGTGGGTCACATCCAAAATGTCGGATTTCAAGACGGCCGACATACAAACTGCTCCGCCCCTACTGAAGCTCGGCCTAAAGGCCTCGCTTCAGCAGGCTCGGATCATTTTGTATGGCGGCCATCTTGAAATCCGCCATTTTGGATTTTTGACAGGTGTCATTCGACTGCTCTCCCGATTCCCTATGACATTTGTTCAAACACCTCCTACCTATCTTGTACCGTTTTCGAGATACGTAGTACATCTTAACTTGGCAGGCGTCTTTTTAATGATTTTCGATTTTTCTCATACTCACCAAAACCCCCCGAACATTTTTGCCATACATAATTTTAACCCTACTCTGCTCCTTCTAGGAGAACATTTATGTCAATCAGTCAGTCAGTCAGTGAGTGGTAATCGAGCCTTATATATTATAACTAGTTTTTCGGGCAGTGTGCGGGCCGCATGCGGCCCGCATTTATCGTTGTGCAAGTTTGAACAATATCAAAACACCTTATACATTAAAAAAAATTATTTCAAAACACCTAAAGATGTACGATTTCCCATACAAACCCTTAATACAATAGAGAACCGTACTGTTATCACCAAACCAAATTCACCCTACTGCCATAAAAAGGTGGTACGGGCAGAATGGTACCAAGGTTCTGAATCACTTTTGTTAAGGAACCCCACTCGTAGGTGCTTCGGTTACCGCAGGCAGTTGCCATGGAGACCAGTCGGTGACGTGGAAAATACTCTCAAGTCGGAGCTCGGCCTTCGGCCTCGCAAGTTACTAATACGGCTCGGCCTGCGGCCTCGCCAAGCGCTCGCCCTTCGGGCTCGCGCACCATTCGCTCGGCCTTCGGCCTCGCGGACCGAAAGTTCGGCCTTCGGCCTCACCAGGTGGTTGCCCTTTGGGCTCGCTATACACTAATGTAGAACAGTTACTCCAAATTCAGTCAAAAAACCCACAAAAACTCCTAATACAGTCGAAAATATAAGGTAAAACACTCCAAATGCAGTATGAAGAATGAGAGGAGCACCTGGGACAAATCCAAAATGGCGGATTTCAAGAAGGCCACCATACAAACTGCTCCGCCCCTACTGAAGCTCGGCCTAAAGGCCTCGCTTCAGCAGGCTCGGAGCATTTTGTATGGCGGCCATCTTGAAATCCGCCATTTTGGATTTTTGACAGGTGTCATTCGACTGCTCTCCCGATTCTCTATGACATTTGTTCAAACACCCCCTACCTATCTCTTACCGTTTTCGAGATACGTCATCCATCATCACTTGGCAGGCGTCTTTTTAATGATTTTCGATTTTTCTCATACTCACCAAAACCCCCCAAACATTTTTGCCATACATCATTTTAGCCCTACTCTGCTCCTTCTAGGAGAACATTTATGTCAATCAGTCAGTCAGTCAGTGAGTGGTAATCGAGCTTTATATATTATAAACTAGTTTTTTGGGCAGTGTGCGGGCCGCATGCGGCCCGCATTTATCGTTGTGCAAGTTTGAACAATATCAAAACACCTTATACATTAAAAAAAAAACAAAATTCCATAACAGTATGATATCCCATATAAACTCTCAATACAATAAAGAACCATACTGTAGCCATTAAAGCAAATTCACCCTACTGCCATAAAAAGGTGGTACGGGCAGAATGGTACCAAGGTTCTGGGTCACTTTTGTTAAGGAACCCAACTCGTAGGTGCTTCGGTTACCGCGGGCGTTGCCATGGAGACCAGTCGGAGACGTGGAAATAACTCTCAAGTCGGAGCTCGGCCTTCGGCCTCGCAAGTTACTAACATGGCTCGGCCTGCGGCCTCGCCAAGCGCTCGCCCTTCGGGCTCACGCGCCATACGCTCGGCCTTCGGCCTCGCGAGCCGAAAGTTCAGCCTTCGGCCTCGCCTGGAGCTCGCCCTTCGGGCTCGCTACTACACTAACGTAGTACAGTTACTCCAAATTCAGTCAAAAATCCCACAAAAACTCCTAATACAGTCGAAAATAAAGGTAAAATACTCCAAATGCAGTATGAAGAATGAGAGGAGCACGTTTGACACATCCAAAATGTCGGATTTCAAGATGGCCACCATACAAACTGCTCCGCCCCTACTGAAGCTCGGCCTAACGGCCTCGCTTCAGCAGGCTCGGATCACTTTGTATGGCGGCCATCTTGAAATCCGCCATTTTGGATTTTTGACAGGTGTCATTCAACTAAACTCCTGATTCCCTATGACATTTGTTCAAACACCCCCTACCTATCTCTTACCGTTTCCGAGAAACGTCATCCATCTTCATTTGGCAGGCGTCTTTTTAATGATTTTCGATTTTTCTCATACTCACCAAAACCACCCAAACATTTTTGCCATACTTTATTTTTACCCTACTCTGCTCCTTCTAGGAGAACATTTATGTCAGTGAGTCAGTCAGTCAGTCAGTGGTAATCGAGCTTTATATATTATAATAACTAGTTTTTCGGGCAGTGTGCGGGCCGCATGCGGCCCGCATCTATCTTGAGTCATTTGGAAATTTCACATAAACCCCTAATACTTTAAGAAAAAGAATGTTCAAAACTCCAATGGAAGTATGAAATCCCATAAAAACTCTCAATACAATAAAGAACCATACTGCAGCCACTAAAGCAAATTCACCCTACTGCCACAAAAAGGTGGTACGGGCAGAATGGGACCAAGGTTCTGAGTCACTTTTGTGAAGGAACCCCACTCGTAGGTGCTTCGGTTACCGCGGGCAGTTGCTATGGAGACCAGTCGGAGATGTGGAAAATAATCTCAAGTCGGAGCTCGGCCTTCGGCCTCG
Source organism: Plagodis pulveraria (assembly GCA_963890685.1). NCBI lineage: Eukaryota > Metazoa > Arthropoda > Insecta > Lepidoptera > Geometridae > Plagodis > Plagodis pulveraria. Next base: position 32,387,977 of record OY982956.1, on the reverse strand, counting down.
CAAGTTACTAACACGGCTCGGCCTGCGGCCTCGCAAAGCACTCGCCCTTCGGGCTCGCGCATCATACGCTCGGCCTTCGGCCTCGCGGACCGAAAGTTCGGCCTTCGGCCTCACCAGAAGCTCGCCCTTCGGGCTCGCAACTTCACTAATGTAGGACAGTTACTCCAAATTCAGTCGAAAATCCCACAAAAACTCCTAATACAGTCGAAAATATAGGGTAAATCACTCCAAATGCAGTATAAAGAATGATAGGAGCACGTGGGTCACATCCAAATTGTCGGATTTCAAGACGGCCACCATACAAACTGCTCCGCCCCTACTGAAGCTCGGCCTAAAGGCCTCGCTTCAGCAGGCTCGGATCACTTTGTATGGCGGCCATCTTGAAATCCGCCATTTTGGATTTTTGACAGGTGTCATTCGACTGCTCTCCCGATTCCCTATGACATTTGTTCAAACACCCCCTACCTATCTCTTACCGTTTTCGAGATACGTCATCCATCATCACTTGGCAGGCGTCTTTTTAATGATTTTCGATTTTTCTCGTACTCACCAAAACCCCCCGAACATTTTTGCCATACTTCATTTTTACCCTACTCTGCTCCTTCTAGGAGAACATTTATGTCAGTGAGTCAGTCAGTCAGTCAGTGGTAATCGAGCTTTATATATTATAAACTAGTTTTTCGGGCAGTGTGCGGGCCGCATGCGGCCCGCATTTATCGTTGTGCAAGTTTGAACAATATCAAAACACCTTATACATTAAAAAAAAAACAAAATTCCATAACAGTATGATATCCCATATAAACTCTCAATACAATAAAGAACCATACTGTAGCCATTAAAGCAAATTCACCCTACTGCCATAAAAAGGTGGTACGGGCAGAATGGTACCAAGGTTCTGGGTCACTTTTGTTAAGGAACCCAACTCGTAGGTGCTTCGGTTACCGCGGGCGTTGCCATGGAGACCAGTCGGAGACGTGGAAATAACTCTCAAGTCGGAGCTCGGCCTTCGGCCTCGCAAGTTACTAACATGGCTCGGCCTGCGGCCTCGCCAAGCGCTCGCCCTTCGGGCTCACGCGCCATACGCTCGGCCTTCGGCCTCGCGAGCCGAAAGTTCAGCCTTCGGCCTCACCTGGAGCTCACCCTTCGGGCTCGCTACTACACTAACGTAGTACAGTTACTCCAAATTCAGTCAAAAATCCCACAAAAACTCCTAATACAGTCGAAAATAAAGGTAAAATACTCCAAATGCAGTATGAAGAATGAGAGGAGCACGTTTGACACATCCAAAATGTCGGATTTCAAGATGGCCACCATACAAACTGCTCCGCCCCTACTGAAGCTCGGCCTAACGGCCTCGCTTCAGCAGGCTCGGATCACTTTGTATGGCGGCCATCTTGAAATCCGCCATTTTGGATTTTTGACAGGTGTCATTCAACTAAACTCCTGATTCCCTATGACATTTGTTCAAACACCCCCTACCTATCTCTTACCGTTTCCGAGAAACGTCATCCATCTTCATTTGGCAGGCGTCTTTTTAATGATTTTCGATTTTTCTCATACTCACCAAAACCACCCAAACATTTTTGCCATACTTTATTTTTACCCTACTCTGCTCCTTCTAGGAGAACATTTATGTCAGTGAGTCAGTCAGTCAGTCAGTGGTAATCGAGCTTTATATATTATAAATAACTAGTTTTTCGGGCAGTGTGCGGGCCGCATGCGGCCCGCATTTATCGTTGTGCAAGTTTGAACAATATCAAAACACCTTGTACATTAAAAAAAAATATTTCAAAACACCAAAAGATGTACGATTTCCCATACAAACTCTTAATGCAATAAGGAACCAAACTGTAGCCACCAAACCAGATTCACCCTACTGCCATAAAAAGGTGGTACGGGCAGAATAGTACCAAGGTTCTGAGTCACTTTTGTTAAGGATACCCACTCGTAGGTGCTTCGGTTACCGCAGGCAGTTGCCATGGAGACCAGTCAGTGACGTGGAAAATACTCTCAAGTCGGAGCTCGGCCTTCGGCCTCGCAAGTTACTAATACGGCTTTGCCTACGGCCTCGCCAAGCGCTCGCCCTTCGGGCTCACGCATCATACGCTTGGCCTTCGGCCTCGCGGACCGAAAGTTCGGCCTTCGGCCTTACCAGGAGCTCGCCCTTCGGGCTCGCTACTACACTAACGTAGGACAGTAACTCCAAATTCAGTCAAAACTCCCACAAAAACTCCTAATACAGTTGAAAATAAAGGTAAAACACTCCATATGCAGTATAAAGAATGATAGGAGCATGTAAGACACATCCAAAATGTCGGATTTCAAGACGGCCACCATACAAACTGCTCCGCCCCTACTGAAGCTCGGCCTAACGGCCTCGCTTCAGCAGGCTCGGATCAATTTGTATGGCGGCCATCTTGAAATCCGCCATTTTGGATTTTTGACAGATGTCATTCGACTGCTCTCCTTATTCCCTATGACATTTGTTCAAACACCCCCTACCTATCTCTTACCGTTTTTGAGATACGTCATCCATCTTCACTTGGCAGGCGTCTTTTTAATGATTTTCGATTTTTCTCATACTCATCAAAACCCCTCGAACATTTCTGCCATACATCATTTTAGCCCTACTATGCTCCTTCTAGGAGAACATTTATGTCAATCAGTCAGTCAGTGAGTCAGTGGTAATCGAGCCTTATATATTATAAATAACTAGTTTTTCGGGCAGTGTGCGGGCCGCATGCGGCCCGCATTTATCGTTATACAGTACTAAACTATATCAAAACTCCTGATACGTTGGAAAAAAGTATGTTCAAAACTCCAATAGAAGTATGAAATCCCATATAAACTCTCAATACAATAAAGAACCATACTGTAGCCACAAAAAACAAATTCACCCTACTACGATAAAAAGGTGATACGGGCAGAATGGGACCAAGGTTCTGAGTCACTTTTGTTAAGGAACCCCACTCGTAGGTGCTTCGGTTACCGCAGGCAGTTGCCATGGAGACCAGTCGGTGACGTGGAAAATACTCTCAAGTCGGAGCTCGGCCTTCGGCCTCGCAAGTTACTAACACGGCTCGGCCTGCGGCCTCGCCAAGCGCTCGCCCTTCGGGCTCGCGCATCATACGCTCGGCCTTCGGCCTCGCGGACCGAAAGTTCGGCCTTCGGCCTCACCAGGAGCTCGCCCTTCGGGCTCGCTACTACACTAATGTTGGACAGTAACTCCAAATTTAGTCAAAAATCCCACAAAAACTCCTAATATATTCGAAAATTAAGGAAAAACACTCCAAATGCAGTATAAAGAATGATAGGAGCACGTAAGACACATCCAAAATGTCGGATTTCAAGACGGCCACCATACAAACTGCTCCGCCCCTACTGAAGCACGGCCTAACGGCCTCGCTTCAGCAGGCTCGGATCACTTTGTATGGCGGCCATCTTGAAATCCGCCATTTTGGATTTTTGACAGGTGTCATTCGACTAAACTTCCGATTCCCTATGACATTTGTTCAAACACCCCCTACCTATCTCTTACCGTTTTTGAGATACCTCATCCATCTTCACTTGGCAGGCGTCTTTTTTATGATTTTCGATTTTTCTCATACTCACCAAAACCACCCGAACATTTTTGCCATACATCACCTTGTTCCTACTCGTCTCCTTCTAGGAGAACATTTATGTCAGTCAGTCAGTCAGTGAGTCAGTCAGTGGTAATCGAGCTTTATATATTATAAATAATAAATAACTAGTTTTTCGGGCAGTGTGCGGGCCGCATGCGGCCCGCATTTATCGTTATGCAATTTGAAACAATATCAAAACACCTTATACATTTAAAAAAAAAAACAATATTCTATAACAGTATGAAATCCCATATAAACTCCTTATACAGTAGAGAACCAAACTATAGCCACCAAACCAGATTCACCCTACTGCCATAAAAAAAGTGGTACGGGCAGAATGGTACCAAGATTCTGAGTAACTTTTGTTAAAGAACCCCACTCGTAGGAGCTTCGCTTACCACGGGCAGTTGCCATGGAGACCATTCGGAGACGTGGAAAATACTCTCAAGTCGGAGCTCGGCCTTCGGCCTCGCAAGTTACTAACACGGCTCGGCCTCTGGCCTCGCCATGCGCTCGCCCTTCGGGCTCACGCCCCATACGCTCGGCCTTCGGCCTCGCGGGCCGAAAGTTCGGCCTTCGGCCTCACCAGAAGCTCGCCCTTCGGGCTCGCTACTACACTAATGTAGGACAGTTACTCCAAATTCAGTCAAAAATCCCACAAAAACTCCTAATACAGTCGAAAATAAAGATAAAAAACTCCAAATGCAGTATAAAGAATGATAGGAGCACGTAAGACACATCCAAAATGTCGGATTTCAAGACGGCCACCATACAAACTGCTCCGCCCCTACTGAAGCTCGGCCTAACGGCCTCGCTTCAGCAGGCTCGGATCACTTTGTATGGCGGCCATCTTGAAATCCGCCATTTTGGATTTTTGACAGGTGTCATTCGACTGCTCTCCCGATTCCCTATGACATTTGTTCAAACACCCCCTACCTATCTCTTACCGTTTTTGAGATATGTCATCCATCTTTACTTGGCAGGCGTCTTTTTATGATTTTCGATTTTTCTCATACTCACCAAAACCCCCCGAACATTTTTGCCATACATCATTTTAACCCTACTCTACTCCTTCTAGGCGAACATTTATGTCAGTCAGTCAGTCAGTGAGTCAGTCAGTGGTAATCGAGCTTTATATATTATAAACTAGTTATTCGGGCAGTGTGCGGGCCGCATGCGGCCCGCATTTTTCGTTATGCAATTGGAAACAATATCAAAACACCTTATACATTAAAAAAAAAAAAAAAATCCATAACAGTATGAAATCCCATATAAACTCCTTATACAGTAGAGAACCAAACTGTAGCCATCAAACCAGATTCACCCTACTGCCATAAAAAAGTGGTACGGGCAGAATGGTACCAAGGTTCTGAGTCACTTTTGTTAAGGGACCCCACTCGTAGGTGCTTCGGTTACCGCGGGCAGTTGCCATGGAGACCAGTCGGTGACGTGGAAAATACTCTCAAGTCGGAGCTCGGCCTTCGGCCTCGCAAGCTACTAACACGGCTCGGCCTGCGGCCTCGCCAAGCGCTCGCCCTTCGGGCTCACGCACCATACGCTCGGCCTTCGGCCTCGCGAGCCGAAAGTTCGGCCTTCGGCCTCACCAGAAGCTCGCCCTTCGGGCTCGCTATACATTATTGTAGGTCAGTAACTCCAAATTCAGTCAAAAATCCCACAAAAACTCTTAATACAGTCGAAAATATAAGGTAAAACACTCCAAATCCAGTATAAAGAATGATAGGAGCACGTGGGTCAGATCCAAAATGTCGGATTTCAAGACAGCCACCATACAAACTGCTCCGCCCCTACTGAAGCTCGGCCTAACGGCCTCGCTTCAGCAGGCTCGGATCATTTTGTATGGCGGCCATCTTGAAATCCGCCATTTTGGATTTTTGACAGGTGTCATTAGACTGCTCTCCTGATTCCCTATGACATTTGTTCAAACAACCCCTACCTATCTTGTACCGTTTTTGAGATATGTCATCCATCTTCACTTGGCAGGCGTCTTTTTAATGATTTTCGATTTTTCTCATACTCACCAAAACCCCGCGAACATTTTTGCCATACATCATTTTTACCCTACTCTACTCCTTCTAGGAGAACATTTATGTCAGTGAGTCAGTCAGTCAGTCAGTGGTAATCGAGCTTTATATATTATAAATAATAACTAGTATTTCGGGCAGTGTGCGGGCCGCATGCGGCCCGCATTTATCGTTGTGCAATTTTAACTTATATCAAGACACCTAATACGTAAAAAAAAGTGTGTTCAAAACTCCAATAGAAGTATGAAATCCCATATAAACTCTCAATACAATAAAGAAACAAACTGTAGCCACCAAACCAAATTCACCCTTCTGCCATAAAAAGGTGGTACGGGCAGAATGGTACCAAGGTTCTGAGTCACTTTTGTTAAGGAACCCCACTCGTAGGTGCTTCGGTTACCGCGGTCAGTTGCCATGGAGACCAGTCGAAGATGTAGAAAATATTCTAAAGTCGGAGCTCGGCCTTCAGCCTCGCAAGTTACTAACACGGCTCGGCCTGCGGCCTCGCCAAGCGCTCGCCCTTCGGGCTCGCGCATCATACGCTCGGCCTTCGGCCTCGCGGACCGAAAGTTCGGCCTTCGGCCTCACCAGGAGCTCGCCCTTCGGGCTCGCAACTGCACTAATGTAGGACAGTTACTCCAAATTCAGTCAAAAATCCCACAAAAACTCCTAATACAGTCTAATATAAAGGTAAAACGCTCCAAATGCAGTATAAAGAATGATAGGAGCACGTGGGACACATCCAAAATGTCGGATTTCAAGATGGCCACCATACAAACTGCTCCGCCCCTACTGAAGCTCGGCCTAAAGGCCTCGCTTCAGCAGGCTCGGATCAATTTGTATGGCGGCCATCTTGAAATCCGCCATTTTGGATTTTTGACAGGTGTCATTCGACTGCTTTCCCAATTCCCTATGACATTTGTTCAAACACCCCCTACCTATCTCTTACCGTTTTTGAGATACGTCATCCATCTTCAGTTGGCAGGCGTCTTTTTAATGATTTTCGATTTTTCTCATACTCACCAAAACCCCCCGAACATTTTTGCTATACATCACGTTGCTCCTACTCGTCTCCTTCTAGGAGAACATTTATGTCAGTCAGTGAGTCAATGGTAATCGAGCTTTATATATTATAACTAGTTTTTCGGGCAGTGTGCGGGCCGCATGCGGCCCGCATTTATCGTTGTGCAAGTTTGAACAATATCAAAACACCTTATACATTAAAAAAAGTATGTTCAAAACTCCATTAGAAGTATGAAATCCCATATTAATACTCAATACAATAAAGAACAATACTGTAGCCACTAAAACAGATTCACCCTACTGCCATAAAAAGGTGGTACGGGCAGAAAGGTACCAAGGTTCTGAGTCACTTTTGTTAAGGAACCCCACTCGTAGGTGCTTCGCTTACCGCGGGCAGTTGCCATGGAGACCAGTCGGAGACGTGGAAAAAACTCTCAAGTCGGAGCTCGGCCTTCGGCCTCGCAAGTTACCAACATGGCTCGGCCTGCGGCCTCGCCAAGAGCTCGCCCTTCGGGCTCGCGCGTCATACGCTCGGCCTTCGGCCTCGCGGACTGAAAGTTCGGCCTTCGGCCTCACCAGGAGCTCGCCCTTCGGGCTCGCTACTACACTTATGTAGGACAGTAACTCCAAATTCAGTCAAAAATCCCACAAAAACTCCTAATACAGTCGAAAATATAAGGTAATACACTCCAAATGCAGTATAAAGAATGATAGGAGCACCTGGGACAAATCCAAAATGGCGGATTTCAAGAAGGCCATCATACAAACTGCTCCGCCCCTACTGAACCTCGGCCTAACGGCCTCGCTTCAGCAGGCTCGGATCAATTTGTATGGCGGCCATCTTGAAATCCGCCATTTTGGATTTTTGACAGGTGTCATTCGACTGCTCTCCAGATTCCCTATGACATTTGTTCAAACACCCCCTACCTATCTCTTACCGTTTTTGAGATATGTCATCCATCTTTACTTGGCAGGCGTCTTTTTAATGATTTTCGATTTTTCTCATACTCACCAAAACCCCCCGAACATTTTTGTCCTACATCATTTTAACCCTACTCTACTCCTTCTAGGAGAACATTTATGTCAGTCAGTCAGTCAGTGAGTCAGTCAGTGGTAATCGAGCTTTATATATTATAAATAATAACTAGTTATTCGGGCAGTGTGCGGGCCGCATGCGGCCCGCATTTATCGTTGTGCAAGTTTGAACAATATCAAAACACCTTATACATTAAAAAAAGTATGTTCAAAACTCCATTAAAAGTATGAAATCCCATATTAACTCTCAATACAATAAAGAACAATACTGTAGCCACTAAAGCAGATTCACCCTACTGCCATAAAAAGGTGGTACGGGCAGAATGGTACCAAGGTTCTGAGTCACTTTTGTAAAGGAACCCCACTCGTAGGTGCTTCGGTTACCGCGGGCAGTTGCCATGGAGACCAGTCGGAGACGTGGATAAAACTCTCAAGTCGGAGCTCGGCCTTCGGCCTCGCAAGTTACTAACACGGCTCGGCCTGCGGCCTCGCCAAGCGCTCGCCCTTCGGGCTCACGCACTAAACGCTCGGCCTTCGGCCTCGCGGGCCGAAAGTTCGGCCTTCGGCCTCACCACAAGCTCGCCCTTCGGGCTCGCTATACACCAATGTAGGACAGTAACTCCAAATTCAGTCCAAAATCCCATAAAAACTCCTAATACAGTCGAAAATATAAGGATAAACACTCCAAATGCAGTATGAAGAATGAGAGGAGCACCTGGGACAAATCCAAAATGGCGGATTGCAAGAAGGCCACCATACAAACTGCTCCGCCCCTACTGAAGCTCGGCCTAAAGGCCTCGCTTCAGCAGGCTCATAGCATTTTGTATGGCGGCCATCTTGAAATCCGCCATTTTGGATTTTTGACAGGTGTCATTCGACTGCTCTCCCGATTCCCTATGACATTTGTTCAAACACCCCCTACCTATCTCGTACCGTTTTTGAGATACGTCATGCATCTTCACTTGGCAGGCGTCTTTTTAATGATTTTCGATTTTTCTCATACTCACCAAAACCCCCCGAACATTTTTGCCATACTTCATTTTTACCCTACTCTGCTCCTTCTAGGAGAACATTTATGTCAGTCAGTGGTAATCGAGCTTTATATATTATAAACTAGTATTTCGGGCAGTGTGCGGGCCGCATGCGGCCCGCATCTATCTTGAGTCATTTGGAAATTTCACATAAACCCCTAATACATTAAGAAAAAGAATGTTCAAAACTCCAATGGAAGTATGAAATCCCATAAAAACTCTCAATACAATAAAGAACCATACTGCAGCCACTAAAGCAAATTCACCCTACTGCCACAAAAAGGTGGTACGGGCAGAATGATACCAAGGTTCTGAGTCACTTTTGTTAAGGAACCCCACTCGTAGGTGCTTTGGTTATCGCGGGCAGTTGCCATGGAGACCAGTCGGAGACGTGGAATATACTCTCAAGTCGGAGCTCGGCCTTCGGCCTCGCAAGTTACTAATACGGCTCGGCCTACGGCCTCGCCAGGCGCTCGCCCTTCGGGCTCACGCATCATACGCTCGGCCTTCGGCCTCGCGGACCGAAAGTTCGGCCTTCGGCCTCACCAGAAGCTCGCCCTTCGGGCTCGCTACTTCACTTATGTAGGACAGTAACTCCAAATTTAGTCAAAAATCCCACAAAAACTCCTAATACAGTCGAAAATATTAGGTAAAACACTCCAAATGCAGTATAAAGAATGATAGGAGCACGTGGGTCACATCCAAAATGTCGGATTTCAAGACAGCCACCATACAAACTGCTCCGCCTCTACTGAAGCTCGGCCTAACGGCCTCGCTTCAGCAGGCTCGGATCACTTTGTATGGCGGCCATCTTGAAATCCACCATTTTGGATTTTTGACAGATGTCATCCGACTGCTCTCCCAATTCCCTATGACATTTGTTCAAACACCCTCTACCTATCTTGTACCGTTTTTGAGATATGTCATTCATCTTTACTTGGCAGGCGTCTTTTTAATGATTTTCGATTTTTCTCATACTCACCTAAACCCGCCGAACATTTTTGCCATACTTCATTTTTACCCTACTCTGCTCCTTCTAGGAGAACATTTATGTCAGTGAGTCAGTGAGTCAGTCAGTGGTAATCGAGCCTTATATATTATAAACTAGTTTTTCGGGCAGTGTGCGGGCCGCATGCGGCCCGCATTTATCGTTGTGCAAGTTTGAACAATATCAAAACACCTTATACATTAAAAAAAATTATTTCAAAACACCTAAAGATGTACGATTTCCCATACAAACCCTTAATACAATAGAGAACCGTACTGTTATCACCAAACCAAATTCACCCTACTGCCATAAAAAGGTGGTACGGGCAGAATGGTACCAAGGTTCTGAATCACTTTTGTTAAGGAACCCCACTCGTAGGTGCTTCGGTTACCGCAGGCAGTTGCCATGGAGACCAGTCGGTGACGTGGAAAATACTCTCAAGTCGGAGCTCGGCCTTCGGCCTCGCAAGTTACTAATACGGCTCGGCCTGCGGCCTCGCCAAGCGCTCGCCCTTCGGGCTCGCGCACCATTCGCTCGGCCTTCGGCCTCGCGGACCGAAAGTTCGGCCTTCGGCCTCACCAGGTGGTTGCCCTTTGGGCTCGCTATACACTAATGTAGAACAGTTACTCCAAATTCAGTCAAAAAACCCACAAAAACTCCTAATACAGTCGAAAATATAAGGTAAAACACTCCAAATGCAGTATGAAGAATGAGAGGAGCACCTGGGACAAATCCAAAATGGCGGATTTCAAGAAGGCCACCATACAAACTGCTCCGCCCCTACTGAAGCTCGGCCTAAAGGCCTCGCTTCAGCAGGCTCGGAGCATTTTGTATGGCGGCCATCTTGAAATTCGCCATTTTGGATTTTTGACAGGTGTCATTCGACCGCTCTCCCGATTTCCTATGACATTTGTTCAAACACCCTCTACCTATCTTGTACCGTTTTTGAGATATGTCATCCATCTTAACTTGGCAGGCGTCATTTTAATGATTTTCGATTTTTCCCATACTCACCTAAACCCCCCGAACATTTTTGCCATACATCATTTTAACCCTTCTCGTCTCCTTCTAGGAGAACATTTATGTCAGTGAGTCAGTGAGTCAGTCAGTGGTAATCGAGCTTTATATATTATTAATTAACTAGTTTTTCGGGCAGTGTGCGGGCCGCATGCGGCCCGCATTTATCGTTATGCAGTACTAAACTTTACCTTAACCCCTTATACATTTAAAAAAAATAAGTTCAAAACTCCAATAGAAGTATGAAATCCCATATAAATTTTGAATACAATAAAGAACCATTCTGTAGCCACTAAAAAAATTCACCCTACTGCCATAAAAAAGTGGTACGGGCAGAATGGGACCAAGGTTCTGAGTCACTTTTGTAAAGGAACCCCACTCGTAGGTGCTTCGGTTACCGCGGGCAGTTGCCATGGAGACCAGTCGATGACGTGGAAAATACTCTGGAGTCGGAGCTCGGCCTTCGGCCTCGCAAGTTACTAACACGGCTCGGCCTGCGGCCTCGCCAAGCGTTCGCCCTTCGGCCTCGCTACTACACCAACGTAGGACAGTAACTTCAAATTCAGTCGAAAAACCCATAAAAACTCCTAAAACAGTCGAAAATATAAGGTAAAACACTCCAAATGCAGTATAAAGAATGATAGGAGCACGTAAGACACATCCAAAATGTCGGATTTCAAGACGGCCACCATACAAACTGCTCCGCCCCTACTGAAGCTCGGCCTAACGGCCTCGCTTCAGCAGGCTCGGATCACTTTGTATGGCGGCCATCTTGAAATCCGCCATTTTGGATTTTTGACAGGTGTCATTCCACTATACTCCCGATTCCCTATGACATTTGTTCAAACACCCCCTACCTATCTCTTTCCGTTTTCGAGATACGTCATCCATCATCACTTGGCAGGCGTCTTTTTAATGATTTTCGATTTTTCTCATACTCACCAAAACCACCCGAACATTTTTGCCATACTTCATTTTTACCCTACTCTGCTCCTTCTAGGAGAACATTTATGTCAGTGAGTGAGTGGTAATCGAGCTTTATATATTATAAGCTTTATATATTATAATAAACTAGTATTTCGGGCAGTGTGCGGGCCGCATGCGGCCCGCATTTATCGTTGTGCAAGTTTGAACAATATCAAAACACCTTATACAATAAAAAAAATTATTTCAAAACACCAAAATATGTACGATTTCCCATACAAACACTTAATACATTAGAGAACCGTACTGTAGCCACCAAACCAAATTTACCCTACTGCCATAAAAGGTGGTACGGGCAGAATGGTACCAAGGTTCTGAGTCACTTTTGTTAAGGAACCCCACTCGTAAGTCCTTTGGTTATCGCGGGCAGTTACCATGGAGACCAGTCGGAGACGTGGAACATACTCTCAATTCGGAGCTCGGCCTTCGGCCTCGCAAGTTACTAACACGGCTCGGCCTGCGGCCTCGCCAAGCGCTCGCCCTACGGGCTCGCGCGCCATTCGCTCGGCCTTCGGCCTCGCGGACCGAAAGTTCGGCCTTCGGCCTCACCAAAAGCTCGCCCTTCGGGTTCGCTATACACTAATGTAGGACAGGACTTCCAAATTCAGTCGAAGATCCCTCAAAAACTCCCAATACAGTCAAAAATATAAGGTAAAACACTCCAAATGCAGTATGAAGAATGAGAGGAGCACGTGCGACAAATCCAAAATGGCGGATTTCAAAAAAGCCACCATACAAACTGCTCCGCCCCTACTGAAGCTCGGCCTAACGGCCTCGCTTCAGCAGGCTCGGATCACTTTGTATGGCGGCCATCTTGAAATCCGCCATTTTGGATTTTTGACAGGTGTCATTCGACTGCTCTCCCGATTCCCTATGACATTTGTTCAAACACCCCCTACCCATCTTGCACCGTTTTCGAGATACGTCATCCATCTTTACTTGGCAGGCGTCATTTTTAGGAATTTCGATTTTTCTCATACTCACCGAAACCCCCCGAACATTTTTACCATACATCATGTTGCTCCTACTCGTCTCCTTCTAGGAGAACATTTATGTCAGTCAGTCAGTCAGTGGTAATCGAGCTTTATATATTATAACTAGTTTTTCGGGCAGTGTGCGGGCCGCATGCGGCCCGCATTTATCGTTGTGCAAGTTTGAACAATATCAAAACACCTTGTACATTAAAAAAAAATATTTCAAAACACCAAAAGATGTACGATTTCCCATACAAACTCTTAATGCAATAAGGAACCAAACTGTAGCCACCAAACCAGATTCACCCTACTGCCATAAAAAGGTGGTACGGGCAGAATAGTACCAAGGTTCTGAGTCACTTTTGTTAAGGATACCCACTCGTAGGTGCTTCGGTTACCGCAGGCAGTTGCCATGGAGACCAGTCAGTGACGTGGAAAATACTCTCAAGTCGGAGCTCGGCCTTCGGCCTCGCAAGTTACTAATACGGCTTTGCCTACGGCCTCGCCAAGCGCTCGCCCTTCGGGCTCACGCATCATACGCTTGGCCTTCGGCCTCGCGGACCGAAAGTTCGGCCTTCGGCCTTACCAGGAGCTCGCCCTTCGGGCTCGCTACTACACTAACGTAGGACAGTAACTCCAAATTCAGTCAAAACTCCCACAAAAACTCCTAATACAGTTGAAAATAAAGGTAAAACACTCCATATGCAGTATAAAGAATGATAGGAGCATGTAAGACACATCCAAAATGTCGGATTTCAAGACGGCCACCATACAAACTGCTCCGCCCCTACTGAAGCTCGGCCTAACGGCCTCGCTTCAGCAGGCTCGGATCAATTTGTATGGCGGCCATCTTGAAATCCGCCATTTTGGATTTTTGACAGATGTCATTCGACTGCTCTCCTTATTCCCTATGACATTTGTTCAAACACCCCCTACCTATCTCTTACCGTTTTTGAGATACGTCATCCATCTTCACTTGGCAGGCGTCTTTTTAATGATTTTCGATTTTTCTCATACTCATCAAAACCCCTCGAACATTTCTGCCATACATCATTTTAGCCCTACTATGCTCCTTCTAGGAGAACATTTATGTCAATCAGTCAGTCAGTGAGTCAGTGGTAATCGAGCCTTATATATTATAACTAGTATTTCGGGCAGTGTGCGGGCCGCATGCGGCCCGCATTTATCGTTATGCAATTTGAAACAATATCAAAACACCTTATACATTAAAAAAAAAAAAAAGTATTCTATAACAGTATGAAATCCCATATAAACTCCTTATACAGTAGAGAACCAAACTGTAGCCACCAAACCAGATTCACCCTACTGCCATAAAAAAGTGATAAGGGCAGAATGGTACCAAGATTCTGAGTCACTTTTGTTAAAGAACCCCACTCGTAGGTGCTTCGCTTACCACGGGCAGTTGCCATGGAGACCATTCGGAGACGTGGAAAATACTCTCAAGTCGGAGCTCGGCCTTCGGCCTCGCAAGTTACTAACACGGCTCGGCCTCCGGCCTCGCCATGCGCTCGCCCTTCGGGCTCACGCCCCATACGCTCGGCCTTCGGCCTCGCGGGCCGAAAGTTCGGCCTGCGGCCTCACCAGAAGCTCGCCCTTCGGGCTCGCTACTACACTAATGTAGGACAGTTACTCCAAATTCAGTCAAAAATCCCACAAAAACTCCTAATACATTCGAAAATAAAGATAAAAAACTCCAAATGCAGTATAAAGAATGATAGGAGCACGTAAGACACATCCAAAATGTCGGATTTCAAGACGGCCACCATTCAAACTGCTCCGCCCCTACTGAAGCTCGGCCTAACGGCCTCGCTTCATCAGGCTCGGATCACTTTGTATGGCGGCCATCTTGAAATCCGCCATTTTGGATTTTTGACAGGTGTCATTCGACTGCTCCCTCAATTCCCTATGACATTTGTTCAAACACCTCCTACCTATCTTGCACCGTTTTCGAGATATGTCATCCGTCTTTACTTGGCAGGCGTCATTTTTATGATTTTCGATTTTTCTCATACTCACCAAAACCACCCAAACATTTTTGCCATACATCACGTTGTTCCTACTCATCTCCTTCTAGGAGAACATTTATGTCAATCAGTCAGTGGTAATCGAGCTTTATATATTATAAACTAGTATTTTGGGCAGTGTGCGGGCCGCATGCGGCCCGCATTTATCGTTATGCAATTTTAAACTATATCAAAACACCTAATACATAAAAAAAAAATGTTCAAAACTCCAATAGAAATATGAAATCCCAAATAAACTTGTAATACAGTAGAGAAACATACTGTAGCTACTAAAGCAGATTCACCCTACTGCCATAAAAAGGTGGTACGGGCAGAATGGTACCAAGGTTCTGAGTCACTTTTGTTAAGGAACCCCATTCATAGGTGCTTCGGTTACCGCAGGCAGTTGCCATGGAGACCAGTCGGTGACGTGGAAAATACTCTCAAGTCGGAGCTCGGCCTTCGGCCTCGCAAGTTACTAACACGGCTCGGCCTGCGGCCTCGCCAAGCGCTCGCCCTTCGGGCTCACGCACCCTACGCTCGGCCTTCGGCCTCGCGAGCCGAAAGTTCGGCCTCACCAGGAGCTCGCCCTTCGGGCTCGCTGTACACAATCATAGGACAGTCACTCCAAATTCAGTCAAAAATCCCACAAAAACTCCTAATACAGTCGAAAATTAAGGAAAAACACTCCAAATGCAGTATAAAGAATGATAGGAGCACGTAAGACACATCCAAAATGTCATTCGACTGCTCTCCTTATTTCCTATGACATATTTTCAAAAACCCCCTACCTATCTATTACCGTTTTCGAGATACGTGATTTATCTGCACTTGGCAGACGTCATCGAAAAAAATATTTCATATTTGGAATGAGGACGTCCAGAACAACCTAGATATAAAATTTAAGCCAAATCGGAGTACTTTTTTTTACTTGGCAGACGTCATCGAAAAAAAAAATTGATTTGGAATAAGGACACCCAGAACCACCTAAATATCGAGTTTCAGCCAAATCGGAGTAACTTATTTTACTTGGTGACGTCATCGAAAAAAAAAATTTAGATTTGTAATAAGGACACCCAGAACCACCTAAATATCGAGTTTCAGCCAAATCGGAGTAACTTTTTTTACTTGGCAGACGTCATCGAAACAAAATTTTTTGATTTAGAATAAGGACGTCCAGAACCACATAAATATCGAGTTTCAGCCAAATCGGAGTAACTTTTTTTACTTGGCAGACGTCATCGAAATAAAAATTTCATATTTGGAATAAGGATGACGAGAACAACCTATATATCGATTTTCAGCCAAATCGGTGCAAGTCTGAGCTCGGCCTTCGGCCTCGCAAGTTACTAAGACGGCTCGACCTGCGGCCTCGCCTAGCGCTCGCCCTGCGGGCTCGCGCACCGTCCACTCGGCCTACGGCCTCGCGGCCCGAAAGTTCGGCCTTCGGCCTCACCAAAAGCTCGCCCTTCGGGCTCGCTACACTGACAGTAGGACAATTACTCTAAATTGAGTTGAAATTCCCACAAACACCCCTAATACAGTCGACATTGTAAGGTTAAATACTCCAAATAATGTATGAAGAATGAGAGTAGCACATTTGACAGGCGTCATTCGACTGCTCTCCCGATTCCCTATGACATTTGTTCAAACACCCCCAACCTATCTCTTACCGTTTTCGAGATACGTAGTCCAGCTTTACTTGTCAGGCGTCATTTCTAGGGTTTTTAATTTTTCCCCTACTCAGCTAAACCCCTTAGTCATTTTCGTAATACATTACTATAACCGTACTCAACTCTTTCTGGTAGAACCAGCTACTTTTTTGAGGGATCGAAGGATTTTGTATGGCGGCCATTTTGAAATCCGCCATTTTGGATTTTTGACAAAAATCATCCGCCTGCTCTCCTGATTCCCTATGACATTTGGTCAAGCACCCCCTACCTATCTCTTACCGTTTCAGAGATACGCCATCCAATTTTACTTGGCAGACGTCATCTTTGAGTTTTCGGATTTTTCCCATACTCACACAAACCCCCAGAACATTTTTGCTATACATTATTTTCTTCCTACTCGACTCCTTCTGGGAGAACAATTATGTCAGTGAGTCAGTGAATGAGTCAGTGTACGGTAATCCAGCTTTATATATTATAAACTAGTATTTCGGGCAGTGTGCGGGCCGCATGCGGCCCGCATTTATCGTTATGCAGAACTAAACAATACCTTAACATCTTATACATTTAAAAAATAACAACAAAATTTCAGAACAGTATGAAATCCCATATAAACTCTCAATACAATAAAGAACCATACTGTAGCCACTAAAGCAAATTCACCCTACTGCCTTAAAAAGGTGGTACGGGCAGAATGGTACCAAGTTTCTTAATCACTTTTGTTAAGGAACCCCACTCGTAGGTGCTTCGGTTACCGCGGGCAGTTGCCATGGAGACCAGTCGGAGACGTGGAAAATACTCTTAAGTCGGAGCTCGGCCTTCGGCCTCGCAAGTTACTAATACGGCTCGGCCTACGGCCTCGCTAAGCGCTCGCCCTTCGGGCTCGCGCATCATACGCTCGGCCTTCGGCCTCGCGAGCCAAAAGTTCGGCCTTCGGCCTCACCAGGAGCTCGCCCTTCGGGCTCGCTATACACCAATGTAGGACAGTTACTCCAAATTCAGTCGAAAATCCCACAAAAACTCCTTATACAGTCGAAAATATAAGGTAAAACACTCCAAATGCAATATGAAGAATGAGAGGAGAACGTGGGACACATCCAAAATGTCAGATTTCAAGACGGCCACCATACAAACTGCTCCGCCCCTACTGAAGCTCGGCCTAAAGGCCTCGCTTCAGCAGGCTCGGATCATTTTGTATGGCGGCCATCTTGAAATCCGCCATTTTGGATTTTTGACAGGTGTTATTCGACTGCTCTACCAATTCCCTATGACATTTGTTCAAACACCCCCTACCTATCTTGTACCGTTTTTGAGATACGTCATACATCTTTACTTGGCAGGCGTCTTTTTAAAGATTTTCGATTTTTCTCATACTCACCAAAACCCCCCAAACATTTTTGCCATACATCATTTTAGCCCTACTCTGCTCCTTCTAGGAGAACATTTATGTCAATCAGTCAGTCAGTCAGTCAGTGAGTGGTAATCGAGCTTTATATATTATAACTAGTATTTCGGGCAGTGTGCGGGCCGCATGCGGCCCGCATTTATCGTTGTGCAAGTTTGAACAATATCAAAACACCTTATACATTAAAAAAAATTATTTCAAAACACCTAAAGATGTACGATTTCCCATACAAACCCTTAATACAATAGAGAACCGTACTGTTATCACCAAACCAAATTCACCCTACTGCCATAAAAAGGTGGTACGGGCAGAATGGTACCAAGGTTCTGAATCACTTTTGTTAAGGAACCCCACTCGTAGGTGCTTCGGTTACCGCAGGCAGTTGCCATGGAGACCAGTCGGTGACGTGGAAAATACTCTCAAGTCGGAGCTCGGCCTTCGGCCTCGCAAGTTACTAATACGGCTCGGCCTGCGGCCTCGCCAAGCGCTCGCCCTTCGGGCTCGCGCACCATTCGCTCGGCCTTCGGCCTCGCGGACCGAAAGTTCGGCCTTCGGCCTCACCAGGTGGTTGCCCTTTGGGCTCGCTATACACTAATGTAGAACAGTTACTCCAAATTCAGTCAAAAAACCCACAAAAACTCCTAATACAGTCGAAAATATAAGGTAAAACACTCCAAATGCAGTATGAAGAATGAGAGGAGCACCTGGGACAAATCCAAAATGGCGGATTTCAAGAAGGCCACCATACAAACTGCTCCGCCCCTACTGAAGCTCGGCCTAAAGGCCTCGCTTCAGCAGGCTCGGAGCATTTTGTATGGCGGCCATCTTGAAATCCGCCATTTTGGATTTTTGACAGGTGTCATTCGACTGCTCTCCCGATTCTCTATGACATTTGTTCAAACACCCCCTACCTATCTCTTACCGTTTTCGAGATACGTCATCCATCATCACTTGGCAGGCGTCTTTTTAATGATTTTCGATTTTTCTCATACTCACCAAAACCCCCCAAACATTTTTGCCATACATCATTTTAGCCCTACTCTGCTCCTTCTAGGAGAACATTTATGTCAATCAGTCAGTCAGTCAGTGAGTGGTAATCGAGCTTTATATATTATAAATAACTAGTATTTCGGGCAGTGTGCGGGCCGCATGCGGCCCGCATTTATCGTTGTGCAATTTTAAACTATATCAAACATTTATAAATGTTAATAAAAATGATTCAAAACTCCAAAAGATGTACGACGTCCCATACAAACTATTAATACAGTAGAGAATCAAACTGTAGCCACCAAACCAGATTCACCCTACTGCCATAAAAAGGTGGTACGGGCAGAATGGGACCAAGGTTCTGAGTCACTTTTGTTAAGGAACCCCACTCGTAGGTGCTTCGCTTACCTCGGGCAGTTGCCATGGAGACCAGTCGGAGACGTGGAAAAAACTCTCAAGTCGGAGCTCGGCCTTCGGCCTCGCAAGTTACCAACACGGCTCGGCCTGCGGCCTCGCCAAGTGCTCGCCCTTCGGGCTCGCGCATCATACGCTCGGCCTTCGGCCTCGCGAACCGAAAGTTCGGCCTTCGGCCTCACCAGGAGCTCGCCCTTCGGGCTCGCTACTATACTAATGTAGGACAGTAACTCCAAATTCAGTCAAAAATCCCACAAAACTCCTAATACAGTCGAAAATATAAGGTAATACACACCAAATGCAGTATAAAGAATGATAGGAGCACCTGGGACAAATCCAAAATGGCGGATTTCAAGAAGGCCACCATACAAACTGCTCCGCCCCTACTGAACCTCGGCCTAACGGCCTCGCTTCAGCAGGCTCGGATCAATTTGTATGGCGGCCATCTTGAAATCCGCCATTTTGGATTTTTGACAGGTGTCATTCGACTAAACTCCCGATTCCCTATGACATTTGTTCAAACACCCTCTACCTATCTTGTACCGTTTTCGAGATATTTTATCCATCTTTACTTGGCAGGCGTCATTTTTATGATTTTCGATTTTTCTCATACTAACCAAAACCCCCCGAACATTTTTGCCATACATCACGTTGCTCCTACTCGTCTCCTTCTAGGAGAACATTTATGTCAATCAGTCAGTGGTAATCGAGCTTTATATATTATAAATAACTAGTTTTTCGGGCAGTGTGCGGGCCGCATGCGGCCCGCATTTATCGTTGTGCAATTTTAAACTATATCAAAACACCTGATAGATTAAAAAAAGTGTGTTCAAAACTTCAATAGAAGTGTGAAATCCCATACAAGCTTTTAAAACAATAAAGAACCAAACTGTAGCCACCAAACCAGATTCACCCTACTGACATAAAAAGGTGGTACGGGCAGAATGGTACCAAGGTTCTGAGTCACTTTTGTTAAGGAACCCCACTCGTAGGTGCTTCGGTTACCGCGGGCAGTTGCCATGGAGACCAGTCGGAGATGTGGGAAATACTCTCAAGTCGGAGCTCGGCCTTCGGCCTCGCAAGTTACTAACACGGCTCGGCCTGCGGCCTCGCCGAGCGCTCGCCCTTCGGGCTCACGCACCATACGCTCGGCCTTCGGCCTCGCGAGCCGAAAACTCGGCCTTCGGCCTCACCAGGAGCTCGCCCTTCGGGCTCGCTATACACTAACGTAGGACAGTAACTCCAAATTCAGTCCAAAATCCCACAAAAACTCCTAATACAGTCGAAAATGAAGGTAAAACACTCTAAATGCCGAATAAAGAATGATAGAAGCACGTAAGACACATCCAAAATGTCGGATTTCAAGATAGCCACCATAAAAACTGCTCCGCCCCTACTTCACTCACTTTGTATGGCGGCCATCTTGAAATCCGCCATTTTGGATTTTTGACAGATGTCTTTCGACTGCTCTCCCGATTCCCTATGACATTTGCTCAAACACCCCCTACCTATCTCTTACCGTTTTCGAGATATGTCATCCATCATCACTTGGCAGGCGTCTTTTTAATGATTTTCGATTTTTCTCATACTCACCAAAACCACCCGAACATTTTTGCCATACTTCATTTTTACCCTACTCTGCTCCTTCTAGGAGAACATTTATGTCAGTCAGTCAGTCAGTGGTAATCGAGCTTTATATATTATAAACTAGTTTTTCGGGCAGTGTGCGGGCCGCATGCGGCCCGCATTTATCGTTATGCAGTACTAAACTATATCAAAACTCATGATACGTTGTAAAAAAGTATGTTCAAAACTCCAATAGAAGAATGAAATCCCATATAAACTCTCAATAC
The DNA here is from genome assembly GCA_963890685.1 of Plagodis pulveraria. Lineage (NCBI taxonomy): Eukaryota > Metazoa > Arthropoda > Insecta > Lepidoptera > Geometridae > Plagodis > Plagodis pulveraria. The sequence continues at coordinate 32,366,907 of OY982956.1, read as the reverse complement.
AATAAAGAACCATACTGTAGCCACTAAAGCAGATTCACCCTACTGCCATAAAAAGGTGGTACGGGCAGAATGGTACCAAGGTTCTGAGTCACTTTTGTTAAGGAACCCCACTCGTAGTTGCTGCGGTTACCGCAGGCAGTTGCCATGGAGACCAGTCGGAGATGTGGAAAATACTCTCAAGTCGGAGCTCGGCCTTCGGCCTCGCAAGTTACTAATACGGCTCGGCCTACGGCCTCGCCAGGCGCTCGCCCTTCGGGCTCACGCATCATACGCTCGGCCTTCGGCCTCGCGGACCGAAAGTTCGGCCTTCGGCCTCACCAGAAGCTCGCCCTTCGGGCTCGCTACTTCACTTATGTAGGACAGTAACTCCAAATTTAGTCAAAAATCCCACAAAAACTCCTAATACAGTCGAAAATATTAGGTAAAACACTCCAAATGCAGTATAAAGAATGATAGGAGCACGTGGGTCACATCCAAAATGTCGGATTTCAAGACAGCCACCATACAAACTGCTCCGCCTCTACTGAAGCTCGGCCTAACGGCCTCGCTTCAGCAGGCTCGGATCACTTTGTATGGCGGCCATCTTGAAATCCACCATTTTGGATTTTTGACAGATGTCATCCGACTGCTCTCCCAATTCCCTATGACATTTGTTCAAACACCCTCTACCTATCTTGTACCGTTTTTGAGATATGTCATTCATCTTTACTTGGCAGGCGTCTTTTTAATGATTTTCGATTTTTCTCATACTCACCTAAACCCGCCGAACATTTTTGCCATACTTCATTTTTACCCTACTCTGCTCCTTCTAGGAGAACATTTATGTCAGTGAGTCAGTGAGTCAGTCAGTGGTAATCGAGCCTTATATATTATAACTAGTATTTCGGGCAGTGTGCGGGCCGCATGCGGCCCGCATTTATCGTTATGCAGTACTAAACAATACCTTTACCCCTTATACATTTAGAAAAAATAATTTCAAAACTCCAATAAAAGTATGAAATCCCAAATAAACTCTCCATACAATAAAGAACCATACTGTAGCCACTAAAGCAGATTCACCCTACTGCCATAAAAAGGTGGTACGGGCAGAAAGGTACCAAGGTTCTGAGTCACTTTTGGTAAGGAACCTCACTCGTAGGTGCTTCGGTTACCGCGGGCAGTTGCCATGGAGATCATTCGGAGACGTGGAAAATACTCTCGAGTCGGAGCTCGGCCTTCGGCCTCGCAAGTTACTAACTGCTCCGCCCCTACTGAAGCTCGGCCTAACGGCCTCGCTTCAGCAGGCTCGGATCACTTTGTATGGCGGCCATCTTGAAATCCGCCATTTTGGATTTTTGACAGGTGTCATTCGACTGCTCTCCCGATTCCCTTTGACATTTGTTCAAACACCCCATACCTATCTCTTACAGTTTTCGAGAAACGTCATCCATCTTCATTTGGCAGGCGTCTTTTTAATGATTTTCGATTTTTCTCATACTCACCAAAACCACCCAAACATTTTTGCCATACTTCATTTTTACCCTACTCTGCTCCTTCTAGGAGAACATTTATGTCAGTGAGTCAGTGAGTCAGTGGTAATCGAGCTTTATATATTATAAATAATAAATAAATAATAAATAATAATAAATATATACCTATATATAGGTTGGCAGTAATACATAGTATATGACTGCCAGTCTTAGTATTTAAACGAGCAGGGTAGGGTTGAGTTGATTTACAAGGTACAACAAGGAGGTTACCTTTGAGCAGATTCAACAAAGACCTAAAACAACTCACCTGCTCGTGAAATGTCCCAGTATAATGCGGCGGCGATCGATGATTTAGTACAAATTTACTTTCCGTCCAGTGTTAGCAGACCCGTAATATTTGTGTTCTTCTTCTTAGTCGGGCACTCTTGGCAGAGTGGTCGTGGCTGTCGATGGACAGGGTTGCGTCTCGTCGTCGCCGCTCGCTTCCAAGGCAGCCGCACGTCTAACGATGTTCCTCCATTGGAGGCGGCTATTAGCATTGCGAGCACACATATTTGTGTTACAATAATGAAATTTGAATTTGAATACAACTGACGAACTCTTGTGCGTAGCTTAAATACAATATCTTTAAAGTTTAAATAAAGAGGTAGGTTGAGTTTTCAAATATTTTTAATTATTGTATATTATTATGTTATTACTATTACTAAAAAAAACAGTTATATGTTAGTAAATCAGTAGGTATTAAAAAAATAATAAAATTTTAATGAAATTCGCAGCAGTCAATATTTAAAGTAATCTAAATGAATAACTACTTTTAGGGTTCCGTAACCAATATGTTGCTATAAAATATTATTTTTTATATTGTTTAATAAAAAGAAAATCAGGTAAGCTGTTTTTCTTGTTGACGAATGCTAAGTAGGGAAAAAAAGGTTTTTATCACAGCTACTGAACTAGTTTTCAGGGTCCCATATGTTGTTCTTTATTTAACAATATGAGACGAATTTACTTAGCATTCCATGGATTCACCGTGCGGGTGCCGGGTGCATAGCGTTGCAGAGGAAGAGGCTCCAGTCAAGGTGCCTGGGACTTGCAACCCAGTGAGTAAGGTTAAGGGGCCCCTTTATGATGCATCAATGCTCCCTTTCACCGCTCGAGCCTCCTCCCCTGCCTAACCAAATTTGGTAAGATCCTACTAATGCCGCCTTGGATACACGTTCTAGGATGGAAGTTACGGTTGTTCTTGACAGGCCAAGGTCTTTTAGTAGGTTGTATAGGGATTTTGCTGGTATACCCCTTGCTCCGACTTCTACAGCATATAAATTAACCACATAACCGTTTTTGATTAATTCATTTGTTAGGTCATAATATTTGTTAGTTTTTATTGTGTGGTCTTTAGGTATGTTTGTTTCCCACGGCACAGTAAGTTCTATAAGTACTATGCGTTTTAGATTCTTTGAGTATAGAAATATATCTGGTCTGGATGACGAAACACCAACATCCTCAGGGATTTTGTAATGTTTTTCATACGTGTCCATCAAAAGAGTCCAATCGGGAGCTGCGCCTAAGATTAGGAGTGAGGCTTGGATTTAGTTTTTGTAGATGACCCTTCTTTTACAAAAGCAACGTGTCGTTTGTTCGTGGTCAAACCTTTTTTTGCTCTAGCTACCGAGAGACTCTCCGCTTCACGTATGATTTCGAGGACTCTATCGTGGCGACGGGAATAATGACCCCTATCAAGGAGCACCTTGCAACCTACCAATAAGTGCCGTGCTGTACCTATGGCCTCCCGACAAATACCGCAAGACTTTTCGGAGGCTTTCCCCCATCTTACTAAATTACTTTGGTCTGGGAGGGTCATCTGAAAGGCGTTAAGATAGAATTTTAATAAGGCAGGTGACCAATCGTATATCAAGGTGCGCCACTTTAATGCCAGAGGGATACAAAATTCACCTATGGTTAGCCACTCACTTTGCATTTCCAAGCTCATTGCATGCACTTTATAGCTATCATTTTCGTCTTGTTGTAGAAAATATTTTACAACGTCTTTATCCTCAACTTTCTTACTCGACCCAAAACCCGCTTTGCTGGACTGTGCACCTATCATAAATCGTTTATGGAATTGAAGCCTTGAATCAAGATCGGAGGCACTTTTGTCTTTTGGGAGAGATGCGACTATATCGTCTTGAGATTTTAGTAAGACGTGCGTTTTGGTAACTCTGAGGTGTTTATAGAGCTCCGATGGTTTCTTTAATTTCATCCCAAAATTATTTTGATCTCTAAATAAAGTAGATGGATCTGCCGAAACAGGGAGCCCCAACCATGACTTCAGTGTCCTGATGACGTTTGCATCCAGTTTTGTTAAAAGGGCTTTAGTAATGTCGTATACTAGAAAAGGCCAAGTCAGACGTGATGTTAAGTAGTTGTCGTATATCCAAGCTTTTTTAATGTTGCTTATTGGTTGTTGGTCTACCATACTAAGATCTTTAAGAAAGCTATCAACAACAGTATCTAGAGATGGTGTTCGTCCTTTGTAATCTATCTTCCTACCAAGAAATTTAAATGGCACAGATTTAGCAATTGTGGAAACACATTCTCCTCCTATCAACAGTCCCGGATCGTAAGAGGTAAATTTGGTGTTCCGTCTACCCAGACACAGACAGTGGCATTTACTAGGTTTTGTTCTCAATCCTTTAGTTCATGCACAGAACTCATCCACATCTCGTAAAAGTTCTTGACACTGTTTTGGGTTACGTGTCAGTATTGCAAGGTCGTCAGCAAAAGCTAAGATGGATTCTGTGTATCTGTTATTTATCTTAAACCGATAGCCCCACTTTTTTTCATGACTAATTAGCTTGTCAATTAAAATATTAATTACTATATTAAACGCTATTGGTGACAAGCAGCAACCTTGGAACAAACCCACATTATATTGCAGGGTGTTAGTATGTCCCTTTTTGGATGATATAACAAATTTTAATTGAGAGTAATACGATGCGATGATGTCGCTGACTACAAGTGGAAAGTTATACCATTTCATTGCGAACAACAGCAGTTCGTGCTGCACAGAACCAAACGCGTTCTCCAAGTCTATCCAGCAAACTGTTAATGGCGTTTCATGTGTTCTGGCGTCCTTTAAACTTTCCGCTAGTAGAGTATTGTGTTCCAGGCATCCAGAAATTCCAGGCAAGAACCCTTTCTGGTGATTTGGCCTGAAATACCTATTGTTAATCATATATTGTGTCATTCTAGTTTGTAAAATTGAGAAAAATATTTTGGATATTGTGTTGGTTAGTGCGATCGGCCTAGTATCTTTTGGATGAGTTACTTTATCTTTTTTTGGAATGAGGACAAAAATTGCTTTTCCAAATGCCACTGGTATTTGCTTGCTTGACCAGATCTTAACGAAGATATTCAAGAGATGTTTACGAACCTATGGACACTTTTTATATACTACATATGGGATACCATCAGGACCTGGAGCTGATTTAGATGTTTTCTTTTTCAATTGATTGGTTATTTCCTCCAAAGTAGGTGAGTCGATTTTAAACTCAACATGAGGATCATGTGGCCTTTGGTTTGTCGGATCCTCATATGAACTCCCATGCTTGGGCACTTCGTATGTGTCTTTGAAATGGTCGTAAATCTGTTCGTTGGTCAAGAGAAGCTTGCCACTTTGCTCATTGAAAATGTTTTTTGAGTATTGAAAAGGGTTTTTATCAAAGTTAACTTCATGTTTTGCTCTATTCAAGTTATCGCGATTTTCTGTTACTTGTAATGATATTCCTTGAATTAATTTAAGAATTGATCTTAATGCCCTGGACAGTTGGTGACTTAGGTGGTTATCGCCCATGGCCTTGGCATTCCTTAGTTGCTTTATTAACTCTCTTTTCTTTCTCCGCATTTTCAACTTAAAAGTATTTTCTTTGTTTTTACGAGCATAATTAGTTGGTGGTGGATAATGCTCTAAAAAGTAGTCATAAATAGTGTTTTGGAAAGTGTCTACTTGGCTGTTCAGATTTTGTTGTGATCCTGGGTGTTCTAGGATGATTGCCAAGTTTTGGTCATGTACTTTCCAAGTTGACTGTTTAAGGGAAGGGATGCTAAGACGTGTCCGGATGTTAATGGACTCCTGGTAGTTATCACACAATGGCTCACCTTGGGATATATGAGGGTCAACTCTATCCGCAGTGATTGTTGAAGAACTTACCGACGGCTGTCGTGCTTCCCCACCATCATGTGTCTTTAAATGTTTCACGTACCAGGCTCGTCTCTTGTAGTTTTTCCCGCACGTTGGGCATTTCAAGTCCGAATTATTGCCAGGGTCGTCGTTTGAATCAGTCGCTGGACAGTTCTTCCGCCCCTCCTCTCGGACTGTCCCTGGGGTATTACTCTTTATTGGACTTTTAGCTTACAATTCCTGGGCTTGGCTTGCTAGGCCATAGCCCTCGGCTATCTTTCCAGCAGTCAGTTGTCTTTCCAACAGTCAACTGTCTCTCCAGCTGTCAACTGTCTTTCCAGCGTCATCCCGTCTGTCCGGGCTGTCAATTAATGATGAGACGAATTTACTTAGCATTCCATGGATTCACCGTGCGGGTGCCGGGTCCATAGTGTTGCAGAGGAAGAGGCTCCAGTCAAGGTCCCTGGGACTTGCAACCCAGTGAGTAAGGTTAAGGGGCCCCTTTATGATGCATCAATGCTCCCTTTCACCGCTCGAATAAAATTAGTAGTAAGTAATAATATTTTATTGCAACGTAACCATCGTTAAAGCTGATAAAAATTAAATAATTGATGCATAAAAATCGGCAATTCAATATATCATTCGTTTGAAAATTACATCAACGGGAGCAGTTTTTAATCATAACCATCATACGCAACATAATTCTTTGAACTGTCGAGAACGGTAAAAATAATTAATCGTTCATAAAAGTACGGTATTTTGTTAGTTCATAGTCCATCACTGCTTATTTCCTAAAACTGTTCCCAATTCAACCAACAAATAGCGCAATGGAGAATCGTTCATAAATAATCTCAATTAACAGATCTTAGCGTAGTGCGGTCGCTGCTATCGTCCGACACTTCTCTCGTGTCATGCGAGACATATTTATTATTCGCACATGGTAGCCAGGCTTCAGACAACAATTACATGTTATGCTTCTGTATGACCTATGTCTAATAGATATGACTGTACAGGGTTTGTCGATGAGCTTCGGTATACGGTACTTTTTAGACCTGATCCTTGCTGTACACACGAAGTGTTTGCTGTTCCCACCTGTCGTACCAAGGTTGGTCATCGATCACCTCTGTTGTCAGAATCCTATAATACTCGCTTCAGTTGTATAGACATTTCATGAGTGGGTGAGTTGATTTAGGAGGTTTTTGTTGGATATGTTCGAAGGTAGCGTAGTTGGATATGTCCTTATGAAATATTGTGTTTGTTGCTCCATAAAAAAAATGTTTCATAAAGCTGCCGCTAGATGGCAATGTACCAACGAATTCTAAATCGCGCTATCGTTACGTTTCTATTCGAGTACCTATAGAATTCACAAATGAATTTTTGAATTAATATTGAAATAATAACTTGGCACCAATCGTTCTCTTATATTTTAGCTTTAACAGGAAGAATGTGGAAGATATAAAAAATAACAATAGAATCATTCTATATTATGATAATGGGCTCAGGGCTACTACGGAACCCTACATTGCGCGTGGCCCGACACGCGCTTGACCGTTTTATTTCTGTTATTAAACACCAGTAAGAATAGCTTGTCAGAATAATTAATGTATTGGTAATATGTAGAGACTGATATTTATACGCTAAAATTCTCATTTAATATTAGAACTCTCAGACTTTCTACTTACCAAACCAGTTAAATCTGGTTGCTCCAAACACTATTCTTTTAGGAATGGCGTAGGCATAAGCATACCACTTGAGAATTTGCTTACAGTTGTGCTTAGTCTGCATGTTTTTACAATTCCTTGCGATACCTATATAAACATCCTATTTAAGTACTACAATGTCTCCTCAAATGGGTTTATTTTTTTGTGTGCACCAATTTGGGATTTTGATCTTGTTTATAAACTAAAGTATGTTTCTGTGTATCTGTTATGATTGTTATTTGTGTTGTTTACGACAATAAATAAATGAATAGTCCTTTTTATTATGGAGCAGAAGCATAGACACTCACAGAATATATTATGAGCAACAAAGTGAAAGTATTAAATTTTTTTTTATATTAAATCCTGATTGATACGAGGGCTGCACTAAAAGTATCGGGAATGCTACGAATAAATAATGAATAGAAGTATAACTCTGATACAGTGGCCGCTTTGATTTCGGCCTCATCAAGTTCACAAATAACAAAACACGTACAATTCTCGAAATTCAATTGGATTGGTTAATTGATTTGGCGCTTAGAATGATCGCATCTGATTGGTCGCGTCAAGGTGATGTTGTCACCGCCGTCATTGCCTTAAGGCCAAACCGCACTACTGCTGCTCAGCACAGCAGCGAAACGGCGCGGCGTGGCTCGTTTAATTTCTATGGATTTATTAATGGCATAACTATAGTGATGCGGCTTCGGAGAGGCACGGCGGCGCAGCGTTACAGAGATTTCTCCGAAAGCAACTGCGTCATGTGCTCACCTTACGGCACCGGAGAGACGCTGTGCAGTAGATTATCCAGTCATTTCCCGTTCCACCCACGTTTCAACAATTCAGAAGACCTTATTATACGTTTTAAAATTTGTTTGAAATCGATTATTAACTAAGAGTCGTGGAAAAGAGTTTTCTTTTTATAGGAGATGTTGTTATTTCTTTCACCCAAATAGAAAACTTATAATTTTTTCAGCTCTAACCGCCTCTTTGCAAGATCCCACGATTATTTCTCCTTCGACGACTTCATCAATTTTGAGTTTTTGCCATTAGTTGGAAGAACCATTCTGCTACGCCGCATTAGTATAGTGAACGAAAAAGTCGCGCTACTTTTTTTTATTTATTATCCAAAAAAATATTAAAAATAAACATTATGGTGTATGTTAGTAATGTCTTAAAACCTATGTTAGGTTTGTCTAGACATTGAATTCTCGATAAAAATATATATCAGATTATGACACTATATCTTAATTAGGTACAATGTCTTACATACACAGCCAAATAATAAAGTTCCGATTGGCGAGTTAGCCGAGATCGACGTCCACTTGCCTGAATTTGATTGACATGCCCTTAAGATTATGTAACTATTTTGTCTTGATTGCATAAAAGATTATTACTTACGAATTAGGAATGCATTTTAATTTGGTGGAAACTCACATCTGCGGCGGGAAATCAAATAAAATTAAAGATGTTAAACGCTTTTATTACTTATTATGTTTACTCGTGACAAATGGTATATATTATGGTAATGGTAATATTCAATAAGTATTGCAGATATTTGTTAGATTTTGTATAAACTCTTTTCCGAATCCAACGTTTCACCCGATCTAGTAGGTACAATATATAAAATATTTACCAAAAAAATATATAAAAAGATTTTTTTATTTCTTGCCAAAGACGTCAATTTTGTCGCCCTAATATAAAACATAAACTAAACGTACGATATGAAAAAAAACTTAAAACGTCAAACGTAGTATAATTTTGGACAAATAGTATAATGTTATTTTCCATGTACAATATTTTTTTGAGAGTCTAATCCAACCCTGCTTGCGTGGCTTGCTTGATATGACATCTTATCCATAAAGTAACTTTGTATATACTGATCTTATCAGTGTTATTTTTGAATTAATGAAGTTATTTCACGCTTTGCATTTATGTACACCAAGTCATACCAATACCAAATGTACACGATCACAGAATACTACTACTCACGTACACGATGGCTCAATATTTAAATAATGTAAATCTGATAAGTTGCTGTAATGAGTGAGACCGACGATACCGATGTTCTCTTGTTGATTCCACCGAATTTCTTCCTTGTGCAGAGCTCAGGATCCGAGGATTCCCTGTTAGAGTCCTCCAGAACCGTAGTGCATAAACCAGTTTCATGTACTGCTCATGTACTTGATAAGTTGGTTAATCAAGTACATACGCTAGAATCGAGGTTAGAAAGCTTGGAAATAAGCAGTGATATTTCGAGTCTTGGACAAAAATCTATGCGAAGGACCTTAGACACTACCGATAGCTTCGATAGTCATAGTCTAGACCGTAAATGCTTTACTTTTCCGCGTAGGCGCCGTCGTAAGACTCTCAGGAGGGATAACAGTCGTGATTTATCATTAACCAGTTTAGAATCGGCGAGTACCCGGAACAAATTCATACCGCCTCTACAATTAGACAAATTATCAAGCAAGAAACATAGAGAGTTAAATGATACGAAAAGCATGGATGATGATATCAGCAGTATTACTTCAACACCTAACAAAAAGACTGACAAACTACTTTTAAATGAAATTGATGAATTTCTAACCAAAGTGGAGACATATGAGAGCCCTGAATCGAAATTAAAGGAACAAGAACTTACTCTCAGCTCTGAGAATATTATTAAAGCAACAGGCGACTACATATCTTATAAATTAGAATCAAAACATGATGATGATCAAATCACGCTCCCTAGTGGCAGAATTGTATCAAGTAATGTCTTAGACAAGTACATTTATTTAGTTAAGGGAAACTCAACACCAGCACACAATGAAAAATCTTACTCACCAGGCCATGCAAATCAGTTTAGAGAGCCATTACAATCAACAAGTAAACATCAATATACTGAAAATGTACATAACACTGAAGTAACTTCAAAACATGATATTCAACCACAAGATACAAAATCTCCAAGTATTAGAAGACTGAATTTTTCAGATAAAGATATACAGACCACTTCAACCCCAAAAAAGTCTATAAGTTATGTGGATACTTTTAGGCCAACAACAAACAAAACTTATGATAGGGCTACAAGAGTATTAGAACAATACAAAGCCCAGAATAGCCGTATGACTCAAATTGGGGCCGATAGCTACCTGCCATCACCACTTAAAGAAGAATTTAAATTGCCACAAATGAGGCCTTACAGCTTTGATCATAAAGAGGGAACTAAGATGACTGCTATGCAGCATAAACTGATAGAAACTATTGATACAGATTTGCTGAGTTTAAGCGAGTTGTGGGGAGATAGAGGAGAAAGGGAGAAAATGGAAAGGGTTGATAGTGTTAAGTTGGAAGAAGAAAGACTGAAAAGGGAGGTAAGTTACAGGATTACTATTTTCATTTTATATGTACAAGCTAGAAAAAAATTTACATGTTAAATTGTTTGAGTTACACAATTCAATGTTAAATTTTACAAATCATAAAACATAATCGCTACATCAAGTTTCAAATTTGCCATGCAAATATGAAACTTGAATTTAACTGTGGCTGATACTGGCCAGCTTGATTTCAAAAGGTGTGATATATAGCTAAGAGCAGTTATTGTATATCCATTTCATAGGCTTGCTGCATACATTAAATACATTGTCTGCACATGCATTAACCCACTGTCATCCTCTTCTTCTAAGTCGATACACTCTTGGCAGAGCGGTCATGGTCGTCATGTAGCAATGGTGGAGTTGGCAGACAGTACTCGCTTCACGATGCCCTGCCATTTTTCTCTGCTGGAGGTCATCCTGGCGCACTCATTTAAAGGGTTACCAACAATTTTCTTTATCTAGTCGGTCCATCGAGTGGGTGACCGTCCGCGCGGTCTAGTACCTTCCACTTTGCCCTGTACGACTAGGCGCTCTATAGACAGATTATCACGTCTCGAAACATGGCCAAAGAAGGTAAGGATGCGAGACTGTACTGTTGTAAATAGACGCTGCTTTATGCCGAGTTCATGGTGACTGTCATCCGCATGGATGATATTGTCCATTTATAAATGAAATTTTATTGTTCTCGTTATCTCGGATGCCAAAAGAACTAGATGGGAGTTAGGCATATTAAGATTTAGGTCCATTGAGTTTTAGATCAAGAGTAAATAAACCTACTGATATTTAGGTCTATCTATTTTAGTTCAAGAGTGTGATACAACTATATGGTTTACTAGCCTGAAGTTTCACCTGCATGCTAAATACCATTTTCACAGTTGATTAGGTGAATTTTATGTAACAACAATTATGCATTGTCATGCTGGTCATGTGACATCTTGTGGGACTTCAATTAAAAAAAAAACTATTTGTAAAGTACTTTAACTTAACTTTAAATATGGTAAAAAATCACTATTTATCTAGTATATAACACTGTATTTATTTGCATATATTTCATGTTAATAATTATGTATTGTATTATTAATTTTGTAGTTATTTATTATGTATAATAGTTTAATATATGGGTCATTCTAAGTTAAGAGGTACTTTCCATGGCCAGGACAAAAAAGTACCTTTTTTTTATACCAACTTCCTAATTAACCTATTCATTACTTAAAACTAAATGTGTTCTTCATGCTCACTTAAATTTATT